>CAWUFW010000579.1:530000-2930000 GCA_963921515.1 Calotriton arnoldi
TTGACAAACTGGAAACGACAAACTGAATGTATGGCACCTGCTCTTTATTTGAACAACCCGCCCAGTGGGAGTGTCCTTCTGCCCCAGTGGGCGTATGCCAAATAGCATTCTGGTATTCGCAGTCCATACACAAAGTGTTACCTCAGTGGGTGTTTATCGTTTACCTCGATCATGTCAATAAAATCCCAAGTGGGTAGGTGCAAAGAGACGAGTGCTAGAAAGTGCACCTTTAGAAAGTCCACAAACTGGAGCTTTTTCATCCCGTTCAGCGTCTCACATTCCCAGGCGCTGCAGGTCCGCATTAATCGCGGCGGCTCATCCTCGCGGCTGGGCCAGCCGCAAAAACATCAAACAACAACAGGGTGCCCCTGTGAGGATGCCCACTTGAAAAATACTCTCCCTGGATGGGGGACCTGAGCACAAAACAGCCTCCTTCTTGCACTCTCATATGGCGGCTTAACGCGTTTCAAACTGTTCGTTCTTGATCACAAGCCTTGACAAACTGGAAACGACAAACTGAATGTATGGCACCTGCTCTTTATTTGAACAACCCGCCCAGTGGGAGTGTCCTTCTGCCCCAGTGGGCGTATGCCAAATAGCATTCTGGTATTCGCAGTCCATACACAAAGTGTTACCTCAGTGGGTGTTTATCGTTTACCTCGATCATGTCAATAAAATCCCAAGTGGGTAGGTGCAAAGAGACGAGTGCTGGAAAGTGCACCTTTAGAAAGTCCACAAACTGGAGCTTTTTCATCCCGTTCAGCGTCTCACATTCCCAGGCACTGCAGGTCCGCATTAATCGCGGCGGATCATCCTCGCGGCTGGGCCAGCCGCAAAAACATCAAACAACAACAGGGTGCCCCTGTGAGGATGCCCACTTGAAAAATACTCTCCCTGGATGGGGGACCTGAGCACAAAACAGCCTCCTTCTTGCACTCTCATATGGCGGCTTAACGCGTTTCAAACTGTTCGTTCTTGATCACAAGCCTTGACAAACTGGAAACGACAAACTGAATGTATGGCACCTGCTCTTTATTTGAACAACCCGCCCAGTGGGAGTGTCCTTCTGCCCCAGTGGGCAGTGTTTTTGCGGCTGGCCCAGCCGCGAGGATGAACCGCCGCGATTAATGCGGACCTGCAGCGCCTGGGAATGTAAGACGCTGAACGGGATGAAAAAGCTCCAGTTTGTGGACTTTCTAAAGGTGCACTTTCCAGCACTCGTCTCTTTGCACCTACCCACTTGGGATTTTATTGACATGATCGAGGTAAACGATAAACACCCACTGAGGTAACACTTTGTGTATGGACTGCGAATACCAGAATGCTATTTGGCATACGCCCACTGGGGCAGAAGGACACTCCCACTGGGCGGGTTGTTCAAATAAAGAGCAGGTGCCATACATTCAGTTTGTCGTTTCCAGTTTGTCAAGGCTTGTGATCAAGAACGAACAGTTTGAAACGCGTTAAGCCGCCATATGAGAGTGCAAGAAGGAGGCTGTTTTGTGCTCAGGTCCCCCATCCAGGGAGAGTATTTTTCAAGTGGGCATCCTCACAGGGGCACCCTGTTGTTGTTTGATGTTTTTGCGGCTGGCCCAGCCGCGAGGATGAACCGCCGCGATTAACGCGGACCTGCAGTGCCTGGGAATGTGAGACGCTGAACGGGATGAAAAAGCTCCAGTTTGTGGACTTTCTAAAGGTGCACTTTCCAGCACTCGTCTCTTTGCACCTACCCACTTGGGATTTTATTGACATGATCGAGGTAAACGATAAACACCCACTGAGGTAACACTTTGTGTATGGACTGCGAATACCAGAATGCTATTTGGCATACGCCCACTGGGGCAGAAGGACACTCCCACTGGGCGGGTTGTTCAAATAAAGAGCAGGTGCCATACATTCAGTTTGTCGTTTCCAGTTTGTCAAGGCTTGTGATCAAGAACGAACAGTTTGAAACGCGTTAAGCCGCCATATGAGAGTGCAAGAAGGAGGCTGTTTTGTGCTCAGGTCCCCCATCCAGGGAGAGTATTTTTCAAGTGGGCATCCTCACAGGGGCACCCTGTTGTTGTTTGATGTTTTTGCGGCTGGCCCAGCCGCGAGGATGAACCACCACGATTAATGCGGACCTGCAGCGCCTGGGAATATGAGACGCTGAACGGGATGAAAAAGCTCCAGTTTGTGGACTTTCTAAAGGTGCACTTTCCAGCACTCGTCTCTTTGCACCTACCCACTTGGGATTTTATTGACATGATCGAGGTAAACGATAAACACCCACTGAGGTAACACTTTGTGTATGGACTGCGAATACCAGAATGCTATTTGGCATACGCCCACTGGGGCAGAAGGACACTCCCACTGGGCGGGTTGTTCAAATAAAGAGCAGGTGCCATACATTCAGTTTGCCGTTTCCAGTTTGTCAAGGCTTGTGATCAAGAACGAACAGTTTGAAACGCGTTAAGCCGCCATATGAGAGTGCAAGAAGGAGGCTGTTTTGTGCTCAGGTCCCCCATCCAGGGAGAGTAGTTTTCAAGTGGGCATCCTCACAGGGGCACCCTGTTGTTGTTTGATATATATATATATATATATTCACTGAAAAAACCACAGGTTTCAGGGACGTTATAGTGAGTTGGACATTTCACTCGTACAAAACCAGAGAAATTCGGCCGTTATAGTTAGTTCAGCTAACTATAACTCATGCCCCCGCAATGCACTGCTGATGACGTCACATATTACATCATTTATGACATGGTCAGTGACATCACTGATGACATCTCAAATGACATCACTGATGACATCACTGATGACATTATCCACGTGATAATCTGATGCACCTCCTCAAACCCTAATATAACCTTTGATACACCCACTCTAAAACACAGACTACCATTTTCGAAACCATAGACACACCAATACCAGTTAGTACATACCCACTCACTAATTCCTAGGTCTACACACACATCCACTCATTCACCCATTCAGTCACTCATACATGCAATCAACCATCAATACGGCACTATCATATGCACTCACATATCTATACAGACACTCACACACCGCCACTCATCCATAGAGTTACTCACACACCTAATCAGTCATGCAAAGAATCAATCACACTCCCATTTACTCACCTATACAGTTATACACACACCACCTCACTTATTCAAACATATACTAACACATACTTACACTCTTATACAATAAGTAATACAAGCACACACCCATCCATACAGACACTCTCACAATCACTCACTCTCACATATAGTCATTTATATACTCCAACACTCACATATGCTGCCTTTCACATATGCAGTTACTCGCACATGTACCACTGAGACATCCATTCACTCACTAAAACACCCATACACACACTCACCCACCCACACAGCCCTTCACAGATGCACTCTTGAACCCATAAACCCAGTGAATCACCTACTCACACATCTATGCACAGAGTCACACCCACCCACACAGACACTCAGGCACCCATACAGATACTCAGACAACCAATCAATAACCCATATAGACCCTCATTTAGCTACTCACCAACCCATGCAACCGCTTTCACACCAACTGACAAACTAAACTGTGTGAATGTCAGTTTCAGTCACTAACCCATGCATTCAGTAAGACACATTTAATCACTCACTTATACAGTCAGTCACGCACCTACTAAATCATCCATTCAGACACTTATACACCCACTAATTCTTCAATACACCTTGGCCTATATATATATAAAACATATTTAAACTTTTCAGAAACACACAGTCACTGTATGATGTCATCAGTGATGTCATCAGTGGTGTCATTTGAGATATCAGTGATGTCATCAGTGATGTCACTGACCATGTCATGAATGATGTAATATGTGACGTCATCAGCAGTGCATTATGGGGCGCGAGTTATAGTTAGCTGAATTAACTATAACGGCCGAATTTCTCTGGTTTTGTACGAGTGAAATGTCCAACTAACTATAACGTCCCTGAAACCTATGGTTTTTTCAGTGAATTTCAAAGTTTTTTTAAATGCTAATTTCTAACAATAACGTCCCTGAAACCTGTGGTTTTTTCAGTGAATTTCTAAGGTTTTTTAAATGCTAATTTCTAACTATAACGTCCCTAAAACCTATGTTTTTTTCAGTGAATTTCTAAGGTTTTTTAAATGCTAATTTCTAACTATAACGTCCCTATTAAGTCCCCTTGAATCCTGAGGGTCCCTGGGGGCCAACTAGCCCACCATGTACCTCCAGTAAGCATCACAGAGATGGGTTGCAGAGAGGTGGTCCGAGGCCACGCCCCTTTTTACACCACTCCCCTTTTTACACCACTCTGCAAACGCGGCTTCTGGCGCACTGCTGCTTGGAGGATGAAGTCCACTTGTGTCCTGAGGTCCTCAGGACACAAGAGCACCTCATCGCCCCACCAGCAGTGCGCCAGAAGCCGCGTTTGCAGAGTGGTGTAAAAAGGGGCGTGGCCTCGGACCACCTGTCTGCAACGCAGCTCTGTGGTGCTTACTGGAGGTACCTGGTGGGCTAGTTGGCCCCCAGGGACCTTCAGGATTCAAGGGGACTTAATCCCCCAAGTTACAATGCGCCAGGGGCGCGTTTGCACACTTGTGATATCAGGCCCCGTCCCCTCCCTGCACCAGTGTGCAAACGCGCCCCCTGGCGCGTTGTAACTTGGGGGATTAAGTCCCCTTGAATCCTGAGGGTCCCTGGGGGCCAACTAGCCCACCAGGTACCTCCAGTAAGCGCCACAGAACTGCCTTGCAGAGAGGTGTAAAAAGGGGCATGGCCTCGGACCACCTCTCTGCAACGCAGCTCTGTGGCGCTTACTGGAGGTACCTGGTGGGCTAGGTGGCCCCCAGGGACCCTCAGGATTCAAGGGGACTTAATCCCCCAAGTTACAAAGCGCCAGGGGGCGCGTTTGCACACTTGTGATATCAGGCCCGCCCCCTCCCTGCACCACTGTGCAAACACGCCCTGGCGCATTGTAACTTGGGGGATTAAGTCCCCTTGAATCCTGAGGGTCCCTGGGGGCCAACTAGCCCACCAGGTACCTCCAGGAAGCGCCACAGTGCTGCGTTGCAGAGAGGTGGTCCGAGGCCATGCCCCTTTGTACACCACTCTGCAAACGCAGCTTCTGGAGCTTACTGGAGGTACCTGGTGGGCTAGTTGGCCCCCAGGGACCCTCAGTATTCAAGGGGACTTAATCCCCCAACTTACAACACGCCAGGGGGCACGTTTGCAGAGTGGTGCAGGGAGGGGGCAGGGGCTCCGGCGACATGCCAGCTTTTTTTTGTGTGTGTTAGAAGGGGGGCTGTGTGGCCCCCCTTCTTTTAATCTATTTTTGGGCCCTGGGGACCCCATCCCCCAGGGCCTGCCACATTTAAAAAAAAAAAGTTTTAAAAAAAAACGTGAAGGGGGCCGCGCGGCCCCCCTCCTGAGGCCGATTTTGGCCCCGGGGACCCCATCCCCTAGGGCATGGCCTTGATTTTTTTTTTATTGTTCTATGGGAGGGGGGCCGTGTGGCCCCCCTTCCCTGGGCCACTTTTGGCCCCGGGGACCCCATCCCCCGGGGCCTGGCCGCCCGTTTTTTTAAATTTAATTACAGGAGGGGAGCCGCATGGCCCCCCTTCCCTAGGCCTCTTCTGGCCCCGGGGACCCCCTCCCCCGGGGCCTGGCCACCCTTCATTTTTAATTATAGAGGGGGGCCATGTGGCCCCCCTCCTGAGACCACTATTGGCCCCGGGGACCCCATCCCCCGGGGCCCAGCCATTTAAAAAATAAAAAAATAAAGGGGAGGAGGGCCGCGTGGCCCCCCTCCTGGGCCACTTCTGGCCCCGGGGACCCCATCCCCCGGGGCCGGCCCTTTGTGTTGGGGACCGTGGGGGGAGCCCCAATGCCCCCAGTCCCGCCGGCTCCCCGCCTCCTGCGGGTGCCAGCATTGCTTTTGCACAAGGGGAGCTGCTGACATGCAGCTCCCCTTGTGCAAAAGCAATTCTGCTTCGGTTTTCGGAAGCGAGAGCAAAGCGAGAGCAGGTTTCCTGCTCTCGCTTACAAAAACCGAAGCAGAGTTTGCTATGGCCGGGCGGGAGCCAAACGGCTCCCACCCTGCCATAGCAAACAGCAATGTCCCGGGGGTGGGCACCCCGGGACATTGCAGGCGCCGGCCCTGGGGGGTGGTGGTCCCCATGGCCATCAAGGGCTCCAGGAGGGGGGCCGCGCGGCCCCCTCCCAATGTTTTCAAAGCCCTTGGGAGGTGGTGGTCCCCGGGGCCCAGGGGTCCGTAACGGACCACTGTATTTAAATACAAAGTGCCCCGGGGAGGTGGTGGCCCCCAGAGCAGTGTGGGGGGGCTCTTGATCCCCCACACATATATATATATTTTTTTAAAAAGAACCCTGGGGAGGTGGCGGTCCCCAGGGCTGCGGGGGGCCGCGTGCCCCCGCATCCAATTAAAAATGCACCTGGGAGGTGACCCCCCCATGCATTTATTTGGCAACAAGCCCCAGGGAGGTGGCGGTCCCTGGGGCTGCGGGGGGCCGCGTGCCCCAGCACATAATTAGCACAGCCCCGGGGAGGTGGCGGTCCCCGGGGCTGCGGGGGCCCCCGCGGGCCCCCGCTATTTTATTTTAACATTGCCCCCGGGACCTGGCCCACCCGGGGCCTCATTAAAATGAAGCGCAGGAGCCCACGCTTCATTTTTTAAACATTTTTGGCTGGATTCGCGCACCCAGCGCGAATTCTGCTGATTTCTTTTTTTTTTTTAATGCTTTTTTGGCCCTGGGGTCCCTTTTCTTGTTTTTCACCTTTTTTTTACTCTTTTCTTGTGACTCGTTACCGAGTCACAAGATGGCTGCCAACACATTCTGGATTAGAGTGTTGGCAGCCAATCAGAGTGAAGCTCGTGCCCGGGAGGGTTCGCGAACCCTCCTCGGTGCTCAGATATCGAAACTTTTCTTTTTCTAATCTCTCAGGAACTACTGAACGGATTTACACCATTTAAAAAAAAGGGCTCTTTCTGAACCAAGGGCTACCTTTTTACCAAATTTGGTGTAATTCCGTTCAGCAGTTCGGGCTGTAGCCTGTTCCAATTTTTCCTATGGAAATTAACATGGGAAAAACGTGTTTTGGGACCCCCCTTTTTTCTTGGCCCCCGTTTGACGAATCACCCCAAAACTTTCAAGAGAGGAGCTGACCTGAGCGGGCCATTAGTTTTGAAAATTTCACGAAGATTCATCAAACGACGCCAAAGATTGGCAAAAGAAAAAACGCTTTTTGAATAGAAACGAGATCCTAACTATAACTACCTACTGGCGACCGCCAGTAGGTAATATATATATATATATATATATATATATATATATATATATATATATATATATCCAAAAATGCGCTGGTTGCAGATTGAAAAACAGCACACCGTGGCCCAATCTTTTGCACAGCAATTCCTTTATTTAATGGTCTGACACACTCTACGCGTTTCGGGAAACCCCTTGATCACGAGTGACTGCCATAGTTTTTTAGTGGTTTAAATAACAAAACATGTGATCTACTGACACAGTAGACAGACTAACAGAAACGAAGTTACACTTCACTCGATCCTTGTCAAAAAGTGCATAAATACAAATATAAGGTTTTCACAATTCTTTACAAACATGTACTACTTCTCATATCAAATTTAAAAGAAATACGAATATCTGGCAGATTTAAAGGCATTTTGTCTATTGGCTATTCAAAAACCTGCAGCTTTATTAATAACATAGCCGTCCAAAGTGTGCGTCAACCTAACGCTTTATATCAGACCTTGAATATTTCAATTCATTCAGAACAAATGGAACATTCCTCAGTGGGAAAACAGGTGACCCTGTAGGGTCTAGGAAATAATAGATAATAAATAATAAATTCTACATAGTACCACGCTGTGCCCAAGTGGGCATTATATACAAAGAATATTCTCAAAAATTACATATTGGCACTGCAGAATAATATACCCAGTTGCAGGTAAAAACGATATCTTAGCTCTTCTGCCTTCTTCTTATGTCATACCAATTTACATGATTATCTGTGAAAACACAAAAATAAATGTGATTAACATCCAGTTGATCCCATATTAAACAATAAACACCAAAACTTTACAGTGACAATATATACATAAGTGCCTAGGGGCAGCAGATAATAAAACTTTACATTTTTATGCAAACATACTTTAGTTTAGTTTCTAGCCTATTAAAACTCGAACTAACTGGACTGAGCCTATATGCATTATCATTGGTATGGGGTAACAGGGTCTATCCAAAATGAACTGATAGCCCTCATCACAATTATGCCCCCTGGTGCCAGTGTTTGATATTGAATTATGAGTCTTGACTCAAGGCGTCTCAAATCAAGGACACGGTTTCCTCCCCGCTCATTTACTGGTACAGCACAGTACACAGAACGTGAGTAGTTACTGTTTTGATTGTGGTGGGTCTGAAAATGTCTAGCCATAGATATTGTCGATCTCCATTTTGATTGTCTTAGGTGTTCCAATACACGTTTCTTTGCTTTATGAATTGTGCTTCCAATGTAAGTTTTATTACATGGGCAGCTAAGAGCGTAAACAACATGATCAGTGTTGCATGTCAGATATTTTAGAATTTTGTATGGCTTACATTCTAATGAGAGTTTGTATTCCTTGCAGTTTTTACTGTACTTACATGCTTTACAATTACGACATGTAAAGAAACCCTGTATTCCAAATGTTTTGGGGATTGGTGACTCAAGGGCTCTACAGAGACTATCTTTCAGTGATTTTGCTTTTCTGAAAGTGATTCGTGGGAACGCTTCCACA
Source organism: Calotriton arnoldi (assembly GCA_963921515.1). Taxonomy (NCBI): domain Eukaryota; kingdom Metazoa; phylum Chordata; class Amphibia; order Caudata; family Salamandridae; genus Calotriton; species Calotriton arnoldi. Next base: position 538,832 of record CAWUFW010000579.1, read on the forward strand.
CTTGTAGCAAGATCTTTGTCTGTTGATAATACATGCCAAAATTTCTCGAGGCCTTTCCTGACTTGTTTGGTCTGTCTATAATAAGTTGTTATAAACCTGATTTTTTGTTCTGACACTCCTCACTATCCTCTCTTCTTTTCTTTTTCTACAAGAAGGGATGATCTTGGTCTGGAATCAACTTCTATCCTGGCTTTCTTTATAGTTGACCGTGTATAGCCTCTTGCATGAATCTTTTAACCATTACAGTCTCCTCATGCTTGTAACCTCTTCTGTGCTACAGTTACGTTTATGCGCGAAGAGTTCACCTAAGGGGCTACTGAATCAAACTGCTCGAATGACAGCTGCGGGCATGTAGAGGCTATTCCCTGCAGTTTCTTTTCGAAATAACTTGCTTTCAAGTTTGGCATTTTTAACAGTCAAGGTCAAATCAAGAAATTCAATTGTGTCTTTAGAAAATTGACTTGTAAATTTTAGATTAAACTGATTACTGTTCAGGTCATTAACAAATTCAACAGCTTCCATCTCACTTCCATCCCACACACAGAAAATATCGTCAATATCGTGCCCATATTATGACATTTTTTGACCATGCTAGATGTTTTCTAACAACTGAGTCTTCCCAGAACCCTAAATAGAGACCTGCAAAGCTCGCGCAAAGCAGGTTCCCATCGCTGTTCCGAGGGTCTGTCTGAAGATTCTGTTGTTAAAAATAAAATAATTTTCTGTCAAACAGTGTGACATCATTTTGACTAGCATCTCTGTATGGTTTAGAGGCATGTCGCCACTTCTTAAAAGACAGGTCTGTCTCATATTTCTACCATACAGAGATGCTAGTCAAAATGATGTCACACTGTTTGACAGAAAATTATTTTATTTTTAACAACGGAATCTTCAGACAGACCCTCGGAACAGCGATGGGGACCTGCTTTGCGCCGAGCTTTGCAGGTCTCTATTTAGGGTTCTGGGAAGACTCAGTTGTTAGAAAACATCTAGCATGGTCAAAAAATGTCATAATATGGGCACGGTATATTGACGATATTTTCTGTGTGTGGGATGGAAGTGAGATGGAAGCTGTTGAATTTGTTAATGACCTGAACAGTAATCAGTTTAATCTCAAATTTACAAGTCAATTTTCTAAAGACACAATTGAATTTCTTGATTTGACCTTGACTGTTAAAAATGCCAAACTTGAAAGCAAGTTATTTCGAAAAGAAACTGCAGGGAATAGCCTCTTACATGCCTGCAGCTGTCATTCGAGCAGTTTGATTCAGAGTATCCCCTTAGGTGAACTCTTGCGCGCAAAACGTAACTGTAGCACAGAAGGGGGTTACAAGCATGAGGAGGCTGTAATGGTTAAAAGATTCATGCAAAGAGGCTATACACGGTCAACTATAAAGAAAGCCAGGTTAGAAGTTGATTCCAGACCAAGATCATCCCTTCTTGTAGAAAAAGAAAAAAGAAGAGAGGATAGTGAGGGAGTGTCAGAACAAAAAGTCAGGTTTATAACAACTTATCATAGACAGACCAAACAAGTCAGGAAAGGCCTCGAGAAATTTTGGCATGTATTATCAACAGACAAAGATCTTGCTACAAGTGTGGAAGCGTTCCACACGAATCACTATCAGAAAAGCAAAATCACTGAAAGATAGTCTCTGTAGAGCCCTTGAGTCACCAATCCCCAAAACATTTGGAATACAGGGTTTCTTTACATGTCGTAATTGTAAAGCATGTAAGTACAGTAAAAACTGCAAGGAATGCAAACTCTCATTAGAATGTAAGCCATACAAAATTCTAAAATATCTGACATGCAACACTGATCATGTTGTTTACGCTCTTAGCTGCCCATGTAATAAAACTTACATTGGAAGCACAATTCATAAAGCAAAGAAACGTGTATTGGAACACCTAAGAGCAATCAAAAATGGAGATCGACAATATCCTATGGCTAGACATTTTCAGACCCACCACAATCAAAACAGTAACTTACTCACGTTCTGTGTACTTGATGCTGTACCAGTAAATGAACGGGGAGGAAACCGTGTCCTTGATTTGAGACGCCTTGAGTCAAGACTCATAATTCAATATCAAACACTGACGCCAGGGGGGCATAATTGTGATGAGGGGCTATCAGTTCATTTTGGATAGACCCTGTTACCCCCCATACCAATGATAATGCATATAGGCTCAGTCCAGTTAGTTCGGGATTTTAATAGGCTAGAAACTAAACTAAAGTATGTTTGCATAAAAATGTAAAGTTTTTATTATCTGCTGCCCCTAGGCACTTATGTATATATTGTCACTATAAAGTTTTGGTGTTTATTGTTTAATATGGGATCAACTGGATGTTAATCACATTTATTTTTGTGTTTTCACAGATAATCATGTAAATTGGTATGACATAAGAAGAAGGGAGAAGAGCTAAAATATCGTTTTTTTACCTGCAACTGGGTATATTATTCTGCAGTGCCAATATGTAATTTTTTGAGAATATTCTTTGTATATAATGCCCACTTGGGCACAACGTGGTACTATGTAGAATTTATTATTTATTATCTATTATTTCCTAGCCCCTACAGGGTCACCTGTTTTCCCACTGGGGAATGTTCCATTTGTTCTGAATGAATTGAAATATTCAAGGTCTGATATAAAGCGTTAGGTTGACGCACACTTTTTGACGGCTATGTTATTAATAAAGTTGCAGGTTTTTGAATAGCCAATAGACAAAATGCCTTTAAATCTGCCAGATATTCGTATTTCTTTTAAATTTGATATGAGAAGTAGTACATGTTTGTAAAGAATTGTGAAAACCTTATATTTGTATTTATGCACTTTTTGACAAGGATCGAGTCTAAACCATTAGAGGCATGTCGCCACTTCTTAAAAGACAGGTCTGTCTCATATTTCTACCATACAGAGATGCTAGTCAAAATGATGTCACACTGTTTGACAGAAAATTATTTTATTTTTAACAACGGAATCTTCAGACAGACCCTCGGAACAGCGATGGGGACCTGCTTTGCGCCGAGCTTTGCAGGTCTCTATTTAGGGTTCTGGGAAGACTCAGTTGTTAGAAAACATCTAGCATGGTCAAAAAATGTCATAATATGGGCACGGTATATTGACGATATTTTCTGTGTGTGGGATGGAAGTGAGATGGAAGCTGTTGAATTTGTTAATGACCTGAACAGTAATCAGTTTAATCTAAAATTTACAAGTCAATTTTCTAAAGACACAATTGAATTTCTTGATTTGACCTTGACTGTTAAAAATGCCAAACTTGAAAGCAAGTTATTTCGAAAAGAAACTGAAGGGAATAGCCTCTTACATGCCCAAAGCTGTCATTCGAGCAGTTTGATTCAGAGTATCCCCTTAGGTGAACTCTTGCGCGCAAAACGTAACTGTAGCACAGAAGGGGGTTACAAGCATGAGGAGGCTGTAATGGTTAAAAGATTCATGCAAAGAGGCTATACACGGTCAACTATAAAGAAAGCCAGGTTAGAAGTTGATTCCAGACCAAGATCATCCCTTCTTGTAGAAAAAGAAAAAAAGAAGAGAGGATAGTGAGGGAGTGTCAGAACAAAAAATCAGGTTTATAACAACTTATCATAGACAGACCAAACAAGTCAGGAAAGGCCTCGAGAAATTTTGGCATATATTATCAACAGACAAAGATCTTGCTACAAGTGTGGAAGCGTTCCCACGAATCACTTTCAGAAAAGCAAAATTACTGAAAGATAGTCTCTGTAGAGCCCTTGAGTCACCAATCCCCAAAACATTTGGAATACAGGGTTTCTTTACATGTCGTAATTGTAAAGCATGTAAGTACAGTAAAAACTGCAAGGAATGCAAACTCTCATTAGAATGTAAGCCATACAAAATTCTAAAATATCTGACATGCAACACTGATCATGTTGTTTACGCTCTTAGCTGCCCATGTAATAAAACTTACATTGGAAGCACAATTCATAAAGCAAAGAAACGTGTATTGGAACACCTAAGAGCAATCAAAAATGGAGATCGACAATATCCTATGGCTAGACATTTTCAGACCCACCACAATCAAAACAGTAACTTACTCACGTTCTGTGTACTTGATGCTGTACCAGTAAATGAACGGGGAGGAAACCGTGTCCTTGATTTGAGACGCCTTGAGTCAAGACTCATAATTCAATTTCAAACACTGACGCCAGGGGGGCATAATTGTGATGAGGAGCTATCAGTTCATTTAGGATAGACCCTGTTACCCCCCATACCAATGATAATGCATATAGGCTCAGTCCAGTTAGTTCGGGATTTTAATAGGCTAGAAACTAAACTAAAGTATGTTTGCATAAAAATGTAAAGTTTTTATTATCTGCTGCCCCTAGGCACTTATGTATATATTGTCACTGTAAAGTTTTGGTGTTTATTGTTTAATATGGGATCAACTGGATGTTAATCACATTTATTTTTGTGTTTTCACAGATAATCATGTAAATTGGTATGACATAAGAAGAAGGCAGAAGAGCTAAAATATCGTTTTTTTACCTGCAACTGGGTATATTATTCTGCAGTGCCAATATGTAATTTTTTGAGAATATTCTTTGTATATAATGCCCACTTGGGCACAACGTGGTACTATGTAGAATTTATTATTTATTATCTATTATTTCCTAGCCTCTACAGGGTCACCTGTTTTCCCACTTGGGAATGTTCCATTTGTTCTGAATGAATTGAAATATTCAAGGTCTGATATAAAGCGTTAGGTTGACGCACACTTTTTGACGGCTATGTTATTAATAAAGTTGCAGGTTTTTGATTAGCCAATAGACAAAATGCCTTTAAATCTGCCAGATATTCGTATTTCTTTTAAATTTGATATGAGAAGTAGTACATGTTTGTAAAGAATTGTGAAAACCTTATATTTGTATTTATGCACTTTTTGACAAGGATCGAGTGAAGTGTAACTCGTTTCTGTTAGTCTGTCTACTGTGTCAGTAGATCACATGTTTTGTTATTTAAACCACTAAAAAACTATGACAGTCACTCGTGATCAAGGGGTTTCCCCGAAACGCGTAGAGTGTGTCAGACCATTAAATAAAGGAATTGCTGTGCAAAAGATTGGGCCACGGTGTGCTGTTTTTCAATCTGCAACCAGCGCATTTTTGGATGTTGAGGACTCGCCATCCTGCCGTGGAACGCCGTCGTAAGAGGCTCAGGTGAGGCGGTTGCTGTGCGCGAGCATTGCTTTGCGGTGAATATATATATATATATATATATATATATATATATACATATATATATATATATATATTTATACACAAGATAGTAGAGGACAACTGTGCAATAATCTCTGGAACTAGGATTTTGGAATAAAATTGGAATTTGGGAGCCCGTCATTGCAAATCAGCCTTGCACTCTGCACTTTCGTTGGAGGGGACCACAGCCCCCACCAGGCATCGTGGCAGGAGCCGCCTACGCTCTTCCGTCGTGCCAGGAGGTGCTGAAAAGCTGCTCGGGGCACCCGCGGCGTGGGAGGCCATCATTGCAAATCAGCCTTGCACTCTGCACTTTCGTTGGGGGGGACTACAGCCCCCACCAGGCATTGCAGCCGAAGCCGCCCACGCTCTTCCGTCGCGCCAGGAGGCACTGAAAAGCTGCTCAGGGCTCCAGCGGCGCGGGAGCCCGTCATCGCAAATCAGCCTTGCACTCTGCACTTTCGTTGGGGGGGACCACAGTATCGCGACGTCAGTAGCTCTGGGTAATCAAGCGGCCACTAACCTCGGAAGATCGCCAGCGGGAACAATGATGAGCAGAAAGGCCCCCCTACTCCCCTGGGCGCAACCCCACACAGAGTGATAACCACACTACTATGCACAAATGCACCCCGGGGAAAAGGGAAGTGGATAAAATAAAAAACACTGCAGATCAAATGGTTCCTCCTAATCTTGCTTCTGTTTCAGGGTTCAGCACAGAAGCATGCGGAGGTCCATGGGGTGTAACTAAGTATAGGAAACAAAACAAGAAGTGTGGTAGTGAGTAAATGAATATAAGAGACCTATCACAGCACACACACGTGAAGACTCGAACTATCTACTCACACAAAACAGCAGTGCACACAGAGCAAGGCAAAGGCTTGAGCCTCGCTAGTACCAGCAGGAAGTCTCTTCACTGTATTACCAAAGTCTTGATAAATACCGTACTGGCCCAGATCAGCGGGAAGCTCCTGCTTCACAAGAATCCCCAAACAGCTGTTACTTCACAGCGCCGGGGCTGTCAATGCAAAGGAATGCGAACCAATTCCAACCAAGGTCAAAAGAACAGAAAACGAGGATCAGGAAGAGCGCTCCTGCGCTGCTTTCCTTCCCAGCACACCTAAATTCCTGAAATAATCCGAGTGCGGCCAAGCGCTGTGAAGTTGCGGTCCGGAAGCGAGGTTTTACCCTCGTAGCCTGAAGAACTGGGTAATGCGTCCAGATACCCTCGCAGCGCGAGGGTGGAAGAATGAGGATGAGGCTAGATTCCACTCTCCCAATGCTCTCTACAAACGGCGTTCAAGGAACCGGTGCTCCGGCGGGGAACACCATCCGCATACGGGATTCTGCGGGCAATAGCTGGAAAGTTTGTCAAGCCCCGTTCTGGAGAAAGGGAGGGGTTTTGTAGGAGCAAATCGGGCGGTAACGCCGGATTCGACTTCCGGAAGGCTTCTGGGTCATGTTGTTCCTCATGCTCCATTCGCCCCCTAGTGGTCTGTTACGCGCTGCACATCCACGCCTGTTCTTACTCACATTGTGATAGGAAGGGGGAATTGACCTATATGAACTGCGCCCTTGCGCCTGGACAGTGATCGCAACACACAGCCCCCACCAAGCATTGCAGCAGGAGCCGCCCACACTCTTCTGTCGCACCAGGAGGTGCTGAAAAGCTGCTCGGGGCTCCCACGGCGTGGGAGCCCGTCATCGCAAATCAGCCTTGCACTCTGGACTTTCATTGGGGGGGGACCACAGCCCCCACCTGGCATCGCGGCAGGAGCCGCCCATGCTCTTCCGTCGCACCAGGAGGCACTGAAAAGCTGCTCGGGGATCCCGCTGCGCGGGTGTGCCCAGGCCAAGCCTGGGCCGCGCCCGGGCCAAAGGCGGGCCCATTTGCGCCCGTTAGCGGCCAGCAGAGGCTGGGCTGGGCCACCCCTCTTTCAAGTAATTTCTACCAAGAGGTCCGAGGTGAGTGTTTGCCAACACCAACACCAATAGAACTGGTAAGAACTGGACTTGAGTATCCACAATGGGGAAATGCACTGTGATATCGTCTGCGCGCCCCACACCAGCAGTATTGACAGCATGCTAGAAAGGGTGGTCAGTATTGTATCAGGCGAGATTGAATTAACTGAGCACTGATTGTCCCTGGGAAGTGAGGGCTTACGGAACGGTCTCTATACTAGAGGGGTTACAACTGACCCTGCACCTGAACCTACCACCGTATTGTGCACCTCCCAGCATCAGAGGACTGGCCCCAATAACACGTCGCTCCTTAGTGGGAGCCCAAGTGGGCGTGAAACAGTTGAGACTCAGCCAACCATGGGCAACCTAACAACTGTGGCAATCCCAGCCGCGAAACGCAAGAGGAAGCCCGGGAAGCCTGTTTGTTCCAACAGAAAACAACCCCCTCGCACTGGCTCTTCTTGCACTTGCTTGTCTGCAAGGATGAAGTCATCGTCGAGTGTCATCATTTCGGATGTAGCGCCAAATGGGAAGTCGAGCCGCTCCATCTGTACAAGACTGAGGTGGCAACTGACTATGGGGGCTTTGGGGATACCTGACCTGCGCCGGCTCTGACTGCTGCTCCCCGCAGACTTGGCCCGGGCGCTGCCACCAGGACAGGCTCAGTCAGTAATATCCTATTCGAGTCATAAATGTTCTGTGCCAATTGTGGGAGGCACTAAGGACATTGGGAATCAGACTTGTCCGAGTTGCAAATTGAGACTCACAGACATAAAAATTAAGCGTCATTTAGAGGAGGACTCTATGGATAGCCATAAGGTGCATCCGGAAGGAATAGGGAGGGATCAGGGTGGCCCCAAGATCATAAAACCTACCCGAGGGTTGTCATGTGCATTGTTAAATGCGCGGTCACTAACTAAACATAAGCATGAATTTAGGCTTTTTGTTGACTTCCACACCCTGGACCTTATTTTCGTCACGGAAACCTGGGCTGATGAAACCTCTGGGCCTGATTTGGTGATAGCTATCCCACCAGGGTTTGCAATAGCCAGGAAGGACCGTTTGGACAGAAAGGGAGGAGGTCTGGCAATAATCTATAGAGATCATTTGAAAGCATCTTTTAAAGGTATTCCCACAGACACGGAAGCCGAGGTGCTCTCTTTTAAGATAGCAGCCAGTCACGTGTTCTCGTTCAATGGGTTGCTAGTGTATAGGCCGCCAGGCTCGAGAACTAACTTCATGCAAACTATGGGCCAGCTCCTGGAACACAAAGTAAACTCTCAATATTTCACCATTCTAGGTGACTTTAATTTCCATCTAGATAACCTTTTTGATAAATATTCTCAGGCCCTGTTGGACCTAGTGACAGGGGCAGGCTTAGAGCAGATTGTAGTAGGACCCACTCATACAGCTGGACACCTTTTGGACGCCGTTTTTTTGGATTGTCCCCAGTTGAAATTTAATAACAATTTACAACTTCACTGGTCTGACCATTCTGCAGTGATGTTAACCCTCACTCTGCCTTCTTCAACGGGCTCTAAGCATGGTCCAGCTAGTAGCCATAAAAGCTACTTGTGGCAGCGTAAAGATAAAACTGAATTTGCTACTCAACTGAGTCAGAACAAACCCTGCCTCTCCAGAGATCCAGAAGCAGCCTCTTTACAATATCATAACTCGATTTCAGCAGCGGCACATACCACCATCCCCCAGAGAGCTGGGAAAACTAGCAGGACAGCACCTACTGAACCTTGGTTCTCTGAAGAACTAAGGCTATCAAGAAGACTCTGCCGTAGTCAAGAAAGATGCTGGCGTAAACATTACGATCCCAGGGAGAAAGAAATATATAAGCCAAGACTGGCACAATATAAAGAATTGATTAAGAAAACTAAAATCGGCTATTTCTCAGAAAGAATAGAAGGAGCAAAGAATAACTCCAAAGAGCTTTTTGCAACGGTTTTGAAACTCAGCCATTTGCAGGAGACTAGTCAAGGCACAATAGACCAAGCTTTTTGCGATAATCTGGCCTCCTATTTTTGTGATAAAGTTTCTTCCATTTATAACACCTTCACTTCACGGTCTGTAAATGCCCTGAGTGTTCAGGCTCGACCAACAGATACTGTAAATCTACTCTTAGACTTGTCCATCCCACATCCTGAACTCAATTCATCTTGTTTTTTAAATTTCACATCAATCTCTTACGAACAAACCTCAAAACTCCTTTTAGCAACTAAGTCTGGATCCCCTTTGGATCCATGTCCTCCCAGTGTAAGTCATATTCTAGTGGAGTTAGTTGCACGTCCACTCATGGAGGTTCTTAACACCGCTATTGAAACTGCGACTTTCCCCATGTTGTGGAAAAAAACATCAATTTTACCTCTGTTAAAAAAATCAAACTTGGATAAAACAGATGCAGATAATTATCGCCCTATCTCCCGTTTACCTCTACCAGCAAAGATTCTAGAGAAACATATGAATCAGGAATTAGTCACCTTTATTGAGAACAATCAGGTTCTGGATTCCACCCAGTATGGTTTTAGAGCCCAGCATAGTACTGAACTGGCCTTGATCACCGCTACTGAGGAAATTAAATTGGCAGTTGACAAAGGAGGTTCGGCAGCTTTGATACTGCTTGATCTGTCAGCTGCCTTTGATAAGGTAGACCATGGAATTTTAATATATTGGCAGGGGTAGCAGGCCCAGCTCTGGCACTCCTTAAGTCATTTTTGCTTGATCGGGAACAATTTGTTGAAGTAGGAGGTTTTAAATCAAAATGTTTTAGGCTCCCATGTGGGGTGCCCCAGGGCTCATCCTTGAGCCCCACCCTTTTCAACATTTATGTCGCTCCTCCGGCACGTATGATCAAAACTCATGGTTTTGAATTGGTATCATATGCAGACGACACTCAGATTATCATATCGATCTCGAGCAAAAACCATGATACAGCTCTTAATTTTAAGGAGTGCATGAGATGTGTCAGCGAATGAATGGGCGAGAGCTGCCTTAAGTTGAACTCAAATAAAACAGAGGTCCTACTTTTTGGTAGAGATACATCATTCTGGTCCTCAGAATGGTGGCCATCGGAGTTAGGGACTGTTCCTACCCCAGTTACCAAGGCCAAAAATCTTGGAGTCATCATGGATACCACCCTATCCTTTTCCCATCATGTAAAAATGCTTACTGCATCTATCTACTACACTCTGAAAATCCGGAGGAAAGTGCTTCCATTTATACCGACAAATCTGCAGAAAACAGTGGTGTCAGCTTTAGTGTTATCGAAACTCGATTATTGCAATGGGCTACTGGTTGGAGCAAACAAATCAGTAGTGGCACAACTGCAGGTACTCCAGAACTCCGCAGCTAGATTGCTTTTTGGACTAGCTAAATATTCGTCAGTCAAGCATGCTCTTAACACTCTGCATTGGCTACCTATGGAGAAGCGCGTCAGGTTCAAAGCCTTATGTATTGCCTTTAAGGCATTACAGAACTCAGGCCCTATCTACCTGATAAAGCGCTTCCAATGGCATACCCCAGCACGTACACTTCGGTCGGCCTCACGGAAGTTGGTGACAGAGCCAACCTCCCGTCTCCAGAGATGGGGTGGTAAAAGCTTCATTAGTATTACAACTAGGTGGTGGAATAAGTTACCTTTTTATTTAAAGAATTCTTCTGATCTACTGTCCTTTAGGAAAGGACTTAAGACATGGCTTTTTACTCTATAATTCTGTTCAGGGACTGGAAATCTAACATCTCAGTGGCGTTCTGTGTGCCAATTCTGTAAGCGCCTAGACGCCCTCGGGTAGTAGTGCGCTATATAAATATATAAATGAAATAAATAAATAAATAAATAATACCGTTTCCACACGAATTAACGAGATGTTAGATATGAAATTTACATCTTTTTGGGAATGCCTAGATCATTTGGACACACGTATGAATAAGTTTAGCCAACCGCAAGAAAAAGCGCAAACCTTGGTTGCCCCGGGGAGGGGTCTATTTCCATCTCTAGCGTTCCTCCCATTATCAACCCAACTCCCACTGCCACTTCTCTCCCCACTGGCTCCTCGGCTAGTAGCTTGTGCAGAACATGCAGACAAGTTAGGGAGTGCTTCCAACTTAAGGTGAATGTAGTACCAACTTTTTCTTCCACCAATAATGGCCTATCACCTGCAGATGAGTCAGCCCCGAATGCTCCCCCTATTCTTAAGTCTGATCCTACCAATAGATCGGTTGGCGAGCAACCAAAGCAAGGCAAACCAAGTAGTAATGCACCTGACATCCCGAGCAGGAATCCCCCTAGGCCCAACCCAGACGCTTTGGGACTACCACCGGCCGCCAGCCCCTATGTGCTGGTGTTGGCAGGAGTACCAACTCTCAAGAGGGACCAGAGGGAAACTTGGGTCCAACTGCGCAATAAATGCGTGGATTGGCTATCCAAGAATAGGAGGTTCAACGTGTCAGATATGAGTGAGATCATTATGGTACGAAGAGTAGGGGCGTTGGTGCCTCACCAAAGAATATAGAAAGAGTCTGTGGGGCAGATTTTGAAGAACTGATGCATCTCTGCATATTAGCAGAAATGCGTCAGTTCAATTGCGTCACGCAAAAAAACCCTACAATGCGGCGCACCGTGGCGCAAGGATTGACAGATGCGTGACGCATCTGTTGGCGTAAAGGTAACGCATTGCTGGAGTCATGTCGCAAGCACGACGCAACTCCAGCAATGCTCAGGAATGCCTATTCCTATTGTGCTGCGTCACTCTTTGCGCCTGCTTCAAGCAGGCGCAAGGTTTTGACGCAGTGGCGTCGTAGAAGTGATGCAGTGAAATCTTGTAGATTTCACTGCGTCACTTTTACGAGGCTTTCTTGCGTCGGAACGCCCACCCTGCATACATTTTACCTGATGCAGGTATAATGTAGTGCAGGGCTTTACAACGTGACGCATCTCCCTAGATGCGTCACGTTGTAAATGTGTCGCAACGTGGCGCATTGTTTACAACGCCACTGCGTCACAAAAGTGACGCAACTGCAGCGTAAAAGTGTCGCAAGGGGCTTGTAAATCGGCCCCTGTATCATGATCAACTTCCACAGACCATCCATGGTAAAATCCTTGTTGAGAATTCAGGAGACCACAACCACCAACAGAACCGATATTTGGTCACTACCGTTGGGCTATTTCTAGAAACCAAGTCTTGGGCCCCCCATAAATGAGCCTGCCTTCCCAATCGCACACAACATGCTTTTGGCTTTGTCTGACTTGGACACCCAGGATTGACTACCGATATCACTGGAGTCAAACAGCGCTGACCGCATGTCTGTATTCCTTCCACCTGCAATCGAGACACATGACCATGCTGCTCTAACCAAGGTTCCCGCTAATTCAGATTTGAGCATATTAAGCTGGAACGTGGCCGGCTTACAGTCAAAAATACACCAACCTGACTGGATAAAGCTGGTGAGACAGCAGGACATCCTCATGTTTCAAGAGACCTGGCCCACCCAAGATCTATACATTGATGGTTTTGACTGTTACAAAACTGTAGCCCCAATTCCTAAATTTGGTCGACCTTCGGGCAGCCTATCGATCTGGGTAAAAATCACTGCAGGAGGTAGTGTTAAGGTCTTATGTACAAAAAGTGACAAATTCCAAGCCTTACTATACAAAAGGGGTGTTTCCATTTATTTAATTAATTTTTACAACAACGATTTTCAGTCCACTCCAAATGCAAATTTTATTAATTTATTCGAATTTGTCACCACCCAACAGCATCGTAATGGATTCGAAAAAATAGCTGGTATCTGTCTGGGAGGTGATTTCAATGCTAAGCTACCCAGTAAAAACATTGTTGTTAAAAGGACCATCAGCAGAGGGCAAACTTGCCATAGGGGCGTGGAACTAATGGAACATTTGAACAACCATAATCTAATCAACGTTATGGATATTGGTGCCATAACAAATGATAATAACCCCCGTGAGCTGACATTTAGAGGGAGGGCTAGTGCCTCCACCATTGATTATGTTTTCATGTCACCTGCCCTTGAGGACTGTTTACTGAAAGCCGAAGTTGTCGCTACTACCTATGGCGATCACAATCCGATTAAAACAGTGCTGAGACTGTCCCCCAGGCCAACATATAATACTGAATGTGGTGCCAGGAATCTAACACCCTCCACAGACAACTTAAGATTGGTCTGGCGGAGTGTCAATAATATGGACTTGTTCTGTACGATGGTAAAGGACAATCCGAGCCTCATCAACTCTTGTCTGTCAGTATAGGACCCTAATCCCGAGGTAATCAGTGCCTTTATTAAACTTTGTGAGGCCATGAAATCCATACTATCAAAACCCACTACCGTTGTACAACGCGGACCTAGATGGTTTAACCGTGAGTGTTCGGCAATTAACAGACAGCTACGCAAGGCCCTGTCGGCCAACCTGAGGTGCCACTCACTCATTAAATTACTTAGGCAGAAGTACAAGTTAGCTATCTCTAAAAGGAAGGAAGAATTACTAAAAGAACGCTGGGATGCTCTTGCTAATGCCGCCAGCCTAAAGTAGGGGAACACATTTTGGGCTGCCATCAAGGATTTAAGGTCAATGGGACAGTTACTGACCCCAATAAGCAGTAATATAACCAGTGAGGCATGGGAAGCCCATTTCTCCATGATTTATACAGCCCCAGTACAAGATGAAGATCTCCTTGAGCATAGGGCCCCCTACTGGGATTTTAATATTACTATCTGAAGTCGAGGAAGCCATCCATCCGAGCCTGGGTAACAAAGCCCCAGGTCCCGATGGGTTACCCATTGATCTTATTAAGCACAAGCCTGATTTTTGGGCGCCGCTTTTGTTAAATGTTTTTAATAATCTAACCAATGCTCCGCTACCAAGCTCGTGGTCAACAAGTATTATTGTCCCAGTTTTTAAAAAGGGTGATCACTCCCAACCTAGCTGCTATAGACTGATCTCCTTGATAGATAATACCCTGAAAATTTTAGGCAGAGTTTTATATAACAAGATTAAAATATGGACTGAGGAAAATCGCATTTTAGAATCATGTCAACTGGGGTTTAGGAGCAAAGTAGGCACAAATGAACAATGCCTGAATCTTAATTTAATCATTGGGAAATATACCATAGCACAGCGATCCCTAATATACCTGGCCTTCATGGACCTGACCTCAGCTTTTAGTTTTGTTAACCGGTCACGATTATGGTCTATTCTATTAGAATATGGTTTAGATGAGGTCTTAGTACATTTTTTGGCCTTATTACATAAAGACCTGAAGGCCCGGGTTAGGATCAACAATGGTGGCGACGTTTCTAATCACATTAAAGTTTGTCGAGGGGTCAGGCAGGGATGCGTCCTGGCCTCTCTCCTTTTTAGCATATATATTAATAACTTGCATAAATCATTGACCGCGCTCACCAATGATGTTCCTAGAGTTAATGGCAATACTCTCCCTGTCTTATTATATGCTCATGATGTGGTCTTAATGGGCCGCACACCTAATGCTCTACGCATTCTAGTGCGGGGGTTTGTCGAATTTATGGCCAGCCTAGACCTGTGCACCAATTTTTAAAAAAAATTTATAATGTCTTGTGGGCCGAGAAAACATCCCTTAAACTCTATGGGGCATATTCTCAAGGACTTATCGCTGACTTACCGGCACTTTAGCGCCGCAAAAGTGGCGATAGACTTATCGCCTTATTCTCAAGCTGGTGCAAACTGCCGATATCGCCAGTTTCCCAGCGATATCCTCCGCAAAAAACATCGCCACGGATCAGAGCGACAACTAACACTAATGATATGCAGATTAGGCGTTCCCGTGCAAAAACACACGAAAACACCACTTCGTGATATTCTCAACGACCAGCCAGATCCGCGATGCGACCCAAAAACAGGCGATAAGGCGCGTTAGCAGCAGGGATTTAACACCTGCCTTTTACTGGTGTAAAGCAGGACGACAACCTGCAGCATGAAAGGGAGCCCAGCCCAGAGCCACATCTGAAGACCAACACATGTCATGGAGCTACTGACCATGCAGCTCAGAGACCCAAGAGGGCCACAACACCCACCGCCACCACCCCCAGGACCCCCCGGACTACCACCGAGGCAGCGCAGAACAAGACAGCTGACCTTCCCAAACGGCATGGCCCCACAGCCACACAATTGCAGAATGTGGGGAGAGGTGGGAACCAAGTATGTGTGAAGGAGGCAAGTCACCCATGAATAAGAATGTACACAATGCCAAGTGTGGCGGTGATGTGCTGGACAGACTACAGTATGCAGAGCACAGACATGTCCATGTGGACATATACTGCTGGTGTTTGTAGTGTTGTGGACAGTGGACGCAACCATGTTACCTCAGGCAGTGGGGAAGACCCCGGTCATGTATCCGTGTCGTCCCCCCCTGTAAGCGTAAGTGGAGTGGGCTGGGCCGGCGTACGCCAGGCCAGCGTAGAAGTGCGAATAAATAGGCCGGAGCTCTGGGCATGGTTCACTTCCCGGATGGCCAAAGCGTGTGCCAGGGAGACGCCCTTCACCCTGCCATGAGTCCGCCGCCATTACCGCCAGCCTCCTCAGCCGATCGCTGGCATCCGCAACACAGGCCCCCAGCGCACCCAGCGGCACAGCACTGCGGAGTTATGTGTGTGCTGACTACTGTCGGCGGCCTACACTGTGGTCAGCAGGGCACTCAAATCAAAATCCAATCCTGACCTGCGAGGACACGCCATCATCTCTGGCTGCACACCCGCTGAGCGCTTCAGGTGCCACCAACTCAGTGCACCAGAACACATGTACCCTTTATGATTGAGTTTTGTGCTGTGGACAGCTGACGCGACAATGTCGCCTCAGTCGGTGGGGAAGAACTGGGACGATGATAATGAAGATGAGGCAGGTGTACCACACCCCACTGCAGCTGCAGCGGGAATATCCCGAAGGGACACAATGATTAACAATCACTTCACATTTGCACGCTTATCTCTGGTGCTCCTACCTCAGTGCACCACAAGTCATGGACCCTTTATGATTGAATCTATGTGTGTGATACGAAGATCACTGTTCTAGTTGTTGCCAGCACCAACCACTTCCTGAGTGCTGGCTTACACTCACCCCACACCCATCCAGCACAGGCGTCACTGGACATGTGACCCTGGCAATAAAAAGTGGCCCGGCGCAGGTGCCCGTAGCCAGTTCCACTATCTATCTAAGTGTGTCTTTGTGGTCATTATGTATGCATGATGGGCCAGGGCCCTACCACCTTACCTTGTGCTGTGGACTGCGGACGCAACCATGTCACCTCCGGCAGTGTCTAAGACCTTGGACACGTAGCTCTGTCGTCCCCCCCTGTAAGTGTAAGCGGAGTGGGCTGGCGTACGCCAGGCCAGCGTAGGGGTGTGAAGGATTTGCCCGGGCCTCTGGGCGTGGTTCAGTTCTGGCCTGGACAAGGAAGTAACTAATGAGTGTGTCACTTTTGTAGTGTCGGCGCCACCCAGCCCGCAATTGACAATGTTGCAATGTAGCATGCACCCGGAGTGCGAGCTCGCACGAACGGAGAAATGAAGGAGCGCAAGACCACTGGGGGTCTTGGCTCATACATGCCAAGTGTTGTGTGTATCTGTATTGCCGCAGCATGAGCCAAATGCCTAGCCTTAATCGCAGCGCGAGTTCAGCCAGGCATGAACTCTACATCTGTGTCTGCCCTATCCTTCCCACAGGCCTACACTCACGTGGCCGCCCACCTTTAACGGCCAACATCACAGTGTCATTGTCAGGCTTGTGGACATGCGCAGACAGGCATGACAATGGTGTGCCGTAGGAGTAACTAGGCTCGGGGGGAGGGAGGAGCAGCTGTGAGGCAACGTAACACACAGTGATGCCGCTCATTTGCCACATGCAAGACATGTCAAACATGAATCCCAAAGTCGCACACATCCCACCCCACCCCACCCCCAACAAGCCACTTCACATTTCCTGAATGAAAGCAGATGAGAAACTAGCATTAGGGATGAAAGCTCCTTTGTCGGAACTATCAGGCAGAAGCACATCTGCACCTCCGACCTCGGAATTGCATTTACCCGGCACCCCCTGACAGATACTATAGCAGCTGATGACGACTCCCACACTACGCACAGCCCGACGAAAGACCAATGTATACACACCCCACACACAGAAGTCCTTGCTCGAAGTTATCTTGCAGGGAATAGCCTTCACACTTACTCCCACACCATCCCAGGTGTACAACCGTTGCACACTAAAACAACTCATTGATCCGAGCTGTGGCATTTCATCCACAGAACTGGCGCAGGTCAGAACAGTGCCGCTTCAACCAGAGCCACTAACGCAATGGCAGAACATCCCGGACACATGCACAACCCCTGTCAGGTGGAACTGTACCGTGCACGTATGCTGCGTTTACTGGGGGCACTGCCAATGGCAGTGCTGCGGATCAGTTACCGGCTAAGCTTCCGCCTTGCCAACGTCACCTGCGTTCAGCCTGTGTTGCATTGTCGATCGTGCATATTTGAGTGGTCCATGGATGTCTGCCTATCCAACAGGACGGTGGCTGAACTGGATTTTGACGTGTGTGCGCCCCCTGTTGGCCCATGACCAGGAGTGTTACCGTGATACCCGTTTATGGGATGCCTTGATACTTGGCATACGTGCTGGCAGCTGGACCTGGGAGATTGCACAACTCCTCGTGTGCAGTGACCACATTGAACCGCTCCCCTATTGGGCTGTAGTGCTAATTGGTGAAAGGCGGTTTCCGCAGTACATCTGTCCGGACCTGCTAATGGATTGCCTCGCCGTCCTGTTTGATGAAGTCGACAACGAGCTCATGTTGGAAATGATAGCCTACGAAGCTGCAATCGCTTTCATGGACGAGTAACTACGTACCTGCAGCCACAACAGATTGGAACCCATTGCACATGTCCCAACACCTTGTTGCATCTTGGAGATCTGGTCACATGTCCCACGACAACAGTGGACATGGCTGCATTCGCCTGGACTCCGAATACATGGGCGGACAACAACGCGGGTTAACACACACCTGTGAAAGGTGAGGCACTCCCCCGGAGTGGACAGCGGCGCTTGGCAACGTTCCTCATCCTGACATACTGCTGCATTGGTCTGCATGATGTGGCACTTATCTTGCCCGTACTGACACGCATATGCTAATAAAGTCTATGCACCTTCACTTGTATTCAACTGTGATGAGTGTTGATTTGAATGACAATGTGTGTCTCACTGCCTATCTGGGTCACGGCCATACATGCGCATTGATAGCATTACCCAGGGAGTACCTTGTTGTGGAATCACTGTCCCTACATTCATCCATACTTTCATACTTGATTGCTCATAGCCACGACACATCTCTGTGAATTAGAATGTTTTATTCGCATTCAGTGGAGTGTTGAAGCTGCAGCAGTACAGGGCCATGTGAACCCCACTTTACATTGTTGCCCCGTGGAGGGCCAGCCAGAGTCCTTTAGGGATTGACAAGTTCATCGGAAGAGGGAGACTTCAGTCCGCAGTGTGATTGCTGTGTCATTGGTAACCAATCAAAATATGGCAGTCCATGTCGAGGTCCAAGGTGAGTGTCGCTGATGTGTATCGGGGGACAGTGGAAGGTGTTATTCCAGGGCATGATGCTGAGGGCAGAACCAAGCTGAAACAGGCCATATGGCAGAGATGAATGCTACCACTTCATTCTTACCACAGAGCCAGATTCATCATCATCTTCGTCCTCTGAGGTGTCAGGTGCCTCACATGTGGGTGGTGGTGTTTAGTCTGCATCACTGTGTGGCACTGACACATCAGGGGCCGGAGGTGGAATGTCTGCCGCACTGTGTGGCACTGACACTTCAGGGGGCGGAGCTGTGGATGAAGTAGTAGCAGCAGCATTCATCCACGCCAGGCCTTGTGGCGGCAATGCCATGACGAGGATCTGCAGGGCATGGAAGGTCACAGCTACACCTCGCTGGTGTGCAGCCGTGGCAAACATTCTTTCCGCCTGCATCCACTCCATGTTCTCCATTATCCTCCGTATGTGTCCCAACTCCTGGCTGTCATCGCTGGAGCCACTCTGACTAGACCGTTGTTTTTGGCTCAAAGTCATGACTCCAGCGATGTCAGCTATGGATTGTTGGAGAGCATGGAGCGGACAGTGGGTGTCCGTTAGGGACTGTAAGTGGTCCCTGATGGGACGTAGACACCCACGTATGGCATCTAGTTTGGCTGCCATGAGGTCGAACCCCACCCGCAGCTGATCAGCCATCTTCTCCTGGCACCCTAACACACGGCGTTGGAATGCCATGTGTTGGTCGTGGGGGTCCTGGGAGACAGCCGTGGTGGTGGGTGCTTCCTGCTGTGTGGTCTGTGCAGGGGGTGGGGTCTCCTCGATGCAGCTGGGCTGCACTGCTCCTGGAGGTGGGGTGCCGAAGCTGTCCATGGGCTGTTGGAGGGCGTCGGTGTCGATGTTGGGGAGGTCCTTTTCATCATCAGTGCTGAGTTGTTGGGTCTGCTCTGCAGGAGGTGTTGATTCTCCCTCTGCAATGTGAAGGGGAGATGCAGATTGACATTGTGTTCACATGTATGTTGACGCATTGGACAAGTTTACAAACAGACTGCATGACAATGTACATTGTGACTGTTTGTGAGGAGATGCCTATGTGATGCGGGACAGTTGACATTTCTACACCATCAGGGATGTGAGGTTGTACTTGTACATTGTCATCTCACAGTTTCCTGCTATGCCAAATGCGAATGGCCATTTTCTACACACAAGCGGTGGCAGTTGTGTCCTCTGTTGTGAAAGTGTTACAGTTTGTACCACATTGTTGTCAATGTAGAGGTGCTCTGATTCTTATGTGTGTGTGCTGCATTGTGGGTGTGTTGCCCCTTCAGCTCTGATTTTGCTGGCCCTTATCCCTTTCAGGCGGTGTGCCTTTCACTTCTGTGCTTATACAGTGCTGAGATGTTGCAAACTTGGGTAACTTGGGCTCTTGGTCGGAGTTGTGACTCTTGGGCATGGTTTGTCCGCAGATGTGCTATACTTAATTGTGCATGTGTGCCATTGTGCCCATCTCCCCCGTCCCCCCAGTCCTTGGTCGTTACTCACCCTGTTGCTGTTGGGTTAGGTCATGTTGTACAGTGTCCGGTCCCCCAACTCCTGCCACCGTCTCCCCAATGATGACTCGGGTCACCATTTCCTCCATCTCATCCAGCTCCTGTTGTGTCGCTGGACTCCCACCTCCAGTCTGCATTGCTGCTTTCAGGTTGGCTGCGAGTTTCAGCTTGGTTTTGCGCTTCACATCATTCCAGCACCTCTTGAGCTCTTCCATTGTCCTCCTCAACACTCCGACTGCATTCACCTTGGCCAAGATGGACTGCCATATTGTATTTTTAGTTGCCAATGACACAGTGGAGGTGACGAACAGTTGTTGATGGTGTTCTACCACCTCCGTTATCAGGATCCTGTTTTCCTGCAGACTGAACCGCGTCTTCCTCTTCTTCTTCTCCTTGCCCTTCCCTGACCCCGAGGTCCCAGGCTGGTCCTCCGTGGGGCTTGTGGGGTTCGGGTTGTCCTCTGTACTTGCTTCGGCCACCTCCATTGTGCTTGCCAGTTGTTATGTTTTTTTTATTTTTTTTATTTGCAGCTTTTATGGTGAATTTCCCCGCCTGACGTGGGAATTGCAAGCCTGGCGCTGCTTGTCACCGATTTTTCTATTGCGGTTGGGCCCATCGCAACTTTTTTCACGTTTGGGTTTCCTTTTTTATCGCCGTTGCGGTAGTTGTATCGCGGACATTTGAGGCGTTATCGGGAAACTATCACATGTTACCGCCGTGTTGAGAATACGACGTTGACACGGAGTTATTTTCCCGCGATAGACGGTGATATGAAAAATTGCGTTAGCCTATTTTGGCGATGTTTATCGCACGTTCTTGAGAATATCCCCCTATATCTGTTGGTCACCAAAAGTTATAATTCACTAGCACTTTTCCTTACCTAGGGTTGGTCTGTGCTGCCAACGGCACTTGGTCTGATCATGTGGTGTTTTGTAAGAACAAGTTCTCAAAGGCTACCAACTCGATCCTCTGCCTCCCCCTGGCAAAGAGGAGAGGGGCCATTTTAGCAAATTTAAATTTTTTAAATCCCAGTGCATACCTACAGCCACCTATGGCGCAGAGGTTTGGGGCATCACAAAAAGCTATAGTATCCAGCGCAAGGAAAACAGATTTTGCCGGAAACTATTGGGTGTACCGATCTCCACCTCCCATTACGTTTGCCATAGTGAACTGAAACTACACTACATTGAAGATTTTATAAAGGCTCGCCCTGCGCTATTTTGGCTAGCTATATGGAAAAACCCAGCAGCGTCCCTCACAAGAGAGATAATAGGAGACTGCCTCAATTGTGAGAAGGGGATGGATATTCCATGGCTTGGTGCGGTGAGCCAGAGTCTAAGTAGTGTTAATTATGGCTGGCTCTTTTCAAGCCCAAACGAAACTGATACTGTACACAAAAAAGTCCTTAGGATGGCATAATACACACTTTATAGCAAGGCAAGACTGGATAGGGAGTCTAGGAAACCCACTGTTGCAAACTTTATGACCATCGAGCGCACCTCGTACTTGCCGCCTAGTTATCTTACAAAACCTATATGTCGTTGGGAGAGGGGACTCCTTTTCCGTTTAAGGGCTAGCTCTGTTTTCCCCTTGGGTACAATGCTAACCTAGACTCCTTACCATGTCTGTGCGACGGTCGGAGTGGTCAAACAATTTTACATTTTTTATTCTTCTGTAAGTTTTATATAAAATATGCAAAATGGCTTTTAATACCGTTTTCTTTTTTTTTTAAACCCTGCCTATTCTTTTAGAAGATGCATATAGGAGCATACTTAAACTGGAAGATGATGAATTTGGTTTTCGAGTTGGGACTTTTTTGAGACCTGCTGTACGGGCTCGCAATACGATGTGCACCTTATGAAGAATGCGTTTTTGCACTGGTTTTTAAATGGCTATTGTGAAATGTGTGGGCTCCTTTTAGAACCTTGCCGTATGTGTTTTTAACATATCTTGCACTTGTGACTAATGTTTTATTGAAATTGTTTTATTCTGTATGTGAAGTTGTGCATTTTTAATTTGATGTAATGTGATTGTGCTTTTATGGATATGGTCCTATCCGAAAAACCCACGCCTCTCATTAATATCTTGCAGATGTAACACCCGCAGCTTCAGCACTCTGCACCTTTTATCCACATGAGGCTTCATCTTCAGCACTGCCCCTCCACTTAAACTTGTTGCTAGGTACTAGACCAATGCAGCCAGGCATCTTACGTTGCTTTTTAATGTATGCACTGTTTTACAATACAGTAAGATTATAGCTATAGCTGGCCAGCGCTTAGCTCCCCCAAGCACCCCACGGCTCTATGAATGTATCGTTTTACTACGTAGTAAAACCTGCACAAACAGACGCTCCGTATTTAGTATTTCTTTCTGTCGTAAGATAAGCAGAACACCTACGACCTTTACTAGAATCCTGTAGATGTAACAACTGTCGCCTTTGCATTTTGCACTTTTTTTTACATGCCTAGCCTGCCTGGTACTCTGTTTTTTGCTGTTCAAATCCATTCTTGAGTCATATTTTATCTAAATTGTATTGTGTTTTAACAACGATCTATTTAATGTTGCTACAAATGTCAAATGAAATGCATGATTGTAAAGGTTTTAATTAACTGTACAATAAACTCAACTCAACTATCCGAATAAAGTAATTTTGAATTTTGAATATATATATATATTATTTCCAATTTTATTCCAAAATCCTAGTTCTAGAGATTATTGCACAGTTGTCCTCGACCACCTTGTAAATTGGTCCTTATACAGTACTTAATTACCTCAACTATATTTTTGCAAATGCTAATCTCATTCCAAGATTCTAGTTCCAGAAAATTAAATATATCAAAATACATTTTACAACATTTTTCCTAAGAGGATCTTTTACATTTTCTTTTTTCTTCTTTAGTAACCTAACACATATTTCACAACATCCTTAAGTTTAAAAAATTCAGCACATGAATGGTAGATGAAAAGAGGGGAGGGAAGAGATCAATTTGAAATATGGAGAACCCTCACAGTTGAACATGTAGTTCTGCATCCAAGTTATGTCCAAAAGCACCTCCGTTCCCATCAATATGATTAAAATTGATTCCATTCTTCTCAATCGTAATTCTCGATCACCACCTCTTTCCCCCATTTTAATATATTTGAAACCAAAGAAATTTAACTCCTTCGGATTAATTTTGTGTTTTTCCAGAATTGTTTTGCTGCAGGGCCAGAAAAGTCTGGATTCTTTATGGCAAATATATATTAAAGAATCCTCAACTTTACCTTGTTTGTTGTGCTATCCACATAGCTTTTATTGCAGGTACGTTGTAGCACATAAACAACATAATCTGTTTCACTTCATATGTTGCTTTATTTACCCCATATTCACACGCTGTACATTTTGCACATTTCCAGAATCCAGATTGAGTCAGCCAGCTTGTTTTCAATGATTTTAGTGGGGGCATGTGGCTTTGCATCAAGAAATCTCCCAAGGAAGCTTCTTTTCTATAAGTGATCTGAGGATGCTCCAAAAGAACTTCCTTCAGAGTTTCCTCCATTCGCCGGATTTTCCAGTTGTTTTTGATTATCTTCCTTAATTGAAGATGTTCTATGTTGTAATCCATGATAAACCAGATGTCATTATCCTCTGGAAGTTCTCCATTATGGATTACTAACAATTCTTCCCCTGTTTTAGCCCAAGCTCTTGATATGGTATTTTGGAGAACATCAGACGTATAGCCTCTCTGCTCAAAACGTGCTATAATTTCTTCTACCTGATGTTCAAAATTCATAATTTCTGTACAGTTTTGTCTGGTGCATAACAGTTCTCCAAAGGGCACACTTCACTTCAAGGTCTTAGGATGCCCACTGTTTGCATGCAAAATACTACTACAGCAAGTTGTTTTGCGTGGAATTTTTCAGCAAACTTTCATGTCCTCAATATACATCTAAATGTCCAAAAAGTGAGTTTTCACTTCACTGATGGTATGGGTGAATCTCAGGTTGTACTCATTATCATTCAAGGACGAGAGAAACACTTCCAAACTCTCCACATCTCCTTCCCAAATAATAAACAAATCATCAATAAACCTTGTCCATAGCTTCAAGTGCTCCGGTATATTCTGATTTCTTTCAGTCCATACAACTTCTGCTTCCCAATAACCCATCATCTAATTTACATATGTAAGAGCAAAAAAAGTCCCCATTGCTGCTCCCTGCTTTTGCAGGTAATAAGTGCCATTAAGCATGAAGTTATTGTGGGTCAAGCAAAATTCCAGCATTTCCAATAGCATATCAGAGTGCTCCATATAGCTCACAGACCTGGCTCTGCGAAAATATCTGCATGCTCTGAGGCCATCACAGTGCTTGAATGGATGTGTATAATAATATTACAACTATTGTCACCAATAGATAATCATCCTTCAAAGGAATATCATGGACTTTATTTAAGAATTCAATTGAATCTATCAGATATGATGGGAGTGCTGTTACATACTGAAAGATAAATATATCTGCAAATCTTGATGTATTCTCCAGTAGGAGCCCATTGAGCTAACAATTGGATGACCTGGCGGATTTTTGATATTCTTTTGTGCTTTGGGGAGAAAGTAAATAGTTGGCACAATAGGATGCTCAGTTTTCAAATATTTATACTCATGATCAATTAAATCCAAATTCACCCACTCCATAAGTTTGTGCTGGTATTCTGAAGTGATCTCTTTCATTGGATTTCTGTTTATTTTAGTAGAATATTGTTCAATGTTGAGCTGTTTTTCAGCTTCCAGCACATATTTCGAATGATCCTAGATATTATCGCCTTTATTAAAGGCCTTAATCATGATTTGTTGTTCCTCCTGTAATTCTCATATAACTTGCCTTTCTTTGTGAGTTAAATTATTTCTCCTCTTAGTTGTTTTTATGGCCTAATCGATTAATCTCTTCCACCATAAGTTCCTGAAATAAATCAATTTTGTTGCTAGTGGGTATTTGCGGACAAAACAGCGATCGAGGTTTGCAGCCACTTTTTCCAGATTTCCATGTAGCTAAACCCATTATTTGACAAAATTGCACCTCTAATGTTTCTTGGTAAGGGTCTCTGTCTAATTTGTGAGACTCTTCCTCCAGGGTTGCCAATGCACATAAGTATGATAAATTCCTAGCTGTGAGTACAGATGGCATTATCTCCTCTTTTTCTTCACTGGTTATTCCAGCATGGGTCGAGAAATATTTAATTTATTTTAACTTCCTTGAGAATTTATAAAAATCTATTCTCATGTTTGCAAGAACCAAATCAGCTTGTAGGTAGAAGGATAAACCCTTCTTCAATACCCTAACTTGGTCTTCCGTTAGGGCTTCAGATGAGAGATTAATTACCAGGTTCTCATTTAGTGATTGCTTAATTTTCTTTACTTTCTCTTTTCCCCTCATGGCATTGTCTTTCTTTGCTTCTCCGTGTCTTGGTCTTCCCCTGCCCCTGCCTCTTTTGATTGTACTTCCTCTCTCCCTTTGCCTCATACACATTTGTACGAGTCTCATTTCCCCCAAAAAATCCAGGTTCGAAGAGGAGGGACCTTCATCTGCTGAACTAATCTCTGAGCTGTCAACAAGTTCTGGCATCTCTTTATGCCCAAGGGCTATACTCATGGGGGCAGATTTACAAGAAAGTGACGCATCTGTAAAGATGCGTCACTTTCCCTGCGCCACCATTAGAAACTCTTGCGCCACTATGGATGCATGGCGCAAGGATTGACAGATGCGTCAGAAATTCTGACGCATCTGTTGACGCAACAGTCACGCATTGCTGGAGTCATGTCGCAAGCACGACGCGACTCCAGCAATGCAGGGGAGGCCTATCCTCATTGTGCTGCATCACTCCTTACGCCTGCTTCAAGCAGGCGTAAGAATTTGACGCAGTGGCGTCCTAGAAGTGACGCAGTGAAATCTTGTAGATTTCACTGCGTCACTTCTACAAGGCTTTTCTGCGTTGGAACGACCACCCTGCATACATTATACCTGACGCAGGTATAATATGACGCAGGGCTTTACAACGTGACGCATCTCCCTAGATGCGTTACGTTGTAAATGGGCCGCATTTTTACGCTGCTGCTGCGTCACAAAAAGTGACGCAACAGCGGCGCAAAAATGACGCAAGGGGCTTGTAAATCTGCCCCAAGGTTTCTCTATTTCTCCTTGCGTCAAACCTCCTTGCAAAGGTGTAAATGCTTTCATTCGCTTAATCCACTTTGGGGCAGATTTACAAGAAAGTGACGCATCTGTACAGATGCGTCACTTTCCCTGCGCCACCCTTAGAAACCCTTGCGCCACCATAGATGCGCCGTATTTACAATACGGCGCACTATGGCGCAAGCATTGACAGATGCGTCAGAAATTCTGACGCATCTGTTGGCGGAAAAGTCACGCATTGCTGGAGTCGTGTCGCAAGCACGGCGCAACTCCAGCAATGCATGTTGAGGCCTATTCCCACTACACTGCGTCACTACTTACGCCTGCTTCAAGCAGGCGTAAGGTTTTGACGCAGTGGCGTCCTAAAAGTGGCGCAGTGAAAGTCACTTTTACGAGGCCTTCCTGCGTGGAACGCCCACGCTGCATACATTAAACCTGACGCAGGTATAATGTGACGCAGGGCTTTACAACGTGACGCATCTCCCTAGATGCGTCACGCTGTAAATAGGCTGCATTGTTTGCGCCGCTGTTGCGTCAGAAAAGTGACGCAACTGCAGCGCAAAAGTCACGCAAGGTGCTTGTAAATCTGCCCCTCTGTCTCTAATAAACGTCTTAACTTTCCTGTCTTCCACTTCAGTTTCATGTTTGCTGACTTTCTTCTCCATCAGCTCCAATGCACTTTTTATTTTATCATTTGCTTTGTGTTTATGTAAGTCCTGTTCCAATTCCTTTATTTTTTCCATTGCAAATATTTACACTCTCCGAAATATATGCAATTACCTCAACATACGTAAGCAATGGAGCTAAAGTGATATATTTGCCTTTCCCCAAATAAGGGCATTTACCTGAATGTTTGTAGCGCTCGAAGTTAAAGTAAGTCACTCCCTGAAATATATGCGCCTACCCCAGAGTATGTACGCATTGTAGTTAGAATATTTGCATTCCCCAAAATATATGCACTTACTCAAACGTATGTAGGTACTGAAGATATAATAATATATTTGCACTCGGCAAAAAAATTACAATTGTCCCCAAAATTTGAAGGTCTTGGATTTAGAATAATAAATCACAGTTCTCCAAAATACTTGCACTTATCCCGATGGTTTTTTTGTAGGTCAAATAATATATTTGCACTCCTGAAAGTAATTGTAATAACTCCAAGTATGTAGGTCTTGGAGGTAAAATAGTGAGTGTCCAATCCCCCAAATATATTTAATTAGCCCAATATATGTAGATTTCGGTCCTGGAATCTGGAATGACATGCAGAAAATACAAGCCCTGCATGATTTTTATTTCACATGTTGGGATCAATGATTTGTAATATTCATTTTTTTGGTGTGGGAATACCAGTCATAATCAGATTTCAGCTCCAGTATCGCAGCACCAAAAAATAGTCTAGTTATAATGAGGCACTGCATATGGTTTCAGAATATCATGGACTACATACTGTCTGTGAAAAATATTGTGTCTTCGACATCATTTACCAAGATATCGCCCTATTGGAGTTAATAGTGGAATATCTACACAGAATTGACAATGTTTTTGTAAACGATTTTGCAGCATTAATTATGTCAGACAATACTTTTGTCAATAACATGCTGATATACAAACGATATCAGCAAAGTGGAAGCATAAGTATGGAGGCATAAGTGAGTGCATGCCAACCCCAAAGAGAGACATGTGCGGTGGCAATGTGAAGATTCCCTCTATGAAAACATTTTTTATTTGAGCAAAGCACAAAAAATAATATTCAAAAACAACGCCAAGAAGAACAGCCTTCTTATAATCTGTTTCCCACTATGCGGAGTATTCAGATGTCCATTGTAACATTCTTCCAGATCTAGCCACCCCGATATTCCCTGAATACTGATTTTAACGTCTCAATTATAATTAAGATTCCCAGTTTTCAGTTTTTACTGATTTTTACAGATAAATACAGCCAGAAAACAATGTCTTTCCTATCTGTATTTATTTTTAAATGCAGAAAAATACTGAAAAGTTTGGTTCTAGTGAGTGACTTTCCATGCTGTCTGTTGTGAATTCCAAGACCGCAGACGAGCAGATAGACAGCATGGGGAGTTAAAAACAGGCTAAGATATCTCTAAATACAGGGATTGGTTAAAATATATTTGTAGTAAATTGCTAATATTTACCTGTGGGTGTAGTGTTTTGCTATATTTGGCTGCTGAATTTGCTAAAACGCGATCGCATCAAAGTACGATTGCATGTTTATCAGTTAAATAAATGCAGAAATGTACCATTTTTTAGTCCACTTATTCGCTAACCACAAAATAAATATGGATAAATACTAAAAAGATTGCCAAAAAATAAATATGGATAAATACAGACGGAAATGTAAAACAAATAAATACCATAAAACCGGGAGCCCTAATTATAATACGCATGTGTAAAGCTGTAGTTTTTTCTTTACAAATTTCGTGATTTTTTTTATTTATTTGAAATCGTGGCAAACTTTAAGAATGGCAATGAAGAAAAAAATCACCAAAAGTAGATTTTGTAGAAGAAAGACTATCAGAAAAAGCAGTAGTGGGTGAATTCTTTGAAAAATAGTTTTGTCAACGAATGTTCTTGTGAAGGTCTTGTTGCCCACATGTAAACTGTAAAGAAAGCTTTGCAGGCTTTTAGTAAGCTCTTGTGTAGCAATCAGGCAAAGAATAACCAACCCAGTAGAGCAAGGGAGCAAAAATTAGGAGTGTGTGAAAAACTCATGAAATTAAGCTACATTTCGGGAAAATCATGTGAAATTAGGTGTTAGTTATAAGAATTAATATCCTGCATTTAGCACTAAGGGGCTGATTAGGATAGCGGACGGTCAGACCACCGACTGCTGTTGCAGCAGTCAGGAGACCACACGACAAGCAGTCAGCGGTCTGACCACCGCATTATGATGTGACCACCTGGCTGGCAGTTGCAAAGTACTCATTTACACGGCGTCTTGTGCTGAAGCCCAGGAAAAGGGCTGCAGCAAAAGCAACTGTGTAAAGGAGCACTTTGTGCACATCCATGCACCGTGTGCCATGCACCATGGTGCATGGAGGTGCATGGGGGCACCGCATGTGCCCCCAGGGCCACTTAACAGTGGCCCACGTGGGATGGGGGCCCTATTTGGGCCTCCTAATATCCCTTTCCGACACCCTTTACATTGCGGTGTCCCCGCCATGAAGAGGCTGTCAGAATGGGATATCCAAACCCCGACGGTGGGGCCGGACTTGGCCCCGGCATCATGGTCACAGGCAGCTCCAACCACTGCCCCGTCAGGATCTTAGATCCAGTCGGAGGTAGCGGTCTTGCCTCCAACCACTGTGGGCCAACTGCCACGCATTCTTATGTGGCGGTCGGTCTGAAGGGCTATAAGCTTTCGGAACACCACTGACAGGCTGTCAGTGACGTTCCGACCGCCATCGTAATGAGACCCTATAGTTTAGCATGAAAGGCGTTGCTGTGTTCATTTTGGATACAAGGGCACATTTTCTGCAAAAAAAATAGCATCAAAACTTAAGTGCCATGAACAACAGCCACTCGCACTCTGATTTTTCAACATATGCAATAAAAGCATAATCAAGCCTGAAACTTTAGTTAGTAAAATAACAATACTATATACACAAATTATCAAACTTTAAAAATATCCAGACAATAATATAAAAACAGATATGTATATCTGGCTCAGCTCTGCAGGAAAATTTCTAGTTTTAACTCGTACCTGCAGCAGCACCACTTGTATTCATTCTCCAGTTAAGGGGGAGAAGTTCTCACTTGAGTGGAAATCTCCTGGTGCAGTTGATCCCCTGGTGTTCTCCCAGGCGACCATAGCTCCCTCTGCCAGAAACCCTGTCTGCAGTCTCCAATCACTGGAGAAATGTTCCACAAGGGAAATAAGGATTCATGTGTGGTCTCTGGAGGTAAGCAATAATCATTTTAGCCCCAGAGCTTAAATACAAAGCTCGAGTAAGTATGGATGACTGATAGACAGATAGCAATTATTCAGCGTAGCAAACACAAAAATCTTCTTTTCTCTTTTTTTCCAATCAGCTCTTGGTAGAAGGGGGTTCAGTTGTGAAATATAGAGAGTAGGGCCAGTCTATGCTTGACAATAACACCTATGAGAATCATTATAAAATTCCAAAGCTTTTTGTCATTATGGTTAGAATTAAAGTAACTCGGATCAGTTTCTGTGGAAATGCTTTCCGGAAAAAAGCTATCCCAAAGTCTCTATCAAATCAAAATAACAGAATTGTGCCTCTTCGATCTCATCTGCTGATCAACCTCTCTCTCTAAACTCTGCCCATGGCCACCCACCAATAACAAAAGAAAATGTTCACCTTCAAACTCTATCTGTACTAGCGCCTATCCTGCTTCTGGCTCCACTTGTCTGAAGAAGGACCACGTTCTCAAGGGGTTATTCGCAAGTATATGTGAAGGGTAGCCCTGGGCATATTTACATTTTTTCATTCTCTTCCTAAGTCCAATGTGTGGAGTGCCATTGATATATCAAGTTGTGGACTTCTTAGCCTCATGAGAGTTTAGACTTGATTAGTGTGAAAAAGATGTCAACCAGGAACACGAGTGACCTCTTCAAAAACACTGCAGAGGGAATTTTGGAGAAGTGTTAGTTGCAAAATAAATAAATGTCCTACAGAGAGTGACCCGACTGACCTAAGACCTACAGTCTGGACTGAAATAAGGTGTGCATTGGGAATTGAATAATCAATCAGTTTAGGGTTGAAATATGTAAGTATATTTAACAGAGATTTATCAATATTAGGTGCTTGTTAGCGTCATGCATGGACAGCTCGAAGGTACTCTATTGCAAGGTGCTGATTAGATATATCTCGGGTCCATTGTTGCAACCATGACTCTAGGCAGATAGAACAAGACATGACCAACAGATAAAGCAAATTTGGTGAGACACCTGTCATCAGTTTACGTCTGACTGTGTAGATTGTATTACAAGATTTAAGTACTCCTTGTCTTCATGAAGGAATGGCAGAGGATGCAGCCAATGGTATGCAAGTGTTCTATAGGCCCATCCAGGAGTGACAATGCAAAGGCCAGCATACATTGATTAGAGGCTGCCAGAAAAGTATCTTTATGTCACATGGCTGTGGGATGATTATTGAATTGCACTTGACTCACTCCATAGGGATATCCAAGCTGTGTTCCCAAAACATCAGTGTCAAAACGTCAATATAATTTCAGGGCTGTGGTTCTCAACTTCCATGTTGAGCACATGAGAGTTCACCTCCTGGGAGCCATTATTCTACTATCCGCAATTCAGGTCCTGGAAGGTCAAAGTCAGAGCTTCCTTATTTTGGAGAAAGCCAGGTCTTTACTTATTTCCTGAATTTCAGGTGGTCATGAATGTTTGTCTTTTGCTGTGAGTGAGCTGCATTGGTTTACTGTCTGTCAATGAACAGGACTCTACCTATACCCTTCTTTTTGCAAGAAGAAAGTGATACACGAGGAGCTAGTCTAGAGTGGAGTGCTCTGTTTTGTATCTTTGGAGATTAGCTTGGATGAACAGAGGGTTTTAGACCTGTCAGCCTTAGGGTGGTGTTCCCCCAGACTTTTTGCGAATCTCATTTTTGTTGGCCTTCGGACTCTTTGCACTTTACCACTGCTACCCAGTGCTAAAATGCTTGTGCTCTGTCCCCTAAACATGGTAGAAGTGACTTGTACCTAAATAGCACACTTAATTTACTTAGAAGCCCGTAGTAAATTGGTACCTCTTGCACCTAGGGTCTGTAAATTAAGTGCTACTGGTGGGCCTGTTGCACTGAATGTGCCACCCACTCACATGGCTTGGAGTAGCTAGCTGCTGGTCTTTGCTCCCAGACAGTGAGACAAAGGGAGGCTAGGTGTTGTCAAGATGGGCCATTCTGACTTAACAAAGGGAGGAGCTGTCACCTATCACACTTGCTCATCACAAGGACTGCCTGAACACACTCACCAAGAGTATCTAAGGGTGGTGGAAACCTCCAGAACCTTCTCCTACTTCAAAGAGGGGGCCACGTATAAATAATGGACAATCAGAACTGTGAGAACGCCATCCCTTTTGCCCTAATCACCCCCATTTTTTGATTGATACTGGTGGTAAATGACTCTGATTGTGCCCTGGGCTCTGCTAACCAGATTCATGGCCAGTACTCTGTCTAAAAGGTATAGGGTAATCAGGTGTAATTACAATTGGTATGACAAATTACCTGTACGCCCCTAGTATATGGTAGGGCATGCAGGTTTAGAGGCCCGGCAGATTTAATGGACTTAAGTGTGCCCTGTTGTGTTGCTTGCTGTCATTTTAAAGGCAGCCCTGCTTTGCCGAAAGCTTTTAAAAGTAAATTATATGCAAATTTAACTTTGGAATTAAAGGTACTTCCAAAGTCTTAAACTACCTTATTCTTACATATAAGTCACCCCTACGTGCCCCAGGGGTTGGGTGCCTTGTAGTTATAAGCAGGTACATTATAAACGATGTTTTTTAAGCCCTGTTGAGGGAAAACTACCAATTTAGTTTTTCCTCATTGTAGCACATGGGCTCCATAAGGTTAACAAGGGAAAACTGTAATAAAGTATACCTATTGATAGAAGTGAGCTAAAAACATACTTCAAAGTATCAAAATGATAGACTAAATCCAACAACTTGCCAAGGTTGGATTTATTATAACTATCACAGAAAAGAAGTTATAGAACTTACTTTTCTGCTATGCTGAAATCCAGCCTTCCAGAAGCCTCTTCTGATTGGCTCGCCTTTGGCAGGCTGAGCCAAACTCTTCTGATAAGGTGTGAAGTGGCCTGCATAAATACAAAGAATATCTGGTTGGAGGAGATCTACCAGCTGCAGAGCAAAAGGCAGAAAAGGGGCTGGGTAGCCAAACTGGTCTTCAAAAAGGGAATGACAGTTAGGACAGGACACAGGCTCACCCCCACTTCCTGCACCCCCTGTTAGACAGGAGTCCAAGTAATTGAATTAGCAGAGGGACTGGAAGGGGAGTGTTAGGGTAACTAAGTCACGTCAGTGGGCTGGTTTAGGCAGATCCTAACCTCCAGGAGAGAGTTTCTCCATTTTGGATTTTAAAGGAATAGTGCTTTCTGGGACATGAATATTCTACTCTTTGGAGGGAGCTGTTATACTTCTCAGTGTCACCCTGTACCTCATTGGTCAGGCGTGCCCCCCCTGCTTGTTTCCCAGGAACACTGGATAAATAGGAGAGAGCTGCCCAGCAACTCAGATCCCTGCCTAAAACTACATGAAGAAGAAGAACTGCCTTGCTGGAACTCTGCACCGAGAGGACTGTACTCTGAATGACTGCACCTGCTGCACACTTTGGAAACTACAGCCGTAAGGAATTTGGCTTGCTTTACAAAGAGAAGGAGTGGACTCACTGAAAGCAACAGGTAAAAAGAGCTCCACCTGCGTCATATCCAGCAAGAAGAAACCAGCTGATCACCTCTGGCTGGACTTTAAAGGATATGGCCAGGTGCATTGTAGGAAACATAGTCCCAACATCCCAAGGAGCAACTCCGAGCTGCTGGAACCTTGGATTGGGGTTGTGGACACTTTGGAATCCCAAAAGGATCTTCTAAAAAAAGATCCAGAAGTTTGGAGAAGTTTGGAGAAATTATGTCAAAAAGCTCTATAAGGTGACTGACCCGTCGACAAGAGTCAAGCCGACAATGTCAAATCGCGACCCGGCCTGAGATCAGGTTTACCCCGCTGAAGCTCCGGAGCATTTCATCATCGATGAGACTTCCAGGAGTTGACCGAGGCATTGCACTGAGCTAAGCCACTGTCGTCAACTTGAAACCTGGCCTGATGAGGATCCTCGCTCCATATCAAGAGAAAAAGCTCCCAAAAAAATGACTGAGCCAGAAGATAAAAACTTGACTAGGCCCTACTGACAAGTGCATCCGACCTGCACTCAATCGCGGTCAGCCGGAAACGTTTACTTTGTCCCTTTCAAGTGCCACCAGATGTCCTAAAGTGGCGCTTTTGGCTTTTAGGCACTAAAAAGTGTCTATTCTTTACAAATTCATATCTCTGGTACCCTACATTGGATTTTTGTTGTTTTGATGTCATTTTAATCATAAGCATATATTCTATTTTAAATAATTGGTTTTTGGTTTTTATTGTGTGTTGTGTCCTACATATTTAATGTATTGATGTTTTTAAATGCTTAACATACCTGTCTCCTGTGTTAAGCCTGCCTGCTTGTAGCCAGCTACTAAGGGTTGAGTAAGGGAATAATTTATTGCGACCTTGACTGGACCTTATATTGTGATTGTGGCCTTATTACTAGTGGTAGGTACCTACTTACCCCTACTAATAAACCACATTCCCAAAAGAACCAACTCTTCAGTACACATCTGGGCTTTTGGAAGAATAAAAAGAAGGACTGCTGTGCTGCTTTGCTGCAAGAGGGACTGCCACTCTGCTATGCTGCCTTGCTGCCCTGCTGTCTGATTGAGAAGGACTGGACCTGCATCTTGAACCCAGGACCACAAGAGTGACTCCAAGAGATAGCTGGCTGGCCTCTTGATCAAAGCCTCTGGGACACAACATGCTCTAAGAGCCTTGTACCCAGCAGCAAGACTCTCCCAGCTGTGATTCCTACCTTCCCAAATGGTGCTATCTCAGTCCTGGACCCTTGGAAGTGGGCCTGAAGATGCTCTACTAGCCCAACAGTGGTCCCAGCAGAACTTATACAGCATGACCCACCGCATCCCAGAACCCGCTTTGGCACCAATGTGTGACGCATCCCCAACGCAGGACTTCGCATCACAGCCTGCAGCCTCCTCAGAACCACCAATGTGCAATGCATCCTCGACACAGGCCTTTGTGTCACATGCCCCTTGTCAATGGCACCGTTGACAACGATACAGGACTTCAGATTGAAAGCCCTGCAACTTCTTCGGAACCAGCCAGTGAGCAAAGCATCTTCTACACAGGACTTCACATTGCAAGCCCCTCATCACTGTGTAAGAAATTGGGTTACTGATTGAGGGGGTTACACCCTTCCCAAGCAGCAACCACAATTTTTCTCACAGTGAAGTCACAAGCAAACTCTAAATTAACCTGTGCTCAACCCTTGGGTAGCTTGGCGCAGAGCAGTCAGGCTTAACTCAGAGACAATGTTTAAAGTATTTGTGCAAAATTTCAAACAATTACACAGTGAAGACATATCACAATAGGATCTCACAACAGATTTAGAAAAACAGAGTAATGTGTAATAAATAAAACAAGACCAAAATGACAAAAATCCAATTAGTAGATTCAGAGATACTTAATTCTAAAGGTGTTAGTGGAAATAGCACCAAAAAGCACAAAGTGTCAACTGTGGATATCTGCTCATGCTGGACTGGCACTAAGTAACAAGTTCAGGCCACCCACAATGGAGCACAGATTGGTTAAAGGGACCCTGTTAGGTCCACTGACCATAGTGCCTTAAAACCCAGATTGTGGAGCGATGCGAGGATCCGCATCGAATATGCGCAGCCAAAGTGATGGGTCGGTTCCGACGTCCAGCGAGGCTGTTTTGAGAGATCCTGCATCGTCGTTGAAGATCCCGTCAGCGAGGATTTGTGATGCAAAGTCTGGCGCAGAGAATGCATCATGCTGGGGGTGCGATGCATTAGTTCTGATGGGCTGAGAGGCGGAGGCCGACATCCTCGTGTATGCTGCCGCAGAATGTGAGGACCTGCGCCAAGGATGCATCACATAGCGGCGCTCTGAAGAGAATCTGGAGGAAATACGGGTCTTTGCGACGGGTCCATTCCACTCAGCAGCGGCGATGCGTCAGTTCTGCTCAGGGTTGCTCTGTGCAGCAGAGGAGATGCGTCAGTTCTGCTGGGTCCACAGAGACTGGCAGAACACCTTAGACCCACTTCCAAGGGTCCAGGACTGGGGTGGAACTACTTGGTAGGGTAGACTCACAGATGTTAGTGTCCAGGTGATGGATTCAGGGTTGGTGGAGCCTTCTGTTTCTAAGACTCTAGTCAAGAGGCCAGCAAACTAGCCCTTGGAGTCACTTTTGGGGTCCTGGTTTCAACAGATGCAGCTCCAGTCCTTCTCAACCAGGAAAGAGGGCAACAGGAAGTAGGTCAGCACAGCAGGGCAGAAGTCCTTCAAAGCAGCAGTCCAGCAGAGTGGCAGTCCGTTCAGCAGCAGTCCTTCTTCCGAGAAGAGTACCCACAGGTCCAGAAGTGTACTGAAGAGGTGGTGTCTGAGGTCCAGTATTTATACCTGGTACCCTTCCTCTGGAAGGAGCGAGAAGCTTTTTATGTCATGTTATAAGTATTTATAAAGTGAACGTACACCTAACGGTTTCTTGTCGTTAGAATAACAGAACCACCACACAGCGCCCACAGATTCAGTTGGATGCCTATTTAAATAGCCATGTTTTTAAGAGTTGTCTCAATCTGATGTAACAGGGTGTCATCCTAATTTTCAATGGCAGAGAGTTCCATATTCAGGTGGGCGAGTACGGAAAACCTAGAGCCACCGAGTCTCCTCTTTTTAAAGAAGGGAATGGTAAAAAGATTCAGGTAAGAGGGTCTTAAATTGTGGGTAGGAGTGTATTTTTAGAAATGGGCCGAAATGAACGCAGGGCTTTTGCCATGAAGATATTTAAAAATGATGCAGCTAGTCTTGAATACTGCACGCGGTAGCAAGTGCAGTTCCCTCATGAAGAGAGTGATGTGACATTTTCCAGATTTATGAAAGATCAACCTGGATGCCTGATTTTGTGCCAGTAACAGCCTGTGGCCGAGTCCCTCAGGGAGGCCCAGGTAAAGATAATTTGCTTAATCTAGCCTGGAGATTGCTAATTCAATTATTACCTGTATGAGGGCTTCAAAAATGAGAAATGTACCTATTTTCTTATTTTACACAATTGCAGGAAGCAAGATGATATTACAGCACCTACTTGGGGTTTCATGGACAAGTTATTGTCAATAAAGACCCCAAGGCTCCTAACTGAACTCTTGACCTGGGGTCCATTAATGCTGGCCAGAAACTAGAATTCCAGAAGTCAAGCTTGGTGCTGGTAATGATGATTTCCATCTGAGCTGATTACTATTCATCCAATCCCGGATGAATAGTAGTGTATGTGGAAAGGCAGCTTTAGAATTTGTCTAGCTATAAATAGCAAAGAACAACTGCATTACATCTACATAGTTGTAAATCTTTACCTTCATCTTTTCTAGGGCATACACCGGGGGTATGTATAGATTGAAGAAATGGGGAGAGAGAGAGGACCCCTGGAGTACTCCACAAAAAAGTTGAACCTTGGGGAGCTGAATCAGGGTAGGAAGACCGACTGACAATGGTCTTTCAGGAAGGAGGCAATCCAGTCTTGTGCTGAGCCCTGTAGGCCTTCGGCTCTGACACAATCGATCAGAAGTTCATGGTCAACTGTGTCAAAATCTGCTGAAAAGTGAAGAAGTACCAGCGCCTTAGGGTGCACCTGTCTGTTTCTTCCCTCATGTCATCATGACTGAAAGGATGACTGCTTCAGTAGAGCGAGCTGATCAGAAGCCTGCTTGATGTGGGTTGAGGAAATGAGCGTCCTCTAGGAAGGAACATAGGCAACTGGCCACATGTGCTTCCAGAACCTTAGCTAGGTACGGTAGCAAGGATATGGGGCAATAGTTTTTCAGCATGTATAGGTTGTTCCCAACTTTCTTTAATAGCGGAACCACTATTGCCTCCTTAAAGGAGTTGAGGACCATCCCTTGACTCAGGAAGTTATTGAGAAGGGATAAGGCTGGGTCCGGAAAGAAGGAGAACACTTACGACCTTTGGAGGACATATATTGTTCTGGGAGCCTGACTTTACTTTAGTTAGCAGGTCCAGGAAATGCACCCTGCTGATGGTGGGCCACTCGGACAGGGTTTTTGCAATGGGAGGGCTAAGAGAGATGCTATCTTTGATAGTTTTGATCTTATTAATAAAGAAAAGGGGATTGTGGCGTTCACTCTGTCTGAACTGGATACGTCAGTGATGATTTTGAAGATTTCTCTAGATTTGTTAGTTGAATTTATGATTTCATCTGAGAAAAAGATAGATTTAGCTCGGGTGATTGATTTTTTATATTTTTTAAGATGGAGTAGCTAAACTTCCTTTTTTTCTAGGTGAATAAACCCTCCGCCAGCTGCAATCAGCTCAATGAAGTTCAAGTTTAGCTGCTCTTAACTCTTCAGAAAACCATTTAGACGCATTGTGTCGTCAAGTCGTCTGGTTTTCCTGAGAGGGGCATGCAATTTGCTAGCTTCCAGAAATTCCCATTTAAGTTCCCAGACATCCTGCCTTCCCTGTCCTGGCTCCAGACTAACTACAGGAAATATGCAGCCCTTTGTGTAGAGAGAGGACACAGCCCACTCAAGGGCTGGGCCCAGCTCTGCCCTCCCATCCTGCCAGTGATGGCCCATCCAGGCACACCTAAGCTCTCTATTGTGTGTGGCTGTCTAGGAGGAAAAGAAAAAGCCCAACTGTCAGCTACTCCCAGTCATGAGACCCAGGGACAGGCTACAGGCACTAGATGGCTGAGATAGGAAGATGTGGACTTTACCATAATTTCGTATTTTTCATTACAATTCCAAAGGCACCAAACATGAACTGGTCACCTGCTCCCATTTGCAAATTACAGCTTATTAGATGCAAGAAGTTAATTCCAATGTTGTCCTGTGGGAGAGGCAGGCCTTGCCGTAGTGAAAAATGAATTTAGGAGTTTTTCACTGGATGCATGATGGAACCTCTCAGGCCTTTAACACACAGTCAATATCCCGTGGGCAATATTACCACTCGTTACAATGACTTTCTTTAGGGGGCGCTGGACTTAGGAAAAGTATAAATTACTATTCCAACTCCAGTCAACGTAACAGTAGGAAAGGTTTTGGACTTAAATATCCAACACCAGTCCAACACGTGCCCTTTACAGAAAGTTGTTGTAATGACTTGCATGCTAAAGTAACATGTGGCAACGTCGCATTCAGGGTATACCAACCTCGTTGTAAAGACTGGTCAAGGTAAATGGCGTTTTCCCTTTTTCACTACCAGGACACGTAAAACTTAAAAGTAAATGTCCCGCTTTTTACATACACTGCACCCAGCCCCCTGGGCTGTCTATGGCCTACCCCAGGGCCAACTTGCATTAAAAAGGAAGCTTTTGAGCCTTGTGAAAGTTTATTTTGCTAGGTCGAACTGGTGGTTTATAAACTGCACACAGGCTGCAGTGGCAGGCCAGGGACATGTTTGAAGGGCTACTTAAGTGGGTGGCACAATAAGTGCAGAAGGCCCACTTGTAGCATTTATTTTACAGGCCATGGATACATGTAGTACCACTTTAATAGGGACTTATAAGTAAATTAAAGATGTCAATCGGGGATAAACAAATGTTACCATGTTTTAAAGAGTGAGCACATGCACTTTAGCACAGGTTAGTAGTGGTAAAGTGCACAGCGTCCTAAGGCCAGCAAAAACGAAGAGATCAGCAAAAATGGAGGCGGAAGGCTAAAGGTTTGGGGGAAGGCCACCGTAAGGCTGACAGGTCTAATAGATTACACCTTTGACGATGATGCAGAACCTTGCATTGCAGCCTTGCAGCTTCCTGGAACCGATGCTGCATGATGCATCTGCACACAAGGACCTTGCATTGCCTCAGCTGCACAACGCATCCTTGCCGTGGGCTCTCGCAACGCTCTGCAACCAGGATTTAGGGCACTCTTATTAAGCAGACATAACATGGTCCCCATAGCTGGCCTGCAGTCCATCGCGGTCAGCCTGAACTTGTAACTTTGTTCCGGCATGATCAGATTAGGTCAGTTGGCTCTTTGTGGTTTTTGAAGCTATTTTCACTGAAATCTTTAAAACTGCATGTCTCTGGTTCTACTGATTTTGTAATTTTGGTCTTAAATTATTAATTAAATTTTTATCTATTTTGTAAATCGGTATGGGATTGCTCTTGTGTTGTATATCACTTCATTACTGTGTTAATTGCTGCATAAATACTTAATCATTGTCACCAAATTAAGCCTGACCTCTCTGTGCCAAGTTACCAGAGGGTTGAGCACAGGTTGATTTGGGGTTGCTTGTGACTTCACCCTGACAAGGATTGTTTTGGTTGCTGCTTGAGTAGTGTTTCGCCCCCCTCAAACTGTACTCCAATATCTTACAGAGGGCATATACCATAGTGTTGCATCTGAGTAAGAGGCTCATCAGATACAGCAGATGGTCATTTAGCCTCTCATCCACTGAGTAGCAGGAAGTACTCACTGTGTGGGGAGGAGTCTGCTCTTGCTCTGCCCAGCTAGTGTTGGTGTTCCTACCTCTGCAGTTGTCTGGAAAATTCTTCCACATGCTGCGTGGATTGCCTTGGTAAAGAGTCGGGTGGTGAAAAGCAGGAACATTGAGAAAAAGAAGAATTTCAAACATGGGAATGCAAGCCCCTTAGCCAGAAGTTTATTTTAGGGGGCATAGCCCCCAGCTATGACCAAACATTAAAGCTGCGCTCTATAGGACCCAAATATTGGTATTATTACTAAATAATGACCCCAGAATATCATGGTACAAGAATATTGAGGACAAAATATTGAAAGGTAAGTGTTAGACCTGTCATCTTTAGGGTTGTCTTTCCCTCAACTTTTTGCCTTTTGCTGATTCTTTCTGTTGGCCTTAGGACTCTGAGCACTTTACCACTGCTAACCAGTGCTAAAGGGCATGTGCTTATTCCCCAAACATGGTGATATTGGTGTATACCTGATTGGCATATTTATTGTACTGGTAAGTCCCTTGTAAAGTTATATACTATATACCCAGGAACTGCAGTGCCTGTGTGTGCAGCAACTGCCACTTCGACTTGGCATTTAAAACTACTTGCTAAGCATTGAACTCCCCTTTTATCACACATAAGACACCCCTAAGTAACCCTAATGGCAGGGTGCTATGTAAGTGAAAGGTAGGACATGTACTTTTATGTTTTACATGTTCTGGTAGTGAC
Source organism: Calotriton arnoldi (assembly GCA_963921515.1). Lineage (NCBI taxonomy): Eukaryota > Metazoa > Chordata > Amphibia > Caudata > Salamandridae > Calotriton > Calotriton arnoldi. Next base: position 580,336 of record CAWUFW010000579.1, read on the forward strand.
AAACAGCCTATTTTGTTATTCACTACTGTGAGGGCTACGCCTCTCAGAGGCCAGCATTGGGAATTCCTTAACATACTTTAAAGCTGTAAATCCCAATCAGAGAGGAGTAGCTTTTACATGTTTGATATGTTTTTAATGGTAATGATAAATCCTCCTTACTGGTGAAGTTTGATTTAACATTACTGTGTTAGAAATGCCACTTTTAGAAAGTGGACTTTTCACTGTACTTACTGCTCTTTGTGCCTGACAGCCTGTCTCCAATGCACGTCTGGGCTGGGTGACAGCTACACTGCGTGCATTCCCTTTAGACAGCCATGTGTCCCCTGTCCCCGGGTGGGACAGGGGACACATTTGCATACTGATAGTCTTCCTGGGCAGGGAGCGCGAGTGGTGGTTCACACTTACAACTGAATAGGTTGTGTCATGCCCTCACACACATGGCTGATTTACCCTCCAAAGTTAGCCTGGCAGACAGGACTGTGCTGAAAGGGATCCTTATGCACTTCAGCAAGTTATTTAAAAGTCACCCCCTATATCAAAGTCACTTTTGGGTATAAGTGCTGGGTCTCCGACCCCCACCAATCAGACACTTCTGGATCTTGAACTGAACCTCTGTCAAAAGGACTGATGAGCTGCTTAAAGGACTCAACTGGAATGTTTTTCTGGAAGGACTGCTTTTCTGATTTTGCCTTCCTGCCTGCTGCTCCCTGACTCTGCTTGAAGGAGAACTGGACTCCCTCCAAATGATCTCCAAGGGCTTTCTGGCTTGCGTCCTGTTCTTTTGAAGCCTCAGGCATATAAAAGACTTCCTATAATTCCACTGGTGCTGCTGGACTCTGCCTTTTGAGAGTTCTACCCATGCCTGAGGTGCACCCTCCAAGTTCCGGGCCTCAGAAGTGGGTTCTGCAACTGCTGTCATAAAAAACTGACGCATTGCATCGACTGAGTGAGACATTCCACTGCATCGCCCTTCGACGCCAGTGCAGCGGCTATCCAACAACGGCGGTTGCACATCCTGCGCTGCTCAATGACAGCACTCTGCACGGCACAACAGCGATGCATTGCCTTCACTTCAGCGTGGCTCATCGACAACGCAGTGACCTGACTGTGTGGAAAATATTGATGCATCGAGCCCTCAGCGTTGAAGTTTGGTTCCTTTCTCAGTGGGCCCTGCGTTAGTCCTGTAGCTGGCCCGCCCTCCATCGCAGTCAGACTGAACTTTGGATTTGCACCAATCCCTCGTGACCTCAAGTAACCTTTTAACCAGTAGTGATTTCTAAGCACTGTTTTTGGTTTATTCTTTAAAAATTCATATCTCAAATTCTACTATTTGTCGTTTTGATATTATTTTGCTCAGATAAATATTCTCGATTGTTCTAAACCTGTGTGGAGTTGTTTTGATTGATTACTGTGTGTGCGTGTGTTGCACAAATACTTTACATATTGCCTTTGTAGATAAGCCTGACTGCCCTGTGCCAAGCTACCAGAGGGTGAGCACAGGTTATCTTATTCTGTATCTTGCTTACCCTGACTAGAGCAGTGGTTCCTGCCTGGCCTGGATGCATACCTCGGCCAACCAGGAATCCCAGTTCTAACATTGGTGCTCAGCGGTGTGATAGGACTTGTGTTTGTGCAGGGCCACATAGTAACTCATTGTTCACTACATCTCTCTACTGAGACCAATGCAAGCCTTTTTCAATTCTCACTGTTCTGAAATCATTTTATTTTTCCAAAGTCCTTTTGCCCATGTCCCATTTTTTCTGCAACATCTGTGGTCCTACCTGGCAAGATGCCATTCGAGCTACCCAACTTGGAATCATACAGAGTGGCTCAGCTCAAGGGGTTCTGCCAGGAGAAAGGGGTGTTCCACAAGGTAAGTGCCAAGAAGGCGGGCTTCAGAAATCCTTGAGCGCATGAACAGAGGCCCACCTAGAAGGAGAAGTGGATGACGAGGGATCTGTGTCTGGGGAGGGATCAGAGCGAGACCTGACAGAGGGCCTTGACATGCAGCCTACTGCGGGGTGCAATTTCCTCCCAGGACCAGTAAGTAGTCCACTCAAGCGACCTGTCGTCAGAGGAGCTGGCGGACAGGAGGGAGGAGTGAAAACTCACACTAGAACTCGCCAAGATTGACAGGGAACAAGCCCTTGATAAAGTTGAGAAGGAACATACTCTAGAGGAAAGGAGGCTGGCCATGGAGGAAAGGAAGATGGCCCATGAGCTAAGCCTCAAAGAATTGGATGTCAGAGCCCTCCAGGTTTAGGCCAGCAATAACAATAATTTTTTAAGTCTTTTAAATGTACTGTTATGTACACTTTTATGATTCATCACTTTGAATCGAATAAAGATGATTATGAATAACAATAATGGTGGTAGCATGCCTGCAGTGTCTGCACATGAGTCCAAATCCCATATCCCAAAATATATGGTCCCAGTTACAATGTTGGATATGACATAGATAAATGGTTGGCAGTCTTTGAAGTGGGGGCTGACATAGATAAATGGTTGGCAGCCTATGAAGTGACTTTGAAAGTGCACAGGGCCCCAGAGGAGTTCTGGGGAGTAGTCTTTGGAGGTACATGCCCATGGTAGGGAGGGATACACTAATTTCTTTACAGGCAGGGGACCAGACCAACTACACAGCCACAAAGACCATTTTCACCAGCAAATTTGCTTTGACACCTGAGAGGTACCGACAAAGGTACAGAGCTAGTCAAAAACTCTCTACACAGGTATGGGTCGTTTTTTTGGATTATGCTGGTAAGGCACTAAAAGGCTGGGTGAGGGGCAGCAAAGTTAATGATTATGAAGCGTTGTATAACTTGTTTTTGAAGGAGCACATTCTTGATACGTGTTTTCCAGAGCTGTGCGAACACCTGGCTGATAGCAAGCTTACCCACGTCAGGAAGCTTCCAGAGAAGTCAGACCTCTGGGTCAGCACCAGAGTGTCCAAAAAGGTATCTGGGGGGGACTCCCAGAAGGGTGGTCAGGGTGACAACCAGATGAAGGAGGGGTAGATGAAAAGACTGAGGGCCTGATTTAGATCTTGGCGGATGGGTTATTCCGTGATGACGGTCATGGATATCCCGTCCCCCCGAAATACAAATCCCATAGGATAATATAGGATTTATATTTCAGCGGATGGGATATCCGTCACAATTGTGACGGAGTAACCCGTCCACTAAGATCTAAATCAGGCCCTGAGTTCTCTAAAGGGCCCCAAAATAACTCACAAGGGAAAGAGTCTGGATCACATTCCCAATCTGGTAACCAGAATAAATCTTACCCTGACAAAGGTCAGCAGCCCAAGCCTATCAAGTGCTATGAATGGTGTGAGTATGGGCACTACAAAGGGTATCCCAACTGTCCAAAAACAGCTCCACCTTCCACTCGAGGAAAGGTTCCAGGGGTGGCAATTATAGTGCGTGGGGAATAGTTTGTCCCAGTTAAGGGGGAGTTTACAGGGGTTACCTTAGTGTCCCTGGGTGACAGTGAGATGAGTCCTAAGATCCATGTGCCCTCAAATACTACAAAGTATAGGCAATGGGTCACCATCAATGGGCAATGTGTGGAGGATCTGAGAGACACAGACACCAGTATGACTATGTCAAGGAGTCAGCTGGCTTCCCCAGAGTAGGTAATTCCTAATCCATTCCACCAGGAAGTGGTGGTGGACAACAGAGAGGGTCGCTATCCTGTGGCCCTCATTCCATTTGAGTGGGGAGGAGTTTCAGTTCTTCTTAAAGTTGCAATGAGCCTTACCAGGTCCATGGACTGTTTGTTAGTTAATGACCTAGAGCACACTACCTAGAAGGAAGTAGAGCTCAAGGCTCATGTGAAGGTGTTATGGTTACCTGAGTGGATCTGTGCCACAACAAGGTCCACGACTGTTGTGTAGTTCCCACTAATTTGTAGGATCTGCACGTTTGTGGACAACATAAAGTTTGGGTGAGGTGCCTAGACTGCTTACATGCACCCAGCAGTATATGTTGTCCTAGAGACCATCTAGCTCACAGTGCCACCACAAACCCCCCTAATCAAAACAGGGAGTGAATGGTTTCTGACAACCACTAAACATGACAACTCTGACCCCTCAGGGATCGTGGTAACAGTTCTAGAACCCTTTCGCTCAGTCACACGTGCACTCTTGTTCTCAGGGAAATATACAAAGAATACACAATGGACGCTCTTCAATATATTTATTGAACCAAAGTTATTCTTGTATAGAATACATGTCCTGTGATAATCAGTAGACAGAAGCATATGAAAGTGATTACAAGCACCAAAATAGTAATAGCAGGTATAGTTCCACCATGATGCTAAGAACAGTATATATATGCAGGGAAATAAAACAAGGTTGTAATCAGGTGCACTCCTGCTATGCAATCCCTACTCTATGTGCATCTAGAGAGTATCTTGGTGTATACAATGATGATCCAACCCCATTTTCTGGCGGGAAAGAATGTAGGACCCGGTCTTGGTCACGAACTGGACACCCCTCATAGAGATGTTAGACAGCTGCTTGGTGAAGCCTCAGCAGCAGGGACCTCTCGATGTCAGCAGAAGTGTCTCCAGTGGCTAATTCCAGATATGCTTATTTATTTATAATAAAAAGTATCCTTGCAATGTATATGCAGATTAGCATTGTTATGGATATGCAGATAGCCCTGTCGCCCCGTGGAGGAAGATAGAACGCCATTTGTACAGCATGAGTAAAGGCCTTGTATTCAGTGTTCGAGGCATCATGATAATGTTGGGCAAAGCCAGATGTGTAAGCAAAGCAGTTTCAGAGAAACTAATCCAACATTGTTATGCACGCAAATATGTGCAAAAGGTTACAGTAAAATGTTATAGAAAGAGGACAATGTAAGAAAATGTGCATTATTGCTACATGGGCCTAACTTGGGCACATAACATGACTATCTGGGAAGGAAATCAAGAAGGGCTGGAGTCTGGAGGAATGGCCCAGCCAGTTGCTATGGGGAAAGGTAGTGGATCTAGTGACCCAGGACCCACCAAGGAGGAGTTCTGTAGGGCACAAAGGGAGTGCCCAACCCTTGTAGGCATGAGGCAACCGGCTGAAGCCCAAGCCGCAGGTAATGCCTCTGATAGTCACCACATTTACTGGGAGGACAACCTCCTATGCAGTGACCCTACAGTTCCTGGGTATGGGACATCAAGAGCATGGGACATCAAGGGCCCTGGTGGTCCCTCACTGCTACAGGTCCTTCCTACTGTAGCTAGCTTACAATAGTCCCCTGGCAGGACACTCAGGCCAAAACAAGACCTTTGCAAGGCTTGTCCCCCACTTCTATTGGCCTAGAATGAAGAATTCCTCAGATGCGTTCTGTAGGACTTGTGCGACCTGCCAGGCTACCTGCCAGTAGCACCCCCTTTGAACGGGTGGGCATTGACATTGTAGGGCATATGGATCCTCAGACAGCATCAAGTAGTAGGTTCATCCTGGTTCTGCTGGATCAGGCCACTAGGTACTCAGAGGAAATCCCTCTGAGGACTACTACTACTGCACCCGCTGTGGAAATGCTCTGGTGAGGATTTTTACCTGAGTGGGTTTCCACAAGGAAGTTGTGTCTGACAAGGGTACAAACTTTGGGGCAGATTTACAAGGAACTGACTCATCTGCATAGATGCGTCAGTTTCCTTGCGGCAGAGTCAAATGTCCTTGCGCCGCCATGGATGCGCTGTATTTACAATACAGTACTCCATGGCGCAAGGATTAACAGATGCATCAGAAATTCTGACGCATCTGTTGGCCCAAAAGTCACGCATTGCTGGAGTTGTGTCGCAAGCACGACGCAACTCCAGCAATGTATTTTGAGGCATATACCTACTGTACCTCGTCACTCCTTACGCCTGCTTCAAGCAGACGTAAGGTTTTGACGCAGTGGCGTCCTAAAAGTGGCGCAGTAAAATCTTGTAGATTTCACTGCGTCACTTTTACGAGGCCTTCCTGCATGGAAACGCCCACCCTGCATACATTATACCTGACGCAGGTATAATGTAACGCAGGGCTTTACAACGTGACCCATCGCCCTAGATGCGTCACTTTATAAATTGGTCGCATAGTTTGCGCCGCCGTTGCATCAAAAAAAGTGACTCAATGGCGGCGCAAGGGGCTTGTAAATCTGCCCCGTAATGTCTGCTTATATGCAGTTGATGTGGAAGGAGTGTGGGGTAACATATAGGTTTTCCACCCCTTACCATCCACAAACCAATGGGCTTGTTGAGAGGTTCAACAAGACCCTGAAAGGCATGATCAGAGGCCTGCCTGAGGCCCTGAGAAAAAAGTGGGAACTCCTCTTACCATGCCTGTTGTTTGCTTACTGTGAGGTGCCACAGAGAGGAGTAGGTTTCAGTCCATTTGAGCTGTTGTTTGGACACCCAGTAAGAGGAACTCTGAGTCTGGGGAAAGCAGGGAGGGAGCAAGCTCACAGGATGGTACCCCAGGATGTACTGAGCTACATCCTGGCCTTCAGAAGCCAGGTGGCTAAGTTATGTGAGCAAGCTTCCTGTAGCCTTGAAGCTAGCCAGGAAGTATTGAGGGAGTGGTATGACAAAAAGTCTGCCACTGTGGAATTTCAACCTGGTCAGAAAGTGTGGGTGATGGAGCCAGTAGAGCCCAAGGCGCTCCAGGTTCACTGGAATGGGCCATATGAGGTGATTGAAAGAAAGGGTGATGCCACATACCTGGTGGACCTCAAGACCCCTATGAAACACCACAGGGTGCTGTGTGTTAATCGCCTCAAACCCCACTTTGAGAGGTATGAGTTTAACATGCTGTTGGTGACTGATGGAGGAGAGAAGAGGAGAGTGAACCTCACCCTGACCTCTTGGACTTCAAGAGAAGGATGGGTCTGTGGAAGGAGTAATCCTTTCCCCCACTCAAACTCCTGAACAACAGAGAGAGACTGCCACCAAGTGTTGGGGCAATACTCTTTTCTGTTCTCCCTTATCCCTGGGACTACCCACGTGTGCACCCATGATGTGGACACAGGGGACAACCTCCCTGTTAAGAGTAAATCTTACAGGTTGTCAGATAAGGTGAGGTCCAGCTTAAGGCTGAAGTGTGTTAATGTGTTTGTGTGTTGCACAAATACTTTACACATTGCCTTTGTAGATAAGCCTGACTGCTCTGTTCCAAGCTAAAAGAGGGTAAGCACATGTTATCTTATTGTGTATCTAGCTTACCCTGACTAGTGTAGCTGTTCCTGCCTTGGTGTATACCTCAACTCACCAGGAATCCCAATTCTAACAGTAAGTGCATATAGGGCTGAATGTATTTATTATTCGTAACTCCATATCTAGATACCTTGAAGACATATATATTGCGTAGGTACATATTTATGAAGTAAGGTAAGGAAAACCTATACTTACCTGTCGATATTTTGGATTTGATATTCTATCCTCGATATTCTGTGCCATCTATATTCTGGTTTTGGTAATTATAGGTGCATGCTGTGTGATCCTATTTAAAGGAATGTGTGAATTTATTTAAGGTACATATTAAAGCACCCACAATCAACTTTTCAAAATCCCATCAATTAAATGGGATTTAAAGTAGAAGGGTGTAAACTTGCAAAAAAAGGCTTGCACACAACTTTGTGTATTTTCTAATCTGTTCAAGATTTGTATGATGCAACGCTTATCAAGTTCTTTAAAAAACAAAAAGAAAGTTGGCCTCAGCTAAGAGCCCTCCCTCCCACAGCTCTTACCTCAGGTGGTGGATGTCCATCCTCCACACCCAGAATCTTTAGCTGGAGGATGTCCTACCTGGGACATTCTGCATCAGAAAAACATCACATATGGAAGGCCCAAAAGTATCAAATCTTACCTCACTTGAATTTAGGAAACTTCTTCATAAAGTGTAGAGATTCCTAATTCAAACTAACTTTGTAAGTGAGGTTTTAATAACTCACCACTAATTTTAAATAACTTTACAGGGAGCTTGGAGGATATCCATAAAGAACATTTTGGGAAATTATTGGCATAAAGTGTGTTTTAAACATTTTAGGGCAAACTAAATACAAATTTAATGTCATTTTACTGGTAAAGTTAGGAAGGCCCCACAATTAATTCCACAATAAGGTTGTGACAAAAGATGGCTAGTTCAGTTACATTTCATCAAACGCACTAGTCAAAGCTGCATGGACTTGAAGCAGGCTTCGCCATTGGTTACAGGTAGGTTGCGCGAAGGGTGTTGTAGTGAGGAGACCTTTCTTAGACATCGGCTAGCAAGACAGGTAGGCATGGTTAAGGATAGGTGATTGTATGAGCCTGGGAGAAGTTAATTTGAGGCCTGTGGACTGGCTGCGGATGCTAGTTCCATCTCCAGTTAGAAGAACTGTAGTTGGGCAGCCAGCAGCACCGCCTCTAATCTCTGAGAGGTGGGTTCACGGTTTGCATCTTGGATCATGCTCTGTGATAATATCTCTGTTTGAAGATCGTTTCATGGTACCTCCAATTTGGATGCTACTTCCACAATTATGGACACACTCCTTGCATAGAATTCTCAAGGTGGTACACTTTATGGGGCAGATTTACAAGCCCATTGCAACACTTTTGCGCCGCCGTTGCGTCACTTTTGTGACGCAGCGGCGGCGTAAAAAATGCGGCCAATTTACAACGTGACGCATCTAGGGAGATGCGTCACGTTGTAAAGCCCTGCGTCACATTATACCTGCGCTAGGAATAATGTATGCAGGGTAGGCGTTCCCATGCAAAAACCACGTAGAACTGGCGCAGTGAAATTTACAAGATTTCACTACGTCATTCTAAGCCTTCACTGCGTCAAAATCCCTACGCCTGCTCAGACCAGGCGTAAGGATTGATGCAGGGCTTTTTACATGGGACCTACCTATGTTTTCTGGCGCATTGCTGGAGTTGCGTCACTTTTGGGCCAACTCCAACAATGCGTCACTATTGCTCCAACAAATGCGTCAGAATTTCTGACGCATCTGCAATACCTTGCGCCATGGTGCACTGTATTGTAAATACAGTGCATCCATGGTGGCGCAAGGACATTTGGAGCTGACACAAGGAAACTGACGCATCTATGCAGATGCGTCAGTTCCTTGTAAATCTGCCCCTATATGGCTAACATTTCTTGGACGACTATGCTTTTTTCTGAGTGGTGTATGTAGAAAGCATGGAAGCTAGCCATAAGTACTAGAAATGGAAAACATTTTCTTGCAGAGGGATTGTTTTGCAATACTCCAGGTGCAGCTAAAAGTCAAGCTTCATGTTCTGAGACAGTTAAAAGACTTACAAGAAAAAGTAGTAGAACACGCACTACGAAATAAATGAAGTTAAAAAGGTTGTAGCGTGCCTCGGAGGTATCACTCTCTGGTCGTTGAGTGTACACAAATAACAATAGCGTAGCATTTCCTGGGTTAGGGAACATCCCTCTGAGCACAGCAATACGAAATCGCTGGCAGCGATATTACAAGTCTGTCAGGTTTGAACAAGAATATGAACTCCAAAATGCCAGAAGTCTTGTCAAAGGTTTAATGATGAAACGATATTGAGTCAAACATATCGTAGTTCAAAACACATCAGCTTGTAAGCATTTTGTACGTAGCATTTCACAAATCCCAATGCATTTCGGGCATTGTGTGCCCTTCATCAGGGGAAATCTATTTAAGAAATAATAACAACATAGATATAATGAGAAACCACAACGAGTAAGGTGGAGCAGCCACCTACTCTCAGGTGCACGAAAAGAATGCAATAACGTGTACCAAGTCATGCTGGTATTAATGTCAACAATGATCAATGACATCCAGAGAGTCCATAATCACACATAATATGAAGAAAAGATCGTGTGTTGGCCAAAAAAATTGTGAAGGTGCACGAAAACCAGTTGGTAAAGGTAACCCGGTTCGAAAATTTCAAAATTGTCATCCTGATAAAGAGCGCAGGGTGTCATCAACGTGCGTCATTCAAACTGACTTGTAGTTAAAGTGTGAAATCAAAACAATGATAAGAATGCAAAAGCCCTAATGTGCAGTTAATGACCGTGAGCGTGTATCTAGCGGTATAGCAAATAGTAAATGTGTGGGGTTAAAATGATGGAAATGTTGCATGCACGTGCATCAACATTGTAAGTATAGCGGGCTCTTTAAATGCCTACCACACAGTGATTATAACTCTTGGCGATAACGGTGAAAAATCATGCAGTCTGATAATTAATGCATGCCTAAGTGGGCAGTGCTTCAAAAATACGCTTACCTAGATGTGCTCTTCGTGCCTTGTGCTGGTGCCGATAGTGAGTCAACCCGAGTTGTGTGCTAGACGCCATTTAAAGTGAGGTGAGGGAATAAAGACGCAAAACAAACGACGGACATTGCCTATTGCGAAGTTTCCTGGCGTTATAGCGGGCGCCATCACGGAATGGGGTAAATAATTTGAAAACAACCAGTGGGAGAAGATGTAAGCTCTGCGAGCATATGAAATTAACAACTGTTGACAATGGGATTCAATAGGAACTTCTTTTGTACCGACTTGTTACACCCATAGTTTAGAGTTGGAGATTAGCGTATTTAAATTTATGCGTAATTTACGCCTACAGCACTTTTTTGAAAACACTGTCGAACATCGAGACAATTCGGATGAAGATCTCCTACGTGGCCTTAGAAGCAAAAGCACATTCATGGCACCTAATCACAAAAGTCTGGACACCTTTGAAAACCTCGTCAAAAACGACATATGCAAATTCAATTTAAAAAAGAGATCGAAATTGCAAAATTTAACAACAAAGGAACGTAACACTCTTAAAAACTTAGCCAACAACCCCAACATTGTCTGCCAGAAGGCCGATAAGGGTGGTGCTCTTATTATGTATTTGCAAAAATAGGGGTAACCCTGACTAAATTTCCTAAATCAGGGTCTGAATTGCATGTGTAAGAAAAACATTTAGGAAATACAATAGAGAGTGGACCTTGTAACTTGAAATGCCAATATGTAAACAGCCAGAAATTGTTGAGTATCAAAAATATATGCTTTATTCATACAAACAATGTTTTTTTTTAATTATTATCTTTTTCTTTACAGTTAGAAGGAATTATCATAAAAACACTTTCATAATATATACATAAAAAATGTTTTTCCTTTTTCTCTTCTTTTTACTTAATTCATTTGAAACCACATTGTCAATCTAGAATCCCTACTCTAAGGGGGATATTCACAAGAACGTGTGCTAAACATCTCCAAAAATTGTTAACGCAACTTTACACATCGCAGCCTATCGCGGGAAAATAACCCTGTGTTAACGTGGAATTCACAACACGGCGGTACCATGTGATAGTCCCCCGAAAACACGGCCAATGTCCGCGATACAACCACCGCGATGGAGATAAAAACACAAACCCCAACGTGTAAAAAGACGCGATGTGCCCAAACGCGATAAGAAAACAGTGACAACCAGCGAGAGGCCAGCAACACCCACGCGTAATGCGGGAAAAAGCACAAGAACAGCATACGGAAAATGCCACTAAAAACGAAATCAACTGCGGAGTACCACGGATGCACCCTGACCGACTGCAGAGGACAACATGAACCCCACAATCCCCACGGAGGAACACCCAGGAATACAGGCCTCGTGGAAGGACAATGAGAAGAGGAAGAGGAAGACGGGGTACAGTCTACAGGAAAACCCGATTATCGCCACGGATGAGACAGAACACCACCACCAACTGTACGTCACCTCCAACCTGTCATTGGCAACAAAGAGGCAAAGATGGCACACCACCTCGGACCATGTGAATGCTGTCGCATGGCAGAGGAGAACAATGGAAGAGCACAAGAGGCGCTGGACTGATGTGAATGGCAAAACCAAGCAGAAACTCGCTGCCAACACGAAAGCAGCAACGCACCCCGGAGGAGGGGGGCCAGCAGAACACCAGGAGCTGAATGACAAGGAGAAGATGGTGGCCACAGTCACCAGTCGGGAGACGGTGACATGAGTTGGTGATCTGGACACTGCCCAACATGACCCAACATAACATCAACATGGTGCGTAGCGACCTGGGAGTGGGGGGACAGGGGGAGATGGGCACAATGGCACACATGCACAATCAAGCAGGGCACACTGCACACCCACATTGACTCTGGATCATGTCCCTGATCCCACAGCAACACTTCAGCACACACACAAACACCCAGTAGTCCCACAAACACCATGTGCCCAAAGAGGCACCCACCCAACACATCAACATTCACACAACCAACACATGCCCACGAGCGAAACACAGCAAACATGCACATGCGTCAGCCACACTGACAATGCAAGAGACACCACATGACGAGTAGCTTGGCTGCAGTCCTATCATCATGGCAATGTACACGGCACAACACTGAGGTGGCTGAATGCGGACAACACCCGAAAAGGAGCAGGTCACACTCGGACACAACTACCTGCACAAACAACCCCTGACGTCAACGACACATCTGCGGACAAACAATGCCCAAGAGTCACAACTCGACAAAGAGCACAAGTTACCCAAGTCTGCAACATCTCAGCACCGTGGAAGCACAGAACTGACAGGCACACCGCATGAAAGGGATCAGTGGCAGACAAATCAGAGCCGCAGGAGCGAATCACCCACCGTGCAGCATACGCACATAAGTATAAGTGCCCCTCGATACTGACAACATCCCGGTACAAACAGCAACACCTCCACAACAGAACACAGGACACAACTGGTGCCGCAAATGTGCACAACATGGCAAATCACATCTGGCACAGCAGGAAACTGTGACATGACAATGTACAAGTACAACCTGCAAATATGTTTTATTCACACATGCTGTGCTTGTGGACATTTTGTACTGTCTCATGATTGCCAGGGACGGCCACAATGTGACGTTCTCATGAGAAGAAATTGGCAATGATGGTGTTCCTACGGGCCATTCCTGCCGCAGCTGCAGTGGGATGTGGGCCACCTGCCCCATCGTCCCCATCATCGTCCGGTACTTCTGGAATTGGGATCCATGGGGCATTGGTGCGTACACAGATGTTGTGCAACACACAACATGCAATGATCATCTTGCACACGATGTCTGGGCTGTACAGGAGCCTTCCACCTGTGACGTCCAGGCACCTGAAACGTGACTTCAACACGCCAAATGTGCGTTCAACAATGCCCCTGGTGCGTATGTGGGCCGCATTGTACTGCCTCTGGGCGGGTGTGTTCGGGTCTCGGAGGGGTGTCATCATCCAAGGGCAGAGTGCATATCCTTGATCACCTGGGACAGTGCAGAGAGAAAAGAGTCAATACTTGGTTCGGCATGATGTGATGGCAGGCCCACTGATCCAGTGATGCCTGTGCTGGCTGTGTGTGGGGTGAGTGTAAGCCAGCCCTCAGGGAGTAGCTGGTGCTGGCAACAACTCCAACAGTCATCAGGCACTCAGAAATGCAATGTCAGAACAACAAGGGAGCATGACTTGAGTCGCACAGGGTTAGTGGCCCCGGATGCACAGCGGCCGACACGGGCCTACCGCCACGGGACGCTGACCTGCGGGAGACTGGGGTAGGGTCATGAGGGCAGAGCAGGGTCTCGTATGTCTCAGAGGTGCCTTCCGCGGAGTGTCTCGGGGGAGAATGGGAGGTGTACCCCAGGGCATGATGCAGAGGGCACATGCCAGCTGTGTCCGGCAACATGGCGGATATGAATGCCACAGACTCATGCCAGACACCAAGTCCGTACCTGCCCGTTGCTGATGACAACCCCCAGGCCACAGGCTCAGACACCAACGATGTTCCGCCGGAGGCTGACGGTCACTCACGGCACACAGGGTTAGTGGCACCAGGTCAGTCCTTGCTACTGGTTGACCTCCTCCATAACCGTGATCCGTGTTTCCACCGGACTGTGATGCATCTCCCTCTCAGTCCTCCCCCTGCGTACACTGGCATGGACCCTGCCATTGATTAATGATGACTCAGTTCAAGATGTGGGACATGCTGGACTGCAGTGTAGCCCGGCTGCAGCGGTGGAGTATGTCAATGAATGGGGACCCCTGGGGGCCTGTGTCACGGAGGACAGTGATGGCCTGAGGAGGCCGCCAAGGTCGCGGGCATGGGTCTTGGAGCTAGCACCGGCACGTGGTGGGCCCTCTTTGACACACGACGGTGTCGGCAGGTGAGCAGTATGGCCAGGCCTGGTCTGGGTATCAGCGTCCTGGGGTGCAGCAGGTGCACAGGCTCGCAGGCCCCGCTGCTCACGGCATCGGCCTTGTGGCGGACTGCAAGGCGCTGCCCGGGCAGTGACGTTGGCCTTTCCGGGAGTGAACCACGCTCTGCGCCACGGGGTTTTTGTCCACAACCCTGCGCAGGCCTGGCGTACTCCGGCCCCACCCACTACGCTCACGCACACAGGGGGGGATGCAGCGAGCGACATTTCTGCGATCTGACCCACGGCCTGGGGTGACATGGTTGCGTCCGTTGTTCACTACTTTCCAGTCACCTGCAGTTGATGTCTGCATGGACATATCTGTGGTTTGCATACCCATGTCTGTCCAGCACATCCACGCCTCACTTGTCGTTGTGTACTGTTAGACCTGGCATCATTGGCGCGGGTCTCCCTTCCTCTTTTCGCGTCTGACCTTTTATGTTGGCTGGATTTAGATGCTCTGGGCGCTGTGCCACTGCCAATCAGTGACACAGCGCGAATGCTCCCTGTGTAAAGATAACTGTATGAATTGGGATAATCATAATTGGCTCATTTGGTTTACCTGTCAGTCCCTAGTATCAGTGCACTGTGTGTGCCCAGGGCTGGTAGACCAAATACTGCTGGTGGGCCGGCAGCATTGATTTGCGCTACCCACCGAAGCAGCTTTTAAAGTATGTCTGTGTAGCATGTTCTAATAGCGAGTTACCCTCCATTTCACTGTTTACTATTGTGAGGCCACCCGTTCTCATAGGCCAGAATGTGCAGGCTGAGTATTACATGCCTTAATCCTACCTGCCCCCAGGAACCTGATAGGAACGTCGAATTTGATATGTTTAAGCTCAGAACATTGAGATGCATCTTTTAGTAAGGATTATTAGCGTAGCCCGTGTTCGAAAATGCCTCTACTAGAAACGAGGTATTTTCTGGCCTGAAGCTTTCCTGTAGGCTTTTTCTAGCGTGTGTATTGGCCGTCTGGTTTTGGAGCAGCAGGGCCATCTGGGTCAGACCTGGCTGGAGAGAGAGATCGGCATTTAGAGTATGGGGAGGGGTGACTCTTTGATCCGAGCAGGGCCGTGCCTGGCAAGTTGAATGATGGCTCCATCTCCCACTGGGCGTCTGATAGCAGATCCCCAGATTCTTAAAGGGCAGGATGTTGCCTCGTAAACCAAGTGCTCCCCGACCCCACTGAACTGGTTCTGGCTGGAGGCAGTGATTTGTGACTGCAGAGAACAAAGACTTTTTAGGTATAAAACGCTGCGCTGAAACCTGTTTCAAGTGTGTTCCTTCTGGATGTCAAGACGAAACTCTGTCCGAGCGGACAGAGGAAAGGACTTTGAAACTTTCACCAAGCTTGCTGAAGAAACTACCCAAGGGCCTGAATTGAGAGCGCCTCCTGCTGAAGTCTCAGGGACATTAGACTTCACCCCGTCAGCCGCCCGAAATCCCTTGCTAGGAATTCGACTTGCAGGTGAGGCCTCCGTCGAGTAGTCCGGAACCTCTAGTCCTACTGTGAGGAACGCGGACTGGTAACTCTTGTGAACTCTGCGTGTGGGCCGCCGCAGCTAAGAGAGAGCTCCCGCCGCTGAGTGCCCGCCTTAATTTGAATCTTCAGAACCTTCGCTGAAACTGTGTGGGCCGCCGCAGCTAAGAGAGAGCTGCCGCCGCTGAGTGCCCACCTTAATTTGAACCTTCGGAACCTTCGCTGAAACTGTGTGGGCCGCCACAGCTAAGAGAGAGCTGCCGCCGCTGAGTGCCCGCCTTATTTTGAATCCTCAGAACCTTCGCTGAAACTATGTGGGCCGCGGCAGCTAAGAGAGAGCTGCCGCCGCTGAGTGCCCGCCTTATTTTAAATCCTCAGAAACTTCGCTGAAACACTGTGGGCGGCCGCAGATAAGAGAGCTGCTGCCACTGGGTGCCCGCACTTGTGTTAGTTGTGCAACATTGTGGATTGTCCTTTGAGCCGTCGCAGCTAAGAGAGAGCTGCCGCCGCTGAGTTCTCGCACCGTTGCTAACTTTGCACCACCGTGATTTATCCTGTGAGCCGCCGCAGCTAAGAGAGAGCTGCTGCCGCTGAGTGCTCGCACCCTTGCTAACTTTGCATCATCGTGATTTGTCCTGTGAGCCGCCGCAGCTAAGAGAGAGCTGCCGCCGCTGAGTGCTCATACCGTTGCTAACTTTGCATCACCGTGTATTATCCTGTGACCCGCCGCAGCTAAGAGAGAGCTGCCGCCGCTGAGTGCTCACACCGTTGCTAACTTTGCATCACCGTGAATTATCCTGTGAGCCGCCGCAGCTAAGAGAGAGCTGCCACTGCTGAGTGCTCGCACCCTTGCTAAGTTTGCATCATTGGGATTTGTCCTGTGGGCCGCCGCAGCTAAGAGAGAGCTGCTGCCGCTGAGTGCCCACGTCTTTGCCAACCGTGCACCATCGTGAATCGTCCCGTGGGCCGCTGCAGCTAGGAGAGCGATGCTGCCGCCGCGAGCCCACCACGGGGCTGCACGACGAGAGTCATCGCCACCACCAGCCCGGGCCGCCGCAGCCGCATGCTGCTGCCGCTGAGGGCCCGCCTGTCCCGGAGTGCCCGAATCATTGCAAGTGCACTTTGCGGACCACTGCCATCGAGAACTGTGGTCGCTGGGAGTCCGCCTGTCACCGTCTCCGCTTCTTCGAGAAGCTACGTACTGTGTCCCCGTCCAACGGCAGGTATCTGGTGCGCAACGGGTCGCGTAGACCCAGGCCTTGAACTCAGTCAGTGCCACGTTCTGGTGAATACGTATTGCCCCTTTTTAAGTCCCTACTGATTTACATGCCCTACTGATTTACATGCATGGTGACTGGTTAAAATGCTTTTGAGAGTCTCGTACTAAACCTTAGATAAAGATACTATTTTTTTCTATACCTACTTGAGTTGTGTCCTTTTGTGGTGTCGTTACTGCCTTATTGTGCATGGTCATAAATGCTTCACACACTGCCTCTGAGATAGGCCTAACTGCTCGTGCTACGTTACCACAGGGTTGAGCAGGGGTTATCAAAGGGGGTAGCCCACCTGCCCTGACTTAGGAAGAAGGGACCCTATTTGGACTGTGGCGCCAGCCATTGCCAACTAGAGACCCCCATTTCTAACATGTATATTCCCATTCACGGGTCACTTGCATCCTTCGCACATGGCTGCATTCCGCATCTCCACACGTTCAGCTGTTGTGTGGCTGTGGTGCCATGATATAGCTGTATTGTGTGCAAGGGAAGCCCAGGATCACCATGGAGTTGTGCTGTCGTGTCTGGTAGGTGGCCATGTTGATTGACATGTTGTATGTGGTTTGGTCACGTGTGCATTCCAACAGTTGTGCGTTGTGTGATGGTGGCTTTGAGGTGTGTGGTGTGTTGATTTGGCAGTTACCAACGAGCAGTCCAGTTCCATAGATGCCATCCTGGAAGCGCTGGTTAATGATGGACTGTCGGAAGATGTAGGAATCGTGCACACTGCCTGGGTAGTTTGCGACGACATTGATGAACATTCCCCGGTGGTCCACTATTGCCTGCACATTGATGGAATGCGTGTGCTTTCAGTTGCGGTAGTGGTGTGCAGTATCCGCAGGGGGCACAAGTGGGACATGTGTGCAGTCAATGGCCCCCAACACGTGTGGGAAGCTAGCAAAGGCGTAGAAGCCTTGCTTTGTCTCCAGCTGTTCCTGCGCAGTGTGGGGGAAGTGAAGGTACTGGGGTATGAAGCTGATGATGGCATCCAGGACAAGTGTGATGAACTTTGATAGGGCTGGCTGTGAGACTCCTCCGACTCTGGCAGTTGTTGGTTGGAAGGTACCAGAGGCCAACAGGTGCAGCACAGCCAGCAGCTTTGTCTGCGGAGGGATGTTGGTTCTCCGCTGGGTTGGGACCGTCAACCTGTGGGCGATGTGGGTCATGATGCGGATGATGGTTGTCCTTTGGAGCCTGTAGTGGGCAATGACTTCCTCGGGCGTTAGGTCTGTGAGACTGGTGCGTTTTCGGTAGGTCCGCTGTCTTACTCTGCGCTGCCTCTGTGGTGGTCCAGGGGGGGGTGCGGGTCCGGGTCCTGGGGGTGGTGGCGGTCCTGGGGGTGGTGGCGGTGGGTTTTGTGGCCCTGTTGGGGCTCCGAGCTGCATGATGAGTAGCTCCATGGCGTTGTTTGTTCTTCGGGTGTGGCTGTGTGCGGGGCTCCGTTGCCTACTGCAGGTAGTCATCCGGCTTTACACCAGCAGGAGGCAGGTGTTAAATACCTGCTGCTACCCCGGCTTATCGCTTGGTTTTGACTCGCATCGCAGATCTGGCAGTTCGTTGTGAAAGTGGTGTGGTGTTTTCGTGAGTTTTTGCACGGGAACGCCTACTCTGCATCTCATTAGGGTTAGTTGGTGGTGTCCTCCCTGGGGATAAGTTTTGGGGCAGTTATCGCGGGAATACTGGCGATGTCTGCAGTTTGCACCCGCTTGTGAATGGGGTGTTAAATCTATCTCCACTTTTGATGCGTTAAGATGGAGATAAATCGGCGGTAGGTCCTTGTGAATATGCCCCTAAGTGTTCAGACATACTTGTTCATTCATACAATGCCTATTTCTACACAGTTTTTTGTGAGAATATCATTTAGAGATTTTTAAAGGCAGAACATGGACTATTCAATAAAGTTACTTCATGTCATATTTTGTAGAGACCTCAAATTCATATTTTTCTGTAGGGTCCCCTTTAAAACTTTCTAGGATTGAATTATCCAATTCTTTGCTTGGTATAGAATGTCCAACATTGGATAACTAATAAAGAAAAGGATATTTAAAAAGTCCTACAGTGGACTGAATCATAAATAAGTTGAAAGTCCCTTCAACCAAAAAAGGCATTCGCTTGACTAAGTGCCCAATACAAAACCAGGGTTGCCGAAAAGATTATTGTACATGCTTCTAAACTAATATAAGCTGTTACCTTGTCTGTATAGATGGATCATCTAGTCTTTAAAGATAAATTCATCAACACTGTTTACATATTGACATTTCAAGTTACAAGGTCCACTCTCTATTGTATTTCCTAAATGTTTTTCTTACACATGCTCTTGTTATTATGGACACCATTTTCTACAAAACACAAGTCCTCAACCATGTCAACGACTCTGATACCTATTGCAAATTGGCACATAACCCGACTGAACAATTCCAAAATCTTCTCAGTAACATTTTGAAGAGGGCAACTGAGGCAGGCATTATTAATGAGAAAGTACGAAAATACCTGATGCAGACCAACCCGAGAACACCAACTATGTATATGCTCCCTAAAATACATAAAGACTTACAACATCCTCCTTTTCGCCCTATTGTTTCTACTTAAGGGAGTTTACATGAACCGGTGGGCAAATTCTTGGATAAACACCTACAACCATTTGTCATCAGCATGCGTACTTATACTAGTGATACAACTGACTTTCTTAACAAAATCAATCAAATCAAGCTGAAGCCTGATGAAGAGATTTGGATGTGTACTGTGGATGTCAAATCCCTCTACACCTCGATACCTCATAACTTAGGCATAGAAGCCATTGAAGATACTTCACTCCATTCCAATCTTGATCATGATTTTCAACTATTTCTTATGGAATTACTCCATTTTACCTTGTATCAGAGTTACTTCAAGTGGGAAGATCAATATTACCTCCAACTGACTGGCACTTCAATGGGCAATTGTGCCGCCCCAGCCTACGCGAATATCTTCATATTTGAAGAGAAATTCATCCTCAGTGCTGAAACATGGAAAGAACATGCCATGATCTTTTTGAGATATATTGATGACATTTTTGTCTTATGGAAGGGGTCCCATTCTTCCCTTATATCTGCTCTGAACACCCTAAACACCATCAATGAGCGTATTCAATTCACCTTCGATATCCAACAGACATCGATATCATACCTAGATGTACAGATAAATAGAATTTTAGATAGATTGGAAACCACCATGTACAGAAAGCCCACGGACAGGAATAACATGCTTCACCACCAAAGTTTCCATCAACACTCACTCAAAAATCATTTACCTTACTCTCAACTCCTTCGAGTTAAAAGAATCGTCTCCGATCCCATGGATTTGAAATCACAAACTGATAACATGCTACACAGATTCCAACAACGTGGATATCCTGCTAAGATCCTTGAACAAGCTCGTGAGAGAAGCACCGCTAAATCTCGCACAGACCGGTTGACACAATCTACGAAAAAAGAACAAACATGCATGGTAATAGTGTCCAAGTATTCAACCATGAGTCATCATTTCAAAAATCCTTTTATAACCACTGGTCTATTTTAGCTCTTGAACCGGACTTTAAAGGCATCTTCAGCACAACCCCTATGTTTGCATACAATAGAGGTAAGAATATCCAAGAACTGATCACGCAACCATCACCAAGTGATTCTAATATATCGCCTTATAAAGGATCTTCTCCCTGCTACAACTGTAGCAATTGCAATAATCTGATCAAGAGCACGGTTATCACGCACCCAATGAAAGGCACTTCCATTCGTTTACACGTGACTGCTAATTGTGACACGACCAATGTCATATATCTGTTAAAATGCCCATGTGGCCTTGTATATGTGGGCAAGACTGAAAGGAAAATCAATACCCGCATCAATGAACACAAAAGCAGCATTCGCACTAAAAATTTTAAATCTGTGGTTGCCGCCCATTTTATTGAAAATAACCACAACATTAGTCAGCTCAAATTCACGATTTTGGAAGTTGTGGAAAAAGTGGAAGGCAGAGACAACAACAATTACCTTCTCCAAAGAGAGAATTATTGGATAACCTTTTTGGACTCCATGAAACCACGGGGTCTCAATGACCGAATGGAATTCGCTTGTTATCTATGATCCTGTACAAATGCACATTTGACTGATTTCTGTTTCGTCCTTAGACATTCCAGATTCATCCACATCCTGTTGCTTATTTTCACAACACCTCTCTTTGTACACTTTTTATTTTGCGCTTTGAACTTTTTTCATTCTTCTTTACTGATTCTTGTTATTTTTATACAGATTTCTTCTTTCTTTCTTTTTTAAGTTACTCCTGTTTTTACCTCACTTTTGTTTAGAACATACACCAGAGGCATGGCATGCATTGGAGGATACACTGTTACTCAACACTTTTCAAATGCTATTCTAATGTTGTTCGTTTTATTATGCTCCGCATTTATTTAACTCAATATTGAATCCCATTGTCAGCAGTTGTTAATTTCATATGCTCGCAGAGCCATTACATCTTCTCCCACTGGTTGTTTTCAAATTATTTACCCCATTCCATGATGGCACCCGCTATAACGCCAGGAAACTTCGCAATAGGCAATGTCCGCCGTTTGTTTTGCGTCTTTATTCCCTCACCTCACTTTAAATGGCATCTAGCACAAAACTCGGGTTGACTCACTATCGGCACCAGCACAAGGCACGAAGAGCACATCTAGGTAAGCATATTTTTGAAGCCCTGCGCACTTAGGCACGCATTAACTGCACATTAGGGCTTTTGCATTCGTATCATTGTTTTGATTTCACACTTTTTTACTACAAGTCAGTTTGAATGACGCACGTTGATGACACCCTCCGCTCCTTATCAGGATGACAATTTTGAAATTCTCGAACCGGGTTACCTTTACCAACTGGTTTTCGTGCACCTTCACAATTGTTTTGGGCAATACATGATCTTTTCTTCATATTATGTGTGATTATGGACTCTCTGGATGTCATTGATCATTGTTGACATTAATACCAGCATGACTTGGTACACGTTATTGCATTCTTTTCGTGCACCTGGGAGTAGGTGGCTGCTCCACCTTACTCGTTGTGGTTTCTCATTATATCTATGTTGTTATTATTTCTTATATAGATTTCCCCTGATGAAGGGCACACAATGCCCGAAATTCATTGGGATTTGTGAAATGCTACGTACAAAATACTTACAAGCTGATGTGTTTTGAACTACGATATGTTTGACTCAATATCGTTTCATCATTAAACCTTTGACAAGACTTCTGGCATTTTGGAGTTCATATTTTTGTTCAAACCTGACAGACTTATAATATCGCTCCCAGCGATTTCGTATTGCTGTGCTCATAGGGAGGTTCCCTAACCCAGGAAATGCTATGCTACAGTTAAAAGACTGACATATTTAAACGTACACTACAAAGCCAAATCATTTCACTACTAGAACTCAGCATGTAGTTTGCACTTTCCAGGGACTATACCAGCAAATGTAGACATGGCTGATATTCATTAAAAGAGAAGGCATCAACACTTCACCCCAACAGCATATAGTAACAAATAACAAGAGGGTGCCATTGTTAAACAATTTGTAAAAAGCAATGTGAATCAAGTACGAAATGTTAGACCGTATTAGGAATTTAAAGACTGCTATGGTCTTTAAGGTGATTTTTGGATCTTACACTAAGATTCCTTTTAGAAAATAAAGTGCAAAATTGTGCTGTGCAATCATATTGGGCCAGGGTATTGCCCAAAATATGATAAGCTATAAAATCAACCTCAAATCTTCAATTACCATTTCTCTATGTGTACCTAGCTCGCATTTTGCTCTTTAGGCTCTCTTTTACTTTCTCTATTCTCTCCCAATTTCCCAATTTCTGCCCCACTGCCTCTCTCAGCCTTTTCCCCACTATCCCATTCCTGCTTCATCTGTCTTCCCTTCCTGTCTCTCCTTCTCACTTTCTTGATTTTTCTATTCACTCTCCTTTCTTTCTCTCAATCTTTTCTCCTTTTCTAGAGCCTCTTCTTTTCTATCTTCTTTGTACTTTTCAATATTTTTTATTCTCTCTTGCCCTTTTTTCAATAGACCATGTATGGCAACAGAAACTTTCTCCTAGCTATGTGTGGCCATTAACAGCACCTGCCACCTTTCTTTGACCACTGTACATGTTTGCTGTTTCCCTTTCCCAGAAGCCTACCATCCTGAGGGCCTCCTGAAAGTGCAGATGTCACTTATGATCATGGAACAAAATTAGTGGAATGTGGCTATCATATCCCTGCAACTTGTTGTCAATTCTTGTTGGGCAGGACATCAGGCTGCATGTATTTGGTGGGTTTTATCGGCCTTAGGGCAGATAATGACCCACTGACGTCCACCACATTACTTTCAAAGTGCGGTTGAATTCAACAGGTCATCCACAGTATTGGAAAAGAAAATGTTTCTGGTAAGAAACCAGAAACATTTTCTTTTCCAAAATCAAAGGTGGCATGCAAGGAAAAAGCTTCCCATGAGTCCCAAGTAAGATTTTTTATTTTGCTGGATTGCACAGCATGCTGTGTGGACTGACGTTAGACAGCAAAGCAAAAGTGAAAGCAGACCATGCTAATGGAATCTGCATGATCCACAAATGTCCTACCACACAGCATTCCTACACTTCTCTCAATAACAATAATACCCTGCTTGTGTGACTGGGCTGTTACCTGTGAAAGGAAAGGCTCCCTAAGCCCCCAAGAGACAAGGAAAGATCAAGATTTTGCCTTGCAAATTGACTAATTCTGACAATGTGAGTAGCTGTGGTATTTAGGTCAGGGCTCGGTCGGCATCCAGGTAAACCTGCAGCCCTAGACATTTTTGAAAACAAGGTACCTATGGTAGTCTGGGCTGGTGTATCTTGTGTGGATCCCAATACCTTTTCTTACACAGAATGCCCCCAAACACCAAAATCAAAGAGTTTCCTCATGTTTCTGTAAAGGAAAATCATGGAATCTGTGAGGATTCATAAAATTCCTTCCACTCAGCATTCCCACACTTCTCCCAATAAAAACTCTACCCCAATTCTTCAACAAATATTTAGTACATTAATAACATAGAGCCTTATAACAGCAATTTATTTGCTATGAGCATAAATTAGATAAAGCGAAAGCATAACTTAAAAGGAGTCAAAACATTTCAAAAAGCAGATTCACATTACACAGTATATTTACAATGTACAAAACCAGAAAATGTTAGTTGATGTTCTGCGGAGATGTCTTGAGAGGTCAATTAGAATACACATGCTTTTAGATCAGATGACCTGCTTAAGGTTTCCACGATACTTGCTACAAGAGATGACACCACAGAGTGTTGACCCCGGCAGGGACATCTAGATATTAAACCATTTCTGAAAGACAGATATGTCCCGATTCTCAAAGCTGTCATGGAACGCATCGTAGCCCCCTTAGAGGCTGCACTGCGTTGCATGACAGGGAGAGAGCAAGAGAGCGCCATCTTCACAGAGAAATGCCACTCTCCTCCCCTCTACCTAGCGCTGGCGCTAATTTCAGCAGCAGTGCGCCAGCACACACCTTAGTGCCATAGCGCTAGTGTGCGTGCCTGAGTCTAGAATAGGTTTTGTTCAGTGAGGGTACCCTTCCGGTACAAAATACTATGCCTATACACGTCTAAAAGCTTTTACTACTTTGTATGTGTGCTGCACAATGCAGCACACATGCAAAGTCTGAAAAGCATGGAGAAATGTAAACATTTCTTTGTTTAACACCTACTTTTTAACTACGTTAATTTTTGACGCTAAACACTTCCCACTAATGTTAGTGATTTGGGTTAATTGTCAAAAAGCATGGGTTGTTGCATGGAAATGCCCATGTAACACCCATGTAACACCCACTTAACGCAAAGTAGTGCAAAGCAGCGTTTCATGCTGTTTTGCGTGACTTTTCCATACAAACTAACACAAATATGTATTTGCATTGGTTTGTGAATCCCAAAATGGGTTTAGCATTGGGTTAACGTTCAAAAAGTAATGCTTACCCGATGCTAAACCTTTGAGAATATGGGCAATAGTCTGTTATAGCAGTCCTTTGCCAATATAGTCCTGTGGCAGGCTATATTGGGCCATGTCAGATTCACACTACTGCTACTTGGGGTATTTGCAGCCATCTGCAGAAGGAACATTAATCTACCAAACTATCTGGCTCCTGCAAACAAAATAAAGATCTGTAGTGCAGATAAATTATCTCACCAGGCTGTATTTCTCAAGAGGACAGTGTAAGCTAGAGAAATGTCAGTGCAATGTAAGTCTTACCTGACATGTGATAACTCTGCCCCAGCAGAATACACTAATCAAAGCACCACACCTTATTGGGCTCTGGAGTTTCCTGAGTGGACATTTCTTCTGAATGACTGGTATGTTATGGTAGTGACAACCATTTATGTATCAGGAATAGGAACTGTTATGAAGGTTGCAGGCTTAAAAACAACATGATTCAATATTCTGTATGGTTGTGCAATCTCTTCACATAGCAAATTCTTGTTTGACATACCATATGTGAAAGGTGAGAAGGGAGTTCAGCTAATTCCCATTGAATTCTTGGCCTCTCAGCTGTGACAGTGAACTATTGTCAGAACCACCTTTCATACCAGCTCTTCACAAACAACACAATGGGGTCCCACAGGGGTCCATCATATCCCCTCTGGTTTTCAATAGATACCTAACCTCCAAAGGGTTGGGTCAGGGCCGTTTGTATAGGCTCAAGAGATCCCTATTACTTAATTTGCCTAAGACATACACACAAGTGTGGGAAAAGGAATTTCCCACCTCCACATTAATGTAAGGTTAGGAACCCTAACTCTGGGTTATTACAGCATCACGGTCTGGGCCAAGGGAGGAGGTAGCCCCTAGAGTCACGCATTCATTAAGGGACAAACCAGCAATCTCACCTACTTCCCCTCTGTATGAACAAGTACTCTCGAGTTAACAATCCTTTGGCACTAACGTGGCAGAAACATGATGGCCTTAACTGGGTGAAAAGATCATTATACCAAGGAATTGTGCACGTTCATTTTTAACAATTCCCGAGGTGCCTACCATTAAAGGTCATTCCTTAGGTATACCTCAAATGTATTTTTAGTTTTTCTGGATCTCACCTTATCTAGTGTGTCTTTTATAAAGAACTCCCTCATACAGGGGTTAAGTCCACCCTGGTGGCATCATCTTACTGGGCTGGTGTAAGGTACCAATCACAAAGCATGTCACAAAAAGTGGGTTTAGATTCCTCAGCCAGTATAACAGATTCGAGTATCTATTTCCTACATCTGGTTTAGTGCCTATGCCAGGCATAACCTACATGATCATTGCATTTTGTGTGTTTGCCTACTTTCTTTTGGACGGTGTGCAATGGATGTACCTCTGACTCTATGTGTTAGAAATGTTAAAATATACTAATGTGTCAAGCCAATTTAATAAGGTATTCCCACAGCTCTCCACTTCAATAATATGCACACTGCCATCCTTCTTGCACCACATCAACAGGGCGTGCAAATCAATACCAAAATATTAAGAACAGCAATTTTAAATAAAACCAGAAGATGGGGCTATTGGGCTTAAAATATACCTTCATTCAGTTTCAAATTTAAAATTTGAAGCCTGGCTTGCCTAATGAATTTGAAAGAATGTAAATGTTTAATTATTGTCTGTAATGTAACTGATTTATCTGAGGTAATTACTGGGGCCAATTAATGATTTATTATTTTATTTATATGGAAACTTATGTGCCGATGTTCGCTACTATGTTTACTCATGTAGCTCCAGTGAAACCTTCAGAAAGGGAGATGGTTTCTCTTTAAACACACCGGCTTGCTCTGGATGGCAGAGTTATGTAACCTATCACCAATCAAAGTGAAAGCAGACCGCACCTAAAGGTTCGGTCTGCTTTCACTTGCTTTCACTCTGTTCAATGTTATGTCAAAGCGGTGTATGCACACAGCGTGCTGCAAATCGCCGCAAAAAAAAAAGAAAATAAGCTTGGGTGCAAGAGAAGCTTTTCCATCGCTTACCAAATTTGGGCTTCATTTATGCAAAGTGACGAATTGCTGCGTGAAAACAGCGATGCATCACTTTTCATTGCGCCATCCTTATGACATGATGGATGCGTCATATTTACTGTATGACGCATCATGTTGCAAGGAATGACAGATACGTCAGTTTTACTGACGTATCTGTCGGCGCAAAAATTACGCATTGCTGGAGTTGTTTCGGAAGTGTGACGCAACTCCAGCAATGCAGGGGGGAGGGCTATGGATATAGCACTGCGTCACCCTTACGCCTACCATGAGGCAGGCGTAAGGTTTTGATGC
Source organism: Calotriton arnoldi (assembly GCA_963921515.1). Classification (NCBI taxonomy): domain Eukaryota; kingdom Metazoa; phylum Chordata; class Amphibia; order Caudata; family Salamandridae; genus Calotriton; species Calotriton arnoldi. The sequence goes on from CAWUFW010000579.1 coordinate 607,630, forward strand.
ATTTGCGTCCTAGAAGTGGCACAGTGAAATCTCATAGATTTCACTGCGTCACTTCTACGAGGCTTACTTGCATGGGGATGGACCCCGCATACATTATACCTGACGCAGGTATAATGTAGCGCAGGGGTTTACAAAGTGATGCATCTGCTTAGATGCGTCACTTTGTAAATAGGGAACAACAGGGGGACCTTCCTGTACATAAACAATCTTTACCTGCATGCAGACACCCTTGCACTATGGTTCAATGGTAAAATATACAAATAAAAATGGGAACTCAGCAAATGGTGTTTTCGGTAGTCTCCCTGGTGTTTCAGTCATTACTAAAGAAATGTATCAAGTAGTTCCCGCAGTGTGCACTCTCTCACACCCAACAAACGTAGGGACGACATTTAAAGATTGTTTATGTGCAGGAAGGGGGGCCTTCCTGCACATAAACAATTTTCGTCTGCACGCAGACATCCTTGCACTATGGTGTTTGGGGCTGTGGCTTAGCAGATGGACTAATTGCTCGAGAGATTCTGACACGTGGTTCTCCAGCCGAGACCTAATGGCGTATTGGTACACATGGGGGGCACATGTCTCGATATGTAGTTATGGAAATAGAATAACTGTAATCAGCCATTGGTAACTTATGTAGGGCATAGACTATTTGTGTAGGTATGTGTCATGAAATATGACTGGAATGTATTAATCGTCTACTTGATATTTATGGTAATTCTTAATTACGTGAGCTGTAGGACTTGTGTACACAAAACATAGTATGTTTATTTTAAAATATCAATACTTGTATGTGTACTCATTTCAGGGTTTGGGGTGGGGCCTTACACTATAACCTACTGATGAGCTATCTCTGACAGCTATGTGTAACTCCTAAGACTCCTATTGACAAATGTGCTAGTCATGTATGTTCTAATGTCATTGTGAGATCATTTTATCAAGCCATAATTGTCAACAACAGTGATATCATTGGCACCTTGATGCTCCATGATCACTTTATTCAGGTTCCACGTTTCAGCTCCTCCCATCCCATAGGATTGCCAAAACAGAAAAAAGTGGCAGTTTCTGGCAGCCAATCAGATTGGTCAGAGTCTTGATTCCTCCCAGGAAATGTAGGTCCCCCAATGGCCAAGGAGACAAATGTCTCTTGTTCAAAGTGGTTTATTTATTTTTCAAAATTGTGGACTCTAAAATCTTCCACAGATCCACATTCAGAGGGAACACAAATTACCAGACAAGCTGCACACAAATACCTGGCTCATTAACTCTTCGAAGCCTGACAAAAACGTTTAGGAATTGCAAATATCTCAAAAAATCTTGAATGATTTTACACCAAACCACCACCAGAATGCACTATTATGAGTAAATGTCTTGTGTTATGCCAAGTTTAGTGTAATTCCTCCTCCAATTCATTTCCAAAGAAAATCACGATGGATTCATGTGTGCCACACCTTTGTCATAAATACAGAATTTTCGCCCTCTAGTTGTTCATAAGAACACTGTGGGAAGCTGCAGGAGAACACTGGGAAGTTAACTGACGGTCTAAAAGTACATGTTTGGACTGCCTATCAGAATATTTCCCAGATATGGATGGGAAAGAACTCTGAGAACCCATAGAAAATGTGTCCTCATTTTAGATTTATAACCATAATTTCTATGACATTGATAAGGTTTTACAGTATTAATTCCATCAAGATCTGCCATTCTTTTGTTATAAATACAGAACGGTAGCACTCTGGTTGTCCACTATAACACTGTGGGGACTTGCAGTATAACACTGGAAAATCAACTGATCAGCTGCTTCTGCTGTTGAAAGTACATGTTCTACTCAGAATATCAGACGTTATTCTCACTTGGCTGAGAAACAGTGTGAACATATAGAAAATGTGAGTTCATTTTTGCTCTGGAGCACTTTTCATAACCTTTATGAGAAAACAAAGACAAAAAGCAGTTAATCAAATCCCAGGAGATGGTCAGCTTTTTTCACACAGTAAAATCTGTAAACTCACCCGAGTTTCTAAAATTAGAATAACACCACCATCAATTGATTTAGATTGCCACTAGAAATAGAAATCCCTCAGATTTTTGCTTGCTAATAACTTTGTCACCATTTGATGAATCTCCACGAAACTTTCCAGACTTATTATTTTTTCTACATAGGCTAACGAAGATGAGTTTCATGGGGTTTAGTTAAGGGGGTGCAATAAAAAATAGGAGGGCCCAAAATCAATTTTTCCACCAGTGCATTTTCCACAGACTTTTTAAACTGAAGTGATAGCAAAATGGCTGAACTGATTTATTTTTTTGACAAACAATTTTTTTGATTTTTAAGTGACAAACTGAAATGAGCAGCACTGTGACATATAAGACATTTTGATACAATCTGATAACATTCCGTTGCCTGATCCAGCAGTGCCCATGACCCAAGTAGGCCCCCAATTCTCCCAACCCTTGTGTGTGGCAGATCAGTCCAGTAATCCCAACCATTTGCCCCATATACGTCCGTGTTTGGCAGGACACCCTCTGGCCTCATACACACTTTTTTCTTGGACGGCACACCAGTCCACCCCCTTATGCCATTTGCAATGGAAGGAGCAGCCAAGTCTTTCCTGGTCGCAGCAATGTCTTGTTTGGCCACCAATATGGCTGTTCCCAGGAGCAGGTTGTCAGTACGGGAACCATCCAACCCATCCATCAGCCCCAGGAGAAGAGCAAGAGGATTGAGGGGAACTGTCCAGCCCAGAATTTCACTCATCTCAGCTACGATCGATGTCCAATACCTGGAAAGGGTGGCACAGGACCAGGCCATGTGGTAGAAGTCAGCTAGGTCTGCCTCACAACGCAGGCATTTGGGGGATGGGAGGAGTCCTGCTTTGTGTAGCCTCACGGGAGTAAGATATGCACAGTGAAGATAATAAATTTGAATGAGGCAACGCCTAGCCAAAATGGTCAGTACCCTTGGGGCCATCAATACATCCCTCTAATCCTCCTCCTCTAACGGGCCAACCCATTGCTCCCAGCGGGCCCTAAGGGGGTCAAGAGTGGACGGGGTATTATTTATCAAGGACCCGTAAATCTGGGATATTCCTTTTTTCAAAAACAACAAATGATGGACAGAATGCAGAACAATGTTATACATTCACCCCAGTACAAAGATCTGGGCCTAAATCCATCGTTTTTTTGCTCACCATGCCATTCCAGTTTGGACCCAGCCATATGCAAATCAGTCTTGACCCTGCGCCCAATGGGAACAGTCCAGCCTGAACTGGCAGGTCAGGTCCTCCCTGGACTGGAAACAAGCATCCTAGGACCGGTTTCGGGCTTTTAGCCCTCATCAGCCAGGATAGCTTGACTCCAGTGGCATGGAGAGCACGGGACACACGTGTGGGCATACCTGTCCCACTCGGGGTGACAAATGCAAAAACAACAATTGATGGACAGAATGCAGAACAATGTCATACATTCACCCCAGTACAAAGATCTGGGACTAAATCCATTGTTTTTTTGCTCACCATGCCATTCCAGTTTGGACCCAGCCATATGCAAATCAGTCTTGACCCTGCGCCCAATGGGAACAGTCCAGCTCGAACTGCCAGGCCAGGTCCTCCCTGGACTGGAAACAAGCATCCTAGGACCGGTTTCGGGCTTTCAGCCCTCATCAGCCAGGATAGCTTGACTCCAGTGGCATGGAGAGCACGGAACCCACGTCTGGGCATACCCGTCCCACTCTGGGTGACAAATGCAAAACCAACAATTGATGGACAGAATGCAGAACAATGTCATTCATTCACCAAAGTACAAAGATCTGGGCCTAAATCCATTGTTTTTTTGCTCACCATGCCATTCCAGTTTGGACCCAGCCGTATGCAAATCAGTCTTGACCCTGCGCCCAATGGGAACAGTCCACCCGAAATGCCAGGCCAGGTCATCCCTGGACTGGAAACAAGCATCCTAGGACCGGTTTGGGGCTTTCAGCCCTCATCAGCCACAATAGCTTGACTCCAGTGGCATGGAGAGCACGGGACCCACGTCTGGGCATACCCGTCCCACTTGGGGTGACAAATGCAAAAACAACAATTGATGGACAGAATGCAGAACAATGTCATACATTCACCCCAGAACAAAGATCTGGGCCTAAAACCATCGTTTTTTGCTCACCATGCCATTCCAGTTTGGACCCAGCCATATGCAAATCAGTCTTGACCCTGCGCACAATGGGAACAGTCCAGCCTGAACTGCCAGGCCAGGTCCTCCCTGGACTGGAAACAAGCATCCTAGGACCGGTTTTGGGCTTTCAGCCCTCATCAGCCAGGATAGCTTGACTCCAGTGGCATGGAGAGCACGGGACCCACGTCTGGGCATACCCGTCCCACTCTGGGTGACAAATGCAAAAACAACAATTGATGGACAGAATGCAGAACAATGTCATACATTCACCCCAGTACAAAGATCTGGGCCTAAATCCATTGTTTTTTGCTCACCATGCCATTCCAGTTTGGACCCAGCCATATGCAAATCAGTCTTGACCCTGCACCCAATGGGAACAGTCCAGCCCGAACTGCCAGGCCAGGTCCTCCCTGGACTGGAAACAAGCATCAAAGGACCGGTTTCGGGCATTCAGCCCTCATCAGCCAGGATAGCTTGACTCCAGTGGCATGGAGAGCACGGGACCCACCTCTGGGCATACCTGTCCCACTCGGGGTGACAAATGCAAAAACAATTGATGGACAGAATGCAGAACAATGTCATACATTCACCCCAGTACAAAGATCTGGGACTAAATCCATTGTTTTTTTGCTCACCATGCCATTCCAGTTTGGACCCAGCCATATGCAAATCAGTCTTGACACTGCGCCCAATGGGAACAGTCCAGCCCGAACTGCCAGGCCAGGTCCTCCCTGGACTGGAAACAAGCATCCTAGGACCGGCTTCGGGCTTTCAGCCCTCATCAGCCAGGATAGCTTGACTCCAGTGGCATGGAGAGCACGGAACCCACGTCTGGGCATACCCTTCCCACTCGGGGTGACAAATGCAAAAACAACAATTGATGGAGAGAATGCAGAACAATGTCATACATTCACCCCAGTACAAAGATCTGGGCCTAAATCCATCGCTTTTTGCTCACCATGCCATTCCAGTTTGGACCCAATCATATGCAAATCAGTCTTGACCCTGCACCCAATGGGAACAGTCCAGTCCGAACTGCCAGGCCAGGTCCTCCCTGGACTGGAAACAAGCATCCTAGGACCAGTTTCGGGCTCTCAGCGATCATCAGCCAGGATAGCTTGACTCCAGTGGCATGGAGAGCACAGGATCCACATCTGGGCATACCCGTCCCACTCGGGGTGACAAATGCAAAAACAACAATTGATGGACAGAATGCAGAACAATGTCATACATTCACCCCAGTACATAGATCTGGGCCTAAATCCATCGTTTTTGCTCACCATGCCATTCCAGTTTGGACCCAGCCATATGCAAAATCAGTCTTGACCCTGCACCCAATGGGAACAGTCCAGCCCGAACTGCCAGGCCAGGTCCTCCCTGGACCGGAAACAAGCATTCTAGGACTGGTTTCGGGCTTTCAGCCCTCATCAGCCAGGATAGCTTGACTCCAGTGGCATGGAGAGCACAGGACCCACGTCTGGGCATACCCGTCCCACTCTGGGTGACAAATGCAAAAACAACAATTGATGGACAGAATGCAGAACAATGTCATTCATTCACCCCAGTACAAAGATCTGGGCCTAAATCCATTGTTTTTATGCTCACCATGCCATTCCAGTTTGGACCCAGCCATATGCAAATCAGTCTTGACCCTGCGCCCAATGGGAACAGTCCAGCCCGAAATGCCAGGCCAGGTCATCCCTGGACTGGAAACAAGCATCCTGGGACCGGTTTGGGGCTTTCAGCCCTCATCAGCCACGATAGCTTGACTCCAGTGGCATGGAGAGCACGGGACCCACGTCTGGGCATACCCGTCCCACTTGGGGTGACAAATGCAAAAACAACAATTGATGGACAGAATGCAGAACAATGTCATACATTCACCCCAGAACAAAGATCTGGACCTAAAACCATCGTTTTTTTGCTCACCATGCCATTCCAGTTTGGACCCAGCCATATGCAAATCAGTCTTGACCCTGCGCCCAGTGGGAACAGTCCAGCCTGAACTGCCAGGCCAGGTCCTCCCTGGACTGGAAACAAGCATCCTAGGACCGGTTTCGGGCTTTCAGCCCTCATCAGCCAGGATAGCTTGACTCCAGTGGCATGGAGAGCACGGGACCCACGTCTGGGCATACCCGTCCCACTCTGGGTGACAAATGCAAAAACAACAATTGATGGACAGAATGCAGAACAATGTCATACATTCACCCCAGTACAAAGATCTGGGCCTAAATCCATTGTTTTTTTGCTCACCATGCCATTCCAGTTTGGACCCAGCCATATGCAAATCAGTCTTGACCCTGCACCCAATGGGAACAGTCCAGCCCGAACTGCCAGGCCACGTCCTCCCTGGACCGGAAACAAGCATCCTAGGACCGGTTTCGGGCTTTCAGCCCTCATTAGCAAGGATAGCTTGACTCCAGTGGCATGGAGAGCACGGGACCCACGTCTGGGCATACCCGTCCCACTCGGGGTGACAAATGCAAAAACAATTGATGGACAGAATGCAGAACAATGTCATACATTCACCCCAGTACAAAGATCTGAGACTAAATCCATTGTTTTTTTGCTCACCATGCCATTCCAGTTTGGACCCAGCCATATGCAAATCAGTCTTGACCCTGCGCCCAATGGGAACAGTCCAGCTCGAACTGCCAGGCCAGGTCCTCCCTGGACTGGAAACAAGCATCCTAGGACCGGTTTCGGGCTTTCAGCCCTCATCAGCCAGGATAGCTTGACTCCAGTGGCATGGAGAGCACGGAACCCACGTCTGGGCATACCCGTCCCACTCTGGGTGACAAATGCAAAACCAACAATTGATGGACAGAATGCAGAACAATGTCATTCATTCACCCCAGTACAAAGATCTGGGCCTAAATCCATTGTTTTTGCTCACCATGCCATTCCAGTTTGGACCCAGCCATATGCAAATCAGTCTTGACCCTGCGCCCAATGGGAACAGTCCAGCCTGAACTGCCAGGCCAGGTCCTCCCTGGACTGGAAACAAGCATCCTAGGACCGGTTTTGGGCTTTCAGCCCTCATCAGCCAGGATAGCTTGACTCCAGTGGCATGGAGAGCACGGGACCCACGTCTGGGCATACCCGTCCCACTCGGGGTGACAAATGCAAAAACAACAATTGATGGACAGAATGCAGAACAATGTCATACATTCACCCCAGAACAAAGATCTGGGCCTAAAACCATCGTTTTTTTGCTCACCATGCCATTCCATTTTGGACCCAGCCATATGCAAATCAGTCTTGACCCTGCGCCCAATGGGAACAGTCCAGCCTGAACTGCCAGGCCAGGTCCTCCCTGGACTGGAAACAAGCATCCTAGGACCGGTTTTGGGCTTTCAGCCCTCATCAGCCAGGATAGCTTGACTCCAGTGGCATGGAGAGCACGGGACCCACGTCTGGGCATACCCGTCCCACTCTGGGTGACAAATGCAAAAACAACAATTGATGGACAGAATGCAGAACAATGTCATACATTCACCCCAGTACAAAGATCTGGGCCTAAATCCATTGTTTTTTTGCTCACCATGCCATTCCAGTTTGGACCCAGCCATATGCAAATCAGTCTTGACCCTGCACCCAATGGGAACAGTCCAGCCCGAACTGCCAGGCCAGGTCCTCCCTGGACCGGAAACAAGCATCCTAGGACCGGTTTCGGGCTTTCAGCCCTCATTAGCCAGGATAGCTTGACTCCAGTGGCATGGAGAGCACGGGACCCACGTCTGGGCATACCCGTCCCACTCGGGGTGACAAATGCAAAAACAATTGATGGACAGAATGCAGAACAATGTCATACATTCACCCCAGTACAAAGATCTGGGACTAAATCCATTGTTTTTTTGCTCACCATGCCATTCCAGTTTGGACCCAGCCATATGCAAATCAGTCTTGACCCTGCGCCCAATGGGAACAGTCCAGCTCGAACTGCCAGGCCAGGTCCTCCCTGGACTGGAAACAAGCATCCTAGGACCGGTTTCGGGCTTTCAGCCCTCATCAGCCAGGATAGCTTGACTCCAGTGGCATGGAGAGCACGGAACCCACGTCTGGGCATACCCGTCCCACTCTGGGTGACAAATGCAAAACCAACAATTGATGGACAGAATGCAGAACAATGTCATTCATTCACCCCAGTACAAAGATCTGGGCCTAAATCCATTGTTTTTTGCTCACCATGCCATTCCAGTTTGGACCCAGCCATATGCAAATCAGTCTTGACCCTGCGCCCAATGGGAACAGTCCACCCGAAATGCCAGGCCAGGTCATCCCTGGACTGGAAACAAGCATCCTAGGACCGGTTTGGGGCTTTCAGCCCTCATCAGCCACGATAGCTTGACTCCAGTGGCATGGAGAGCACGGGACCCACGTCTGGGCATACCCGTCCCACTTGGGGTGACAAATGCAAAAACAACAATTGATGGACAGAATGCAGAACAATGTCATACATTCACCCCAGAACAAAGATCTGGACCTAAAACCATCGTTTTTTGCTCACCATGCCATTCCAGTTTGGACCCAGCCATATGCAAATCAGTCTTGACCCTGCGCCCAATGGGAACAGTCCAGCCTGAACTGCCAGGCCAGGTCCTCCCTGGACTGGAAACAAGCATCCTAGGACCGGTTTTGGGCTTTCAGCCCTCATCAGCCAGGATAGCTTGACTCCAGTGGCATGGAGAGCACGGGACCCACGTCTGGGCATACCCGTCCCACTTGGGGTGACAAATGCAAAAACAACAATTGATGGACAGAATGCAGAACAATGTCATACATTCACCCCAGTACAAAGATCTGGGCCTAAATCCATCGTTTTTTGCTCACCATGCCATTCCAGTTTGGACCCAGCCATATGCAAATCAGTCTTGACCCTGCACCCAATGGTAACAGTCCAGCCCGAACTGCCAGGCCAGGTCCTCCCTGGACCGGAAACAAGCATCCTAGGACCGGTTTCGGGCTTTCAGCCCTCATTAGCCAGGATAGCTTGACTCCAGTGGCATGGAGAGCACGGGACCCACGTCTGGGCATACCCGTCCCACTCGGGGTGACAAATGCAAAAACAACAATTGATGGACAGAATGCAGAACAATGTCATTCATTCACCCCAGTACAAAGATCTGGGCCTAAATCCATTGTTTTTTTGCTCACCATGCCATTCCAGTTTGGACACAGCCATATACAAATCAGTCTTGACCCTGCGCCCAATGGGAACAGTCCAGCCCGAAATGCCAGGCCAGGTCATCCCTGGACTGGAAACAAGCATCCTGGGACCGGTTTGGGGCTTTCAGCCCTCATCAGCCACGATAGCTTGACTCCAGTGGCATGGAGAGCACGGGACCCACGTCTGGGCATACCCGTCCCACTTGGGGTGACAAATGCAAAAACAACAATTGATGGACAGAATGCAGAACAATGTCATACATTCACCCCAGAACAAAGATCTGGACCTAAAACCATCGTTTTTGCTCACCATGCCATTCCAGTTTGGACCCAGCCATATGCAAATCAGTCTTGACCCTGCGCCCAGTGGGAACAGTCCAGCCTGAACTGCCAGGCCATGTCCTCCCTGGACTGGAAACAAGCATCCTAGGACCGGTTTCGGGCTTTCAGCCCTCATCAGCCAGGATAGCTTGACTCCAGTGGCATGGAGAGCACGGGACCCACGTCTGGGCATACCCGTCCCACTCTGGGTGACAAATGCAAAAACAACAATTGATGGACAGAATGCAGAACAATGTCGTACATTCACCCCAGTACAAAGATCTGGGCCTAAATCCATTGTTTTTGCTCACCATGCCATTCCAGTTTGGACCCAGCCATATGCAAATCAGTCTTGACCCTGCACCCAATGGGAACAGTCCAGCCCGAACTGCCAGGCCAGGTCCTCCCTGGACCGGAAACAAGCATCCTAGGACCGGTTTCGGGCTTTCAGCCCTCATTAGCCAGGATAGCTTGACTCCAGTGGCATGGAGAGCACGGGACCCACGTCTGGGCATACCCGTCCCACTCGGGGTGACAAATGCAAAAACAATTGATGGACAGAATGCAGAACAATGTCATACATTCACCCCAGTACAAAGATCTGGGACTAAATCCATTGTTTTTTGCTCACCATGCCATTCCAGTTTGGACCCAGCCATATGCAAATCAGTCTTGACCCTGCGCCCAATGGGAACAGTCCAGCTCGAACTGCCAGGCCAGGTCCTCCCTGGACTGGAAACAAGCATCCTAGGACCGGTTTCGGGCTTTCAGCCCTCATCAGCCAGGATAGCTTGACTCCAGTGGCATGGAGAGCACGGAACCCACGTCTGGGCATACCCGTCCCACTCTGGGTGACAAATGCAAAACCAACAATTGATGGACAGAATGCAGAACAATGTCATTCATTCACCCCAGTACAAAGATCTGGGCCTAAATCCATTGTTTTTTTGCTCACCATGCCATTCCAGTTTGGACCCAGCCATATGCAAATCAGTCTTGACCCTGCGCCCAATGGGAACAGTCCAGCCTGAACTGCCAGGCCAGGTCCTCCCTGGACTGGAAACAAGCATCCTAGGACCGGTTTTAGGCTTTCAGCCCTCATCAGCCAGGATAGCTTGACTCCAGTGGCATGGAGAGCACGGGACCCACGTCTGGGCATACCCGTCCCACTCGGGGTGACAAATGCAAAAACAACAATTGATGGACAGAATGCAGAACAATGTCATACATTCACCCCAGAACAAAGATCTGGGCCTAAAACCATCGTTTTTGCTCACCATGCCATTCCAGTTTGGACCCAGCCATATGCAAATCAGTCTTGACCCTGCGCCCAATGGGAACAGTCCAGCCTGAACTGCCAGGCCAGGTCCTCCCTGGACTGGAAACAAGCATCCTAGGACCGGTTTTGGGCTTTCAGCCCTCATCAGCCAGGATAGCTTGACTCCAGTGGCATGGAGAGCACGGGACCCACGTCTGGGCATACCCGTCCCACTCTGGGTGACAAATGCAAAAACAACAATTGATGGACAGAATGCAGAACAATGTCATACATTCACCCCAGTACAAAGATCTGGGCCTAAATCCATCGTTTTTTGCTCACCATGCCATTCCAGTTTGGACCCAGCCATATGCAAATCAGTCTTGACCCTGCCCCCAATGGGAACAGTCCAGCCCGAACTGCCAGGACAGGTCCTCCCTGGACTGGAAACAAGCATCAAAGGACCGGTTTCGGGCTTTCAGCCCTCATCAGCCAGGATAGCTTGACTCCAGTGGCATGGAGAGCACGGGACCCACCTCTGGGCATACCTGTCCCACTCGGGGTGACAAATGCAAAAACAATTGATGGACAGAATGCAGAACAATGTCATACATTCACCCCAGTACAAAGATCTGGGACTAAATCCATTGTTTTTTGCTCACCATGCCATTCCAGTTTGGACTCAGCCATATGCAAATCAGTCTTGACCCTGCGCCCAATGGGAACAGTCCAGCCCGAACTGCCAGGCCAGGTCCTCCCTGGACTGGAAACAAGCATCCTAGGACCGGTTTCGGGCTTTCAGCCCTCATCAGCCAGGATAGCTTGACTCCAGTGGCATGGAGAGCACGGAACCCACGTCTGGGCATACCCTTCCCACTCGGGGTGACAAATGCAAAAACAACAATTGATGGAGAGAATGCAGAACAATGTCATACATTCACCCCAGTACAAAGATCTGGGCCTAAATCCATCGCTTTTTTGCTCACCATGCCATTCCAGTTTGGACCCAATCATATGCAAATCAGTCTTGACCCTGCACCCAATGGGAACAGTCCAGTCCGAACTGCCAGGCCAGGTCCTCCCTGGACTGGAAACAAGCATCCTAGGACCAGTTTCGGGCTCTCAGCGATCATCAGCCAGGATAGCTTGACTCCAGTGGCATGGAGAGCACAGGATCCACATCTGGGCATACCCGTCCCACTCGGGGTGACAAATGCAAAAACAACAATTGATGGACAGAATGCAGAACAATGTCATACATTCACCCCAGTACATAGATCTGGGCCTAAATCCATCGTTTTTTTGCTCACCATGCCATTCCAGTTTGGACCCAGCCATATGCAAAATCAGTCTTGACCCTGCACCCAATGGGAACAGTCCAGCCCGAACTGCCAGGCCAGGTCCTCCCTGGACCGGAAACAAGCATTCTAGGACTGGTTTCGGGCTTTCAGCCCTCATCAGCCAGGATAGCTTGACTCCAGTGGCATGGAGAGCACAGGACCCACGTCTGGGCATACCCGTCCCACTCTGGGTGACAAATGCAAAAACAACAATTGATGGACAGAATGCAGAACAATGTCATTCATTCACCCCAGTACAAAGATCTGGGCCTAAATCCATTGTTTTTTTGCTCACCATGCCATTCCAGTTTGGACCCAGCCATATGCAAATCAGTCTTGACCCTGCGCCCAATGGGAACAGTCCAGCCCGAAATGCCAGGCCAGGTCATCCCTGGACTGGAAACAAGCATCCTGGGACCGGTTTGGGGCTTTCAGCCCTCATCAGCCACGATAGCTTGACTCCAGTGGCATGGAGAGCACGGGACCCACGTCTGGGCATACCCGTCCCACTTGGGGTGACAAATGCAAAAACAACAATTGATGGACAGAATGCAGAACAATGTCATACATTCACCCCAGAACAAAGATCTGGACCTAAAACCATCGTTTTTGCTCACCATGCCATTCCAGTTTGGACTCAGCCATATGCAAATCAGTCTTGACCCTGCGCCCAGTGGGAACAGTCCAGCCTGAACTGCCAGGCCAGGTCCTCCCTGGACTGGAAACAAGCATCCTAGGACCGGTTTCGGGCTTTCAGCCCTCATCAGCCAGGATAGCTTGACTCCAGTGGCATGGAGAGCACGGGACCTACCTCTGGGCATACCTGTCCCACTCGAGGTGACAAATGCAAAAACAATTGATGGACAGAATGCAGAACAATGTCATACATTCACCCCAGTACAAAGATCTGGGACTAAATCCATTGTTTTTTTGCTCACCATGCCATTCCAGTTTGGACCCAGCCATATGCAAATCAGTCTTGACCCTGCGCCCAATGGGAACAGTCCAGCCCGAACTGCCAGGCCAGGTCCTCCCTGGACTGGAAACAAGCATCCTAGGACCGGTTTCGGGCTTTCAGCCCTCATCAGCCAGGATAGCTTGACTCCAGTGGCATGGAGAGCACGGAACCCACGTCTGGGCATACCCTTCCCACTCGGGGTGACAAATGCAAAAACAACAATTGATGGAGAGAATGCAGAACAATGTCATACATTCACCCCAGTACAAAGATCTGGGCCTAAATCCATCGCTTTTTTGCTCACCATGCCATTCCAGTTTGGACCCAATCATATGCAAATCAGTCTTGACCCTGCACCCAATGGAAACAGTCCAGTCCGAACTGCCAGGCCAGGTCCTCCCTGGACTGGAAACAAGCATCCTAGGACCAGTTTCGGGCTTTCAGCGATCATCAGCCAGGATAGCTTGACTCCAGTGGCATGGAGAGCACAGGATCCACATCTGGGCATACCCGTCCCACTCGGGGTGACAAATGCAAAAACAACAATTGATGGACAGAATGCAGAACAATGTCATTCATTCACCCCAGTACAAAGATCTGGGCCTAAATCCATTGTTTTTTTGCTCACCATGCCATTCCAGTTTGGACCCAGCCATATGCAAATCAGTCTTGACCCTGCGCCCAATGGGAACAGTCCACCCGAAATGCCAGGGCAGGTCATCCCTGGACTGGAAACAAGCATCCTAGGACCGGTTTGGGGCTTTCAGCCCTCATCAGCCACGATAGCTTGACTCCAGTGGCATGGAGAGCACGGGACCCACGTCTGGGCATACCCGTCCCACTTGGGGTGACAAATGCAAAAACAACAATTGATGGACAGAATGCAGAACAATGTCATACATTCACCCCAGAACAAAGATCTGGACCTAAAACCATCGTTTTTTGCTCACCATGCCATTCCAGTTTGGACCCAGCCATATGCAAATCAGTCTTGACCCTGCGCCCAATGGGAACAGTCCAGCCTGAACTGCCAGGCCAGGTCCTCCTGGACTGGAAACAAGCATCCTAGGACCGGTTTTGGGCTTTCAGCCCTCATCAGCCAGGATAGCTTGACTCCAGTGGCATGGAGAGCACGGGACCCACGTCTGGGCATACCCGTCCCACTTGGGGTGACAAATGCAAAAACAACAATTGATGGACAGAATGCAGAACAATGTCATACATTCACCCCAGAACAAAGATCTGGGCCTAAAACCATCGTTTTTTGCTCACCATGCCATTCCAGTTTGGACCCAGCCATATGCAAATCAGTCTTGACCCTGCGCACAATGGGAACAGTCCAGCCTGGACTGGAAACAAGCATCCTAGGACCGGTTTTGGGCTTTCAGCCCTCATCAGCCAGGATAGCTTGACTCCAGTGGCATGGAGAGCACGGGACCCACGTCTGGGCATACCCGTCCCACTCTGGGTGACAAATGCAAAAACAACAATTGATGGACAGAATGCAGAACAATGTCATACATTCACCCCAGTACAAAGATCTGGGCCTAAATCCATTGTTTTTTTGCTCACCATGCCATTCCAGTTTGGACCCAGCCATATGCAAATCAGTCTTGACCCTGCACCCAATGGGAACAGTCCAGCCCGAACTGCCAGGCCAGGTCCTCGCTGGACCGGAAACAAGCATCCTAGGACCGGTTTCGGGCTTTCAGCCCTCATTAGCCAGGATAGCTTGACTTCAGTGGCATGGAGAGCACGGGACCCACGTCTGGGCATACCCGTCCCACTCGGGGTGACAAATGCAAAAACAACAATTGATGGACAGAATGCAGAACAATGTCATACATTCACCCCAGTACAAAGATCTGGGCCTAAATCCATCGTTTTTTGCTCACCATGCCATTCCAGTTTGGACCCAGCCATATGCAAATCAGTCTTGACCCTGCGCCCAATGGGAACAGTCCAGCCCGAACTGCCAGGCCAGGTCCTCCCTGGACTGGAAACAAGCATCAAAGGACCGGTTTCGGGCTTTCAGCCCTCATCAGCCAGGATAGCTTGACTCCATTGGCATGGAGAGCACGGGACCCACCTCTGGGCATACCTGTCCCACTCGGGGTGACAAATGCAAAAACAATTGATGGACAGAATGCAGAACAATGTCATACATTCACCCCAGTACAAAGATCTGGGCCTAAATCCATTGTTTTTTGCTCACCATGCCATTCCAGTTTGGACCCAGCCATATGCAAATCAGTCTTGACCCTGCGCCCAATGGGAACAGTCCAGCCCGAACTGCCAGGCCAGGTCCTCCCTGGACTGGAAACAAGCATCCTAGGACCGGTTTCGGGCTTTCAGCCCTCATCAGCCAGGATAGCTTGACTCCAGTGGCATGGAGAGCACGGAACCCACGTCTGGGCATACCCTTCCCACTCGGGGTGACAAATGCAAAAACAACAATTGATGGAGAGAATGCAGAACAATGTCATACATTCACCCCAGTACAAAGATCTGGGCCTAAATCCATCGCTTTTTTGCTCACCATGCCATTCCAGTTTGGACCCAATCATATGCAAATCAGTCTTGACCCTGCACCCAATGGGAACAGTCCAGTCCGAACTGCCAGGCCAGGTCCTCCCTGGACTGGAAACAAGCATCCTAGGACCAGTTTCGGGCTCTCAGCGATCATCAGCCAGGATAGCTTGACTCCAGTGGCATGGAGAGCACAGGATCCACATCTGGGCATACCCGTCCCACTCGGGGTGACAAATGCAAAAACAACAATTGATGGACAGAATGCAGAACAATGTCATACATTCACCCCAGTACATAGATCTGGGCCTAAATCCATCGTTTTTTTGCTCACCATGCCATTCCAGTTTGGACCCAGCCATATGCAAAATCAGTCTTGACCCTGCACCCAATGGGAACAGTCCAGCCCGAACTGCCAGGCCAGGTCCTCCCTGGACCGGAAACAAGCATTCTAGGACTGGTTTCGGGCTTTCAGCCCTCATCAGCCAGGATAGCTTGACTCCAGTGGCATGGAGAGCACAGGACCCACGTCTGGGCATACCCGTCCCACTCTGGGTGACAAATGCAAAAACAACAATTGATGGACAGAATGCAGAACAATGTCATTCATTCACCCCAGTACAAAGATCTGGGCCTAAATCCATTGTTTTTTGCTCACCATGCCATTCCAGTTTGGACCCAGCCATATGCAAATCAGTCTTGACCCTGCGCCCAATGGGAACAGTCCAGCCCGAAATGCCAGTCCAGGTCATCCCTGGACTGGAAACAAGCATCCTGGGACCGGTTTGGGGCTTTCAGCCCTCATCAGCCACGATAGCTTGACTCCAGTGGCATGGAGAGCACGGGACCCACATCTGGGCATACCCGTCCCACTTGGGGTGACAAATGCAAAAACAACAATTGATGGACAGAATGCAGAACAATATCATACATTCACCCCAGAACAAAGATCTGGACCTAAAACCATCGTTTTTTTGCTCACCATGCCATTCCAGTTTGGACCCAGCCATATGCAAATCAGTCTTGACCCTGCGCCCAATGGGAACAGTCCAGCCCGAACTGCCAGGCCAGGTCCTCCCTGGACTGGAAACAAGCATCCTAGGACCGGTTTCGGGCTTTCAGCCCTCATCAGCCAGGATAGCTTGACTCCAGTGGCATGGAGAGCACGGAACCCACGTCTGGGCATACCCTTCCCACTCGGGGTGACAAATGCAAAAACAACAATTGATGGAGAGAATGCAGAACAATGTCATACATTCACCCCAGTACAAAGATCTGGGCCTAAATCCATCGCTTTTTTGCTCACCATGCCATTCCAGTTTGGACCCAATCATATGCAAATCAGTCTTGACCCTGCACCCAATGGGAACAGTCCAGTCCGAACTGCCAGGCCAGGTCCTCCCTGGACTGGAAACAAGCATCCTAGGACCAGTTTCGGGCTCTCAGCGATCATCAGCCAGGATAGCTTGACTCCAGTGGCATGGAGAGCACAGGATCCACATCTGGGCATACCCGTCCCACTCGGGGTGACAAATGCAAAAACAACAATTGATGGACAGAATGCAGAACAATGTCATACATTCACCCCAGTACATAGATCTGGGCCTAAATCCATCGTTTTTTTGCTCACCATGCCATTCCAGTTTGGACCCAGCCATATGCAAAATCAGTCTTGACCCTGCACCCAATGGGAACAGTCCAGCCCGAACTGCCAGGCCAGGTCCTCCCTGGACCGGAAACAAGCATTCTAGGACTGGTTTCGGGCTTTCAGCCCTCATCAGCCAGGATAGCTTGACTCCAGTGTCATGGAGAGCACAGGACCCACGTCTGGGCATACCCGTCCCACTCTGGGTGACAAATGCAAAAACAACAATTGATGGACAGAATGCAGAACAATGTCATTCATTCACCCCAGTACAAAGATCTGGGCCTAAATCCATTGTTTTTTTGCTCACCATGCCATTCCAGTTTGGACCCAGCCATATGCAAATCAGTCTTGACCCTGCGCCCAATGGGAACAGTCCAGCCCGAAATGCCAGGCCAGGTCATCCCTGGACTGGAAACAAGCATCCTGGGACCGGTTTGGGGCTTTCAGCCCTCATCAGCCACGATAGCTTGACTCCAGTGGCATGGAGAGCACGGGACCCACGTCTGGGCATACCCGTCCCACTTGGGGTGACAAATGCAAAAACAACAATTGATGGACAGAATGCAGAACAATGTCATACATTCACCCCAGAACAAAGATCTGGACCTAAAACCATCGTTTTTGCTCACCATGCCATTCCAGTTTGGACCCAGCCATATGCAAATCAGTCTTGACCCTGCGCCCAGTGGGAACAGTCCAGCCTGAACTGCCAGGCCAGGTCCTCCCTGGACTGGAAACAAGCATCCTAGGACCGGTTTCGGGCTTTCAGCCCTCATCAGCCAGGATAGCTTGACTCCAGTGGCATGGAGAGCACGGGACCTACCTCTGGGCATACCTGTCCCACTCGAGGTGACAAATGCAAAAACAGTTGATGGACAGAATGCAGAACAATGTCATACATTCACCCCAGTACAAAGATCTGGGACTAAATCCATTGTTTTTTGCTCACCATGCCATTCCAGTTTGGACCCAGCCATATGCAAATCAGTCTTGACCCTGCGCCCAATGGGAACAGTCCAGCCCGAACTGCCAGGCCAGGTCCTCCCTGGACTGGAAACAAGCATCCTAGGACCGGTTTCGGGCTTTCAGCCCTCATCAGCCAGGATAGCTTGACTCCAGTGGCATGGAGAGCACGGAACCCACGTCTGGGCATACCCTTCCCACTCGGGGTGACAAATGCAAAAACAACAATTGATGGAGAGAATGCAGAACAATGTCATACATTCACCCCAGTACAAAGATCTGGGCCTAAATCCATCGCTTTTTTGCTCACCATGCCATTCCAGTTTGGACCCAATCATATGCAAATCAGTCTTGACCCTGCACCCAATGGGAACAGTCCAGTCCGAACTGCCAGGCCAGGTCCTCCCTGGACTGGAAACAAGCATCCTAGGACCGGTTTGGGGCTTTCAGCCCTCATCAGCCACGATAGCTTGACTCCAGTGGCATGGAGAGCACGGGACCCACGTCTGGGCATACCCGTCCCACTTGGGGTGACAAATGCAAAAACAACAATTGATGGACAGAATGCAGAACAATGTCATACATTCACCCCAGAACAAAGATCTGGACCTAAAACCATCGTTTTTTTGCTCACCATGCCATTCCAGTTTGGACCCAGCCATATGCAAATCAGTCTTGACCCTGCGCCCAATGGGAACAGTCCAGCCTGAACTGCCAGGCCAGGTCCTCCCTGGACTGGAAACAAGCATCCTAGGACCGGTTTTGGGCTTTCAGCCCTCATCAGCCAGGATAGCTTGACTCCAGTGGCATGGAGAGCACGGGACCCACGTCTGGGCATACCCGTCCCACTTGGGGTGACAAATGCAAAAACAACAATTGATGGACAGAATGCAGAACAATGTCATACATTCACCCCAGAACAAAGATCTGGGCCTAAAACCATCGTTTTTTTGCTCACCATGCCATTCCAGTTTGGACCCAGCCATATGCAAATCAGTCTTGACCCTGCGCACAATGGGAACAGTCCAGCCTGAACTGCCAGGCCAGGTCCTCCCTGGACTGGAAACAAGCATCCTAGGACCGGTTTTGGGCTTTCAGCCCTCATCAGCCAGGATAGCTTGACTCCAGTGGCATGGAGAGCACGGGACCCACGTCTGGGCATACCCGTCCCACTCTGGGTGACAAATGCAAAAACAACAATTGATGGACAGAATGCAGAACAATGTCATACATTCCCCCAGTACAAAGATCTGGGCCTAAATCCATTGTTTTTTGCTCACCATGCCATTCCAGTTTGGACCCAGCCATATGCAAATCAGTCTTGACCCTGCACCCAATGGGAACAGTCCAGCCCGAACTGCCAGGCCAGGTCCTCGCTGGACCGGAAACAAGCATCCTAGGACCGGTTTCGGGCTTTCAGCCCTCATTAGCCAGGATAGCTTGACTTCAGTGGCATGGAGAGCACGGGACCCACGTCTGGGCATACCCGTCCCACTCGGGGTGACAAATGCAAAAACAACAATTGATGGACAGAATGCAGAACAATGTCATACATTCACCCCAGTACAAAGATCTGGGCCTAAATCCATCGTTTTTTTGCTCACCATGCCATTCCAGTTTGGACCCAGCCATATGCAAATCAGTCTTGACCCTGCGCCCAATGGGAACAGTCCAGCCCGAACTGCCAGGCCAGGTCCTCCCTGGACTGGAAACAAGCATCAAAGGACCGGTTTCGGGCTTTCAGCCCTCATCAGCCAGGATAGCTTGACTCCAGTGGCATGGAGAGCACGGGACCCACCTCTGGGCATACCTGTCCCACTCGGGGTGACAAATGCAAAAACAATTGATGGACAGAATGCAGAACAATGTCATACATTCACCCCAGTACAAAGATCTGGGACTAAATCCATTGTTTTTTTGCTCACCATGCCATTCCAGTTTGGACCCAGCCATATGCAAATCAGTCTTGACCCTGCGCCCAATGGGAACAGTCCAGCCCGAACTGCCAGGCCAGGTCCTCCCTGGACTGGAAACAAGCATCCTAGGACCGGTTTCGGGCTTTCAGCCCTCATCAGCCAGGATAGCTTGACTCCAGTGGCATGGAGAGCACGGAACCCACGTCTGGGCATACCCTTCCCACTCGGGGTGACAAATGCAAAAACAACAATTGATGGAGAGAATGCAGAACAATGTCATACATTCACCCCAGTACAAAGATCTGGGCCTAAATCCATCGCTTTTTGCTCACCATGCCATTCCAGTTTGGACCCAATCATATGCAAATCAGTCTTGACCCTGCACCCAATGGGAACAGTCCAGTCCGAACTGCCAGGCCAGGTCCTCCCTGGACTGGAAACAAGCATCCTAGGACCAGTTTCGGGCTCTCAGCGATCATCAGCCAGGATAGCTTGACTCCAGTGGCATGGAGAGCACAGGATCCACATCTGGGCATACCCGTCCCACTCGGGGTGACAAATGCAAAAACAACAATTGATGGACAGAATGCAGAACAATGTCATACATTCACCCCAGTACATAGATCTGGGCCTAAATCCATCGTTTTTTGCTCACCATGCCATTCCAGTTTGGACCCAGCCATATGCAAAATCAGTCTTGACCCTGCACCCAATGGGAACAGTCCAGCCCGAACTGCCAGGCCAGGTCCTCCCTGGACCGGAAACAAGCATTCTAGGACTGGTTTCGGGCTTTCAGCCCTCATCAGCCAGGATAGCTTGACTCCAGTGGCATGGAGAGCACAGGACCCACGTCTGGGCATACCCGTCCCACTCTGGGTGACAAATGCAAAAACAACAATTGATGGACAGAATGCAGAACAATGTCATTCATTCACCCCAGTACAAAGATCTGGGCCTAAATCCATAGTTTTTTTGCTCACCATGCCATTCCAGTTTGGACCCAGCCATATGCAAATCAGTCTTGACCCTGCGCCCAATGGGAACAGTCCAGCCCGAAATGCCAGTCCAGGTCATCCCTGGACTGGAAACAAGCATCCTGGGACCGGTTTGGGGCTTTCAGCCCTCATCAGCCACGATAGCTTGACTCCAGTGGCATGGAGAGCACGGGACCCACGTCTGGGCATACCCGTCCCACTTGGGGTGACAAATGCAAAAACAACAATTGATGGACAGAATGCAGAACAATGTCATACATTCACCCCAGAACAAAGATCTGGACCTAAAACCATCGTTTTTTGCTCACCATGCCATTCCAGTTTGGACCCAGCCATATGCAAATCAGTCTTGACCCTGCGCCCAGTGGGAACAGTCCAGCCTGAACTGCCAGGCCAGGTCCTCCCTGGACTGGAAACAAGCATCCTAGGACCGGTTTCGGGCTTTCAGCCCTCATCAGCCAGGATAGCTTGACTCCAATGGCATGGAGAGCACGGGACCTACCTCTGGGCATACCTGTCCCACTCGGGGTGACAAATGCAAAAACAATTGATGGACAGAATGCAGAACAATGTCATACATTCACCCCAGTACAAAGATCTGGGACTAAATCCATTGTTTTTTTGCTCACCATGCCATTCCAGTTTGGACCCAGCCATATGCAAATCAGTCTTGACCCTGCGCCCAATGGGAACAGTCCACCCGAAATGCCAGGCCAGGTCATCCCTGGACTGGAAACAAGCATCCTAGGACCGGTTTGGGGCTTTCAGCCCTCATCAGCCACGATAGCTTGACTCCACTGGCATGGAGAGCACGGGACCCACGTCTGGGCATACCCGTCCCACTTGGGGTGACAAATGCAAAAACAACAATTGATGGACAGAATGCAGAACAATGTCATACATTCACCCCAGAACAAAGATCTGGACCTAAAACCATCGTTTTTTGCTCACCATGCCATTCCAGTTTGGACCCAGCCATATGCAAATCAGTCTTGACCCTGCGCCCAATGGGAACAGTCCAGCCTGAACTGCCAGGCCAGGTCCTCCCTGGACTGGAAACAAGCATCCTAGGACCGGTTTTGGGCTTTCAGCCCTCATCAGCCAGGATAGCTTGACTCCAGTGGCATGGAGAGCACGGGACCCACGTCTGGGCATACCCGTCCCACTTGGGGTGACAAATGCAAAAACAACAATTGATGGACAGAATGCAGAACAATGTCATACATTCACCCCAGAACAAAGGTCTGGACCTAAAACCATCGTTTTTGCTCACCATGCCATTCCAGTTTGGACCCAGCCATATGCAAATCAGTCTTGACCCTGCGCACAATGGGAACAGTCCAGCCTGAACTGCCAGGCCAGGTCCTCCCTGGACTGGAAACAAGCATCCTAGGACCGGTTTTGGGCTTTCAGCCCTCATCAGCCAGGATAGCTTGACTCCAGTGGCATGGAGAGCACGGGACCCACGTCTGGGCATACCCGTCCCACTCTGGGTGACAAATGCAAAAACAACAATTGATGGACAGAATGCAGAACAATGTCATACATTCACCCCAGTACAAAGATCTGGGCCTAAATCCATTGTTTTTTTGCTCACCATGCCATTCCAGTTTGGACCCAGCCATATGCAAATCAGTCTTGACCCTGCACCCAATGGGAACAGTCCAGCCCGAACTGCCAGGCCAGGTCCTCCCTGGACCGGAAACAAGCATCCTAGGACCGGTTTCGGGCTTTCAGCCCTCATTAGCCAGGATAGCTTGACTCCAGTGGCATGGAGAGCACGGGACCCACGTCTGGGCATACCCGTCCCACTCGGGGTGACAAATGCAAAAACAACAATTGATGGACAGAATGCAGAACAATGTCATACATTCACCCCAGTACAAAGATCTGGGCCTAAATCCATCGTTTTTTTGCTCACCATGCCATTCCAGTTTGGACCCAGCCATATGCAAATCAGTCTTGACCCTGCGCCCTTTGGGAACAGTCCAGCCCGAAATGCCAGGCCAGGTCCTCCCTGGACTGGAAACAAGCATCAAAGGACCGGTTTCGGGCTTTCAGCCCTCATCAGCCAGGATAGCTTGACTCCAGTGGCATGGAGAGCACGGGACCCACCTCTGGGCATACCTGTCCCACTCGGGGTGACAAATGCAAAAACAATTGATGGACAGAATGCAGAACAATGTCATACATTCACCCCAGTACAAAGATCTGGGATTAAATCCATTGTTTTTTTGCTCACCATGCCATTCCAGTTTGGACCCAGCCATATGCAAATCAGTCTTGACCCTGCGCCCAATGGGAACAGTCCAGCCCGAACTGCCAGGCCAGGTCCTCCCTGGACTGGAAACAAGCATCCTAGGACCGGTTTCGGGCTTTCAGCCCTCATCAGCCAGGATAGCTTGACTCCAGTGGCATGGAGAGCACGGAACCCACGTCTGGGCATACCCTTCCCACTCGGGGTGACAAATGCAAAAACAACAATTGATGGAGAGAATGCAGAACAATGTCATACATTCACCCCAGTACAAAGATCTGGGCCTAAATCCATCGCTTTTTGCTCACCATGCCATTCCAGTTTGGACCCAATCATATGCAAATCAGTCTTGACCCTGCACCCAATGGGAACAGTCCAGTCCGAACTGCCAGGCCAGGTCCTCCCTGGACTGGAAACAAGCATCCTAGGACCAGTTTCGGGCTTTCAGCGATCATCAGCCAGGATAGCTTGACTCCAGTGGCATGGAGAGCACAGGATCCACATCTGGGCATATCCGTCCCACTCGGGGTGACAAATGCAAAAACAACAATTGATGGACAGAATGCAGAACAATGTCATACATTCACCCCAGTACATAGATCTGGGCCTAAATCCATCGTTTTTTTGCTCACCATGCCATTCCAGTTTGGACCCAGCCATATGCAAAATCAGTCTTGACCCTGCACCCAATGGGAACAGTCCAGCCCGAACTGCCAGGCCAGGTCCTCCCTGGACCGGAAACAAGCATTCTAGGACTGGTTTCGGGCTTTCAGCCCTCATCAGCCACGATAGCTTGACTCCAGTGGCATGGAGAGCACGGGACCCACGTCTGGGCATACCCGTCCCACTTGGGGTGACAAATGCAAAAACAACAATTGATGGACAGAATGCAGAACAATGTCATACATTCACCCCAGAACAAAGATCTGGACCTAAAACCATCGTTTTTTGCTCACCATGCCATTCCAGTTTGGACCCAGCCATATGCAAATCAGTCTTGACCCTGCGCCCAGTGGGAACAGTCCAGCCTGAACTGCCAGGCCAGGTCCTCCCTGGACTGGAAACAAGCATCCTAGGACCGGTTTCGGGCTTTCAGCCCTCATCAGCCAGGATAGCTTGACTCCAGTGGCATGGAGAGCACGGGACCCACCTCTGGGCATACCTGTCCCACTCGGGGTGACAAATGCAAAAACAATTGATGGACAGAATGCAGAACAATGTCATACATTCACCCCAGTACAAAGATCTGGGACTAAATCCATTGTTTTTTGCTCACCATGCCATTCCAGTTTGGACCCAGCCATATGCAAATCAGTCTTGACCCTGCGCCCAATGGGAACAGTCCAGCCCGAACTGCCAGGCCAGGTCCTCCCTGGACTGGAAACAAGCATCCTAGGACCGGTTTCGGGCTTTCAGCCCTCATCAGCCAGGTTAGCTTGACTCCAGTGGCATGGAGAGCACGGAACCCACGTCTGGGCATACCCTTCCCACTCGGGGTGACAAATGCAAAAACAACAATTGATGGAGAGAATGCAGAACAATGTCATACATTCACCCCAGTACAAAGATCTGGGCCTAAATCCATCGCTTTTTTGCTCACCATGCCATTCCAGTTTGGACCCAATCATATGCAAATCAGTCTTGACCCTGCACCCAATGGGAACAGTCCAGTCCGAACTGCCAGGCCAGGTCCTCCCTGGACTGGAAACAAGCATCCTAGGACCGGTTTCGGGCTTTCAGCCCTCATCAGCCAGGATAGCTTGACTCCAGTGGCATGGAGAGCACGGGACCTACCTCTGGGCATACCTGTCCCACTCGGGGTGACAAATGCAAAAACAATTGATGGACAGAATGCAGAACAATGTCATACATTCACCCCAGTACAAAGATCTGGGACTAAATCCATTGTTTTTTGCTCACCATGCCATTCCAGTTTGGACCCAGCCATATGCAAATCAGTCTTGACCCTGCGCCCAATGGGAACAGTCCAGCCCGAACTGCCAGGCCAGGTCCTCCCTGGACTGGAAACAAGCATCCTAGGACCGGTTTCGGGCTTTCAGCCCTCATCAGCCAGGATAGCTTGACTCCAGTGGCATGGAGAGCACGGAACCCACGTCTGGGCATACCCTTCCCACTCGGGTGACAAATGCAAAAACAACAATTGATGGAGAGAATGCAGAACAATGTCATACATTCACCCCAGTACAAAGATCTGGGCCTAAATCCATCGCTTTTTGCTCACCATGCCATTCCAGTTTGGACCCAATCATATGCAAATCAGTCTTGACCCTGCACCCAATGGGAACAGTCCAGTCCGAACTGCCAGGCCAGGTCCTCCCTGGACTGGAAACAAGCATCCTAGGACCAGTTTCGGGCTTTCAGCGATCATCAGCCAGGATAGCTTGACTCCAGTGGCATGGAGAGCACAGGATCCACATCTGGGCATACCCGTCCCACTCGGGGTGACAAATGCAAAACAACAATTGATGGACAGAATGCAGAACAATGTCATTCATTCACCCCAGTACAAAGATCTGGGCCTAAATCCATTGTTTTTTGCTCACCATGCCATTCCAGTTTGGACCCAGCCATATGCAAATCAGTCTTGACCCTGCGCCCAATGGGAACAGTCCACCCGAAATGCCAGGCCAGGTCATCCCTCGACTGGAAACAAGCATCCTAGGACCGGTTTGGGGCTTTCAGCCCTCATCAGCCACGATAGCTTGACTCCAGTGGCATGGAGAGCACGGGACCCACGTCTGGGCATACCCGTCCCACTTGGGGTGACAAATGCAAAAACAACAATTGATGGACAGAATGCAGAACAATGTCATACATTCACCCCAGAACAAAGGTCTGGACCTAAAACCATCGTTTTTTTGCTCACCATGCCATTCCAGTTTGGACCCAGCCATATGCAAATCAGTCTTGACCCTGCGCACAATGGGAACAGTCCAGCCTGAACTGCCAGGCCAGGTCCTCCCTGGACTGGAAACAAGCATCCTAGGACCGGTTTTGGGCTTTCAGCCCTCATCAGCCAGGATAGCTTGACTCCAGTGGCATGGAGAGCACGGGACCCACGTCTGGGCATACCCGTCCCACTCTGGGTGACAAATGCAAAAACAACAATTGATGGACAGAATGCAGAACAATGTCATACATTCACCCCAGTACAAAGATCTGGGCCTAAATCCATTGTTTTTTGCTCACCATGCCATTCCAGTTTGGACCCAGCCATATGCAAATCAGTCTTGACCCTGCACCCAATGGGAACAGTCCAGCCCGAACTGCCAGGCCAGGTCCTCCCTGGACCGGAAACAAGCATCCTAGGACCGGTTTCGGGCTTTCAGCCCTCAATAGCCAGGATAGCTTGACTCCAGTGGCATGGAGAGCACGGGACCCACGTCTGGGCATACCCGTCCCACTCGGGGTGACAAATGCAAAAACAACAATTGATGGACAGAATGCAGAACAATGTCATACATTCACCCCAGTACAAAGATCTGGGCCTAAATCCATCGTTTTTTTGCTCACCATGCCATTCCAGTTTGGACCCAGCCATATGCAAATCAGTCTTGACCCTGCGCCCTTTGGGAACAGTCCAGCCCGAACTGCCAGGCCAGGTCCTCCCTGGACTGGAAACAAGCATCAAAGGACCGGTTTCGGGCTTTCAGCCCTCATCAGCCAGGATAGCTTGACTCCAGTGGCATGGAGAGCACGGGACCCACCTCTGGGCATACCTGTCCCACTCGGGGTGACAAATGCAAAAACAATTGATGGACAGAATGCAGAACAATGTCATACATTCACCCCAGTACAAAGATCTGGGATTAAATCCATTGTTTTTTGCTCACCATGCCATTCCAGTTTGGACCCAGCCATATGCAAATCAGTCTTGACCCTGCGCCCAATGGGAACAGTCCAGCCCGAACTGCCAGGCCAGGTCCTCCCTGGACTGGAAACAAGCATCCTAGGACCGGTTTCGGGCTTTCAGCCCTCATCAGCCAGGATAGCTTGACTCCAGTGGCATGGAGAGCACGGAACCCACGTCTGGGCATACCCTTCCCACTCGGGGTGACAAATGCAAAAACAACAATTGATGGAGAGAATGCAGAACAATGTCATACATTCACCCCAGTACAAAGATCTGGGCCTAAATCCATCGCTTTTTGCTCACCATGCCATTCCAGTTTGGACCCAATCATATGCAAATCAGTCTTGACCCTGCACCCAATGGGAACAGTCCAGTCCGAACTGCCAGGCCAGGTCCTCCCTGGACCGGAAACAAGCATTCTAGGACTGGTTTCGGGCTTTCAGCCCTCATCAGCCACGATAGCTTGACTCCAGTGGCATGGAGAGCACGGGACCCACGTCTGGGCATACCCGTCCCACTTGGGGTGACAAATGCAAAAACAACAATTGATGGACAGAATGCAGAACAATGTCATACATTCACCCCAGAACAAAGATCTGGACCTAAAACCATCGTTTTTGCTCACCATGCCATTCCAGTTTGGACCCAGCCATATGCAAATCAGTCTTGACCCTGCGCCCAGTGGGAACAGTCCAGCCTGAACTGCCAGGCCAGGTCCTCCCTGGACTGGAAACAAGCATCCTAGGACCGGTTTCGGGCTTTCAGCCCTCATCAGCCAGGATAGCTTGACTCCAGTGGCATGGAGAGCACGGGACCCACCTCTGGGCATACCTGTCCCACTCGGGGTGACAAATGCAAAAACAATTGATGGACAGAATGCAGAACAATGTCATACATTCACCCCAGTACAAAGATCTGGGACTAAATCCATTGTTTTTTTGCTCACCATGCCATTCCAGTTTGGACCCAGCCATATGTAAATCAGTCTTGACCCTGCGCCCAATGGGAACAGTCCAGCCCGAACTGCCAGGCCAGGTCCTCCCTGGACTGGAAACAAGCATCCTAGGACCGGTTTCGGGCTTTCAGCCCTCATCAGCCAGGATAGCTTGACTCCAGTGGCATGGAGAGCACGGAACCCACGTCTGGGCATACCCTTCCCACTCGGGGTGACAAATGCAAAAACAACAATTGATGGAGAGAATGCAGAACAATGTCATACATTCACCCCAGTACAAAGATCTGGGCCTAAATCCATCGCTTTTTGCTCACCATGCCATTCCAGTTTGGACCCAATCATATGCAAATCAGTCTTGACCCTGCACCCAATGGGAACAGTCCAGTCCGAACTGCCAGGCCAGGTCCTCCCTGGACTGGAAACAAGCATCCTAGGACCAGTTTCGGGCTTTCAGCGATCATCAGCCAGGATAGCTTGACTCCAGTGGCATGGAGAGCACAGGATCCACATCTGGGCATACCCGTCCCTCTCGGGGTGACAAATGCAAAAACAACAATTGATGGACAGAATGCAGAACAATGTCATACATTCACCCCAGTACAAAGATCTGGGCCTAAATCCATCGTTTTTTTGCTCACCATGCCATTCCAGTTTGGACCCAGCCATATGCAAAATCAGTCTTGACCCTGCACCCAATGGGAACAGTCCAGCCCGAACTGCCAGGCCAGGTCCTCCCTGGACCGGAAACAAGCATTCTAGGACTGGTTTCGGGATTTCAGCCCTCATCAGCCAGGATAGCTTGACTCCAGTGGCATGGAGAGCACGGGACCCACGTCTGGGCATACCCGTCCCACTTGGGGTGACAAATGCAAAAACAACAATTGATGGACAGAATGCAGAACAATGTCATACATTCACCCCAGAACAAAGATCTGGACCTAAAACCATCGTTTTTTTGCTCACCATGCCATTCCAGTTTGGACCCAGCCATATGCAAATCAGTCTTGTCCCTGCGCACAATGGGAACAGTCCAGCCTGAACTGCCAGGCCAGGTCCTCCCTGGACTGGAAACAAGCATCCTAGGACCGCTTTTGGGCTTTCAGCCCTCATCAGCCAGGATAGCTTGACTCCAGTGGCATGGAGAGCACGGGACCTACGTCTGGGCATACCCGTCCCACTCTGGGTGACAAATGCAAAAACAACAATTGATGGACAGAATGCAGAACAATGTCATACATTCACCCCAGTACAAAGATCTGGGCCTAAATCCATTGTTTTTTTGCTCACCATGCCATTCCAGTTTGGACCCAGCCATATGCAAATCAGTCTTGACCCTGCACCCAATGGGAACAGTCCAGCCCGAACTGCCAGGCCAGGTCCTCCCTGGACCGGAAACAAGCATCCTAGGACCGGTTTCGGGCTTTCAGCCCTCATTAGCCAGGATAGCTTGACTCCAGTGGCATGGAGAGCACGGGACCCACGTCTGGGCATACCCGTCCCACTCGGGGTGACAAATGCAAAAACAACAATTGATGGACAGAATGCAGAACAATGTCATACATTCACCCCAGTACAAAGATCTGGGCCTAAATCCATCGTTTTTTTGCTCACCATGCCATTCCAGTTTGGACCCAGCCATATGCAAATCAGTCTTGACCCTGCGCCCAATGGGAACAGTCCAGCCCGAACTGCCAGGCCAGGTCCTCCCTGGACTGGAAACAAGCATCCTAGGACCGGTTTCGGGCTTTCAGCCCTCATCAGCCAGGATAGCTTGACTCCAGTGGCATGGAGAGCACGGGACCCACCTCTGGGCATACCTGTCCCACTCGGGGTGACAAATGCAAAAACAATTGATGGACAGAATGCAGAACAATGTCATACATTCACCCCAGTACAAAGATCTGGGACTAAATCCATTGTTTTTGCTCACCATGCCATTCCAGTTTGGACCCAGCCATATGCAAATCAGTCTTGACCCTGCGCCCAATGGGAACAGTCCAGCCCGAACTGCCAGGCCAGGTCCTCCCTGGACTGGAAACAAGCATCCTAGGACCGGTTTCGGGCTTTCAGCCCTCATCAGCCAGGATAGCTTGACTCCAGTGGCATGGAGAGCACGGAACCCACGTCTGGGCATACCCTTCCCACTCGGGGTGACAAATGCAAAAACAACAATTGATGGAGAGAATGCAGAACAATGTCATACATTCACCCCAGTACAAAGATCTGGGCCTAAATCCATCGCTTTTTTGCTCACCATGCCATTCCAGTTTGGACCCAATCATATACAAATCAGTCTTGACCCTGCACCCAATGGGAACAGTCCAGTCCGAACTGCCAGGCCAGGTCCTCCCTGGACTGGAAACAAGCATCCTAGGACCAGTTTCGGGCTTTCAGCGATCATCAGCCAGGATAGCTTGACTCCAGTGGCATGGAGAGCACAGGATCCACATCTGGGCATACCCGTCCCACTCGGGGTGACAAATGCAAAAACAACAATTGATGGACAGAATGCAGAACAATGTCATACATTCACCCCAGTACATAGATCTGGGCCTAAATCCATCGTTTTTGCTCACCATGCCATTCCAGTTTGGACCCAGCCATATGCAAAATCAGTCTTGACCCTGCACCCAATGGGAACAGTCCAGCCCGAACTGCCAGGCCAGGTCCTCCCTGGACCGGAAACAAGCATTCTAGGACTGGTTTCGGGCTTTCAGCCCTCATCAGCCAGGATAGCTTGACTCCAGTGGCATGGAGAGCACGGGACCCACGTCTGGGCATACCCGTCCCACTCTGGGTGACAAATGCAAAAACAACAATTGATGGACAGAATGCAGAACAATGTCATTCATTCACCCCAGTACAAAGATCTGGGCCTAAATCCATTGTTTTTTTGCTCACCATGCCATTCCAGTTTGGACCCAGCCATATGCAAATCAGTCTTGACCCTGCGCCCAATGGGAACAGTCCAGCCCGAAATGCCAGGCCAGGTGATCCCTGGACTGGAAACAAGCATCCTAGGACCGGTTTTGGGCTTTCAGCCCTCATCAGCCAGGATAGCTTGACTCCAGTGGCATGGAGAGCACGGGACCCACGTCTGGGCATACCCGTCCCACTCGGGGTGACAAATGCAAAAACAACAATTGATGGACAGAATGCAGAACAATGTCATACATTCACCCCAGTACAAAGATCTGGGCCTAAATCCATTGTTTTTTTGCTCACCATGCCATTCCAGTTTGGACCCAGCCATATGCAAATCAGTCTTGACCCTGTGCCCAATGGGAACAGTCCAGCCCGAACTGCCAGGCCAGGTCCTCCCTGGACTGGAAACAAGCATCCTAGGACCAGTTTCGGGCTTTCAGCCCTTATCAGCCAGGATAGGTTGACTCCAGTGGCATGGAGAGCACAGGACCCACGTCTGGGCATACCCGTCCCACTCGGGGTGACAAATGCAAAAACAACAATTGATGGAGAGAATGCAGAACAATGTCATACATTCACCCCAGTACAAAGATCTGGGCCTAAATCCATCGTTTTTGTGCTCGCCATTCCAGTTTGGACCCAGCCATATGCAAATCAGTCTTGACTCTGCGCCCAATGGGAACAGTCCAGCCCGAATTGCCAGGCCAGGTCCTCCCTGGACTGGAAACAAGCATCCTAGGACCGGTTTCGGGCTTTCAGCCCTCATCAGCCAGGATAGCTTGACTCCAGTGGCATGGAGAGCACAGGACTCATTCTGGGCATACCCGTACCACCCGGGGTGACAAATGCAAAAACAACAATTGATGGACAGAATGCAGAACAATGTCATACATTCACCCCAGTACAAAGAACTGGGCCTAAATCCATCGTTTTTTTGCTCACCATGTGTAGGAGAGTAGGATCTGCGTCTTATGTTGCCCCCACTTTTTTTCTGATGTTTACACTGGTTTCTGGCTATAGTCTGGCTGGGTCCCCGCTAATCAGGGCCCCAGCCTCTCTGTTCTCTCTAAACGACTTGGAGTGCACTCTAGGTGCACTAGTGATTGGATACTGTGGTACCTTAGGAGTCCCTAATATATGGTACCTTAGGTACCAAGGGCATAGGTACTTCACAGGCCTACCAGGGGCTGAAGCATGTATTATGCCACCCCTGGGAAGCAGACTAAATCTGACACCACAGGCCTGCTACTGCAGCCTGGGTGAGGAAGTGCTAGCACCCCTCACTGAGATATAGGTCCCCTATATCTCTCCTGCACACACATTGAGACTTATCAGTCACCCCTAAAGCAGGCCCTATCAATCCTGAGGGCAGGGTGCTTAGTTTCCATGTGAGGGGGTGCCTCTGCCTGAGCAGGGCCCCTCTGCAGCTCTCAGAGTCCATTCTCTGGGGCTGTTTGTGGATACGGTTAAACCATATACTCTTAAGTGCATTATATCCTCGCGGTAGAATGCTAACTTTGGAATGGCTGCATCAAAACATGTCGTGTTTGGTGTCAAACATCTTGGAATACTACCCCCCGCCAGTTCTGGTGGCGGGGGTAGCATTCCACCCTTCTAGAGGGATAGACATGTACCTACTGTGGAAACGCGGTAGAATCCTGCAGAGCCCTGGCATCACAAAATGGATGCCACCAGTCACAGACACTGGGCTGCCTTCCTGCTGATGACCAACACTCGCAGTGGAGGAAGCCCAACAATAGATATCCTGTCCCAAGGGGGTGTGACCACCTCCCAGACAGGGTTTAGTGTATTGGGGCTGGGTGGGTGCACTCCTAGAGTGCTTTGAAGTCCTGCACTGGGGGAGCAGAAGGCTCCTCTGTGCATACCCCAGTTCAAACCGGCTCAGGGGCTACCTGCCCCTGCTCTGGCGCGAAACTGGACAAAGGGAAGTGGGTGTAGCCACCCACTCCCCTGACCCTCCCATAGGGAGGGTCATAGAGCTAGTCCCTCCCTTTCTTTTAGTATAAGAGGGGGAACCTGTGCATTGCACCCTAGATCTCCCTGGACGACGCTCTAAAGAAGAATCCTGGACCTTCAACGTTCCACTACCTATGGAAGACTGAAGAATCTCCCTTGGAGTCAAGGAGTGACTCCCCTGCTTGGCAGGCACCAAAAACTACAAACGACGGTCGCAGCCTACGCCGCTCCTGCCGGAGTCCGAAGTCCCTGCAGCCCAAGCAGTGGATTTCCTGACTTCTCAAAGGCCATCGTGAGTCCCCAGCGAAGCTGAGGCCAGTGGACCCCAAGAGTGACGAGGAACCGCGACCGATGGGTACCGTGCACTATTGTCGAGTGCAACCCCTTCACAACGTTCTACGAACTTGTGCTTTGGACCACGTGTGGTCCTAGCCTCCAGCAGGAATCCCTCTGAAGATCAGAGGCCTACCACGTCCCGAGTGACCGTGGGCCCCTGTTGAGCGAATCCTCCCGAGGCGTCTTCGCGATCCCTTGCCAGCCGGCTTGTGGGTCCCCTGAAGGCTTTCCTACAGAACCAAAGGGCTCCCCTAGTTGCTCCAGGCCTGCCCTGACTTACCCTCGCTGGGTGAGTCCCTCAGACCTTGCTGGTCTGCGCCATTGACTTTTTACACTTTCCCCGAGACTTGCTGTTACCAAGGCTTGTTGGCTCCAATCGAGTCGCCGACACCGCAGTAAGCTGCAGACATCGTGGGACACGCCGAATCCAGCTCCTGGTTGTCGTCGACGCCTCCTGGACCTTGTGGCTGAAGAGTCAAGGCACCCATGAACGACCTGAATCTTGCGACGACGGTAGGCATCCATCTTCCTTGCCCCGAGTCACTGCCAAGTGACTTTGAACACTGTCCCCTCTGCTTTCAGGTCTTCCATCTTCTGAATCCAGGCTTGGATTCCTCCGGACACTTCTCCTGTCGCCGCAAGCAGCAAGTCTTCACTAGCTCCCATTGAAAACGACGCCGCGACCTGACGCCAAAGAACACCTATGCACCCGGCTCCCCTGGGTGAGGTAACTTCAGCACTACGGTGCTCATGTGGGTGTGGGCCCTAGAACTACTTACCCTGTAAGTGACTTGCTTGTAGCTACCCTAGAAGTGCCCTAAAACTCTTACTTTCCAAGTGCGACTATCGCGCTGACTCGTACATGGTTCGCGCCTGTGTTAGACACACCGCGTCCAACTCCCTTGCAACTCTATCTGTAACCGCGTCCTTCGACTCGTACAAGGACCGATCGGTGTGCTCGCTTCGAACACGCAAGGGACCTTTAACATTGAAATCTCAATCGCGTCTGTTCGCATAGACTCGTACAGGACTCGCACCGGTGCCAGGACACCGCGTCCGTCCCCTGTGGGTCTCCTACAACTACCTGGGGTGGTTCTTGGGGGTCCCTCGATTCTAGATGCCCTAGACCTAGGTCTAGCCAAACTAAGATTGTGATATTCGATTGTGCTAAACTTATTTTGATAACATTTGACTTGTACATATGTTCCTGACTTCTAATCTCATAAAGAGATTAGTAGAGAGTTGTTTATTAATAAATACCTATATATTTGATATATATACCTGTGTGGTGTCTTTTCATTTGGTGCTTCAACAGATTGTGTGGTAAAACAAGCTGCTTTACATTCCTTCAAGACTTAGCCTGAAGGCTGCTCTCCACAGCTACCACTAGGATAGCTTTCTATAAAGGTTGTCTTAAACCTACCTACCATAAGAGTCGAATTGTTCTGGTGCAAGGTGTCCACTTTAATTAGTGAACAGCATATACCAGGCCAACTTCTCACACCATGCCATTCCAGTTTGGACCCAGCCATATGCAAATCAGTCTTGACCCTGCGCCCAATGGGAACAGTCCAGCCCGAACTGCCAGGCTGGTCCTCCCTGGATTGGAAACAAGCATCCTAGGACTGGTTTCGGGCTTTCAGCCCTCATCAGCCAGGATAGCTTGACTCCAGTGGCATGGAGAGCACGGGACCGACATCTGGGCATACACGTCCCACTCTGGGTGACAAATGCAAAAACAACAATTGATGGACAGAATGCAGAACAATGTCATACATTCACCCCAGTACAAAGATCTGGGCCTAAATCCAACGTTTTTTTGCTCACCATGCCATTCCAGTTTGGACCCAGCCATATGCAAATCAGTCTTGACCCTGCGCCCAATGGGAACAGTCCAGCCCGAACTGCCAGGCCAGGTCCTCCCTGGACTGGAAACAAGCATCCTAGGACATGTTTCGGGCTTTTAGCCTTCATCAGCCAGGATAGCTTGACTCCAGTGGCATGGAGAGCACAGGACCCACGTCTGGGCATACCTGTCCCACTCGGGGTGACAAATGCAAAAACAATTGATGGAGAGAATGCAGAACAATGTCATACATTCACCCCAGTACAAAGATCTGGGTCTAAATCCATCGTTTTTTTGCTCACCATGCCATTCCAGTTTGGACCCAGCCATATGCAAATCAGTCTTGACCCTGCGCCCAATGGGAACAGTCCAGTCCGAACTGCCAGGCCAGGTCCTCCCTGGACTGGAAACAAGCATCCTAGGACCGGTTTCGGGCTTTCAGCCCTCATCAGCCAGGATAGCTTGACTCCAGTGGCATGGAGAGCACAGGACCGACGTCTGGGCCTACCCGTCCCACTCGGGGTGACAAATGCAAAAACAACAATTGATGGACAGAATGCAGAACAATGTCATACATTCACCCCAGTACAAAGATCTGGGCCTAAATCCATCGTTTTTTTGCTCACCATGCCATTCCAGTTTGGACCCAGCCATATGCAAATCAGTCTTGACCCTGCGCCCAATGGGAACAGTCCAGTCCGAACTGCCAGGCCAGGTCCTCTCTGGATTGGAAACAAGCATCCTAGGACTGGTTTCGGGCTTTCAGCCCTCATCAGCCAGGATAGCTTGACTCCAGGGCATGGAGAGCACGGGAACCACGTCTGGGCATACCCGTCCCACTCGGGGTGACAAATGCAAAAACAACAATTGATGGACAGAATGCAGAACAATGTCATACATTCACCCCAGTACAAAGATCTGGGCCTAAATCCATCGTTTTTTTGCTCACCATGCCATTCCAGTTTGGACCCAGCCATATGCAAATCAGTCTTGACCCTGCACCCAATGGGAACAGTCCAGCCCAAACTGCCAGGCCAGGTCCTCCCTGGACCGGAAACAAGCATCCTAGGACCGGTTTCGGGCTTTCAGCCCTCATCAGCCAGGATAGCTTGACTCCAGTGGCATGGAGAGCACAGGACCCACGTCTGGGCATACCCGTCCCACTCGGGGTGACAAATGCAAAAACAACAATTGATGGAGAGAATGCAGAACAATGTCATACATTCACCCCAGTACAAAGATCTGGGCCTAAATCCATCATTTTTGTGCTCACCATGCCATTCCAGTTTGGACCCAGCCATATGCAAATCAGTCTTGACCCTGCGCCCAATGGGAACAGTCCAGCCCGAATTGCCAGGCCAGGTCCTCCCTGGACTGGAAACAAGCATCCTAGGACCGGTTTCGGGCTTTCAGCTCTCATCAGCCAGGATAGCTTGACTCCAGTGGCATGGAGAGCACAGGACTCACGTCTGGGCATACCCGTACCACCCGGGGTGACAAATGCAAAAACAACAATTGATGAACAGAATGCAGAACAATGTCATACATTCACCCCAGTACAAAGATCTGGGCCTAAATCCATCGTTTTTTGCTCACCATGCCATTCCAGTTTGGACCCAGCCATATGCAAATCAGTCTTGACCCTGCGCCCAATGGGAACAGTCCAGTCCGAACTGCCAGGCCAGGTCCTCCCTGGACTGGAAACAAGCATCCTAGGACTGGTTTCGGGCTTTCAGCCCTCATCAGCCAGGATAGCTTGACTCCAGTGGCATGGAGAGCACAGGACCGACGTCTGGGCATACCCGTCCCACTCGGGGTGACAAATGCAAAAACAACAATTGATGGACAGAATGCAGAAGAATGTCATACATACACCCCAGTACAAAGATCTGGGCCTAAATCCATCGTTTTTTTGCTCACCATGCCATTCCAGTTTGGACCCAGCCATATGGAAATCAGTCTTGACCCTGCGCCCAATGGGAACAGTCCAGCCCGAACTGGCAGGCCAGGTCCTCCCTGGACTGGAAACAAGCATCCTAGGACCAGTTTCGGGCTTTCCACAAATTCCCCATAAGGATCTTAGCTTTCATTGGACTAAACTCTGGGTTTACTGTGTGGTCGGGGATGTGGGGGGCAAGGGCTTGTTGCAATTGAAGGTATTTGTAGGATTGAGTATCTTGTAAGGAATATGTTTGCTGCAGCTCCTGGAAGGAGGCCAGGTGTTCACCTTTCCACACATCTCCCAACTGAGTGATACCAATCAGGTCCTATTTCTGAAAACCCTCCAAGGTTCCTACCTCCCGCAGCCAAGTGCCATGCCAGCAGGTCGTCTGTAGTGTAAGTTTGGCATCCCATTGAGTGTGTTGCATGCGAGGAGGGCCGTTCGGATGATTGCTGGTAGAGTGTGAGGAATTGAAGCCCCATATAGCATGTCCTGGACCCGGGAAAATCCAAGGTTTTCTAGTTCTAGCCAGTAGGCCGGGTCCGACCATCCGCCATTGAACCAGTCGCAGATCACCAAGAGGCAGGTGGCCAGGTAGTATAGAAAGGGGTTCGTCATCCCCATTCCTCCATCATACGGGGGCCGTTGGCAGTGCGTGAGGGCCAGTCACGATCTCGAGCCACCCCAGAGGAAAGTCGTGATCACTCCGTCCAACCCACGGAACCAGCTGCGGGAAAGGTGGAGCGGGAGATTCTGGAGTACATATAGGAGACGGGGCAGAACCATCATTTTGAAAAGGGCAACCCTACCGAGGGGGTTGAGCGGAAGAGACTGCCAACAACGGAGGTCGTCCTTTGTACGTTTGAACAGCGGGCCAACTTTGAGGGACCAGGTCAGTTCCGGGACAAGGCCACCCAAATGCCAAGATATTTGAAAGAGAGTCACCTTAGAGGGATGGTTGTTTGCCAGTACACACATTCTCATGAGGCATGGAGGTGCACTAAGCTGGACTTAGCCGGGTTTAAATGTAAGCCCGACGCTCTCTCAAAGGATTGGAGGATCTGGAGGCATCTCTGGCCGGATCAGCCAGAAAGAGCAAGACATCATCCGCATAGATGGCGATTCCGTCTTCATGGGAGTCATGCCAGCGCCACCCCTGCATCCGGCTGCCAGCCCGTATGAGGCAAGCTAGTGGCTCTATTGCTAGAGCGAATAGGAGAGGGGAGAGTGGGCATCCCTGTCGGGCCCCCCTCCTGAAAGGTAAGGTGTATGACAGTGCCCCATTTACAAGGACCCTGGCTGACAGGTTGGAATAGAGGACTCCCACAAGTGTCCGGTAGAGGGGACCGAAACCCGCTTTCTCCAGTACATCCCCAAGGTAGCGCCAGTTGACCGTGTCAAAGGCCTTTTCAAAGTCAAGTAGTACTAGGGGTAAATATGGAGTGAGGAGATGATGGTAAACGAGGGCCACGTGGAGGCGTCTAAGGCAGTGTTGCGTGCTAAGATGTGGCATGAAGCCACACTGATCAGGGTGGATGAGAGTGTGGATGACCCGTTTCAGACGAGTGGCTAGGATCGTAGCATAAATTTTAATCTCAGTGTTAATTAACGAAATTGGGCGGTAGTTGGGACATGAGGCTGGGGGAGGGTCTGGTTTGGGTATAACCACGATGGTGGCGGTGTCTGTGTCGGGGGGAAAGGTGCCTCTCTCTAGAACCTCGCCAAACAGGGCATGGAGTTGTGGTATTAGCACTTCCCGGAACGCAGCGTAGTACTCTGCCGGGAGGCCATCTGGGCCAGGAGTTTTGCGGGTAGCCAGAGCTGAGATTGCCTCTCCGATCTCCTCAGTCGTAATGGGTCCATCCAAGGCCTTAACTTCCCTCTCTGGGAGTTGCGGGAGGGGGACACTCTGCAGGAAGAGGGAACCGGCAGCCGGCGTGTGTGGGTGATCTACTGAGTAAAGCTTTACATAATAATTCACAAAGGTCTTCGCGATTTCAACGGGGTGCGGAGGGTTTGCATTTGGGGGTCTCGGATTTACGGGACTATCCGGCTGGCTAGTTAATGGGTGGCGAGCCACTGAAGTAATTTGCCCTTTTTGTCTCCCCAGCCATAAACCCGGACCAACGAGGACCTCCAGATCATTTTGGCAGATTCGAGAGAGATGGACCTTATCTCTTCCCGCACAAAGTGAAGCTGCCGGTATTCCTCCTTTCCATTCTCCGTGGCCATAGTCATTTCAAAGCTGAGGGCCCTGGCCTCAAGTTGGGAGAGATGGCGATCCTGGGCCTGTCACCTGCGTTTGAGGAACCCTTTGGCGTACCCACGGATTGTGGCCTTGCCCACCTCCCACAGTGTACCCTGAAGTTGGACTGTGCCCACGTTAGTGTGAAAGTAGTGTGTCAGTTCTCCCTCAATCCCTCGTTTGTATTCTTGGTCCTGAAGGAACCATGCATTTAGCCTCCATATAGGACATAGAGCTCCGGTGGAGCCCCCTATTTGCAGGAGGAGTGGGGAGTGGTCTGATACGCCTCGAGCCAGGATTTGAACTTGCTGAACTGATTTCTATGACATTTGGAAGGAATGTAGATTAAGGTGCAGAAAGGGTCCTTTTTATTATTTGATCTGAATTTGTTTGGTTATTTTGAAGTAATAACTGACAAAACCTTAGTGATATATTGGGCCATGGTATACCACAGTCCTTTGAGGCATACCACAGTACATGATGGTGATGAAACACAATAATATTGCCTATAAAAGCCCTTGCAAAATAAAATAGCAGCCATATTGTTTAGACCACACTTTGTCTTTGTTCTGTGTTTTACGGTGAAATATAGCTTATTACTCTTTTTTATATCAATGGAGATGCCTTGTAACATCTTACAAGTGTAACTTTCAATTGGGAAGAGCTAGAGATTTGGGGTTTGGGCTCCCCGAGCTCAGGATTTGAAAAGACATCTTTTAGTGAAGGTGGTTTTTAAATTGTGTGTTTGAAAATGCCACTTTTAGAAAGTGGGCATTTTCTTGATTTACCATCCTGTGCCTCTGCCTGCCTGTGGAATCAATGTCTGTTTTAGACTGACCATTGGGCTGTTTGTGCATTCACTCAAGACAGTTACACAAAGGGAGCTGAGATGTGCCCTGCATATCCTGATGGCCCATCAAAAGGCTGCTGGGCCTTCCTAAGCTAGAGTGGTAGGAGGAGTTATCACTGACTCCTGATAGGGCTGTGTCTGGCCTCTCACAATGCTGTTTTCACCCCCCCCCCCCCTTAATGTGTCTGGAGCCAAGGCAGGGCGAGCAGGATCATGTGGACAACAAAGACTTTCCTTTTAAGTATGCGTTCTTCAAAGACCAAAAGGGGTATATGTATCAAACCTGTAACCCCACATTTTTAGAGCACTTTTGGACTGAGAACTCTGCCAAGATGAAGAGCTGTCAGGAGAAGTTCTGCCCCTTTGCTGTGTGTTGCTTTGCTCTGGGTTGGCTTGCAGTTAGCACTTCTGTCTGTGGACAGTGAATTAACTGGACCTTGCTTTCTTGTATCCTGCTTTTCCAAGGTTCTCCAAAGGCATGTGTGTGCTTGCCTCCAGTTGGAAGTCTCAGGGTCACTGCCAGGAGCTCTGACCTGCCAATCAATCAATCAGTAATCTTATAAAGCACGACTACACACCTGTGAGGGTCTAAAGGTGCTGTGTGTGGGGGGGGGTCTGCAGTTCAATCAAAGAGTCAAGTCTTGAGGTCCTTACTGAATAGTGGCAGCGATGGTGATTGCATGAGGTGCAGAGGCAGGGAGTTCCAGGTCCTCACAGCAAAGTAGGAGAAGGATCTTCCTCCAGCCAGCCATGGTCTTGCAGATCCATGGGAGGAGGGCCAGGGCCAGTTGGGCTGAGCGGAGATGTCAGGTGGGAGTGCAGAAGGAGAGGTGGTGCTTGAGGTATGCAGGTCCGGTGTTGTGGAGGGCTTTGTAGGCATGCGTGAGAAGCTTGAAGGTGATTCTTTTGTTGACAGGTAGGTCTCACAGGTGGGCCGTGATGTGGTTGTGGTTGTGACGTGGGATGTTCAGGATGTGTCTGGCAGATGTGTTCTGCAGTTTTTTGGGGGGTTTCTGAGTGGTGCCAGCATAGAGTGCATTGCCATAGTCAAGTCTGCTACTGACGAGTGCATGGGTGACCATTTTCCTGGACTCAGAGGGGATCCACTTGAATATCTTATGAAGCAGGTGGAGCATGTGGAAGCAGGGGGATGAAACTGTGTTGATTTGGTGTTTCATTGAGAGTGAGGAGTCCAGGATGATGCCGAGGTTTTGCGATTGGTCCGTGGGTGTGAGGGGGATTCCGAGTGCTGCGGGCCACCAAGAGTCATCCCAGGTGGAGGAGCCCAGGTAGAGGACCTTGGTCTTGTCTGAGTTAAGCTTAAAGCAGCTGTCCTTTATCCGGGTGGCAACTGCCTTCATCCCGTTGTGGAAGTTGCTCTTGGTGGCTATCGGGTTCATCTGTGAAGTAGAGAATCAGCTGTCATCGGTGTAGGAGATGATGTTAAATCCGTGGCTTCTGACGATGGCTGCAAGTGAGGCCATGTAGATGGTGGAGCTCAGGGAGGATCCCTGAGGCACTCCGCAGCTGATCTCTGTGGGTTCTGAGTTGAACGGTGGAAGTTTGACTCTCTGCGTTAGGCCAGTGAGGAATGAGCAGATCCATTGCGCAGAGAGTGTGGTGGGAGATGGTGCTGAAGGCGGCTGAAA
The DNA here is from genome assembly GCA_963921515.1 of Calotriton arnoldi. NCBI lineage: Eukaryota > Metazoa > Chordata > Amphibia > Caudata > Salamandridae > Calotriton > Calotriton arnoldi. The sequence continues at coordinate 649,747 of CAWUFW010000579.1, forward strand.
GGTCTAGGAGGATGAGGGTAGCAGTATTGCCTTGGTCGAGGAACGTGCAGATGTCATCTGTAGCAGTGAGGAGAGCAGTCTCGGTGCTGTGGTTGCTTCGGAAGCCCGATTGGGAGAGGTCCAGGAAGTTGTTCGTTTTGATGATCTTGGAGAGTTGGGTGTTGATGGCTTTCTCCAAAACCCTTGCTCTGAATGAAAGGAAATTGCTTTTGGCCCATGAGTTGAGTATGAAGGAGCAGGACATCAAGGCCAAGCAGGCAGAGTCCAGAACAAATGGTGGCAGCGTATATCCAGTGCAATCTGAAGGAAGGATGTTCATTCCCAAAGATTTAGTAAAGGATTACAGGAGGGAAGATTACATATATATGTAGTTTCAGGGGTATGAGTCAGCTCTCTGCATGAACCAGGTCCCTGACATACAGGGGGGATATTTGAGGTTGAGGGGAGGGACACTTTGACAGCCCTAGGGCCAGCCCAGCATATCACCTACTCTGCCATGAAGGATGGCCTGATCACTAGGTATGGTCTCATCCTAGAGCTGTACAATAACAAGTTTAGATCCTTCAAGAAATCTGATTCCCAAACTTGGCTTGAGTGTGTTGATCATTTTTGCAGAGCATTGGATGGTTGGGTGAAGGGCAGCCAGGTAACAGACTATCAGGGGCTGTATCATTTGATTGCATGGGAGCACTTGTATAGTCTTTGCTTTCCAAAGCTGCGTCAGCATCTGATTGACAGCAAGCTGATGGACCTTAGAATGCTTGCTCAGAAGGCAGACCACTGGATGAGTACCAGGGTCCACAAGAGATATGAGGGAGACTCCGCCAAAGGTGGGCTGGGTCTCCCGCAGAACAGTGGGGGGGACAGGTTTAAACAGAGGGAGTTCTCTAAAAGGCCCCAATCTAGTCTCTGTGGTAAGGATTCCCCCCCCCCTCAAATTATAGGAAACCGTGGATCTCTACAGAAAAACCTGCAGAGAGGGGTCCCCGCAAGTGTTATGAAGTGGTCAGGAGGGTCACATGAGGGGGGATCCCAAGTGTCCCAAGTGGATGCTGGCACCTGCTGGTGGGCAGTCAAGGGGTTGGCCAGTGTAGCTCTTCGGGAGGAGTTAGTTCCGGGAGAAGGGTGGAAGGAAACTGAGATGACACTTGTCTCACTAGGGAACAGTGAGATAGTCCAGAGGAGGACCCTTGTGCCTTAGAACACTAGGAAGTACAGGCAGTGGTTGACCATCAATGGACAGAGGGTGGAGGCTCTGAGAGACACAGGAGCCAATGTGACTACTGTCAGGTGTCACCTGGTATGTGAAGAGCAGGTGATCCCTAATGTGTTTCACCAAGTAGTTGCATTGGACAAGTCTGAGCACCATTATAAGGTATATGGTGGCACAGGTTCCCTTTGAATGGGGGTCTCAGATTCCTTGAGGGTAGCTGTGAGTCCATCCATGCCTGTTGATTGTCTGCTGGGTAATGACCTGGAGGATTTTCCTTGGGGGGAGGTGGAAGGCCGGTGGGGTTGCCTGAGTGGGCATGTGTGACCACTCAGTCCATGGTAGCCGGTTAGGGTGATCAGAAGGACCTGGAGACTGAAAGAGTGTCCCAGGTGCCTGCCAGAAAGAGAAGGGGTAGTGGGCTCGGGGAACCCCTTCCCAGAAGTTCCCACGGTCAGGGAGAAGGCTGACCCTTAGGGGGATGCCCCAGAACCTACAGTGGAGCAAGTGGCTGAACTGGGAGACTTGTCTGAGCTGACCCATTGGCAGAAAGAAGGGTGTCCCATCAGGGAGTAATTCTGCAAGGAACAGCATTAATGCCCTTCCCTTGTGGGTCTGTGGCAGATGGCTGTAGACAAGGCAACTGGCAAGGAGTCTTGATCACACTGGATTTACTGGGAGAATGGTCTTCTGTATAGTGAGCCTAAGGATGCTGAGCCTGGGGCAGCCTGTGTGCCCCAGCGCTTCAGAGCCTTCCTACTGGGTCTGGCTCATGATGTGCCTTTGGCAGCACATTTGGTGCAGGACAAGATCTTTGAAAGGCTTGTCACCCAATTCTTTAGCCCCCAAAGGTACTCTGATGTGCATTGCAGGTCTTGCCCAACTTTCCAGGCAAGCGGCAAAGTGAAGGGAGATGTAAGGCTCCACTCCAGCCTTTCCCTGTCGTGTGCACCACTTTTGAGCAGGTGGGCATCAACATTGTGGGGCCCCTGGACCCCAAGACAGCAATTGGCAACATGTTCATCCTGTTTTTAGTGGACTATGCCACCCAGTATCCAGAGGCCATCCCTCTGAGGACAGTGACGGCGCCCGTGGTGGGCCAGGCACTGATAGGGATTTTTTCCCACATGGGTTTCCCCAAGGAGGTGTTATTTGACCAGGTTACCAATTTCATGTTCAAGTACATGACAGCCATGTGGAAAGTGTGTTGGGTGAACTACAAATTCACCACACCTTACCACTACCAAGGAAATGGATTGTTTGAAAGGTTCAACCGTACCCTGAATGGCATGATTGGGGGTCTGACAGACTCCATAAAGACGTAAGTGGGACGTCCTCTTGCCATGCCTTCTCTTCACTTACAGGAGGTACCGCAGAAGGGGATTTGCTTTAGCCCCTTTGAGCTGCTGTATGGGCACCCTGTAACTTGACCTCTTAGTCTGGTGTAGGAAAGCTGGGTGCAAGGTCCTAGGAAGCCCCCCGAGGATGTGTTTAGTTACATGCTGGCCTCCAGAAACCAGACTGCATGCTTCAGGAGATTCGCTCAGGTGAACTTAGATGCCAAACAGGAGGAATTGAAACAATGGTATGACCAGAATACCACTGTGGTTGAATTTCAGCATGGCCATAAAGTGTGGGTCATGACCCCAGTGGCCCCCTGTGCTCTATAGGACAAGTTGTCTGGGCCTTTTGAGGTGAAGGAGTGCAAGAGTGATGTCACCTACCTTGTGGACTTGCAGACTCCAAGGAATCCCTTGAGTGTCCTACATGTGAACTGCCTCAAACCACACTTTGAAAGGTCCAAATTGACCTTGCTCTTAGCAGCAGATGATGAGGTAGAAGAGGAGAGAGAGCCTGTTCCTGACCTCCTCTCTCCCAAGGAGCAGGATAGGTCCATTGAGGGTGTGAACCTCTGCCCTACACTGACCCTAGAACAGCAGAATCACTGTCACCAGTTTCTGGGACATTTTGCTTCTCTGTTTTCCTTGACCCCAGGAGTCATCTTTTGGTGTACCCATGATGTGGATACTGGGTATAATCCTTTTTGTGTTCCCTTGTAATGATGATGACCTCGAGTCACAAAAGTCGAAACACCGTCGACTTGTATCACCTAAATGGGGATTGTTAATTATGACATGATTTCTTATTATTTGTGTTGTAAATAAAAACGTTCATGCATAATATTGCTTCCAAAATACTCACAAGAATACGCTGTTTTACCTTTCTCACGTGTTTCACTTGTGCCATTTAAATTTTGTGCTAGCACACAATGTGTTCAATTTGCACTTAGTACACAACCTAAAAAGCATGGGTGATGCTGCATCATAACCCATGTAAAGTCTAAGTCTATGGTTTTTCTGTTAATATAACTTCGTGAAAACTCAATGTTGTGACTACGTGTGTATTTGTACTGAATTTACTATTTAAAAATTGTACCCCCTCATTGACTCCCATTGAGACATTGTTGTATGATACTGTACTGACCCTGGTCTCAACTGGGGTTATGGGTTTCTCCTGTGGTTCCCTACTGGCTTAGCAGCACATACCATCAAAGAAATTACCTTACATCATCTACTCTTACTACCTCTGCAGCATGATACAAAACTGGAAAACTTAAAATTATATACTGATACATGCAAAGAACTTGGTAGAGTCCTTATACATGCTAAAGTTCATAATGACTACTACCATATGATCATCTTGAGCTGTAAATGTCCTAAATGGTAATATAGAAGTGTAACAGAAATGGTAGTTTTGCCTGAAAACACTTAAAAGGAAAACAACAATGGATTGACTTTGTGTTAAAATAAACACAAGCAGAGCAGCTATCACTGTAGTAGTCTATTATTAGCTTACCATCTACTATGTAGCGACCATAAGGCACATGTTTAACTTACCTTACACTTACCATTTATCTCTATATTAATAACAATTAAGTATTTCTGATACCAGAAAAAATATGGTTAATTATGATAGAAGCTCTTTATCTTTTGAGACATTTGGTTAGATCTGAAATGTTTTTCTGGAACTTTTTTTTACAATGTCAACATGACCAACCAAAACAATAGTCTCAACAGGAAAGAGGAGGACAACAAGGGCAAAGAAAAATAAGCCTGATGGGGAGGACATTGGTGAGCCATGACATACTCACAATGGATGATTGATCAAATTTATCTCTCCCTCAATAATGGCAGTATGGCAGTGGAGACAGTATGTCGCTGTACTGCCATATTGCTCTATAATGTCCCGATTCTGTCTCAAAAGATGAATTGACACTGCTGTACTAGGATCAGGTACTGGTAGAGGGGCAGATGCATCATTTGTTGATGGAGGTGCTGATGGAGCAGAAGAACTAGAAGGTGCTACTGAAGGAACAGATGCAGCAGGGGGTGGTGGCGGTATATCTAAGAAGAAGACGCCAAAGGTGATACAGTAACTGAAGAAGTGACCACTACAGATATTTCTGCTTCAGTCTCTTCTATGTTTTTCTGATGCCTTCTTTCTGCATGCACCAACCTGGTGGAATGAATTGCCTGCAGGTGTTTTCTCATACCCGTGTTACCGAATGAGTATTGTTTCATGTTCCCACAGGAAATAACTGTATTATATAGGTTGCAGGTAACAAGTTTTGAATTCACCTTTTTCCCTCCAGATAGGAATGAGAAAAAACTCCCATACATAGGACTCCTTTAATTTCTTCCTGAGCTGCACCTCTGCTTCCGCTTGCAACAGCACAGGATCATCTTCTTCAGCCATTGCAATTCTCCAAAAGATCAAGGGTGGCTTCAGAATAAAATATATTGCCTCAGCCAAAGAGCACAACTACTCCTTTGAAGATAACAAATTAAATGGAGCTAAGCGGTATACACTTCCTATTTCCTACAATTGTCAGAGTTCTAAGCCAATGAAATGCTTTTTTATAAGAGCGAAAGTACTGCGCTAGTATCTCGATGCTATTACGGTACAAGTATAGATCACAAACACAACCTACAGATACAATTCTAACACATATACCATTAAAAACATAACCTAGCCATAAAACCCTTAATCCATATTTTAAATAAAAAATATTTCCTTGGTGCCAATATCACTTGAGAAATTTATGGAGGTACTGTGGCACTTTGAGGAAGTGCAAGTGAAAACAGAGAATGTATGTCGATACTTCGCATACCATTACTTCGCATGATTTTAGTGCGATGTTTTTACTTAGCATAAACCATTACTTCGCATGTTTTTACTTAGCATAAACCATTACTTCGCAAGTTTTAACTGCGCATGCATTTATAACGCAAATGGTTATAAATGTACTATGGTTTATGCTAATTAAAAACATCGCATGAAAATCATGCTTACACTACCTTACACTACCTTACACTACTTAAACATCACTACACTACCCGAAACCCTAATACACTACCCCCTACACGACCTTCCCCTTTCCCCCTGCCTGGACCCTACACTCTAACACTACACTTCACCACCCCCCCGACACTACCCTAAACCCTATAACACTACACTATACTACACAAACACCACACCACTACCCTAAACCCTAAAACACTACTCCCTGCACGACCCTCACCCTTCCCCAGTCCGCTCCCTACACTACAACACTACCCTGCATAACACCCCAACACTACCCTAAACCCTAAAACACTACCCTACACTACACAAACACCACAACACTATCCTAAACCCTAAAACACTACCCCCTGCACAACCCTCCCCGACCCCCAGTCCTGTTCCTACACCCAAACACTACCCTGCACTACACCCCGACACTACCCTAAACCCTAATACATTACACTACACTACACTAACACCACAACACTACCCTAAACCCTAAAACACTACCCCCAGCACGACCCTGCCCCTACCCCCAGTCCCTTCCCTATACTGAAACACTATCCTGCATGACCCCCCGACGCTACCCTAAACCCTAAAACACTACCCTACACTACACATACACCACATCACTACCCTAAACCCTAAAACACTAGCCCCAGCACCACCCTACACTACTCAAACACAAGCCTACAACCTAAAAGACTACCCCTGCACGACACAAAAAAACTACACTTACCTCTCTCTCCTCCGTGGTTCCTCTCTTCTCCGGCTTCCAGCGGCTTCCAGCGACGTCAGATCTGCACGTCGTTGTTTGGAAATGGAAGCTCCTTCCAAACAACGATGTGGATAGCGCATACCATTACAACGCATGCGTTGTAACAACACTTGCGATGTAACAACTTGCGTACTAATGGTACGCGTTGTAACATCGCAAGCGTAGTAACGCTTGCGAAGTAATGGTATGCGCACTAGCAGCCGCGCACTAAAGGCATTTTACCCAAAAAACTATTTAAAGAATTAATACCACAATAAACAACATTTCATGATTAGAAACAACATTTATTGCAACTAAAAATACATATTCAATGAAAAATCCAAATGTTAGAGATTAGTTATATTTAGGAAAAATGAATGAACTATAATTTGTGCCTTACCCATACACAGCGTATACCCTTTCTCATTACAACACTCATAGCATATTAAATTATAGCCTTCATAACAACACTTATGACATCTCAAATGACATCATTTAAAAAGAACACTGTGCATGGTGGAGGGTTGATTTATATTTTATTTTGTCTGTCTAGCAAGTTGACAATACTATGCACGGAGGTGCAGGAGATATAGTGCCTTCTGCTCTGGCGCAATTTATAGCTTAAATTTATAACTATAACTTTTAAATTTCTAAGGTTTGTGTAGTTTAAGTTGGCCTAGCATGGAAATAATAACCTTCGTTTTCCTAACTATAAATAATCTTAAGCCTTTTTCATTGTCTGTATATATATATATATATATATATATATATATATATCCCTGCTGACAACTGCGGAAAGTGGGAAGTTAGCTGCCAACACGATTGGGACATCACATGGTGTATGAGAGGCCCCGTAACAGTATGGGCTCTCACAGAGGACTTCTTCACCCAGAATGCAGTTGCCTCGTAAGGGAATGCGAGGTGGCTAGCAGTCCTTACGGCGGAGGAGGGGCAAGAAACCATCTGACAGGAAGTGGTCACAGTGAACACCTATAAGTGAAGTGACCCCCAGGAAAAAGAATAGCCAGAGAAACGGGCACTGATGAAGCTATTTCAAAGCAGAAACGCGTCTGCCGAGCGTTTCTTTGGACTCTGCACACTGAGCGCGAAAAATCAATAAAGCCTGTTCAAGCTTTCCCCGGAGCTGTCTCGCACTCTGTTCCTACCTGAAGAGAGCCTGGTTGTTGTTTGTTGCAGGTGAGCAGGTACTGGCTAGCGAGACGCCCTCTCGTTCTGGTGCTACGTGGGACACCTGCAACGTTGGATTGGAGCACTGTCTGCAACGCGTCGCCCCCCCGGTGCTACACATTTCCACAAGGAGGTATCTGGCACATGGGGAGAGAGGAGGCAATATTCTATTGCCTGATAAGGGGAGACCGGAATGGGCTTGAATCCCTGCTGACAACTGCGGAAAGTGGGAAGTTAGCTGCCAACACGATTGGGACATCACATGGTGTATGAGAGGCCCTGTAACTGTATGGGCTCTCACAGAGGACTTCATCACCCAGAATGCAGTTGCCTGGTAAGGGAATGCGAGGTGGCTAGCAGTCCTTACGGCGGAGGAGGGGCAAGAAACCATCTGACAGGAAGTGGTCACAGTGAACACCTATAAGTGAAGTGACCCCCAGGAAAAAGAATAGCCAGAGAAACGGGCACTGATGAAGCTATTTTAAAGGAGAAACGCGTCTGCCGAGCGTTTCTTTGGACTCTGCACACTGAGCGCGAAAAATCAATAAAGCCTGTTCAAGCTTTCCCCGGAGCTGTCTCGCACTCTGTTCCTACCTGAAGAGAGCCTGGTTGTTGATATATATATACACACACACATATATATATACACATATACACATATACACACACACATATATATATACACATATACACACACACATATATACATATAAATATACACACATACATAGATCCATATACACACACACATATGTATATATACATACACACACATATATATAAATATATATGTACAAATATGCATATATATAAATATATATGTGTATGCATATATATATACTTCCAACTGCCGCAATTCACATGTTTGCACATTATAAGTGAAACACTACCCCACTTGATGTTTGATGTATTATAATTAGGGCTCCCGGTTTTCCGTTTAAACGGATTTTTACATATAAATACAGACGGAAAACAGGTTTTCCTTTGTCTGTATTTATATGTAAAAACGGGAAAATACTACTGCCATGCTCCCTCAGAGAGTTGCCTCGCCACGCCCTCTTCCTGATTCTAGGGCTGTGGCCGCTGTGCCTGCCTACAGTAACGTGAAAGGTTTTGTTGATGCCCCAGCCATTTCTGGGGCTCCGCTCCGCCCTCGAGTGAGCTCTGCACCAGCCATTTGTAAACAAAAGTAAGTGCCCTCGGGGAAGAGGGGAGGGGGTGGGGCTGGAGTCAGTGGCGTAATCAGTTTTGGAGGCGGCAAAAACAGGAATCGAATGCCAGCACCCGTGGGGCGCCAAAGCCTAGCTACATCAGTGGAGTGTTGCCGAGTTTGTGGCCGGACTGCAGAGCAGTACACTGTGTATGTGTGGCTGCAAGAGCAATCTGGCCACAAACTCAAAGCCTTTCTACGCCCCTGACTGGAGTGTTTGCAGAGTTTGTGGCTGGACTGCATAGCCCATAACCGTTGTGGTCTCTTCCTTTTTTACTGGACAAGACAAGGACAGTGTCCACTTCTGCTGCCCCTCCCCTCTTTCTTCCTCTTCTTCCCTCTCTTTCTGTTGCGCTGCTCCTCACTTGTAGAAAACCGTAATTGTTCTTTCCTCTCCTTTCCGTCATTCGTTCCGCTGTGAAATGGATCCAAAAAGGAGAAACACGTTTGCTGCAAATGTCTTTGTCTGACATTTTTCTACACCAAAATGCAGCCTCAGGAGGAGAGAAAAAGGTTTTAAGATGCGAACAATAAATACATAACTAAATAAAACAAGACAGAGTAGTCGCAAAGTGGCCATTTTGGTTTTATTTACACCCAAACACATTAGCGCCACCTTTCAGAGTTTGCCAGTGAAGCGCTACTTTTCTTTTCATGTCGTTAGCTTTTCAGCAAATACACTCATTGATTTCTGAATAATGAGTGTAAAAGCTTTAAGGTGTATTCCCTATGAGTGTTTGCTTTTTTCCAGTACGTTGTTACTTTTTTTCAGGCAGCATATTACTCTAGTCTAGTGCATAATTTGAATTGAGTTGCTTCCAGGTGTTTATAGCGGGGCATAATTGGGTTGTAGCTGAAGGCAGTGTGAGTTTCTCTCAGTGGGGCAGTATGGTGTTCAGTGAGGGAGAGGACGTGGCACTCTACTGATGACAGAAACTGCAAGGCTCTGAGACAAATGGCTTGTGATAGCACTTTTAGGCGTATTTGGGACATTCTGCAAATGGCAAAGTTATCAGATGAATGAATATATTGTTTTGGCTAATAACAACCGAGTGCATGTGTGCATTGCCAATTTAAATAAATGTGGAAAAATACTAGCTGCAGCGTCAACTTTTGCTTGTGGCAAAAATAAATGTGGATAAATACAGATAAAATGCCCAAAAAATAAATATGGATAAATACAGAAGGAAATGGCAAAAAAATAAATACCATAAAACCGGGAGCCCTAATTATAATCCATTTTATGGACTGCATCATTATTTTTACATGTAAAGTCAATATGTATGGTCCTCAAAAAGCCCCCCTTACGTTTTCAGGACCTATGATACACGCAAATTGTGGGGACTATTGCTATATCGGTACTAGAATGATACAGCGATGTAGAAGTATGTTTTCCATGTCCATGATTATGTGGCTTATACTTTTGACTTGATCAATAGTACATCATGCTCCTGCCGATTATTGCTGATTATTGTTTATTATGATTATATTTTTGATTGAATCAATTGTACGATGAATATCGACAAATTGCACTATAGTATGTTTATTATATTTATGAACGCTAACATTTATTTTCATGACGAGTGGGCACACCATCTAAATTAAACAAGCATTGGCATAGCCAATAGGTCTCGCCTTTGGGACCTTATAAGTATTTAGTTATGCAGCACAATATCCTTGGTGCAACAACATCAACTGTTGCATGGCTAAACACTTATAAGGTCCCAAAGGCGAGACCTATTGGCTATGCCACTGCTTGTTTGTTATTCATTGGTTCTCATAAATAGCCATCAGCAATCCAGTAATTTACTGCTATGCCTTTGCCAAAGCGAGTAACTGAACCCTTGGGGTTCTTGGTGAAGAACATCCCTATTTTTCACCCATCTATAATTCTATATGTTATGCAAAGCTCTCACTGAGGCCCACCAGCGTCAACGCCTGACGTCGCAAAAGTGGTTAACAAAAGCGGTTACCCACTGTTGCTACATCGTAAAGGAATTCCAGGCTGCTCTGGCATAGGTTGTCATTGCAGCGCTGGCAGAGAAGAGATTGCATCAGGAGGGAAGGGTAAGGAAGGCACAGAGGGTGGTGAGGTGGGTGGCAGGAGACCATTTTTTGTGACATGGAGCAGAAGCCATGTTATGTATGGCTCCCCCATAACTTCTCTGTGCCTGCATAGGATTTGAAAGCAGGAGCAGATGATTTGGGTGGGCCATGCATAACATACAATTATAGATGGGCAACATTGAATAACAGGAATGTTTTTCACCGAGGGCTTCTAAGTGACATCATTATACTGCATTATTATTTTGGAGTAGCTTGCTTGAAAATGCTCTTTTCCTCAAACTACAGCTAAAAATGTGCATGGTTTCAAATTACAATGTTTAGATTTTGTTTATGATCCATGAATAACTTTTGGATAAAACAATGAATAATGGTGAGGGCCAGTGGATCTATACGAGTGTGTGGCTGTTGCATTTACTGCTCAATTATGTATTTATAAACTTTGTCACATAATATATGTCCAATAATTTGCAGATTTCACATGTCGTTTCTAGCACATATGGATTAAAATAAAATCACTACAAAATATACAGCAAAATTTGTGTTTTTACTACATCATTTAGATAACCACTGTGAAAACCAGACCTAAAGAAGCACTGTTAGGTGATACCGAGGACAGATATTGTTCTACAAAAATGGCAGAAACAAAAGATATGATTTTCATGGATACATTTGCATAATGGGCCTTGGGGCATTTGCATCACTTAGCTGTCAGCAGCCTCTCAGCAGCTGGCTTGCTGGTCAGGCAGGGCCCTATATAGACGTGTCACTAGCGCATGACATCAAACCCCTGTCTCACAAAATTAATCTTCTACCAGCACCCACCCAAACATGGACAAACATCTGTGATATGCAGATTTTTCACAACATCAGGCACAAAAGAAAGTAGAACCAGGATCAAATAACCAGAATGTACCGAAACGGGGTAGCAGCAGTACAGTAGTAGGTTACGAGCAAAGTCTGCCTAGTAACACTTCTGAAAGAATTTTTGACTCTATAAAAAAAGTTATATGATTTTTACAAATCCCCACGTCTAACTGGCCTCTGGGCATGTAGTTCCCGAAATCACTAACTGCAGTTCCTATAGTTTTCCATAATCCGCCATATAGGGTTCCAAACCATGGCTAGCATGAGACTCAAGATTGGATCATTTTGGGCTAATTAAAAATAGGGTGCCAAAAAACTGCTAAAGCATTTGTTTTCAATGGTTCTGAGCCAGAGGACAGAGAAAAACATACTGAATGTAGGAGTAATGTCTAGAGTCAGTAAAACTTTTTAAACAACGATGCACAGATTTCTACATATGCAGCCGTGTTTTTGGGTTCTAGTCTCAGCAGACCGCATCTCTCTCCAAGTGTGATGGGCATAAACAAAAAAAAAATAGGTTGGAACAAGGTCATGTAGAATATTGCAGTCAGCCACACCACAAAGAGGTCCTGTGTTTTACTGCTGCACATTCTTCTTCAAAATAAAAAATCTCTAACGCACGAAGACGGTTTGTAGGTTTGCTGCACTCAGAGCGGTAGAAAGGGCTGTAAGGTAAGACTAGGGCACACTACAGGGTTAACATCAGCTGCGACTTGCAGTCACCCAGTATATCAAATCCAACTTATCTTTCTGCCAAGCCACCAATGAACACAATGAACAAGGTCGAGCATGCTCCACATTGAGAGGTCACAGACCTACAGGATTAAGGTTCTGTCAAGGTGCATTTACACCGCAAGATGGAAAAGGGACACAGGGGTCGGGAGTATGGAAAGAGCATTGAGCTAGACGGGGAAAAGCTAAAATGAGAAGGGGGAAAACATATGAAAGAACAGAGCACAGCACAGTTTTAATGTTTAAAGACATTAGCCGACCTTTAGGGTTTGACAATGCTTGTTGGGGATGCTATGCTGAGCAGCATAAAAAAGCAAAATGCCCACCAGAGCGTAAAAATGTATGCATGTGCATGCATCATCACGCATATGAGTGCATACGTCATGCAGCTGTGGTGGTGTTTTATTTTTTTCGATTAATCTTATTAGGAGGAGGACACCACCTAGGTGCAGTAAATGGGTAAAAAACACAACAAAAGGAGCCGGTGTTGACAAAGTGCAGGTGCAAAGCACCGGAAAACACCTGCTCAAATCAAGCACTGACTGCAGCTGCCTAGCCCGCCAAAAAAACAAGCATTGGCCGCGCGGTCGTGAAAGTGACGCAGCCGCGAAAGTGAAAGTGATCTCATGCTTAATGAGGAAGAGAGGGGGGGCGGGTTGTGTGTGTGCATGACGAGAGAGTTAATGAGCCATGACGAGCAGATGGCGGCTGTACGCGCGCGTAACCGCAAGCTTGAGGCCAGCAAAAGTGTATGGTCGGACTTTTAAAAGCCCACTTACTAAATGTCTCGCCAGAGCAGCGCATGCGCTGGCTCAGGCGAGACCTAAAAACCTGCAGTGGGGCAGCACATCACACATGATCCTGGGAAACTTGGCAGCTATGGTAAACAAACAAAATAATTACATGCGTGGTGATTGCACTTTTTGTTGTGGAAGCACACAATTTATGCCCAATCAAAACATGTACTAACACTTAATCACCTCTCAGTGAAAGTTCTTTTTAGGTAAATCACATAAGGTCACAGTACCTGAAAATGAGCCATTTGCTGAGGTACTGTTTCTCTTCTGCTGAAAGAAACTTCTCTCTGGTCCTTCTTCTGTGTCCACACCTGCGACACGGCAGCAGTCCTTCTTTTGTACCCATGAAGGCTAGGAGTAGCGCTGCTGGTTGCCACGGAGATGCCTTTTTCCGGTTCCGACTGCCATTGAACAGGGAAGGGGAGGTTGTTGTTGTTGGACCGGAAGCACGTGGTGGAAAGGTTGCAGGCTTGCAGCGCGAGCTAGGAGGATGATCGGGAGTATCCTGTTCTACATCCTGCTGCCCGTGGCTAGGGCCCTGCGGGGGTGGAGCCAGGGTAAGGTGTGGAACAACCGTGAGGAGGGGGCAAGTTTAGTAGTCTAGACTGGGTGGGAGGAGAGGAGACAGACGGGAGAGGGGGTTGCAGTAGAAGAGAAAGCCTTCCTTGGAAGAAGGGGAGGCTGAAGGCTGATTCGTGGCAAGAGCTAAGATCAAGGAACAGAGAGGATGTGAAAGAAAGCTAGATAACGTGTGCCAAGTAGCTCATACACAGCGTTCTTTAATTAGGAGACTCCCCTTTTCCCAATCATATTTGTTACTAATTATCATCCTTCTGTAAGCCGGTTTCGAAGCGCTACGAAGGACCTTTTGCGAGGCATGTAGCGCTTTCTAACGCCCAAACTAATGAATGCATCCTAGGGTCACAGGAGTTTTGTAGGTGTTCCCATATATTGAAATGTATAGAGGAGACAAAGTGAATGGAAACCAGAAAAACTGGGGGGCGGAGACCGGTGCAGTGCGAAGTGGAGCAGAAGGAAAAAGTGTCGTAAAGGTGGCGTGGAGATAGAGCCGAGGAGAGGAATGAGCTGGGGGTTCGCAGGGAAAGATGTCAAAAATGAGAAAAGAAGAAACGAGAGTACCACATATTCAAAACGGATCGCAGGAATGGGGCAATGGGAGAATGAAGGGCAGGAAGTGTGACCAGCTATTATTCTGCATAGTTATGGGAGTTGCTCTGGAACTTGGCCAAAAAGCGGCGACGCTCGCTAGCATACGAGGCTTCTGTTACCACTCCCACCAGCAGCAATATCAGAAATAATGACTATGGTTACCTCACTGTAAGGCCTTCCAAAGGTCATAATGCACTATTGGGTAGAGTACTTGAGCTGGTTTGTGTTGCCATGTCATAAACGACGAGGAAATGCCACCACCTTGGTAAATGTTGCTTAATCGTTTTTCTGTTTAGGTTCCATGAACTGTTCTAGCGCAGCAACTTGAATACAAACCCAAAAAAAAAAAACTGGAACCATAACCTTTTCTGCTCATCCTGTTTGTTTACATTTTCTAACCTTAATTCCCACTCACCCAGTCATTCTAGAGTTTTGTGTCATCAGTTCCGGTGTTGCTCAGACAGTACGTCACGTAAAAAATTGGGAAAATAGCCTGTGCATAATCCAACATTTTTTAGTAAAACTATATCCCTGTCTTTGAAACACCCCGCAGCGTAAAGTTTCTAAATATAGGCTGGGAATAAATGGCCCAGTGTGCGATTTTTCACTCTGACAGCTGCTTTCGTGGGCGATATGAAGGTAAACAGTTATGAGCTAAAGCCCATCCTTGCTTATGCGCAGTTGACTCCACAATTTTTCTTGCTGACTGGATTTGTCCAGTTTCTCTGTGACCGTCTGGTTGTTCTTTGCTGCTTGTGCACCCGCCCCTCTGGATGTGCTCCTTGCACTGCTTGCTATATAATGCTTCCAACTGAGAACTCCGCCACAGGCTCTTAATGCCTGCTAGCAATGGCCTTGCCCTTCTGACCGGCTGGTTTAATAAATTTGGAGATCTGAGTGTCTCTGACCCGAAGCTTGCCTGTATGTTCGTTCCCTTCCTTGGCTGCCTGTGTCGTGCTGACTGTGCTATTTGAGATCAGGCTGAGTGTGGAATGTTCTGGAACGTTTTAAAAACAATAGATTCTGGAAAGTTCCATTCAGTTGTGAAGTGTCAGTTTAGAGCAAAGGCAATTCAGGAACACCAGGGAATACTTATATACACAGCAAGGAACACCTAATACAGAAACTACCTTCCTGTCCCCAGTGGGCCATCAGGTAAGCAGCTCTGAGTGGAGCCAACCTCGGATCACTTCGTGGGATCTTAGGTAGTGCCTGCAGTTAGTAGAGGTTTTCTGCTGTCAGCCTAAGGATTTCAAGGCCTAAATAAGTTTGTAGGGCAAGGCCTCTGTGAGTAGAACTGATACTAGTTTAACATGTACTGCATCTGCTATAAGAAGACTAACTGTGGTATCCTTCTTCAGCAAAGCATGCCGTAGTGGAGGAACCTTGAGAGTAATCGGTGCCGTTCAGTACCTGTTACTTGTATGGTCACCTTGTGAGCAGTCAGTCAGGTCGATGATCTCTTTGCCAATGGTGTAGTGGCCGCGAGCGTAGTTGTTGGCTGCATCTTCTTTGCCGGTGATGAGTTGCTCGGGGTGGAAGAGTTGGCGGTAGGTTCCAGTGCGAACTTCGTCTGGTGAAAGATGCGCAGAAGGTTAGTACAACAAAGCGCTATACGGCGGTTGAAAACTGCTGTCAGAAGGGGCCCGAAAAGCTTTAGTGATGCGAGTAGGAGGCGCAAATCGAACTAGACAAAAGGAAAAAAAAAACAAGCACAAGCGCGCGCGCCTCGCGCGGCAGCAGGGGGAGGGGAGAGAGGAGGGGGCCTGCGCGATTCCCTTGCGGGAGCGAGCAGCAAGGCGCGATAATTGATAACATATGGCGCCAGCTGCTCGCTCCCGCAAGGGAATCGCCAAACGTGCACGCGTTGCCATTGGAAGCAATGCAATGCATGCACGTTTTTCCCCTCAAAACCGACTCGATGGCTAAAGGTCTTTTTCCTCAGCAGCGCATGCGCGCTGCGTAGGCGAGACCTAAAAAAGGCTACCTATCAGCCGAAAGGCATCATTTGTGAGCCAAGAAACTGGTATACGGACTCCTGGTGTGCCACTTCATTGTATTGAGACTGTGAATTTGATTTGAATATATTTATATTTCTTGATCATGACCAAGGTGACTTGATCGGCGAAATGCGACGGGTTTTGCTTGTGCCTCTATACCTGTACTGCTGTGGTACTTCCTTTGGACAATAAATCATTGGCAAACATGCTGGAGTGCGCGTCCTTTCTACCGCATGGAGTTTGTGGACTTTGATACATTTTGGAACTCACACCAACAGTGCACCCCTGCTGACAGGGTTTGGAACTTTGTGAGACTGGTGGAGTTAATTTATATATAAATATATTGGAACTTTCCAGGGAAGAAGAAGATATACTTACACTTCGACTGTCGTACTGCACTCAAACCAACTTTAACTATGGGCAAACCTGTATTGATTTCTTTGGTTTCATGAGAAAGTTAAAGCTCAGGAAATTTGGCAGCAATAAGGACAAAAGAAGTCGCGGAGTGAGTAGTAGGGGGGAAGTGTTTCAAACTAACTGGCAGTCACTGATATGGAACTCCTATATTATTTAGAGCAGCTTGAAAGGGACAATGAAGAATAAAATCTTTTGTCTTCTGCCAAGGTAAAGGCAGACGCCCTTGAAATTGAAATTTACAGGAGTGTTGAGGTTCCATTCAAACCTAAATCATTTTTTCTTGCAGTTCTACCTAGGGATTTTTTGGATATATTTTCTGAATTGGTAATTAATCTGAAATCACTATCGGTGACATCGAGTGAGGAATTTTTGTTGGGCAATGGGGCACAGGGGGCCAGATACCATCAAGTTGTTAACAAAATCGAAAACAGAAAGGATATAGTAGTCCGACAATCAGACAATGGGGGCAATATTGTGCTGTGGCCCCTTGATAAATATGTCACATAGGCAAAGTACCAATTAAGATCTACTGCATGTTATCGTAAAGTACCACAATCAAACTTGGTTGAAATAAAAAAAAAAAGTATTTTGTTCAGTTGTCGAAGTGGAGAGGGACAGGTTTACTTACCCAGGAAGAGTACCTTTATTTGAAAGTAGATGCTCCGATAACTCCCTTTTTATACTTGATACCAAAATTCACAAGAACTATCAGAATCCTCCAGGCAGACCAATCATTTCTGCCATTGGGAGCCTATTTGAGATCACGTCCCGCTTTATTGATTACTTTTTGCAAGAATATGTTTGCAATCTACCTTTTCATATTCAGGATACGGGCGACATTTTTTAAAACGATTTATGACATCACGTGGGAAGACTCAGATGTCATTATGATGTTAGATTTCACCTCCCTTTACACTAGTATATCCCATAAAGTGGGACTTAAAGCTGTTTCACACTTTTTAGGCGCTAGGTCAATACATCTCCATCAGCACACAGCCATGCTTTTGAAAATTACCAAATGGTGCCTGGAAAATAACTTTTTCGTGCTGGGGAAAGTCACATACATACAGGCAGGTAAGGGGCACTACCATGGGCACCTGCTTTGCCCCAAGTTATTCCAATCTCACATGGGGTGGTGGGAGGAGCAGGTGCTCAGGACGTAGCATGCAAGGGAATGGTCAGAGAACATTGTCCTTTGGACTAGTTTTAATGATGATTTATTTATCCTCTGGAAAGGTACCCCTGACCCTGCACAAGTTTTTGCACTTAAATTGAATAAGAATTATTTAAATTTAAACTTCACTTCTAGTATGAGTACAACAGAGGTCTGTTTTTGAGATCTGGTTGTTTTTGTGAAGTACCACAGACTACACACGAAAACACATAGAAAACTCACGGTAGGGAATTCCATTCTGCATTCAAGTAGTTTCCACCCGAGTGAACTAAAACAAAGCATTCCTTATGCAGAGCCTCTTCGGATGAAGAGAAACTGCAGTGAAGTAATTACTTTGACAGAAGCACAGATGGAACTCCAGGACAGATTTGTTGCAAGAGGCTATAATCCCAAAGTACTGAATCAAGCAAAAAGCAAAGCTGAGGGGATCTCTAGGGATACTTTGTTGTTTTCACAAAAAGAAAAAAACAAGAAGGTAGGCGATAAAAATGAACTAAGAATGATTACAGGATTTCTTACCCACCACCAGAGAGTGAGAGGGATATTAACAAGACATTGGAACCTCATAAAGGGTGACCCGGTAATAGACCATGAAGTACCGAGAAAACCTTTACTAAATTTCAGATGTGCAAAATCTATGCACCAGGAACTGGTAGTTAGCAGCCCAGAGGTACAGCATTCTGACACTTGACTTAGAGGAAACCCGAGGCTTCTCAAATGCCATAGATGTAAGGCATGCCAGCAGGGTAAAAATATGAAAGGTTCAGCCGCACTCACTCCGTGGAACAGCCAAAAAACACCAGCGAGTCGGCTTTTAGTCAGGCACTTTATTTGCATATGATTAATTCTTGTGCCACAACACCCAACACAGGATGCCTACGCGTTTTGGCTTGCGCCTTCGACTGGGCAACCCTATTCCTACAACCAATGTGAATTTTAACCCCTTCGCTGCTAGGCCTTTTCCCCCCCTGTGCTAAGCCTTTTTTTGGCTATTTGGGGTAGTTCGCGCTTAGGCCCCTGTACCTTTTTGACCACATAAGGTATCCACGCCAAATTTGTGTCCTTTTTTTCCAACATCATGGGGATTCTAAAGGTACCCAGGGTTTGTGGATTCCCCTGGAGGGGACCCAGAAATTAGCCAAAATACAGCTACATTTTTTTTTTTGTGAAAAATTGGAAAAAAGGTCTACAGATGAAAGCGTCTGGTTTTTTCCCTGCAAATGGTATCAAAAAAGGGGTTGTGGTGCTGAAATCACCATCTTCCCAGATTTCAGGGACAAGCAGACTTTTGTCAGAAAACCAAAATGTTTTACACAGTTTTGGCATTTTTTGGGACATAGCCTATTTTTGCTATTTTTTGTGCTTTCAACTTCTTTCCAGTTAATGGTAGAAATGGGTATGAAAGCAATAATGGATCCTGGAAAGCTATACATTTTAGAAAAGTAGACAAAATTATGAATTCAGCAAGGGGTCTTTTGTGTAGATCCTTCAAGGTTTCTTTATAGAAACTAACCATTGAATATAGGAAATTTGAAAATTAGTTGAAAAAACAGCCATTTGTGTCAACATTTTCACCTGTAACTGCTTCTAATTATGACAGCTGTTTGAAAGCAATATACCGTTACATCCGCTGGACACTTCTGGTTGTGGGGATATATAGGACTTGTAGGTTCACCAAGAACCCGACGAACCCAGAGCCAATAACTGAGCAGCGTCTTGCAATGGTTTTTTATTATATACCGGGTATATAGCAATTAATTTGGGGAAATATATACATGGAAAAATCAGTATGAGAGACACCTATGTATTTCTGAAATTGGAACAAAATATAAAGTTTAGAAACAGTAGATATTTGCACATTTCCGAAATTGTGAGTACCCATACTAGCATGAGAATTATAGGTCATTTTTCAAAATGACTTCTTTTTTACACATTGTCTTTCACTTGGAAGGCAGAAATGCATCGAAAGTCAATAGGTAATAACAGTTGCTCTACAATTCTGTGTTACCCTATGTCTCCCAATAAAAATGGTACGTCACTTGTGTGGGTAGGCCACGTGCCCGCGACAGGAAACGGCTCAAAACGCATCGTGGACACACTTTATTATTACAGTGAAAACTGACCCTTTTTTTGCAATGTGCCTAGCTGTAGATTTTGAACCCTAACTCTGCCAGCACCTAGGGAAACCTAGCAAACCTATACATTTCTGAAAACTAGACACCCAGGGGAATCCAGGATGAGGTGACTTGACTGGCTCTCACCAGGTTCTGTTACCCAGAATTCCTTGCAAACCTAAACATTTGTCAAAAAACCCACATTTTCCTCACATTTCTGTGGTGGAAAGTTATGGAATCTGCGTGGATCCACAAAAGTCCACCCACCCCGCGTTCCCCAAAGTCTTCCGAGAAAAATGGTACCTCACTTGTGTGGGTAGGCCTAGTGCCCGCAACAGGAAACGGCCCAAAACGCAACGTGGAAACGGACCCTTTTTAGCAAAGTGCCTAGCTGTAGATTTTGAACCCTAGCTCTGCCGGCACATAGGGAAACCTAGCAAACCTATACATTTTTGAAAACTAGACACCCAGGAGAATCCAGGTTGGGGTGACTTGTCTGGCTCTCACCAGGTTCTGTTACCCAGAATCCCTTGAAAACCTCAAAATTTGTTAAAAAAAACAACAATTTTCCTCACATTTTTGTGGTGGAAAGTTCTGGAATCTGCGTGGATCCACAAAATTCCACCCACCCCGCATTCCCCAAAGCCTTCCGAGAAAAATGGTACCTCACTTGTGTGGGTGGGTCAAGTACCCGCGGCAGGCAAGGGCCCAAAACCAATTGAGGCAACATCAAAATTACCTATCACAAAACAACCTGGTTTTGCAAGGGGGGTCGAATGAGTTTTTGGCCCCAGGGTCAATGGCCATTTAGGGAAACCTACCAAACCCACACATTTCTGAAAACTAGACACCTGGGGGAGTCCAGCTAGGTATGGCTTGCGTGGGTCCCCCAACATTTCCCTACCCAGAATCCCCTGCAAACCTCAAATTTAGCTGAAAAAATCACTTTTTTCTTAAATTTCTGTGTGGAAAAGTTCTGGAATCTGCGTGGATCCACAAATTTCCTACCACCCAGCGTTCCCCCAAGTCTTCCAATAAAAATGGTACCTCACTCGCGTGGGTGGGTCAAGTACTCTCGTCAGGCAAGGGCCCAAAACCTATTGAGGCGACATCAAAATTACCTATCACAAAACAACCTGGTTTTGCAAGTGGGGTCCCATGAGTTATTGGCCCCGGGCTCGGCGGCCATCTAGGGAAACCTACCAAACCCACACATTTCTGAAAACTAGACACCCGGGGGAGTCCAGCAAGGTATGGCTTGCGTGGGTTCCCCAACATTTCCCTACCCAGAATCCCCTGCAAACCTCAAATTTTGTTGAAAAAATCAATTTTTTCTCATATTTATATGTGAGAAAGTTGTAGGATCACCGGGCTGACACAAATTTCCTACTACCCAGCATTCCTCCAGGTCTCCCGATAAAAATGGTACCTCACATGTGTGGGTAGGCATAGTGGCTGCAACAGGAAATGGCCCAAATCGTACTGTGGAGACTTCAAAATTACCTATCGCAAAGCAACCTGGTTTTGCAAGGGGGGTCACCTGCGATTTGGTCCCGGGGTCCACAGCCATCTAGGGAAACCTACCAAACGCACACATTTATGAAAACTAGATACCCCGGGGAGTCCAGCAAGGTATGTCTTACGTGGATCCCCCAACGTTTTCCTACCCAGAATCCCCTGCAAACCTCAAATTTAGCTGAAAAAATCTCTTTTTTTCTCAAATTTCTGTCTGGGAAAATTATGGAATCTATGTGGATCCACAAATTTCCTACCACCCAGCGTTCCCCCAGGTCTCCCGATAAAAATGATACCTCACTCGCGTGGGTGGGTCAAGTACCCGTGACAGGCAAGGGCCCAAAACGTATTGAGGAGACATCAAAATCACCTATCACAAAACAACCTGGTTTTGCAAGGGGGGTCACCTGGGTTTTTAGCCCCGGGCTCGGCGGCCATCTTGGAAACCTACCAAACCCACACATTTCTGAAAACTAGACACCCGGGGGAGTCCAGCGAGGTATGGCTTGCGTGGGTCCCCCACCGTTTTCCTACCCAGAATCCCCTGCAAACCTCAAATTTAGCTGAACAAATCACTTTTTTCTCAAATTTCTGTCTGGGAAAGTTATGGAATCTACGTGGATCCACAAATTTCCTACCACCCAGCCTTCACCCAGGTCTCCCAATAAAAATGATACCTCACTCGCGTAGGTGGGTCAAGTACCCGCGACAGGCAAGGGCCCAAAACGTATTGAGGAGACATCAAAATGACCTATCACAAAACAACCTGGTTTTGCAAGGGAGTCACCTGGGTTTTGGCCCCAGGCTCGGCGGCTATCTTGGGAAACTACTAAACCCACACATTTCTGAAAACTAGACACCCGGGGAGTCCAGCGAGGTATGGCTTGCGTGGATCCCCCAATGTTTCCCTACCCAGGATGCCCTGCAAACCTCAAATGTAGCTGAAAAAAACACATTTTCCACATATCTTTGGGTGGAATCACCGTGCCGGCACAAATATCATACCCCACAGCGTTCCTCTCAGTCTCCCGAGGAAAATGATACCTCACTTGTGTGGGTAGGGCAAGGGCCTGTGACCGGGAAGAGCCCAAAACTTAGGGTTTTAGGGTATAGTACCGACAATTCTAAGCGCTACATTTTTTTAAATATGCGTTTTTAGCCAATTCTGCATTGGACACCCACACAAGTGAGGTATCATTTTACTCGGGACACCAAGGAGAATACTGTGGGGTTGGACATTTGTGACGGCACGGTGATTCCACGCAAAAATATGTGGAAAATGTGTTTTTTTTCAGCTAAATTTGAGGTTAGCAGGGGATTCTGGGTAGGGAAACGTTGGGGGATCTACGCAAGCCATACCTTGTTGGACTCCCCCGGGTGTCTAGTTTTCAGAAATGTGTGGGTTTGGTAGGTTTCCCTAGATGGCAGCGAGCCCGGGGCCAAAAAACCAGGTGCCCCTCCCCCAAAACCAGGTTGTTTTGTTATAGGTACTTTTGAAGTCTCCACAGTACAATTTGGGCCATTTCCTGTTGCAGCCACTATGCCTACCCACACATGTGAGGTACCATTTTTATCGGGAGACTTGGAGGAACGCTGGGTAGTAGGAAATTTGTGTCAGCCCGGTGATCCTACAACTTTCGCACACAGAAATGTGAGAAAAAATTGATTTTTTTCAACAAAATTTGAGGTTTGCAGGGGATTCTGGGTAGGGAAATGTTGGGGGACCCACGCAAGCCATACTTTGCTGGACTCCCCCGTGTGTCTAGTTTTCAGAAATGTGTGGGTTTGGTAGGTTTCCCTAGATGGCCACTGACCCCGGGACCAAAAACTCATGGGACCCCCCTTGCAAAACCAGGTTGTTTTGTGATAGGTAATTTTGATGTCACCTCAATAGGTTCTGGGCCCTTGCCTCTCGCGGGTACTTGACCCACCCACACAAGTGAGGTACCATTTTTCTCGGAAGACTTTGGGGACTGCGGGGTGGGTGGAATTTTGTGGATCCACACAGATTCCAGAACTTTCCACCACAGAAATGTGATGAAAATGTTGTTGTTTTTTTACAAATTTTGAGGTTTTCAAGGGATTCTGGGTAACAGAACCTCTGTGAGAGCCAGACAAGTCACCCCATCCTGGATTCCCCTGAGTGTCTAGTTTTCAAAAATGTATAGGTTTGCTAGGTTTCCCTATGTGCCGGCAGAGCTAGGGTTCAAAATCTACAGCTAGGCACTTTGCAAAAAAGGGTCAGTTTTCACTGTGAAAATGTGGTGTGTCCACGTTGCGTTTTGGGCCGTTTCCGGTCGCGGGCACTAGGCCTACCCACACAAGCGAGGTACCATTTTTCTCGGAAGACTTTGGGGAACACGGGGTGGGTGGGATTTTGTGGATCTACGCAGATTCCAGAACTTTCCACCACAGAAATGTGAGGAAAATGTGTTTTTTCTTTACAAAATTTGAGGTTTGCAAGGGATTTTGGGTAACAGAACCTGGTGAGAGCCAGACAAGTCACCCCATCCTGGATTCCCCTTGGGGTCTAGTTTTAAAAAATGTACAGGTTTGCTAGGTTTCCCTATGTGCCAGCTACGCTAGGGCCCAAAATCGACAGGTAGGCACATTGCTAAAAAAAAATCGGTGCCTAGTGGGCTTTCTGCCGCCCTGGGGGGGAATCGGGGGCGGGGGGTTTGCCCTGATATGCCCCCAATGGGGAGCAGAAAGACTGTGGCTATTTTTTGTGGGGGTGGGGGCATTGGTATGCCCATTCTGGGCAGCCCCCACCCCAACGCATAAAAAAAGCCAGCCTAATCACTGGTGCCTAGTGGGCTTTCTGCTCCCCCGGGGGGCAGATCAGGGGCCACTGCCCCCATCTGCCCCCCCGGGGGGGCATAAAGACTGGAATTTCTCCGGGAGGGGGTGGGTGTATTGTCATGCCCATTTTGGGCAGCCCCCACCCATACACAAATTTTAAAAAAATCCCTGGTTTCTAGTGGGGTTTCTGCTACCCGGGAGGGGGCAGATTGGGGCCTGCTTCCCCCATATGCCCCCCAGGGGGGCAGAAAGACTGGAATTTTTGCGGGCGGGGGGTGGGGGCATTGGCATGCTCGTTTTGGGCAGCCCCCACCCCTGATTCAAATTGGCAAAAAAAATCCCTGGCATCTAGTGGGCTTTTGTGCCCCCAGGGGGCAGAAAGACTGTAATTATTGCAGGGGGTGGGGGCATTGGCATGCCCATTTTGGGCAGCCCCCACCCTAATTCAAATTGCCCCTAAAAAAATCCCTGGCGTCTAGTGGGCTTCTTGCCCCCCCCGGGGGGGCAGATTGGGGGCTACTGCCCCCATCTGCCCTCCAGGGGGGGCAGAAAGGCTGTAATTGTGGCAGGGGAGTGGGGGCATTGGCATTCCCGTTTTGGGCAGCCCCCTCCCTAATTGAATTATACAAAAAAAAATCCCTGGCATCTAGTGGGCTTTCTGCCCCCCCGGGCAGAAAGGCTGTTATTGTGCGGGGAGGGGTGGGGGCATTGGAATGCCCATTTTCGGCAGCCCCCACCCTAAAAACAATTGCGCAAAAGAAAATCCCTGGCTTTTAATGGGCTTTCTGCCCCCCCGGGGGGGCAGAAAGTGTGTTATTGTGGCAGGGGGTGGGGGCATTGGAATGCCCATTTTGGGCAGCCCCCACCCTAAAAACAATTGCGCAAAAAAAAATATCCCTGGCGTTTAGTGGGCTTTCTGCCCCCCAGGGGGGGCAGAAAGACTGAATTTTGACAATTTTATATGGGGGAAGCGAAGGCCCTTGCCCAAGGGGCCGCTCCCCCCTCCATGGTGTCTAGTGGGTGAATCCCTGCTTGGGGATCGCCCTCCTGGGGCGATCCCCAAGCAGGGATCCACTGGGGAGGGGTACCATTGGAAAGGGGAGATCCCCCTTTCTACGTGCTCAGGGGGCCACGCGGCCCCCCTCCCCAAAAATGGGGAAAAAAATCAAAAAACGGAAAGGCTGGCCTCGGGGGATGGGGTCCCCGGGGCCTTAAATGGCCTGAGGAGGGGGCCACGCAGCCCCCTCCAAATATTTAAAATTTAAAAAAAGAGGGCATGCCCCGGGGGATGGGGTCCCGGGGCCAATATAGGCCCAGGGAAGGGGGCCACGCGGCCCCCTTCCCGTTTTATTTTAATAAAAAAAAAATGAAAATCCTCATGCCCCGGGGGATGGGGTCCCCGGGGCCAAAGAGGCCAAGGGAAGGGGGCCACGCAGCCCCCTCCCATACAATTTTTTTTAAAAAAAGACCAGCATCGTGCCGGAGGCCCCGCCCCCACCCTGCAGCAGTCTGCAAACGCGTCCCTGGGGATGGGGAACGATTCCCCCTGAATACTGGGGGTCCCTAGGGGCCAACTAGCCCACCAGGAACCTCCAGTATGCGCCAGAGGCTGCGTTGCAGAGAGGTGTACAGAGGCCACGCCCTTTTACACCTCTCTGCAACGCAGCTCTGTGGTGCTTTTGGAGGTACATGGTGGGCTAGTTGGACTCCAGGGACCCTCAGGATTCAAGGGGACTTAATCCCCCAACTTAAAATGCGCCACGGGGCGCGTTTGCACAGTGGTGAAGGGAGGGGGCGGGGCTTCAGGTAATGTGTGCAAACAGGCCCCGTGTCGCATTTAAATCCTCTTCAATCCTGAGGGTCCCTGGGGGCCAACTAGCCCACCAGGTACCTCCAGTAAGCGCCACGGAGCTGCGTTGCAGAGTGTTGTAAAAGGGGCGTGGCCTCTGTACACCTCTCTGCAATGCAGCCCCCTGGCGCATACTGGAGGTTCCTGGTGGGCTAGTTGGCCCCTAGGGACCCTTAGGATTGAGGAGGAATTAATTCTCCAACTTAAAACGTGCCACAGGGCGTGTTTGCAGACATGTCACCTCAGGCCCCACCCCCTTCCTTCACCATTGTGCAAATATTCCTCTAAAATCAGCTGAACTACGAATTCCGATTTACTCACCTGTTATCAGGAGAGACCTCAGTGCTGCATCTTTGAGCCCAGTACTGATCCTGAAAAGTAATTTTAACCGTACTTACCAGTAACTTGAATTTCCTTCCATAGGATATCATTGCCTGCTTTTTGCTGAAAAAGTTTCTAAGTGTCGATTTTTGAAACTTACAAATATTCCTCTAAAATCAGCAGAACTACGAATTCCGATTTACTCACCTGTTATCAGGAGAGACCTCAGTGCTGCATCTTTGAGGCCAGTACTGATCCTGAAAAGTAATTCTAACCGTACTTAACAGTAACTTGAATTTCCTTCCATAGGCTAACATTGACTGGTTTCACTTGGAAATTCTTCTAAGCGTGGATTTTTTGAACTTTATAATATTCCTCTAAAATCAGCAGAACTACGAATTCTGATTTACTCACCTGTTATCAGGAGAGAACCCAGTGCTGCATCTTTTAGCCCAGCACTGACCCTGAAAAGTAATTCTAACCGTACTTACCAGTAACTTGTATTTCCTTCCGTAGGAATCCATTGTCTGGTTTTCAGCAGAAAAGTTTCAAAGTGTTGATTTTCACAAACTACAAATATTCCTTAAAAATCGCCTGTATGACTTAAACGCATTCTTTCAACTGTTTACAGGAGATGCACCAGTGCTGGATCCAGGATCCACCACTGAGTAAGAAAAAGTAACGATAACACTACTTACCTGCTAAGTGAATTTCCTCCCATAGGATAACATTGGTGATTCTATGTGAAAAAGTTTCTAAGTGTCAACTTTTAAAATACAATAATATTCCTTAAAAATCACTACTGTAACCAAAACGCTTTTACTCAACTGTTTACAGGAGATGTCCCAGGACTGAATCTAGGATCCAGTCCTGTGGTTAGAAAAGTAATCCATAAAGTAACTAATTGCATTTAGCTAGAAATTCACATTGAGCTCAATGTTACATTGTGTTTGAAATTGTGTTGCCCATTGCAACAACTGTAACTACTGTACTTAAAAGTCTATTGCCTATTTGCAAAGTATTTAAACTAAAGTAATTCATTCTGAGAAAGTATATTTTGTAATGTAATGTATAATGTAATTACAATGTAATTTAAAAAATAAAATATCTAAAAATAAATAGTTTAAAAAAATGTAGTAAATCAGTATAAAAATAAATAAATATAACAATTAATACATTTAAAAATTGTCATTTACAAAACCTTTGAAATTCACTGAAAAAAACCATAGGTTTCAGACATGTTATAGTTAGGAATTAGCATTTAAAAAACCTTTGAAATTCACTGAAAAAACCATAGGTTTCAGGCTTGTTATAGTTAGGAATTAGCATTTTAAAAACCTTTGAAATTCACTGAAAAAACCATAGGTTTCAGGCCTGTTATAGTTAGGGTTTAGCATTTAAAAAACCTTTGAAATTCACTGAAAAAACCATAGGTTTTAGGGAAAGTTATAGTTAGTTGGACATTGCACTCGTACAAAACCCGTGAAATTCCCCCGTTATAGTTAGTTCAGCTAACTATAACTCGCGCCCCGCAATGCACTGCTGATGACGTCACATATTACATCACTCATGACATGGTCAGTGACAT
Organism: Calotriton arnoldi; assembly: GCA_963921515.1. Classification (NCBI taxonomy): domain Eukaryota; kingdom Metazoa; phylum Chordata; class Amphibia; order Caudata; family Salamandridae; genus Calotriton; species Calotriton arnoldi. Next base: position 677,866 of record CAWUFW010000579.1, read on the forward strand.
CACTGATGACATCACTGATGACATCTCAAATGACATCACTGATGACATCATCCATGTGAGAATTTAATGCATCTTCTCACACCCTAATATAACTTTTGATACACCCACTCTAAATTACAGACTGCCATTCTCAAAACCATACACACTCCAATACCAATAAGTACATACCCACTCATTGATTCTTAGGTCCACACACACACATCTACTCACTCACCCGTAAAGTCACTCATACTTACAGTCACTCAGTACAGGACTATCATATGCACTCATACACCTATATAAACACTCACACAACGCAACTCATCCATAGAGGTACTCACACACCTAGTCAGTCATGCAAATAATTAATCACACTCCAATTTACTCACCTATACAGTTATACACACCAGCTCACTTATTCATAAAAATACTAGCACATTCTTACGCTCCTATGCAATCACTGATGCAAGCACACACTCATCCATATAGCCACTCTCACAATCACACACTCTCACTTATAGCCACACAACACACATATATACTGCCTTTCACATATGTAGTTACTCACACATGTACCACTGAGATATACATTCAATCACTAACACACCCATACACACACGCACCCACCCATACAGTCCATCACAGACGCACTGTTGAAACCATGCACCCAGTGAATCACCCACTCACACATCTATGCACAGAGTCACACACACCCCACCCACACAAACACTGAGGCACCCATATAGATACTCAGAGAACCAATCCATAACCCATAAAGACACTCATTTAGCTAGTCAGAAACCCATGCAGCTGCTTACACAACAACAGACAGACGCATACAGACATTCACACAGTTTAGTCACTCACCCATGCATCCAGTAAGATACATTTAATCACTCACTTATAGACTCAGTCACGCACCTACTAAATCATCCATTCAGACGCTTATACACCCACTCATTCTTCAATACGCCTTTCCCTATATATATTAAACATATTTAAACTTTACAGAAACACACAGTCACTGGATGATGTCAGTGATGTCATCAGTGATGTCACTGACCATGTCATGAGTGATGTAATATGTGACGTCATCAGCAGTGCATTGCGGGGGCGCGAGTTATAGTTAGCTGAACTAACTATAACGGGGGAATTTCATGGGTTTTGTACGAGTGCAATGTCCAACTAACTATAACTTTCCCTAAAACCTATGGTTTTTTCAGTGAATATATATATATATATATATATATATATATATATATATATATATATCCCAGCATGTGACTTTCCCTTCTCCCAAGTCACGAAACGAGGCGCACACTGGCAAAGTGAGTTTGAAAATTTAATAGTCACACGTACACTAATGGACAGACTCGTTTCGGCTTCACGCCTTCCTCAATGTCACATCACAATTCCAAACAATTTCATTTTTAAAACATAGATTAAATCATAGAAAACGAGAGAGGACTTACAGTTCATCAGTCATAAACATAAAGAAGGGCCAACTCTAATCAGTGTTTGAGTTTCTTTGGCGGCCATGATGGAATGCCTATATGCATTCATTCTCATGGCCTTCAACAATATGCAAAATGAAGACAATAAATTATTAATTCATTATTATGCTGTGCAAATTTCAATGTTAGATGAGCATAGATAAAGAAGCATACAGTTCTCTACCAGGCATGTCAATTAATTATTATTTCATTAATCAATGATACTCAAGTTGAATATATGGCAGTACACCAATCCTGCCCTGTATGGCTTCCTGCCAGCTCATAGCCTTGATGCTCATCCCAATCTCATTCCAAAGAACAAATTTTACAAACAATTCCGCCCTGAATGGGCTATTTCAATCCATTATAATCTATTATCCGAAAGGATTTGATATGCTGATATTATAGTTATTAGAGATTTCTTCCTCATTATTCAGTCCCCGTGGGGCCTTTGTTTGCAACTCGATAATGTAACGTGATTCGAGTTTTCTCAGTTCTCTAATTCTATCTCCCCCTCTTTCGTTTTTAGAGACTTGGTCTAGACAGAAAAATTTCAACAGATTGGCATTCGAGTTGTGTTCCTCCTCGAAATGTCGTGCAACTGGATATGCTGCATCGTGGTTCTTGATTGCACGCATATGCTCAAGAACTCTCTTCTTGGTGGGATGAATGGTACTTCCCACGTACCTTCTGTTGCATGGACACACCAGACAGTAAACTGTATCATCAGAATTGCAATTCATCAGTTTATGTATCTTGCGCATCGTCTTCCTCCCTGGTATTGTGAATTCTTTGACTTTTTACTACTCCTGCATGCCTTGTAGCCCATGCAGGGATAGAATCCTGTGATTACATCTTTTTTCTTTGAGGTTTTCGAAAAGTGGCTCCTTACCAACTGATCTCTGAGTGCCGGACCTCTCCTACATGTAATTAGGGGACTATGTGGAATGAGGGATCCTATAATGTGATCTGATTTTAGAATCTTCCAATTGCGTCGGAAGATTTGAAAAATTTCAGTGGATCCTGTTGTGTACTCAGTTATCATTCTCACTCGTCCTTGGGGCTCAAGAGCAGGGACTTCATTTGTTACAGTGTCTAATAGGAGATTTTTCCTTTCTACCTGCTTGGTCTTATAGCTGGCATTCGTTAGAGTTTCTTTCCTGTATCCTCTCTTGGAAAATCTACTGAGAGCTTTCCTGCTTTCTTCTTGGAAATCATCATCTGAAGAGCAGTTACGCCTCACTCTTATCAGTTCCCCATAAGGGACTCCATTGATAACACTTTTAGGATGGAAACTATTCGCGTGTAACACGCTGTTTCCCGCTGTTGGCTTCCTATAAAGTGTTGTTTCAATCTTATTGTTTGTCACATATACCATTAGGTCTAAGTATGGCACGCTGGTCTTTCTCATGCATTCGGTGAATCTTAAGTTTACATCATTATCATTAAGCTCCTCTACATATGTTTTGGCCTCATCCATTGACCCTCTCCATACAATGAAGAGGTCATCAATGTACCGAGACCATAGGACCACTTTGTCGAGCCAGATTTAATTTTTTCCTGCCCAGGCCACGTGCTTCTCCCACCAGCCAACAAACAAATTCGCGTAGCTGGGGGCGAAGCAGGTGCCCATCGCAGTCCCCTGCTGTTGGTGAAACAGTTCTCCTGCAAACAAAAAAATATTGTTATGGAGACAATATGCAATTAATTCTATTAGCATGACATTGTGTTCAAAATATTTCAAATGTCTCTTTTTCAAAAAGAATTCTATTGCTTCCAGTCCTTTCTGATGTTGAATGCTCGTATATAGACTGGTTATATCCAAAGTCAGCAACAGCATGTCCGGTTCCCATTCGATATTGGCAATAATTCTCAAAAAGTCTTTCGTGTCTTTCACATAGGAGCTAAGATCCACTACTAATGGTTTTAAAAAACAATCAATATAACATGAAGTGCTCTCTAATAAGCTGTTTTTCGAGGACACAATAGGCCTGCCAGGAGGATTTGTTGCGCTTTTATGAACTTTGGGGAGATGATAAAAGGTTGGTAACTCTGGTGTCTCACAAAAAATAAATTTGAAATCTTCTTCTCCCAATATTCCTTTTTCCCTCCATTTCTTGGCAAGTTCCTGAAAGTCTCGTATGCTCTTTTCATAATATGCACGTGTTGTCACTGCATAACAATTGGTGTCCGAAAGTTGTCTTCTGGCTTCATTAAGGTAAGTTAACTTATCCATTATTACAACATTTCCTCCCTTGTCAGAGGATTTTATTATCAAGTTGTCATCCTCACTCAAGCCCTTTATTAGTTTCCTTTGGTGGGCTGTCAGGTTCTCTTTAGTCAAGTTAGGACCTCTTGTCTGTAATCTCTTCAGGTCCTCTATTACCACGTCATGGAATGTATCTATTGCATCGTGTGCCATCTGTGGGATGAACCGTGATTTCTTTCTAAGAGTGCTTACTGCTCCCTTCTGTGTGATTCCCATCTCTTCTAGGAAATCTACTGTCTCGGTCTGATCGCCCTGACTGCAGCTCAGTTCAATCTCCAATTCTCTCATTGCACGAAGGGCATTAAACTCCATTCCTGTTAATGAGTCATCCTGCTCTGAGGCAGTGATATTATCGCCTCCTTGTTTCTTCGGGTGTAGTGTGTGTATCTTCAAGAGTTTTAATTTACGTATAAACTTATATAAGTCTATCCGTACGTTGGTGTAATCGAATTGCGTTGTGGGGCAAAAAGTGAGGCCCAACTCCAAGACTTTAATTTCTTCCGGTGTGATTGGTCTGCTCGAAAGATTGATCACTGTTTTCTTCTCAGATGACAGATCTAATTCCGTTTCGCCCCTCGTTTGCTCCTTGTTCTCCGTCCCACAGATGAGGTGTCTTTTCCCCTTACTTCCCCGTCGGGTTTTCCGTTTCTTTTTTCCGGGGGATGCGTTCTTGCTGCCGGGCGCTGTCTCGCATCTCTCAACAGCTGGTACTCGTGAAAAAAAGTGGTTGTCTTAGTCGATTCAGTGTTTTTCTCCTTCCTTCTCACTGTTTGTTCCCCTTCAGATGCTTCTACTTCAGATTACAGATTGCAGGTCTGCAATCTGTAATCGAGGCCAGAGTCAATCATGGCAGAGCCCATCTCCCTGCACACGGCAACAACGCCTGTCCGTCCCTGCGCACACATGCAGCCGCACCCTACCCCCTCCCGCCGGCCAGCGCTGGCTGTCCGCACTTGCGCATCCAGGACCCACTGCTCACCTGCACCAACGGTGTGTCCACCAGTGGGCACACCACGTGCCCGTGCAAGCTCCAGGCTCCGGTCCCGCCACCATGGCATGGTCCACATCATGCGGACCCGCACCGCGGCCCAGCAGGTCCCACACATGACGCTGAGTCCTGAGGCATCAATGGCAGAGACCACATCAGTGCACACGTCATCATCGCAGGCTGCACACCCGCTCAGCAATTTCGGTGCCACCAACCCTGTGCAACCCCAGTCAGCGCCACGTGGTGGTAGGCCCGTGACGGCCGCAAGGCTTCAGGTGCCACTAACCCTGTGCAACCCCAGTCAGCGCCACGTGGTGGTAGGCCCATGACGGCCGCAAGGCTTCGGGTGCCACTAACCCTGTGCAACCCCAGTCAGCGCCACGTGGTGGTAGGCCCGTGACGGCCGCAAGGCTTCGGGTGCCACTAACCCTGTGCGCAACAACTCATGGGCCCTTTATGATTGAGACTTGTGGAACGTCCGTCATCCAGTCACCACCGGCAGTGGGGAATGTGACGTTGTCGGCCCCTTATATTGGCGGGGTCACATGGCCTGTGACGCCTGTGCCGGATGGGTGTGGTGTGTGTGCAAACCTGCCCTCAGGGAGTGGCCGTGACATGCTGACAACTAGACCAGTGACCTGCAGACCACTAGCGTGCACGCCTGTGACATGTAGCTATGTGGGCCCCCCCTCAGAGCGTAAGCGGAGTGGTCTGGCCTGGCGTACGCCGGACCAGCGCAGGGCTTGCAACAATGACTCGGGGGCTCTGGGCGTGGTTCAGTCCATGTCCGGACAAGGAAGTGACTAATGCGTGTGTCCCTGTTGTAGTGTCTACGGCACCCGGAACGCAATCGGCAATGTAGCACACTGTGACTGGAATCCCACTAGATGAGCATCATTGACGTTAGGGGGAATCACTGACCCTGCATTAATCCACACATTCCTACATGAATGATGTAAGACATGACACAGCAGTGCGTTTCTGAATGTTTAATGCACATCCAGTGGAGTTTTGCAGCTGGAGCAGTACAGGGCCATGCCAACCCCACTTCGCAATATGGGCCCGTGGAGGGCCAGCCAGAGTCCATCCGGGAATGACAAGTACTGCGGAAGAGGAAGGGTACAGTCCGCAGTCTGGTCGCCGTGTCATTGCTCATCAAACAGTATATGGCAGTCCATGTCGCGGTCCAAGGTGAGTGCAGCGGAGTGTATCGGGGCTCAGTGGAAGGTCATGGGGCTATGTGCGGCACCAAGCAGAAACAGGCCAGGTGGCGGAAATGAATGCTAGTGCCTCCTGATGATCTCAATCCCATCCACGTCCTCGGGTGTGTGCCCTGCCCCACTTGTGGGTGTTGCAGTTCCGGCTGCGGCACTGTGTGCCACTGACACATCAGGGGCCGGAGGTGGATTGTGGGCCGCACTGTGTGGCAGTGACACATCAGGTGCCAGGAGTGGAGACGCCTGCCGCACTGGGAGGCACTGACACACCAGGGGGCGGAGATGTGGATGGTGTGGGGGCAGCAGCATTCATCTGCGCCACGCCTTGTGGCAGCAATGCCATGATGAGGATCTGCAGGGCATGGTAGATCCCAGCTACATTTTGCTGATGTGCAGCGTGGCTGCCATCCTTTCCACCTCCATCCGCACCATGTCCTCCATGAGCCTCCGCATGTGTGCCAGCTCACGGCTGAGATCGCTGGAGCCACTCTGAGCGGACAGGTGTTCTTGTCTCCGAGTCATGACTCCAGCGATGTCAGCCAGGGCTCTTTGGAGACCATGGAGCGGCCCGTGGGTGTCCGTTAGGTACTGGAGCTGGTCCCTGATGGGACCTAGACACCCATGGATGGCGTCCAGTTTGGTAGCCATGAGGTCGAACCCCACCCACACCTGCTCAGCCATCTCCCTCTGGCCCTCCAGCACACGGCGTTGGAAGGCCATGTGTTGTTCCTGGGGGTCTTGGGAGACTGCCGGGGCGGTGGGTGCCTCCTGCTGGTTGGTTTTTGTAGTGGGTGGGGTCTCCTCGATGCAGCTGGGCTGCCCTGATCCTGGAGGTGAGTTGCGGATGATGTCAATGATGTCTTGGAGGGCTTGGGTGTCGATGCTGGGGGTGTCCTCCTCATCATCAGTGAAGAGTGGCTGGGACTGCTCTGCAGGAGGTGTTGACGGTGCCCCTGCAATGTGAAGGGGAGATGGTGTATTAAAATGTGTCCACATGTATGTAGCCGCATGGTACATGTTCACATTCAGACAGCATGGCATTGTGACAGTCTGTGGATCAGGGTCATGATCCAGAGTCATTGTGGGTGTGCACTGTGCTCTGCTTGATTGTGCATGTGTGCCATTGTGGCCTTCTCCACCCGTCCCCCCAGTACCTGGTGGTTACTCACCCTGTTGCTGTGGTGTTGTGTCATGTCGAGCAGTGTCCGGTCCCCCGACTCCTGCCACAGTCTCCATGCTGATGACTGTCGACACCAGCTCCTCCATGTCATCCAGCTCCAGCTGTGGCGCTGGGCTCCCACCTCCAGTCTGCATTGCTGCCTTCTGGTTGCCTGCAAATTTCTCCTTGGTTTTGCGCTTGATGTCGATCCATCGCCTCTTGACCTCGTCCATAGACCTCTTGTGCTCTCCGACGGCATTCACCTTGTCCACGATGGCCCGCCATATTCCATTTTTGGTGCCCAATGACACGTTGGAGGTGACGAACAGTTGTTGATGGTGTTCCATCACCTCCGTGACCAGGATCCTGTTTTCCTGCGGACTGAACTTCGTCTTCCTCTTCTTCTTGTCCTTGCCCTTCCCTGTCCCCGAGGTCCCAGGCTGGTCGTCCGGGGCGCTTGTGGGGTTCCGCTCGTCCTCTGCGCCTGCTCCGGTTGCCTCCATGGTGCTTCGGTGTTGGTCATTTTGTGTTTGTGTGTTTTTTGTACTTTTGTAGTGATTTTCCCGCCTGCCGTGTGTGTATTGCAGGCCTGGCGCTGCTTATCGCTGATTTCCTCATCGCGGTTTGGCCCATCGCATGTTTTTTTGCGTTGAGGTTTGTGTTTTTATCACCGTCGCGGTTGTTGTATCGCGGACATTGTCTGCAGTTTCAGGAGGCTATCGCATGGTACCGCCGTGTTGTGAATTCCACGTTAACACGGGGTTATTTTCCCGCAATGGACTGCGATGTGTAAAGTTGCGTTAACATTTTGTGGGGATGTTTAGTGCACGTTCTTGTGAATATACCCCTCAAACTTTTGGCTAGTGTTTAAATCTCCCAGCACAGTAAAATTTGCAAGCTGGATTATAGCCTGTCCATAAAATCCCCAATTACAGAGTTAAAGTTTGCTCTTGAGCCTGGGGGGATAAATCTAAGCCCCCGAGAAACTAGTATTGGCATTTATTTCAATAGTAAAAACCAATCCTTCGGAGAAAGCCCCTACAGCCAAAGATTGACACCATTTTGGCTTGGACTCCCGCCAAGATCCAGACTGAGGTGATAGCCTTTTTAGGTCCCACTGGGTATTACAGAAGATTCATCAAGGGGTATGGTACCATTGTTCCCCCCTTGACCGAGCTGATTCACAAGTGATCTGGACAGAGGCGTGCCAGTACATTTTTGATGCCCTGCAGGAAGCCATGTGCATGGCCCCCGTGCTCCTGATTTCTTCAAGGAATTCGTGGTGCAGACTGATACCTCAGAGCATGGTGTGGGAGCTGTGATTTCACAGCTACACAAAGAGGGCCTAGATCAACCTATAGCCTTTATTAGTGTGAGGTTACTTCCCAGCAAACAGAGGTGGAGCGCCATAGAAAGGGAAGCTTTTGCTGTGGTCTGGACATTGAAGAAGCTAAGAATCTACTTGTTTGGGACTCACTTCTGGGTTCAGACATACCACAGGCAGGGACGGTCTGGGAACTCAAATCAGCTCTGGCAATTTTGTCAGGCCAGCCCCCACCCCCAAGGTGGGGATTAGGCAAGCGTGAAGCACTTCTGCTTAACAAAAGTGGCCCCCAGCACTTCTGCTTTTGCTACTTGGGCCCGATATTGCAGCATTGCTGCAAAACCAGCCCCCAGTAACAAAACCAGGCCCCACCGCTCCAGAACTGGCCCTCACTGCTCCAAAACCAACCCCCAGCCTTCCAGCCTCCCTAGCAAATGCCTGATGCCTGCTACGACCTGTCCAGCCTTGATCACAGGCCCCTCAGATGGTTAATGCAGATGAGAGGTGAGAATCCTAAACTGATGAAGTGGTCCATCTCTCTACAGGGAATGACTTTACAGTGGAACACCGCCCTGGAACATAACATGTCAACGCTGATGGTCTTTCCAGAGTCTTCCGCCTTAGTGATGAGAACTCTCAAGAGGTTGGGTAGCTCTCCCCACTTTTAGCTGGGTGGAACACGTGTTAGACCTGTCATTTGCCATGGTTTTCCCTGTGTTTTTTCCTTTGACCTCCTGTTTTTGACTGTGTCCTGCATTTTGTTTTTGCTGGTGTTAGGACTCTGGACACTTTAACACTCCTGACCAGTGCTAAAGTGCCAAGGCTCCCTGTCTAAAATGTAATGGTATTTGATTTCTGCATGATTGGCATATTTGATTTACTAGTAAACCCTAGTACAGTGCAACATGTGTGCCAACTCTCTGTAAATCAAATGCTACTAGTGGGTCTGCAACAACTGAATACAAGTGTTCACTTGGAGCTCATTTATACCACAATCTAATTTCACAGACTTTTGTGTAGACTTAACCTGTATAAGAAATGTTATATTAAACCAGACAATTGTTTTGTAAAGACTTAATCTTTTTCCAATGTGGAGTGGTGAACAAACAACCAGTACATCATTATCTAGATGTCAAATTAGATTTAGCCGAACCGAAATGTATTCTAAGTCACACATTGTAAAGAACTCTTATAACATTAATCATAGGGTGAGTGGCGAGAGAATTTTAAGAAGCACTCCAAGTGAAAAAAACAGAACTAAAGAAGAAGCAAAGAGATCAGATGAGTGAGCATAACCGTCAAAATGGTTTCTCTGGGGAGACAGCCAGATCCTTTTATACTTAATAAGCCACAAAGGATAAATAAACAGTGTGCTCCATGCACATGACTATGGTCTGTCTCTTTGTTTTTGTCGACGGCATTTCAACCCTATTAATGAGTACTAGAGTCTCATAAGGGCTGAGGGTAGACCTAGAAGACTGAGAAGGAATGAAAAATTAGTGATGGGAATGGAATTGTTCAGTGAATCAAACATTATTGTGAGCGTACCTCCTGGTTGTAACCATGTGCGTGGTCTATTTGGTAAGTTGCAGACTGGCTCAGGATTGTACTAACCAACACATGCCGAACTGGAGCGATCTTGTGTAAAAAGTTGTCCTCGGAGGATTACTACTATACAGAGTATCTACAAAAGATGAAGGAAGGGCACTATAATTATATGCCTCAACAAGGAGCAACAAACACATGGTATTTCTTGCCCGCTAAAAAGCAATTCTTACCCGTATTCAATGGAGTATGGCAGCGGTAGCCACAGGAGTTTTAGAATTACAATGATGCTTTCAATGTGGCCTAGTAAAAAAAGGGACTCTGTATTAATGAAGGTGGGCATAGTGCCAATATCAGCAACTGACCCAACCTGAAAATCATGGCATGCACATAATAAATAAACACACAAGACTAATTTTTTGGAGAATATTGTGCTGCAGGTTTATTTCATAGAAGAAATATGCCAACGTGGTGGGTCAACTTACAGACGATCCAAGGGCAGGCAGCAGTGACTCCCCTAAGCTGCCTTGCCCGCCTGATGAGCCAACTGCACCGTGACCAACCCAATCGGTGCTACCCTTTTGTGGGGAATCTCCCCCTTAAATACTGTGGACCACCAGTCCACCCCTTTACTCACGCCCTTTTAGGGGCAGAGCGTGTCCAGGCAAGCCCCCGGTTGCTCAGGCTTACAACCGCCCGAAGGACTAGCGGGGTGCCGTCGTTTCCTCCAGGCTCCTGCCGTAAAGACTCCTGGGGTTGTTTGGTATTTGCATCCTTCTTGTGCTCCTGAAGAGGGTACCCCTATGTACCATTCAGCCTCTGGATCGCCCTGTAACTCTGCCACAGCTCAGGATGCCACATCCAGGGCCCCCCACCAAGGCAGGCAACTTTCTTACTTACAACCAGCTGTCTCCAGGGCGTCGCCCAGGTCCAACAGGAGCAAATCCATACCCACTTTAGACAGGTGAACCCCATCTTTGTCCAAATACCCTTTGCCCTTAGCATGAGGAGTCCCTGTCTGATAAAGCCAAAGCCCCTCTGTTCCGTGGACTTGCGCATGGCGCTGTTTACCCTTCTATGGGAAATTTCAATGGCCTCTCCTGACCTGGCCCCATGCCAGACCTTCTGTGGAGTGATCTCGGACCACCATAACTCACATTGCCCTATCTGAATACTAATCTCCCTCATCGTGGCTTTCATAGCCTGTAGGAGAGCCTTTCTACCCATGAACGTCAAGTCATTGTCCCCAAGGTGGATGACCAAAATTACGGGGGGTGGTCCACCTCTTGCCAGTTTGTGCCTCAGCTTCTTCAGCAAGCTGTGCCATCGCATACCTGGGAAACCTAACCAGACTATCTTAGTGAGGGAAAACCCATGCCTCCGCTCCTTCTTTCTGCCCATTGCGCCACCTTAGCGATGCCTGAATGACCGATCACCCACACCTTTGATCCTGGCAAACTAAAGTAATGCAAAGTTGCAACCACCATTTATTTATATACACAATACACGATTAAAAATCAAGTAACGCATAACACATCTATAGCCACACTGGTGCACATTGCGCACACCTTATTTCCTTATGAACCCTTATGGGCGAATGTAGCGCTTGTAGCACTGTGCCTCCCACTGCCCCACCAGTTTGATGCGTTCAGGCGGAGGCCAACCTTAAATGCCGGGGTAGCCGCACCTATCCTGAAGGAATGGCTGGAAAAACGCTTTCCAGGCCCAGCATTTTCTGACAAATCAAGGCATGGCTTCGTAACTTGCTCCACCTGGAACTTGGGGAGTGGTGTGAGATCTGCATGTATTAGCAAGTAGCCTCCCGTGTCAGGGCAGAGGGCTAAGAAATCGGAGACCAAGCCCACAGAGCAGGACCTTTTGCCCCCCCAGAGGTTGTAGCCAAATTACTTTTCCCAGCCCTACCTGGTCCGTTTTGGATCTCTTCACCTGTATTCTAGGGGGTCTCCTTTGAGCTGGGTATCCTGTCTCCTAATAGCGACCCCAGACCCATCCTTCTTTGACATAGCCACCCTTCTGTAGGAAAGTTTGATGGCCTTCCCGGGAGTTGGGAACTACTGTTCTCCTCTTTAATCACAGTTCCAAAATCTGTCCCTATGGTGCCCTCCGTGCTAATGGGCCTTCTGATTAGGGGTCAACTGGGCCCTGTATTTACCCCTCACTGCCCAGGCCCCGCTTCGGGATTCACTGGTAAGCGTAGAGGTATCCGCCTTCAAGTTTGTTTAAATAAGTTATTGTTGTGGCCAACCCAATACCCCTATCTTTATCCGCTGACCTTCAGTTGTATGTGTGTACGGCACTGGCCAGGAATAGGACCCCTTGGGGATATAAAATGACAGCTCTCTTCGTAACCACATTTCTGTGTGATACAAACCATTGCGCACTGTGTGCAAGGTTTCTATATTTTCATTTGGAGGTTGACTAAGCCCTTGTTTGCCCCCTTACTTGGAGGGTCCCATATACGAGGGTTCAAACTGATGACCAAGTACCGCACCAGCAAGTGAACCTGTAGACATGCATTGGTTTTAAACTGTGTCATGTCCTACGAGGACGCCTGGTGAGCCACTCCCTCCTAAAAAATGACAAGGTGGATCTAAAACAGGGGGTGAGGCCTGAGGTCCCCCAAGTGTACTCCAAATATACTGCTACATATCACGTCCTGATTGCCTGCAAAACCCATCAGCCTGACTGCGATTTGCAGATGCTGTGTTGCCATGCTGGTGTCCTCATCCTATCATATGTAGCCCATAGCCAGACGTTTGCTAAAGTTAAACCAATGTGCAGAAAAGATGCCAATGCTTTTGGATAGTGAGAACCAAGGGTAAAACATATGAACAAAGTTTGGCTCCACCTTCTCAGCTAAGAATGCAAGATGTGTTCTGGTGATAATCAGCATATCTGTTCCAAACCCAGTTTCTCAACACTTATTGAAGCCCATCACCGTCTGACTGTGAACCTTGGATGCCGAGTCACCCTGCTGATGTCCCCACCCTAGCGTGAGTAGCCCCGTGCCACACTTCTGCTAATGTATACCAGAATGCCGACAAGTGGATGGTGAGAACGGGAGGAGGACAGAATATACAGAATCCAATCCCAGTCTAACTGCAGACTTTAAATTGATGTTGTGTTGCCGTACTGATGCACCCACTCTGGTGTGGATTGCCCAGCACCCAAATTAAAGGTATTGCCGGGATGCAGACGAGGAAATGTGAATAGCTTTAATACACTTTGTCAGCCAGAGTCCTCCAATAAGTGTTCCCCACACCTTGAGAACCCTCCCTCTTAACAGGGCAACCACTCCTACACCACCTGGCTGTACCAGCCATGGGCAAGCCAGTCTCCAACATTAGGTGAAGCGTCCTGTGGTACCCACTGGTTTTGATGAGTGCACCTTCCCGTTAACTGGCCACTAAGTTTGCACCTCACGCGATTTATTGATACAACTCTATTGAACCAATGTTGTGTCGTAATCCAGTACCAGTGGGTGGGTACTTGTCTTTTGTGCATCACCAAGTCAGTCAGTCCCTTGCTTCATTTAACCGTATTAAACTCTTGCTGTGTCTACATACTTGCTAGGATTAAAGGTTGATAGAAACCAGTGAGGTTCGATCCTATGACCCTAAGGTCGAAATGACCTCCAGACCCAGCAGATAAATCGGTCCAGGTTTTCTTTGCCATGACCCTTCCAGTGCCCTTTGAACTCACCATTTAACCTGCAAGTGGCCATGTGGCAGGCACCCCAGCGGGACCTATCAGTCCAATTTAACCTTCATATCCTTCCAGCATAGCAACACTCACTGCTGCAGATGCCTTGGTGTGCGAGCATCCAATACTCGCACTAGTTAATTCAGTAATTATTTAAATTAATTTAAACAGTGTATATGAATAAAACGCTGCACAGGCAATTGAAAATTTCACACGTACTGTAATGTGACACATTCTGGACTTGTCCGTCAAATTATGTTGGTCGCCTTAGATCAATTTGTGTGATCACTGCACGTGCATGAAACCGAACCAAGTATGGATGATAAGTGACCCCACTTGAACTCAGACAGAAGCTTAGTGTGGGTGGGTTGTCCAAACACATGCTGTGGACATGATTGCAACGAATCTACCCATGCTCAATCTAGGTTTACTAAGCGCCAGGATCTCCGCAGTCCTTATGCCTGTACGATGCAAGGGGTTAACTTATGGCTCTATTAATATCACTCTACGATGATGTTCCTTGGAATTAAAATGGGCGTCTGAAACCAGTCCAACTGCAGGTCCTGGTCAACGCTGCCCCTAGGCCAACCTCAAATCTCCTCAGACAGAACCTAAATCACCAGAGTTATCTAGACATGACTGGCATGGCGGACTATTAGTATTATTTGCCCTCCCTGGCGACATAGAGAAATAAATTAGCGAAGTGTGATGCATGTTTGAACTGGTAGCTGAATGTTACTTACGCCTGCAAATACTCCGCTCAGAGCAACCAGCAAGACAAGGCTGTACCAACAGACATCCAATTCCTCATTGCGCCACTCAGTTCCCCCTGACAGAAACCGACAGAGAATGACCGATAACAACTGAGGAGGGGGGGGTCTGAACTCCCACAGGTCCCCGGTAACTGCTGGGTGCATTGCGCACAAGAAGAGGCCATGATGAAAATAGCAAGGATGGTGGAACATATACAAGATATAAAGGGGGGCCCCCTCAGGAGGAGAGGCTCCCCGCAAGCTCTTCCACTTCCCGTGTGCAGGCAAACCTCCAACACCGCTGATCTCAGAGAGGCCATAGTGAAAGTTAGCTCTCAGCAGACCCCCCCCCCCATGGGTGAAGACCTTTCAGACTGGAAATCACGCTTTGTACCCGTGCCCAAACCACTCGGCCGGACGTGGAACCACCCCGACAAGCCACACACCGTGCTTATTAGCATCCGCTGCATGATACCAAACAGAAAGCTACACAATTGTTAAAACCTTGTGCAGCGCACAATGTAGGAAGTTGCCTTGACCGAACGGATATAAAAACTGTTACCAGCATCCGTCTTACTCGTTTACCTCAGGCATCAGAAGCCAGAGCAAATGAACAATGCAAGGAGATAAAGTGCTTGCCTAGAAACATGGGCCACCGAGACATGTTGAAGTCGAATTCGGAGTAAGAGCGTGCACTGCCCTTTCTCTTTGGACTGTGCAGAGGACAGGCAATCGAAAGAGCCTGGCTTTACTCGCTTTACTATTTGGCATTTGAATTAAGCTGTCCAGCTCCACTCTATCCTCCCCCCCCCGCCCCCCCCCGGAGAGGAGTGCAACTCTTGACAAACAAACCTAATTTGCCCTGTTTTTGCTATACAGTTGTGCAGGGCATTCTGTTGCATCATCTAACAATGTGAGTAGTCCTGTCTGACACCGGAACATATTGCTCCAACGTTTAAACATGGGCACTTCCATACAAAAGGCACCGCTCAAAGTTGCTCACACGCTGAGTCCCTTACACGCCGCAACCTTCAGCTTTCAGGGCCCTCAAAATACTGCACTCTGTTGAAAGGCGGAGCAATGCCCTCATAATTTCGTCTGCAATGATGCACCAAACACACAAAGCCTCACTCCGTACCGCGTTGGAACCCCGAGAGACCGAGTCATATTGTGGTTGATACCAAGGTTGGGCAATCAGGACCTCCTGATCCGAGGTGCCACTAATCCTAGATTATTCTTTAGGACACCTGGAAAACCGAATACCTGGGGTTCAGGACTTATCAGGTGCGATATGTCGCAGCCCTGTTGAGGCCATGGGGAAACATCATCTGGCCATCTATGCCCCCATAGCAAAAACCTGCATGTCGAAAGCACTGCACTCCCTTCCCAGAGGATGAGAGGCCTGCATCTGCCCCTCCCGACCGCAGGACGCCAACCAGGCAAACATCTGGCTCAACCTATAGTGCATAGCCCCATCACCAAAACAGGCTGCTCCCATCGCTCCCCCCTTGCTGGTGCCGGGCAGTGATACACATTCATGCTACTCCTACACCACTGCCACTGCTCAGTGGATGCCCACAACGGGCTCCATCTCAGGAACCATCGGCAACATTAGGAAATTGGTGGGAAAACCCTTTAGGCAGGGCCCACCTCGGGCAATACTGAGGGGTTCATTGCACTCTCGGCGAAATACATTTGAACATTCAATTACCTATCAACAGCATGAAATCACTGCCTCAAATTCATAAAACCTGGCCTGGAGCAAAGCTCCCGGGCCACTTACCTTGTCCCCCATAATAGCCTGGCTAGGCATGTAAAAACGCCCAGGGCAGGAATGACCGGCCCAAAAGCCGCCATCCAGAAATATAGGGTGCTGGACCCTCACCCCACTATTCACCAAACGTTCCTGCTACAAACTAACGATCCCGGACTCACAGCGCAAAAACACAGACACTGCTCCTTGGCCAAAGGTGAGGGACAGGTATATACACCGAACCATTAGCACGTTTTCCCGCCTGTGCTGATTAAGCATGTATGCCACATAACGAAAACATGACGCCCACGAGCGCGATACCCATTGGCCACTGCATAACAACGATGCCCCAGAGTTGCAGCTCCTATACAGAAAGTGCCACTCCGTTTATTTCCCCACCCCCTACCACCCAGCCAGGCATGCCCCAAGTACCCAGAGGCAGGGGCAGTGAGCCCTAAAGGCACAGCCAGGGACTCGAAAAACCGCCCCAGAGGGGCCCACACTCACAGCAGAGCTCAACCGAAATCACCAACGATGCCTCCTGGCTCCTAGCATGATGCAACGCGGCAGAGGTGTTAACCGACTTAAGTACACCCTGCCTTGTGGCTTCTTAGAATCCACCACTTGCTAAAAACCTTGCCTCAGGCAAGAAGATCCTCTTAAATCCCCCCCGCCACCCCCTACAGCGTTTGGCAAGTCATGCTCACCATGGGCCTGGAGGCAGGAGCCATTGGCCATGTAGGCGCTGCCCGTGTACTACGGGAGGAAAATAAATCCAATATTGCAGTATTGTAGGGGGGGGGGTGGTACCACAGGCCTGTACGGGCATCCCGCACCCGTGCCGGTACTAGTACCAACCGTACCTCACGAGGTGACCGACCGACCCGGCTCGACTGGCGCAAGCACCTCCTCACCTTACCATCCATGCCGCTCATCTGCACCCCCCGCTCCAGAAACCGCACTAACGCCCTATCAGACAAGTCAGCAGCCATGAGGCCGGGGTAACCAGCTCCTTCAGGGGGGGAGTGGGATGAGATATTCAAGGCCCCTCACTCACTGGCCAGCGGGACTTGACTGAAGCAATTTGAGGCAGAAAATACCGCACTCTGAAGCGCTACTACATTTCAGGCCCCAGCAATCGGCATCTGGAGGTTGAGGTACCACAATGCAATCAGGCAACAACACGGGTGCAACAAACGTTATTGCTATTTCTAACAGCCCTGCGTGCCCCGGAAACGACCTGACGCCTCCCTCACACAAACAAACACAACGCACCTAAGTCGTGGCAAGTTGAGGACTGATGGGCAGCCCTCCATCTCCTTGCACGCAAACAGAGGCAACCAATATCACACTGGGAAACTGCAACCACCTAAGGTGACCAACTGGCATGGGTGCAAATTCAGGACGGTGAGTGTAAAAATTCAGGACAGAGGGTCAAAATTCAGGACAGAAATTCAGGACAGAAGGTCAAAATTCAGGACAAAACTTTGGGACAAAAGGTACGTTTTACAGACATATCAGAGGAAGTGGCGCAAAAGTACAAGTAAAAATAAGTTTTATATTAGGTTGAGACAATCGTGCACTTCACGGTTTTTTGGTATGCTTGCAGCTTTGAGCAACTGTGCAGGTCTTTGTGTGGTATTTCATATCATAATAATCTATTTATATGATTACTGCACAGGGTTGTCCAGTCTGATATTTTTTACAAATCATTGTCCTGAGCAGGCATGTTTGGTGAGAGAAGTGATCAGAAAGATCTGCTCGGATAGACTTTGTTACTAGCATCTCATATCTGAGTGCCATTGTGAGATGTAAAGCGGCACACCTAGGTGAACTAAAGGGAGGATTGCTGTGATGAACTCACTATAGGGAACGCATTATGGGTGTTTCAGCAAGTGGAACTTAAAATATGGAATCTGACTTTGCTTATGGGGGCTTCGCAGAGAGTTGCACTAGCTGACGGAAGTAACAAAGGTGCTTTTCCCTGCAGCTTTCTTAAAGAATGTACTGTCAATACACTATTACATAGTTTATTTTTGACACCTTGCCTATTGCTACAAACACAATATACATCTCAAGCACAGCTCATGGCACTATGAGGCTCTCCCTAAAACCTTACACCTAAAACAAAACATGCAACAATTTACAATTACTAGTGTAACATTCAAGTAGCAGTTGGGTGTCACTCAAAATGTCATATGCATGATGTATAGATCCCACACATAAGCACACAGCAAATACAGAATAGTAACACCTAGGCAAGGGAGTAGCCAGAAAATGTAAGTACCTCCCACTTTGAACTAAAGCTCTTATGGCACCAAGAAAGCAAAGTAAGTCATCACAACCCTCCTTAGAAGAGCTCTCTTGTCCAAGGATCTAGCCATTCTTCCTTCCATCAAACCTGTGATATCCACCATTTCGAATTTACATTCTGTCATCTATTAATTCTTTCATCCATCATTCAGTCTTTCACCGTTCATTCTGTCCTTCCATCTGTGTGCAGGGACATCTTAAGGATTTTGGGGGCCCTGGGCCAAACATATTTTGGGGGCCCCTGTTCAGAACAGCTTTGAATTTATGATCCAATTTGAGCCCGTTTCCCACGCAGTTTCCGCTTCCTCATCTGCGTTAGCGATCCAGTTTGCATCATAGGCATTAGCCTATATATTCCCGATGTAAATGGACGCGCGCAGTTGACTGCGGTAGGATTTAGTGTTTCCTGCCATACTACTAGGTTTTTAATACTTTTTAAATTGTGTGTTTGTGGCTGAATTACTCTGTGCTTTTTAACAATTTCTCCTACCTACGCGCACTTGCACTTTACTTGATTCTGCTTGCCTACACCTCCTTAGCTGCTCCGATTCGCATCTCGCTTTTCCTCCAGTCCTGGTCCGCTGCGGCTGATACGCCGATTGTGCGGAGGGCTGGGGCTACTATCGGGCTCCTCACTTCCGCCCACGCAGTTTCCGCTTCCTCAGCTGTGTTAGTGATCCAGTTTGCATCATAGGCATTAGCCTATATATTCCCGATGCAAACGGACGCACGCAGTGGACGTGAGCAGCTCCCCTCCGGTGAGTTTCTTCCACTATATTACAATAGGGAAAAACTGCTTAGCCTTTGGCGGCTACCATTATGTCAGTGTACAGCGGCTGATCTGAGCTTGGAGGTAGACTTTCGATGCCATAAGTGCAACTGGTCTCTCCTCCAGCCCAGGAAACTCGCACCCAAGATCCTCCCACGCAATAACAAGTGTAAAAACAATAAGAAAAAAGAGGACTTAAAGGCCACCCTTTTAAATTGTCGCTCTATGCAGAAGCATGAACCACACATTTATGGCCTACTTTGAGACGAACAGCCTGATCTTTTATTTCTCACTGAGACCTAGCTGTCTGAAGCCTCCAACCCTACTATCACCTCGGCCATCCCTACGGGTTATAAAATCCTTAGGAGGGACCGACCGAGTGGGAAGGACGGCGGTCCCGCCATAATTTACAATCAAAAACTAGACTGCTCTCCCATCCCGATGTAAAACATCGAGGGCACAGAGTCCTTAGGCTTCCGCTGTACCTTATCCCCCCATCATAGCATAGCTGGTTTTCTGATTTACAGACCTCCCAGTGCAATTGGAAATTTTATTACTGCGCTTAATACAGCCACCACCTCCCTGGCCTTAAAATACAACAACTGCCTTATTCGAGGAGATTTCCTCTATACATATGGACAATGGAAAAGACCCTCAAACTATTTCCTTGTTGGAGACGCTGCAGGCCTGCAACATGTTTACATCTATTTCTTCGGCCATCCATGAGAAGGGCCATACCCTAGACCAAATCTTTCACAACTTTGACATATCAGTAAGCCTACCTCTTCCCATTACCTGGTCTGACCACCTCCTATTAAAATTCGTCATTCCCAACTCTGCCACAGCCCCTTGGGCTAACGCAGGGCAGAGGGTCTCTAATTACAGGACGTTCCATAAAATATCCATCCCGATGTTAGCAGACGCCCTCAGTCGTTCCTCACCGGAGCTGCCTGGCTGCCCCGACTCAGACGCCCTCTCAATAGATTCATGGCTCCGAACCAACATTGATGCAGCGGTACCGGTTGTTTCCCGCTCCTCAAAGAGGTCGGTCCCACCAGCTCCATGGTTTAACGATTCCCTCAGATCTAGCAAAAGAAATTGTAGAAAAATGGAACGGAAATGGCGTAAATCCTATCTACCTGAGGACAGGAAGGTGTATAAAGACACCTTAAAAGCTCATTACATTCTCGTGAAGGCAGCCAAGAAAAACGTCTTTCAAACCAAGATAGAAATTGCGCAAAATAAGAGTAAGGAAATTTTTAGCATAGTTAAATCCTTTACCGCCCCGAAAGCCGGCACAAAGGAAGGGCCATGCACGGAAGAATGGTCTAAGCAAATAGCTCAATTCTTCCACAAAAAGATCTCTGTGATCCAACAAGCCTTCACTAACATCTCAGAGGAAGAACTGACCTTCTACCTTAGTTCTAATAGCAAATTTCACCTCTTGGATCCTCCATCTTTACTAGCTTTCCCTGAGTTTCAGCTTGAAGAGTCACTGACCCTTCTCCAAAGCATTAAGTCTGGCTCTCCTACCGACCCATGTCCAGCGAATATCCTGAACCTATTAGCTCCCACCATAAACCCCACGGTAAACCAGCTCTTTAATGCTTCCCTCTCCTTAGGCAACATGCCAAAATTATGGAAGAATGCTAAGATTCTTCCACTGATAAAAAAGGCTAACGCCAAACCGACAGACCCTGCCAACTACAGGCCAATCTCCCTTCTTCCGGTCCTCTCCAAAGTATTAGAGAAGCAACAAGGCCCTCCAAAAACACATTGAAGATGGGAAGCTCCTTCATGAGTTCCAATCCGGTTTTAGGGCTAACTACAGTACGGAGTCCGCTCTGCTGGAAGTGACTGAATTTCTCAAGGGTAAGCTGAACCAGGGAGGCAAGGCTGTTCTGATACTGCTCGATCTGTCGGCGGCCTTCGATACGGTCCCACATGAGAGGCTCCTGGAGAGACTTGCTAACATCAGCCTGGGGGGGACCGCCTTAACATGGATGTCATCCTTCTTGACAAATAGATCTCAGGACATCTGGCTCCCCCCTTTCTCATCCCCGGTTCCGGCCATGAATGTAGGTGTCCCTCAGGGCTCCATTCTCAGTCCTACCCTTTTTAATAAATATCTATCCCCCCTTGCATTTCTGGGAGAGGAAGAGGGCGCCAAAATTGTTTCCTATGCTGATGACACTCAGCTGAATTTTACGTGTGAAAAAGGAACCGACTTTGACGGGGCAATGATTAGGTCTTGCCTCACAAAGGTTTTTAACTGGCTTAAGATCAATCAGCTGAAGTGCAATCCTGACAAAACTGAAGTTGTTTTCTTTGGTAATCCAGAAACGCCTGACTGGAGCTCGCGGAAAAGGAGAAAGTAAAAAACTTAGGAATTGTCATAGACAAGGCACTCTCCATGCTCTTTCAAATCCAAAATCCAACTGGCGCTTGCTTTGGCATACTCTGGATGCTAAAAAAATTCCTGCCACTGTTACCGCTTGAGAGCAGAAAGATCGTGGTGCAGGCTCTGGTGACATCAAAGCTTGACTATGTCAACAGCTTGTACCTCGGTCTTCCCAAATCCCTTATCCAGCGCCTACGAGTGGTACAAAACGCGGCGGCCAGAGCCATCCTGAGACCTAAACCCAGATCTAGTATGACCCCTATTCTTAAGTCTCTACACTGGCTCCGCATAAAAGAACGGATCAACTTCAAAGCGATGACCATCTTCTTTAAAGCTTTCCATGGCTTAGGAGCCGTCTACCTAAATAAGCGCGTTAATCGCTACACAACATATAGACCCCTAAGATCTTCCAATGCCAACCTGGCCATCATGCCTAAAATATGCCGTACCCGCACTGGAGGCAGATCCCTCTGCTTTCTAGGCGCAAAATTGTGGAATAGCCTTCCTGAGTCTCTGAGACTAACCACAGACCTACTCTCTTTCAGGAAGAACTTAAAAACCTTGCTTTTTAATAACTAATGTGTCTTTTACGCACATTTTTCTCCCACTGTCATGCGCCAGGACACTCTAGTCTGAGTAGCTGCGCGCTTTATTAAATACACTATTTCATTTCATTAGGTCCCTGGCAGTGCAAAGGAACACTCGTTCAAATTCTAAGGGCCTTATTTATGAGGCCTTGCTTCACTTTTATGCCGCCGGTGAGTCACTTTTTGTGACGCACCGGCAGCGTAAAAAATGTGCCATGTTGCGCCCTATTTACAAAGTGACGCATCTAGGCAGATGCGTCACTTTGTAAACCCCTGCACCACATTATACCTGCGCCAGGCATAATGTATGCAGGGTGGGTGTTGCCCCGCAAAAAGCTTCGTAGAAGTGGTGCATTGAAATCTATGAGAACTCAGTGCGCCACTTCTAGGACGCAATTGCGTCAATATCTTACACCTGCCTCACAGCAGGCGTAAGACTGATGCAGGCCCTTTCACATGGGGCTTGCCCCATGTGAAAGGACACATTGCTGGAGTTGCGTCTATTTTCAGACACACCCCAGCAATGCATCACTTTTGCGCCTACAGATACGTCCAAAATACAGACGTATCTGTAACTCCTTGCGACATGATGCGTCATACAGTAAATATGACACATCGATAATGTCGCAAGGAGGGCGCACTAAGAAGTGACGCATCCCTGTTTTCACACAGCGATGCATCACTTCTCATAAATAAGGCCCTAAATGAGTTTACATCTAATATTCAGGGATAGTTATGTATGTTTTCAATATTGTAACACAGCAGCAGCTCACCAATATTATTGCAAATAATCTCTGTGACACCCTCCCATTTCTTATATGTTAGGCCTTGTTTTGATCTAAAAGAAACTTTTTTATGTAAATTGCATGAAACATAAACACAACATTTCTCTGCAAAATGGCTGTACTAGACTCTCACACATCAGGTACATAAACAATGAATTAAAGGGAAAGAGTATTTAAAACAAACTGTTTAAGAGATATTCAAGGTCATTATGGCAAAACTCTGGAGAACGGAGCTGACTCTGTCAGGGGGCCCCCTGAAAGGCTGGGGCCCTGGGCCAGAGCCCACTTTGCCCATGCATTAAAACGTCTCTGTCTGTGTGCCCATCCATATCCCAACCTTTTCAACCATTTGCAAACCTATCCATCGTCTATCCTTCCATCCATCATTTCACTCATCCATCCCTTCATCCATCCATTCACTCATCCATTTACCATTTCACCCAAAACATCCTTTCACTCATCCATCCACTCTTCCACCCATCTATGCATTCACTCATCCATCCAACCATTTACCCTTTCACCCAACCAGCCTGTAAGACAAAAGAAATGTACATTTGTCAGGTTTCAAGCTCTGCGAAATGTTCATAATAGGTGTGCGTGTGAACTTGGACGACCCCAGTACATCATTCACTGGAAAAAACATAGACAACAAAGTGCATTTGTAAAGCGCACATTAATTCCGAAAGGTTAGTTGGCACTGTATACCCGATATGTATTGTTAGACTCCTTACACAAATTAATTATCATAATTTTATTGATCTAGTGAAGATGGAAGGCTGATACAGCAACATGAGATTAGGGCACCTAACACTTTTACACGCGTTCATTGAAAAACGATTGCATCCTCCTGTTATGTTGAACAAACCGAAGTGCACAAACATGCGTAACACTTCAGACACAAATAAAACACATCCTGGGTGTCTGTGGATTCTTGTGCAAGAGCTAGGAATCCCAAATGTTACAGTGGAGTGGGCCATGCTTCCTCACCTTTACAGGAATGAAGAGGGTGGTTCTTGCCTTTTATGCACAGCCAGTTGCGGAGTGTTCGCCTCTCTGATTTGAGCGAGCAGGCTGGAGAGAAGGGACAGCCTGCAGCCCTCCAACACTACTCGACTCACCGATAAACAGCCCTTCAGGAGTCTCCACTGCTCAGCTTTTTTTGATTTTAAACAATACTGTGTGATAAACAAGCCTTAAAATGATTGAACTTTTATTTGAAACACATTACACCCTCTGTTAATTTTTGAATGTTGCACATCGTGTTAGCTTTCAACATGTGCCAAAAGAAGAGAGATACGGCCTCCGGACCCTATGGCCAGCAACATACTTCTGGTGAGATTTTTGGGCATCACGCCTCACCAGCTGTTAATGTTGCTGGCCGCTACTGTGCAGGAGAAGGCTACCACAAGCTGAAACACCCCAAATTGGCCCATTGTTATTCTGTATGTGGCAATCAGCCGCAGACAGAATGACAATCGGTGGGATGGGGCTGCTGTTGTGCTCCCAGGATGAGTGCGAGGCGGCCCCATCAGGGAGCTGAGGCCTCTCGCAGGGAAACAGGTCTGCTCCCTGCAAGGCCCAAAATTACGGACAAAAGGCGTCCGTAAATAGGATCCTCACGGACAACGGACGTGAGGTCCAAATTACGGACGGTCCGTGAAATTTACGGACGGTTGGTCACCCTACAACCACCACCCGCAAGGGAGGGGGCGGCCCAGACTCCCGGAATTCCCAATGCATCGGAGCCACCGCCGGGCTCAAGCGCAACACGACATCTGGACCCAGCGTGTCCAGCGGGGACCAAAGACGGCATGCCGAGAGACAACGAGGTGTTGGGGGGTTGGATGGCAGGCCCCAGTGGCGATACACACCACCACTGAAACTGGTGGGATCCTAAGATGGGTAGCAGGACATGAGCGGAGGCAGGAATCACGCCAGTCGGGTACTAAACTGTCCCAGGTGATGCGGATCAAAAGCAAATTACGCACCCGCTCACCTCCTAACCTATAGAAGACCCAAAGGTGCCTCTGCTCTTCCTCTGCTGCTGGCCACCCTGACAACAATGGTTCCTGTGGAATAGTAAGTATCTGTATGTAAATATATTACTGCGCAATCGCGATACAAGGGTTACGATGATATCAAAGAGAGAGGGACCAGAAACACCAATGGTTTTTTACAACACACGAATATGTATTACTCACACAATATAGAAAATTTATACAGAAAAGCCGACCGCCAGCAGTCAGATGCGTGCAAGCTGCTGGAAGCACGCATCCTTCGTGCTCTTTGGAACTTTATTCTTTCATAGGAATCGTTTTGGCAAAGCGGACACCCTGCCACAGCCTGGTCCGCTATCCTATATCCGTCACAATCCAGTGACCTCACCCTGAGTTCCGCATTCATCCTGACCTACATCTTCTCCCTCACACCACATCGTGATCGCCGGCTCTCACCCTCATCAGGGAACCCGGCTGGGTCTCCCTGTGAGTATTTTTCCACTTACTTAACCCACGGTTGGCACTTATCACCAGAGCTACGCGACACACTATTCAGATGTCCCTGTTATCATAGGTCCTGATGAGACCCCACATTCGAAAGAGGGTCGAAACGTCGTCGACACTATTGATGAAAGTGAACCAGTCACACAGCACTTATTATTGTATATAGTTGCTGTCTAATGTGTGAAAATTTCAGATGTGGTCGCTTTCGATAAGATGAAATTTGTGAAACCTTGTAAATATTGTCACACTTTGTCACTCAATTGTTAGGTTCATATTACACTTGGGACACCTCGCACAAATGTATATATATATATTTTTTTGTATACATTTTCTATATTGTGTGAGTAATACATATTCGTGTGTTGTAAAAAAGCATTGGTGTTTCTGGTCCCTCTCTCTTTGATATCATCGTAACCCTTGTATCGCGATTGCGCAGTAATATATTTACATACAGATACTTACTATTCCACAGGAACCATTGTTTTCGTGGTATATTCAGTCACCCTGGTTCCGCAGTGAGTAGGGTTCCCTTGTTCTCCCCTTCCGGCTGGCCACCCTGACGGCGTGGTTAGTCGGCGCAAAAGGAACGCCAGATGGGCGGGCAGGTATAAGTACCTTGCCCCCACCCTAATTGCTGCGCAGGAAGTGATGCGTGGATCCTGCCAGACTTAGAGGACCCACCGAGGGTCCCAACAGCTAGACCAGTTGGTGTGCCTAATGTGGCACTAAGGTGGCCGCCCTCCCAAGTGGGCCCACTGCGTGCGCTGCGGGCAGCCTCGTAAGGCCAAGAATAATAAGGGAACGGGCCAATAGTGATGCTCTTACCTCAACTCAAGAATAAAACCTGGAACGGCTGTATTTTGCGCTCTCCCGTTCAGAAATCCACTTAAAGATAACGAAGAACCCGCCGGCTCATCTGAGAGGGAAGAAATGGACAAGGACTTTCCACCGCAGTAGGTCCTTGAGGAGGAGGCGTGCCGGTGGGCGTGTCATGGGGCAAGGCCTTGGAAGACCGAAGGTCCCTTCAATCAGGACGAGAAGTGCAGTCTAGGCTACAAAGCCCGTATAGCTAATAAAAAGTGTAAAAAGTATTGGAAGGGCTCACAGACAAAACTGAACACGAAAATGAAAAGATACAGGGGCAGATTTACAAGCCCCTTGCTCTGCCAGTACGTCACTTTTTGTGACGCACTGGCAGCGCATTTCTCTGCCCCATATTTACAAGGACAGGAAAAGCCACCCTGCATGGCTTTTCCTGTCCTTGTAAATATGGCCCCTTTACACGCAGCAGTGGTGGCGTAGCCAGGCGCAATGAGGAGAAATGTTTTCATTTCTCCTCGTTTTTTCCTCTTTCAATGCGTGTTGCATTCTACAGCACGCATTGAAAGAGGAAAATGCATGTAGTGATTGTTTTTGTGCAGGAAAGTACCCCTTCCTGCACAAAAACAATCTCCCCATGGCGCAGGCATCCTTGCACCATGGTGCAAGGGTGCCTGCGCCAGCGCATGGCAGTTGTTTGTGCGCCAGCGCAGGGGAGAGCACAGGAATGCGACATATCATTGTAAATATGTCGCATTCCTGTGCTCTGAAAGTGCCACAGCGTGGCGCAGCCAAAGGGCTTTTGATGCCGCGCTGCGGCACTTTCTTGTAGATCTGCCCCACATG
Organism: Calotriton arnoldi; assembly: GCA_963921515.1. NCBI lineage: Eukaryota > Metazoa > Chordata > Amphibia > Caudata > Salamandridae > Calotriton > Calotriton arnoldi. Next base: position 705,089 of record CAWUFW010000579.1, read on the forward strand.
GATCAAAATTGTCCATGGAATGGAACCGAACGCGCAACTTTGGGTGAGATTGCTCAGACACAAAGAGCAGAGATATTCCTTGAGGGATCGTTGAGTTTAAAGAAGTAGAAAAGTCCTGTTGTTCTCTCTACGCAGTCCTGAATGGGCACCAATGTATACACTAAAAATTACAGGGGCATATTCACAAGGACTTATCTCCGATTTATCTCCACCTGAACTCATCAAAAGTGGAGATAGATTTAACAACTCATTCACAAGCTGGTGCAAACTGCAGACATCGCCAGTATTCCCGAGATAACTGCCCCAAAATTAAACACCACGGTGGACACCACCAACTAACCCTAATGAGATGCAGAGTAGGCGTTCCCGTGCAAAAACACACGAAAAAACCACAACACTACTTTCACAACAAACTGCCAGATCTGCGATGCGAACCAAAAACAGGCGATAAGCCGCGATAGCACCAGGATTTAACACCTGCCTTTTGCTGGTGTTAAGCAGGACGACTACCTGCAGCATGAAATGGAGCCCAGCCAAAAGCCACACCTGAAGACCCACAGATGCCATGGAGACAATCATCATGCAGCTCCGAGACCCTTGAGGGACACAACACCCACCCCCACCCACCCCAGGCCCGCCACCACCCCCAGGACCCGTCCCCCCCCCCCCGGAACACCACAGAGGCAGCGTACACAAAGACAGCGGACCCACCTGAAATGCACCTGCCACCCAGACCCAACGCCAGAGGAGGACATTGCCCACTACAGGCCCAAAAGGACAACCATCCCCCGCATCCTGACCCACATCCCCACCTGCTGACTGTCCCAACCCAGCGGACAACCAACATCCCTCCGCAGACAAAGCTGCCGGCTGCGCAGCACATGTCGGCCTCTGGTACCATCCAACCCACAACTGCCAGAGTCGGAGGAGTCACACAGCCAGCCCCCTACAAGGTCATCACACCTGTCCTGGATGCTAACAACAGCCTGGTACCCCAGCACCTCCACTTCACCCACACTGCGCAGGAGCTGCTGGAGACCAAGCAAGGCCCCTATGCCATAGCTGGATTCCCTCACGTGCCAGGTCCAATCAACTGCACACATGTACCCCTCGTGCCCCCTGCCGACACTGCACACAACTACTACAACAGAAAGCACACGCATATCATGAATGTGCAGACAACAGTGGACCGCCCGGGACTCCTCAACAATGTCGTGGCCAACTCCCCAGGCCGAGTGCATGATTCTCACATCTCCGGACAGTCCAGCATCACCCCGCGCTCCCAGGATGGCACCCATGGAAATGCAGTGCCCGTTGGTAAGTCCAAAATGAACACACCACACACCTCAAGCCCACAGTCATGCAACTCACGACACCGGCAATGGACACGCAGCACAACTACATTCAACATGACACACAACATGCCAACCGACCAGACACGACAACACGACTCCATCAGGAACTTGGCCTTGCCATGCCCACAACCCAGCCACGGCATGGCACCACAGACACACAATAGCAGGATGTGAAGAGAGGCATGGAGCAAGCATGTGCGAGAGCGGCAAGTGACTAAGGAATGTGAACCTACCCAATGCCAGATGTGGCGTGGAGATGCCGGACAGACCACAGCGTGCAAATCACGGAAATGGCCATGTGGAGATCAACTGCTGGTGCATGGAGTGTAGTGGCCAGTGGACGCTACCATGTCCCCACAGGCTGTGGGGCAGAACGCGGAAATGTTGCACGTTACATCCCCCCCTGCATGCGCGGGCGGAGTGGGTTGGACCTGCGTACGCCAGGCCTGCGTAGGGGTGTGAACAAAAAGCCCGTCGCACTGGGCTTGGTTCTCATTCGGAATGGACAACGCGTCTGCCAGGGCGGTGCCTCTCAGCCCGCCACGAGTCCGACGCCGAGCGCGGCGGGGCCTGCATCCCTGTGCACCTGCTGCACCCCGGGCCGCTGGGCCCCAGACCCGTCATGCCTGCCCCAGCGCACCAACGAGGCTCCGCTCACCTGCCGACACCAGCGTGTGCCAAAGAGGGCCCACCATGTGCCTGTGCAAGCTCCAGTCCCCAGGCCCGCAACCTTTGCAGCCTCCGCAGACCATCGCTGGCCTCCACGGCGCAGGCCCACATTACTCCTTTTACATTTACATACTCCACCTGCGTCCTCCTCAGCCCAGTGGGTCCCACATATGGAACTGTGTCCTGAGTCATGAATGGCAGTGACCAGATGTCTACTGCAGGGGTGATATCACTAAACTCCCTGCTATCAGTGGAGCAAACGAATACATCACAAGCACACGACACGTGTCTGTGGGCCCATGCTGACCGCTGCCCCCGGCCTACACTGCGGTCCAGTAGGCCCCACATCCAGCACCCAGTCGTGATTCATGGATGGCAGAGTCCATACCAGTGAACGCACGGAGAGGAGTAAGAGGAAGATGCGGTTCAGTCCGGATGAAAGCCGGATCCTCGTTACGAAGGTGACCGAACACTAGCAACAACTGACCTGGTGCCACTAACCCTGTGCAACGCAAGTCCGCGTCCCGTGGTGCCACTGAACCTGAACTATGCAGGCCGGTGGGACCAGCCAACCTAAGCCGGCAACACTCGGTGAATGGCCCCTGCTGGCCGCTGCCTCAGGCCTACACTGCGGTCCAGTAGGCCACACATGTGGATAAGATATGGAGGAGTCCACGCCATTGGTCACGCCTCATCGCAGGCGGCATCCCCTATCAGCACTGGTGCCACTAACTCTGTGCGCAATGACTCATGGGCACTCTTTGGTCGAACTTTGGTGGCGTCTGAGTCCATGGCCTGGGGGTTGTCTGCATCATCATCTGGCTGGGACGGACTTGGTGTCCGACATGTGTTTGCTCCACTCATCTCCACCATGGTGACTGTTTCAGCGTGGTTCTGCCCTCGGCATCATGCCCTAGGGGTACACCTTCCACTGTCCACCGAGACACTCCGCGACAACCCCCCTAGTCATCTGCGGGAACCTGCTCTGCTCTCGTGACCCTGCCCCAGTGCACCGCAAGTCAGCGGCCCATGGCGGTAGGCCCGTGCAGGACGCTGTGCATCCGGGGCCACTAACTCTGTGCAGCTCAGGTCATGGGTCCTTTACGGTTGAATGGTTGTGTCCTTTACGATGTACACTGTTGTCGATTTCTGACTGCACCAGGCAGCCCTTGCCGGCTGGTGTGCACACACCCCACACACATCCAACACAGGTGTCACTCGATATGTGTGCCTGCTAATAAATATGGCCGGGCGCACGTGCCCATAGCCATTCACACCATCTGAGCAAGTGTGTCCGTGTGATCATTGTGTCTGCATGATGGGCACGGGCCCTGCAACATCACAGTGTGCTGTCTTCAGCGGACGATACCATGTCACCTCAGCGTTGGCAGTGACCTTGGACATGTAGCTTTGCCCGCCCCCCCCCTGCATGCACAAGCGGCGTGTGCTAGTCCGGCGTACGTCAGGTCAGCGCAGGGGTGTGCTCAATCGGCAGGGGGAGCAGGGCGTGGCTCGGACCTGGCCTTGGGCAGGAAGTGCGGTAAGTGTGTCTCTGTGTTGGGGTGTTGTCGCCACCAGGGCCACAGTAGTCGATGTTGCAATGTAGCATGCACCAGGATGGCAGGCCCGCATGGACGGGGAAATGTAGGAGCGCAAGACCGCTCGGGGTCTTGGCACATGCATGCCAAGTGTTATGTGTATCAGTCCTGCGGCTGCATGAGTCAGTTGCCTAGCCTCATTCGCAGCGTGATCACAGCCAGCCATGGACTATACACTTGTGTCTGCCCTGTCCGGAGCATTGGCCTACACTCACTTGGCCGCACACCTTCAAAGGCCAGCGTCACGGTGTTGGTGGCATGCCGCTGGACATGCGCGGACAGGCATTACAATGGTGCGCCGTAGGAGTGCACGTGATACAACCGCGCAGGGCACACAAGTGTGGGGACTCGTGGGAGGGTGGAGCAGCTGTGAGGCAACGTAACACACAGTGAGGCCGCACATGTGCCACGTGCTGGCCATATCATCCATGATTCCCAGGGTCACAGACATCCCACCACACCCACGGCAGGCCTCTGTACGTCTCCTGAATGCATGCAGGAGACGTGCAGTTACTGTAGGGATGAATGGTCCTTTGTCCGCACTATCTGGCGGTAGCATATATGCAGCTCCTAGATGTGACTTGCATGTGCCCAGCACCCCCTGACAGATAGGATAGCATTTCCAGGCGACTCCCACACTACGCACTGCCAGACGTGAGGCCAACGTGTACACATCCCACACGCAGAAGTCCTTGGTCGTAGTTTGCGTGCGTGACATGGCCTTCACTCGTACTCCCACCACACCGCAGGCCTGCACCTGTTGCACACAGACACTGCTCATTGCTTCGAGCTGTGGCGTTTCATCCACAGGACTGGCGCAGGTCCTCACAGTGCCGCTTCAAGCAGAGCCACTGACGCAATGGCAGACCATCCCGGACACATGCTCTACTCCAGTCACGTGGACCTGTACCGTGCACGTCTGCTGCATTTACTGGGGGCACTGCCATTGTCAGTGCTGCGGATCAGTTACAGGCTGAGCTTCCGCATGGCCAACGTCACCTGCGTTCAGCCTGTGTTGCACTGTCGCTCGTGCATATTCGAGTGGTCCATGGATGTCTGCCTCTCCAACGTAACGGTAGCTGACCTGGATTTCGACGTGTGTGTGCGCCCCCTGTTGGACCACGACCAGGAGTGTCACCGTGATGCCCGTTTATGGCATGCCTGGATGTTTGGCATGCATGCTGGGAACTGGACCTGGGAGATTGCAGGAGTCGTCGTGTGCAGTGACCACATTGAGCCGCTCCCTGATTGGGCTTTCGTGCATATTGGGGCCAGGGGTTGGAGTGAGCACATCTGTCCGGGACAGCTGATGGGTTACGTCGCCGACATGTCAGATGTGGTGGACAACGATCTCGCATTGGAAATGTTGGCCTACGCTGCTGTACTCACGTTCATGGACGAGTGACCAGGTACCTGCAGCCAGGACTGCATGTGACCCATTGCACGTGTCCCGACGCCTGGTTGCATGTTGGATATCTGGTCACATGTCCCTGGGAGACAGTGGACATGGCTGCATTGGCCTGGACTCCTGATCCATGCGCGGACAACATACGTGGGTTGGCAATGACTTGTGTTGGTGATGGACTCCCCGGGGTGGACATGGGCGCTTTCCAACGTTCCTCATTCAGACATGCTGCTGCATTGGTCTGCATGTCGTGGCACTTCCCTTGGCCGTACTGACACGCAATTGTTGATAAAGTTTCCGCACGTTCACTTGTCTCCAACTGTGTTGAGTGTTTATTTGTATGCCAATGTGTGTGTCACGGCCTATCTGGGTCACTGCCTTACATGTATTGCTGCCCCATCAGGGCTGTGGGTTGGTACTTGTGCATTATCATGTCCTTGTTTCGTGGTTTGCCAGATGCGTATGGCCATTTACTGGCCACAAGCGGGTGCACTTGTCTCCTGTGTTCGGTTGTGCAGATGTTGGTGTTTGTTCCACATTGTGTTCGATGTTGGGGTGCTCTGCTTCCTATGTGTGGGTGCTGCATTGTGTGTGAGATGTCCCTTCAGCTCAGATTTGGCTCACCCTTCTCCCTTTCAGGCAGTGTGGTTTTCACTTCTGTGCTTGTTAAGTGGTGTGATATTGATGACTTGTGGGACTTGTGCTCTTGGTTGGTGTTGTTCCTCTTGGGCATGGTTTGTCTGCAGTTGTGCTGTGCTTAATTGTGCATGTGTGCCATTGTGGCCATCTCCCCCCGTCCCCCTAGTCCCTGGTGGTTCCTCTCCCTGTTGCTGTTGTGTCTGTTGATTTTAAGCAGTTTCCGGGCCCAGAGTCCTGCCACCATCTCCAGACTGATGTGGTGGACACCATTTCCTCCATGTCATCCAGCTCTGGTGCATTGCTGCCTTGTGGTTGTTGGCGTGTTTGTGCTTGTTTGTGCGTTTCGCATCATTCCAGCTGTTCTGGTTTTCTGCCATTGTCCTCCTCCGCTCTCGGACTGCATTCACCTTGTCCACGATGGCCTGCCATGTCTAATGTTTTGTTGCTAATGGTGCTTGTGGGGTTGTGTGCTGGCTCCGACTGCCTCTATTGTGCTTCGCAGTTTTCTGTTTGGTTTGTCTTTCTTTTTCCTGCTTTTGTTGTGCTTATTCCCGCATGCCGTATATGTGTTGCGGGCCTTGCGCAGCTTATTGCTGCTTTCCTCCTCACGAATGGGCTCACCGCATGTTTTTTGGTGTTGGGGTTTGTGTTTTTATCTCCGTCGAGGTGGTTGTATCGCGGACATTGGCCGCGGTTTCGGGAGACTATCGCATGGTACCGCCGTGTTGTGAATTCCAGGTTAACACGGGGTTATTTTCCCGTGATAGGCTGCGATGTGTAAAGTTACGTTAACATTTTCTGGTGATATTTAGCACACGTTCTTGTGAATATCACCCACAATGTATTCTGAAAAAGTGCAGTTATTAAATTAGCAACAGAAATAAGTTTGAGAGTTAAGGAGACAGCACATGCACTAAGGCTGCGATTGCTGTTCAGTAAGGGGTGGAGCTGTTCCTTACACTGTCGTGGGCCTAAGGGAGAGCAGGGGAGCCTTGTTCTTGTTATCAAGGAGCTATTATTATGGCGCATTCTTCATTGAGGATTGGTAATTGTACATTTTCAAAGATACACACCATTAGAAACGCCGCACAATCATCAAAGAAGGAAGCACGGAGGGCAAGATAGCCATGTATATGCCAACATGATAACGAATCTGAACAGGCATAGTTAGGCACTGCAACTGCAAAGAATGAAGACATTAGTCATTACTATGAATGAATCAGACAAGAAAAGTACAGGAAAAATCGGCAAAACTGTTCCAGATCATGATGGAAGGTAATGCAAGTTGAAGAAAGAAAAACAGTACAAACTCAAAATTAAGAATTAAAAACCTAAGCATCCATGGCCTCCTTGGCGCAGCATGAGATTGGTGTGTGGATAGTAATGTATACACCAACTTCATAAAGAATCTGAACAAGCATAGTGAAGCACTATAATTGATAACAATGGTGACATTACTTAGAAAGAAAAATCAAGAAAAAAACTCAAGAAAAAATTAATGAAAAAAGTTCAGCAGCTTGGTTCCGGATCCTTAATGGAAGGTAATGCAAACATTAGAAGTCTCAGGGCCATCAAAGACTTCACCTGCAACCCCTGGGCTCCTCTGCTGAGGAATCCTACTTGCCAGGTGGTGCCAATTCCAGTTCCTGGGCCCTGGGAAGTGAGATTGGGGTGCTACTAAGAAGAAACCAAGGCATAAACATCAATCGACTTCGAAACCGGCGCCTGTCTGCAGCTCTAACGCCATGGCACTGCCTGCACTGGAGCCATGGTCCTGCTCAATGCACCACAGGCTCCGACGGTGCTGCAGCACCTCCGAACTTCAGCCACTACATGTGTCTCGAGCACCGCACCTCTGAAGTCTGTGGTGCACAGATCAAAGTCCAAAGCCTGTGGCCTGGTTTGACATTGACGCCGGAGAACCAAAGCCTTCCGGCTTAGATTTCAGCACCTCATTGATGCCGCACCACAGTAAAGAACCAAGGTACTGCACCTACAACTGAAGCATCACCTCCCCTGCAGTAGTAACGAACCGATTCCTCACCTTCCCTGCCCAGCCGTAAGGAACCAACGCCTCACCTCCCCTGCAACAGTAAAGAACTGATGCTGCACTGGCTGCAGGAACATCTCAACTCCCCTGTGTTTTGCATCGTTTTTCACGACGCCTCCAAGCTAAAGTACTGGGGCCTGCCCGACTCTGTAATCTGCCCTCCCTCCATCGGGTCGGACTGACTTTGTAGAGTCATTGACCGCGACCAAATAGCCCCGGTTGGAGCTACTTTGATTTCTAAGAGCTATACTTGATTTAACCTTTAAAAAGTTATATCTTGATTTGTGCATGTTAGAGTTTTCATTCAGATAAATATTGGCTATTTTTTTAAACTGGTGTGGAGTCCTTTTGTAGTGTTTTCACTGGGTCACTGTGTGGATGTGTACAAATACTTTACACATTGCTTCTGGCATAAGCCTCACTGCTCCATGCCAAGCTGCCAGGGGTGAGCAGGGGTTATCTTAGGTGTGTAACTTACTTACCCTGACTAGAGTGATGGGTTCTGCCTGGTTTAGGTGCATACCATAGCCAATCAGAAACCCCCATTTCTAACACAATTCTTTGCACTTCCATGACTCTGCTCCCATATTTGAGATCCTTGAAGGTTGACTGGTTGATCAAGTGCATGCAGAGTGTAGGTTTCTGGAATGCAGGGAGTGGGAACTGTATTGCGTAAGTATCATGACTTTTTGTCTTAATAGGCCTTATGCATGATAAATGATCTGTGAACCTGATTCTATGTCAGGATGCGGAGGCGAGGATTAGGCTTTAATCTTCTTTTACTTTTATTCGCAGCAGCCTTTAACAATCAATGATTTCAACAACAACAAACTACATTTCCCATAAGTCTTTGGGAAAGGCAAACAGTTTTTCCAATCAGGATGCAGCACGTCCCAATAACCTTCTGAGCAGTGCTTTAAATGGGCCGGTACTCACCGGTACGGAGTACCAGCACTTTTTAATTATCGCCTCTTGAGTACCGGAACTTCTCCTAGGACAAGGAGAGTACCGGTACTCATGGGGGGCCTTGCCTTGACACAGGTGGTGCGCTTCATGTTCTCGTGCCTCGGCAGTACTTTAAACACGACCAGCTCTGATTTTGCAATCCTGAGCTGAGTTCGCACAGGAGCGTCAGATCAGCAGCTCTTCTCACCTTGACACAACAATCTTGTCCTGAGTCTCTGCAACTCTTCCAGCAGGGGTGAGGCGGCAGGGTGTTTTGTTTACCCTTTGATCCTGCACAGTAGGAGTTGAGAGTCCACCATAAAACTAATGGAGATAGTGTGGGGCGCATTCTTCAGGGCAGTACAGCGTTTCAGCATGCCATTGTTTTAAATGACTGTAAATGTTAGTTCATCAGCCATTTAAATTAAGCATTTTTACTTGAATGTAAATCCCTGCCATTGCCGCCAATTTTACGATTACCCTCAAACAAAAAAACACTTTAAAGGTAACACAATTTATTTTTGGTTTGATGCATTTAAACCGCTTGTTTCGTATGGGAAACCATGCTTAGCCCAAATGCGACAGACAGCTCCATGGAATGCTTTAGACTTTCAGACAGTTATGGATTTTGGCTGGTAATGCTTTTGCATGCTGGGACTTGTAGTTCTCCTTTCTCATTATAAGTAAGGGTTTCTAAAAATTCCAGCATGCAAAGCTTTGATGGCAAAATTCAGAGACGGTTTTGAACATACCCTTATTATTATTATTAGGGCCATAACCATAGGACAGATACTTCCGATTTTTTTTACTTTGCACTTGGATTTCTTACATATAAAGTTTGGAAAGGTTGAAAACCTAGCCCCGCCCCTAGTCCCGCCCCACACTCCACCCCCCAGTACACCGCTCCTTTTGGTGAGTACCTGCACTTATTTTTTTCCATTTAAAGCACTGCTTCTGAGGAGACTCTGTATCCTCCTCTTTCTTCGCTGCTCACAGCCTGGAGCTAAGTACTTTTTTCTCCCTCACATGTTTGTATTGTTTACTCGATTCAGTGTTTTTTTTCAGTGGGCCCACAAGGGTTTGTTTATCGCCCACTGTGTGAGTGCTTAATAGTGTGCTGCATTGCCTCACGATTGTCTGTTTTCTTTGCTGTGCGGGTGCGGGAAGGTTTCTTCCATTCCAACGTGGCCGCTGTCTACCTGCCAGGCTCTGATGCGCAGCACGGTCATACGACTGCCAGGGGGCCGTGCACGATTCCCAACGTGCTCCCGCGTTCCAACCTCCCGGCGGCCGGCACATCAGTTTCACTTATAAGTGAGAGTGAAGCGCGCCCAGCCCCGATTCTGTTACGGGGGAAGTCTGGTGCTATTTAAATAATTCTGGCAGGGTAAATCCCAGAGCCACCACCAGGATCATAACACCCCAGTGCGGGTAAGACTCGCCTAATTAGAGGTGTTAAGTGGGACAGGTCCCAGGCGATTTATTACCCTCTGCACACTGGGTATTGTCCCAAGGCCTCAGGGCTGATAAATACATTCTACTACTCTTTCCCTTGGGGAAACAATTACTGCATTGAGGGCTTGCCCTATAGTTTACTACCCCTGTATTAGAGGATCTTGCATCCTTATAGAGCCCGTTGAGGATGCCGAAGAGTACATGGAGGAGGAGGTTAAATACCTCCCTATTGATGACCAGTTCTGTAGGGTCATGGATGCCTCAATCTTGAATGCAGTCTCGCATGTAATAGTGCACTTGGAAAGGAACATTTTGCAGTTGCAGGCACAGTTCCCAAAAACCCTCTGGCATAGGGAAGACTCTTCTGGGCCCCAGAACTCTTGCCACCAGGGCTTAGAGCGGCATCCAACCCAGATGGTAAGCGCAAACGTTCTGAAGACCCGGGGGTCGATCGTGACACTTTCGTGCACCTCAAAAAGGCCTCTTTGGACTCTCAGCCCCCTCACCCGGACCCTCCAGCCCCAGGTACCTCGGGGAAGACCCAGCTGCCTCCTCCCTCCACTGATACCGGGAATGGGAATGATTCTTCAACACCTCTTATGGGGATGGGGACCTTGGCAGGCCATGGCGCAGAGGAAACACTCCCTTTCCATCCTCTGAGCCCACTGTTGACACTGCTCCCACAGCACCTGGTTCTGACCTGTTAGACCCGGACGATCTGTTACATCCGCTTTCTGCGGAATGGTGTCCAGCACCCAAAGTGGCTGCTTATATTTTGGGCAGGTTACGGAAACCCCTGGATACCTTCAAGTCCTAAAAGAAACACTGTGTGTTAGACCTGGCATACTTGGCGTGGTTCTCCCTTAGCTTTTTTGCCTTCAACCTTCCTGTTTTGGCTGGCTTTAGGATGCTGCACACTTTACCACTGCTAACCAGTGCTAAAGTGCCTATGCTCTCTCCTTCAAACATGGTAGAATTGGCTTACACCTAATTGGCACATATAATTTACCTTCAAGTCCCTAGTAAAGTGGTTTTGCCTGTACCCAGGGCCTGTAAATTAAATGCGACTAGTGGTCCTGTAGCTCTGATTGTGCTACCCACTTACGCAGCCCTTTAACCCTGGCTCCGGCCTGCCATTGCAGCCTGTGTGTGCCGTTTTAAACTGCCATTTTGACATGGCAAAATAAACCTTTTCCAGGCCTAAACCTTCCTTTTTAGTACATATCAGTCACCCATAGGTTAGGCCCTGACCACCCCAGAGAGTAGGATTCAGTGTATTTTAAAAGTAGGACATGTACTTTTAAGTTTTACATGTCCTGGTAGTGAAAAACTCCTAAAGTTCTGTTTTCACTACTGCAAGGCCTACCTCTTTCATAGGATAACACCTTATTCCTTAAGATGCCTTAACACATTTAATGAGCTCTAACTTCTGATTGGGAACAGGTGCACAAGTCGATATTGGTGTCTAACGAATTGTAATGAAAAGCCCGTTCAATGGTAAAAATAGATTTTTTAATCAGAATTCTGAAAATACCACTTTTAGAAAGGTTGCATTTTCTTGTCCTAACCATTTGTTGCCCGCAGCCTGTTCCTGACTCACATGACTTGGTGTAGCTGGCAGTTGGTCTTTTTTGCATTGCTCCCAGACAGTGAAACAAAGGGAAGATAGGTGTTGGCAGTATGCGCCAATCTGAGTTAACAAGGGGGAGGAGCTGTCACCTACTGCTCTTGCTGTCGAACATCCCCCTTCTTACAGTAATTTACCCCAACACTTTTTGCTTTTTCCTCCTAGCCCTTGCTGACTCTCTCCGCATAACCTTAGGAATCTGGGCACCTTCCCACAGTACTACAGAGGGAAGATCTGCGCGCCCGCATCTGCTGCATTGCTATGTACGTGATTGGTTTAGGTGCTGTACCTCCTTGCGTGCTGCAAACAGGTACACCACCTACCCAGGACGCTAGCAGTGGGCTGTAGCACTGAGTGTGCCACCCACCGGATAGCCTGTCAACCCTGCATCGGGTCAGACATTGCAGGCCTGTAGGGTGCCATTGAGCCCCTGTTTAGGTTGGCATCATTTAACAATATAACAATATGAGTGGTCCTAGTACTGCTAGTAATATTTCCAAATGTGTTTTATGCCCATAAGTATATGATGCTCATGTTATAATGATTGAATATGTGTGTTAAATATAAACATCATCTACATACATACTGTGTGGTCTCTTTTTTGATGCTCATTGTATTTATCTTAAGTGACTGCTGTGCCTCTGTTTTTTCAATTTCCCTCTATAGTAAGCCTGACTGCTCAGTACCAAGCTACCCAAGGGTGAGCACAGGTTATACAGTGAGTGTAATCTCCTGCCCTTGATGGGAGCAAAAGTTTTGCCTGGCTGAGGGCATCCCTTCAGCCAACCAGAAAGTGTCGGTTCCAACACTTGCACATCACAAAGGCACTGCCTGAGCACTCTTACAAAGGGATTTTCACTAATCTGTTGTGACCCCATACAAGCTGGGGCCATGACAGGGAGGAAGGGGATGCCTGACACCTCAGGGGGGAGGTGGAAACCTCTTGAAGCTTCCTCCAATTAAAAGTAGGCACTAGGTATACTGGACCCTTAAAACCAACTCTTAGGTACACATCTGGACCTGTGGACTCTGCCAGGAAGAAGGACTGCTGTGCTGCTGAATGGACTGTCTCTCTCCAGGACTGCTGCTCTGCTGTGCTACCCTGCTTACTGCTGCCCTCTTGCCTGGGAGAGAAGGACTGGACCTGTTATGTTATGTTATGTTAATTGGGCATTTATAAAGCGCACGGCTACTCCCAGGAGTGTCCCGGCGCTAAGCAAAAAACCACGTAAACAAGCACAACAAAGGAAAGCCAGACGAGAAGCCTGCCAAAAACGGGAATTAAAGTTGGAAAAGCCACGTCTTAAGTTTTTTCCTGAAAGTAAGGAGGTCCTGAACCTGTCTGAGGGCCAAAGGGAGACTGTTCCATAGGTGGGAGGCGATCACTTGGAAAGATCGACCTCCGACCCGAGCAAGAGAAATTTTGGGAACAGGAATCAAGAGTTGAGATGAGGACCTCAGGGTACGTTGGGGAGTGTAATGAGGAAATCTTTGTCTGAGATAAGGGGCTCCAATCTGATTGAAAGCTTTAAAAACCAGAATCAGTGCTTTAAAATGGATTCTTTTCTGAACAGGGAGCCAATGCAGGGATAACAAGAGAGGGGACGAATGAGTTCTAGGGCCAGCCAAAAAGATGGCCCTAGCAGCCGAGTTCTGGATCACTTGCAAACGGGTGATTAGATAACTGGGAAGTCCCAAATACAGAGAGTTCACGTAGTCCAATCTCGAGATAACCAGAGCCTGGACAATGGTCTTTCTGTGAGGGACAGAGAGCAGGGGAAGAAAATTCCTCACCATTTTTAAAATCCCGAAACAGGTCCCAGCCACGGATTGAATCTGGGACTTCATAGAAAGTGTGGCATCCAGCCTGACACCAAGGTTCTTAACCAAGGTCACAGACGACCTGGGAGGGGTCAGATCCTGCGGCCACCAGTCATACCAAGTCTCACATGGTCGAGAGCCAAAAAAGATAATCTCTGACTTATCAGGATTGCATTTCATTTGATTATCCTTCAGCCACAAAAAGACTGCTGAAAGACATGAGTTAATTGCATGTCCATCAAACTCAACACCCTTCTCGCAAGTGAACAACAACTGAGTATCGTCTGCATATGAAACGATCTTAGCCCCGTGTTGTTCTGCCAAAAGGGCGATAGGGGCCAGGGCCCTACACTGACTCCAAGGGCTAGTTGGTTGGCCTCCTGACTAGAGCCTCAGGAACAGAAGGCTTCAACCACCTTGAACCCAGCACCTTTTACTCTGCCATCTGTGAGTCCCACCCTGCCAAGTGGTGTCAATCCAGTCCCGGACCCTTGGAAGTGGACCTGAAAGTGTTCTGCCAGCCCATCTGTAGATCCAGCAGAACTGACGCATCCCCTCTGATGCACAGTGCAATCCTGAGCAGAACTGACATATCGCCTCTGCTATGTGGACTTTCCCAGCACAAGGACTTCGCATTGCAGCCTGCAGCGTTATCGGACCTGTCACTCCATGATGCATCCTCGACTCAGGCCCTCCAATTGCAAAATTCTCCCGATGGGAGCCTTGATGATGACGCAGGACTTCGCATCAAAAGTCCTGCAGCTTTTTCGGAACCAGCCGGAGTGCAACGTATCCTCCATGTGCGACTTTGCATTGAAAGCACTCCTCGTTAACAGCATCCTCGACAATGACATAGTAACTCGCCTCGCAGCCCCTCAGACCCGGTGCTGCACGATGTATCTCTGACACGGATCTCGAATCGCCTCGCCTGTGTGACACATCTCCGATGCGGGACTCCACAACTCTTCACACCAGGATTTAAGGTACACTTCTTCAGCGGACCTAACTGGATCCCTGTAGCCGGCCTGTGCTCCATCGCGGTCGGCCTGAACTTTTGACATTGCCCTGGTCTATTGCGACCAGATATCCACAGTTAGTGCTTCTGGCTTTTTGTTGCTATATTCACTTAAATGTTTAAAGTTGCATATCTCTGGTTCTCTTGGTTGGATTTGTGTCATTTTGGTCTCAATTTGTTTATTAGAATTTACTCTACTTTTCTGAATTTGTGTGGGATTTCTCTTGTGTTGTGTTTTTACTTTATTATTGTATGAAGTGCTGCATAAGTTCTTCACATATTGATTCTAAATTAAGACACTGCTCTATGTCAAGCTACCAGAGGGTTGAGCACAGGTTAATTTGGGGTTTGCTTGTGATGTCACCCTGACACGGATTGAGGTTCCTGTTTGGGTAGGATTTCACCCTACTCAACCAGTAACCCAATTTGTTACACTGTGCTTTTTTATATTAAAAGAAAAACAGTTTAATAAAAAATGTTTTTAAAAAACTTTTGAAGTTTGTCGCTCACTTCTGAGGGTGACAGCACTGTAGAACATTTGATAACTGGGGCTTAAAATATTTTTCAGCCTCCCATCCTTACTTGAATAGTATGCATTATTTCAATTTGGAATGTACACTTCTTTGGGTCATGCACATAGGGCCTGATTTTACAGAGCCTGTCGGAAGAGGAGCAGAATTGTAATCTCATAAATGGAGGCAGAGCCAGCTTCGGCTCCTCCGGCGGGATTACAGTGTCGGTTTCCGACAGCCTTTCCATGGTGGCCTTTCCGACATGGAATGGCAGTCAGAAAGTGACTTTGGGGGCCCCTAGCAGGCCCCCCTTCCCCCGTGGCCCTCCGATTGGGGCCTGGGGAGCACCTATGGTGCCCCCTAAACATTCCTGCACCGTGTGGCAGGCACCGAGGGGTGCCTGCCACACGGTGCAGGGATGTTTCCAAACTTCCATTTCACTATGGCAGCTTGTGCAATGGGCTTTTCCCGCCCGCCGCACAAACTGCCACAGTAAAATGGATGTTTTCGACCACAATACTGAGGTTGGAACCGCTGATCTAAGGCAGGGCGGTTCCAGACTGCTACGGTGTCTGGAGGACCTAAGTCCTCCCGACATTGTAATGAGCTCCATAGTGATTCATTTAGTTGCATATCTGGCCCAAATGACAATAAGTAAAGATTGTACGGGGGAGGAAAATGTATAAACAATTTGATACTGAAGAGATAATGTAATGAAAGCATTTACATAAGAAAAACTCGGAAGAGCGAAACAGTTGCAAAATGCTTAACGGTTAGTTTAATCACATTGACTTTTCTGGACCAGAGGAAAAAAGCAGGGAAGAATATGTGTGTCTTTCCCACAATTAAATACCTATGGCACACAGATGGACATGAAATCGCAAGTCACCCAGAAGTCTTATTTCTCCAGAAATAAATAAATAGCAAAGTGTGGTGTCCTGTACCAAAATATATATCTATCTCTATATATATTTTATATAAAATCATTTGAATCCCTAGGTAAGACATTCCATGACAGCCTCGTTTATTTTATATATAGAAAAAAAAATCCTTCATATTACCCCTTCTTGCCAACATTGTCTCTTTTTGTGTAAACAGTTTGACCAAATCTCCATATTGTGATGACACCAGCTTTAACACATACAGAGTATTTAATAGCAGCTTTGTGTTCACTGGCCTATTATGTTCTGTTCTACATACAAATATGTAGGGAAAGTTTATACAATTTCAGAGTTTGGACAGTTTTGCAGATTTTGAGAGGTACCCACGCTTAACATTTAGATTTACGGTCGTTAGCAGCACCTCGGTGGCTGGCAAGAGCTCATATTTTTCTGAATACAGTGACTCTTAAGGATTAGACAAAACACATGGCCATTGATGCCAGGAAACTAGTTTGGCATGGCATGTCTATAGGGTAGAGTCGTGGACAGCCTTTGCCAGGAAGTGGTGTATAAGTGGACCACAGTCTAAATTTCTCATGTGTAGTTGGTGTGTTGTTACACTCTCCCTGGGCTTCTTCACTACTTCCGCGCATTACACCCGTTAAAATGAAATGCCTAGTATTAAATCTAGAGAGGTGCACAGCAGCATTTGTAGAAGAATCCTCACAAAAGGCACAGGTACGGAAGTCCTGGTTCGGCAGGAGACAATGTATGACACTAAACATGTTCATGAAAAAGGGAGAAAGCTATAGGCGCACACATACAAAAAGGTTCGGTCAGTATGGCCAGGAGTTCAGCTGCATATTATTTATTTGTCTTTTGTGTTCTGAGATATGCTTTGGAATTATTTCTGAAATGGTTGTTCATCTTGCTGCTGTTGCTGCACAGGGTTCTGGTCCTCTTGCTGCTGCTGCTGCTGCGAGTCGCTGGTCTGGGAGGTCTGGCCGCATTTGGTGCCTGTGCATCCACACTCGTCCACATAGAGGTAGGACTGAGTCTTGCTGGTTCCATCCAGACAGGTGAGCACCACCTGCCTTGTGCTGGTCTGGACCTCCTGGCAACAGCTGCACTTGTGCTCCATTGTGTTTGCCTCAGCAGAATACCTAAGGTACATGATTCAAAAGGATCACATGTTGTTAAAACGGAATGGTGGATAAGAACATTCTGCGTTAGTGTACAGATTCAATCCCATCATGAATTACTGATCATGAAGAGGGAATTTTGAGTGTGTCACAATGGCAACTGGGAGTGCAGTAAAATACCGTTGATGAGTAATTCCAATGAGAAATTAGATGCAAAAATATGGACAAAGCATGTGGCAGTGGACTAGTCGATGCATTGCTTTTGGAATTCGGGCTAACTTCACTCTGAGGCAGAGCCGTTGGGCTAGTATTGTAAGGATTTGAAATCTTGCACAAGTTACCATGCAAGATCCTACATAACATGAACTAAGATCAGCCTGGCTCATTCGAGTTCAATCATGTTAAGTCTGTTTGTAATGCTTGAATGTTTTAAAAGTCAATGGTCTGTTTTTGAATGACATAACACCTATACATACCATCAATAAAGATGGAAAAGTGCAATAATGAATGATTCAAGGTGTGGTCATTTGGCCACTTTAAATATGAAAATGCAACGCAAATAATTAGTTTATACTATAATTGTGAGTAGAAAATGGAACCCCTACATCATATTAAAGAATCAGACACCGAGCCCAGTTCACTGTATTTAGACTTAACTATATCAGAACACTCTCTGATATAAGGCATTGCAAGCAATTTCCACCGAGCACTGTCAGCTGTATGTAATATAGTATAGACTAGGAGCCACTGCTGCTGACTTAGTTGCTGGTTAACCTTGGGTAAAAGGGAGAGCTACAGTTTCCCCAGCTGTGACAGGATATCCGGATACTAGAGAGGTGGCTATTATTAAGAGAATGACCTATTGTAATGAAACAATTGTTATTTGAATGGGTGTGAAATGCCTAAATGTCTTTTTATGTACAACTATTGTCTTACAAATTGTCATAGTTTTTAACTAGGTTGTCCGGGTTCCAGTAAACTATAAGCTTTAATCAACACAAATTAGAAGCGTATTGATTGTGTGTGCTGGGTAGGGTAGCAGCCTACTCGTTATCTCTTTGTCCCACAATTAGCCCAAGGAGAGCTCACTACTACCCCCAACACATTATCAATCGCTGAAAAATGACTCCGATAAATCAAGACATCAGTGTAAAAAATCAGATATTTGTCAGTAAAATTAATTAAATATAACTTTAAACAGGATATAGTCCAAACTATTTTATGCTACATATTACTAAAGATCTGCACATATTCTAGGCGACATTACTTATGATGTTAACCTAAATATCAATCAATTCACTTTTTTATAGATTTGCTAGCAGCTTTCGATCTTAAAGTTCAGTAGGATTATTCAAATAGTTATTAATATTTTGACACCTTAAATCTATCCCGGTGACCAAATAGTGGCTCCAATTATTGAAGGATTCCAGCAGCCAATTATGTATCTGACTGCCTTGTCTGATAGAGAGTGTAGCATAACAGAAATGCAGTAGATATCATCATCATTCAAAGATGTAGTTCCAGTAAAGTTGTCAGTAAAGCTGTCAAGCAAATACTAATTTAACACAAGCAATTCACCGTAATCTACTTACATGGAGGATGTGTTGCAGGTTCCTTCGCAATAGGACAGCTCTACTGGTCCAGTTGACTGGCAGGTACTCATTCTGAAAGTGGTTGAAGTCTTGCGGAGTTTGCAGTTGGTTTCAACTTTGTAAAAACAGAAAACAGTTTAGATGGTTCTCTTAGAAAAGAAGATATGGCAAGTATCCACTGTCTACTTTCAAGCATTATATGAGCTTACCATCACAAAACGTGCAACAGCCATCAGGCGTCGTTCTGATGGATCCCTACAATGCAAAAATGAACACGAGTGAATTAAGTTTTCCTTACACTGGGGTAATATATGACTTAAATGGAAAAACATCAGAAGCTGTATGTTGAACAAAGGGCCCTTATTCATTTCAGCATAGGAATAGAATATTAAAACGGGCAATGTTTCTTATGTTCATATTTCTTATTATGCTTAGTGATATATAATATAGGGTTTAGTTAATACTCTGTGACTGGCTGTCATATGTACATTTAACTTTGAACTTTAACTACATGTGGTAAAAGAGGAAACTACCAGACGTTAGGGAATGACTTTTGACAATAAACTAACATATAATAATAGCACAAAAATGTAATTCCCTCCCGATGACAATCATTCATGCTTTAAAAATAATAATTCTTATTTTGAAGAACCTACAGGGACACATTTGGCTTCATTGAAGGCTGGGCATTGTTTCATCTTTGTGATCAGGTTGTAGCGTGCGTTGTTGTCTATGCATTCATAGGAGGCACATTTATTATCTTCTGGGGTCCAGGATTCTCCAGGCTGAAAGTAGAATTACAAAAAAATCTTTAAACTGTAGTCTACAATTCTCCAAACCATTTCTTTCCACCACCCAAAAGTACAGTAAATTGTTGCCATATATATTTTCTTCTCCTTCAGTATACAAGGGCATTACCTTTTTCAAAATTAAAGTGTTTAAATGCCTTCTCGGGTACAGCAAGATCAAAACGTGCGTTGGGAAATACAACTAAACACGACACAGTAGAACAATCTCTTGACACTGTGATATTACACATAGTAATAAAGCTATAAATGCTAGAGGGCAACAAGCAAAGAAGCACTTTCTTGAATGAATTATAAAAAGCTGAAGATATTGAGAGTTGGACATGCAATAAGAAAAGCTCTGTGTGACCCCCTAGCTGATGGAAAAAGAACTACTAAAAGTTGAAGAGAAATGAAAACCGAGCTGGTTAGCTAGAATTTTTTTATCTCATTTTCCTTCCTTTAGCAATCAACCATGATTTGTAGATTGCGGCTGCTTCACCCGTGCAGCATTGTTCTCATGGAGAACCCACAACAGAAAGAACCGATCTGGCAGCAGCTTTAGTGATTAAGGATTGTGGTTGCCATATTGACTTGTGATGCGAGTTTCTCAGAACTCTAGTTCCGATATGAGGCGTGTTCAAGTATACCTTTATTTCTTAACGGATTGATCCCAAACGTTATACTGTATACGACAATTGTAATATGATTAGTTCTTCTTTGGTTCTTGTGTTATGCTGTAGTGCCTAAACATTTAACTTTGAGCTAATCCGTGTATGAGGGATAGTTGCAATGTCATTACAGATGGGTGGAAGAATGAGACAGTCTGAAATATAGAAACCCATGTCATGGGATGTTCCCATTTCCTGTCTCCAGAGGTCCTGTAATGCGCGCATATGGCGTCAAGCAGTGATAGTTGAAACAGTAAGGTTTGGAGATACCTGAATGACTTTTGTCGTGTTGTCCTTCATCGTCATTGTACATGCCACCTGGACGCAGGTGCCACAGCATTCACCATCTTCCTTCACATACTGATAGCCCTGTAAAGTACAATAGAGAGTTACTTCCTATGACTCTTCTTGCCCAGCTATTGGAACTGGGAAAGTTATTTCTCTCCAGACTATTGCTTCTAGCAATGCACATGTGTTTTCAGAAACAGTGAGCAGGAGTATCAAGAACCTACCTCAGGGCAGTCTGCTTGAGAACTGAGTGTGCATGCTCTCTTTGTGGTGACGGGGACGAACTGACCATCTACTATCATGCATTCATAATAAATGCAGACATCCCCAGGAGGGTACCATGTGTCGCCAGGCTGGGACAAAGAAAGAAACATGTTGAATTAATTTTCTTTGCACAGAAAACCATCCAGTATTTCCAGGTCACTCTAGGATATGTTTAAACCAAAGAAGCATGGTTTTCTTCAACCACTGACTCGAAACTCTCAAGACGCATGGTTGCTGTCCTTCATGGTAGTGGTACACTATACCAGGTGTGTTTAAAGCAGTGGCATAGAAAATGCGAACCAGAAGCTTTCAATTAAAAACAAAACACTGCAACATCTACTGTTTAGAGGCTCTCTGATAGTTCACCAGCCAAACTTGTAAACATCGACGTCAAAGTGGATCAAGGAAGGACAGGCATGTGGTCATATGATTTCAGTGTGTAAAAAAACTGGGCTATAGATGAAGTCGTCTATGTCATAAAGAGACACATAAATCCTACATTTATTGTACTGACTTTGATCCGTGTGCATTTGCCAAACTAGCCATATGGCATCCTGACGGTCGTAAACAGTTGCGTTTCTTCTTGACAGGTAGTTGATCACCACTGCCTATCATAACCCTGTGTGGTTATCTGAAATTAAAGTATATACTAACCCGGTTGCCACTGCTTCAGTCATTGAATCCCACCGATATGTAATTTTGAGACAGTAACTCAAGATTAGTTTACAGAAAATTGGACAACGTGTTTGTCAATCCACTTCACTCCTTCTGGCTCGTGCAGTGATCCATGCATTGATGTTGTGTGATTGTAATTTTACCTTTTCGGCAGGCAATAGAGCCTGCATGAGATTACCATATTATGTACTGCCAATCAGTGGGGGATGTCCTGAGGGATTAGAAACGGAACTAGGAAATTTAGAGATTTAGGTACCTGGAGAACTTTAGTGGAGTTGTTGACTTTCATTGTACATGCCACCTGGATACATGTGCCACAGCACTGGCCGATCTCCTTCTTGTACAAGTATCCCTGCAGATTACAAATAAAGAGGAGGGTCAACCATGGTGTAGTGGAATTCATCACACAACGCCCTGATCATCTCATACTCTCATTGTGCAAGCAAGTCAAACCCAAAAGAGTTTGAAGAACATGAAAAGGCACTTACAGCAGGGCAGTCGCTTGAAGAAAATACTGTGCATGTTGTTGTAGTGGCGTTTAGCATGAACTGGTCATTGGATACGGTGCATTCGTAAACTGTGCAGTTGTTGTCTTCAGGGGTGAATGGAACTCCAGGCTATAAGGCATAACAAGTAAGAAAAAGAATCACTAAAAAGGCCCTTTAATCCACTGCATATTATTATTGGGGCATAAGGTGAAGGTTCAGAGCGGCTGGTGATCTTGCCGTCCTCCTGACCCTCATCTGTCTCATTTGCATCACTTATAATGATTTGGGTTCAGAGACAATTACCATTGACATAAGGTGGTGATCATAATCTGCCTGTTGGCTGAAGAAGAACTATCTCGTTCGTTTGAATCCATTCACATGACACATTAAGATGCTCTTCGGCAGTCCTCCAATATCAAGAAATTGAACATAGCAAGGTGGCTGACATTTGCATACATCTGTTATTGACTCACAGCTAGCTAATGCAAAAACAAATAAGTTGCCTTTCCTGGTGTCTACCTCAGAGCCAGAATGCCTAAGAAAGATAAAAGTAGGCACAGACCAGATCAAGGTTATGATAGGCCCTGTTGCTTCAGCTTCACAATGTATCTGCCACCAGGGCACCTTTATCAGAAATAGTATCATGCCAAATAAGTCAGTGCCTACCCAATGAATCTTGTCCACAACTTCAAGCTATCAGGCTGATGGACTGACAAGAAATGGACTAATAGTACAAACTTGTTATCGTGGTTTAGAATCAAATGGAATCCTGTCATTCCTTTTACAAAGTAGGAAAACATTGGGGCATCTCATGCAGTACAAGAGAGGGAGATACCTGAAGGACTTTTTCCGTGTTGTCAGGCGTAGTCATGATACAAGCCACCTGGACACATGAGCCGCAGCACTTCCCTTCTTCCATCTTGTACACAAAGCCCTGCAGAGGGTACAAAAAACAATAATACTTTAAGTTGGAGACAGCATAGCAAACCCTTTCATGTCACTGCCAAAATGATACAGTTTTGCAAAGACTGTTGAAAAAGGGAGCTCACCAATGGGCAATCTTCGGTGCAAACAATGGGATGGCAAACTGGAAGGTTCAACAGTGAAGTTGAATTTTTCTCCGCACCACAGGTGCACTCCTCACATACTTCTGGTGACTGTGGGATCGAATGTCCTGGCTGGGAAGGAGAAGGAAAAATGAGTTGAGACTTTGCAAAAACCTTGACCGTCAAAAATATTTTGTGACGGATTCTGAGCTTATGTTGTCGCAGGGTGACCTAAGTGAAGGGCAAACCTGTAAATGTTCTAGACTTGGGACCGGAAGTTAAATCAACCTGACTACAATAGTGAGTTGTAGTTTCTCAGTAGAAAAGGGAGAAAGCCTAATTACGAATGTCAGGCTCGCATGGTGAAGCAAAGAAAAGTTCTGTGGCCAATGATATGTGCAGAAAATCCTATTCACATGCGAGACCGAATATAATTATTGAACATTTTCTCAAGCCTGATTAGCATTGGAAGGCAGTATGTCACCCTAAGGCGATATTAGCAAATTCTTTAATCCGGATATATCTTCAACGAATATTGAAATGTCTCTGATTAGGTGGACAAAAGTTGAAATAATATTGAAATGGAAAATGTGCTGGAACAGGGAATTATATTCTATTTAAGGCCCCTCACTTTGTCCGATTGGTCAGAGTAAAGAAGTGTCGAACTGGTACTGGATTTTGATTAAAGGAGATCCGCCACCTTTGCCTATGGAGGAGCCCTGGAGAAGAGAACTACCTCACAGCAACATTGCATCCTTATGGCAAGTATCTATAGCTACCTTGTGGAGAGTAATTAAAGCTGCATCATTAAGGAGAAATCATCTGTTCACACTCCACAGAGCCTATTGGACCCCGAAGAGGCTTTCTAAGATGGGAGGTGGAGAAAAGGCTTGTGTGAAATGTAACCTGAGAAGTGCAGATGATGTGCATATGTTTATGCAATGTCCTCGGATCCAGGGCTTCTGGGGCCAAGTTGGTAAGATTATCTCTGAAGTGATGGGCCAAGAAATTCAGGTAAGCTTGGTGTTAATTATTTTTGGAGTCTTACCTGAGGACAGTAGTATCATTAAATTGTCAAAACTTCAATCCTCATTACTATTTGTTTTAATCTTACTGGCAAGAAGAGAGATCTGTCTGAATTGGATAGTACCTAATGCTCCAAATATGTTAAATTGGGTGTCTTCGGTTAAAAGAATTCGTAATTTGGATATGGGCTGTGAAGTAAAGAGGAGAACTAGATTTTGGGGAGTTTGGGATAATTGGACTGATATTTTGGATGCCACAACTTCTTAATTGGTAGAATAAGTCCTATGATTATGAAGCAAGTGAGCTTTTGGGATAATGGTTTAGGTATAAACCATGGGCTGGATACTATCTTTGACATCCCTAAGTGTCGTGCGGCTGGTGTCTCTATAATCTTTGGAGGTGGAAGGAATATGGGAGTGTCATACTGCCCCTCCAGTGGGTTTAGGAGAGTGCCTTGGTCCCGCGTTACGACTACTCACTTTATTTCTTTAATGAGGACAAAAAAAAAAAAAGGCCCCTCACTTGATTCATGAGGCTGTTCCCAAGGGAACAAGGACAGCCACCGCCTTTCTTACCTGGTATATGACGCCATCGTAGACACAGACATCACTGGGCTCTGCAGGGAGTTAAAAGTTGATTAATGTCCTTTTTTCGAGTGGCTTGCAGCACATTTGTTTTACAATTGCTCCCCTATCGTATATGTCAATGAGGTTTCATGAAATGTTAAAAATATATAGATAAATATCCTCTTTATAAAAAGTAAGTTATGAGCCAAAGGCATTAACGAGTAGATGCACATCTCAGACACTTCAAGGCTCACAAACCATAGGCTGTACAGGCCATAAGCCCGATATCCCAGTCTGAAGAGCATTATACTTACTGCAGAAGTATGTGGCACAGCAGTCTCCCTCTCCCATGACCGAATGGACCTCGAACCCTAGCTGGCATTTCTTAACAGGGGTAGAGCAGTAGCTGACGTTGCACCCTGAATGTCAAAAGGAAAAAATAAAGGGAATTAGTGTGATGACAGAAAAAGCATCAATAGTCAGAGATGCGTAAAGCAATCCTTTGAACAAATATCTCAGAGTGAGGAATTTGCCCATCATACGTAACAGAAAAAGTAAAGAGTCTTAAGCTTTCTATGGACTAAGCATTCATGAGGACTCCGGGTGTTTGGTAAAAAGTGTGGCCTTTCACTCTGAAAAGGGCTTGTGTCTGAATAATTCAATAATTTGACCTTTTTTATATATGAAAATAGAACGCAAACAATGTTGTTTAGCTTATACCGTGCAAAACCACACACTGTATAGTGTTCACTAAAATCTGTCACTCGCTCGCCACAAATGCGGACCATGCTTCCACACTCCCAGAGCCAGGTGCAAATACTGGTGCTAGCCTTCCATGATGAAGACATGGACAGTAGCCCTGGAACTTGTCTTCATGCAGCACGGCTATGCTTACACAGGAGAGGTACAAGGCATCGTTTTAGTGAATGCTGTAGAACTATCATCTGACGTAAACATTAGGTCAAAAAATATCGTTTTAAAAAATATTGTCCCATTGGTTGTACATTTTTATTATTAATGCCTATGGACATTCTTTTTGAGAATGACATTTAGGACATCATATTTTTGTCAGCCGATAGATAACGCGACTATTATATTTCGGAACTACACCATGTTGAATGGATGGATGCTAGTAACGTTAAGCCTGTGCTAGTGCAAAGACCTTGTCAAAAAGACACATATCACCATCGGAATAGGAATGGGATTCAGGAAGCGTGTAGCTCTGGGTTGAATCCCAGCTACACTACAAAAAAGACAGATAAGTAGACTTACGGCATTCAGTCACCAGGCAGCATGGCTGCTCTGCTTCCATCACCTGGGCAGGCACAAATCCTTCTTTCTCACATGTGAGTTGGACCGGCTCGGGACACTTGAGCGGCTCACACTTGACAGTCAGAGTGTACTTGTCGCAGGCACAATTCTGGCAGTTGCTCTGCCAAGTTGCTCCAGGCTGGAACATGAAAGAGATTTATATTTTATAGAAACTTTCACTATTTCCTGTACCGAAGCTGCAATTTTGATGCCGGGTTCCACTTATTTGCTTTGCAGCAGTACTTTCTCATGTAAGTTAATGAACCACCATTGCTAATGGCTTCAAATTGTGAGGGGTAGTTTAGCAATGTGATATAGTTCCCTTTTTTCTGCTGCATGTGCAAAGTTATACATTCATTTAGTATCAGCAATAAAATACACTACAGAGCAGCTACTACGTGTAACCATAGAGTTTAAGGTCAAGTGAATCTTTTATTTTAAAATCTAGAATGAGCAGATATTTTGCATGTTTAGTGATGTTTACATGATATCACTGAAGTCCTCCGATGTGATCTCCAAGGATTCACAGGCTTCACATGTTTGCCTTCATTTTGACCGCCACAATTACATGTTTTGCTAAGCTTTATGTATTTATTGAAACAGACAACACAACCTCAGAAACATCTAAATAGGCCATAGTTCTATAGTGCATGCCCTCATTTTGGACTGAGCTATATTCCTCTAATGTGTTAAATACAATATGCTACTATCTACAAGAACATGAATGAATATTTGGAGCGCAAGACCTCAATCAGTTCAATTTTTGAGGACTTGCTATATTCTTATGCATGTCAATGTGTAGAATGATACCTAGAGGAAGGGGCCTTGAAGTAAGACCCAAAAAGTCTGACCTTTTATAGGAAGAACAATAGGTTTGAGTTTAATTGCATCCCTGCCGGTCATAGGTTGGCAATCGGTTATCTGGTCTTCCCTTTCCACCCTGGACTAGTGTGGAAGCTGCAGATGTAATCATTTGAAGCCATACTAAAGCCAAGAATTTCTAAACAATTATTGTTGTGTTGATAACAAGCAAAACATAGTAATAACTGTGCCTAGAAGTGAAAGCTATGCCTCATTTTTATATAGTCACATAAGGATGACCATTGATTTCCTTTGCTATGATTACCCTCTTCACTAGGAAATTACTAAATCCTGTAGTTTTTTGTAGCTAGTTTGTTTTAATTTGTTAGTGGATTTGAACAATCGAGAACATAATTATACAGAGCATTAAAAATATTTTTTTTCCGAAAGAATTACAAAGGGACTTCATGACACTCACCATTTTAGGCATTCCATCTGGTCCAACACAAGCTGAAAAACAGAAGAGATGGGCACCAGGTTACGCTCATGAAACACAGTGAATTTGCATAAACGTTTGGTGCATGCATTTCTGTTGGAGGGAAAATGTATGAAGCGGTGCATCAATTGAATGTATACATTTCTGAGGCACCAACTACAGAGAAACGCCCTTTTAAAAAACTAGGCAGCACTCAATTACTGCAGTTAAATTAAAAGTAATCTAGTACAGAAATGTAATGTGCTCTCAAATGGTCTTGAAATAGCAGCCAGCCAGCTGAAGGCCCACAGAGGAGAATTGCTCTTTTTATCACACACTAGAACATGGAATCTCGGTTGCCACTCTATACTGCCAAATACCATTGTCTACTGCTTCGCCATTCATTTGTCCAGGCGACAGAAAACACTTGTGAACAAGAAGGTGCATAGGTGTTAACTGTTTTTTTTCCAATTCTCCTTTCTTATAAACGTCTTCACTGATGATTTTGAGATTTTAAGGAAAAATAAAATCAGCAATCCACTCAGAAATTTCTAACAGTGGTTTAAATTACAGTAGTCCAAACAATTTCCTCTGTTCAAAATAATATAGGAGCAGATTATCCAGGAGTCCACATGGAATAATCAGATGTCTACCAGGAGATGTCTACAAAAAATGAACTAGTACCAGAAAGTGATGGGCTGGCTTCTGTTTAAAAGTATAAAGGCAGATTGTGTTGCCCACAAATATATTTGTAGGCATTTATACCAATGTACAGACTGATGATTTTTATTTTTATATTTCTTACACACCCAGGTTTTGACTTAGTCCTTTGTGTTGACGTGCCACTATTTTGGCTTTCTGGACCTTCCTCTTTGTTCTATGTATCAGTCATAATTCTAATACAAAAGTGACTTTCAGCAGACAATGAGTGTGCCCTTTATTGTGTGAGCACCAGCAAGTGGCCACACAAATCTAGATTAATAAGACTTGTCACCAATTACTTACAGCACTTGGGTACGCAGACATCAGTGTATGAATTGAAGAGGGTGGTTCCCTGTGGGCAGTAGCAGCCTTCACTTAAACCATCATTGGTCTGAACTGCAGCCCTTTAGTGGAGTGAGAAAGAGAAACAGAACACACGTGACAGTATAATTCCCAGAATTAGGGTTGATTAACAAGCATAATTTGGAAAGCCTAGTAGATTGACAAGTATAGATAAAATTGGCTTCTCCAGTGGGACAGGTGAGGTAAAGGTGAGCTCCTCGGAAAGGACAACAGATACGTTTTACAATTTCTAAACTATGGAATTTTCAGTTTGTGTAAGTTTACATTGAGGTCAAAAACTGGAAAAGAATGGGGAAAATTGGGAGCAAGGGGGAGTGGTGGAATAGACAAAGAATGTAGAAAAGGAAGAAAATGTGCAATTGTGAATAGGAAAGATGCAGAATGGACGCAGAGTTGAACTGATAAAAGGTGAAGTGGAAATGGGGGAAAATCAATCAAGGAAGAAGTTGATAAGCTGATAAGAATTGGAGTGAGAGAACACTGCTGAGGTGCTGTAGGAGAAGCTGGTTAGAGTTCAAGAGAAATGATGATGAGAATGAGGGTGTGGGGTAATATAAAAAAAGCAAAGCAGTGATCCTTGGGAAAGAGCGTAGGAGTGGTGGAGAAAGATGTGGGTTCACAGATAAATGAACACAAGGAGGGATTGAAAGGAAAAACAGTAGAAGTTGAGCAATGGGATGGGAGAAGCAGCTTATTGAAAACATTTGGGAAACTAATTATGTAACATAAGTAATATAGAGCGCTGAACGGTCCATAATCGCAGGTAAAGTTCTGGTCTGTTATTGACATTTACTGACCTGGAGTCACAGGTTGCAGGGCTAGCAGGGCCGCATGCTTGATAAACCTTGCCTTGTGGACAACTGTATGCTGTGTAGGAGGGGACAAAGAGGTATGGTCTTATGTTGAATGATGCTTATTATCAACATTGATCATCAACATTCGAAATCACTGTACTTAGTGCGAGCATGCCTTCACCAATACATTTTCTACAGTATAATCTTTAGTAATTGCCCACAAGCAGCCACTTACTTCCCTGAAGCGACAGCTCTATAGTTTGAAATGACTACCTCGCTTTACTCTGACTTTAATTCCCTTTTATGTTGGAATTTGTGACCTGCAGGAGGCGTTCAAACCATTCGGGATCGGTTGTAAGTACCCTTGCACTTTGCATACTGATTTCCCAATACACTTATCTGACAGGCAATAATTGTATTGATTTCCTCAAAGACTCTTTAACATCGCACAAACCGAGCCCACATCTTCTAAACACCTTCTAAATTTTAATGAAGCCAGGGATGAAAATTCAAACTGGGTTATAACATTTAGATCCCTGCCTCCCCTCCCGGGCAAATAATCTGTACTACTAGTCAGATGGAATCTTGTGGGTTGGATATGGCAAGATAACTATGCCTTTGTCAATTTGCTTGGCTCAGGTAAAATGTGATTTTATGACGTGTGTTTTTAGTGGCTTAGGAACAGCACCAATCTCCTACTCACTTCCCATTATACATATAAAAGCCAACGATTTTTTGAAGACTGTCCTGATGCAATATCCTGCATTACATCCTGCTGTAATATCGGGAAAAAAATAGTTGACGCAGAATAAAAACTTTGACAAGTGAACATTTTGTGAAGTTGTTGCAAGAACTGCTGTAGTAAAAAGCAGGAGTGAAATGCTTCAGGCATAATAAATAACCCTCGGTACAGGATTTTCGTGGCAAAGTGCTGAGTGCCAATGTAATATTCCTTCAGACAATATTCTGACATTTAACCTGGTACTTTTAAGATTGTGTTGCGTACCCATTTCCAGTGGGTCACTGACAGAATGTAGAAAAGTGAAATATTGTATGGACAGAATAGTGTGTCAGAAATATCGCAGACCAAAATATCGAGAAGGTAAGTGCAAATAGGTAAGTATAGATTTACTATTCCTAACTCCGCATCCATGTACCACGAAGATATATATGTGATCAAGGCCGAGTTTGGCCGAAACGCGTCATGGCAGAAATGGTGGCTCACTGAAAATAAACATCTAACTTGCACCAAGACTGGGTTCGTCGTCCGTTTTTTCCGAACCAAAGGAGAAGCGCAAGCGGAGTGTGGCGAGATATATATATATATATATATATATATATTTATATATATATAAATTTATATATATGTGTGTGTATGTATATAGATATATAGGTATATCTACATAGCTATCTATATACATACACACATATATATATATTCTCGATATTCTTGACACAATATTTAGTCCACATAATATTTCTTCTTCGATATTTTGTCTAAACACCTTTCCTGCACCTATCAGTCTTCCTGTTTTTCAAAGAATGTTGGCTTGCCTTCTGTAAGTCCTTGTTAGCATATTTTTGTTTTTAATCCTTTAGGTTTACATATTTTTAGCTACCGAATCTGCTCTTTTGGAGAGTGCATATTTTCTCATGAATATTTGATTTCTGCGATTTTTAAATTGGCCCTCTTCGCTCCTCTGTAGAGAAGTCAGCAGCCTCATCTACTACCATACAGCAAGCAACACTGATTGTAAAAAGTCATAGTTTACTTTTAAGGCTGATGATCAAAGCCGCATTTTGGTGGGATTTTGGTCTGTCTTACAGAAATCAGATGCAATCTCCTTCTCTATGCCTGGTTCACCCTCATTACGTTCAATTAGTGCAGATCATGTGAGCTATGGGCTTGGTCTGTGTATGGAAATTAAGAAATAGTAACTTTAAGACTCATTGTTCAATTTTTGTTTTGGTGACTATCAAAGGCTGATTCATGTAGGAATTCAAATGTGCCTGGAAATAAAGTAGCGGGTGACCTCCAACTGCTAGATTCCTCAATTCCGGCCATATGCAGTTCCTTGCACTTAACAAGACCTAACTTGTCTGTGTCCTATACCTATTTTCTACTTCTTCTCCACCAAAGAAATAGGTTAAAAAATGTATGACTTTACATTTAGGACTTAAAGGTTTATGACTTTCCATATAGGACTTTATATGTCATCCACACACCATTTGAGCAGCCTGCTTCTCTATGGTCTTTGTACTTTAATAATCTTTATTATTCAGAAAATGTGTTCCACAAGGCCATGGCTATAGCAGAATGCAACTAGTACTTCTTGGTGCTAACTTAATGTCATGGGTGGGAAATAATCCTCTGGAATTTCTAGGGCTGTAGTCTTCTATTCCTATTTCAGTATTCATGGCTGGAGTCTAACCGTTCTGGCATAAATTCTAGGGTATTGGATATAGAAAAAGGTCATGTCACTTGTTGACTTACGACACTGTCCATTGATTTTGCTCCTCCAGTCGAGGCAGACGCCATTTGCAATGCACAGGGTTGCATAAATCTCCAAGCTTGAACACTGCACAGACTTGTTGCTGATTCGGCAGCCATCAAAAACACATCCCTGGTAATAGGATTGAGGTGGCACCAATGCATGGCAATCAGCAAAAACACTACAAGCAAAAGGAGATGACAGATTTATTACAAGCAGTAATGGCACAATTTTTTTTTTTAATGATTCACCATAAAGGGTGAGCCTGAAGCTGTGATTGGGAGAATGATGTGACCAGTTGGTCCACCCATTTGGCTATTAGTTCATAAACCTTGTGGCTCTCGACCTTTATGCTTAAATTCAGCTAGTTACAATATAATGGGAAATAAATGCAACCAAATCAAATCCTGTTGAACCTGGTCCTTTTTGCAGGGTCTCCCCCAGATTTGTGCCTTCTGTTGCTGAACCCATTTTTGTTTGCATTAGGACTCTGCCATTTTTCCCTGGTAAACAGTTTTAACGTGCATGTGATCTTTACCTAAAACATGGTACAGTTGGTTTACACCTGATTGGCACATTTAATGTATTTGTAAATTCCTAGTAAATAGTACTGCATGCACCAAGGCCGTGTTGGGTTTTCACTTTTTTACTGTTTGGGTGTTCATAAATAGTTTACAAGTTAAGCCTGGATGTTTTTGTGCCAAGCTACCAGAGGGTTAAGCACAAGTTAAGTTATTGACTTTTGTGGTTCACCAACAAGGATTGTGGTTGTTGCCTGAGTGGGGCTTCCACCTCCTTCAACCAATGACCCAATCTCTTACAAACCCAATAAAAACGAATGAACTGAAAGACAGTGCCTATTTTCCTGTGAACGTGTAGATTATTTTCAACAAATTAAGCATGCAGCACATGAAACTTACTCGCTCAAAATGACTTTACAAAGCTCTGGTGTTTTGCAGGGTGGTTCAGTTGGTGGCACTTTTGTAGGAATTGGTGAGGGTGGCGGTGGTGGCACATTGCAATAAGGCTTTGTTGTCACATTAACTTTCCAGTGTGGAGCCATCTTTGAGCAATCAGCAACAATTGTTCCATCAGGCATGCGGCAGTCATCTTTTTATTGTTGGTACAAGTACCTAAAAAGAGGAAATGAATCAGAGGGAGTCCTTTCATATGTGGCATTAGTATTAAGAAAGAGACACATAACTGACTAAAACATGATGTAAAAGCTTTAATATTTCAGTAAACAATTTTAGATTAACAATGTTTCCTCTATTTTATACCATAGTTTAGGCCATGTTAGTTATCAGCTGTCTGTAGCACCATGATACTTCGTTGAAAGAGCACCCAATATAACCAAAATAAGATAATATGAAATAACATAACACAACAATCGCCTATGGGTCAATGGCATATTTCTTGAAAGGTTATTTCCTCCGAAGGGCTGAGTCAGAAGGGCTAATTACAACTCAGTGGCATGCCAGAAAAAGATGGTCCGTCCCCCGTCCCCACCAACGTACAGGTGGAATGGGTACTCACATCCTAGAAGGAGCAATAAGATCTTCAAAAATTATTGCCAAAAAAAGGAGCCAAACTACTGTCTGTAAGATGTGAAGTATCTATCCTGCATGTAGACAATGCTTCTGACATGCATAAAATCAACTGTTAAATACTGCATCAATTCAAATATCCGTTAAGTTCCCACTCATATTCTCATTTGCTATTTTGTAATTCGCTCCCATAATGTAAACAAAAAAGGATAAACGGCATGTTTAAAGAAATTCTGAAGTTCAATGCTTAGAAAATAAATTGCAGGGATGCTGTATGGGTTGGGCTGTAACTCCTTACCACATTGCCCTTCTGTGTTGTACCCGAACAAGCTGAATGGGAGTTTCACAACGAAGATCATGCCACTGAAGGAGATGGAGGCATTGATTTCAGGGATCTGAACAATCATGTTGATGCCAGCCGTGGAAATGGAAATGCCATTTTTGGTAAAGCTTGGGATCACCCATTCCTTGTTGAACATTATCTGCGGATATGCAATACATGAAATTGTTATGCAGAGTTTCTTTGTCAGTGGAGTGGGCTACAGTAAAAACTTTTCTCTCTCTCCTCTCTCAAACAACATTGCTAGAAAGTTAGAGTGTGCAAAATTTGCATAATCTGCATTATCGTAAGTACGTGAGAATTCGGTAAAAGTATGCAAAATTTTGCATACTTACACGAAATGCAAAACAGTAATTGAAACGGGTCTCTAAAGGGGATATGTACAAGGAAGTGGCGGAGAGAGGCGTTAGCTTCCTGGCTTAACGCCTCTCTCCGCCACTTCGGAAACACAAGGCTGCACCATATTTACAAGAATGTGGTGCAGCCTTGCGGTTCCCCTGCGATGGCGCCAAGTTTAACAACTTAGCGCCAACGCAGGACCCTTGCACAATAGTGCAAGGGTGTCTGCATGCAGGAGAGGATTGTTTATGTGTAGGAAGGTGTCCCTTCCTGCACATAAACATCCTAAAATGCCATTTTGTCACTGTCAGGTGTGCTGCTTCGTGCCCCTATCGCCACCACAACGTCGGTAAAAGTGATGTTGTGGTGGCAATAGGGGCTTGTACATAAGCCTGTAAGTGTTTCTGCTTTAAGGGAAGATTCTGGCTGTGATCTGATAGAGCAAGACCTCTCTGTACTGGAGGAATCGCATTGCATATAAAGGGTTAGTTGAGTTCCATGTTAAATACATGGATTGGCTAGTCTGTAGTTAGTGAGTTGGTGTTAGCGTATGCGGGAAGCAATGTATTAAACCAGGAAAGGCCACAAGACCAGCTGCTCTTTTCTTGAAAGAATTAGACCTGTGGCCAGTGGACATAGGCATATGTTACAGACACAAATGAGGTAAAATTCAGTTTGTCCTTTTATAAGATACCCTAGTCTCATATGTAAGCAAAGATGACTTCGGCAACGGTAGGTCTTACAAAGACAGCCCAGTCTCACTTTCTAAAGTATGCTTTATTCGTTCCTTACTCCGCTATACTTACACCCAAAAAGGTTACTTAACAATATTAACGTCGTGTCCTGCCACTTCGCTCCTTCACAACATAACATTTTTGCTTGATTTTGTAAAATATTTATACACTTATAAATCAATGGTCCAATTCTTAAAAAGTTATAGAAGTATATGAGAAGATGAGCATCTCTGCCTGAACTTACTTTTAGGTTTTGTTCCACTTCACAATCATTTCCAGTAGTATGTCTGGAAAGCTGCACTAGGTACTCGTTTCTAGGACTACAGCTGGGAATGCCATGTAACATACCCCCACACTTCTATTTTTAATGTTCAGGAATCTACATTGCGTAGATTTAAGAAAAGGGGAAATTCAGCCCACTGGCTAAAAATCCTGTTTTTACAATTGTTCTCTTTTCTTTGTGGGGAAAACATTTTTCCCTTTGGAGAAAACCCTTTCCATACACTCCTACCAAATCTAGGTGTGATCTGTTCCACTTCCCATCCTGGAAGGAAGTTACTTAAGCCATTTTCTGGAGAAAAATTATGACCATTGTAGGGTATTCCCAAACTTATAAGGCTAATCACACCTTGCAATTTCCTCCTCACACTACATGCTAAGGTTTACTACTGTGGAGTTCACCACACTTATTTCAGAGAAACCCAAAGTAGTAAATATATTTATGCCTGCCAGGAATCTTTTTGGTAATCCTTGACAGGCATAAATGGGGATTCCTTTATGCCACAAACCTACATGAAAAATACCTTTGTGAATCGGGCCCTATGTTTTTCTGTAGGAACAAAGAGGTGGTTAAAACTTATTTTTATCCCAGCAATTTCAAAGCAATACCTGTTTTTTAGAACAAAAGATAACTTACCCTGTTAGTCATCTTCCCCTTGTAAAGTGTACGTGTCAGCATGACTTCGCTGGAGCCGTAGTAAATGTAAAGAGATTGGGGACAAGAAAGGCCATCCTCTGCATTGCAGAAGTAGTTGTCAATGAGTATGCGGAAGTTGTCATACCGTGGGGTGATTTGCTTCACCAGGGTATATGTACAGTTGTCCAAGAATGTGTAGTAGGTTCCATCAAAGGTGATATAATGGGGATCGCCCCAACCACTGCAGACACCTGATGCACAATGAAGATGAGAGGTTAGGATTTGAACAAAACTATGTGTACTTCATGTGGGTTGTGCATTTAGTCAGTAGTGTTTGTCAATCTGCAATTAAATTGTTGCTAAGATGTGTTCAACTATCTGTTGTAACTTCACTTTCAGTAGAATCTCACTATTCAGTGGTGCAGCAACGGGGCCTTTTTGTATTTATTTTCTCCAGTGACAGGCCTACTAGGGTCCTTACCCTTTAAGGCAATATTGCAACTTTTTATTTACAAATGTGCCTCAAAAGCTGATCAGCAGCCTCCATAAACTCACCACCGAGCCTCGACTTGGGGTCATTATTTTCGAGTCCCCTTAATCTCTCTCCTTCTTTGACCACTACAAATATAAGATAGAGCTAAACCTGTGCACATGCCTTATCCATGTGCTCACCATATTCTATTATATTATACTGATTCTATGTCAGTATACTTTTCAGGTCTGGCTATCATGTTCCAGGGATATTTTTATTCTGGAGGGTGTTCATCAATCTAGACTTATATCCTCAAAACAAATATTTATGCTGATGGTTTGAAGCTGTGCCAAGTCTAGAAAACGTATTCCCCTAGATGTCAAATGTGCATTCATTCACATGTCTGCCTAGTGAGTTGTGGTGAGCTTAAAACACACTAGATGCATTTTCAACATGGCCAAGAAGTGCCCTAAAACAGGTGCTTCTGGCACAGTTAATTTCAATAGCTAATTTGGAGGGTTTTTGTCCTGCAAAAAAAATTGTTTAGTGGTGAATATCTGCACAGCAGTACCAGCACATAGAAAACGTCTGTGTTATTAACGTGGCTTCTTGTAACATTTGTGACATAGTTCATAGCAAAAACTATTTTGAATGTTCAGTGCAAATATGACCATTGTGTGATAGTACTTACATTCACACTCATAGTGATAGCAGCAGCCATCCTCACTGTAGACTTTGATGGGAGGGAAGCCACTCTCACAGGTCACCGCCTTGAGCTCTGGACATTTCACGGGCTCTATAGTGACCACATTGTTTCCATGACAGGTTGCCACAGTGCAGTTATTAATTATCCAGGTCTCGTTAAGCTGTTGGAAGGAAACAAAATGGCAAATACTTCAGTGGATCGTCCTGACCACAGAGTGGATGTTGGGACTTTGGGTGATCACTCAACCGCTGATAGTACAGAACGTGAACGCGCATATAGCATGCATGAATTGCGTTTACAGTGAGCCCTATATGTCAGTTTAGTTTATTGTGGACGATTAATTAAAATCATAGCATGGAACAACAATAACAAAGTGCAAATTAGCAGTAAATAATACGGTACAGTTAAAAGTTTCAAAATTTTCTGATCTATGCTTAATAAATTCTCAGTAAAATGACAATTTGGGTGAATAAGCAAGGATTGCTTGGCGGCATATACGAATTCCCCTAGCTAAAAAAGCTGCCCTCAAGAGCACTGCTCTATCATGCATAAGGGAAGGACATATGTAAACCAAGTGAACCATATCCTCCTTGCATGCTTCACATAGCCAACAGCAGCTTTGTTCGCAGGTCCTTCACCAAGGAAGTCTGTGCAGTAAGGCTGGCAATTGGCCAAAGCAAAAAAGTATAAACTTTAGTTTTAGGAACAGTGAGTAACCAGAAA
Source organism: Calotriton arnoldi (assembly GCA_963921515.1). Classification (NCBI taxonomy): domain Eukaryota; kingdom Metazoa; phylum Chordata; class Amphibia; order Caudata; family Salamandridae; genus Calotriton; species Calotriton arnoldi. Next base: position 742,319 of record CAWUFW010000579.1, read on the forward strand.
CAAGATAGGGCTGAGATTTTAGGAACTTGGAGTTCTGTAACACCATCCAGGCATGAGATCTTTTGCACAATGTTGCCTAATCTACCACTATCGGCAGCTTCCTTGTCAGGCCGTTTATTCGTTTTTTTAAGGCAGTGTATGCTATACTCAAGTACTAAAAGGAATCCAGACCAAAAGTGTGTATAGCAGAGTTCTGATACAATATGCCAGGGATTGAGGGACAGTTAGCTAAAGTAGGCCATAATATTGTTTTCACTGAATATCTGTCTATACTTTTCATCCTGTAGAAAGTCTTAATATAGCCTCCTTGTCTGGCTGCAGAATGTTTGGCAGTTCTAAATTCTAAACAAATTTGTGATGGTGAAGCATTTTTGGCAAATTGAAGATGCTCCTGTATAGGCCTGAGATTATGGTGTCAGGGTCATGGCCGCGCAGTGCCTACTACCATAGGCCCATGTTAAAAATAATTTGGTTTTAATGATTTTTACGAACAGGCCAAGAGATGGACCCTTCAACACACTGAGCAGAGAACAGAATGCCTGAACAAGGGTGTTGATTTTCTGTAAAATGTGTTGCTTTTGAGATTGGAATGTGCCTTGCAGGGGACGCTCCTCCGCAATGGCGGAAGAGCGTCGCCCCAGTAGCTCACAGCTAGTACCTGAAAAACAAAATGATATAATTTCATCATTTTATTTTTCAGTTGTTGGCTGAGCTAGTGGGCAGCAGGGAGGGGCAGGGCCTTGGAGGGGAGGCAGAGGAGTGCTATGTGCATTTCTAAGTGCACATGTGTGTTTGGCCGGCTGTCTCAGGCCGGTCAAAAACACATGCACATTTAGGTTTCTCCAACCAGGCTGCATTGAACAGCCGGGCTGGAGAAACCCCACAGACTCCCTGACCTGAGCGAAGGGTCTTTTCATCCTGCTCAGACCAATCCCCGTGCTGCTCTCATAGTATGAGAGCAGCACGGGATTGCACAGGAAGTCTGTGATGTAGTCCCAGTGTCTGCTGGGAGCAAAAAGGCCGAGGCGCGACAAAGGAGGTAGCTAACAGCTGCAGGTAAGATTTCCTTTTTTTTAAATTTATTATTCTTTAACTCCCTCCCCCGCGCTCACCCCCGTGCTCCCTCACCCCACCCCTTTTCCTTTATGGCGGCTGCCACTGGAGCCTTGTTCATCAAATAACAACCTCAGGTATTTATTTTCAGACACAATGTCTAGGGGCTGTCCTTGAAGATACCATCTATGAGGGGTTTTGATTTGATTACTAATTACCATAATTTTAGATTTGGACCAGTTTCTTGACATCCCATTGGCAATGGACTATAGATTTAATTTATCTATTAAACATTTAAGACCGATTTTAGTTTGGCTCAGCAGTATCACATCATCAGCATATAGCAAATGAAAGAGATGAAAATCTCTGAGCTAAGGTGGATGAGAATCAACTTGGTCCAAATCTGTAGACAGATCGTCCAGGAAGAGATTGAACAACTGTGGTGCCAGCACATATCCCTGTTTGAGGCCTTGATGCGTAAAGATTTCCTTGACAGACAGGTGCCAATGCCTATCTTAATCCTTAGCCAAGTGTTCATATATAGTAACTGTATAGCTTGCAATAAATGGAACAGTGAGCCCTATGAATTTCTTTAGGCCATTTCAAGACACAGAGGGGCTGATTACGATGTCGGGCGGAGTTGACTCCGCCCGACATCATCTCGGTCATGGGACCGATCGACAGCTGGTCGGCGATCCTGACCGGCCCATTAAGATGCGGCCGAACACTGTTCGGTCGCATTCCTACATTTTACAATGGGAGCATGCATTCCGGCCGTAAACCAGCCTGAATGCATGCTCCCATTGTAAAATGGGAGGTGCAGTTCATCCCTGCACCCCGTGGCAGGCACCTCAAGGTGCCTACCATGCTGTGCAGCGATCAACATGGGGGCACCATAGGTGCCCCCTTGGCCTCCAACTGGAGGCCGTGCACCCACAGCAGCCTTGCTGGGGGCCCCCAAATGTGAGTTCCATCAGCCTTTCTGTGCCGGAAAGGCTGGCACGGAAAGGCTGCCGAAACCTGACATCATAATCCCACGGGTAGAAAGAGCCACCCTTGGGATTACAGGCCGCATTCCGACTGGCCGACGGGCTCTCTGAGCCTGTCTGAAGCCAGCCGGAATGACTGGCATAATACGATGCAGTCGTAAAGGCTCTGACCGAGGATCAGTGCCTTTTATGATGCATCGTAATCAGCCCCAGAATGTCCAAGACAAAATAATGCCTGAAAATAACCATGCTTTTTAGACCCTTGCAAATGCATTAAAATAACTAGTGCTTCAATAAGCACAATGAAGCCACTCTGTCTACAGCTAGCATCCCATAATGCAAGTGTCCTTCTCACAGGTCCAAGTGAAATGGACTACTCTGTCATAGTGCTATTTATGTTCTGTTTTGAATAATGAAGGGCGCCAGCAGAATACCCTGTCTAATAAGGATTAGTGACCTCCATCTTTGCACAAAATATAGAAACGTGTCGCTCAGTTGGATTCCTTATCTTCATGTTTTCTTTATGTTTAAAATCCTACAAGGAAACTAAGTGCCTGTGAAAAGGAGTAGCTCAGATAGCCTCCTGCTTAGAAATGAAAGGTTTCTAAAGCCTTTCTCAATGGGGGCACCAGCAAGTTAAACCTTAGTTGTTCTGGTAGCAGATTCCACATGGTGATCACCTGGGTCGGGATAGTGCCACCTCTGGTGCATTTTATACAATGGGTGGTGCCAAAATGATCTTATCATTTGAGCTTAATCTTCTTTACTGTTTATAAATTCGTAACCTGTTTCTTATTTTTCCTAAGTAGCAATAGAGGATCAGTAGCTACAAATGTCTGCGCCCTCTGCAAACTCTATCTAAACCATAATCTGACCACTAGTCTTTTACTGCGAATGCCTTGCTCATGGATGTGCTGTTGATGAATCACAGTTCTTCTCCAATACAGATATGTCTCTATGTTTTGGAATTCTCTGCATCCTTGTGTCTATGTTCCTGGCTTCCCCGTTCCTAAACTTCCCTGATGTTCTTGTATCAACACTACTTGTGTACTTCTTTCCTCTTTTACATCTTTATGCTGCATTTGGCTTTTAAATCTATCAATAGCTGTGGCCATAGCGTCCAGCTCTGACTAGTAAATCTACCCAACCAGTCTCTGTCTTTCTCAATATTTCCTCATGTTCCCTTTTATGTGTTGCAGGATCTGGCTGTCTAATGTGTGTTCCATTCAGCTCTTGCTTTTTCTAAAGACCCATCAAATGAAGTGATAGGGTTTTTTAGTGTTCCAGTGTAGCACTACAGCAACCAATTAATGAAGTCTTAGGAGCCTTTTCACAAAAGCTGTTTTGGAGTATGTAGAGTACCGCTACGTTACATGCCCCAAAATGCAATTCACAAACCTTCAGCTGGAAATATCTGCCTCCATCTAGGTTATTTTTTCTCATAGGAGATCTGGTCGAGGTGGTGGAGATGCACACATAAGTATTAGATTTAGAACTAAATGAGGGAGGAACACTGGGAAGCAAGTGGAATATGGGGAATAGTTATCGTAAAATAGGTAGGGGTAAGAGAAATTTAGGGAGCGTTTAGGGAGGGGCATGCTATTACAAAACACCCACCGATCCACAGAAGACAATTGGTGTTTGTAAAATACACATTTAAATCTACTACATCAGTGCTTCTAACAAAACAGGCTTAAATGTACTCCAGCCCATCCTTGGAGTAAGTGAAGCACCATGCATGGCCGACCACTGGAACTGCAAAACTCCCATTGAATTTATTGAGGAAGGCAATAACAACAACACGTATAGAAACATATGCAATAAATTAAATTAAATAACATCTTAAATTAAACTTTCAACTGTTTACAACTTTATTATTAAAAATGTTAAGTAAAAAATAAATGTTAATTTTTAATAAACATTGTAACGTTTTAATAACATATAACAGTAGCTTAGTTGTTAAGAAATTTAAATCACAAAAAAAAGGACACATAACTTGCATCCAAGACTGTGGCACAGCAACACAAATTATATTGTGGGTTATGGGGAGGGAATTAACATTGAACTCAATTAACTTAAAAACTACATGAAAATAAAAATTAATGAATTAAGTTAAAATGTAATAATATATTATTGTTTAGTTCACGTCTTTTGTTCCTTGTTACGGTGGTAGTACTATATGAATAGAAGTCAGTGACATATTTTAATTAAACATAAATATATATATTTTTTTAATTTACAATTAACTATTTTAAAACTCCCTATTATTTTCTAAAGGGAGATCAGCATTGCAGAGGCAAGTATTTCCATCAGCAGCCAGAAAGTTACTAATAGTCATTTTTTGGTTGTAAATTCAGTTGTAGGTTTCACCACCCCTTTATTTGGGACTTGTTAATCTATATCTATGTGTAACATTATACATTGAAATGGTGAAATTCCATCCATAATTGTAGGTGCAGATCTACACCTCGGGAGATCTACGCAGGCAAACTTACTTTAGTGAGTAAGGACCCAACTGATTCTTAAGCAATCTTTTAGACCATGCAGAAGTCATGTTCCTTAAAATAACTCAGTGTGAAGTGTGTGTTTATGGCGTAATTATGGATTTATTGTTTTTACCAAGTAATTTGCAAAATTTGCAGATTTTACCAAAAACATAAGAAAATAATACTAACAGAGAATATGCTTCATAATTTGCATTTTCCTGCATAATGTAGATAACCTTGCTGCATAATTTGGTCCTGTATGCCACACAATCCAAATCCCTCACAATATTAAAGCCCTGCAGAGTGGTTTGGGGGCTATCAATATACAGGCAGACTATGCAGAAGCATTTAAAACCATCTTTGTCAGCTTGACCTTGTTTTCTCACCTGTTTGGGGGGGCAGCCTGGAACTGTGCTTGTTGTTGGACCTGGGGTTTTAGTTGAAGTGGTCGTTGGTGCAGCAGTTGTAGGTGTGCTTGTGCTTTTGGTTGTAGGAGATGTTGTGGGGGCTGTTGGTATTGGTGTTGGACATGGTCCTGGAATTCTCTCAGCTTCACACTCTGTACTACAAATGGCAATAAACATGCAGCCCTCTGCATCCGTTATATTGTAAAGGACCTCCCCTGAGAAAATCAGAAAGCAAGTGAATTTAGTGACAGTGGAAAACATCAGTGAGTATACAGGTACTGAAACCAAATTTATGCACTTCTCCCTTGCCTCAGATCACTTCAGTGTCCAAGCAAAGGACCTGCCTCACTGCAACCTTCCTTTCTCTCAGACGAACGTATTTATGAAAGGCAAATGTTTGTAAAGATTAAAAGCCCCAAAAGATTGTTAACTTCAGTTTCAGAAAAGGATAGTCTGCCATCCATACAACTTTCTGATTTCTTTTGCTTAGCACCTCAGTGCTAATAGGTTGTAGAACACTTTACGTATAACAAGCAGAGACAGATTTCAAAATGTGCAAATCCATTCCAAAAAGAAGGAGAAGCAGCAAACTGTCCAGGTTTGGTGCTGACTGGTGCAGCACAGGAGAGAGAAAGGCCAGTAGAAGTCAACAGATACAAATAAAACACCATGGATTTTGTGGTGCGGTTTGAGTGTGGTTTTTGTTCCAAAATGCACCTATTGCTTTGTAAAGATCCCCCCCCCCCCTCCAAGTCTGACAGGGCAAGGTGAATTTAGTGACCTTTGGATGGCTTGGACTGTCATAAAAGCCTGACCCTTACAAATTAAAGTGCTGTAACAGGAAATATTATGGGATGAAGTATTTAAACGAAAGAAATCAATAGAGGACTGTAAAAGGATAAACAGGTGATAAGCATTCGATAATTTTACAGCAAAACCTTTAACATATAAGTCAATTTCTCTTACCTGGATTGAAGAATGTATCATGCACATGACAACGGCAGGAGGCAGTAGTGGTGGTTTCTGTGATTGTTGTGGAAAGCCCTTGAGGCTCAGTATGTACAGTTGTTCTTTGTGGAGTAATAATGGAAATTCCAGGTGAAGTAGTTGTTTCTTTAGTTGTTGTCACTGTAGTCTCAGTGGTTGTAGTTGGTAATGTAGTTGTGGAAGATGCTGAGGTTGTTGATGGGATTGTAGTTTCTGTTGTTGTGGTAATAATAGATGTTGTAGTTGGTATTGTAGTTGATTCAGTTGTGGTTGCAGGGGTTGTGGTTTTTTTGGTTGTAGTAGGTTGTGTTGTACTAGATGGTGGGGCAGTTGTGGTAGGTTCTGAAGTTGTTGTGGGAACTGGAGTTGTGGTTGTTACAGTTGTGGTGGTAGTTTCTGGAGTTGTTGTAGGGGCTGTGGTCTCTGTGGTAGTAATCTCAGTGATTATAGTTGTTGGTGCAGTTGTAGTTCCTGTGGGTTTGGTGACAATGGTTGTCGTTGGTATTGGAGTTGTTGTAGTCTTTGTTGTGGTAGTGGTTTCTGGGATAGTAGTAGGTTCAGTTGTAGTTGCAGGTTCAGTTGTGGTAGTTGCTGAGGTTGTTATAGCAATTGACGTTGTTGTGGGTGTTACAGTTGTTGGCTCAGTGGTTGTAGTTGTCAAAGGTGGTGTAGTTGGACAATGGCTGTAGTCATCACAGCACAAAACACTTATTTCATAGTTATAGCACACTTTAGATTTTCCAATCTGATCATTGTTATTGCAGATCAATCCAAATGTTACATCACACTGAACAACTTGTCCAATGTTATTAATGTTTACATCAGGGAAGTTCTCTGCTCTGCATTTTATATTCTGTGGTGTCTTGCAGATTTTCTCTCCTGATGCTATAATGTTATTGTATGTTTCAATGTCCCCGCTACCTTTTTCAGATGAAGGAAGACTAACATCAAACCATTTTGTCCACTCACATCTTGGCTGGCATTTAGTTGATATTTCTGAGGGTGTGGTCGTTGTTGTTTCTGTGGTTTTAGTTACAGCAGGAGTGTTGGTTTGTGCTGAAGATGTTGTAGTTTCTATCGACGTTGTAGTTTCTGGTGAAGTTGTAAGGGGTGTGGTCGCTGTGGTAGTGGTAGTAATCTCAGTGGTTGTAGTTGGTGAAGTTGTGGTTCCTGTGCTTGTGGTGACAATGGTTGTAGTTGTTATTCGAGTTGTAGTTTCGGGTGTGGTGGTAGTTTTTGGTGTGGTAGTAGGGGTTGTGGTTTCTGTGATAGTGGTAGTAGTCTCAGTGGTTGTAGTTGGTGAAGTTGTAGTTTCTGTGGTTGTGATAACAGGGGTTGTGGTTGGTGCTGAAGATGTTGTAGTTTCTATTGTGGTTGTAGTTTCTGGTGAAGTTGTAGAGGGTGTGGTCTCTGTGGTAGTGGTAGTAGCCTCAGTGGTTACAGTTGTTGATGCAATTGTAGTTCCTGTGGTTGTGGTGATAATGTTTGTAGTTGGTACTGGAGTTGTCGTTTCTGTTGTGGTAGTCGTTTCTGGTATAGTTGTAGGGGTTGTGGTTTCTGGGGTAGTAGTAGGTTCAGTTGTAGTTGGTGGTGCAGTTGTGGTAGTTGCTGAGGTTGTTGTAGGAATTGATGTGGTTGTTTCAGTTGTTGGCTCAGTGGTTGTAGTTGTCAAAGGTGGTGTAGTTGGACAATGGCTATAGTCCTCACAGCACAAAACACTTATTTCATAGTTATAACACACTTTAGCTTTTCCAATCTGATCATTGTTATTGCAGATCAATCCAAATGTTACATTGCATTGAACAACTTGTCCAATGTCATTGATGTTTACATCAGGGAAGTTCTCTGCTCTGCATTTAATATTCTGTGGTGTCTTGCAGATTTTCTCTCCTGATGCTATAATGTTATTGTATGTTTCAATGTCCCCTCCACTGGTTTCAGATGAAGGAAGGTTAACATCAAACCATTTTGTCCACTGACATTTTGGCTGGCATTCTTTTGGTATTTCTGAGGTTGTGGTTGTTGTTGTTTCTGTGGTTTTAGTTACAGCAGGAGTTGTGGTTGGTGCTGATGATGTTGCAGTTTCTATTGTGGTTGTAGTTTCTGGTGAAGTTGTAGGGGGTGCAGTCTCTGTGGTAGTGGTAGTAGTCTCAGTGGTTGTAGGGGGTGTAGTTATAGTTTCTGTGGATGTGATAACAACAGAGGTTGTCGTTGGTTTTGGAGTTGTAGTTTCAGTTGTGGTGGTAGTTTCTGGAGTAGTTGTTGGGGCTGTGGTCTTTGTGGTAGTGGTAGTAGTCCCAGTAGTTGTAGTTGTTGATGCAGATGTAGTTCCTGTGGTTGGGCTGACAAAGGTCGTAGTTGATATTGGAGTTGTTGTAGTTTCTGGTGTAGTTGTAGGGGTTGTGGTTTCTGTGGTAGTAGTAGGTTCAGTTGTAGTTGGTGGTGCAGTTGTGGTAGTTGCTGTGGTTGTTGTAGGAACTGATGTAGTTGTGGTTGTTACAGTTGTTGGCTCGGTGGTTGTAGCTGTCAAAGGTGGTGTAGTTGGACAATGACTATAGTCATCACAGCACAAAACACTTATTTCATAGTTATAGCACACTTTAGATTTTCCAATCTGGTCATTGTTATTGCAGATCAATCCAAATGTTACATTGCACTGAACAACTTGTCCAATGTCATTGATGTTTACATTAGGGAAGTTCTCTGCTCTGCATTTTATATTCTGTGGTGTCTTGCAGATTTTCTCTCCTGATGCTATAATGTTATTGTATGTTTCAATGTCCCCGCCACCTGTTTCAGATGAAGAAAGATTAACATCAAACCATTTTGTCCACTGACATCTTGGTTGGCATTTAGTTGATATTTCTGAGGTTGTGGTCGTTGTTGTTGCTGTGGTTTTAGTTACAGCAGGAGTTGTGGTTGGTGCTGATGATGTCGTAGTTTCAATTGTGGTTGTAGTTTCTGGTGAAGTTGTAGGGGGTGTGGTCTCTGTGGTAGTGGGAGTAGTCTCAGTGGTTGTGGTTGGTGCAGTTTTGGTTCCTGTGGTTGTGGTGACAATGGTTGTAGTTGGAATGGGAGTTGTTATAGTTTCTGTTGTGGTGGTAGTTTTTGGTGTCGCTGTAGGGGTTGTGGTTTCTGTGGTAGTAGTCTCAGTGGTTGTAGTTGGTGCAGTTGTAGTTGCTGTGGTTGTGATAACAACAGAGGTTGTCGTTGGTTTTGGAGTTGTTGTAGTTTCAGTTGTAGTAGTAGTTTCTGGAGTAGTTGTAGGGGCTGTGGTCGTAGTGGTAGTAGTCCCAGTGGTTGTAGTTGTTGATGCAGTTGTAGTTCCTGTGGTTGTGGGTTCAATGGTTGCAGTTGGTATTGGAGTTGTAGTTTCTGTTGTAGTAGTTTCTGGTGTAGTTGTAGGGGTTGTGGTTTCTGGAGTAGTAGTAGGTTCAGTTGTAGTTGGAGGTTCAGTTGTGGTAGTTGCTGAGGTTGTTGTAGGGATTGATGTTGTTCTGGGTGTTACAGTTGTTGGCTCAGTGGTTGTAGTTGTCAAAGGTGATATAGTTGGACAATGGCTGTAGTCATCACAGCACAAAACACTTATTTCATAGTTATAGCACACTTTAGATTTTCCAATCTGATCATTGTTATTGCAGATCAATCCAAATGTTACATCACACTGAACAACTTGTCCAATGTTGTTAATGTTTACATCAGGGAAGTTCTCTGCTCTGCATTTTATGTTCTGTGGTGTCTTGCAGATTTTCTCTCCCGATGCTATAATGTTATTGTATGTTTCAATGTCCCCGCCACTTTTTTCAGATGAAGGAAAATTAACATCAAACCATTTTGTCCACTGACATTTTGGCTGGCATTTAGTGGGTATTTCTGAGGTTGTGGCCGTTGCTGTTTCTGTGGTTTTAGTTAGAGCAGGGGTTGTGGTTGGTGCTGAAGATGTTGTAGTTGCTATTGTGGTTGTAGTTTCTGGTGAAGTTGCAGGGGTTGTGGTCTCTGTGATAGTGGTAGTAGTCTCAGTGGTTGTAGTTGGTGCAGTTTTGGTTCCTATGGTTGTGGTGACAATGGGTGTAGTTGGTATTGGAGTTGTAGTTTCAGTTGTGGTGGTAGATTCGTGTGTAGTTGTGGGAGTTGTTGTTTCTGTGGTAGTTGTCTCAGTGGTTGAAGTTGTTGGTGTAGTTGTAGTTGATGGGGTTGTGGTGACAACGATGGTTGTAGTCGAAATTGGGGCTGTTGTAGTTTCAGTTGTGGTAGTAGGTTCAGTTGTAGTTGTAAGGGTTGTGGTTTCTGTGGTAGTAGTAGGTTCAGTTGTAGTTGGTGGTGCAGTTGTGGTAGTTACTGAGGTTGTTGTGGTTGTTAAAGTTGTTGGCTCAGTAGTAGTAGTTGTCTCAGTGGTTGTAGTCAGTGGAGCAGTTGTAGTTTCTGAGGTTGTGGTTGATAATGGAGTAGTTCTAGTTTCCGTTGTTGTGGTAGATTCATGTGTAGTTGTGGGAGTTGTTGTTTCTGCGTTAGTGGTCTCAGTAGTTGTAGTTGTTGGTGTAGTGGTAGTTGATGGGGTTGTGGTGACAATGGTTGTAGTTGAAATTGGGGCTGTTGTAGTTTTAGTTGTGGTGGTAGTTTCAGTTGTAGTTGTAAGGGTTGTGGTTTCCGTGGTAGTAGTAGGTTCAGTTGTAATTGGTGGTGCAGTTGTGGTAGTTGCTGAGGTTGTTGTAGGAATTGACGTTGTTGGGGTTGTTAAAGTTGTTGGCTCAGTAGTAGTAGCTGTCTCTGTGGTTGTGGTCGGTGGAGCAGTTGTAGTTTCCTTTTTTGTGGTAACAATAGGGGTTGTGGTTATCTTTGGAGTGGTTGCAGTTTCCGTTGTGGTGGTTGTTTCTGTTGTAGTTGTTGGGGTTGTGGTTTCTGTGGTGGTGGTAGTAGTCTCAGTGGTTACAGTTGTTGGTGCAGTTGTAGTTTCTGTGCTTGTGGTAACAACAGAGGTTGTAGTTGGTACCGGAGCTGTAGTTTCTGTAGAGGTGGTGCTTTCTATGGTAGTTGGGATTTCTGTTGTAGTAGTCGTAATCTCAGTGGTTGTAGTTGATGCAGTTGTAGTTTCTATTGGTGTGGTTACAACAGATGTTGTAGTTGGTATTGAAGTTGTAGTTACTGTCGTAGTAGATGGTGGTGATGTTGTTGTTGATGGAGTTAGGCAATGACTCTCATCATCACAGCAGAGTACTTTAATTTGATAGTTAAGACACATCTTAAATTCTCCTGTTTGTTCTTCATTCTTACACACAAGACCAAAAGTTACATTACACTGCACTATTTGTCCACTCTCATCTATATTCTGGTCAGGGAATTTTTCTGCCCTGCATTTAATATCCATAGGTTTTTCACAGAGTTTATGTCCCGCTGCTCTGATCTTGTCATAAATTTCATAGTCTCCTTCTGCACTTCCAACCTTAGGCATATCAATATCAAACCAAGTTGTCCATGTGCATTTTGGCTTACAAAGAGTTGATGCTGTGGTTATTTCTGTTGTTGAGGAAGCACTTGTAGTGGGAGGGATAGTGGTCCCTGGAGTTGTTGGTTCTTCTGGAGAGGTTGTAGGGAGCGTGGTTGTAGGAGCAATTGTTCCACAGGGCACATACATGCAACACTGAATTCTTATTTCATAGTTGTAGCAGATTGGCGGAAGCTGGTCCTTATTGTAACACACCAGTCCAAAGGATTTATTGCAGGCTACTACTTGCTCCAACTCGCCCAGTGGTGTGTCAGGGAATCGTTCAGCCCTACATTGTATATTATTCGGGGCTTTACAAACGCTGTATCCCTTTGCCTTTATATTCTCAAAGGTGTCAAAATCCCCATTGTTCAGCCCAGGGTTGGGATAACTGACGTCATACCATGGTGACCATGTACATTGCTCGCGAACACAGATTGTTGTGGTAGGCGCTGGAAAAGAAAGAAAAATATTTATTATGCTGTCTATTTCAACATTTATCGAATACTTGAAATGACTAATCTGATTTTCAAGAATTTATCAATAAAATGTAGGGCTGTAGTTTCTGGCTTGCATTTCACAGTGATTCCGTATATTCTTATAAAAGTTCTATATTGTTAATGTGTGCCAAAATATCTCTGCACTTTGGGAAATATTACAGGGAAAATTTTTGAATGAACATTGTTACAAAGTTATAGTGCCTAATAGTTACCAAGATTAATTGGGATGCGGGGGGCATGAACCAAAAATATCTGTTTTGTTTCCTTCACGATACATTGTTCCTATAAACATCCTCCTTCACATAACTGAAAAGTGCTTCGCAAGGGGATAATATTATTCAACCTGGACTCTTCACACTTCTTGCATTTCCGAGATAGGTGATGGCCATTTCCCAAGCGAAGCAGGCCAAATTTAATGGAAATGCCTATTTAAGGGCACCATTCCACTATCTTTCCCACTTATCAACTTGGGTCCACAATTTTCAGACCCGCCAATTGATCTCCCTGAATTGGACATTCCCCTTTTTGATCTCATACTCACTATTGCCATCAAAGTGATATTGATTGATTGGAAATCTAGTAGCAATGTATCATACCACACCTGGTGGGCTTAGGTTACCTACCTAAGGAGCACACATATAGCTCAATCCCTCAGTAAAGGTCACCCTATTACCTCCCAACGTATTTGGGAGATGCTAGACCTCTTCAACCGCACCCAACGAGAAATGCACCACATCCATTATTTACTTACCACCTGTTTTGGACTTCCGATACTACTCAGAACTCAATAACTCCTTTTTGGACTCACATGACTCCCTCTCCTCTCTCCCTCTCCCCTGCCCCTCCCCGCCTTTAACTTTTGTCTTGGCCTACACCCATAATGACATGTATGTGAGACATTTTCCATTTAGACATACATCATAAGAATTCGATATACTTCTTTTGTACAATTTCATACACTAAATGCATTGCTGAACCTGATGATTGCGTTCTTATGTATTTCTTTTACTTACATGTCTCAACAAGTATACACCTTTATCCCAACTTTTACCTCTTTTTTGTTTGCTCCCTGCATTGTTTTATTGTTATTAAAAATGCCAATAAAAATAAGAAATGCCTATTGCATGTACTGTGTCTTTTCACATGGGTAAAATGGGTCAAAGGGTACTGAGGTTTGAGTGTGTCGATTGGAATAAGCGGATTCTATTTCTAAGAATGAAGTCTTGGCTGTTTTTTCCAGAATGTCTATTCAAAGGGCACTTGTAGTGCACAGGAAGGTGAAAAACTGTCTGCATCCACTGCCAGGCAAAACATTTGGATGTCTTTTGCCCTTGTTAAAAACTAGGTGAGCTTAAAATTTTCCTTAGCTTCTCGCTCTCTTTTAAATGACACACCATTTGATTTTAATCCAACACAGTGAGAAACAGCAACATGAACTTATAGAACCGAGCACCTATTTGTACCTTTTGGTGTGGTGGTAGGAATTGAGCTTGAAGTGGTGGTGGTGAAGACAAATGTGGTGGAGGGCACTGTGGTTGTACAGGCATAAATAGCCCTGTCTATTGTTCCATTATTGCCGCACGTTGCGTTGATGCATCCTCCGATGCCATCCGTGGTGTAGTAGATGACTTCATCGTACTTATACCTTTTTCCCTGGTACTCGCAGTAGCAAGCTGCCAATCACAAAAAGTAGAGGACAGAGCCATTAAACACACAACAGTGTTTGCACATCCACAATTAAGAAGGGTCTTGAAGAGTCATCAAATTTGGTCAAATATCCTACCTTCATTGTTCTGCTTACACGCAATGCCGTTTGTTGTGCAAGTGCTGCAAAAAGAGAAGGAAGGTTTCATCGTAATGCAAAACGTACTTGTTTATATCACCTTTACAATGTTAATTGTCGACACCAAGTCACCTCACCCTTTGACTGAATTAGAAGTGGTCCAGGGGGTGACCAATGCAAATCGTTATTTACTATTATTCCTCTTTGGAGCTGTTCACTACTTCGAGGTGCCCCTCCAATGGTCTTTCTAGTATGAATGCATACGGGTCCAGACTCACTGTGGTGAACCTGAGCTGCCACAGTGCAGGCTTGAGCTACACAGTTAACCTTAATCATCACATTTCTTGCCGGTGCAGGTAGTGTGTGCTACACAGGATGCACAAATCTGTTCGCACATTTCTAATGTTTACCTGCTAGTAATGGAATCCCTCTAAATAATCAACATAGTAAAATAAGGCTGTGCAAGAGGCATTATAAGATAATAGGCCCAGTTTTTCATTAAGAAATAGAGGGGCATATTTACAAGGCATTAACGCCACCAGAACATCACTTTTTCCGACGTTCTGGTGGTGTTAATTCCTTCACCTTATTTACAAGGCGGCATTAAGCCACTTAACATGGCTTAGCGCTGCCTCGTAAATATTGGCCCTATTCATGCAGCACTTAGCTTGAAAGGGGCATCCAATGGGTTTTGCAGAAGGTGTTCCGCCGCAACACGTATTGCTTTGTGACGCTGCCCCATATTTACAAGGTGTGGGGCAGAGCCAAAAATACCGCCAGAGAATACCTGTTCTTAAGCAGGCGATACGAGGAGAAATGTTTTATTTCTCCTCGTATTTTGCTCTTTCCAAGAATGCAGCACACACAGATAGAGCAAATTGCCTGTAAAGATTGTTTATGTGCAGGGACATATGTCCCTTCTTGCACATAAACTATTGCCCCTACAGAGCAAGCACCCTAGCAAAAAGGCACTATGGTGCCTGCACTGGTGCTAGACAGCTTTTTTAGCACCAGCGCTGGGGGTAACGCAGGGGTGCACCGTATTCTTGTAATTATGGCGCATCCCTGCATTTTGAAACTGTCAGAGCGGTGTTACCAATTTTGGCGTAACACCACGGTCCACCAGTTTCTTGTAAATATGCCCCTGAGGGCGCAGAACAGCCGTAGAGTACTTTTGAAAGAGATCCTCACATGTGTTTGAAACAATATGAGGAACTATGGTAAGCCCTAGTGTGGAGCTGTATCTTCAGGAATGAATGAATGACTGTACAGATACTTGACACGGTACATTGTGCACAGGCAGACAAGTGTTATACCACTTTCTAAGGAAAAGAGTTACATATTATCATGCTCAAGATCATGTGTAGTATTTGTTGTGAAGCACGATTGAACGTTTTCCAAAACATGATTCCATGGCTACCGTTTACCACCAACTACATCTCTCAAATCACTGTTCATTTTACGTAGTCGCTCATGTTTGTCTCCGACTATATCAGAAAAAGATATTTACCAAGACTGGCAGTTCACATCAGTGTCAACCTTTGCTCCTGGTTTGTAGTATTTTCCGCTGTCATCATAACATCCACATTGAGCCGTGCACTCCATCTCTTCCTCGTTGAAATAGGGCTTGTCAGTGGGACAGCTTGGGTAGCAGCCTAGGCCAGAGAAAGGAGGTGTTAAACTAGACCAAGTGCGTGCAGATAAAAAACTTCACAATAGCTTTAGGGGTGCAAGAACAATGCCGTTGAACCCTTATCTACTTTTTTTTTAATAGAGCTGATTATACCAAACAATATAGAATTTTCAGCTGCAAATATACATAATAGAGCACTTTACAAACATGCATTTTTCCTTTTCATGCCATCCTCTCCCACCAGGCGCGCAACGCCCATTGGGCTCAAAGGGCTTCAGCCCCCCCCACCCCCCGTCGTGTGTGTCAGCCCGGGCTGGGACAGCTTCCCGGGCACACACACAGCCGGACCCGAGTACTTTACAGGTTTTTAAAAGACCATTTAGTTGTTAAATAGGCTTTGTTGTGTTTTCACCCCTGCTTGAGCTCCACTCTGCCTATTGCTGAAAGACTTAGCCCCCCCGAAATTTTTATTAGCCCCCCCCCGAAATTTGACTCTAGTTGCACCTCTGCCTCCCACCCAGGATAATAGTATCTGCAAAGTTTAAAATCTTAAGCACTACCTCTCAACTATATGAGTTCATACAGCCGCTACAGATCATTATACCACATTCACCTTCTTTATACAAATTCATATTATCTACACTTTCTCCAACTGACATGAGAAACGTTGCTAAACCAATAAAATTTCACCTTGTTCCAAAATGGTAGCCTAATAAGTTTTTCAATTTTGTGTCCATCACACTTGGCTGCTATTGTGGACATCCTAATGGAACATTTGCGTTATGAGGGTTGAGCTGCTGGGGTTCACGCACAACCAGACAGGACCTATATGTTTTCAGGGCAAGAACCTGTCAGGTGGTTACACCCAAAGAACCACTGAATTCTGAGAATTAATTGTAAGCGAGACAGGTTATGCTGAATATATGTGCTAGAGTTCCTGGGGTGGACATCCCAAAAATCCAGATACACTGTGAATTTTTCTCTTAGTTCTGTATTTATTTGTACTGACAAAAGTCTCTGCGGTCCAATGCTAGTGAGCTCACTGGCATTGGACCGCAGAGACTTTTGTGCTTGCAGCTTGCTAACCTGTTCGCCAATAGACTAGGTCGACCATTGGACCAACTATTTAAAACCATTGCCTTGAAAAAGCCCTTGGCGTGTTGGCCATACGGGTGAAACATGTGGCGGCTGTCCTTTGTTTTCTTTGTTTTCTTTCAATCAGCTACAAATAAATGCAGAACTAAGAGAAAAATTCACAGTGTATCTTTATTTTTGGGATATCTTAATGGAACACACCTTCCCTGAATTTCAGGCCAATGGCTAGCCTGCTACTACCTTCCAATTGTGGCTTCTTGTTGACAAATGTATTTGCCTCTTGTGGCTAGTCTGCATACCAGTCTTGAACAACTAATATCTTTTGATTCAAGACCCCGCACTATAATAGTAAAAGGTTCCTCTTGGCAAGGACCTTCGGTGAGGGATAGGGGTAAAGTACAACTTGTGTAGGTGGCAATACTTCGACTGACTATATTGGTTTTCCTTTAGTTTGCATTCTTACTGGTTACCATTAAAGATATTTCAGATCACTCTCGAGATCCAGATTCGAACTAGCTGCTTGACTGCATTCTGAGAAGGAAGGACTTATGTAACTTCCAGAGGACTCAGGCGACAGTGTATGGGGTTCTACTTACACCAAAAGGAAACGACTGTAGTAGTTAATTGATTTGTGTGCCTCAGACGATGTTCTTAAACATCTTTATTAGTAGCTAGTAAGCATGTGAACTGAATATCTATTATTATTTTAATGCAAATATTTCCACCTACATTAGTTGCACTTTTAATCTCTAGCTAACATAAGGTCCTTCATCACTCCAGTGGCCAAAATGTTGCAATAGATGTGTTTTCCAAATTCCCAGCTCTCGCTTTAGCTTATAAAAGTTGCATACACTCTGAACAGAAATGCATGTCACAATGTTGTTGCTGTCCTTCTTTGTACCTCAATTAGTAAAACACCTTCCAGATCCCAACTGAACAAACCCTAGAGGCAGGATATGCTAAAGCTTTCCTGGTAAAACGCTCTCGCTTCTCAGTATCTAAGCTGTTCTTTCTCACCTTCTAGTCCTGGTAGTACATCATTGAGGCATTTCCCACTAGGGTTCCGGCATGTCTTCATGCAGGAGGCGCCGCAGGGCTTGTAGTGCCACTCACACTTTCCATCAGGATTGTAGTAATCACAGAAGAGAGCTGTGGAAAGAAGAACAGACAACAGGCGCTACTATAATACCAAAAAGCATGTCTTGATTGCATATTTGTTGTCTAGGCTTATATGTGACGAAAATCAAAACGAGACAGAAGCTAAATTAAAAACACCAATTAAGAAAAAAGGAGGAACAAGCCATAGTATGTTGCAATGAGGCTGTGGAAATTTCAAAACAATGACCCTACTTCATACACAGAACATAAAGACACATGAGAAAACAAAAAGTTACATTTATTTGTGCAAGGATACGCTGTGTTCACAGGAGGCGGATGCTGAGATTTCCACTGAGAATGGAACAGTGCTCGTGCAGTGAAGGGCATACATATGAGAATAAGTAAGGCAACTCCAATCAAATATTCAAAATTGTAAAGTTAGGATACATTTTACTTGATGCCAGTCAACTTGGCATTGCAGCCTAGGCTTGTAGCTGTGATGCAG
Organism: Calotriton arnoldi; assembly: GCA_963921515.1. NCBI lineage: Eukaryota > Metazoa > Chordata > Amphibia > Caudata > Salamandridae > Calotriton > Calotriton arnoldi. The sequence continues at coordinate 760,337 of CAWUFW010000579.1, forward strand.
AGTAAGTTTCTTAAATTCTTAGACCTTGAGAATAAGTTCAGGGCTGAATTCCATTCCATGGGAACCACAAAGATTGGAAATACGAATAATCCTCTGATACACCCTCATTGCCACTGGCCAGGTGTTGGGTGTGATAGTTATAGCACCCGACAAAATCCAACACTAAGGTGTTTGTAATTTATTGGAGAAATAATTGACAAGTATTCTGTGTTTTGCACACAAAAAAGAAGCATGATGTAGATTTTGGTGTTGGAAGCACCAAAATCCGTGTGTCTGAGTCTTTACTGAGCACTTTTCCCTGGTAAATTATGGCAGACCTGTCGAAATGTACCTGTGAAAACCTATAAACAGTGTTATTTGGTGCAAACATCGCATTCTGGTATGCGCGATAACAAGAATCAATTGATGAACGGATGAGCAGTAGAAAATTTCCAACCTAGCATTTATTTTAGCATTTTAAAGGTTGCTAAACGAAAGCAGTATCAACAGCTAGGAAACTAATCAAACTGTAGCATTTGATAACAACCACTAGGTGATACCAATGCAACAGTTTTATTAAAACTGCAGTGCTCTGAACAAAATGCCATATAGACGCTCCATGCATGCATGTCGTATAAGACCTTTACCTTTTGACTAGAAAACCCTATGATGATTCCACAAGGGACTTTTTGGATTAAACATTTATTTTGGAAAACCTCTTTCTTCTTCCTCTCTCACTACATTTTAATTAATACTCACGGCAGATGTGTGGGGTTCTCCAAGAAACACAAGTGCCAAATTCACTGCAGATCTGAGCATAGGCAGCAATTGCTGTGCAGAAACATTCACAATCTCCACCAGTGTCACAGGCACAGGAATCACTCACGCAGGCCTCATAATATTTAGTTGGATCGACCTGGTGAAAGAAGGGCACAAACATCCTTATTTCAAATGTGTCTACATCTAGTCTCTTTAGTAGGGTTCAAGCCGTAGACCTTTCTACCCTACCTACATAAGCACCTATCTCTTAATGTTAACAATCATGTCTAAACCTTGAGAAGTTTAATAAATAAGAAAATATGTGAGTAGCATTTAAAAATGTGCTACTCAGAGGATCCGATGAACTGTCGTCCTCTACAGCAAATTATGTGTGCCTCACTCTCATTTTCAGCACAGGGGATTTGTGGTCCACTGCAATATGGCTACTTCCTTGAATATGTGAGTGTTGTAAGACATGTTTACTTTAGATTTTGCGTTCATGTGAGGATTGACAGATGTTATCATACTAGGATACCCTAAATTGCCAATGAAAAAAGAGGTCCTTTTCTGCCAGGCAGTTTTAAATTATTTCCTACATTCTCAATAGCTCTCACAATAAACATCTAGCCACACGTTTTGAAGACTGCATAGATTGTGAGAGGCAATTCCCAACTGACAATTCAGAATGGGCTTCCCTCCCTGTATACTCCAGGTACTCAAATGCAGAGGTTAATTGACATTTCTTTAAGAAACAGTGCAGCCGATGCAAGTAAATATGCTAACTTAACAGATGTGGGTCAGTGTTCCCAGAGCAGATGTGGGGCAGTAGTCCCTGAGCAGATGTGGGGCAGTAGTCCCAGAGCAGATGTGGGGCAGTAGTCCCTGAGCAGATGTTGGGCAGTAGTCCCTGAGCAGATGTGGGGCAGTAGTCCCTGAGCAGATGTGGGTCAGTGTTCCCAGAGCAGATGTGGGTCACTGTTCCCAGAGCAGATGTGGGTCAGTGTTCCCAGAGCAGATGTGGGGCAGTGTTCCCTGAGCAGATGTGGGGCAGTGGTCCCTGAGCAGACTGTACAACTGGATGACCAGGCTTCTAAGTCTGATTTCTGTATCATGCGGTGTTGTGTTCCAGGTACAGTACCTGAGAGTGGCAAGCAGCAAAGACATTGCTGTTGATGATACTGCACTGCTTCTGGGCCCACGACTTCCTGTAAGGGTTTGCAGAGCATGGATCCCTGGGTTCTTTGGCATCTGGACAGGTAGGAGAGAACTTCCAGCTGTTTCCAAATTCTATTACATCCCCGACCACAGACTGACTCCTGGTGGTAAAGTCGTTGTTACCATTACCGTCGTAGTTCCCACAAAGGCCACAGACTTTACCCTATACAAGGATAGAGTAAATGAGTCTTTAGTAAGGTTAAAATAAAAAGTATGTGAAGACATCAAAGATCCTGTCCATCATTGCACACCTAATTTTGTGTTTACACTTTCTGAAGATTTTTAACGTACATTATTTACTTAGATATTTGCAAAATGTTTGAGGATAAGTAACACTTAGAAATATGTGGAAAAAATTGAGCTACACAAACTACTATTAGCTTTGGACATTATTGTTGAAACCTAGGATGTTTTGCCACATTTCTTGCTTTTGAATTTATTTAGTGGAAGGCTGGGAATAATTTAGATTTCCTGTGTGAACTTCTGTGAAGTTTACAATCTTTGCAGTCCGTGAAGGTAGATTTTTAGTTTTGTTAATTTTACAAAACATCACTGGCAGGAAAAATTCATGCAGAAAGGTTTTTGTGAAAGAAGGTTGTTGCGCATATTTTTCTGCAATACAATTCTCATTCTAAAATGAGTTTATTGTGAAATACGTTTTTGTCTCCAACACGTTAGCCAAATTTCCTTTTCCGCAATTTGAACATGGTGCACTTCTGAAAAAGTTGTAAAGCCTGCAAAGTGTTGAAGAAAGTTTCACATAGTTTGTGGAGGAACAGACTGCAACGTTGCACAACAAATATATTTAGTTAAACGCTGATGGTCATTACACATAATTCTCTTCATGTAACGGGACCGATATTGTTATTTTGCATTTGTGTAGTGTACAATCTGCCGTTAGTGTGACATTGCAACTTTTAGTAACATTGTGGTTTCTACAATGGAAAACTCAAAACAACACCTTGTCCTGTTATATAATCTGTCAGCTGACTTTATACGCTGTTACGTATTCTCTCTGCAAACCTGCAAGTTAATTTTCATGTAAATGACATATTGTTCTTCTGCAGTTAAGTGGCCATAGATTACTTGGTGGGATTGTACTAGTGCGGGTCAGCTATTTTCATTGAGCTGTTTACTCGCAGGACGCCTTCCTGTGGCTGCAGCTCAGATATTCTCTCAATCGTGGTCTGCTGCTGTGGTTTCTCACCTGGAAGTCTGAGCTAAGTCTGATAAAGATGCTAGTCTTCCTGTCCCACATGAGGATCAGTCCATTGTTGGCTTCAATCACCAGGTAGATGCCCATGTTACGGATCTTGTATGGCACTTCTGCCCCGATGCCCCTCTCAATCACTTCAATGTGTTCATCAGAGAGAATCAGCTCATAGCTCTGAAAAAATATAATTGAGTGCGCTGGTTAGGATTGCAAAACGTCAGGTAAACATTCTCATGTTAAAGGTATTTTAGCGTGCATCGTACATAATTAATCTCAATTGTTTTGAAAAGAGTAACACACTTTAATTGTTGTAAATAGTAGTCTGTTTGTAAATAGTATGTAAACTTTAACCCGGTATTCCTTTTTCATTGATATTGATGCATCTAAATATGTTGGGCAGAACAGAACTCTAATTTTCTCACTGCACCTCAAAACTAGATTCAAGGTTTTTATGAAATGAATCTTTCCAGGATTGGCCTACGCTGATGACACCCAGCTCCTGTTTTCTTGGGGAAGGGACGATGATTCAGTCCTCTCTGCTCAACACTGTGGGGCCGATTCTGATGCGGGTTGGAAAAGCTTCCCGACCGAATCGGTTGGGAAATGGTGTCCGACCCACTCGGATCAGGAAAGTCCGACCGGCGGAGTAGGATGCATCCGGATGCTTCCAGATACGATTTGGTTGCACTCCCATTGACTTCAATGGGAACATTTGTTCCTAACCGCATCAGAATTGGGCCCTCGGTCGGGAAGACACGTTCCCGATCCGATTTGGAAGGAGCAAATGCCGTTAGGAGGCCTTCCTAACCGCATCAGAATCAGGCCCTCGGTCGGGAAGCTTTTCCAACCCGCATCAGAATCGGGCCCTGTCTGTCTTCTGTTTTTCACTGGCTTGCTCAGGCACAGCTGAAGTGTAATGAAGAGAAGTCGGAGGTTCTCTTGTATGGCGTATTTCCTGCCAATTTCAGAGAGAGGCTATGGCCCCCAGGTTTCCCCCTGCCTAGTGCAATGGGAAACGCTGCAAAAAATCTGGGGGTCTGGTTCAATGAGAACCTGACCTTTTCAACCCAGGTTAAGAAGCTGGCTGGGACCTGTTTTGACACTCTGAAAGCTTTGAGGAAGTTTCTTCCTCTCCTCCCAAGACCCGCTAAAGAAACTGTTGTTCGTGCCTTGATTTTGTCCCGCCTGGACTATGCCAACGCACTTTATGTGGGCATCCCTGGCTACCTCTTGAATAAAATGCAGGTAGTTCAAAACTCTGCTGCCAGACTACTGCTGGGTTTGTCTGGCAGGTGTAGTGTGCGCGCTCATTTGCGCTCCTTGCACTGGCTCCCAGTAGAGTCCCGAATAAAATTTAAAACTTTGGCCATTGCCCATAGGGCTCTCTATGGCCTGGGACCTATCTATCTACAGAAGAGATTCGCTTTTTACAACCCAGTAAGACAGTTGCGTTCCTCCTCTCAACTTCTGATGCAGACCCCTAGGTTCAACCGCCAAAGGCTTGGTGGGAGCTCCTTTGTGCGGAAAGCTGCTTTAGCATGGAATGCTCTGCCCCTGGAGCTGCGCGGCATCCAGGACCCGGTGATCTTTAAGAAAAAGTTAAAAACCCTTCTCTTCTAGCTGATGCTCTGACCTATGTTTCTTTTTTCAAGTACGCGCCGGGACACTCTGCCGAGTATCTGTGCGCGTTATAAATATATATAACATAACATAACAATGCTAGTACTGTGTAGGTTTCTCTGAGTGCTGTCAGATAAGTGCTCTTCTTGAGTAATTCCAGAACCGCGCTCCCTCTCCCAAACGTATTACTATAAAATTCCTCTGCATGGGTGAGGGTAAATAACAAGGGAAACAACGTGAATGTAAATAATTGAGTATTTGGCCTATACAGCATGCAGCCAGTACTGGTTTAGTTCAGGGGGAGCTCCCAGGATGGATCCGTGCACCATCCTTTCTTATTCTCAAAGGAGTAGTTGCTTATTAATTAGGAGTCTGTGTTACTTTGATTATTATCATTTGAAACCTTAAGGGTTCTGATATAGATGCAAATAGAAGAGCAGTGAACAGGGTAAGAAATAGGCCATTGGAGTACAGCAGAATGACGTAAACCTTACTCTCCAACATTCTTAGTTTGTGGACCCTGGTGAAAAAATTTAGAAAAATCAACTTTTGAAGTTTGTTTAAAAGAAAAAAATAGCAACTTTAGGGAGTTTGGGGCAAAGGCAGTAGGCCCAAGTATCTCTATACAAGACCAACAAGGATTTTGATTGATATACTTATCAAGGGGTCTTAGTTCTTCATGTGAATTTTATATCCTGAAGATGGTCTTATAGATGGACAACATAAAAGCCCGAAACGTCGATGCATCAACCCATTTCCTATTTTACGGAAGAAATTTTGTGCGTAGAGAATCTATGTCTTATGTATAGGCTATTTTCCTTGAAGATCATTATCTGAAATGGGTTATAGTACATTGGTGACAAGGACAAATTGTTTCATGTGATTGTGGTTTTCTGTACCTCCTGTAAATGAGATAAGTTTATACCCTTAATTTTGTACTTCTGATTATAAATTTAAACAAAAGGTATACACATGGCTCTGTTGAGATTTGTTCACTTTGGATTGTTTTGAGTTGATGTTGAAAATTTACACTTTTGATGCTACTATTAAGACATTCACTAGTAATGTTGTAATGGAATGAAATTTCCTGTTAAACAAAATCCCTTGTAGGCATCTTTACTGTATAACTTTTAAAATGTTGGCATTTTTCTGCTTTTAGCCCTGTGTGCCTGTCTCCAATACTCTTCTGGGGTGGCTGACAGCTGGGCCTTGTGCCTGCCCTCTAGAAAACCACACACAGTGGGAGCTTAGGATTGACTTCATGGTCATTAATGGGCCATTAACTGACTCGATGGGGGGCGGAGCTGAGCACTATTTCACTTACATAGGAATGGGATGTGTCCTGTCCCCACAGAAAGAGCTTCTTAACCCTGTGTAGTGAGTCTGAAGCCACAGCAGGAAAGGGAGGACATCTGCACATTTCAAAGAGCCTTCTTTGAACTCACCCCCGCTTCAAAGGCAGAGCTGAGTATAAGTACTGGGCCTCTGACCCTACCAACTCAGTACACTTATGGACCTGTGGATACTCTGCCAAGAAAAAGGACTGCTGTGCTGTTGAAGGACTGCTGCTCTAGAAGCATTGCTTTTCTGCTGTGCTGACCTGCCTGCTGCTCTCTCTGCCTGGGTGAGAAGGACTGGACCTACACCACTTGAACTCAGAGTAAATCCAAGGGCTTGTCTGCTTGCCTCCAGTTCTGAAGTCGCAGGGACATCAAAGACTTCCTGCAACAGCACCTGGACTCTGCCATCTGTGGGTTCTACCCTGCCAAGCAGTGGCAATCCAGTCCTGGGCCCTTTGAGGTGGGTTTTCTGTGCTGAAAGAGCAAAATTCATGCATCACCTTTGTTGCGCAGGTTGGAACTGATGCAGCTCCTTCAGCACCAACGCATCATCTGCCAAGGACTTTGCATCGCCAGCTGCGTGGCTCGACGACGATGTATCTCGAATTGCATGGTTCAGAACTAACACATCGCCTACATAAAGCCAGGTCGACGATGATGTATCGCCTCCTCTGTTCCACTCATGGGGCCCGTCGATGGCACAACCAAGGTACTTTTCAGTGGAACCAACTTGGTTTCTGTATCTGACCCACGCTTCATCGTGGTCAGCCTGAACTTTTGGATTTACCCCAGTCAAGCGTGACCAGATGTCCCCGGTTGGCGCTTTATGCTTGTAAGCACCATATTTCATTTAATCTTTAAAAATGCATAACTCCTGTTCTACATATTGGATTTTTGTCATTTTGGTCTTGTTTTGTTTGTTAAATTAAACTCTATAATTCTAACATTTACTATTTTAACTGTTGCACAAATACTTTACACATTGCCTCTTAAGTTAAACCTGACTGTTCTGTGCCAAGCTACAAGAGGATGAGCACAGGTTAAATTTGGGTGTGTATCTCACTTACCTAGACTAGGATTGTGGTCCCTACTTGGACAGGGTGCATACCTCTGCGAACTAGAGACCCAATGTCTAACACCTGACCTCTCAGTCTACGGAGATATTAAAGACATGTATAACGACTGCTTAGTAGCAGAATGTCATCTGATTGATACAATGTTATCCCTTAATAAAGACTCCAACTAAGACCTTGCCAAGAATCCATCATCAGTAACCATGTCCCAAGCTAGTACATGCAGATCCTTGGAGGCTTGTAACAAGCAAAGAATTATATTGCGTTATCTTTTCCTGCTGTTCTTCTTAAAACTACATGAGTGTTTACTCAATCTGTTTGCTTGGGCGTCCGTGATGAAGACCCTCAAAAGAATGAAATGTAGTGATTGTTAGAAACATCTCAAGGAGTGGATGACATTTAAACATAGAACATGTTACAGCTGTTATTGCTGACTCTACTTACAGCGAAGAAGATTTTAATGGCCTTGGAGCAGGTGGTGCCTGTGGTGCCGCAGGGAATGTTCTCAGTGATTACTCGGAAACTGCTGCTGGCTTTGTCGCTGCTGCAGTGGTCCTAAGGAGGCAAAGTACATTGAGTTAATTGCTGGATGGGGCTCCTGTATCAATCCCACTGAACATTTGACCAGCTGAAAATGAGATCTTCACCTGGGCTAGGGTATATTCACAGTCTCCATTGAAGCTGTACCGCTTGCCGTCAAAGGTGATGTAGTGTCCATCACCGTACACAGCACATGTCCCAAGGCAGGGATCATTGGTGCATTCCCACATCCGGTTCTTACAAGTACTATAAAGAAGAAATACATCATATTACAAATTTGTACAATCGTTCTTATTTTCTTTTACAGTTTTTGTGTACTATGCTTTGAAATTTAGCCAGAAAAAACACTCAACACGAAGCCCGTTTTTTGGGACTAGTTAAAACAAGCAGAAAAAAGCCTCTGATTGCTTAGAAACTTTGCTAGATAACTGCCTGTGAAAATCATATTTGAAATGTCTCCAAACGAAATCACTAGGTAGTGCTGAGCATTTGTTTGCAATAATGCGAATGCCATTATGGATTTCCTCATTGAGATCTGTGGTGACCTAGACTTCTGCATTGAGAATGGGCTCTGACTCCTGATCAAGAATTGGAAAGACACCAGGGCTGTTAGACAAGAAGGACAACGGTTCTTTCTAATGGAAGTTTCACTCAATAAACGCCAGCTGACAATGAATGATCAACATCCTGACCTAGTTCTGATTAGCCCCAAATGTTTCTAAAGGTAAAAAGTGAAACTCAACGTTGCCAGGTCGTCAGTCTTCTCGCCTGAGCACCGGAGGTTTCTTGTTGAACCTGTGCCTGTACGAAACAGCGAGGAGATCCTAAGACCTTCACAATAATGCGGGGGGAGGCGCTACACACAAGCAGCAAAGCCTTGGGATTGTAAGAGCAGAGAAACATAGCTGTAGAGGGTAGGGATGGCTGTGAGGAAATCTTTGTTGGCTGACGTTGCATATATGACTATTATTGCTTTAGGTTCCAAGCTAATATGTGACCAAAGTTTGCGTATAATACACAGAGATGTGAATCCAAAATCCAACATGAAGTGACCTGACACAAACATCTGTATACACCCCTGGGCTCCATGGCTGTTGATGTGGTACTACTATCGCTTGGACTGTTGGTGTACACCTTTCCGTTACTGCTTATAGCGCAGTGAACATAACCACTGAGATGTTCGCATTCTAAAAGTGCATGGTGAAACATTTCGTGGAGATAGCAACTACACAAGAAAAGAGGAAGAGGAAACTCACCAGGTGTTGCATTTGACCTTGATGGTATCCCCTGGTTGGTAGACGGCATCGTTGTGCACGCATGGGCAGAGCTCTGCCTTGATACAGTTGCCTTTGCCATCGGACACCAGCCCCTGAGGGCACATACAGCCGGAGGTGCAATGGGTGCTGTACTGTGAAAGCCAAGAAAAGACAGGGGTATCAGAATACTCACTCCTTAGGGCATGGACTGAGGGTCCAGAGTGTTCACAATGGCAGGTAAAAGAAACTATGAGCTGTGTTCACTCTCTTCCTGAAGAGGACCCTGGAACATGTTTTGCGTGCAGCCCTAGGAAGAGCTGCGTCGGTCGGAAGTGACTTATGAGCTGCACAGAATGTTTGACCTCGTCACCCCCCTACAGAAAGTACCTACTTCGCAGAACCAAAAAACACATTGAGTAGACTGATGGTACTTTCTACTGCACCGTTAAAAAGTGGTTATATCAGGGGCCCTTTTCTATGTGGTACTGGAACCCGGGGTTCTAGACTCGCATTGGGACTAGATTGTTGGTGCAATAGATAAACGTCTATTCCTGATGCAGTTGCATGCTCTCATCCTCGCAGTCCATCATGACAGCCATTCACACATCCGGAAAGGAAACTTAAACCCAATAGGCACTTACGCATTGCATATCAAGTGTGTGGCAGCTTTTCTGGCACTCTGCTCCCGGTGTACCAGCAGTGACATTGGCACAGTCAAAGTAGACCATGGGCGCAGGGCATTCTGGGGGGAGTAAAAGATAGGTAGTAAAGTAAATAACTTGAAACGTGGATACTTCTAACTTAAAACTTGAACATCTGCCAGCGTGCGGGCCCTTCTGATGCAACCCCCACCCCTGTAGCTTCTGCCCCTCACACGAAGTCCCTGCTTACACTTTTCCACCAAAAGGTTACGTAGGTGCCCCCTTAGGCAAATGAAGCCGATCCTGCCAGGCCAATTATGGGAGGTTGTCTGAGAAGAACAGAAGAGTCGAAAGGAGAACGTATTTTACCTGGCTTTGAGGATCCAATGCAGCTGAGCTGCCCTTGTGTGCAGGTGCTGCAGGGAGAAAAGTAAGAAACAGCATCAGATCTCGAATTTGAAAAAAATGAGTTTTTTTAATTTTTTGACATTCACTTTCATTTGTATATTTATGTTGCTTTTCCCTGCTCAAGTGTCCACGGGACTCAACATTTTTCGTTATTATTTTGAAGTTTCAAGGCAAAGCGTTGGGACATTTCTTCATAGCGATATTTTCCAGAGAGAAGTATTTAGGGGCATATCTACAAGGGCTTTATCTCCGTTTTTCTGGCTTTAAGAGCCAGAAAAACGGAGATAAAACTATCGCCCTATCAACAAGAGGGTGCTAACATGCATAATCACATGTTAGCACCCTTTTTCTCCGACGCTTCCCTTTGCATCTCTAATGAGATGCAAAGTGGGCGTCACTGGCGCATCCCCGGATGGACTGTCTTGCAAATATCGCTGATGTTCACATCGCGATATTTACAAGGCAGCCCATAGATTTTAGCAGACGTTAGGTTTTGGCGAAAACGGCCGTTTCGCCAAAATCTAACGTCTGCTAAAATCCTGACTTACCTATGTTAGACATAGGGGGTGGATTATGCTGAAACGACCACAGGGTCGTATCAGCAGAAGTTATCGCCGTTTGCAGGAACATCGCTGGAAAACCAGCGATGTTCCCTGCAAAACGGCGATAACCTCGCGATCTCTGGAATTTTTATCGCCCTGGGGAAACGCGTTGTTAATAACGCGCTACCAGGGCGATAAATACCAGAGATAGCCTGCGTTAGGGAATTCGTCGCTCAGCACGGCCAGCGATAATTATCGCTGGCCGTTGATAATATGCCCCTAAATTGGTTTTGTACGTGGGAATGCACGCTTACCCGAGGGGATATTCACGAAGATACATTTACAATGTTTAGGCTGAGAATCTCGGAAATTAAATACTTTTAACATATCGATTTTCGAATTGTAAATTAATTGTGCTCGTCCCTTGGCAGTTTATTGTGGATCATTTCTTAATTTCTAAGCGGGACCCGCTTTCCGAGGGATTCTACAAGTTGTCGCACAGTCAGGAGCCGGGCAGTACAGCCGCTCATCAAGAGGATCGATCGGCGGTACCCCTCAGTGCTTCCAGCTCAAAAAAACGTGTGCACGTGACAAAGGACACCGAGCTGTCCACTCTGACCGAACCTCGTTAGGGCTGAGTCAGACCTTCATGCTTCCGAGGTCATACACTGAACAATCGTAAGTTATGTAATGCAAACTTCTGATGTTTACGCGGCATTACAAATCTGTGGTAGCCAGTACCAGCCACAAAACAAGCTGATAATGTAGAACAGCGACCCTCGCCATCAGCTCACCAGAGAATGCCGTTGTCATGGACAACCTCTCCAGAGGGCACGGCGGTTCCCATGAAATAGCAAGGGCAGACCGCAGCTGGCACGCATTTGCCGGACTCATCCATGTAGGTTCCCTTCTCGCAGGTGCACCCGTCCACAGGCACGAATTTAACGCTGCAGGTCAAGTCAGGCTCGCTCAGGGAGCGGCAGGTGGGCTGGCAGGAGTTCACCGAGTAGCTGTAGGTCATGGTCTTGGGACAGACAGTGGTGTATTTGGCTGTAAAGGGAGCAGGTTACAGGTTAATATGAAGACAATGAATTGCCATGGAAACAAGCAGGCACCAACCCTGTTATGTTAACATTACTTGCTATAGCGCGCGACTCACCCGGGGGCATCTCGGCGCTGCTGCGGATCCTAACAGGCAGTACGTACCAGGTGTGTTCAGAATAAGTAGGCTTTTAGTAGTTTCCTAAATTTACAGTATGTAGTACTGAGGTACAATACTGAGTAGCAAGCCCTAGTGCGCAGTGTGAACTTGGGCAAGGGCCATCGCTGCCCGATGCCAAACTCCAGATCTAAGATGTTCTGGTGCGGAGAGCTATAAAGTTGCCTGTTTGTGGAAAAAAACTGCCAGAAACAGAACCCACTTTGATGTTTTCGAACCAGAATACAATTTTAAGAAGTAACAAATGCAGTTTTAGTTAAGGCAAGGACCTGGACAGATGATAATGCACTAAACCTTCTCTAAAACAGCGAGCAATACTTATAAATGATTGAAAACAAGTCAGTGGTAAATCCCTCCTGTCCCTGATCTCTCCAGAAGATTTTCCTAAAACTGAACATTTGCAAAAATCGACATTGTAAGAACAAAGAATGAGTGATTTCACTTACCGCAGACATTCTTTCTCCATCCGGTTATGGGTAGGCCCTTGGCAGCACATGCCCTGAAGTAAGAGGAGAGGGCCGCACACATGCAGTCCTCGCTCTTCTCGCAGTTGCAGGTGTCAAACATACAGTTCTAGGGGAAACAGAAAAAGTCTGTTCGTAAAATTCAGCAAAACCCTACAGGACGCTCAAAAAAACAGGTAATTGCTTGAGATGCCTTTGCAGGTATGCTTTATAATGGAGAGTGATTATTCAATACAGTAGTAGTAACTCAGTAACACCATTAGCTCTTCCGTATCCTGGTGTGCAAAGCAGCAATAAGTAGAAAGCATAGGTATCGCGATAGTAGCAACAGTAGGTACTTCCCAACACAATGGCTTAAGTCAACAATTTCAATATCTGTAATAGTCCAATGTTCAAAACTTACCGTGTAATAGGTGGCAGGGTTCACCTCGGCATGACAGCTAGCGAAGGGTCCAGTAGGGTCAGTCAGCAACCCACACCAGTGAGAAGCGAACTTCTCTGAAATAACAAACACAGAGACATTACGGACCTCGGTTTTACTGAGGGCACATGATCACCCGCTGCTTATTCCACTAACTCCACTGGTTTATGGTGCAAATCACAAATTCACTTTAGTTTTATGCATGTTTCTTGTGGCTGCTAAAAACTGCGATTTAATCGACCTTCTGTTGGAAGCCCTCCTAACTCGTCCAAAAGAGATTGGAAAATATTTTACCAAACTGACTCATCTCCAGCTCAGGTTGATTTGGTTGAAGTTAGCTCAACCTGATTCACAATTCACTGAAAAGTTGATTGAAATATTTATGGTTAGTAATAAACAGGTACAATTGTGTGCCATGGATATTCGAGTGACCCTCCACTGGAAGGTTTGAGCTAAGGAGCCTTGAGACCCTTACAGGTGAGTAGTTGCACTTTCCAAGCCATTGATTGATGGAGAACCACGGAAACAGGTCAACAATGAATACTCGTGGGAGGTGATCCTCCTGGGTAGATTAGCTCAGCTACGGTGAGAGAAGTCAGTCTTGTTGAGTGCTCATGTGTTAGAGAAAAGAATTAAACAAGCTAAAACCTCAAATCCCTGGTGCTTAAAATTAATGGTACATGCATGACTGTGGTGCTTGTAAACTAGGCCGTGCTTTGACCACAGAAGTTATTGAAGAACTGCAGAGAATCATAGGTAAGAACTTAAAAACAATCAGCCATTTATTTGAATCAAAATTCACTTGCCATTTTCAATGCTGAGAGTACAGGGATTCTCAAAGATGTTTTTCACATTGGGGCAGCTCGCGGAAGTCTTCCAGGTGTTTGCAAAGGCAGCCGCAGTCCCTTCTATGATCCCACTGATGGCTGTGAAGTCATCGGCCTGAACGTCATTGAAGTTTCCACAGAGACCTTTTCAGGGAAGCAGAACAAACCATCAGACACTCTTGCACAATGCGCCTACTGGATGAGCATAGGGAGGAGGCAGGTAAAGAGATCCCATTTCCTTACCGCAGGTTTTCCCCTGGTATTCTGGCTCCAGACTCACATAGACCTGCATAATGGGGATCAGCTGGATCTGAAGCTGGAGACCCAGCTGTGTCTCCACAATGATGAAGAAGGAAGATGGCCTGAAGATGGTGACATTGGCTGGAAATGAAGAGAACAGAATACTTTTTAGCAAAGAGGAACGGTAAAAGAACCCAACTCGTGAAGCTTGTTATGAGATGTGACCACTTGAACAGTTTAGAAAGGTCATGTCGCCTGGATTTTCAGGGATATTTGCATTATTCTTTTATCTTTGTCACTTTACTAATTGAATACGGGTACACTTCAGTGTCTAATCAGAGTTGATGCTTTCCTCGTGCTTTATTTACCCCGAAAACGTTTGCTGTGAACTGGTGGTGACTTCAGTCCATTTTAAAATACCACGCGTGTTTTACAATCTTTGTAATCTAGAGATATAGACACTCAATATATTTTACAACATTTGCTCATGCACTTCTTCACTATGTACAATCCATCGCATGCCTGACCCACAAATTTAACTCAAGTAAACACATATTTCAGAGTTTTGTGCCACTTTATATAACCATTTTAACACCATTCCCTTAACTCAGTAACTCCAGACACGTGAACCAGTTTGCCTCCTCAGTGTAAAAGCAGTAAACACACTCCATGCCTCCACAATTAAACATACTTCACGTGCCATATGCCTCACCCCTTAATGCCAGGCACTACGACTGCCACACCCCCTTACCACCAGTTCTTAAATCTTCCTGTCACGACTTCCTCTCACTTCTTTGAATTAAGTGCCTCGGTTTTTATTAAAGGAAGGATTACATCCCTTACACAGAAGGTCCTGTAATGCCTTGACATGTCAAATGTCAACATCTCTTTTTTTTAAGTCTTACTGAAAATATGTCCGTTTGGTTACTCTCTAAAGCCATTGTAAGGATGAAAAGGGAGAGGTTGCTTGCTTGAATGAATTTTTGTAATAGGTGCGATCCATTTTCTAGAATGAAATGAACAGCACTCGTGACCAGTTGATGCTGAAGTCTCAGTGAAAGAAGTGTAGGTACCAGACAGGAAGTAGAGGTGGATTGGCTAGTTAAAGGAGAAGTTGCATGTCAGCTACGGATGCTTCTTCAAAGGAGGGACTTACCCGCTGAGACGGGCAGCTGGGTGTATATCCAGTTCACAAACACACTGCCGCAGGGTTTGATAACAATGACCTGATGGAATGAAGAGAAAAATGAGTTAGTCAGGCCCTCTTGAAGACGTTACACCAGCGTGGGCAGACTACACAGGCAGGTGTGCAAAGGAATGACTTGGAAAGTTTCCAAAGTGTACATAATGCCCTATTTCGATAATGGAACAGTGCCAGCACTCACCACAGCACTTCATGGGCAATGCAGATTTTTCGGCCTGATACTGTTTATGACATTCCTTACACAAGCATACCGCCTCCCAGGACACGTCCATCATTCAGCCATCTTCTGCTGTTCTCCCCACCATACACTTCCACACATCACCTCATTGTTTAATTCAGACCCTTTGGTGAGGCCTATCCCTCTCATTTGTACAGGTCTTTTACTGATGCTTATTTGTTGTAGAACTTACCGTCTGTCCATCATTGAGGCTGAGGGCGACACTCTTCAGGCAAGTCTCGCTGTCCGTCAGGCCGCACTTGCGCAGTTCTCCCAAGACAGTGAACATGTTTCCTCCGCAGAGCTATTATACAAACAGCACAATTAGCAATCATGTACGCCAAAAATTCCGGTCCTTACACCTGTATGGGGCGGAGCTGGAGGTGATTCGAGCCACCATAAGGAAAAGTAACCGTCCTTTTACAAGATTAGAGCAATGAAAACAGATACAGATACATTTTGTTAATGAATTATGGTTTGATGCTTTCAAATATTCGCTTTGGTTTGAACCCAAGAGGGCATTTTCAGCCTTGCACCCTAAGCTGCTGCTGGACATAGTGGGGGTAGTCAGTACCTGCAAACATCTTTAGGTTGAATGACGTATACCTTTGAGAGAACGTAACTACAGTCTCCGTGCACGGTGTATCGTGTGGCATCATAGGTGGCAATGTGAGAACCTCCTTCTACAGAGCATGTCCCAGCACAGGGCAGTTGTTTGCAGCTCCACTGTCCTCCAGCGCACGTGCTGTACAGAACAAGAAAAGTTAAATACAGTTAGAGCTCTATTTGGAAAAGAATGAGTGCTGATGCTTAAGGCTCTGCCCAGAAGCCCGTGGCCAGTGCCACTAAATGCTGTGCACTGAATACCAAGGTTGCCTAGACTTGAGCCAACCCAGTCTCTTTAATCCACTACCAGACACTGCCTGCCCCTTTATCACACTCCTGCAGGATCCTCTGTGACGGGTTTTCCGTCTTTGTGTTTTTGTCTCTCTGGCCATCAAGGAAATTTCTGATGCAGAAAAATAAATGCAGTACGAAAAAATTAGTGCTGGTGGCCCCCACTGGAACTACCAGCTCAAATTAAGCCCTTAGTACAGTTTAACAATTGTCTGAGTCTGAAGCAATGTGAAAACACTACAAACAACCAACATAAGTTGTAACAAATTAAATCATTCAGGCGAATAGGGCAGGATTTATAAATTCCCCTTGCACAGGGGCTGGTGAGATTTTAGAAAGTGGCTTTCAACAACTTCGTCATATTCATGAAAAATTGCAACACTTTAATAATTTCGCGCCATTTCCACTTGATGCTGTTCTTTGGCCAGTGGTCCAAAAAATGCAAATTTATTATTGAGAAACTGATGTTAGGAAATGTTTACCCGTTCATTATGTTGATTGACTGGCAAGTTCTGGAAAGACAGAGGAGGGCTAACTTTGCCTTTTGTTTTTGTCAGGTGTTTCCACCTTGAAATATAGGTCTTGTGGAGGCGTTCAGTAGCCTGCAAAACCACCCAGCACTTAGAACCTGCATCAGAAAACCTTAAACAATTTTTACTTGCGTTGGCTAGATCCTTAGCTGGTCAGGCAATGGATTACATTTGTATTTATTGACGCTCGTTTTGCCAGCCGTTTTAATGTGCTCATTACAGTATATTTATTTTTATTGTTGTGAATTTGCTCATTGAATGCAAAATTACATACACAAAAAGTTGGTGAAGGAGACAAGAACTTTGAAAAAGTGGTTCACAACAGAGATTAGAAATCACGGCATAGAAAAAAGAGGTGTTTGGAGTAACAAACGGGCCAGTCCATATTCTCAATCCTCCCTCCCCTCCACTGAATGTCACTGTGCTTAAGGCAAATTGATATCAAAGCGTTGGGTGTTAGTTCACATAAACCCATAATGGTAAAAGCCCTTTCACTTAAGCCTTTCTCACTGTCTCTCATTCATCATATTCTTAAACAAACAGGTATGTCACAGAATATGAGAAACCGCATAAATTACACACAGAACATAGCAAATAGACTCCATAGATCAACTCTAAAAGGAAACTACTGCGGGGCAATTTCAAAGAATGGTTACCGCAAGCTCTATTGACAGAGGGAAAAAGAAGTCAAGTGGAAAACCTGGTAAATAGGATATAACACATCTTTTGTGCAGAATGAGAAAACTCTAAACCCCCATTAAGGAGGGAAGGGAGGACACTTAAAGAGAACATTAGTACAAAGGGAGTAATAAGAACGGAGCCAAAAATAGAGTGGAAACTGAAGAGACTTGGCTCACAAATCTGATATTCACCGCTATTTTCTCGATAACCGCGACCAACACAACAGATCCTAAATTGAGGTTATCTCCTGGAAAGCTTTGAAACATGCATGAGCTTCTCAAGGTCAGATGACCAGAAACTACAGGGCTTTTTATTCTAAGAGGCAGTCCAACAGATGAATCACAACACCAATAAACTAATCATAAACTATTAGAAGCAGAATACTAATCTGCCAAGATGTGTTAAGAGTGGAATGGATATGACAATAGATTGAACTGGAAATAAAGCAGAACAGTAATAATATGTGGTGAATTATACATGGATAATTTCATAAGATAAGTTTCATTAAATGATTTATGCAGACAATTTGCATCCAACATTAAGGGCCTCAATATAAGTTCCCAGGATTTAGGTATCGGGATACTGGAGGGCCAGATGATTCTTGCTGGTATTCCCACACCAAATTCTGGGGATTTAAAGTTATTTTTCCTGGAATGGGGATTGACACACTGATTTGGAAATCCGAGGTCCAAATCAACATGGTTTTCCCACTTCCTGGGTGAAAAACCAACCCTGCAGCTGCATACATTTAAACCTTGCGTGGGGCAGGTGGTAAATGTATGAGAGGCTGTTGCGGATCCAGGTGCTCTGTTGTGGGGGCCGTAGAGGGTAGCACATTTGCTGCTTCCCTAATGCTGCCCTTAGAGAGTGATCCAGGGCTGCTCACAGCAGCTGTCCACAGTCCCCTCAGCTCTGCTCTAAAGTCCAGGCCTGGAATCTCTGGGTAAGGAATTATTAATTCTGGATTTTGTGGACATGTTTCTTCTAGTCCTGGAGAAACTGGGAAACTAAAATGGCTCAAAGCAGTATCTCCCCCCGGGACACTGCTCCTGGTCACTCGTAATGGAGACCTAAAGGTATTGAATCAACTAGCATCCACCTATTGCTTCTCTCTATTGTAAACAAACCTGCACAGATAGATGAAATTCAAAAAGAGGGCTATAGATGTATTGTCCACTTCTTAGGGCCAGACACTACATTTTGATATTAAGCCATTCTAGGACAGCGTATTCCCTAGATCTCTACCCCTCTTTTTTGCCAAATCACTAAATTCAAAGAAAGTCTGTTGGTGATGATGAAGTGATGAGGAAGGAAATTTCATTTAGTGGCCTCCTCAAACAGTGAAGAATAGGCAGGATATGGATAGGACAGACAGAAAACAGAACTAACAATACGAATAGATGAATTCTGTGCTCTAAGGAGAACAGCATTTTTGCTGCTACCCACTTTAGTAGTACTCAATTTACCAACCCCAGAATGATAGAGGGTCAGGTGCCGGCATTAGAACAGGTGTCCAGCAGGCCATGTTTGCAGGTACCAATTCTGTATGTGGTCTGTGCATGGGCCAATATTGCAAGGTCAGCAAGGGCTGCATCAGTTCACTTGAGAGTTTAGCACATGTTCTACTGATGTGTTCACTAAGCTTGTAACTTGTAATATCATACCAATGTCATGGTCTATGCTTAAATGTTGAGTAAGTACCGGAAAAGCAAGCACTGGTGTTTGGTGCTAATAGAAAAAAGTAATGAAACAAGATTGTAGGAGATATTTTGTGATTATAGAATTAACAAATGCATATGAGTCGAACTAAAATTTGTAATTAGGAAGGTAAGTATTAAACATGCTGGTGGCAGATGCATCAATCATAGTATCCAACATAAATATCAGTAGTAAATTAATGGAAAAACAAGAGACTACTGGTCTTTCCTACTATACTTTAACTCTGGCTAATAAAAAATATGCTAATATACACTCGTGAATACAGACGAAGTAACAGGCAAGGAGAAAAATATAGTAATTATCAAATTGTTTTCACAAATGATAGTAATGTTAATAGTTTTTAAAAACTAAAACATACATATAGTCATATCTATGTACACAAAATGATGCTGACAGTGTCTATTCATTGAACGCTTCTTAACTCTGCAGTTGTAAGAATGCACACACTGGTAGCTGGATTCTAAGATGGCTTATCACAGTTCCTCATATTGCAATCATTTCTAGAAGTCACTCCTCTGAAAATTACATTAAACATTATTATCTTGAACAAGCCCTGGGTCAACAATCCGTGCAAGATAAATAGCGAATTCCCAGATTGCAATGGCTGAGTGACACTATCAGCAGGCTTACAATGCAATTCTTCTAGGGCAGTCACAGGGCACCTCCCTAAACCCAGGTCACTGCAGATACAGACGCTATAAAACCAATGTTTAGCGTGATAACTTTTGTAAGCCTAAAGAATCTGCATTCCTCCTGCATGAGCAACAACATATAGCTTGGGACCCAAGGGACACGGAACAGCAGTAGAAACTGTATCCTTTTTACTTGTGACTATCTGTGATTGTTTACTAAAGGGGCAACAGTGTAGGTGTCTCAATTTAGGCCCCTAACCCTCCCTTCCTTTCTAAAGATACCAGAAATCTCAACCATCTATGCCAGGTCAGACAGGGTCCCTGAGATCTGACGTTTCTGATATTTGGTGTCTGAAGGGTTCGTGCACAGGTCTCTGGCGCGCTCACTTGAGGGCTTTCAATGTTGTGAACAACTTGCCCCATCTTTACAAAACAGATCACAATATGAGACCTCCAAGGGCCACACCTGGACTCTGAATTGAAATCAAGAATCTGCATATGTACTCTTTAAGGGGAGTCCTTTCACTATTATGATTAGATTTACAGGCGATTTGCAAAACAAGCTACTTATTCTGCGTTCAGCAATGAAATGCAATGAATGGATTTACCAGGAGCCGCATGGGGTGGAATATGAAGTGCCCGTGGCATAGGTTTCTCCAGCATAGGTGCAAGCACATTGTGCCAAAGGAATGCAGCCGGCATTGTTGATGTCATCCAACACAGTCCCTGCAGCAAAAAATAAGATTGATGAGTGATGTGCCCATGATATCAGCACCACTAGTTTATCTGACCTTGACTAGTGCTTCGAATAGCTCATATATTGGTGCTTATGCTCACACACACCTCACTGCTAAAGTCCTTTCCATATATGCCCTTCCTAATCCATACAATACTAGCATGGTAAACATAGTAACAGCTTAGCTATTCCTGATCCTGGTTAAGCAATTCAGTGATTTTAGTGTCTGATGCAGTTGAATATGGCAATGAGATATTGGAAAAAGTGGCAGCCCTTCCACCAATTTCGGGGATATAACACGGCGTTGAGTTTGAAATCTGTCCAGTCAAACATGACGTGAACCATAAACCTGAAGCTAACTATTGACATTGGATGATCAGGGGCTACTTATTGAAGGTTTCCATGACCAATGTGATGCTCAGCAGCAAACGTCAAGCAGGTTTACGGATAACTGGGTACAGTATCATGGCCCACAGTATCCAGGGGCCGGCCTTATGCTGTGATGGATATGGTCTGATCATAGACATGCTAGAGCCCACAGCAGACACTATTACTCCTAAGGGGATCTTTGGCCTGGGAGAGCTGGGAACTGACATAGAGAATGTGAGCAGACAGCTATCCTAAAAGGGACTTTAGAATGTGAGCAGATAGGTCCCATAAAGGGGTCTTTGGAATGTGAGCTGACAGTTGCCCTAAAGTGATCTTTAGAATGTGAGCAGACGGCTTCCCTAAAGGGATCTTTAGAATGTGAGCAGATAGCTCCCATAAAGGGATCTTTAGAATGTGAGCAGACAGCTCTCCTAAAGGGGTGTTTAGAACGTGAACAGAAGCTCCCCTAAAGGGATCTTTAGAATGTGAGCAGACAGCTCTCCTAAAGGGGTCTTTAGAATGTGAGCAGACAGTTCCACTAAAGGGATCTTTAGCATGTGGGCAGACAGCTCTCCTAAAGGGGTGTTTAGAATGTGAGCAGATATCTCTCCTAAAGGGATCTTTAGAACGTGAACAGAAGCTCCCCTAAAGGGATCTTTAGAATGTGAGCAGACAGCTCCCCTAAAGGGATCTTTAGAATGTGAGCAGACAGCTTCCCTAAAGGGATCTTTAGAATGTGAGCAGATAGCTCCCATAAAGGGATCTTTAGAATGTGAGCAGACAGCTTCCCTAAAGGGGTCTTTAGAATGTGAGCAGACAGCTCTCCTAAAGGGGTCTTTAGAATGTGAGCAGACATCTCTCCTAAAGGGATCTTTAGAATGTGAGTAACCAGATCCCCTAAAGGGATGTTTGGTCTGGGAGAGCTGGGAACTGACAAATAGAATGTGAGCACGAAGTTACCAGGGGGGCAGAAGCAGCCATCAGTACAGTGTTCCTCGCAGAGTTCTGTCCTCTCTGAGTTGGTGCAGGTATTTGCACATGGTGATCCGCACTCCTGGAACTGCATGTTGAAAGAGCATGACATGGCTGAAATTGGGAAAAAAAGCAATGAGTATATCTCACCACAGTTTACTGCACAGGTTTTAATTTATACACCAGCATACACAATTCAAAAAACTACGTCTAGAGGACAGCATCAGCTTGTGCAGGACACGCGAGAGAGGTGATGGCTAGAAAGGCAGCGAGATTCTGAGTAGAGACCGTAAAGGTGTTCAGTATTTTAGCCCTTCAACACATTTAGTTGGTCCTAGCACTTGAGGTAGGACTATGGTACAATGTACGCCCATTTTATTGCATATTTAATCATTAGCCACTTGGCATTTTTTTTACAAGGGAAATGCAAATTACTGGTTCCTTCGCCATAATTTGCTGTGCGAAAGCTGGAAATATCATCTACTCCCACTGCAATGTGATTATAAAAAGATAAAGTGGTGAAGGGAATGCATGTAAGCCTCACACCTAAATTTAAAATATACAAATAAAAATGGGAACGCTGCAAATGGTGATTTCGGTAGTCTCTCTGGTGCTTCTGTCCTTACTAAAGAAATGGAAAAAGTAGTTCCCTCGGTGGGCACTCTCACACCCAACAAAGGTAGGAAAGGATACATGGAAATATGTTGCATAAGAGTTTATTCATTGTTCCTCGTGCAGTGGACAAAGACAAAATAAACTTGAATTGAGAGACTGCTGCCTAGAATATTAGAAAGGAAATCACAGAATCTCGAGGAGGCAAAATGACTAAAAGCGAAGAGACTCCTTTGTTTAATGAACGAGATAATGAGTATTCTAGTTTATATCATTTTCAAGATACTCTCTGAGAAAACACAAGGACTGGAGCAGCTTAGAAACCATACAGACGTGGTTTTTGTGTTGCATCTGCTTTATAATATTTATTGTTTTTAGACTGTTAATGGTCATTGTTTGCTAAATCCTTTGTGGGTTCCACGAAGGTGTTAAATACAAGATAAACGCCTCCATATTCTTTGCTCAGGCTTACCTCATACACATCACAGTTCCCATGTTATTGAGGGCAACCCGAAGACGGCTTTCAGTTTTAGCCCCTGACTTACTGTATCTACGATCTTTAAAATATATTTTTGTTTAATATCGCCCGCACAGAAATGCATTAATTGAAAAGCAGCGAGACATGCTTTTTTTGCATCTGACTTTTGAAAGATGACTCTGGCATGAGTTGCATTGTGAATGTTTTTTTATAGTAATAATGCATCTCTCGTCAAACAAGCCTCTATTCACGCTTTAACCGCAGATACTCACGGCACAAGTCAGCTGTCCTCCAGTTCTTAGGGTCTCCGCCAGCATGAGAGCACTGCCGGGAGTACTCCGAGAAGGTGTGACACAGGCAGGAGGAGCCTTGAGGATCGGTGCACTGACACAGGTCTTTCACACAGGCTTCGATGTAGGCGCTGACACCAACAAGTGAGTTGCAGCTCTGGAATGCAGGGCCGGTCAGAATGGCCTCACATTTGCTTTCCTGAAAACAAAGTCCCAGAAGGCATGAGAAGTTGGCCGTACTATGCATAGAGAATTAAAACATTATGGGGCAGATTTATTATTGTTTCACACAACGCAACACATTGCAGCAAGACAAATGCACTGCATAAAAGGAAGAGGGCAAGTATGTGCCATATCTATCAAGATGTGGTACATTCTTGCCCTCTCCTTGCGCTGGCACAATCAGTGCAGCCTTTCGCCAACACAGCCACCCTTGCTCTATGGTGCAAGGGTGCCGGATTTGCATGCAGGATTGTTTTAGTGCAGAAAGGTACACCTTCCTGCATGAAAACTATTTTAGAGCAATTTCTTTATTCTAAGTGTTCTGCAGAATACAGCACACTTAGAAAGAGGAAACAACTAGGAGAAATAAAGATATTTCTCCTTGTTACGCCTCATATTCAGGTGAGATGCCAAAACTTACAAAGTCGGTGCAGTTGTTCTGTGGGGCGGGCTGTGTATCCTCGCACTGCTCTGTTGGGCCATCCATCTTCTGCAGGTTTCCAAACTGGGTTTCAGTTATTTGAATACCTGCAGACCAAAGTGTACACCACGTTACATATGACTTTCGTGTTTCTTTACAGCATTATACTCAGAGAATTGTGCAATTGTGCAGCTGCAGCAATTTTTGAATAATTATAGATTTGCCAAATTTGCCACATAATCCATCATCTGCCATATAATCTGCTGTTTTTAACAAAAACAAATTGTAGCTCAAAATGCTCAAAAGTTACTAAAGACACAGCGACATGTTTCTGTGCGGTGGAAGGCCCTTAGCAAAGGTTGACTGGTCACCTTTCTTCAGCTTATTGCTATATTTGGGTGTTAAACTGGTACTAATGAGGTGAAACCAGTGCCCCGACAGTGATAACAAGTGTAAAAAATTTAAAAAAAAATGCATAGTAATACAAAATGTGCCACACTACGCCACATAATATGCCTTTTTATACTGCATAATTTAATCAAACCTGTCGCATAATTTGACTCCCCTGCCGCATAATTCCAGTTTCCCTGATTATACTTGATTTTATGGAACATGGACAAAAAAGAATATCCCTGCACTTGAGAACATTCAATAGACTTGGCCTCATTCTGAAAACCCGTCAAGTGATGTGCTATGAAAAGTGTGACCTCCACAAACCCCACGTCAATTAGCATGTGACCCCACTGTTGGGTGAGAAGTGAGCCATTTCTTCATCAGATTTCAGTACATTGTTTAAGATTTATTCACACCGTTGCCTAAATGGCTTCATAGCGCTGAGTCATGCTACTTCAGGTAGAAAGGAAGCATGGTATGTACCCCTGATATATGCTCGGACTCTGTCCAATGGCAATAATTTTCCATGAGTCTGGGCACAATTACTCTCAGAACCCATCCCCATGGCCTGATGATGGTGGAGCACACAAACTAACAAGCATTGACAAAGCAAATAACTTTGACCTATGCAAGAACTATAGACTTTGCCAATGGCTTTTAGCCATGTTGCAGAGCAGGGATACTGTGCAGCATGGCTCAAAGGTAGAAGAAAAGCGCTGTATCAAGGGTGCCAGCAGAGTGCTTAGAGAAACTCCCAAGATTTTACTGCTTGCAAAAAGGTGTATCTGTGCAATGATGAGTCACAGCAGTTCACCTTCCTCCCAAACTCTGGGGTACTTCTGGCCTCCAGGAAGCGCAGCAGCGGCTCATGGACCCTGCTGGTGCCTTGAGGGCGCTGGGTTGGAATGTGGGTGCCCCTTCTCGGTATGTAAAGGTGCAGATGGTTGCCTCTTCCCAAACGTAACTTGGAGGATAGTGGGGGATGGGAGTGGACAGAAGCATGGACATTCAAGAGGAACATGTGTAGTGGAGAGCACAGAAGCACACGGGCGAGTGAGGGCAACAGAAGTGCAGTTGGGGGCCGGCAACCACACGGGTTACAGTGAAGCAGGGTAGGGGTGCAAGGTCACATGCAAGAGATGGGATGGGAGACAAAAGCACGCTTGCAAGTGTGAGCGATACTGGGAGGGTGAGGGGGCTGGTGGTGTTGGAGAAGCCAATATGGGAGAAGGCCTGAAAACACAAGCACTCACATGGAGTGCTTGAACACAAAAAAATTTAGTTCTAAAAACAGGAGCAGTGAGGTATGCAAGTAGGTGTTACATGCACCTGGGGAGGGCCAAGAAGAGGACATGAAGCCCGCATGCCATGACAAATGGGAAAGAAGCAAATGTGAGGGATGCTGAAGTAAGCCAATTATAAGCCAAGGGCAGGCTTTAAGTCCACTGTATCTAAGCAAAATGTCTTGAGAGACAGCGCATGCACTGTCTAGGTAAAGCATAAAAATCACGACTTCTTTTAAAATAATGCATAATATGCTGTCTGGGATGCTCTGCTGACCATGGTGAGAGGAAACTAATTATATAATATTTACCATTGGACAGAAACTCATTTTCGGAAATGCCATTGTAGTCTCCACAAAGCCCGCAGGTTTGGTTGGCGTATTTGTCGTCCAGTTCGAGCTGTATTGAGAGGAAGGAGAACAATTAATTGGGAGACTTGGCTGTCGGTAATAGAAGACCAGAGTATTGATGTAGCTTTTGAAAATTGGTGCACTATTTGGTTTTCATGACATAATGATTTTTTTGTCCCCTTCCATGTGACGTTTTTATAAAATCAGCAAATGTTTTCATTGAAGTGTAATTTTCATGGTATACCCTTGTTTCTATCAATAAAATCAGAATATTTATTCAGTAAGATAGGTATGTGTAATTAACTGTTATGTTCCAGCTCGGTGTCGATGTGCCTGTGGCTCAAATGATTAAATTTGTCATTTTTTGGGCCATGCTTGTCTGTAAATCTCATGCATTTTTCCTTTATGCAGGCTGCTCCTCCTTGCGTGGTATAAATGAGTGTGATTCTCAAAGCTGTCTGAGACTAAGGGGCATATGTACAAGCCCCTGTCGCCACCACAACGTCACTTTTATCGACGTTGTGGTGGCGATAGGGGCTTAGCCTTATTTACAAGGCAGCGTTAAGCCACTTAACGTGGCTTAACGCTGCCTTGTAAATAAGGCCCCCTTTTACGCTATGGTTAGTGTGAAAGGGGTGGGCCGTGGATGTTGAGTTGGGCGTTCCACCGCAACACCAATTGATTTTTACTATGTACAAGGGCAGCGTACATAGGAGGCAGAGCCAAAATTACGACCAGGTAAAACCTGGTCTTAAGTTGGCGAAACGAGGAGAAGTGCATTATTTCTCCACGTTTTTGCTTTTTCCATGTGTGCTGCCTTGTGCAGTACACATGGAAAAAGCAAAATACCATGGATTGTTTATGTACAGGAAGGTCCCCCTTCCTGTACATAAACAATCTTTTAAAAAAATGCCATTTTGTGACTTTCATGTGTGCCGCATTAAGCAGCACACATGAAAGTCACAAAATGGCATTTCAGCATTGTTTATGTTCAGGAAGGGACACCGTCCTACACATAAACAATCCTCCCCTGCACGCAGACACCCTTGCACTATGGTGCAAGGGTGCCTGCGTTGGTGCTACACTGCTAAGTGTAGCGCCATTGCAGGGGGAAACGCAAGCCTGCACCATATCGTTGTAAATATGGTGCAGCCTTGCATTTCAGAAGTGGCGGAGTGAGGCGTTAAGCCATGACGGCTATCCCCCTCAAAGTTCAACTTACATATGCAAAAAAAAGTGCATTTCCAAATTCAGAAGTCTGACTAGAATAAGAAATTTGTACAATCACAAATTTAGGATTCAGCCCTTATTTGTAGAAATTCCTCAGTGGGTCTAACAGAAAAAGGAGAGCAGCAACCAGAAACTCATAAGGTGGGGGATACTACCATTTCCTTGCCAGGTAGTTTCTCTCAATTGAAATTGCGCAAACTTACTCCTTTCAAAAGGCTTCAGGAATTACATTTCCATTCTAGGAATGGGAAAAATACTTCCAAATTTAAAAGTGGTCTATAGGAAAATGCTACTCATGTCAAAAATACTTTCCCAAGTGGAGGAAGGAAAAAGTGTAATGTGAAAATGTAGCTATGAATCAAATTTACACATGCAGAATTTTCCAGCTGGTGGATATTCTGCACTGAAATAACAATGGATTAGGAAGCGGCCAGAGTAGTTACCAGTGGCTAAGATTTAATTCAAGCATTCCATCCATCACTTTTAGCATACTTTAGTGTGTTGCCCTAACTGGGATAGGAATGCCCAGACATGGGTACCGTGCACAGTGGCTGAGATCTAGCTAGGGCCTAACCAGCCCTGGTTTGCTTGTATTGCGCTTCAGGAAGAGCATGGCCTGGCATTTCAGGTTGGACTATTCCCGTTGGAGCAGGGTCAAGACTGACTTGCACATGGCTGGGTCCAAGCCGAGGTGGCATGGAGTGCAAAATTTTGATGGATTGAGATGCGGCTCGAATAATTACCAGTGACTGAGATTAATTCAAACATTCCATGCATCACTTTTTAGTATACTTTAGTGTGTCCCCCTAAGTGGGACGGGTATGCCCAGACGTGGGTCCTGTGCAGTTTGTGTCACTGGACTCAAGCTATACCTGGCTGATAAAACCTAATAAGAGTGAAACCGGTTTTGGTTGCCTGTAATCTGGCTCAGGGAGGCCTGGCAACTCAGACTGGACTGTTCTCATTGAGCAGGGTCAAGACTGATTTGCACATGGCTGGGTCCAAATTGAGGGTGCATGGTGTGTAAACTAACAATGGGTTGGGATGCAGCCCTGAGTAGTTACCAGTGGCTGAGAATAATTCAGGATTTCCATCCATCACTGGTATGATTTAGTGGATTTTCCTGCATGCATACACTGTATGCATGTGGATATTCCTAGATGGTTGAAACTTAATTTCAGTAAGCTTTATTCAGTTTCATACATAAAACCATAAAAGCACGACAATAAAAAGATACATTTTATTAAAAGAAAAAATAAATAGCTAAATAAATACATAAAAAACCATCATAAGTTAAAAACAATACATAAGATGGCGGTAATACACCTTTATGAAATAACATTACAGAGAAATGTAAACCATACAGAAACTCCTTTTAATCGATTACCCACTCATTTTTATATTTATAGCCTGCCATAAAAACTTGGACACAGCTGAGCAGATTTCAAGAAAGTGCAATTGTAAACAAAACAAAAAGCAGAGCATGTCTGCATTGTATTAATTTAAACCGTCTCAATATTAGCTTTAAAAGTAAGGCAAGGGGTACCGCGTAAAAGTTGCAGAAAAGAAAGTAAAGTGCAATGTGCATTGTTCCCTAACACTGTCACACGAGCACCTAGCGATGTCTAAAACGCCTAAATACACATTGCTGTCCTGGGATTCTTTGTGAACACTATTCAAGATTGGAATTTGCTCCATATAAAGGAATAGTCTCCAGGGTTTTCCAAATTAGGGCTTTGTGAACTGGGCCCATGTTTTTATGTACAATTGAATAGGGCTTTTCAAGAAATATCCTTAGAATAAGTTACATGCCTAATAGTAGCATGAGTAATTTGAATGTTTCAGTTTTTCACAGTTTGATAGAACCTGAGCGGCAAATTATGGCTTTATCCATTATACCTCGACTGTGTAAGGTCATGACAGAGTCCACCAATGCTGTACTTACCAGGAGGTTGTCAGCTTCGTTCCACATGACGACCAGGCCTAGCTTGGCACTGACTTTCACATAACTTCCGTGTTTCTGAATCTGGATTCCAGACTGGCTGAAAGGTACCAGTATTCTGAAGGACAGAAATTTTTTTCAAACTTTGTGTGTCATCTTTAGATAATGGTTTCAATATCAATATTAAATTAGGGTATTAAGAAACGAAGGTATACTGCATATTCAGTAACAATTTCTAAATGGCGATTAGAGGAGAAAAATAACACTGTACCAGTTATATCTTTAAGGAGAAAGATGCAACATGGTCTTCACTGTCACGGCCGAAAACCTCAAGCTTAAAAGTCAAAGTACTATTATCCTTCTATCCCTATTTAAATGACTCTCCCTGAACTAATGACTGTCTTCTACATATGTGAAGCAGAAATGCCAGAGAAAGCCAACTTCTTAATATGTTCCTTTCTTTTATATGTTGGATCCCACAGGCTGTAGTTCTCATCCTAGCTCTATTTGTAAAACGAATTAACTGACTGCTGCATGCAAACATCACTAGTGGATGTCTAAAAGGACATCGGCCCTCACTACACCTTCAACATCGGACGCAAAGAAATCAGAAGCGCACTCACAACCATCCTCAACATCACCATGGCCATATTTCCCGAAGCATGGAAGCACATAAAGGTCAGACCCGTCCTGAAGAAACCCTCCGCCGATCTCAGCGAACTCAAAAAATGCTAACCCATCTCACTGCTCCCGTTTCCCACCCATGTCCTCAAGAAAGCCATCAACCACCGGCTCACCGAATACCTAGAAAGAAACAACCTACCTTGTGCCTCCCAATCCAGCTTCCACGCCAACCACAGCACAGAAACCGCCCTGATCGCCACAAATGACGACAGCAGATCCCTCCTCGACCAAGATGAAGCAAAAGCCTGATCCTCCTTGACTTCTCAGAGGCATTCGACACCGTACCCCACCACACTCTCATCAAAAGACTCCACCACATTGGGCTCCAGGGAGATGCCTTCAAATGGATCGTATCCTTCCTAACAGGACAGAACCAGCGAATCCGACCTTCACCTCCGATACCAAGACCACCGTCTGCAGCATCCCTCAAAGATCATTACTCAGCCACACCCTCTTCAACACCTACATGACGCCACTGGACAACATCGTCCTAGCCCATGGACTCAACGTAATCTTTAATGCAGACCACACCCAACTCCTACCTCTCACTGATGGAAGAACCCACCACCACCAGAACTAGCTTCCGAAATGCCATGATGGACTTCGCCAACTGGATGACGACCAACTGTCTGAAGCTCAACACAGACAAGACAGAAGTGCTGATCGTTGGAAAGAACACCTCACCGTGGAACAACACCTGGTGGATGTGGAGCTCAGTCCCAAACCTACCACAACAGACCACGCCAGCAAACTCAGAATCATCCTGGACAGCAAATTCACTATGAAACAACAGATCAACACAACCTCCTCTGTCTGCTTCCAAACCTTCCGCATTCTCCGGAAGATCTTCAGATGGATCCCCATCAACACTAGGAAAACAGTCACACAAGCCCTCTTCACCAGCCGGTTAGACTATGGAAACGCACTCTAGACCAGAATCACCACCCAACTCCTCAACAGACTCCAGACCATACAGAATGCAGCCAGCAGACTCATCCTCCACCTCCCCAAATGGATCACACCCCACCTCAAGAAACTCCACTGGCTCCACATACAGAAGAGATGCCAGTTCAAGATGCTGACCCTCGCATACAAAGCTCTCCATGACCAGGGTCTAGCCTACATCAACCGCTGCCTGAACTTCTACCAGCCAACCAGACAATTGCGCTTCATTTTTCTCACACTCGTTCACGTCCCCCGCATCCGCCTAAGCCACAGCAGCGGTCGTTCATTCTCCTACCTTGCTGCCAAGTCCTGGAACAACCTCGCCCTCCACCTACGAACAGCACCAACACTGGCAGACTTCAGAAAGGGACTCAAGACCCTGCTCTTCAACTAGAGACCAAAAAGACCTCATCGCCTGAATGCCCCCAGGGGGGAATAGTCGTCTCTACAAATACTGATTGATTGATTGATTGGCAGCTTTATATCATTGAGCATCAAGGACCCCTGGAAAAGATTTTCGGTGACATACACCACTAACACATTTTCAGTACAGTGCAGAGGGAAAAATAATTTACTTAATGTTTGCCTTAGGACCCTTAAACTGTGTGACAATAACACTGAGTGTTGGGATAGTAATACTAAACTGTAATACAAACAGTAACAGGAAGTGCCACATGGAAACATGTTGTTTCATTATAAATCTGATCAACAAGCTTGTCATATGTTCTAAAGTCTCTTGATTGCAGTACAGAGGAAGGCTCCTAGAGTACTGTTAAGAATTTGTTGTTTATAGGTCATATATTTCATACGTGACTCTTACGGGTGGCATGTCGAGATAATGACCCGGAAAAATGTGGATCTTATGAGAGAGACATGCAATCAAGCATGGAGTGGCGTTTCTTCTTCTGAACAGCTCTCGCCTATTTGTAATATTTGGTTGGGCGACACCCCCCCATGTGCAGCCTTTCCTAGGATCATTCGCATTGCAGTGGCGTGGCTAGGGCGTTAATCTACTCAGCAGTGCATAGAAAGGAAAAGAGGGGCTGACACTGGTGCTTGCTTTAGAAACACTGGTGCATGGTATACTTAGAGCAGAAATGTCAGGAAAGCCAGTTTGATGTAAGTGCTAGTAAGAGTACATATCTGTCATAGTTCTATACTTACGGGTTCCCGTTGAACAAAATGGAGCTGTTGGTGATTTCAATGACTACCCCATCGATCATCATCGTCATGTGGCTGATGGTAGTGACACCATTTTCCACCGTCCTTCGGACCTGGATGTTGAAGTCTTCGTAGCTGCTTTTGCAGTGAGAAGAATATACATAGTTGCAGGTGCCTGGGAATTGGAAGACATTTCCATCGAAGGTTTTGAAGTGAAAGTTTCCCCAGGTGCTGCACACTTGGCCGTTGTGAGCGGTGTTGATTGCTGGAATGGAAATCATGACAATTATTCTGTGATCACGTCTCCCAGGACTACCAGACTGTGTGGTTAGGCATACTTTTCCAAGTAGTGATATTCAGCTTAAGATTGTGCTTCACTTGTGTGTGTGGATAGAGTTATATGTTCACTTAGGCTGGTGCTACGTTTCTTCAGTAGACTCCGCTCCAAGCCTTCATATGTTGAGTGCACCACCTGTCTCCCAATTTGCACTTGTCATCTTTTTCATAAACCAGAATGCTTCTTCCTCCATATACCTGTCGATCATTCATTTGACTTCTTTCTTTCCTTTACCATAACAAGGTTTTTGTTCCTTTGTATTTCCATACTAACAAATTTTGGGCGGAAATTTGAGTTAAGTATAACTACTACAGAAATAGAGACTTCCGACTTACAAAATACGAGTGGACTAATAGCGCTTAAGACATGAATCAATTGGACAGTTTGCAAAACCTGATCCTATACATTACCCTACATTTTGGCTAATCAATTACTCCAGTCACTGTGTCCAAGAGACAAACAGAAGCAGATGTGAAAAACGTAATTGTACCTTCCCACACAATGTTGGGGGTGATTAGTGTCTAAACTGTATCAGGTGACTTAGCTTGTATTCATTGCCACATACACACCGGACATGCTTTAAAACAGCTAAGTATAAGAGTATTCCAGATCTTAAAGCACATCACAAATTAATTTTGAGAAATACATTAGTTTGGGGTGGGTACATTTAACCAGATTCATTGAGAGAGAAGAAGTAAGTTTGGCCAATACAATATATTCCTTAGGAGCATCACAAACATCATTGCTATTTTATATTCAATGCACATGCAGTAGCCGAGAAAACTTTGAATCGCTATATTCCATTCTGCTCTACTATTGAAAGTTAATTGACAGTACATTATAGCAGGCCTGCAATTTTGTAAGTAGGTGTATTGGCACATTTGCTTTGAATTTCTAATATCTTTTATCGAGAGTTGTTTTTTTGCGCTAACTTGCATTGTCGTCAAATTGCAATGCACTGATTGTTTTCTCAGAAATTCCATTTAAAATTATGAGGCTTTACAAAAGCCTTGTTGACATTCACCTATTCTATCACCAACACATCATTTAGGATTCTGAACCATAATGTCTAATACTTACTCTTCACTACTGGGGTAACCGATGAGCCTGTTATGATGCTTATTTTCTGAGATGATGATGATGAAGACACTGAGTCATAATCTATAGCAAAAGGAAGGGAAAATAGTACAATTTAGAGAACATATAGAAGATATTTCCAGTGAGTTGAAAGAATGAGAAGCTGATGAGCAGTGACTTTCTGAAGAGTTTTCCCTTAATACCCAGAGTGGCAGATATAGTTTGGCAGACACACTCCTCTGACTGAT
The DNA here is from genome assembly GCA_963921515.1 of Calotriton arnoldi. Taxonomy (NCBI): domain Eukaryota; kingdom Metazoa; phylum Chordata; class Amphibia; order Caudata; family Salamandridae; genus Calotriton; species Calotriton arnoldi. The sequence goes on from CAWUFW010000579.1 coordinate 793,724, forward strand.
ATCTCATCTCCTCACAGCAGAATAAACCAAGCAAATGTCAAGTTTTAGGATTTTGGACTGTTAGTTTCTAACTATCTGAGTACCCGTTTCTTAGTACCTTAAGTCAAGACCTGAGCAGCATATCCAACCCACATGCACATTCTTACCATTGAAGCAAAGGTGACGGGTCCGATGATTTCTTGTGCTGCCATATTTCATTTGCGTTCCTTGTGTTAGGGGAAAGAATGACCTTCCCATGTGTGCTTCAGTGTGGTAAACTGGCAGCAGTCGTGGTTGAAAGGTGATTGTTGGGTCAGTGCTTTGTGATGCTGATACCTCTGCATTGCTATGGGGCCTTAAATTACATTTACATTTGCAACTGCAATTTGGGCACCAAATAAGTATGTTTTTGACTCTTCAAGCAATTATCTATGAAATGCTTGCTTCTATCTAAAGATTGCAATGGTCCACATAAATCAACAGAACAGGTGTGGACACTTTTCAACAGATGGTAAAGTCTTAACCGTAGAAAGCTGGACTTGGCTGATACTATGGTCTCAATGCAGCACTTACAGTATGGACAGCTTTTCCTTAAATGGATTCCTTGTGCTCTAAGGAGAAGGTTTAAATTATCAACTTTACCCAGATCCAGACCTCATTCAATCGACTCTAGGAGTTTTTAAACAAACTGTTACGTTTTCGATAAAACTTCATTAGGTTTCTTGATTTTGATCAGTTTGATAATATTATAAAGAAGCCTTAATAAATGTCTCCAAAATATTTATAGCCCTGAGTAAATTGCATCATTACTTGAAATAAAGTGTTTATATAGGTAATGGAGCACAGGATTCAAAATCACCTCATCACATTTAACAGAAATTTGGGGTACATACCTATTTGTTGCTGCTGAACATTGTCATTCACGCTGACATCGTAAACGACATCATCAACTGTTTCAGAGTTAAATTGTGCAAGAGCTGTAAAGAGAAATAGGATGAACTGGTATGTATAGATCTGAAAGACGTAGCAATTAATATAAATATAATGTAAATGGAGGAAGGGTAAGAAGAGAAAACATCATTGCATCTAGAACCTTACAGGTAGGACGGAGGTCAATAAAAATAAATCTACATCATATCGGCTGTCCACCTTTCAAACTGGTCCCATTGTTGTCGAGACTATCACAAATTTGCTTTTTGTGTACTTGTCCTATTTTTCCCAAGGAGTGGAATTCATTTGCAGAAACAGCATGCACAAATGCTACACTCCTGCCATCATCTCCCTATCATTAGAGAACAAATTCTAGACAAAATCATTGGGAATATAAAGATTATGGGTTTACCAGATTTTTCATCTTTTGGGAATCGATGGGGCTCAAAGACTATCCAGTACTGCATCACCTTTGCCCAATAATGATAGTATATTGTAACGATTTTAAGTAATTGAACAATGAAGTTTAATACAAACTCTAATACAAACCTTTGCCCAGGCACTCTAGCCACCTTCCATAGGGAGAAGAACATTGGCCGGCGCACAAAGTGTCAGCGTGAACTTGATGCGTGCACATCTAATTGGCTGTGCCAGTCACACCACACAGAACATGGTAGTTGGTGTAACTGTAGGCATAGCACAATATTACCACCAATTTGTCCTGCAGTAGGTCTAAGACAGAACTACGAAATAAATGTATGCGTTATTAAGAAAGTATGGTGCAGCAAGCTAAATCATGTGGAACTGATAAACTCAGTCAATATTCTGGGGAAACCTGCATTGTGTATGCCCACTATGGAGCATGGCAATGCTCAATTAAGCCGGTAGAGTTTCTGCTTAAAATGTGAATATTTAGAAATAAGAAGTACTCCTAGAATGAAAGAAAACACTTAGTAACAAAGTATAAATATGAATATTTGAAAATGAAGAACCACAGAGAAAACGTAAAATCTATAGCATGAACGGAAACCCTCAGAAACAATGAGAACCCATAGATACGATGAGAAGCCACAGAACTGAGGAAAATCCCTTGATAAATTAAGACAAAGAAAGAAGATATCCATGGGCGAATGAAAGCCCATTACAATAATGTAACAAAAAGGATAGTTTGTAAAGGGAAGGGAAATCCTTAGAAGAATTCCTGGTCCGGATAAGAATTAATAATACCAAGGAGTATCACTAAAGCAAAGAAAGTCCTTACAAACAAGGAGTTTCCTTGAGTAAATGTAAATATTTAGAAATAAGGGGAGTCCCTGTATTTAATAGAAACCTGCAGGATATACGAGCAACCTTAGATTGAATAATCCAGTACTAACAAGGTGATTCTCAAGGGTGAATAAAAACTTGTTTAAACAAAGTCAGTTTCTTGAGTGAATGGATTCCTTAGAAGCAATGATACTCTTTAGAGAGAGTGAGAATACAAAGAAAAAAGTAATTCTTGAGTGAATTATACAACAAGAACCCTACACGTTATAAGGAGAGCCCCGTAAATGACTGCAATCACTTAGAGGTCAAGAGAACCATGTGCGAATAAGAACACTTGGCTACAAGGAGAATCCTAAGGCAAAATAGAGATTTTTTAAACACAGCATTACACTAACTTTAAATATAATAAAAGACAAGGGGAATCTCTAATGTGAATGCGAACCTACAAAAAATTAGGAAATATCTAAAGTGAACTATGTTGCTCTAAACACAGAAAATCCATAGAACAAATTGAAACAATTAGAGGCAAGAAGAAATTCTAGCTGAAAACAAGCAAAGTCCTTAGACTAAATGGAAAAACCATACAAGAAATATCAATCCCAAGTAAACGAAGACAATTAGGAAACAGGCAAATCCCAAGAGAGAATGAAACCATTAAGAAAAAGAGTTTCTCTAGCGTAAATGAGATCCTGTAGAAACTAAGGATTTACTTGAAAATAAGACTTTAGAATAATAAGAATTCTTAAGGTGCACAAAGTGATTTTTTTGTAAAATTATAATCCACAGAGAGAATGAAAACTTTAGAAACAAAGACAATGTCTGGAGTAAATAAAGCTCCTTAGATTCAAGTAGACGGCCAACGGTGAATGAAAGTCTCCTAAAACCAGGATGGGTGTAGGATGGAAAGAACCCCATCTGACGCCATCAGTAAATAAGGCCCATTAATTAAAACGAACATCCAGTGAGTAAAAGAAAGCCTTTATAATAAATGAATGCCTGAGTAACCGACAACCTTTGGAAAAAGTGTGAACTCTTATACGAAATAGATACTATTAGAATAAAAATGTTTCAGATTTCAAAAGAACACAGTCGGATGTTTGGCAAATCTACATAGAATGAAAAAAGTGTATATGAGACCCCATAGAGAGAATGATGCTCCACAGAAAAAAGGAACCCTGGTAGAGCGAATGAGAACCAGTTTGAAAGCCTTGGAAAAAGAATATTATATGAAGTGATTAAGTCCCTTGAAAACAGGGAGAGTTCTAACTTAAACTAGACACTCTAGAAAATTGCATAATCCATGAAGTGAAAAGGAACCATATGGGCAGAGGTAGACTCGAAAATGGTAAAGAACTCATACTTAAAAAGGAGAATTCTATCAGTATATTATTAAAAACGCTTAGTTCAGGGGTGTCAGATGGAGGATAGGGTTGCATTATTCCTTAGGCCCTACACTTTTTAGGGACACATGCTGCAAAATTAATATTGCAGATTTTGGAGAAAGCCTGCCCTGTTTATTAATGACGATGAAGCTAATTAAGGCTATATCACTAAATGGCGACAGATGCTAGAGCTTCTATGGTGCTTCTTTCCCTGGAGAATATATATGTTTTTTTTTTTTAAATAGGTGCTCACCGTAGGTAAAACCTTGCATGAAGCTTTTCAAGAAGGCGCATAAAATAACTTCTGGCATGCAAGATGACCCAATGTGACCTCACAGACTAAATAAAAATATTTGGAAACAAGGAGAACCCCTAGATCTCACAAATGGCAAGAAAAGAAGGACTGCGCGGAACACCTTCAACCACTTAAATAGAAATATTGGCCACCACTCAGTGAGTGGTAGTTCATTTCACACTCTCTGCTCTTTCCTAAGATAAGGAATATTAATAGATTACTTTGAGAGGGCTCTGTTTTTCAAGATGTAGTTTACAGTGAAGCTCATGGAAGGACAAAAGTTTAAAGGACTTGGGGGCATATTATCAAGATCGGCGTTAAAATTAGCGCCGCTTTAGCGGCAGAAAACTGCTGCTAAAGCGGCGATAATGGGCTTGATAATATGCCCTGGAGAATTCCAATAGAAGCCCATGTTGACTCCAGAACATGGGCTTCTATTGGAATTCTCCAGGGCATATTATCAAGCCCATTATCGCCGCTTTAGCTGCAGTTTTCTGCCGCTAAAGCGGCGCTAATTTTAACTCCGTTCTTGATAATATGCCCCTTGGTCTACACAAACATTAGTGGCGTGATGGAGTTCTGCCAAGGAGAATCATGCCATAGGAGGTGGGCAACAAGCTGCTTTAATGAAGTGTCTCACAGAGTAGTCATGTACACCCCATAATGTGATTATTGGTTGCCACAGCAATTGTTCTATATTTCCATAAGCTTTTCGGAGCGACAAAGCGCAGGTCATATCCCCAGTCTGAGTGACGGGCTCCATCACCCATTGAGATTGGAATGAAATGTGTGCTTGTTGTTTGCTTTGACGTTCCCGAGAACAGAACTCTATTTGGGGCTCATTTCAGGCCAGGTTCTGCCATTTTCCGGCCTTGGCATGTTCTCTACAGCACTGCCTGTGCCATGTATGCTGCCTCACAGACATAAATAGAACCGTCCCAGTACTGGGCAGTTTGGTTGGAAGTAGCAAGGTGGGAGGTAAGGTGTATGGAACTGTATGGGTCAGGTTAACGTGATTCAATGCTTCAGGAAAGCCTAATTTGTTCGCATATTTTGTGTTTTTATTGTTGCACGGACCAAACCAGGCGACTTCCTAAGGCACTACCGCTTAAGGATAGAACACATTTTACTGCGCTAACATTCCCAGGTTTCATTCCAGTACCCTGTATTAAGTTCACGTTCTAAACACAGTGATAATTTGTATATTCGAAGGTCTTCCTAGTCAATAATCTAAGACGTCACTGCAGTCAGGAGGTGGCGCCTCCCTTCACAGGTATGAATGGTCCATTAAAACATTACTAGCAAGGCTGCATTCCTGCAGGACAGAAGGGGCAGCGCAGGAAAGAGCTACGGTGGCAGTACAACATGGAAGGGAAGACGGTGAGGTCTGAAGAGAACAGGGTTGGGGGTGATGAAACGAGATGGGCCGATCGAGGGGAGTCGGGAGTGAAAACAATTCCAAGAATAACCATAGGGGGATATGAGAGCGCACCAACAAGAATGCAGGTGCAGAACCTGAAACATTGAACAAAGGGGCGTGTACGGTACTGATGAGTGCGCTGAGAGGTCCCCTGGGTGACAGGCTAGGGTACCAGGGCAAGAGGTGCTTCCGAAGGTCACGTGGTCCTGATGAGTGCGCTGAGAGGCCCTCTGGGTGACAGGCTAGGGTACCAGGGCAAGAGGCGCTTCCGAAGGTCACGTGGTCCTGATGAGTGCACTGAGAGGCCCCCTGGGTGACAGGCTAGGGTACCAGGGCAAGAGGCGCTTCCGAAGGTCACGTGGTCCTGATGAGTGCGCTGAGAGGCCCTCTGGGTGACAGGCTAGGGTACCAGGGCAAGAGGCGCTTCTGAAGGTCACGTGGTCCGCCTCAGCAGGCATGCCCAAAGGAGCGTGCTCCGTTGTCAATAAGAACTGAGGCCTCCTTTGAAACTTCCGCCTGCTCTCAGCACATGGAAAGACCACCCAGTGACCTAGAGCAGTCTAATGTCACTGGGACTTGTAAATACCTTAGGGGGCAGATTTACGTTTCCTGGCGCATCCTGCAAATCAGCAGGGATGCGCCAGGAAAGATGCGTGATGCAAGTTTACCCTTGCGCCACCACAGATGCGCCGCATTTACAATGCAGCGCATCATGGCGCAAAGATAAACAGATGCGTGTCGCATCTGCCGGCGTAAGGTTGGCGCAGTGCTGGAGTTGTGTCGCGGGCGCGACGCAACTCCAGCACCATTCCAACCTGGCCTATCCTCAACATGGGGGCAGATTTACAAGCCCCGTGCGCCACTTTTGCGCCGTCGTTGCATCACTTCTGTGACTCAGCGGCGGCGTAAAGCTAGCTCCATGCTGCGGGGGATTTACAACGTGACGCATCTAGGGAGATGCGTCACGCATCTAGGGAGATGCGTCACGTTGTAAAGCCCTGCGCCACATGAAACCTGCGTCAGGTTTCATGTGGGCGTTCCGGCGCAGGGTGGGCGTTCCGGTGCAGGGACGCCTCGGAAAAGTGCCTGAGTGAAATCTACAAGATTTCACTCAGTCACTTTTCCGACCCCGCAGCGTCAAAACCTTGCGCCTGCTTGAAGCAGGCGTAAGGCGTGACGCACCATGTTGAGGATAGGCTAGGTTGGAACGGTGCTGGAGTTGCGTCGCGCCCGCGACACAACTCCAGCACTGCACCAACCTTACGCCGGCAGATGCGACACGCATCTGTTTATCTTTGCGCCATGATGCCCCGCATTGTAAATGCGGCGCATCTGTGGTGGCGCAAGGGTAAACTTGCGTCACGCATCTTACCTGGCGCATCCCTGCTGATTTGCAGGGATGCGCCAGGAAACGTAAATCTGCCCCATGGTGCGTCACACCTTACGCTTCAAGCAGGCGCAAGGTTTTGACGCTGCGGGTCGGAAAAGTGACTGAGTGAAATCTTGTAGATTTCACTCAGGCACTTTTCCGAGGCGTTCCTGCACCGGAACGCCCACCCTGCGCCGGAACGCCCACATGAAACCTGACGCAGGTTTCATGTGGCGCAGGGCTTTACAAAGTGACGCATCTCCCTAGATGCGTCACGTTTTAAATCCCCCGCAGCATGGCGCTAGCTTTACGCCGCCGCTGCGTCACAGAAGTGACGCAACAACGGCGCAAAAGTGGCGCACGGGGCTTGTAAATCTGCCCCCTAGAGCCAGGTATCAGCTTGTACTGCCTGCTGGATACGGATCTCACTCTCAATGGCGAAACGTGCTGAAATTATTGTTCTATATCTAAAGTGCGTCTTTGTATATAATCAATAAATAATATCTTGAGAAAATAGAGGAAACCTTATGAGTTTCTAACGCTTCCTGGGCTGTCGCAATGTCTCTGCCAAGGTAAACGTATTCAGACTGTCCCTGAAAGCATTGTGAGGAAGGAAACGACTTGATGGGGAGCTTTCCTGCGGAATGCCGCACATTCCTCGCGCACCAACAGTAAAAACAGATCGATGATTATGATTATAAAACCCTGGGATCCTGACAGGAGGCGCCCGGCTCCGGGACAGCCTCCGATGCAACTCACTAACCATTGCAGACTTTTACTAACATGGCGTGGCCTACAATGGAGCTGGTGCGCAGGCGAATGGATTATACAACAGCACTATTTAGAAGAGCTGTGGGAGATGTTTAACACGTTCCGGATATTTGGAACCGTTTGTGACTGGCTCATGTGTAAGCCCCAATCCACTACAGTCTATTCACGGAAGCCTTTGCTAACAAGGTTAGAGGCAGTCCGTGGATACCGACTGTAAAAAACAAGAGGTGGGAAGGCGATATTGTGTCGTCGTGTATGATGTGAGACCTGCAGTAAACGCACACTGAAGCAATACAATGAGAAAGGAAAGTCAAGAGATGTAGAAAGATGTAGAGAGAGGCATGTCTGTGCGCAGAGAGCAATTGGATGCCGTATGCGGGTGAACTAGAGGCACAGATGAGGGCGTGAGGAGACGCACTGTGTACCGCATATCACGCGCACATGTAAATATAGACCTGCAGGTGGAGCGAGAGATGCATGAGAACAGATAAAAAGAAAGGAACAGGAGCGACGCAGAGACGTAACTATACTGCAGGTCGGTCTTGGAAAATACACCTGCCGATCCAGGGCTTTATGTTAGGGGTAGCCACGATTATCGATGGATAAGGTTTTTAGAGAAACAATTAAACTTCATTAATACAGCAATTCGATTTCGCACACGGGCTGCTAAAACGGCACTGAGTGTGGAAGACTGTAGTGCGTGAAATAACAAGATAGATACTCGGATAGCAGAGTTCGTGGGGGCGTCGTGTACCCTTTTTGAAGGCGCGCAGCGCGGGCACAGTTTGAGCAGATAGCTAGCTTTCAGATTCCCAGAGGAGACAGCAGTCGGGAAAAGAGGGTCCGATATCAAAGGGAGACGCAGCGCTAGCTTCTCGTGCCAGCCTCCCTCATCCCAGACACCGCGCTCCTCCTCCCTGTGCTCTGCACACTGGTCCTCACTCCAATATCACCCCCTCCCTTCCCGCCTTACGAAGAAGCCCCTCGAACGCTACATATGCCGGGCCCTGGTGCCTTAGGGGTGGTGTCGGCAGATACATATATTTACAGGGTGTCTTCGAGACTGCAGCATCCTACTTGGTACCTCGCGCCGTTCACTCAAGAAACATGTCTCACACAGAGGCGGGCGAGCCAGTAAAGGCACGAGTTGTCTCGAGCCAATCACCTGGCCGTGGCTCATCTCGAGGTGTCCTTGGACCATCCAGTCCAAAACGGACGAAGCTTCCAGGCGCTTTGCCTGTCATCCATCTGTAACGTCATGCGCCAAGAATAAAGACAGCACTAACGTTTGCTGTAAACCAAAACAGAGATACCCGTCAGGGGGCTGAATTGCACAGTATGAAACCAGAACACCTGAGATCAGGCCGGCAGCCCCGCTTGACCAAAATATGCTATGAAGGTATCTGCTTTCACGGAGTCCCCGCTTTTATTCCTTATTACGTGTGAGAGCCCCTTCACACACACGAGTTTCGGATGTGCGCTGTACTCTCTCCTCTGTTTGATTAGACTATATTGTTGCTCCGACTATAAACAAAATCCAGGCCACCTGTAGAGGTCACGTGACAACTGACTTGCCTTTTTTCGTCACTAATGGCATTATTGTCAGGAATTAAGTTCATGTTTAACTCTAAATAAATGCTTCTCGGCGCAGGGATAAAATCTGATGTACTAAAGTGAAACACTTCAATATATAAAAGAAATAGTCATTCTTGAATCTTGAAGATAGTTTATCATATTTCTACTGTGACGTTTGTCGCACAATTTACATGACAAACATTTTCGGGACTTGACTCGTGCATGTGTTCTCAGAGCCAAGCCATACCATTGGCTTAGCTCTGCCTGTAAACTTGTCATTGATAATTTTACAAATCGAGTGGGCTTTACCTTGGTCGACATCTGTCAGTCAAATCAATTGCTGATTGGCCATTGGACGATGTACTTGCAATAAGGGAACGCTCACTGTCACCCTGTTAGCCCATCTATGAGCAGCAAGGAACAGATAGGATAACACAACATAACTCCCTACAATGGTCATTTTTAAGCGTGTTTCCTTAGTTTCTGAACCTCCTCCCCACACACATTCATCCCAGATGACTATGCCTGGCTATCACGGCATCTCCACTTTTGGAGTTTAGAAACAATGTACCATGGGTAGGCGTTTGGAAGCATCAAGTTCAGCGAAACCCATTGAGCCACAGAGAAATAAATCTATTAAGGAGCTATGCTGTAAGACCGAACATTATGCCTATTTCGAAAATGAAACGCGAAGTAAAAGGAGTAAAAGCTTTTCTGCTACCAAATACAAAATAACTTTCTTTCCAACACTCCAGCGCGTGGGAATGTGGGGCAGTACCTACCTTTTTGTTGGAAAGAGGCGACGGCCAATAGAAGGACCCATACTGGCGTTTGGACCCCCCTGCGCGCGCCCATCTTCCCGGTAGTTCGGCCACGGAGGTACCGAACTGGAGTTGGCGAGGAGGAACGATTCACCTGTGCCCGAGTACAGTCTTTTATACTGTGTGCCAGAGGATCTTGGCTTCCGTCCCGTGTTGCTTCACACAGGTCGTCGGCGGGGTGGGGCCGGGGGCAGCTCATTTTTTCCCTGGTGCAGGTGCACAGGTAAACAATGCTAATTCCTGCTCCCACTCCCTGGCCGCCTGGGCTAAGCGTGTTTGCAGTTTGGGAGGGTGTCATTTTTTCAAAAAAATGTTCTTTCAGAAATGGAATTCAGGGAGACCAGCAAACGTGGAGCAATCTTTTATTTTTGTCCCCATGACATGTCACACAACTCGGTAACTGGAAAAGAAAACAGGGCGAGTCGATGAATCGCTCTGTGGTTTTTCTGAATACCCTGGTACCCTCTAGTGATGTCAGTACTGTTTCCTCTGAGAGGGACAGTTCCTTGTGTGCTAAACGTAGGAACTTTCACACCTAAACCCGGGCCTACTGCAATCCGTTGATTCGGAGACCTTTGACCGGACGTGTCTTTTAGGTGCCTCAGCTAAGCAAATGCTCTATTACTTACCGGTAATCTTCATTACTCCGGGTCCCGTTGTCCTCGTCCCATTCATTACAAAGTGGATGGTTATCTTCACTTTGTAATGAATGGGACGAGGACAGGAGGAACCTGGGGGTAATGGCCCTGCTCTTAAAAATGGCAGCGATGCATCCATCCAGCCTCGTTTGAATTTCTATTTATGTTTAGTGAGTGAATGAGTGAGTGAGGAGACTTGTAAAGGCTTCTCCATGAACTGAACATCTTTGAAGTGGTGAAAGGAGTGTTAGTAGAAGAGTTAAAAGAAAGGCCTATTCAGCTACTTTCTGAAGAGTTTTTCATTGAGAATGTTTTCAGGAGGCTATTGCATTTTACGAAAAGCTGTGGTGCAGATAACATATTATTCAAATACATAGTGCCTAGTTACTCACGTTGGATCTTGAGAGCTCCAACAAGTCGGATTTTCCGTTTAGCCAATGAATATGAAAATTACCCCCACTTTTCAGATCCATGGTATATACATTTAGAGCATGAATATTGTTCGTAGATATCCTGACTGTCTGGTTGGGTTCAACCCTCAAAGATCATCAGCAAGTATAGATATTCTTGTCAGACCCCTTTTGGGGTCTACCAAGCAAGCAGGGTCTACTGGGCCTCAGCTGTGGAAGCTAGCTTCGCTTGTCTCTGATGGCTAGGGGTCCATCCTGCTATGACATTACAGAATGCCCCAAGTACAACTCCATCAGCATTTAACTCTCAGTGGTAGTATGGTGAGTCTTTACCTACACAGCTAGAAAACACAGTTATACATAATCACTGGGCAGAGACACTATACCCCAGGGTGAGTCAAGAACTTAGACCTTAAATTGATTTTCAGGTTTAAATTAAATCACAACAAAGGATCTGTTGCAGTCGCGACTGGCATGGCTCATGGGTGGGGGGACGGGTGCGGGGGGGGGAGTTGCGGGGAGTCGCGTTAGGGATCGCGTAGGGGGGGTCGGACTTAAATTTTAAAAAACGTCTTAAATTGAGCCGGGTCCCCCGTCTTCTCTGCTCCTGCTCTCCTGTCTCAGACAGGAACAGAAAACAGGGAGCCAGCCTCCCTCCCCTGACCAATCACAACTCTGCAATGCAGCGCTGTGATTGGCATCAGCGCCATGACAACGGCGCTCAGCCAGGGACTGGAGGGGTGGGCATGTTCTCCATGCAGGCTGCAACGCAGCCTGCATGGAGAAGGGGAAAGTGCGCATGACTTCTCAGGCCGGCCAAACAGTCATTGTGCAGTCAGGAGTGGGCAAACCACTCCTCCCCTGCCCTGCTCGGAAAGCAGAGCAGCTCAACCCACCTGCCCGCCGCAAAGCAGCAGGACATGAAACAAAAAATGGCAATAACTCTAAGTTATTATCATTTTATGTTTCTCACTGCTTAAATGTAGTGGAGCGACGCTCCTCCGCCATAGCGGAGGAGCTGCCCCATATCTGTTGGACTTGACCCTGTCTGCAGAGTCATCCCCAAACATTTTGCCTCCACCCTCCTGTTTTCGGAACCCATTTTTTTGGCCTTGAAGACTCTGCGCACTTTACCACTGCTAACCAGTGCAGAAGTGCTTGTGCTCTCACCTTTAAACATGGTAGAATTGGCTTGTACCCAATTGGCCTAATGAATGTATTTGAAAGACCCTAGTGAAGGGGTACTACCTATATCTTGGGCATGTAATTTAAATGCTACAAGTGGGCCTAAAGAACTGATTGTGCCACCTGCTTAAGTAGCCATTAAACACGTTCCAGGCCTGCCTTTGCAGCCTATGTGTGCAGTTTTTTACTGAAATTTCGGCCTTGCAACATAAACCTCTTACCAGGCCCAAACCTTCCTATTTAATTCATATAAGTATCCCCTAGGGTAGGCCCTACACAGCTCATAGGGCAGGGTGCAGTGTATTTAAAAAGTTGGACATGTACTTTTAAGTTTTTATGACCTAGTAGTGAAAAACTCCTAAATGCATTTTTCACTACTGCAAGGCCTTCCTCCCTCATAGGATAACACTTGGTTACCTTATTGCATTTCGTAAGTGATAACTTTCAATTGGGAGGAAGAAGACACGTCAAGTTTGGTGTCTACAGAATTGTAATTAAAAGCCCTCTTTTTTTAATCACAATTCTGAAAATACCACTTTTAGAAAGTTGGCATTTTCTTGTCCTAACTAGTTGGTGCAGTTGGTCTTTGTGTATTGCTCCTAGCAGTGTAACAAAGGGAAGATCGGTGTTGGCAGAATGGGCCACTCTGAGTTAACAAGGGGGAGGAGTTGTCACCTACCAGGCTTGCACATTACAAACGCTGTGCCTGAGCACTCTCACAAAGGGTTTGACAGGGTATTTTGTGACCTCAGACAAACTGGGAGGAGGACATGGAGGAAGAGGATGCCTGACACCTCAGGGGGACAGAAACCTCCAGAAGCCTCCTCGACTTCAAAGTGGATACCGGGTATACATTTGGACCCTTAGACCCAACTCTTCAGTACACTTCTGACTCTGTGGACTCTGCCAGGAAGAACGACTGTTGTGCTGCTGTAAGTATTGCCACTCTGCTGGACTGCTGTCCAGAAGGCCTGCTGTGCTTTCCTGCTGTCCTGCTGCCTTCTTGCCTGGGTGAGAAGGACTAGGCCTGCACATCTAAGCATAGGACCCCAGGGTGACTCTAAGGGCTAGTTGTCTCTCCTCCTGATCAGAAGCCTCAGGGACAGATCAGGCTTCCAACAACCTTGAACTTAGCACCTGGACTCTACGATCTGTGAGTTCTGCTCTCCCAAGTGGTGCCACCACAGTCCTGGACCATTGGAAGTGGGCCCAAAGGTGCTCTGCCAACCGATCTGTGGGTTCAGTAGAACCAACGCATCTCCTTTGCGGCGGGGCACATCTCCTGGAGAACAGGCACCTTGCCTCTTCTTCTCGAAGCATCGACTTCTGAACTATTGCATTGCCTTTGCTGTGTGAAGTTCTCTGGCGCAAGGACTTTGCATCACCATCGCAGCCCATGCAAACCGCTGCTCCATGACGCATTTCTACACAAGGACATCACCTTGCCCAACGCAGCCCATTGGAACCACTCCTACACGACACATCTGCACACAATGACATCACCTCGCCCAATGCAGCCCATTGGAACCACAACAGTGCATCTTCATGCAAAGACATCCCATCACATCGCACTTTGCACCTTCCCAGAATTGCTGCTGTGCAATGCATCTCATCGCCTGGACCTCGCTTTGCCTCTTCTGTGCGGCACATCCTCAATGAGGAATTCTGCATCTCTTCGCAATTAAGCTACTGTATTCAGCAGGCCTTAGTGGATCCCTGTGAGAAATTGGATTACTGGTTGAGGAGGTAAAACCCCACTCAAGCAGCAACCACAATCCTTGTAAAGGTGAGACACAAGCAAACCCCAAATTAACTGGTGCTGAACCCTCTGGTAACTTGGCACAGAGCAGTCAGGGTTTACTTAGAGGCAATGTGTATTTATGTAGCACTTCAAACAGTAATAACATGAAAACACAAAACAAGAAAAGCCCCACACCTAGGTAGAAAACTAAAGCAGAATTTAGTAAAGGAATCTAGACCAAAATGAAAATAATCTAATCAGTAGTTCAGGAGATATGCAATTTATTAGATTTAAGTGAAAATAGCGGCAAAAAGATCAATGAGCAGCTCACAGCTATCTGGTTGTGCAAGACCTTAAGAAAGTCAGAATTTCAGGCCAACCGCAATCGACTGTGGGTCAGATACAGGGGCTGGATTAGTCCTGCTGAAAACTTACCATCTCAGTCCAATGCATGAGGTCCAATCGCATTGGAGGGAGCCGTGAGGAGCAGAGAAGCATCACAGATGGTCATCAATGTAGCGCGAACAGGAGGCCTGATGTCCTGGACGGTCGTAGCTGTAGCACAAAGATCCTGTTGTCATCATGAGCGGGCATGTCGGGGCATTGCAGTGGTGCTCTCTGCAAGTATTAGATGCTGTAGAGTGAAGAGTTGGATTGACAGAACTTCCTGTTGGTGGGCTGTGCGAGCAGCAAGGCTTTGGCACCAACAGGACCGTTCGCAATTGCAAAGAGCCCAAAAACAAACTTAAATTCAGTTTCTCTGAGGCCACACCAAGAGTCCAGGACCTGAGGGGCACTGCTCTGGGGTCAGGGCCTTGCTCCAGCTGAATTTGAGTGCTGGTTCAGGTGGTTGTGGGCCTGTTATGTCCCTGTGTCTCTGAACAGAAGGCCAGAAGACTAGCCCTTGGAGTCACTCTGGGAATTCTAGGTCCAATACCTCTGACTCAGGCAAGAGGGCAGCAAAACAAACAGCAATCCAGCAAGGCAGCAGTCCAACAAGGCAGTAGTCCAGCAGGGCAGCAGTCCAGCAGATTAGCAGTCCATTCAGAAGCACAGCAGTCCTTCTTCCTGGCGGAGTCTCCATAGCTCTAGAAGTGTACTGAAGATTTGGTGTCTGAGGTCCAATATTCTTGCCTGGGTCTTCCTTTGAAGTGGGAGAAGCTTCTAGATGTTTCCCTTTGAAGTGCACAGGTTTCCTGCCTTCCATGACCTGGCTCCAGACTAACTACAGGGGGTGTTCAGCCCTTTGTACGGAGGGAGGACCTAGTCTATTCACGTGTAAATAGGGCTCTGCCCAGCTCCGCCCTCCCATCCTGCCAGTGATGGCCCATCCAGGCACAGCTAACTTCTCTATTGTGTGTGGCTGTGAAGGAGGAATACACAAAGACCAACTGCCAACTACACCCAGTTATGTGACCCGGTGACAGGAACAGGCATTAAATGACTAAGGCAGGCAAATGCCAACTTTCTAAAAGTGGCAGTTTCAAAATTGTAATTTAAAATCCAACTTCACCATGGGAGAAGATTTTTCCTTACAATTCCAAAGACACCAAACATGAATTGGTTACCTGCTCCCATTTGAAAATTATCACTTACTAAATGTAATAGGGTAACGCCAGTGTTATCCTATGGGAGAGGTAGGCCTTGCAGTAGTGAAAAACAAATTGAAGAGTTTTTCACTACCAGGATATGTAAAACAAAAAAGTTGATGTCTAACTTTTTAAATACAATGCACCCTGCCCTCTGGGCTGTCCAGAGCCTACCCTAGGGGTGACTTGTATGTATTAAAAGGTATGGTTTGGTCCTGGCAAAAGGTTAATTTTTTCAGGTCAAAATGGCAGCTTGAAACTAGGGATGGGAGGAACTTGCGGAAATTTACTCTGCGGAATTCTGCGGAGTTACAAAAAACTCAGTGAAATTCCGCAGAGCTCCGCCCACCCCTAATTAACAGCACCATGTTGTTGTAGGAAAAGTGAGTGGTGCTTTCATAGTATTATCCTGGATTTAAACAGGCATGGCAGCATACTTTGACAGACGACAAGCAAAGGTTTTTAGGTTAAGAGCAGAACACAACTTGTCCCTCATTTTGATGTACTTGTGCAGCACCCTGCACAGCTCAGTGTAGCCGCCATAACACTCAAAGGGGCATATTCACAAGGAGTTATCGCCGTGTTAGCGGTACTTTTCTGCCGCTAATGCAGCGATAATTTTATTGCCCTATTACCAAGCTGTCGCTAACAGCCGTTAGCGACAGTTTTTAGGAGAAAACATCTGTTATAAAGATGGCTACTTCTGTTAGCGATAATTATATGCAGGAGAGGCGTTCCCGTGCAAAAACGCATGCAAACACCACTACTCCATATTCACAAGGGGATCCTTGAACTTCTGAAGACCAAAAAACTGGCTCTAACTGCAGTTAGAGCCAGTTACTAAGACCAGAAAATAGCTGGTCTTAAAAATGGGGATAACGCTTGGGGTCACATCTCAGCAGGTTTTGGTGCTGGACAGCGCTGCAAGCAATGTTGCAGCGCTGCCCTGCGACAAAACTACAGTTTAGGAATGCGCACCATCAATAAGATAGTGCGCATTCCTGGGACCCAGTCATGAAAAGTGTTGCAGCGCTGCAACAAGACAGCGTTGCAACACTTCTCACTACGCCCTTTCTGCGACAGCATGGATGCGCTGTATTCACTGGACAGCGCTCCATGACGCAAGTAATGACAGATACGTCAGGAATCCTGACGTATCTGTCTGCGCTAAAGTCTCGCATTGCTGCAGTCGTGTCACAATCATGACGCAACTCCAGCAATGCATGAGGCCAGCCTATCCCTGTGGCACTGCGTCACCCTCACTCCTGCCATTAGGCAGGCGGAAGGTACTGACGCAGTGCCGTTCATTAGGGGTGCCTGAATGTCGGCGCTGTTGGAGATCCATCGGTGGTGGTTGCGCACTGCGGTGTCATCGCTTGGAAGCATTGGTGGAGTGTTGGTGCGGAGGGAGTGGACGAGACGTTCTTCAGTGGCCTTGATCCAGCTGCAAGGGGGTGCGATGATGGCAGTGGCGTCCGGTGGGCAAGGTGAAGATGTGATGTTACCAATGATGGCCGGTCCAGGAGAGTCTGGTGTTGTGGCTGTAGTTGAAGTACCCGCTGGCGGAGGTGACGTGCTCGACCGTGTGTCCTGCTATGTGGCTTGTTGAGCTGACTTGCTGCTTGCGTCTGATGTAGGGGACCTTCCCCAGGAGGGGGTAGTGTCCTGGTCACTGGGGTTGTCCAGGTGGAACTTGAGTTCACCGAGTAGGATGTCGTCGGTGGATGGGAGACCCTGGGGTGCAATGAGGTCTACAATGGTATTGGAGAATGGGGGGCCATGGCCCGGGTGGCATGCACATGAGGGTGCCGCAGAGGATGTGCTTGGGCATGGTCCGGATCTGGGAGTTGAGGTGGTCCATGTTCACCCTTGGGTCATTAGAGTGCGTGGTCAGTCGGAGTGTGCTTCTATAGGTGATGGCAGTACCTCCTCTTTGATGATCGGGGTGCACCCTGCGGGCGATACTGCAGCCGTCAGTGATGGCAATGGCGATGTCCGGTCCGGAGCAGAGGTTGGTCCTGGCAGGCGAGGTGGCGTCCAGGGTTGATGGCGAGGAGGGTGCTGGCGTCGTAGCGGTGGAGTGTCCAAGAGGAAGGCTCCTTGGTGCAGAGCGCGGTCCAGGGACAGACGGACGCAAATGGCGTACACTATGGTTTGCCTTTGGCACGGGAGACGACCATTACAAGGCAGGCAGTACATCGTCAACAACGCAACTCCGACAAAGCAGGTGCCTTTACATCGCATTTGATTACAACACATTGTGAGGTCAGTAATGGGGTAAATTAAAGTTTTTCGGGAGGGTATGGGTTTCGGATGTAAAATATGAAAATTGTGGTGTGTGTTGGGGTAAGAAATGGAATTTGTGATGTGTTTTGGAATAAAATATGGAATTTGGGGGGTGTTTTGGGGTAAAATATGGAAATTGGGGTGTGTTTTGGGATAAAATATGGAAATTAGTGTGTGCATTTGGGGTAAAATATGGAAATTGGGGTGTGCATTTGGGGTAAAATATGGAAATTGGGGTGTGCATTTGGGTCAAATTTGATTTTTGGGTGTGTTATGGGGGCTCAAAAGGAATTCCAGGGTTCACGGTAGGGTTTGGGGTGCAAAGGTTAGTTTTGGGTTGAACTCACTGAAGTGGGAATAGTGATATTAATGTCTCCACTATGCAACACCTACTCTACTGTTGCAATGTGCCTAGTATTAGTATGCATTGAAATGGAATGCGATGTTATGGCATGCGTCGCAACTACGTATGTGCCTTTGGCACACGAGTGGTACGCCCGCTGTGCATGGGCGCACAGCGTCTGCCATTGAGAAGTGCTCGGGGGGGCTGGACAGCTGTGAGGTGGTAAACGCTGGTAAGAACACTGGATGGGGCGTGGACGTGGGGATGTGTGTGTGAGCGGGTGTTGTAAAAATATTTATGAGGGAAGTCTTACCTCGAAGCCGGGTCCCGTGTCTTCGTTGCTCTTGCTCTCTTGCATCTGCTTCCAGGAAAAGGAGGTAGGCAGCCAGGCTCCCTCCCCTGAGTCAATCACAATGCTGCGATGCGGCGGTGGGATTGGTATTTGGCAACGTGACAAGTCATGCAGCCAGGGGCCGGAGGGGTGGGCATGTTCTCCATGCAGGCTGTAATGCAGCCTGCATTGCGAACAGGGAAGTGCGCATGACTGCTTTGGGCGGACTGAGTGGGCCGGCCAAACAGTCATTGCGCATCTGAGTGGGCAGGCCAATCCGCCCTTGCCCTGCTCCGTGTTTGGAGCATCCTACCCACCCTCCCACCCCCTGAGGACACATAGCATGATTACATCAGTCAGTTATCCCTTGTTTTTCCCTTTTGAATCTGTTTTTTGGCTCCCACTTCCCGCCACTGCTGCCCCTGTGGCCCCGCCCCCCTGTCCTCGCCCGTTCCCACCTCCCAGCTGATCGTTCCTCTCCCCTCCCCTACTAAATGGCGGCCGCTGCGCAGTTGCGCGCAGCGGGCGCGCCTAAGGCAAGCCCGTCTGCGCCCGTCCGCGACCCGACCACGACCAGCGCCAGGAACCCTGCATCTCGAGCCACCCACTGCTACAGCACAGCCACCCTCCATGCACTCATCCCCGGAAAACTCAGAGATTGCCAATAGGCCTCGCCAAACACGACCCACGGCCAGTTCTCCTGCCTCCACTGCCGCCAGATCTTAACCACCACCCCGGCCTCCAACACAGCCGACGCCAGCACCGGCGACACCCTAAGATGCATCCTCATCAACGTGCGCTCCATGCACAAACACCCCATGGCCCTACTCGGCCCGACAGACGACATCCGCACCCTCCTGGACCAAGGCCACTCTGCAGGCCTCATCCTTTCAGCGGCCTTTGACACCGTCTCCCACCGCACACTAGTTGCCAGACTACACGACGCCGGCATACAAGGAACAGCTCTAGACTGGATCCGATCAGTCCTCACCGGAAGAAGCCAAAAGACTGCCACCCTTCCTCTCCGATCCCACGTAAATCACCTGCGGAGTCCCACAGGGGTCATCTCTGAGCCCGACCCTCTTCAACATCTACATGTCCCCCTTCCCCGCCATCGTCTGACAACACGGCCTCAACATCGTACCCTATGCTGATGACACCCAGCTCATCCTCTCCCTCACCAAAGACCCCACCACCGCCAGACTCAACTTCCAGAAGGGTATGCAATACGTCGTAGTCTGGATGACCGAGAGCTGCCTGGAGCTCAATGCCGAGAAGACAGAAGTCCTCATCCTTGGAACCACCCATTCAGCAAGGGACAACACCTGGTAGCCAACCGCCCTCGGAAGCCCACCTACCCCCTCGGACCATGCCATAAACCTCGGCTTCGCACTCGACTCATCCCTCACCATGAACCGACAGGTCAACACCGTCACCTCCAGCTGCTTCAACACCCTCCGCATCCTCCGCAAGACCTTCAAATGGATCCCCCCGGAGTCAAGGAAGACAGTCACCCATGCACTCATCACCAGCAGACTGGACTATGGAAACGCACTCTACTCTGGCATTAACAAGTCCCTACTCCGCAAACTCCAGACATTACAGAACACCGCCGCCAGACTCGTCCTCGGCATCCCCCGGCACGAACACATCAGCCAACACCTACGAAGACTCCACTGGCTCCCCATGGAGAAAAGAGTCACCTTCTAAGTCCTCACTCACGCCGACAAATGCCTACACAACAACAGACCCAAATACCTCAACGACAGAATCAACTTCCACGTACCCAAAGGAAAACTCCGATCTTCCAACCTCTGAGCCAGAGCAGGTGGAAGATCCTTCTCCCACATTGCAGCCAAGACCTGGAGCGAGCTACCGGCAGACATCAGACGCGCCCCCTCCCTGAACACCTTCAGGAAGACCCTCAAGACATGGCTCTTCAGCTAACAGACCTGCGGACCCCCCCCCTGCGCCTTGAGACACTCATGGGTAAGTAGAGCGCTTACAATTCCCCTGATTGATTGATTGATTGAGTTATCTTGATGTGATGATTGTTCCTCTTCTGCACTGCTTCAGGCAGTGGGGCAACGCTCTTCTGCCATTGCGGAAGTGCTGCCACTGGGGGAGCGTCATCTACGTGTGATAGGCCTGAGCGACTCGCCTCCCGGCCCTCCTGCACTATGCGTCCCACCTTCTCCTTACCTGGACATTGACACTGTGGCGCAATCCACTGCACTCTCTCCAAATCTGTGACTCAGCCAGCAGGAGCCTCAGCCAGGTGTGATTTCACTAGGCTGGGTACAGCAGTCGCCGCCTAGTCCGCTGGTGGACCCCCGATGCAGTTTATGCAGCAGGGCACCCTTAGGCGTGAAGTTGCAGCGCTCACGCCACATAAGTTTGGCGTAGCACAGGGGCCTCACCCTCCACATCATATGGCCAGTCCAACATCATGGGGCTTGTGATGCAGGGAGACGGCACACAGCGTTGGTAATCCCCTTCGTGCACCCCGGTATAGTGGTGGATCGTAGTATGCGATGCGGACCTCACTACGTTGGTGCGCAGGAGCGCCTCTACCATTAACAGCTCCAAGGGTCGCAAGGCGGTTTTCTCACACAGGTCAGCAACGTGTCTCCATGCGACCTGCCAGACTTCACCACCAGGTACGGGCGATCATCACGCCTCAATGTCTACCGCCACGGCTCATCAACTCCACAGCTCCTCCACATCCCACTCCAAGCGCCAGACACTGGTCCAGCAAGGCATCCAGGCTCCAGGCGCATGTCCAGCTAGGCATCCAGGCTCCAGGCGCAGGTCCACCGAGGCATCCAGGCTCCAGGCGCATGTCCAGCAAGGCATCCAGGCTCCAGGCGCAGGTCCAGTGAGGCATCAAGGCTCTCATCCTGGATGTTGGCTGGCTTGCAGGGGTTGTTAATGTGTGCTGCACTTGGCCCTGGCTGCTCCATTCTGCATTTTATTGGTTTTTATGCCTATTTTATATTGGAGGACGACTGATAGGCTATTTTTCGCATTAGAGGCAAAAAAAACTCACGTTGGGCTGACTAGTGTGAGTTTTTTTGCTGCTAATGGGCCTATCGGTAGTTATTGCCCGCTAACGCCGGATTTCCTATTGCCATCGCGCTGATGTTAGCGGCAGTTTTCACCGCCGTTCCCTGATACTATCGCCATGTAGCGACGACTTGTTAATACCCCGCTAACATGGCGATAGTTTTCAGGGTTAGGCGGTGATAAAAAAA
This sequence comes from Calotriton arnoldi, assembly GCA_963921515.1. Taxonomy (NCBI): domain Eukaryota; kingdom Metazoa; phylum Chordata; class Amphibia; order Caudata; family Salamandridae; genus Calotriton; species Calotriton arnoldi. Next base: position 815,309 of record CAWUFW010000579.1, read on the forward strand.
CTGCTGCTAACTGGCCTTTGCGATAGGTATCGCCGGTCCTTGAGAATATCCCCCAAAGTTCTGTCTACCCCGGCGACTGTAAAAACGCTCCTAGCATTGGGCCAAGGTGAACTTCTGTGTGCTCCAAGGGAGCAACTCCATAGTGGGAATCACAGAAATGGGCAAGGGAGGCAAGTGAGTACATTTAATCAAGGCATAGACATCTCTGACAGCAGATGGACTACACAGACAAGGAAACAAAAGAAAGACTACTCAAATCTTCTTAGTAACAGTCGCAGATCTGCTGTGCATTCATTTTGGTTGTAGCCATTTTGCAAGGATATACATTTCTCTTAATGGCACATTGAAACAGAGGTTGAAAGAAGGAAAAGTGAGTCACGTGGTTAACTGAGGTGATTTAAGGTTGAAAATTATTAAAGTGATAGACTGAAACCATTGAGAGGACAATCATCTCAAAGTAGAATGGGGAAAAATAGGATAGCACGAGAGAAAGGGCAAGTGTGGTAAGTAGGATTGAGACTAATTTTAGTTGTACTGGTAGGGTTGGGCATAAATGAAACAGAATTTAGGTGCCTGGAGTGTCCTATGGAAAGGTAGTGTTGTTCTCTTAACAGTATTTGTACAGAACCGATTAGAACATGTGATTTTTTGTATTGTAAAACACTGTTTCTTCCTTTGTATGAACCAGCACAGAAATGCTATAATAACTTTTTTTTCACAATTTCTGAAGAAGAGTGTTAACTAGGCCTGGGCATAAAGTTCTGCTCTGCTCTCAGAGTTTGCGGAATTCGTGAACTCTGTGCCGCGGAGTTCCCGATAAATTCCACTTTCCGCCTCTTAGTGTAATGTTTTTTTCAGTTGGTGCGCTTGAGCCATGTTTTTGCGCGTGCTGGTGAGCGCGATGAGTCTTGCCAGGTGCGCACGATCGCCCACAAGATCTGATGGCCACCTGCAAAAACTTGCCGACCGCCTATGAGCACTTGCGAGATTTGATGGCCACTAGCGTGGCTTTAGGCCACACTGGTGCCATCTGGCGCCTTTTTTCTGATGACAGCGAGAATGCGCCAGTGACCGCAGCTGCATCTGAAGGAGATTTTCTCCTCAAGAAGCCGCTAAATCTATTTGAAAAAAGTTTTCAAGTTAATATTCTTCTCCAACGGATTCATTCAAGTTGTTTTTTAATGCAAGGAGCCTTTTTTTTATTTTACTTTTCTTTTTCCAACAACGAGAAAGTGCCCCAAAGACTCCAACGTCCTGTTCCTGACTGACAAGCTCCTCCCAGTGCTTTGTCCATCTCCTGGTCACTTTTAATTTGCATTTGGAGCAGGAAGGTTTACTCTCTTTGTCCTTATATACATTTGGATTTAAGGACTTTGTTTTTGTGATATAAGTAAGTTCAAAACTGTTGTCTAAGGGTGTTGTTTGCTTGATAGAGGGCATGCACCACAATTAATTTGTACTGTTATTTGATGTTTAAAATTTATTGTGGTGGGTGGTCTGCAGTTTCAGAAAGGGCCTAATTATTTTTTTGCATATCATTTTTCTTCTCTTGTGAGGAAAAATGTTGCACAGTTCAATACATTTTCTCTGTTTTTTTTTAATAAAAAATTTGCAATTTTCATTTATTTTACTATGTGGCCTAGTCTGCCAATGGGCCATCCAGCAGTAGGCTCAGTAGTAGTCATGGGTGCATAAAACAACTATTTCTGTGGTGTCTCTTAAATTGAAACATCATTTTGGCCAGGTATGGCATTGGATTAAATTAAAATATGTTTTTTGGGGTATTTTACGTTTTTTTCTGCAAAAAGTGTATAGGTGGGGTAATATATATCTGATGCCTTTGGAGGATGTGTGTTGTTGTAAAATTTTACAGCTCAGTTAATTTTTGGTTTTAGCATTGCTGACTTAATGCTAGTATTTCTTCAGTGTTACCTTGCCTCCTTTGTCTGGCCAGTGTGTGAGTGTTTTTGCCTTAGACCACCATTTGTCTTTGCTCCCCATGCCATGTGGGCAGGGGCCAGTTTGTATAGTCAGTGTCCATAAGCCTGCATGTTTTTTTTGTTTTTCATGCCTCCTTGCTTGTTGTTTGACCATGTTCCCAGTGGCCATTTTGTGTAGCCAGCCAGTGTACTTTTTGCCATAGGCCTGCATGTGTTCTTTGTTGTCCATGCCGCCTTGCTTGGTGTTGTTGTTTGACCATGTGGCCGGTGACCATTTTATGCAGCCAGCCACTGTGCTTTTGCCAAAGGTCTACATGTGTTCTTAGTTGTGGCTGTGCTTCTTTGCTGGTTGTTATTGTTGAGCCATGTGGCCGGTTGCCATTTTGTGTAGCAACTAGCAAGCCAGTGTGCTTTTGCCATAGGCCTGCATGTGTTATTTGTTGCAACCACGCCTCCTTGCTTTGTGTTGTTGTTTGACCAAGTGGACAGCGGCCATTTTGTGCAGCCAGCCAGTGTGCTTTAGCCATAGGCCTGCATGTTTTCTTTGCTGGGTCCATGCCTCCGTACTGGTTGTGTTGTTCGACCATGTGGCTGGTGGCCATTTTGTGTAGCCAAACAGTGTGCTTTTTGCCATAGACCTGCATGCATTCTTTGTTGGTTGAGCATGTGGCCAGTGGCCATTTTGTGCAGCCATCATTTTTTCCAGTTTTCAAAGCCATTTTCTATGAAGATTAATAGGAGAGGCCTAAGCCTTTTTGTTTGTGTTAATTTTTTACTTTTCCCTGATATCAGTTTAATAGTATGCTTGAGTCCTAGTCGCTCATAGTAAAAGTATTGTATGATTATGAACAGAGTTTTATATTAAATGCTTTTTTTTTTAATTTCTCATCTGCACCTCCTTGCCTCCCAAGTCCCAAATGGGTTTCTCATAGTCCCCTAGCACATGAACAATTATTTTTTTATGTTATTTTTTTTAATTACATTTTTTAGCTTTATAAAAAAAATTGTAATTTTCTAAATATTTTAAAATTTGTTTTTAAACATCTCCTTTTTTATTTGTTTATTTTTTTCATTTATTATTTTTTTTTTTAAATCTCCAATTTGTGTTACATTTTCCCACATCCATGAAATAGGTACACAGATGCACAGCAGCATTCATTTTCTAAAGATTTTTCCATTTCCACCTGCACCTCCCTGAGTGCCACATGTTTTTACCTAAATGATACACATAAAGCAAACAGTTACATCTGTATGTTGTTGTTATCCTTCCTGATTGTAAATGAAACATTATGTTATGTTGGTACCCTCACAAAATTATATTGTATTTGCCTATACTAATTCAAATATGCCACATTTCTCTATTGTTTTTCTTGCCTGTTTGCTTTTAGGTGTCCAAGAGAAGAGACATCATCCACAGTACTGCCAGACAGTAGGCCTGTACATGTGACGCGTGACCACACAATAACATGTAATGTCAGTCCTGCAGTTTCTTCAGCTTGTGCAGCTAAGTGCCACTGGTAACTGACAGCTTCAAGATGCCCCCAAAGAAAGGTGCTGCCAAGAAAGTGGCCAGTGAGAAGAAGCAGCTTCCCACCACTGGCGTGCCGGCACAAACCTTTTTTCAGGCAATGGTGTGTCCGCTGTACCAGCCTCCGGGGAGCAAGCTGGGAGCAGCACCACCGCATCAACTACCCCACCCCAATCTAGACCCAAGCCCATGTCTGGCATAAAGGCAGTCACTGCTATCACAGCAACGCTGACGTGCAGTGACAATGAATTGGATTATTCTCTTTTCCTTTTTAAATGTTTTTTTTAATTTTTATCTTAGAGAATACAGTAATTATGCAAAAAAAATAAGTTCAACAATTGTAATTATAGCCATGAAGTAATAAAAAACAGTAAAATATGGTGATTGTAAATACTATGCATTTGAAATAGTAAAATCACATCTGTAAATGGCCACAGTTCATTAAGCCGTTGTTGGAAAGTGGGTTATTGGTAGGGGCAAATGTAGGTCTGCCACTGGCAATAAGGCCACTAACACTTGATAGGACTCAGCATAGGTCTTAGAAATTTATTCCTATGCTCAACCCTTGGTAGCTTGGCTGCGAGCAGGCAGGCTTAACTTCAAAGACAGGTATGTAAAGCATTTAAAAACACCAATTCAGTAAATAATTAAGACACAACTCATAATAAAAATCCAACACCAATTTATAAAAATAGGAAATATTTTTATCTTTAAAATGACACCAAAACGACAAAAATCCAATGTAGGGAACCGGAGATATGAATTTTTAAAGATTAATAAAAATATAGCACTTAGAAGCATATAGCACCATATTGGGACATAGGCTCGAGATAGACCGGGCCAAAGTCAAAGTTTCAGGCCGACCGCGATGGAGCCCTGAGCGGCTACCAACCTCGGAAGGTACCGGCTAAAGTTTTTACCTTCACACTTAGAAACTTTTCTGGAGCTTTTTCTCGCGAGGCCCCTCGAAGCTCCCAGCCAGTCCGGATCCGGTGAGGGTTCGCCGGCTTGACTTGTGACGAGGTCCCGGTAAACTTCCCTGGAGCGGACTTAGAAAATTTCTCAAGATCGCTTCAGCGGGGCAATCCAGAAATCCAGGCCGACACGCGAGGGAAGACAGGCGGCTTGGCTCTCGCGGTTGCTCCCGGTCGGCTTTTCTATGAGCGGACTTAGAAGCTTTTCTGGAGCTTTTTCTCGCGGGGTCTCTCGATGCTCCTCATGTAGCCGGATCCGGTGAGGGTTCGCCGGCTTCAGATTTTCTCTAGTCCCGGTCAATCTCTGGAAGTCGATGCAATGGAGCTTTTAGCGGGACGAACCTGGTGGGCTTGGCCGGCTTGTGGTTGAAGGCAGGCGGCTTGGCTGACCTGGATGAGTCGGTCCCCCTATGGAGCTTTTTTCAAAGTTCCTCCAAAGTTCCCAAACTTCTTGAACTTCTTCCTGAAGTTCCTCAAAGGATCCCAAAGTGTCTCAAACTTACTCCAAGGGTCCGGAAGCTCCAAGATGGTCCTTGAAAGTTGAGGACTTCAATTCCCACAATGCACTGGACGTCACCCTTACAAATCCACTGGTAGCTCCCCAGGTTGATGATTCTTGGTGGTGAGGGTCCAGATGAGCTCTGTTAACCTGTAGCTTGCAGGAGTCCACTCTTGACTTCTTTTACTCAGCACAGTTAGTCCACAAAGCTGTAGTTTCAGGTGGTGCAGTCTCCAGAGGTCAGGCCTTAGAAGTCTTTGCACAGCAGAACTTTTCAGCAGGGCCAGTCTTGTTTTCTTCAGTTTCAAGCAGCAGATCTGAGGGGCTGGGCCTCTCTCAGATACTTATTCCACAGTATCTGGGTCATCCAGGAGGTCAAGCTTCACCAATAGGAGTAGGGTAACTTCCCACTTGAGTGACTCCTTCCTGCAGAGTGTGGCATTATTCTATCCCAGAGTGCAACAAGCTTCCAAATCCATAATGGCTGATTTTCCAGCAAGGAGGTAAGAGCTGGCTAAACTCTCCCACTGAGTTGGCTAATTAACCTAACCTCTCCTCCCTACATCTGCACATATCTTCCTTAATCCTGCCATCTGGCTGAGGTGGGGGTTCAAAGTTGTAAATGACACTGCTCTGGGCTCTGCCCCTTTGAAGCTCATTGTTTACGACCCCTCCCCTGGCCTGGCATTCTTGCAGAACAGCTCACTGCCCTCTCAGTCCATCTGGCTGGCCCCAGGGGATCTTTATCACCTCTTCAGGCAGGCTGGCTAATCCCCTTAACTCTGACCAATCAGGGCAGAGCACTGGAAGGCTGGATTTGGAACTAAAACTAAGAAAGTGTTATAACTTCTTGTCTGTTCACTTTGGGAAAAATTCAATAACATCATATTGTAGGATTTATCAATACCATTCTAGTGAGTCTTTGAATGGAATCTTTATCCCTCTCCTATCAGAAGTTATTGTTTAATAACGTTCCCCCATGTTAACCTATGGGGCATGGGGTTTGCAATGGGAAAAATGACATGGGCCATTTTACCAGCACCAGGACTTACAAAAACATATTTTATAAGTACTTGGCTTATTTTCACAGGACCCCCACCCCATAGGTCACCTAGGGGTGCTGAATCTGTAAACATATTGCAGATCCTCCATGCCCAGTGCCCCCAGCATCAAAGTCGAATTTGGGCAGCACTTTACACAATGGGGAGAGTGAAATGTGAATTTCACTTAACCCAGGGCATATATAAACTCATTTTATAAGGGTCTACCTTATAGATACCTGACCCCCCACCCCTGGGATACCTAGGGGAGACCCTGGGGGTCATTATTATGCCAAAACATTTTAGGTTGATCAGTTTTAAGTGCCCCAAACCCCAAAGTCGAGTTTGGCCACAATTTATATGTTTAAGAGCAATCCTGGCGCACAGAGCTGCTTTTAAACTGACCACAGGCTTCAGCAGTGCACACATGCCAGTGCAAAAAGGCTGCTGGCCTCTAAACTGCCATGCCCCAGGATACTGGGGACTTCTAGGTAGTTTCAATCCCCTGCCCTATTATATACTAGGGGCTTATGGGGTAGGTCATGCCAATTACAGGGGTACCCCACCATCCCATAGTGTACCCTAGTGTATGTTGGGTGTCTTAACTGTAGTCTAATGTGTTCCTTTCAGCTTGGCACTGGCCCTGGGCCTAGTTAGACAGAGCCCAGGGTCAGTCAGAGTCAGTTACCACCAGTTCCAGTCAGCAAAACGTTGGGAGGTGCCCAGGGCACAGGATGACTTTACAACATAGCCCCCCCAAACGAAAGGTGAGGGGTTACTAACCTACACCCTGGTAGTCCTCCTCAGCTAAGTGGAAAAACCTGAAAAGTCCATCTGCATTTGCATGGGCAACCCCAGGTCTGTGTTCCACTGTAAAGTCCATTCCCTGTAGGGAAATGGACCACCTTAACAGCTTGGGATTCTCCCTCTCATCTGCATGAGCCATCTGAGAGGCCTGTGGTCAGTTTGAACACGAAAGTGAGTCCCAAACAAATATGGTCTCAACTTTTTCAGTGACCACACCACAGCAAAAGCCTCTCTTTCAATGGCACTCCATCTCTGCTCTCTGGGAAGAAGCCTCCTGCTAATAAAGGCAACTGGCTGATCAAGGCCCCCTTCATTTAGCTGTGACAACACTGCCCCAATCCCTTGCTCTGAAGCATCTGTCTGAACTACAAATTCTTTTGTGTAGTCAGGGGCCAGTAACACTGGTGCTGAACACATAGCAGCTTTCAGAGTGTCAAAAGCCTTCTGACACTCTGGGGTCCAAATCATCTTCTTGGGCCTCTTTTTAGAAGTCAGTTCTGTGAGGGCCCCACAATGGTCCCATAATTTTGAACAAACCTTCTATAGTACCCTGTCAGTCCAAGGAATGCCCTGACCCGAGTCTGGGTAACAGGTGCTGTCCAATCCAAAATAGTTTGGATTTTAGCTTGGAGAGGCTGTACATGGCCCCCACCTACCAGGTGGCCCAGGTACACCACAGAACTCTGCCCTATTTGGCACTTGCTTGCCTTAATAGTCAGGCCTGCCTGCTGCATGGCCTGAAGCACTTCCCTTAGGTGGCTTAAGTGATCCCCCAGGTAGAACTGTATACAGCTATATCATCCAGGTAAGCTGCACTGAACTGTTCCAACCCAGACAAGACCCTGTTCACCAACCTTTGGAAGGTGGCAGGTGCATTCTTTAATCCAAAGGGCATTACCTTGAACTGATAATGTCCCTCTGGTGTGGAGAATGCTGACCTCTCCTTGGCTCCATCAGTGAGGGCAATCTGCCAGTACCCTGAAGTCAAATCAAAAGTACTCAGGTACTTAGCAGCCCCTAACCTGCCAATGAGCTCATCAGCTCTAGGTATAGGGTGAGCGTCAGTCTTTGTGACTGCATTCAATCCTCTGTAGTCCACACAGAACCTTAACTCCTTGGGTCCCCCCTGAGGATTAGGTTTGGGTACCAGCACCACTGGACTGGCCCATGGACTCTCAGACGGTTCAATTACCCCCAATTCCAGCATCTTAGCAACCTCAGCTTTAATGCTGGCTCTGACATGGTCAGACAACCTGTACAGTTTATTTTTGACAGGTAGGCTGTCACCAGTGTCAATGTGGTGCACACACCATCAGTGTGCCTGGGGTCAAAGAGAACAGGCCAGCAAACTGCTCCAGCACTTGCTTACAGTCTCTGTGCTGCTGGTCTGTCAACTTGGGAGAGAGTATCACCCCCTCCACTGACCCATCTTGCACATTAGTGGAGAGGAGGTCGGGCACAGGCTCAGTTTCCTCCTCCACACCCTCATCAGTGACCAGTAACATGGTCATGTCTGCCCTGTCATGGTGGGGTTTCAATCTATTCACATGCAGGACCCTATGAGGGTTCCTGGGGGTGCCAAGGTCAACCAAATAGGTAACCTCACCCTTCTTTTCTAAGATTGGATAGGCCCCACTCCACTTGTCATGGAGGGCCCTGGGAGCTACAGGCTCCAACACCCACACCAATTGTCCTGGAGTATACTCAGGCATTGTAGCCTTTTGATCATACCAGTGCTTCATGAGCTCCTGGCTGGCCTCCAGTTTCCTGTTTGCCTTGTACATGTACTCTGCCATTCTAGATCTCAGGCCTAGCACATAATCAAGCACATTGTCCTTTGCTTCTTTAAGAGGCTTCTCTAAAGACTCTCTTAGCAGGCTCAATGGCCCCTCACAGGGTGTCCAAACACCAACTCAAAGGGACTGAAACCAACCCCTTTCTGTGGCACCTCCCTGTAGGCAAACAGTAAGCATGGGAGGAGAACATCCCATCTCCTCCTGAGTTTCTCTGACAACCCATTTATCATGCCCTTCAGGGTTTTGTGGAATCTCTCAACAAGACTGTTGGACTTGGCCCTTTTTAGCAGGTTCACCCCTAAACTTTTTGCCTGGTCTGTGACCTTGTGTGTCAGTAGTTTTAAGTCTCTGGGCACTTTAGCACTGTGGGCCAGTGTAAAGTGCGTGCGCGCTGAGTGCGTGTGGTGAGATTGTCCTGCCCTCCCATAGGAATGCATGGGGGATATGTGTGTCCATGGTAATTCCTGGTGTGAGGGGAGTGCAGGGGCGAGTTTAGTATGTGCGAACTCGTGAGAATAAATGCTGCGCAATGGTGTGCGCAGATTTATTGTGACTGGTGTAGAAATGCCACTTTTAGAAGTTGGCATTTATGTGTGCTCCCTGTCTGCCTGCCTGATGTGAATTGCATGTCTGGCTTTGTGAGTGACAGGGGCTGGGAGGTGTGTGTGGCTCCTGGAGGGGCAGGGTGAGTCAGCGCAGTGGTGAATAGAGAGATCTGCATCTAGATGGGAGGGAGGAGTTGCACCTGGGACCTGAATAGGGCTGTGCCTTCCCTCCACAATGCTGGCTCCACCCCCTGTGGTGCGTCTGATGTCCCTAGCCTGTCCTGTGAAAGGAGAGAGGAGCTGAGCAAAACAAAGTGCTCCAAAGCTCCCCCAAACCAGTTGCGTCTGGTTTTTCCCCAGCCCTGCACCTTTACACAAAGGGAAAAGGGTGTATAAAAGAAGGGGCTGTGACCCCATGTCCTTGTTCAGTCTTGTTCCTGAAGCCTGCCGGGGCGTGCTGCTGCTGGGGCCCAGGGGGGGCTGCCATGAGGGCTTGCCTCCCTGGGCCCTGCATTGCCTCCTTGATGCCTAAAGGACTCTTGGGACCATTTGCTTTATTCCCCTTGCCCCAGGACTTTGCCTGCATCTAGCGCCCTGTGAGCGCTTTATTTTAATTTGCCCCAAGGAGGAAAAGGAGCGTGGGCTACGCAGCACTGAGCTGCAGCCCCTTTGGAGGGGGAATCCCGACGTAGGGATTCCCCCGTGATGCTGAATGAGGCGGGTGCCCACCCCGCATATTGGTGACCGAGCAAGAGCCTACCCCGCTTTATGGATGCTTAAAATTGCGGGTGCCCACCCCGCATTTGGTGCCTATTTTGAGCGGGTGCCCACCCCGCTTTATACTTTTAATCGGCGAGCGGGTGCCCACCCCACCTCGCCACGAAGAAGAGAATTGCCGCCTGCCCGACCAGGAAGACAGGCACTTCCGCCTGACGGTGGGCGGGGCCGCGTGACGAGAGCAGGAAGGAGGACGGGAGCCTACCCCGCCTCTGCGAGACGCCGCCGAGCTGTCCCCGCGTCCAGCCTGAGACGGGAGAAAGTCCCGGTCCCAGGAAGGGGGACCGGGTGAAGAGAAGCCAGGCGGAAGCCTACCCCGCTCTGGCAAACGCCCAAAAGTCGCCGGAAACGGAGAGAGAGGCAGCGCGATGCTGCTGGCCGGCCGGCGGTGACCGGGGCTCCCGTGCCGAGAGGAGAGCCCCGACTGCCAAGGAAGACCAGAGGAGCATCCACGAGCCCGGTGAGTGAGGGCTGGGCGGGACACTCTGGCCGGCAGCTACTTTTTATGAGCGGGCCCGCCGTTGCGGGCCGGCTCCAACGTTCTGTGCATAGTCTTCCCGAGAAGGAAGTCCGGTGAGTGGAGCCTGGTGGGGAGGGGGGGGTGTGTCGAGGCACGATATCGGTGCCTGCCCCCGTAGTTGCTCCCCCGAGGCACAGAGGTGCCAGAGCCTCCTTGAGTCTTCACAGCGGTACCGCCATGGCGGACCGCTGCAACGATGGGGGCCAGTATTATTTAATGAGCCCCAGTTGGGCCCCGAGGGCACAGTCGTGCCAGGGCCCATGTCCACAGCTGCCTCGAAAGTGAGTGGGCAGCTGCAACGTTTGGCATCTTTTTGTCTAGAGGGCACAGTGAGTGCCAGTGCCACATTTTGATTCCCAGCTGCCCAGCAAGTAGTGGGCAGCTGCACCGTTCAGGCCCTCATGGGATATTCCCAGCTGCCCAGCAAGTAGTGGGCAGCTGCTACGTTTAGGTTTGCGCAGTTGCGCACCCTTGACTTTCGCTGCGTTGGCAGCGCGCCCTGACTCTGTGGACATAGGGCATTTGAGCCCCTTTAGAGATGGCCAGTTGGCCAGGGGGACAGTTAGGTTTTTAGGGCGCCAGGCCCTAATCTGATCTATGTGCTGATGTGATTTTGGGTGCTAGGAAATGTAATTCAAGTAGTATGATTTACGCACCCTGTATTATGCCTCTAATGTACAGTCATGATTATGAGGTTTTGCATAATGTGTTTATGCTTGTGATTTTATTATTACCTAATGCGTTTAGGTTGTGAGTTATTCTCTACTGTGCTTTACGCCCCTAATGTGAGTTATACTTAGGAAGTTAGGGTCTAATGTGTTTAGACTTATGAGAGGATTGCATAATGTATTTATGCTGGTGAGGTTGGCGCAGAATGTAATTCGCGCCTTATGTGATACTGTGCATAATGTGGTTTATGTTACAGGCTGATGCTGAGTACAGTGGTTACCAGTGATTACTGGTTGTACGTTCATGATGTATTCTACATTTATTATAAGTGCTACAGGTACTAAGTTCGCTTTGTGCTGGTTCTGACAGTGGTCCAGTTGGCCCTGTCAGGTGTAAATAATCCCTTGTAAATATGACCCTGTGCCAGGTGGCACGATGTATATCATGTGAGTACTATTCTAATGTGTTTTATGATAATACAAAGGCTATTTTTATATATAACCTTGTGTGGAGTTCCTTTTTGTGGTGTGCCTAGTATGTTGTTGCTGTGGGTGTGTTGCGCAAACGCTTTACACATTGCCTCCGGGATAAGCCTGACTGCTCGTGCCAAGCTACCAAGGGGGTGAGCAGGGGTTATCTTTGGCGTGTAACTCCCTTGCCCTGACTAGAGTGGTGGTCTCTACCTGGCTTTGGCGCAAGCCTTAGCCAACCAGAGATCCCATTTCTAACAAAGACCATTTGCTTGTGGGTGATAGGGGGTGGTGAACTTGTAGTTGACACCACACTCATCCCACATAGCAGTCAGATAGCTGGACAGGAAGTTTGTGCCCCTATCTGACACCACCTCTTTTGGAAACCCCACTCTGGTGAACACACCAAGCAGTGCTCTAGCCACTCGCAGGAGCATCAATGGTTCTCAGAGGTATGGCTTCAGGGTATCTAGTGGCATGGTCAACTACCACTAAGATATACCTATTCCCTGATGCAGTAGGTGGGTCCAGGGGACCAACAATGTCCATCCCCACCCTTTCAAAATGAACCCCAACCACTGGCAGTGGTATTAGGGAGCCTTTGTCTTGCCCCCTGCCTTGCCACTGGCCTGACAGGTGACACAGGAGCTGCAAAACTCCTTTACCTTTTCAGACATATGGGGCCAGTAGAAATGGTTCACCAACCGGTTCCATGTCTTTGTCTGTCCCAAATGTCCTGCTAAGGGGATATCATGACCCAAAGTCAGGATGAACTCTCTGTACTTCTGGGGCACCACCAACCTCCTGGTGGCCCCCTCCTTGAGGTTTCTGGCCTCAGTATAAAGCAGTCCATCTTCCCAGTAGATTCTATGAAACCCACTGTCATCCCCTTCCTCTTGCTTAGAGGCAATCCGCCTCAAGCTCTCAAGGGTGGGACAGTCACGCTGTCCCTCACTGAACTCCTCTCTGGAGGGTCCACCTGCTCCTGTCAGTTCTGCCAAATCTGACAGCTCTGGCAGGGATGGAGTCCCTCCCTCAGAGGCCAGATCCTCCCCATCAGGGTTAGATTCTGCCTGCACCTCTGGAGTTCCCTGGGCTGGCTCACCAAGCCCAGTACCCTTGTCCATGGATGCTTGGCCCTTTGTTCCAGGGTCCAAGTGTCCAGCCCCTCCCTTCTGGCTAGTCTGTGACCTAGTCACAGCACATACCCACTCAGGGAGCTCCAATATTTTCATATGGAGTCCTCTCTCCACCTCTGACAACGCAGAGGCTTCAAGGTCCTTGCCCAGTAAACACTGGACTGGGAGCACCTTTGACACAGCTACCTTCATAGGGCCTGTCACACCTCCCCATTCCAAATCCACCACAGCCATGGGATGGATTTTGGTAGTGCTGTCTGCATAAGTCACCTGGTGAAACTCACCAGGTATCACCCTCTCTGGAGGCACCAGCTCAGCCAGGACCATAGTTACACTAGCCCCAGTGTCTCTGATAGCCTCAACCTTAGTCCCATTCACTTTAGGTCTCTGCCTGTACTTATCCATGTTTGGAGGTAAGGCATCAAGGGTTGCAACATTCACCCCACCCAGGGACACTAAGGTTGCTGCCACTACTGGAATACCCCCTTCTGGTGTACCACTCTCCACCCCTACACTCACACTGGCAATCCCTGTGGATGGGCCCTTAGGGGGGAGCTTCTTAGCGCAGACAGCATCTCCCTGCTTGTGCCCTGGCTGGTTACAGTCAAAGCACTTACCCACCTTTGAGGGATCAAAGAACCTACCAGACTTTCCCTGATACCCCCTCCCTTTGAATTTGGGTTGGCTCGGGCCCCCCCTCCTTGCGCAGGTTTTTGTGGGTCTTTAGAGGACTCTTTCTGTTTTTGACCTTCTTTCCCTTGGGCTTTCCCCTGGGGAGGGACCTGTCCTCCTTTCTTCTGGTCACCCCCCTGGTGCTGTATCGAAACCCGGGTTCTCACCCACTCATCAGCTGCTTCCCCCAGCTCTCTGGGGTCTGTCAGCTTAGAGTCCACTAGATACTGGCGTAACTTCTCTTCTGCACAATGAGTCAAAATGTGTTCTTTCAAAAACAAATTATACAATCCCTCATAAGTGCTCACTTTGTTACCACAAATCCAGCCTTCCAGTGCCTTCACTGAAACATCCACAAAGTCTATCCAAGACTTGGAACTCAATTTCTGGGTGTTCCTAAACTTCACCCTGTACTGCTCTGGAGTCAGACCAAACCTCTTAACTAAGCAGGCTTTCATCTGCTGGTATGATTCTGCATCCTCTCCCTGCAGGGTCAGGAGCCTATCCCTCCCAGCTACTGGAATCAACTCCCACAGGTGTGCACCCCAATACCTAGAGTGGACCCTACTAATCTTAAGGGCCCTCTCAAAAGCTGCAAGCCATTTGTCAATGTCATCCCCCTCAGTGTACTTGGGCACAATACCCTTGGGAAGTTTGTGATCAGGACCACCCCTGGGCATTTCAAAATCTTCATCGTTGTCGCTGCCACCATTTCTTCTCAACTCCTCCCTCTCCCATGTTCTCTTAGCTAGTTCCAATTTCTCCTTTTCTAGGGCAATAAACTCTAATTGCGCCTTAAGCTGTCTCTCTGCAAGGGACAGTGATGGTACCTGAGTAAGGGACCCTTCCCCACTCCCACCATCAGGATTCTGTTGGCTTACACTAGTTATAATGGAAGAGGCATCATCCTCCTCTCCTGGGATGATGTTGGGGGGGACACCCTCTACCCCCCTTGATTCTCCTCAGCTGCCTGGTCATGGGCTTGTATAAACTGAAACAACCCTGCCTTCCTATACCTCTTGGAAGCAGGCAGCCCCCTAAGCCTACACTGTTCCCTAAGCTCAGCCAACTTAAACTGGGACAGTTTAGCCAGGTCCAACTCCATGGTTCCCTAGTTTTGGGTCACAACACTAGGCACAATAGACTTAGAACAATTTGGAAAAATCAAAACAATGGATTAAAAACAGTTTAGTCCAAATTCCAAAAATCAAACTCAAAAGTTTTGTTCTAAGGCAATTTAGAGGATTTTTATAATCTTAATTCATTCACTGAAAGGTGTACTTTTTAAACACAAGTCCACATCCACACCGCTGAGCACCAAATGTTGGAAAGTGGGATATTGGTAGGGGCAAATGTACGTCTGCCACTGGCAATAAGGCCACTAACACTTGATAGGACTCAGCATAGGTCTTAGAAATGTATTCCTATGCTCAACCCTTGGTAGCTTGGCTGCAAGCAGGCAGGCTTAACTTCAAAGACAGGTATGTAAAGCATTTAAAAACACCAATTCAGTAAATAATTAAGACACAACTCATAATAAAAATCCAACACCAATTTATAAAAATAGGAAATATTTTTATCTTTAAAATGACACCAAAACGACAAAAATCCAATGTAGGGAACCGGAGATATGAATTTTTAAAGATTAATAAAAATATAGCACTTAGAAGCATATAGCACCATATTGGGACATAGGCTCGCGATAGACCGGGCCAAAGTCAAAGTTTCAGGCCGACCGTGATGGAGCCCTGAGCGGCTACCACCCTCGGAAGGTACCGGTTAAAGTTTTTACCTTCACACTTAGAAACTTTTCTGGAGCTTTTTCTCGCGAGGCCCCTCGAAGCTCCCAGCCAGTCCGGATCCGGTGAGGGTTCGCCGGCTTGACTTGTGACGAGGTCCCGGTAAACTTCCCTGGAGTGGACTTAGAAAATTTCTCAAGATCGCTTCAGCGGGGCAATCCAGAAATCCAGGCCGACACGCGAGGGAAGACAGGCGACTTGGCTCTCGCGGGTTGCTCCCGGTCTGCTTTTCTACGAGCGGACTTAGAAGCTTTTCTGGAGCTTTTTCTCGCGGGGTCTCTCGATGCTCCTCATGTAGCCGGATCCGGTGAGGGTTCGCCGGCTTCAGATTTTCTCTAGTCCCGGTCAATCTCTGGAAGTCGATGCGATGGAGCTTTTAGTGGGACGAACCTGGTGGGCTTGGCCGGCTCGCGGTTGAAGGCAGGCGGCTTGGCTGACCTGGATGAGTCGGTCCCCCTATGGAGCTTTTTTTCAAAGTTCCTCCAAAGTTCACCAAACTTCTTGAACTTCTTCCTGAAGTTCCTCAAAGGGTTCCAAAGTGTCTCAAACTTACTCCAAGGGTCTGGAAGCTCCAAGATGGTCCTTGAAAGTTGAGGACTTCAATTCCCACAATGCACTGGACGTCACCCTTACAAATCCACTGGTAGCTCCCCAGGTTGATGATTCTTGGTGGTGAGGGTCCAGATGAGCTCTGTTAACCTGTAGCTTGCAGGAGTCCACTCTTGACTTCTTTTACTCAGCACAGTTAGTCCACAAAGCTGTAGATTCAGGTGGTGCAGTCTCCAGAGGTCAGGCCTTAGAAGTCTTTGCACAGCAGAACTTTTCAGCAGGGCCAGTCTTGCTTTCTTCAGTTTCAAGCAGCAGATCTGAGGGGCTGGGCCTCTCTCAGATACTTATTCCACAGTCTCTGGGTCATCCAGGAGGTCAAGCTTCACCAATAGGAGTAGGGTAACTTCCCTCTTGAGTGACTCCTTCCTGCAAAGTGTGGCATTATTCTATCCCAGAGTGCAACAAAGCTTCCAAATCCATAATGGCTGATTTTCCAGCAAGGAGGTAAGAGCTGGCTAAACACTCCCACTGAGTTGGTTAATTAACCTAGCCTCTCCTCCCTACATCTGCACATATCTTCCTTAATCCTGCCATCTGGCTGAGGTGGGGGTTCAAAGTTGTAAATGACACTGCTCTGGGCTCTGCCCCTTTGAAGCTCATTGTTTACGACCCCTCCCCCTGGCCTGGCATTCTTGCAGAACAGCTCACTGCCCTCTCAGTCCATCTGGCTGGCCCCAGGGGATCTTTATCACCTCTTCAGGCAGGCTGGCTAATCCCCTTAACTCTGACCAATCAGGGCAGAGCACTGGAAGGTTGGATTTGGAACTATAACTAAGAAAGTGTTATAACTTCTTGTCTGTTCACTTTGGGAAAAATTCAATAACATCATATTGTAGGATTTATCAATACCATTCTAGTGAGTCTTTGAATGGAATCTGTATCCCTCTCCTATCAGAAGTTATTGTTTAATAACGTTCCCCCATGTTAACCTATGGGGCCTGGGGTTTGCAATGGAAAAAATGACATGGGCCATTTTTCCAGCACCAGGACTTACAAAAACATATTTTATAAGTACTTGGCTTATTTTCACAGGACCCCCACCCCATAGGTCACCTAGGGGAGACCCTAGGGGTGCTGAATCTGTAAAAATATTGCAGATCCTCCATGCCCAGTGCCCCCAGCATCAAAGTCGAATTTGGGCAGCACTTTACACAATGGGGAGAGTGAAATGTGAATTTCACTTAACCCAGGGCATATATAAACTCATTTTATAAGGGTCTACCTTATAGATACCTGACCCCCCACCCCTGGGATACCTAGGGGAGACCCTGGGGGTCATTATTATGCCAAAACATTTTAGGTTGATCAGTTTTAAGTGCCCCAAACCCCAAAGTCGAGTTTGGCCACAATTTACATGTTTAAGAGCAATCCTGGCGCACAGAGCTGCTTTTAAACTGACCACAGGCTTCAGCAGTGCACACATGCCAGTGCAAAAAGGCTGCTGGCCTCTAAACTGCCATGCCCCAGGATACTGGGGACTTCTAGGTAGTTTCAATCCCTGCCCTATTATATACTAGGGGCTTATGGGCTAGGTCATGCCAATTACAGGGGTACCCCACCATCCCATAGTGTACCCTAGTGTATGTTGGGTGTCTTAACTGTATTCTAATGTGTTCCTTTCAGCTTGGCACTGGCCCTGGGCCTAGTTAGACAAAGCCCAGGGTCAGTCAGAGTCAGTTACCACCAGTTCCAGTCAGCAAAAAGTTGGGGGGTGCCCAGGGCACAGGATGACTTTACAACAGCCGTAATAAAGCATATCAGAATTAATCTGAATAATTAATATGCATATTAGACTAAAAAGAGGTATATTATACAAAAAGGGAATAAATACTTCATTTATTGGAAATGTCCGCCTAAGTCATTGGTTGCAGATGTTCGGGCATTGCAGTACCAAGCAGGTTTAATACTAATGTGGTCCCAAGGTACCATTAAAAACAACTGCCTGGTAAGGTCTAATTGCCGGGGACTCCCTATTCTTCTTTCCCCCAGTAATCCAGTTTAACATAGGATCCCATATCTTACTACCTCGTTTCTTGGAGCGCCTCCCCTTGCAGTTGTATAAAGCTCTTTCTTGCTTACGGACGTGCAATAGCCGGGCAAGCTAAGTACAGTAGGTAGGGGGGTCTGGATCTTTCCATTTTGTAGCTATCAACAGACGGGCTACTGTAACCGCAATAAAAATAAAATGTACCTGAGTCTGTTCCAGTTAAACTTTATCGTCATACCCTAGAAGTATCATTAGTGAGGAAATACCAATTTCCCGCCCCAATACTTTTCGCAGAAAAGTTTCTATTCCACTTCTTAAGGGTTGCAGTTTCTCACAGCCGCAGAACATATGTACCACATCTGCTGGACTTTGTCAGCACCTTGGGCAGCTATCATTTTCCTTTTTCCCCCACCCATATAACTTAGCCTAGGTATAATAAAGATTAAAGACTGTCTTATAATGTGTGCCTTCAGGTTAGCCGAAAGGAGTATCTTCCCTGCTAATGCAATAGACATATATAAATCTGTATCGTCTTCCCCTAACTTCCTAGCCCAGTTAGATTCTACTTTCACCAAGTCATCTGGGGTAAGTCCTAAAAGACTTTTGTATATATGTTTTTTCCGACTACCATTACAAGTAGCGACTTCTAGAAGGGGAATTTTGTCTAAAGAGGGCATTTCACCCCTAAGTTGTTTAAAGAATTCCCTAACTTGGATGTACTTAAAATAAGACTTATCGTCTATTCCATAGACCTCCTGTAACCCCACAAATGAAGCCAAATGTTCTGAAAGAAATATATCACCTATTTTACATATACCCACTTGCTCCCAATGCTTTCCCATCCTATCAAAGAAAAAGGCAGGAAAAATAGGAGATCGCCACAAGGGCGTATATTTATGATATTTTGGCAGCTTCAACAATTTAACAACCTTACGCCAAACGTTCCAAGCGGCTTTAAGACATTTGAAACATGTTTTTTTATAGTAACTAGTCTCCAATTGTGGCACTAACACCCCGTGCAAACTTACCAATAGCTAACTCATTTATTGATGGGGGAGGCTTCATCAAATTCCTGTTGCTCTATATACCCCTTATTGGCAGTAAGCAAAATTCCCATCTGTTGAAGCATTGTAGCCCAATAGTAAATTACCAAATTCGGAACCATCCAACCTCTCCGTTCTTGCGGTAGGGTCAAAAACTTTAATGACCGTCTTATTTTCTTATACTGCCATATAAAGTTGGAAAACAAAGAATCCAACCTCTTAAAAATGATACCTTCAACCTCGAGGGGGATAGAGCGAAATAAATAAAGTATCTTTGGAAACATTACCATTTTAAGAACGTTACACCTACCTATTATTGAAAGATGCAATTTATCCATACGTCTCAGCTCTGTACTAATTTGAGCTATTAAGGGCTCCATATTAATTTGCCAACTAGAATCCACGTTCGAAGATACTTTGACCTCAAGATATAAAGCCACTTCAGTCCTACGGGGATCTTGGAAAGCAATATTCCTGGTGCAGATAATCCGGGTTTTCTCCGTATTCAGGAGACTGTCCTGACTGTCTCCCATAATCCCCAGCCAAGATTTCTATTTGTTCAATTGCGCTCTGTGGATCTGAAGGCACTACAGCTACGTCATATGCGTACGCCAAGACTTTCGTAGTGTAGCCCCTGACAATTACTGGTTCAATTATCTGATTTTGAAATATTGCTCAGATAAAAGGGTCTATATAGAGAGCAAAAAGAATCAGGGAACATAGGCGCCTGTGCCGTGTCCCTCTAGCTACCTCTAGTCTTTCTGATTCCCTACCCATCATTTGTATTCTAGCATAGGGGTGGCAATACATGGCTTTAATTGCCATAATAAAGCATGGCCCAAACCCATTTTGTCTCAGTATGCCCCAAAGATAGTGCCATGACACTCGATCAAATGCTTTTTGGGCATCGAGAAGGATCAGGGCCATCTGACCCCCTGTAACCACAGCTATATCGAACAATGTGATGGCTCGTCTAATATGGTCCGTGGTCCCTCTGACTGGTATAAAGCCATGTTGCCAAGGGCTAACCAACTGACCTATAATTTTCAGAGTTAATAAGGGAAATGGGCGAATACGAGGCTGGGTCATCTGAGGGTTTATCTTTCTTCAAAAAAACAATTATATCTGTACCTAACCATGATTGCGGGGGGATCCCCTTTTATTGAACAGCCAGGAACAAATCCAATATTAAAGGGGCTAACTCTTGCTGCAATATTTTAGAAATTTCCAAGGGAATTCTATCAGGGCCTGCAGCTTTTCCTGAGGCCTTCTGCTGAAGTGCCTCTATAACTTCCTGTAATGTAATATCAGCCTCCATTGTTTGTCGAGTAATCTGATCAATCCCTACCATCTCCCTGTCGGCCATTACCCTTTCTTCGTCTTGGGTTATGTCCAGTGCTTCCACCTGATACAATTCCCTATAGAATTCTCTAAACACATCTAGGATCGCCTTAGAGTCCGTTTCATATGACCCATCTTGCTTCCTGATCTTGCCTATATTATTCCTAACCGATTTCTGCCTCATACTTAAAGCTAAGAGCCTACCAACTGCTTCTCCATATTCACAATTTTCTAATCTGTAAGATTGATAGGCTTCAGATGTCCTTTGACTATAATGATTATTAATCTCGGCTTTAATCCGAACCACTCTTGCCTGCAATTGTGCCTGACACTCTTCCTGCCACAACATTATTGCAGTGGTATGTTGTTCTTCTAGCAGAGCAAGCTGCGCAATCAGTCGGGCCATCTCCTCTCGCTGTTTTTTCCTGCTCTGGTCCACAAAACTAATAACCTCACCCTTTAAACCTGCCTTAAAAGCGTCCCAAACCACTTCCCTCGAAGCACTAAATCTATATATATCAAAATAATGTTGAACCCAACCCCTGATATGCTCAATAAATATATTGTTAGTCAGTAATTTCCTATCAAATGTCCATTTGGACTGGCCCTTCTTATACCCATGTACCATAATATCAAGAACCAAAGGGTTGTGATCTGATAATAATTTGGGTAATTTCTTAATACCGATGTTATCCAGGAGGGTGATAGACACAAAAAATAATGTAATCTAACGTATTTCTTATGAGGGAAAGAAAAATAAGTAAATCCTGGATGTAGTGGCTTCCTCATTGCCCAGACATCAACTAATCCATGGCTATCCATTTATGCCGCTAATGCCCCATACACCTTTGGCTTTCTCCCCTGATATTTATTAATAAAAGGTCCGGCTACCTCCAAATGAATATTCAAATCACCACAAATTATAAGCGGGTCCGGCCAAGATGCCAACTCTACCTCCAGGTCTTCCAATATCCTAGGATCATCTTGATTAGAGCCACAGATGGTGCATACCATCAACCCTATGGGTAGGGCAACCACTGCCCACATCCCCACTTATCCTCCAAAACTTGTGTAGCTAATGCCAGATTGTTTACCACATGAAAAGCCACACCTCTAACTGTGGAGGTCTGGAGCATGCCATTAGAGTATAACCATTAATCACAATAGTTTTCTTTTTTTCCCATGGGATATGGGTTTCTTGTTGACATAATATATCAACCCCCAAAAAGCTTAATGATTCTCCCACCCTACTGCGCTTGATTTTATCATTAAGACCACCAACGTTTACTGATTATATATAGATATTTTACACATATGTGCCGCAAATAAGCCTTCCAACGTCCTCCCAACAGTTAGCTACAAAAACACTTTTTTCTTTGCTGGTTCTCTGGGTTCCGCCCCTCTCCCCCGTGTCCCCCCTCCCATAATCCATCCCCACCCCCTTCCCTCCGCACCTACCCACCCCACCCAGCAACTCCCTCCCACCTCTAAACGCCCCTAAAATGGAGAAAAAAACAGACCTGTCATCGGACTGTGGTGGATGGAAAGTATCTACCCCAACCAGTGGCCAATACACCCAATAAAAAAAAAAACAATCTATATCATATACACCCTACACTTGATCACAAATGTAAACTAACAGAAAAATAGAGCATAAGTATGAGGGATAGCCTTGTGTTCAGCAAGGAACTCTGATGCTTTTATTTCAGAGGTAAAAAACGGAGTACGCCCCCCCGAATTACTTTCAAACGTGCCGGGTTCATTAAGAAAGCCTGAGCCCCTTTCTCCTGGAATGGCTTCATCATCTGTTGAAGCCGCCACCGCCTTTGAATGGTACATGACAAAAATCTGGACTGACAAAACGAAAAATGTCCCCGACAGATTGTTTGGCTTCCGGTCTGGCTCTCTTGAAAATATTTTGCCTCAATAAATCATTTCCAAAGTAAATCAGCACCGCATGGGGTTTTGTGTCAGGCCTGATTGGTTGTCGCAGAGAAAAGGGCACTCAGTGAGCCCGTTGAACCTCCTGAATCCAGTTCCATCCCTCTAGTTCTGGGAAGGCTTTATTCAACAAATCTACCATAAACAAGCGTATATCTGAGCCTTCCTTCCCCTCTGGAACCCATAGGAATCGCAGATTGTTATGCCTTTGGCGATTCTCTTGTTCCTCCAACTTCCACTGGATATCAACCAGTTGGGATTCGTGAGCCTCTGTTTGTCCTCGGGTACCCACAATATCAGACTCAAGTGCAGCAGTTCTGGTCTCTAGATCCGTCAGCTGCTCGCTGATAGCATTACAAGTCTTAGCTATCTTGCTGACTGAGCCTTGTAATTTACGTGCAGCAGTCTGCGATCGGCGACTATCCTGCAGAGCCTCCTCATGGTGGGACATAACACACTGTAGAATTGTGTCAAGGGTTGGATGAGCCTTTTGTAACCCAGTGGCCAGGGTTCAAACTAACTGTCCCTCAGGGGAGTAGTCCCATTTGAGGTCCTTCCTGCCCTTGCTATTATGATAATCGGGCTTTCTAGCTACTTTGCGCGCGGTTACCACCGAGTCCACCCCACTGGTATCAGGAAAACTCTCATTCTCACTTGATGCACTGCTTGATCCTGTTCCATCAGCTGACCAAGTCCCATCTGATAATGAGAGGAAACAATCATTTGCCTCCAGGTCGAGATCGTTACGTTCCTTCCTCCAACCTCATGGAGCGAGCTACTGAGTGCCGACTTTTTCTGACCTTCTGATTTAAATGTGTATGGGTTAAATCTCTTTCCCCAACTGCTCCAATCAGGGCTTCCTCGATCTCTGCGTTTTTTTCCAGCCTAATATGTTCTTGCTCTGTATTGACCTCCGAATTTGGCTTATTGGTCGAAGCAATGTCCCTTGCTGTGTCTCTCAAGAGCCCCTCCATGCCCTCTTCTAGAGATACCAATTTAACAACATTGTTTACCTCATCTGTCTCGGCAGCCAATATCACTACTTCTCCGCAAGGATCAGCTACTGCAACAGCTGATGGAGTGATCTCCTTTTCTAGCGGTGTTGGCTTGCCATCTTCTTTCTGTAAAGCCTGTTTGCAGGCTTGACTCGTTTCAACTCCAACAGAGGAGCAACAGAGCATTTCCAGCACGGATGAGCGGGGCAGCCCCTGTTGGGGAGGCGCGGTTCCGCCCTTCCCCTTCCTTTCTCCCGAGGTCTCTATCGGGTCATAGCCGGCAGTCGGCACCCAGCGGGACGCGAAGCGGACAATGGTGCCGCCTCTACTCCTGTTGCTGCGAAATGCGCTCCAGCCATCAAAGAGGCAGCAGCTGCCTTTCCTCTGCTGTTCGCCATCTTGGGTCCCATCCCTATTGTGGTAGCCTCCGGCTGTGGCAAGGGTCTGCAGTCAACGTGAACTGTTGCCCCTAGGAATCTTCTGCACGCGAGCAACAACTCCCCTTGTCTTAAGGTAATCTCACAGCAACATGAACACAGGGTTGAATTATGCATAGACAAAGGTGTAGCAGTTCCAAGCATTATTTATCCTTTTAAGGTGCAGGATGCATAGGAACTTGGATAATCTGCTGACTGGTCGGGGGAGCTACACACAGCCGTCTCAGGTGGTCGCCATCTTGTCCTCTATTCTAAAGTAGTACCCAATCCTTACCGTAAACTCAGGTAAGTGGGCAACAATAGCCTCAGCCAGCAATAGTAGATGTTCTCGAAGTAGGAGCAGAACAGGAGATTGAGCCTCCTGCTGAGCAAGTAGAACCCCCTCTTTCAGAAGATCCATTGGCTTCCAGATCTCCAGCAGGAAAAAGGAAGGGTACTCCACCATCTTCTCCAAGACCCCTCTCTGATTATCTCGACCATCTTCTCCAAGCCCCCACGTTGATGATCTGGACGTGGATTGGAACCTGCCTCAGTCAGAGACACGCCAGGAGAGGCAAGGGAAAAGGAAAGTTCCTGAAAGGCTTAGAGTTATGGATGAGCCAGTCATTATCATAGATGCTACCCCAGCCCCAGAGGAGACTGACATTGCCCCCCTCAACCTGCTCTGAGAGATGTGGCACTGATAGCACCACTACCGCCAGCTCCCATATTTGCAAGGCCCCTGCGACCTACATCCACAACTAGCTCAGTAGAAGTACGCACTGCAGAAAGGCAATCATCAGCATCCCCACCTGCTTCCACTTCTTCAGGCATTGGCAGTGGCACCAGTGGCCCAATGAAAAAGTTGACCTCACCAGTTTGGGACTTTTATGCGATTAGCAGGCAGGAGCCTAATTTGCCATATGCTCCATTTGCCATGCGTGTGTTCGACAAGGTAAGCCTGGTACACACTATGATACTGGAAGCCAAGCAACCCATATGAAAAAACATCACGCAATCCGCTGGGGGGCGCATCTTAAAAAAATTGCTGCAGGTGGTGTTGGTGAAGGTGATAAGAGCAGGGAATCTGTTCCAATCACGGCAGATGGTGAAGGTGAAGAGGAAGAAGAGGGTGACATCTTTATGCAAAGCAGCCCTGTCCCCAGCAGTGCAATAGTATCGCCCACATCAGTAACATTGAAATGGCACAAGACTCAGTCAGATGGAGACACCACAGTAACTTCATACAGTGTCTCCCCTGCTTTGCACATGAGTCTACTACCTTCTTCGCTCCAGACGTCACCTTCATCAGTGGCACCAGAAAAGAAAAAAATTCAGTCTACTATCACTTCCATGTTTAGGCAGGAGGGGCAGTATGAATGCAACTGCCCAACGGCACGTTTGTACAGTGGGAAGCTGGCTACAATGTTAGCGTTGGACCTCCTGCCTTTTTTCTTTTGTGGAAGGAGTGGGTTTTCTAGAATTTGTGGTGGCCATATGCCCAAAATGGAAAATTCCCAGCTGGACCTAATTTGCCAGAAATGCTGTTCCAGTGCTCCATCACGATCTCCTGGAATTGGTTGGACAAACTTTGCAGCGCAGTGCTTTTCACACTATCCACCTGACTACAGACATGTGGACCAGTTGCCAAGCCACTGATAACATGTGTATCACTGCACGCTGGATCTCTTTTGTGGGGGATAGAGAAATTATCTCTTCAGGTTTGGTCACTGATTACATTTTTAATTGTTCCCAGAAGCATGCAACAGTAGCCTTGTTCGCCAGGGAAAATTCCCATAGGGCTGCAAACATCTTGGAAAACTTTAACAGCAAGGTCTTTGAATGGCTGTGATCCAGAGGTTTAACACTGGATTTGTTTTCATGGACAATGGCAGTGATAAAGTTAAGGCCATGGCAGATGGAGGCTATTTCAGGGTCTTGTGTTTGGCGCACTGCATCAACATCGTTGTACAGGACTTTCTAAAAAAAAGAAGACAGAGTCAGTAACTTACTCATTTCAACCATTCTTTAAAAGCCCGGAAGAATTTGAGGATCATTCATTCTGATAACAGAATGCCAGTCAAAGCACTGATACTGGAGGTGCCAACACGTTGGAACTCGACCTATTACAACATCTGTTTGAGCAGTACAGACCGATCAATGATTATGTCATGCAAAGAGGGGATGCACCTGGGAAAGGCATGATCATTGGGCTGGACAAAGGGGGCCTAGGCAAATGCCTGACAGAGATGCTGCTTCCTTTTGAGTTTTTCACACAGTAAGTCAGCAAGGAGGACAGTATGATGGGCCAGGCTATCCAGTTGTTGCATATGTTTTAGGCACATGTATGGCCGGATTGGAGTTGGACCAGTTTGAAGGGAAGAAACCTTCCCCCCATTCCCTTAAAGGACATTGGAGTGACAATGCCTGCCTCTCTCCTGTACCTATCCTTTTTTTCATCCCCTAGCAGGACTGCCCCAGAACATTTGATTTTACAAGGCTGCCTAATGTGTGTTGTGTGCATCAAAGAGGATCGACAATTGTGTCCCACATGCTTGTATTGGAACATCTGACTATTGCACCAATGAGTGATATATGAGTGGTTGTGAGTGATGATTCTTGTTGTGGCAGACAGTGAGAGAGGGTGTTCAACTAGTATAATTTGTAAGCTTGATTGTGGTGATTTGTAATTTTTGTGGCCTGATGGGTGGTCATTTTTTCCTGAAGGTGATTGGACCTTCCCTTTTGCCACTTAGCGCGATTTGCTTCCCAGGTCTACTTCTTTGTTTTCTGGTTCACACTCTTCAAAGACCAGGCACGTCCATTTAGTTAACAAACACAAATCTACTAAACTGATTACTGAATAATTCTCTTCTTGTTCATCAACAGCAGTGCACTACAGGTTAATCTCTCTCATTTGGGTCGTTTGGAACAGAATTGTATAGATTTGTTACTCAGAGTCAGCAGGAGTATGACGGGAGGACTCAGGCCGGGTCTACCTCAACAATATCATGTCAAAAAGAGGGGGGGACCAGGAGCGTTTAGGTCCAGCATATGAGCTCCTAAGAACATTTAAACATTAAACAAGACTATGCAGTTCCTTGTGAAGATAGTGGGGATAATGTGTCTAGGAATAGTTTGTCAGAGGGGGATAGCACCTGTAGAAATAGGATCCTCACACACCCAGATGGGTGTCATGCGTTATCATTGGGCTAGCTCCTCATTAGGCTGCCACTGCAATGCCTGATGGGCACCCATAAGGGGGTACTTTGCCAGAGATCTTTCATAGAACAGCCGTTCGATGAAGTGAGGGTGTGTGGGCTGTTAGTGTAGATTGGTAAAAAAAGATCAAAGAGCAAAAAAGGTGTATTAAAATAGACTTATTGATCCTCAGAGACAAGACATTTTAATGAATGAGTTCACTTGCCTAGCTAAAATGGTGTTTTCTATCAAAGAATATAATGGTCCTAGATAGTTCAATGGGTTTTTAATGGGTCAACATGTTTCTTGCCAGTTTTTGTTAAAAATGATCATGTGGCAATTGACAACCCACATTTATATGTTTGTCTTTTGTGTTTTAGGATTGTTTTACTGACTTAGAGGTACACGATTTGTCATAAAATTGGTTGAGTGATTGGTAATCTCCTCTTGAGAATACACACCCAGAGATTCCTGTCACTGTGTAGATCAGGGTAGTTTTTAGGTCCTGAAGAATTTCCAAATTATAATTTTTGACAATAACACCCTCACTTCTATAAAAAAGATCTCCAGCAAAGTGCCCCCTTGTGGGTGCCCATCGGGCATTGCAGCGCTGGCCCGATGAGGAGCTAGCCCAATGATGAAGCATGACATCTATCTGGGTGTGTGAGGGCCCTTGCTCCTACTCCAGCGTATCCCCCTCTAACAAACTATTCCTAGACACACTAGCCACACTATCTTCACAAGGAACTGCATACTCTTGTTTAACCTACCTCAACAACAGCCATAAGAAGGAAGTTCTCAACTTCAGGGAAACCAACATGATGATGATGATGAGTCTAAGAGGCCTACTTACCTCTATGGACTGGTGAGAGGTGCATTAATGTGGGAAATGCAAGGCTTCTGAGTATGTGTGCTGGCTCAAATTTAAAACTCCTCCATTATGTGGTCGGTGGGGGGGTCTGTTGTTGTAACTTAAGTAAATGGAGACAGACGTGATGTCACATCAACACATTATGCACTCAATTGGCTAAATGTTATGATGACAGTTGTGTGATTGATCAACCTAGTACATGCATCCACTTGTCTGTGATTGGTTGTCATTTGCTTTCACTTCTCAGTTAATCGATCACACATGTGTCTTAAAATGAATGATTGCAGCCGACTATGCTCGTGCTCTGCCTCTGAGTCTTCTTGGTACATTCCTCATAAAGCTTACCTTCTGTCCTTCTTGACTCTACAATATTGTTTCTGTTTTACAACCCGCAGGCCTTCTCTTCTCCTCCACAAAAGGTGAAAGCTCCATAACACTCCTGCTTACCTTACCGGACTGCTTCAGCCAGGCACCCAAAATTGACGGACAATCTGAGAAAACTGGAAATGCACCACCCAATTTGGCAATACAGTATTATTTTTCTTTTAAGAATCATTTTTTAGAACTGTGTGGGTTCACTTTACTCCTCCATATTTTGTATTTTCCAAACATATAGGACAGAACTTTTAGATATATAATAATAACTTGGGCCTCTGGGGCTGAAGAACTGTTTGCTATACATTTAACTGAACTGTGTCATATTTGTTCCTTCATTTCCTTCCACAACAGATTGATGATGTGCTGCTCATCGCCCAGAAGATTGTTGTCATTTTGTAGTGTTTGTCTTTGTCACACCTTTCCCCAAATCCCCATTCCCATCCATTCATTGAACCCCTAACCTTATTCCACCGGGCTGTGTGATTTATTGAGGTGTGACTTAATTTACACCATAAATGGATCACATACTTGGTGGGGCGGATGTGGTAAAAGCTACACCAATTCACGGTGGGATATTCTATTCCCTGAGTAATGGCCCACACTTGCCCCATTTACTCACCCACGCAAAAAAGGGATCCATATTTTAGATATAGAAAAACATCATTTGTCAGCATCATCATTCAGGCCTTGTGTTGTGTAAATGTTTAACCTTGGTCACTCCAGACCATGAGTCCACTTTTCCTGACTTGAGGATTTCATAACTTTGGCTTTAATTAAATACGAGTTTCTCATTGCTCAGAAGAAGTTACTATTGCTATTTTTTGTTATATTATCAAGTATTCTTTGTTGTGTCATGGGGGTAGTAGTCTGGTGATGGGCTCAATCTTTGTAAAGCTATGACTTAAATATATAT
This sequence comes from Calotriton arnoldi, assembly GCA_963921515.1. Classification (NCBI taxonomy): domain Eukaryota; kingdom Metazoa; phylum Chordata; class Amphibia; order Caudata; family Salamandridae; genus Calotriton; species Calotriton arnoldi. The sequence continues at coordinate 844,179 of CAWUFW010000579.1, forward strand.
AACCCACTAACTCTGTGTTTTTTGTTTCAATCTATTTGCCTGTGATGGATAATCTTTACAATGAATCCTACAGTTGGAGCTCACCTAAGTGGGAGTGGGACCTCGCTTGTGATGCTTTCCCTGTTAGCGCACTAACCTGCTAGTACTACCTCCTCCATTAAGAGTTAGAAAGGCACCTTGGGAAACCCTGCAGTAACTAAGGTTGGAAGATTGAGAGAGAAAACAGCCATCACTTCATATATTCAGATAAGAGAACTATGGAGTGAAGTGAACTAGTTTAGTTAGTGAGTAAGCAACTAACTTCTACTGCAGATAAGTAATTGTTTATCTAGGTTCTTGTAGGCAATAGAGATCATGGCAGCATATTCTCCTAATGGTCAAGATAGTTACAGGGGGTAGTAAGTCAAAGGTATATAACTAAGTGTAAATGACCGGTATACACTTTGATAAACGTATTAAAAAAACAGGCTGCACAAAAGAAAATCAGTGCAAAGTAAAAGTAAAACACAAAAAAGAAAAACAGCTTCAGGCATAGAGTAGAAGAATACATTTTTTCTTTACTTTCTTTCAACAATATAAATAAAACACACCCTCTCTACCCACAACAGACCCAACTCTTTTCCCAAACAAATCGTCCCAACCCCAACCAATGTCCAAATAAGAAGCCTGTTCAAAAGTCCACAAATTTCACAGTCCCTCCCACCAAAACAAAAAATTTAGAAAACGTCTCAAATGAGGACATCATCATTGCGGGTCCGGAGTTGATCGAGGGTCTGCTCCATCCGTCCCATCCGGATTTCTAATCTGTCCATCCGCTGCAGACGGAACAGCTGGAATAGTCTGAGCGGGAGGGAAGGCAGGAGTGGCGGTTTGGGCCCCTGACAGCTGGCGGTGGTGCTGGCAATGTACTGGCCGGGAGGCTGCGGCTGGCTGGATGAACTAGGGCCTGGGGAAGAGGCAGATGCTTCCGCCTCCTCATCCTCCAGGTCCACCAGCCACCGGTATTCAGCATGAAAGGTCTCTAGCCTCTGCCACCATAGCCAGACTGCTATCTCCTGCCACGTTGGTGGTGGCCCAGCAAGAAAGAAACAAAAAGATTAGAGACATATTGTAACAAGTGGCACAGTAGCAAAACATTGCTGGTCCCCTATGGTCATTGGAATTTGATTTGATTAGGAGGGTCATGGGGCCATTTTTTACCCACACATGCCTCACATAAAAAGCACTGACTGTCTGGGTGAAAAGAGTTAAGGCAGAATAACAACAGATTAAAACATGCATTGGTAAGTGCATTAGGCTTCGTCTATATGATTAATAATAAGCTGTTTTTTGTTGTAAGTTGTAGCTTGCTAAGTCGTTGTACAGTATAAGTTACGGAAAGTCTGTTAAAGTGTAATAGTTTGTTTATGTACAAAAAGGAAATATATTGTGCTGCAACTAGTGGTATAGCGCGGGTAAGTAATAGCGATATTTTGAAAATTAAATGAAAGAGGGAAATACTAGAATTAATTGCTATAATAGCAATATTATGTGTTTGGAGGAGCACCTGCTGTACCATTCAAATCATGCCCCTAGTGCCTGCAAGATAACTGCATTTGTGAGTGCCTGTTTAGTAGTAAAATATTTGGTGTTTAGAGGAGTTATGACAACTTTTGACCCAGGTGCCACTGCACCTGCCGCACCATTCAAATCATGACCCTATTGCCTGTAAAGTAACTTGTGCCTGCCTGTTTAGTAGTTAATTATTCCAATATTTGGTGTTTAAATGGGTTCCTAGACCGTTGGGCCCCGGTGTCACGGCACCTTGAAATCATGACCCTAGTGCCTGCAAAGGAACTGCACTTGTGACTGTCTGTTTAGTAGTTAAATATAACAATATTTGGTGTTTAGAGGAGTTCCGACAACTTTTTGGCCCGGTGCCACTGCACCTGCAGCACCATTGAAATCATGACCCTAGTACCTGCTTGGTAACTGCACTTGTGACTTTCTTTTTAGTAGTACAATTTAGCAATTTTCTGCATTTATTGGGGTCCTTAGAGCTTTTGGCCCCAGTGCCACTGCACCTGTGGCACCTTTCAAATCAAGACCCGTTTAACTGCAAGTTAACTGCAATTCTGACTGCCTGTATAGTAGTAAAATATAGCAATATTAGCTGTTTAGAGGTATTCTGCTAACTTGGGCCTGGGGCCACTGCACCTGCTGCACCATTCAAATAAGGACCCTGTTGCCTGCAAGATAACTGCATTTGTGGCTGCCAGTTTAGTTGTAAAATACAGCAATAATCAGTGTTTAGTGGGGTGCCTGGAGCTTTTGGTCCCAGTGCTGCTGTACTTGCTGCACTATTGGAATCATGACCCAAGTGCCTGTTAGATAACTGCACTTATGACTGCATGTTTAGTAGTAAAATATAGCAATATTTGGTGTTTGAGTTATGACAACTTTTGGCCCCGGTGCCACTGCACCTGCTGCACCATTCAAATCATGACCCTGTTGTCTGCAAGGTAACTGCACTTGTGACTGCCTGTTTAGTAGTAAAATATAGCACTATTAGGTGTTTATTGGGGTGCCTAGAGCTTTTAGTCCTGGTGTCACTGCACCTGCTGCACCATTAAAAATAACCCTATTACCTGCTAGATGAATGCACTTGTGACTGTCTTTTTAGCAATGATCTGTGTTTAGTGGGGTACCTAGGGGGTTTGGCCCTAGTGCCACTGCACCTGCTGTACCACGCAAATTATGCCCTGTTAGAAATGGGCGTCTCTAGTTGGCAGAGGTAGGTACCTTCGACCAAGTAGGGGCCCTTGCTTCTAGTCAGGGTAAAGGGGCTACACTCCTAAAATAACCCCTGCTCACCCCCTTGGTAGCTTTGCACGAGCAGGCAGGCTTATCTCAGAGGCAGTGTGTAAAGCATTTGTGAACACACACAGTAATACAGTGGAAACACTACAAATGGACACCACACCAGTTTAGAAAAATAAGTAATCTTTATCTAGACTTAACACAAGACCAAACGACAAAAAATCCACAATACAGTATTCAAAAATATGACTTTCAAATGGTAGAAATAGCTTAGTTCAATGTAGATGGTAAATGCGACACTTTACTCTCAAAGTACCTTGGTTGCATAACGCAACATAAACAAAAGGGTCGCAGGGAAGGTGATGCGTCGGTTCCTTGCTTCGGGGGAGGTAATGCGTCGGTTCCTTACTGCAGCGCAGGGGAGGTGATGCGTCGGTTCCTTACCGGAGAGGAGGTGATGCATCGGTTTCTTACTGTGATCCGGTGCGATGCGACAAGATGGCGCCTCGATGCGATGCGACGATCCAGTGCGATGCGTCAAAATGGCGTCTTTGATGCGATGCGATAACGTGGATGCGATGCGTGCACGCCCAGCGGCCGTGCGGCGAGCTCAATGAACTTTGGAGCCGCGACAGGCCCTGCGACACGCTTCTCCGGTGATGCGACGGCGACCTCTGCGGCGGTGGCACGCTTTTCCGGTGATGCAACACGCTTCGTCGGTGATGCGACGGCGAACAGCTGCGGCGGCGACACGCTTCTTCGACGATGCGACGCGCTTCCAGCTCCCAGCGACATGCAGTCTCCAGAGGCCCCAAAACAACAGAAGGCACCTCTCAGCAGGTAGAATTCCCAGCAAGGACATTCAGGGGGAGCTGGTTGTGAAGTCTTTGTGTCCCTGAGAATTCAGAACAGGAGGCAAGCTCAGCTTCAAGCCCTTGGAGATCTTCCTCAAGATAGTAAAAGTACACACAAAGTTCCTTTTCTCCTTTCCTTGGCAATGAGTAACCACTGCAGGCCAACCCCAAACAGCAAACAGCACAGGGGCAGTCTCCTCCTTCAGCTTCCTTGGTTTCTCTCCTTGGAAAAGGGTTTGTCTTGATTCCCAGAAGTGATCTAAATTTCTGGGGTATGGGCCCCAATATTTATACTACTAAATCCTTTGTTCTCTGAAGGCAGAGAGTGTCTGTACCTAGTCAAAACCAGTTCTGTCCTCTCTGGTGCAGCTTCCTGGCAGGAGGTGGAGACAGCATTGTTGAAAGCAGACCTGGCCCAGGTAGCTGAAAGGAAAACTCCTCCCCCTACTCTCTATTCTATGAAGACTCAGGCAACTGTAAGGAAATCCCCTCCCCCTACTCTCTATTCTATGTGGGCCCTATTCAGCCCAGCCCTGACTCATCAGACTGCTGGAGCCAAGGCCCTCTCCAGCCCCCTGTCACTCACAAACCAGACATGGAATACACAAACCTAGCAGAGGCATACTGGATGGTTAGGCAAGAAAATACCTACTTTCTAAAAGTGGTATTTTCAAACACAGAATGTAAAAATCACCCACACTAAAAGATGTATTTTAACATTCTGAGTTCAGGCGTACTAAACTTTATTTTCCTATCTTGTTCTCTGGGTCAGTTAGGTTTATAAGATGTTATAATCAAACTGCCCATTCTGGCCTATGGGAACAGATAGCCTTGCAATAGTGAAAAAACACGAAATTGGCTGTAATTCACTATTAGGACATGCCACACACATCAGGGCACGTCCTACCTTTCACATACAATGCACCCTGCCCACAGGAGTACCTTGGGCCTACCTTAGGGGTGACTAACATGTAGAAAAAGGAAGGTTTAGGGACTGGCAAGTGGGCGCACTTGCCAAGTCGACATGGCAGTCCCAGACTGCACACAGGCTCTGCAATGGCAGGCCTGAGCCACATTTTACAAGCTGCTTCTGTGGGTGGCACAACCAGTGCTGCAAGCCCACCAGCAGCATTTGATTTACAGGCCCTGGGCACACATGGTGCACTGTACTAGGGTCTGACAAGTAAATCAAATGGCCAATCATGGAGTCAATAATCCATTACAACAATTTACAATAGGTATCACTTGCACTTTGGCACTGAATAGCAGTGGCAAAGTGCCCAAAGCATCTAGACCAGCAAAAACATAGCAAAAACATAGGAGGCAACAGCAAAAAAATGGAAGAGAGACCCACGCCAATGGTGCCAGGTCTAACACGTGTCCCCTCCAGCTGAAATGTGGGGAGAACTACCCTACCTCTTGGGAGTTCTCTTCACTAAGGCGGAAAAATCTAGACAGACCATCAGCATTTGCGTGTCTGTTCCAGGGCGGTGTTCTACTGTGAAGTCCATCCCCTGTAGGGAAATGGACCACCTCAACAGCTTTGGATTCTCACCCCTCATCTGCATCAACCATCTGAGGGGCCTGTGGTCTGTCTGAACCCGGAGGTGAGTCCCAAACAAGTATGGTCTCAACTTCTTCAGTGCCCAGACCACAGCAAATGCCTCACGCTCAATTGCACTCCACCTCTGTTCCCGTGGAAGTAACTGGGAGGGAACTGGGTTACAACCACTCAATAATAGTTTTGTTCCCTCGCAACTTTTTTTATATAATGTCCCTAAATCTGTGTATACACATAAGTAAGATTATTCTTAGTAGAAAAAGAGGAACAAGACATACAAAAGGTTTTTGAAAAGAAATTAAAGAAATGATTACCTTGACAGTAGAATTGTAGTATCTCTTATTTTATTAAAATTATTAATACAATTATAATTCATTAACCAAACAAGCACTAATAATTCCTAAAATTCAAAAAACATACTTGTTTCGGAGGGAAATTATTTCTTATAACAAAATTTTCTGGTGAGTCATTCTATATCTTCTTGTTGTTTATCACCCTATTCTTTCACACTCCTAACACATATCTTTATGTACAATAAATTCAAATATAATTCAACACAAATAATAAATAAAAACAGTTAAAAACACGAAATGTCGACGCAGCGTTTCGGTGGTAAACTTTGATTCTCACCACCTTCTTCAGGACAGTGTTAAAATGGTACAATAAAATCTGTTAAAATAAAAACACAATATTTTATCAACTTGCCAAGAGACATATCAATCTACTGTCAGGTTTATATTATTTCAAAATCAAAGATAATGGAAGGGAAGATAAAGAGTGAAAAAGTGGAAATAGAAAAAATGAAGTGGTAAAAGAATTGTTTATAAAGATAGGGACAATACCCCTACCATTCTTTCATTTTTAACACCGTGATTTCACCTTAAACCCAGTAGCACTCAATCCACTAAGTGTGTCTGTTAAGACTAGGGAAGTTCTTTACCTAATCTAGAATCCTCTTGTTAGTCATAGAAGGATGTATCCTTGTGGGTAAATCGTCATAGGAGACTGTGGATGGAATATTATAAATGTAAATAACCACAAGTTTATTTGTAGGGCCGTAGATTTTAAGCCTCATTATCAGTTCTTTAGGAGGTTTTTTGTGGCATACTCACACACCTTATATCACCAATAGGTCCTTATTTTCGATTCTTATATTCCCTTCTCCTACGGTACATTCCAAATAATCCCAATAGTTCAATGATTTTCACCAATAGGTTTTTATATCCTAATAAGGCACAATAATTCCTTAATTAGCAATATATTTTTTTATATATTTACTCATTCGGATATAATTGCTAATATATGCTTACCTTATAGGAAAATTATCTTTAATTCTTTCTTTTTAAATCGTCACAGCCCCTCTCAATTCGGACCATAAACGTTTATTTTGATGCAACTGGTCTGTTTTATAATCTTTTCCAGGTGATCTGGCCTTCTTCCTGATCAAATGCAAGGAAAGGCAACATTTTAATTTAACTTCCGGGCGTCAGTAATGTGAAATTCCTGTTTAAACTCATAATGTACTTATTAATACTGCTTAGTTTTAGTCCTCTTTTGCTCTTAGCACTATATTGTTTGCCTATTTTCATAATACAGTTCGTTTTTATATAAAGCGAGGTAGAAATAATCTATGACATTGATGCAAGGGCAATTCAATCAATATTCCCTTTTCCAATAGTCATTTAGAAATTTATATTTAGTAAAGACAGGTTAGAATTATCTACACCATCAACTATCTAATGATTCAACGCGGGATTCAGTAAATCATCCCTTCTACCAATTACTATATCTCAACCCAAGAGAAGCTCCTGATTTGTTACACATCCTATCAAAACTCTCAGTCGGGCATCAACTCACCAATTTGCCTTTGATCAATCTCCCGCAGTCTTCGTGGCGGTTACCGGTAACTATCGGTAAACGGCTCCAACCCGCTGTTTATATCTATAGCTCAATTGGTTTTCCCACGTGAGTGACGTATCTTACGTCACTTCCGTGGGTGTATTCTTTAGATCCGTACCCGATGTGGTACCATTATGGCGGCCATATTGTAGTGGTCTTATTCCGTATACGTAATATCCTTTTCTCTGGTGATACATTTAGTTTAGATAAGCTTCTGACTGTTATAATTACAGGGCACTAATGGAAAATCTATTCATAATGGGCTTATGTGTTTAAGCTTAAACTTCTATCTTTTCACGGTTTTGTGGGAATATTTTCACGAATATTTTTCAAAGTAATTGACGTATTTAACTACGTTACTTCCGTTAGTTTATGCTTCCATGACCAAGTTTGATACGATATAAATCAAGTGGCCATCTTATAATGGTTATAACACGTGCCCAAGAAATACTATTTTAATTTTTATATATATTGAGTCTTTAAGGTGTATAGTCTGTTTATCTAATATTGATAATCAGATGAATAATATATCATATATCCAATTTCAGCATCTATATCTAACTGATAAATAGCACTCAGCTCAGATTATTCATGATCCATTGTTCAGACATAGATTCTTTCCCATTCCTCTCTGTTGTTTAAGCCATATTTATATGTCCTAAATTTGCACATGAAAAATTGCTCCCTTATTTTCCGTTTTTTATCTAGATCCCCGCCTCTTCTGGTTCCTACTATCTTTTCCAGAATGCACCATTTCAAGTCCTCTACTTTATGGTTAAATGTCCTCCAATGTTCAGTTAATGGAGCATTCACTTTATTATTTCTAATGGCAGATCTATGTTCATTAAGGCGGAACCGTATTTCTCTGGCGGTCTCTCCCACATAACCTTTGCCACATGGACATATTATCAAATAGATTACATTTTTAGTCCTGCAATTAAACATATTATTGAATGTATGTTTAATTCCCTCCAACTGTATGTTCTCACCTTTTATCACTAGATTACAGTTGCAGCATGTACTACATGGAAAGTTACCAATTATTTTCTTATTATTCTCAATGCTCCTCTGCTGTGGTCCTCTCGATTCTCTATAGGTTTTCACTAATCTGTTTCTAATTGTTTTATTTCTTCGATAGGAAAAGAGAGGTTTTTCAAGCACATGGCCACTTCTATTTTGTAGCAAAGACCAATTTCTGTTGATATGTTCTTAATTTTGTTACTGTGGCTCATGAAATTAGTTACAAAAACAAGTCTTTCATCCTGATTCCGTTTTGCCCGATCATTCTCAAACAGAATTTCCCTATTAAAATATTTTGCTCTCTTATAGGCCTGATTGATTATTTTATTTGGGTAGCCCCTGTCTTTGAGCTTTCTCTTCAAATTTTCTGCATGCCCTTCAAAGTCGTTTCTATTGGTGCAATTTCTGCGAAGATACGTCACTCACGTGGGAAAACCAATTGAGATATAGATATAAACAGCGGGTTTGGGCCGTTTACCGATAGTTACCGGTAACCGCCAAGAAGACTGCGGGAGATTGATCAAAGGCAAATTGGTGAGTTGATGCCCGACTGAGAGTTTTGATAGGATGTGTAACAAATCAGGAGCTTCTCTTGGGTTGAGATATAGTAATTGGTCGAAGGGATGATTTACTGAATCCCGCGTTGAATCAATAGATAGTTGATGGTGTAGATAATTCTAACCTGTCTTTACTAAATATACATTTCTAAATGACTATTGGAAAAGGGAATATTGATTGAATTGCCCTTGCATCAATGTCATAGATTATTTCTACCTCGCTTTATATAAAAAACGAACTGTATTATGAAAATGGGCAAAAAATATAGTGCTAAGAGCAAAAGAGGACTAAAACTAAGCAGTATTAATAAGTACATTATGAGTTTAAATAGGAATTTCACATTACTGACGCCCGGAAGTTAAATTAAAATGTTGCCTTTCCTTGCATTTGATCAGGAAGAAGGCCAGATCAACTGGAAAAGATTATAAAACAGACCAGTTGCATCAAAATAAACGTTTATGGTCCGAATTGAGAGGGGCTGTGACGATTTAAAAAGAAAGAATTAAAGATAATTTTCCTATAAGGTAAGCATATATTAGCAATTATATCCGAATGAGTAAATATATAAAAAATATATTGCTAATTAAGGAATTATTGTGCCTTTTTAGGATATAAAAATCAATTGGTGAAAATCATTGAACTATTGGGATTATTTGGAATGTACCGTAGGAGAAGGGAATATAAGAATCGAAAATAAGGACCTATTGGTGATATAAGGTGTGTGAGTATGCCACAAAAAAACCTCCTAAAGAACTGATAATGAGGCTTAAAATCTACGGCCCTACAAATAAACTTGTGGTTATTTACATTTATAATATTCCATCCACAGTCTCCTATGACGATTTACCCGCAAGGATACATCCTTCTATGACTAACAAGAGGATTCTAGATTAGGTAAAGAACTCCCCTAGTCTTAACAGACACACTTAGTGGATTGAGTGCTACTGGGTTTAAGGTGAAATCACGGTGTTAAAAATGAAAGAATGGTAGGGGTATTGTCCCTATCTTTATAAACAATTCTTTTACCACTTTATTTTTTCTATTTCCACTTTTTCACTCTTTATCTTCCCTTCCATTATCTTTGATTTTGAAATATTATAATCCTGACAGTAGATTGATATGTCTCTTGGCAAGTTGATAAAATATTGTGTTTGTATTTTAGCAGATTTTATTGTACCATTTTAACACTGTCCTGAAGAAGGTGGTGAGAATCAACGTTTACCACCGAAACGCTGCGTCGACATTTCGTGTTTTTAACTGTTTTTATTTATTATTTGTGTTGAATTATATTTGAATTTATTGTACATAAAGATATGTGTTAGGAGTGTGAAAGAATAGGGTGATAAACAACAAGAAGATATAGAATGCTCACCAGAAAATGTTGTTATAAGAAATAATTTCCCTCTGAAACAAGTATGTTTTTTGAATTTTAGGAATTATTAGTGCTTGTTTGGTTAATGAATTATAATTGTATTAATAATTTTAATAAAATAAGAGATACTACAATTCTACTGTCAAGGTAATCATTTCTTTAATTTCTTTTCAAAAACCTTTTGTATGTCTTGTTCCTCTTTTTCTACTAAGAATAATCTTACTTATGTGTATACACAGATTTAGGGACATTATATAAAAAAGTTGCGAGGAAACTAAACTATTATTGAGTACAGGTTGGTCTAGGCCTTCCTCATTCATCTGTGAAAGTACAGCCCCCACACCATGCTCTGAAGCGTCTGTCTGCAGAATGAATTCCTTTGAGAAGTTGGGCGCCTGAAGCACGGGCGCCGTGCACATGGCAGTCTTCAGGGCATCAAAAGCTTTCTGACAGGTGTCGGTCCAGTTCACTTTCTTGGGCTGCTTCCTGGAAGTCAGCTCTGTCAAGGGTGCAACAATGCTGCCATACCCCTTGACAAACCTCCTGTAGTATCCGGTGAGTCCTAAAAAGGCTCTCACCTCTGTCTGGGTCTTTGGGGGGTTCCCAAGCCAGGATGGTCTCAATCTTGGGCTGTAGGGGTGCCACCTGGCCGCTCCCAACCTGGTGTCCCAAGTACACCATGGAACCCTGCCCGATCTGACACTTACTCGCCTTGATCGTGAGGCCTGCCCTCTGCAGTGCCATCAACACTTCCCAGAGGTGGCGCAGATGTTCTTCCCAACTTGCGCTGAACACTGCGATGTCATCCAGATAGGTGGCACTGAAATCCTCCAGTCCAGCCAACACCTGGTTGACCAACCTCTGAAAGGTGGCAGGGGCATTCTTCATCCCAAAGGGCATAACCCGGAATTGGTAGTGCCCATCTGGTGTGGAGAATGCTGACCTCTCTTTTGCCCCATCAGTTAAGGCGATCTGTCAGTACCCGGATGTTAAGTCAAACGTACTGGGCAGCCCCTAACCGATCAATGAGCTCATCAGCTCTGGGGATGGGGTGCGCGTCAGTCCTGGTGACGGAATTGAGTCCTCGGTAGTCGACATAGAACCGGAGTTCGGGTGTGGCACCAGGCGCGGCAGCCTTTGGGACCAAGACCACTGGGCTGGCCCAAGGGCTGTTAGAGGACTCAATCACCCCTAAGGCAAACATCTTGGAGACCTCCTCCTTGATGCAAGCTCTCACCCTGTCAGTCACTCTGTAAGTTTTGTGTTTTACAGGAGGACTGTCCCCAGTGTCCACATCATGGACGCACCACTCAGTGACACCGGGAGTCAGGGAGTCAGGGAGAACAGATCAGGAAACTGTCCCAACAGTTGGTGACAGTCATCCTGCTGCTCAGGGGTCAGGGCAGAAGAGAGGTTCACACGGTCCACTGACCCATCTTGCTCTGTTGCAGACAGGAGGTCAGGAAGAGGCTCAGTCTCCTCCTCCATTCCGTCATCTGTTGCTAGGAGCATGCCCACTTCGGACCTCTCCAAGTGGGGCTTCAGGCGGTTTACATACAGGACCCGCAAAGGGTTCCTAGGAGACCGCAAGTCCACCAAGTAGGTGACATCACTCTTGCGCTCCGCCAGCTCAAATGGTCTGGTCCACTTATCCTGGAGCGCACAAGGCTCCACGGGGGCCATGACCCACACTTTCTGTCCAGGCTGAAACTCGATCAGTGTGGCATTCTAATCATACCACCGTTTCATCTCCTCCTGGCTGGCTTCCAGATTCGCCTGAGCGAGTTGTCTGAAATGCCGAGTTTGGTTTCTGAAGGCCAGCATGTAGCTATATACATCCTGGGGAGGTTTACTGGGAGCTTTCTCCCAGTCTTCCTTTACCAAACTCAGAGGTCCTCTTAAAGGGTGACCATACAGCAGTTCAAAGGGACTGAACCCTAAGGACTTCTGTGGCACCTCTCTGTAAGCAAACAGAAGGCATGGCAAGAAGACGTCCCACTTATGCCTCATAGGTTCCTCAAGACCCATAATCATGACTTTTAGGGTCCGGTTGAATCTCTCAACCAGCCCATTACCTTGGGGGTGGTAAGGAGTGGTGAACTTGTAGGTTACACCACACTCCTGCCACAGGGACTTCATATACTTGGATATGAAGTTGGTACCACGGTCTGACACCACCTCTCTGGGGAACCCCACACGGGAGAAAATCCCCATCAATGCACGTCCCACCACGGGGGCCGTCACAATCCTGAGAGGGATGGCTTCTGGGTACCGGGTGGTATGGTCCACCAAGACCAGGATGAACCTGTTGCCCATGGCTGTCTTGGGATCCAGAGGCCCCACAATGTCAATGCCCACCCTTTCAAAGGGGGTGCTGACCACAGGGAACGGTTGGAGAGGAGCCTTTTGCTTCCTCCCACTCTTACCACTTGCCTGGCAAGTCTGACAGGTCCTGCAATGAGTATCTGAACTCTTGCGCATTTGGGGCCAATAAAAGTGGGTGACAAGCCTTTCAAAGGTCTTGTCTTGCCCCAAATGTCCTGCTAACGGCACATCATGAGCCAGACCCAGTAGGAAGGCTCTGAAGCGCTGGGGTACCACCAGCACACGGGCTGACCCAGGCTCAGCAACATTAGGCTCGCTATACAGGAGACCATTCTCCTAGTAGATCCAATGTGATCCAGACTGATCACCTGCTGACTGGTTTGTGGCCTGTTGCCGCAAACCCACAAGAGAAGGGCACTTCTTCTGCTCCTCGCAGAACTCTTCCCTGGAGGGTCCTCCTTCCTGCTGCCAATGGGTCAGCTCAGGCAGGTCCCCCAGTTCAGCTACTTGTTCCCCTGTAGGTTCCAGGGCATCCCCCTCAAGGTCTGCCTCCTCCTGGACCGTGGGAACTTCGGGGGCTGGTTTCCCTCGCCCCCTACCTCTTCTCTTTAAGGCAGGCACCTGGGCCACTCTTTCAGGCTCCAGGTCCTCTTGAACACCCTTACTGGCTGCCATGGACCGAGTGGTCACACATGCCCAACCCAGGCAAACCCAACATCTCCAAATGAGCTCTTCGCTCCACCTTAGCCCAAGGGGAGCTTTCCAAATCATTGCCTAGCAGACAGTCAACAGGCATAGCTGGCCTCACAGCTACTTGAAAGGTACCTGAGACCCCCCCACTCAAAGTGAACCTGGGCCACCTTACAGTGGCTCTCTGAGTTGTCAGCGACAACTACAGGGTAAAATGCATGGGGGATCACCTGCTCTTCAGACACCAACCGACAACTGACAGCTGTCACACTGGCTCCGGTGTCTCTCAGAGCCTCAACCCTTTGGCCATTGATGGTCACCCGCTGCCTGGATTTCTTAGTGTTATCGGGCAGCTGGGTCCTGGGGACCATCTCACTGTCTCCTAAAGAGTCTAGGGACATCTCTGCGGGACCTCACCCACCTTGGGCACCCATCTCCTCTCCCAGGGCTACACTAGCCATCTGCCGGGGCGGTGCACCAGTGGGTGCTGTTTTACCTTTGTTGGGACACTGAGATTCCCAGAAGAAGTGGCCCACCTGACCACAACCAAAACATCTATTGGGACCCCTCTGAACAGGCTTATCTGTCGGGGCCCCTGACTTCTTCTCAGGAGGAGGCTGGGAACCCTTCCCTTGGTTCCCTTGGGGATTACTTTGGGGCCCTTTCTGGAACTCCCTCTGTTTACCCTTGTCCCCCCACTCTTCTGCTGGGGACCCTGCCCACTTTTGGCGGAGTCTCCCACATGACCCTTGTGGACCCGGGTACTAACCCAGCAGTCCGCCTCCTCAGCAAGCTTCCTAGGGATAGTCAGCTTACTATCAATCAGGTGCTGACGTAGCTCTGGAAAACAATTACTGGACAAGTGCTCCCATGCAATCAAATTATAGAGCGCTTCAAAATCATTCACTTTGCTACCCTTCACCCAACCATCCAATGCTCTGCCAAAAAAAGACACATATTATACCCAAGTGCTTGACTCCAGTTTCTTACAATTTATAAACCTTTGTCTATAAAGCTCTGGGGTCAACCCATACCTGGTCATCAAGGCTTCCTTCATGTGGACATAGGAATTCTGGTCCTCAGAGGGCAAGTCTAACAAGGTGTCCCGCCCATCACTGAGAAACCGCCCCCACAACCCCGCTCCCCAATCCTTCTCAGGGACCCGGTGGGAGGTCATGGCCACCTCATAGGCCTTAAACCATTGCCCAATATCTTCATGCTTGTGGAACTCCTTAATGACATCTTTGGGGATGAATACTCTTGTTTCTACAGGCATGGATGGTGTGCTGCCACCAGAGGGAGTAATTTCTAAGCTCTTGGCTTTCAACTCTAATTCCCTCCACATTCTCTCATGCTCTAAATGCATCCTTTTTTCTTCCAAGGCTAACTTCTAGCTTTCTAATTCCATCTGACCACCCAGTTTGAGCTTGGCTAGCTCCATCCTGTGCATTCTATCTTTTCCCCTGCCCTCCAGCTCTTCTGTGGACAGGCCCTTTGAAGAAACACTGGTCCTTGCCTGCCCTGGAAGGTACTTTCTCCCCGGTCAGGCCCAATGGCCCAATCAGCTGCCCATCTGTATTCTCTGCCTCATCCCTAGGCTCTTCAGGATGCTCAGTAGCATTTCTAGATTCCAACCAGGCCCTCAGCGCCTTTTGGAACTCTTACTTTTTGGTGATGCCTTTCACAGGGATTTTAAATCTTTTACAGAAGGTTTTCAGCTGTGGCACAGTGTAAATATCAAACCTGTCTTCTTCAAATTGTAGATCCATAGATGCGCTGGATGCTGCTTTGCTCATGGTAACAAGGATTGGCAGTTTCTAGCAAAAATAGAAGTCCCTAGGAAAAAATTCTACCAAAATGTATGTGGTCGCGTTATGGTCTGCACTCACTAGTAGTGTACACCAATCACTGTATATGAGTCACAAATGCAAGTCCAAATCCTCACCGCTGACCACCAATGTTAGAAATGGGGGTCTCTAGTTGGCAGAGGTAGGTACCTTTGACGAAGTGAGGGCCCTTGCTTCTAGTCAGGGTAAGGGAGCTACACTCCTAAAATAACCCCTGCTCACCCCCTTGGTAGCTTGGCACGAGCAGGCAGGCTTATCTCAGAGGCAGTGTGTAAAGCATTTGTGAACACATACAGTAATACAGTGGAAACACTACAAATGGACACCACACCAGTTTAGAAAAGTAAGTAATCTTTATCTAGACTTAACACAAGACCAAAGGACAAAAAATCCACAATACAGTATTCAAAAATATGACTTTCAAATGGTAGAAATAGCTTAGTTCAATGTAGATGGTAAATGCAACACTTTACTCTCAAAGTACCTTGGATGCGTAACGCAACATAAACAAAAGGGTCGCAGGGAAGGTGATGCGTCGGTTCCTTGCTTCGGGGGAGGTGATGTGTCGGTTCCTTACTGCAGCGCAGGGGAGGTGATGCATCGGTTCCTTACCAGAGAGGAGGTGATGCGTCGTTTTCTTACTGTGATCCGGTGCGATGCGACAAGATGGCGCCTTTGATGCGATGCGATAACGTGCATGCGATGCGTGCACGCCCGGAGGCCGTGCGGCGTGCTCGATGAACTTTGGAGCCGCGACAGGCCCTGCGACATGCTTCCCCGGTGATGCGGCGGCGATGCGACACGCTTCGTCGGTGATGCAACGGCGACACGCTTCTTCGGCGATGCAACGGCAACTGCTGCGACACGCTTCTTCCTCATTGCGTCGCGCTTCCAGCTCCCAGCGACACGCAGTCTCCAGAGGGCCCAAAACAACAGCAGGCACCTCTCTGCAGGTAGAATTCCCTGCAAGGAAATTCAGGGGGAGCTGGTGGTGAAGTCTTTGTGTCCCTGAGACTCAGCTTCAAGCCCTTGGAGATCTTCCTCAAGATAGTAAAAGTACACACAAAGTTCCTTTTCTCCTTTCCTTGGCAATGAGTAACCACTGCAGGCCAACCCCAAACAGCAAACAGCACATGGGCAGTCTCCTCCTTCAGCTTCCTTGGTTTCTCTCCTTGGAAAAAGGTTCGTCTTGATTCCCAGAAGTGATCTAAAGTTCTGGGGTCTGGGCCCCAAGATTTATACTACTAAATCCTTTGTTCTCTGAAGGCAGAGAGTGTCTGTACCTAGTCAAAACCAGTTCTGTCCTCCCTGGTGCAGCTTCCTGGCAGGAGGTGGAGACAGCATTGTTGAAAGCAGACCTGGCCCAGGTAGCTGAAAGGAAAACTCCTCCCCCTACTCTCTATTCTATGAAGGCTCAGGCAAGTGAAAGGAAATCTCCTCCCCTACTCTCTATTCTATGTGGGCCCTATTCAGCCCAGCCCTGACTCATCAGACTGCTAGAGCCAAGGCCCTCTCCAGCCCCCTGTCACTCACAAACCAGACATGGAATACACTAACCTAGCAGAGGCATACTGGATGGTTAGGCAAGAAAATACCTACTTTCTAAAAGTGGTATTTTCAAACACAGAATGTAAAAATCACCCACACTAAAAGATGTATTTTAACATTCTGAGTTCAGGCGTACTAAACTTTATTTTCCTATCTTGCTCCCTGGGTCTGTTATGTTTATAAGATGTTATAATCAAACTGCCCATTCTGGCCTATGGGAACAGATAGCCTTGCAATAGTGAAAAAACACGAAATTGGCTGTAATTCACTATTAGGACATGCCACACACATCAGGGCATGTCCTACCTTTCACATACAATGCACCCTGCCCACAGGAGTACCTTGGGACTACCTTAGGGGTGACTAACATGTAGAAAAGGGAAGGTTTAGGGACTGGCAAGTGGGCACACTTGCCAAGTCGACATGGCAGTCCCAGACTGCACACATGCTCTGCAATGGCAGGCCTGAGCCACATTTTACAAGCTGCTTCTGTGGGTGGCACAACCAGTGCTGCAAGCCCACCAGCAGCATTTGATTTACAGGCCCTGGGCACACATGGTGCACTGTACTAGGGTCTGACAAGTAAATCACATGGCCAATCATGGAGTCACTAATCCATTACAACAATTTACAATAGGGAGCACTTGCACTTTGGCACTGAATAGCAGTGGCAAAGTGCCCAAAGCATCTAAACCAGCAAAAACATAGCAAAAAACACAGGAGGCAACAGCAAAAAAAATGGAAGGGAGACCCACGCCAATGGTGCCAGGTCTAACATGCCCCTTTTAACTAAAAGGACACTGCAATTGTGACTGCCTGTTTAGCAGTAAAATAGAACAATATTAAGTGTTTAAAGGAGTTCTGACAACTTTTGGGCACCCCCTGCACCATTTAAATCATGGCCTTCGTGCCTGAAAAATATTTGCACTTGTGACTACCTGTTTAGTTGTAAAATATAGCAATAACCAGTGTTTAGTGGGGTGCCCAGAGCTTTTGGTCCCAGCTGCACTTTTGGTCCCAGCTGCACTATTGAAATCATAGCCCTAGAATCTGCCAAATAACTGAACTTATGACTGCCTGTTTAGTAGTAAAATATAGCAATATTTGGTGTTTAGTGGAGTTATGACAACTTTTGGCTCCGGTGCCACTGCACCTGCTGCACTATTTAAATCAAGTCCCTTTTAACTGCAATTGTGACTGCCTGTATAGTAGTACTTTCTATCCGATAATGCCTACCAAGTACAAAGAAAGGTACTGATGCATGAATAGGAGATGCCACAAATGTTCTAAGGCTTTACACAACAAAGTAAAAAAAAAATTTTTTTAGCGTACATATGTAAGCTTTTGCTGAGTTGCACATAGAAGAGGCCACAAGAACTCAACCACCGCTGTATCTGCTAAAGCGGAGGATTCATGATCATGAGTCTTATGAGTTACGATGCCCTTGTACAAGTGAGTATAATAGTAATTGTCAATAAGAAAGCAATGTGACTTACCACTGCCCGTCCCTGTCGCCGCTGTATCTCCCCCTCCAACCACTTCTGCAACAGAACTGACCTGGCACTGGTGGTCTGATCAGCTAGAAAAAAACATTACACATTTTTTTGATGCCAGATACACCGCCCAGTATTTTCTTTTAAAAAATACAACTGCAATACATCACTACAGTTCGGTTAGCAGTATCTTCTATCAAAAATATCACTATGAGCATTTTGCTGGTTGACAATGTTAGAAAAGCTAGGTAATCAAGCCAACCAAAAACTTTTCATAATGGAGGGTCAGAGCTATAGCCTGTGATGATGACTCTGAGTCATTTAAGCGCAATACTCGTATACTGTATAAATGAATTACAGCACAACATTGGGGCACAGGTCCATGACCATGGCCACTCTCTTGTTAACTGTTAGACCATGAGTAAGAAAAAGAAAGCCTTCTCAACAAACATGTGTAGTGAATATAGATACTAGCTTACGTGGGCCTGCAATCTTCATAGTAGACAGTAGAATACCAAAAGTCTGTTCTTGGTCTTACAGTACCGCAGTATATATTAAGGAGAGGGAAAGCTTACTAACAAAGCAGTAGAAAACTATAGACTAGTACAGAAAGGAGAAAGTCAGTTAAAAAAAAACATGAAATATGAGGAAAAAAGGATAATGCAGGGATAACAACAACTAAACCAAAATTGGATAGGGAAGTTAGAAAAAAAGGAGACATTATAAAAAATAAACAAGGCAAAATTAAAAGGAGTACAATAGTGGGCAGAGGTAAAAGTTAGGGAAATAATAATGATAATAAATAATAGGACTTAAGGGGTAGGCAGAACCCTCAGCAGCGGCTCTGGTGGTCGGCACCTCTTCGCCAGCTCCCGGACCCGCCTCCTCGCTGTCCCTCTTCTTCTTGCCCTTGAGTGCTGTTGTAAGAAATAAGGAAGCTAAAGAAATAGATTAGTGGTACAATTAATCCCTCTAAAAATATTATGACAGGCAAATGCAGTAACATTGTACTTTTCTAAATCAGATCACCTATAGTACTAGTATCGACTTTTGAGTTGGACAAACTAATCCAAAAATCCCTACTCGAAATTTCATTAAGAAACACTACATATGGAACCAATGCCTTGCAATGAATGATCTTTGATTCTATTCTCATTTCTCAACCCCCTTGAGGGACCAACTCAGTCTCCCTTTTTTGAAATGCATAGGTGCATGCTACACATCAATATGAGATTGCTTGGAACTGTATGAGCTACATAAAGAAAGACACAGAGAATGCTAACTCACTGATATCACTAATCCGCTATGGTGGCAGGAGGACAGAGGAGTATACAATGGCTTCCTAAATAATCAGCCAAAGCGAACACCGACGAGTATGATTAGGTAGCACCAAGCACCTGGCTAGCTCAGACTGGATTACGTAATATTCTTAACGCAAAGTTAACTTACCTCTGAATTTGAGCGGCATGCTATTCGGAAAAACGTTTTTAGCATTGTAAAACATAATCACATTAAATAATTACTCACCGAGTCCCACAATCTCCATGTCTAGCAGATCGAGCAGGTTCTGCTCGCCCTCTATGATGTCCGCCAGTGGTGCGTCAACTGCTGCTGGGTGTGCTGGACCCCAATGTGCCAGAGCACACACCAGCGCATCCTCCCCACAGCAGTTGACTCTCCCGCAGGGGATACCCACTTCCAGGCCTGCCGCCTGCTGCCAGCATGGCAGGGTGCTGGCGCTGCACACAAAAACCCATTGCTGCCACTTCCACCTCCCAAAATATTGAGTGAGGCATTATCCCTTCGTGGCACCGCTGACTGCAAGGTAGGTGGCTGCTCCACGTTCAGGGGGCCTGGTGCTGCCGCTCCCCTGTTCACCCTGCTCTGCCTTGGCTCCAGGGGGGGGGGAGAAAAGAAACAGGAAAAGGAAAAGGAAGAGGAAGAGGAAAAGGAAGGAAGGAAGAAATGAGGAAGTAAAGGAAAATATTAAAAAAGTACAAAAAAGTCACAAAAACCACAAAATAAATAACAAAAAACATAAAATAGACAAACACAAAGACACAATAAATAAAAATGAGGGGTAGATAAGTTTGATAAGGGGAGGATTAAAAATATTAGGTAGGGGTTACAAAACAAGCCCAGCACCATAAACAGAACAGAAAACAAGATGGCCATGCGAACCACGTAGTGCTGTTTGCATGCTGTTTCTGGTGCGAGAATGCACTTTGCACACTGTATACAACGTAAATGTCACATGAATGTGTATGACCAGCAACTCCGCCCACTTGTGGAACTCCACGTAGCGCGGCAGAGGTTTTTGGGCACTTCGCGGAGTTCTGCATAGCGCGACTCCACGAACTGTGCTAAGGCCTAGTGTTAACACATTTTTCTCAAGAAATCCACATATTTGAAAGGAAATCCGTTGTATGCACTATTTCAAAAAAATATATTGAGTTTCCAGTCTTAACTGCAAAATTGCTAGAAAAGACAGACAAATACACTTACCTTAATAGCACTTGAAGTTACGAGTAGTTTCTGAAAACACCAAGACTAAATCATCTTGCTGCAAGAAAGCAGATGGAGCCTTGTTCTTCTGCTTCAGCGGTTCCAGCATTAGGGCAGAATCGATCATGAGAAGAGTCCCTGGCTGCTAGAACGCAAGGTGGAGCGCGAGGTGCTCATGCGCCGTGGCAATCTCATTATCATCTTCAATGAGAAAACAGACTAGGATGATTTCTCTCAATTTAGAATGTCAAATACTGGCACATCACGGCTTCGTCCACATTGAATTCGGCACATGATTACTTCCTTTGGATGGAAACTGTCATCTGTTGCGGTCACTCACCTGTAAAGCAGGTCATAAGCTGGGCGATGAATGCCCCCCCGACCTCCCGAGACACCTCTTGACACTACAGCATGTTCACAGGAGTCTTGGCAGGTATCCTGAAAGGGAAGGGGGTTTGGAAGAGAGAGCAAAGATACTGCTAAGCCTTGCTGCCTGTCCAGCCAGCCACCCGGTTCTTCAGGAGTGCAAAGTGTCGGCATTCTGCCAATCAGTGTTCTATTAGTGATCAATAAGTACATACATTAGTATGTGCTTTACACAAAAGGCTTAGGTCACAATAGTATGAGTTTGACAATCACCTAATAACTCAGTGGAGATATTCTCTGCTAATCACCTCTCTTCAATATTTTTCAGTATGTAATGTTTATTCTCACTCAGATGATTTGTTCTCTTTCAGATCGATTGTCCAACACAAAGTTCTAGGCACTCAGGGAGCATTGGAAATCTCAACTCACAAGGTGCCACTGGTTGATTGCCAGCATAAAATATAAGCACTTTTCTGAGCGCTCTGGGGTCTCAGGAGCTCAGTTCCCAAGCACAAGCTCAATTCTCAAGCACATTGCACAACACATGCGATTTAAGAAATGACAGAAAGGAGAAATAAAAAATTAACTGCAAGTTCATTCACTAGTCTTCAGCAGATTTCTGCATTACTGCACACATAAATATAAACGGTAAGGTTAAGCTCCACACTAATGTTCAAGCGACTACAAGTCAAACTCTGCTGGTAACTCTCAAGTTTTCCCGCATGCTGGTGCGTGTGAAAAGTACTCAAGAAACATGTGCGACATCAAGATACGCACACACGAAGTGCAATGCAATTAGGTGACGGGTTCAGTGGTGACTCGGGCTGGAGATATCCGCAATGTCCGACGTGCTTCTTGGTTTTACTCTGAAGTCGGGAAAGTTGAGCGCTGCAGGTCAGAGTTCAGAGAAGATGCTGATCCAAGCACCGATCAGATGCGACACACGGGGAGCGGAAACGGTCCTTGCAGGAAACAAAAACAAAGCCAAGCAAGGCATTAGTCTGGGCGTGGTGCTTTATAGCGGGCAATCCAAAATGGCCGTTGCCCGATCACGTGACCCATGCTGCGCAAATGTGGCCGTACTTGTGGGCAAATGTGCAGGGCAGTTCGAGTGTCTCCTTGGCAGCCGTGTCTACAATCAAAATGTAAACAAATGCACGCCGTTACACAGCCAGGCGCCCTGGGGCCTTTACAAGAATAGTCATACGGCTTACGAACATAGAAATCAAGGTGGCAAACAACTATTGGTCCATTCATAATGAAATAAACTTGACAGCAACCATTATCATTAATACAAACAGGTTGCTACTACAGCAATATGTTATTTACAAATGATGGCAGTGGTTTCAGAAACGTAGCCAGCACCTCTGTTAAGTTTGCAAACGTAAACCTCACTAAGTCTTCTGGCGTGCTCAATGTAAACACTGTGCCACCTACAGTGTTAATCAGTATATGGAGAAAACTTTCTCCATACACTTCAACTATGACAATTCAAAACAACAGAGCACAGCACATAAAATAGTTCCAATTTACTAACTTAGTCAGTTAAAAGTTTAATTCCAGAAATGAACAGTAAGAGCAACAAACAGTAGCACAGTCTTTATCACAGGTGGATCAGTTTTCAAAATGTTGACACGTGGATGAAACAAACAGCCATGAAGCAAACAGCCGACACGTGTTTCGTCGTTTATACGACTTTCTCAAGGCTCGAGTAAATGTCCGAATGCAGAGAAATGATCAGTTTAGGGCACTCCCTGCTGGGAGCCACGCGGATTTGGACTACTGTTCATTTCTGGAATTAAACTTTTTACTGACTAAGTTAGTCAGTTGGAACTATTTTATGTGCTGTGCTCTGTTGTTTTGAATTGTCACTACAGCAATATGGTTGGCCAGCGATCCCTGTGGATGTTGGCAAATGATGCAGGGCACAATATGATGATTCCTGACCTCAGCCTTGCATTCCTTGTTAATAACCCACGTTTAATGGCTACATTTACACAGTCCTTGCCTATTATTATTATCTAGGGTATGAACACAGAAGTCTAGTGTTGATTAATTCCGAAAGCAGAGCGGTGGAATTTATTAGTAATTCCACGTTACAAGAGTAATGCAGAATTACTAAATTCCTCCAATTCTTCCAGGGGAATTAAAAATTCCACCCATCCCTATTTAAAACAATGCACACAGACTGCAATGGCAGACCTGCAACATGTTTAAAGGGCTTCTTAAGTGGGTGGCACAATCAGAGCTACAGGCCCATTTAATTTACAGGCTCTGGGCTCAGTTAGTACCACGTTACTAGGGACTTACAGGTAAATTAAATATGCCAATTGAGTATTCGCCAATTCTACCATGTTTCAAGGCGAGAGCATAGGCACTTTTGTACTAGTTAGAAGTGGTAAAGTCGTAAGGCCAGCAAAAACAAAGTTAGCAAAACGAGAGGGTTGAAGGCTAAAAGTTAGAGGAAAAACCTGCCCAAGTATGCCATTTCTAACAGTCCCTGCAGCCGCCCACACTCCATCACGGTCAGCCTGAACTTGTGACTTTGTCCTGGTGTATAGCTACTAGATAACCACAGTTGGCGCTTTGTACTTTTTGGTGCTATATTCACTAAAATCTTTAAACGTACATATCTCCGGTACTACTGATTGATTTTGGTTGTGGTTTATTTATTACATTTTACTCTATTTTTCTAAACTGGTGTGGGAGTTTTCTTGTGCTGGGTGTTCACTTTATTAGTGTTTGAAGTGCTGCATAAATACCTTACACATTGCCTCTAAGTTAAGCTTGACTGCTCTGTGCCAAGCTACCAGAGTGTCAAGCACAGGTTAATTTGGGGTTTGGTTGTGACTTTGCCCTGTGTCTTGCTTGTGACTGCACCCTGACAAGGATAGTGGTTTTTGATTGAGCAGGGATTCACCCCCCTCAACAAGTAACCAGGAGTATTACATGATCTATATCCATTAAACTCTTACTAATCTCTATTCTGGAATCTGTAACCTCTTATTAAAGATATTCTGGAATCTGTACAGGGTGCACAATTATTTACCAAACTGTATCTGTGAGGTGCTTACCATCTTCTGTGTATAAAACAGACAATGAGAGGATAACGCGTTTTTGAACCTTTCTGAGCATTTTGAATATCAAGCAAGGACATTTGGGTTGTGCATTGACCCTGCCATTTTCAACACTTTATATATTCAATCTTCTCTGGCATTCTGAATCAGTTTCTGTTACTCTACTTGTACATGATTTAAGTTTACCAAAAAATCGGATGTAGCATCAAGATCATTAGAATTTGCTTTCATCAAGACACCAGGAACATCATCTGCCTTGTAAACCTAAGACATGTAAATTTAAGAAGGATTATAGTAAGTAGCCTGGATTCAGACTGAATGCTTCAAGTCTCTCTATGGATACAAAGAATGCTTCAGACACCCTTCAACTGCTGTCACCTAATAATGTTAAGGATACTTAAAGTTTTCCCAGATTTGAAGACTTTGAAGAGAGACAAAGACTTTGCAGAGAGAAAGAAAGGATACCACCCTATGTCAATGTGTGGTATCAGTTGCTCATTTCAGAACTTATAGTTTACAACTAATCCCAGGGTCATCCTCCCTAACATTTAATGTGCACAAAAGAAATAACTGAGGGATCTTTGCAACCATATGGTCACAGTCATAACACACTTTGAAGAGTGTTGATTTGGCACACTAAATACTCCCCTAAGATCACTTCTGTTTGGACCTGCTGTCTGTGACCTGAGAAGAGCCTCGATGACTGGACCTGCTCTCCATCTTGTACCCAGAACAACAAATTGGACTCCGAAGGTCATAAGGCCGACCTCCTGTTTGGGCTACAGCCACACAACATGCTCCAAGAGGCCATTTTCCTACATTCCCAGCTGACCGGTTCCAACTGGACACTTCTGCTGGCCTCTGCTGGAGTGAGTCTTGACTCCTAAGGGCTATCCTCAAGGTCGTGGTCCCTTGGCTGGTGTCAAAATGTACTCCTCCCGAAGGTTCCTGAAACCTGGTGCTTGGAAACATTTTGCTAACTTTTGCTCTGAAACTGCGACCAACCTGCCAAACCAATCTGACAAAGGTGCATTGTAGCTGGGCCAAAGCTTCAGGTCATTCCAGCCACACACTTGTTCACTCCAATGAGACCTCACGGAGAAGGTGTCTGGCCTTGTGGATCTCTCTTCGGCTACAGACTGCAGGCCTATCCTGCTGGAAGAGTAACCGAGCTCCAAAACAGTTACTATGTTCGAAGGTAGAAATCTTCACCGGGTGAAGGCACAGAAAAGTTTCTGGCCAGCGAGGGGCTTTCTTTGGGAGTGAAATTCAAATCTCTCCCGCTCAGAGCTTTCCAACCAAAAGTCAACTGCTTTACCAAGTCCTCCTCCAGCAGCTATCAGATGACTTGGAGCCTTCTTCAGCCACATTGTGTGCCTTGCCCCATTGATGATGTTTAACTTACATTCTAGAGACTCAGTGCTCAATTTGTATGTTGGTGGTAAGCATACTCTGTCACAACGGTGAATTTAGATGTGGGGAAACCTTTGGTTTAATCATCGTGGAGACTACTCTGTCTCTGCTAAGATTATACCCCTCCAACATCCCTGTGGAGTAAGGGCAATCAGAGACAGACCTCTAATTCCACCCACCTAATTTAGATGGATTGAATTAGAGGTCCGCTTTCACTGCCAGGAAAACCCTCGCAGTAAGGGGCAATGAAAACTGCTAAATGCTCCCCTTGCCATGGGATATGACTGCCATTGTGAGGGGAGCATTTTCTTTTTTCTTTTTAGGAAGAACCTCTCGCTTCAGGATGCTCTTTCTGAAAATAAAAAAGAAAACAGTTTGTTGCAGGGCTTCATCATGTTGACAGAGCCCTGCACCAAACTGCAGAAAGCTTTGACAGGAACCGCTGTGACCGCGGTGCTTTGCAATGCTTTAAAAATGACCATCTGCTTGGCAGTCATTCTAAATTTGCCAGATGGTACTTCTGCCAGAGTGACCAATTTACTTTGTCACCCTGGTAGAGCAGCAGGTCGTCCGCCAGTTTAGAAATCTGGTCCTAAGTCAGGAGATAAAACCTTTCGATAAGACAAACCTGGTCCCTGCATCTGACCTGCAATCTGTTACTGTCAGCCTTAAATATTACCCTTATCCAGGTCTAACGCAACCAGATGTCAGCGGTTGGTGCCTGACACTTTTTGGCAGTATTTTGAACCTTAAAAATTAGAAAATTCATAACTTTGGGTCTAGTTATTGGATTTTTGTCATTTTTATGCCAAATTATTTATTAAGACGTATTCTATATCTACAAATTGGTTTGGTATTCTATATTTCTTATATGGTGTTTTCGCTTGATTGCTTTTTGAGTACTGCATTCATGCGTTACACATTGTTTTGTGCCAATCTACCAGGGGGTTAAGCACAGGTTTATTTAGTGACTTTTGTGGTCACTCTGACAAGAATTGTGAGTATTATTTGAGGTGAGCTCTCACCCTCCTCAACAAATACTCCTATCTCTTTTGGACTTCATTTGCATCGATTCTTGGAATGGGGTAGCTGCAGTATTTGGGCCTGGAGTTGGTCGGTACTCAAGATAACTATCAACCACAGACATTTTTGAAAACTAGACACCTGCAGGAGTCCAGGAAGGTGTTCCTTGCATAGATCCAGATTTCCAATACTGTCCTGTGACTGTTAAACTTTAGCAAAAACCTCTGATTTTAATTTTGTTTCTGTGAGGGAAAGTTCTGAGATCTCCAGACTGACAAATGCCCTACCAGCCACCATTCCCACAGTTCCCCAGAAACATTTGCACCCCATTTGTGTAGATTGGCCAAGAGACAAGGCTCCAACATGCAATATGGAAGCATCAAGATATTTCCTTTACATTTCAGCCTTCATGGGAATGTGTTAGCTGTGCTATTTGGGCCTAATATCAGCTGGCACACAGGCACCCTACCAACCGCAGACATTTCTGAAAACTAGACACCTAGGAGAGTCCAGGGTGGTGTGACTTACTTGGAACCCACCTCTTTATCTTACCCAGCATACCTGAAAACATTAAACTTTATTGGATGCTATTGCCATAGTGAGAGAAGGGAATCCAAAGCATGTCATGATGCGCTCTAAAAGTCATGCTTCTGCAGGTGCTCACAGCATTATAAACTATTGCTGTTGTTTTAAACAGTGACAGGAAATGCAGCAGTTTTAGCTTGTGGTGCCATAGTAGGGGTGCTCAGGTAACGGACAGTAGCAGGGCTAGTTCCTTCTGGGCAGAGGCTAGTAACAAAACACTTCCATTGCAGTTTATTTTGGAATGTGGGTAGGAGGTCCCAGGAAAATGGGGTGTTCAGGGTTTTAATTGAGATAGGTGGATCATTTTGCCTCTGGGACCCTGGAGTCACCTTACAACTTGACTCCAGCTGCACATCCAGTAGACCCCTTTTATCACTTGAACCTCAGGATAGCGAGGCCCATCAGTTCAAAGCTTTTTGTAAGGGAGGAAGTGTGTTATAAACTTCACAGAATATACAATAAAAATAAATCAATGTCCATTGATTTAACTATAAAAAAAAAAAAGTACTTTAAGTTGCACACAACAAAATACTAATTATGAAATCACAAATGTGCACTGTCAAAACAAGGGGGCAAATGTACTAAAAAATGAAACAATGCAGTACGTCAACCAAAGTTGCTACTCTTCATTGCATCAAAGGGAGAGAGCAAAGCTGTGCTATGTCTACTAAGATATGATGATGTTTCTCTCTCCCTGTGTGCTGGTGCACTTGTGGATGTGTTCTGTCACACACACCCTTGCACCATAGTATTATGTCTAACATAGGTTTAGTACTGGCAGGGTATCCTTTCTGTACAAAATACTGTAGAATACAGCACACATCCAAATGTGGAAACGTTTGGAGAAAGAAAACGTTTCCGCAAAGGTATGTCTGCATTGAGCAGTTGTACATTTTTGACACAAATCCAAATATAACACTTTTCACCGGTTTGCATTACGTTTGTGATGCAAACCTAATGTAAAGTGTTAGTAAATCTGGGCCCGTATCTCTATACCCCCCTCGAACTAGAGATCTGTGGAAAAAGGCCTCTCAGTGGTAAGCAATGTAAAACCCCTACCTACGTTTCATGAAACCGATTAACAATCAACAACAATTGGCACGTATTTGAGCTGTTGTCTCCTCTACAGGAGGAAAAGGGTGGGGAGCTTGTCAATAGATCTAACCCTGGGCAATGCCAAACCATTGTGTAGTATGGGAGGGTAAACCATGGAGATCACTTGCATGATGGAGTAGAACTAGTCTCACATTATAGTCATGTGTTACCTTCAGGTTACTTCTCCTACGAGTCCATACTTGTCACCAGTATTCCCACACTTCTGAACAGTCCCACAGAATGTGCACCATGTCACAATTCTGGGCCCTAAAAGTGGGGCACAGTTTAGCCTCACATAGATATCTGGAGGCCAATTCCATCCGTGGAGTACTTTGTAGTAGCTATACTTTACTACTACTATACTTTAAACTGGATTCCCTTAACCCTCTTTTATAATTGCCCAATATAGCTTCCCACTCTCCCTCTTGGAATTGGTTCTGTTTGTGTTCCTCCCACCAATGCTGTGTTGCGATTGATATGGCTTGAGAGAACTGATGGTCCATCAGTAAAGAGTTGAGCCAAGCAATTGTACCCCTGTATGCCTTTCAACTGTGTAGGTGTTTTCAACAGACGAGTGAGGTAGGACAATATGTGAGTGACCTAGCACCTCAAGCAGAGTGTGTGACAATTGTATATGTGCCCATTTCTGCGAGTGCGTGACATCATGTTCTTGATTAAGCTTAGGAAAAGTTTTCAGGCAGCCATTCTAAAACATGTTATCAAGTTGTGGTATCTTGAGCTGTTTCCACAGTGCCTAAATAATTTCTTCACCTACTATTTTAATCACTGTGGGGCCGATTCACAGAACTAATCTGAGATTAAATCCTAAACTTACTACTTTTGGTATTCACAGAAGGCATTTAGTAGTAGCAAAGTTAGGACTCCTAACTTTACTACTACTAAAGTGAAATAAAATCCTAAACTTACTACTTTTGGTATTCACAGAAGGCATTTAGTAGTAGTAAAGTTAGGACTCCTAACTTTACTACTACTAAATGTCTTTTGTGAATACCAAAAGTTGTAAAGTTAGGATTTTGTCTCAGTTTAGTAGTAGTAAAGTTAGGAGTCCTAACTTTACTACTATTAAATGCCTTCTGTGAATACCAAAAGTAGTAAGTTTAAGATTTTATCTCAGATTAGTTCTGTGAATCGGCCCCTGTGTTCCGCCATAAGAGAGCTTTAGATTTGGAATATTCTGCGGTTTTCAGCAGCGAGTGGGCTCTGTGACAGACATCTTGAGAGGCAGAAAGGAAGGGGTTGGTAGATATTGTTTGCAGAGGAAGTTTTGTGTAATATAAGAATAATTCCCCTTTCTGTGTATGATATGATTCTTAATCTGCACCCATATCGGTTTCTCTGTGTGTTTTTTCAAGTACAGATCTGCTTGATTTGAATGTGGCTAGATCCTGTCTGAAGTGTTAACAAAGTGGCAGAGCCAAAGTTCCTCTCTCTTCTTTTAAAATGTTTTTGATTACACAAGCTCTGGTAGACTATCAAAGCTGTCTTAACTAGAGCCAAATATAGTGATGTTCTTCTGCTACAGAGATATAGGGAAAGTCCCTTATGTTTCTGTAACAATCTCAATTTTTTGTCTATAAGACTTTCACTTGATCTCTCTATAATTAGTGACGTAAAAGTCACGACTTGTACCGGAGACTGCCTACTTGTGCTTTTGGTGGAAAGATACCTTTATCTTCCCCTAACTTTCCCCCAGTGCTTCTGTTTGACCTCTGCCTGTCTGCAGACTTAAACTGTTCTCCTTAGTGGGTCCTTTATAACATTATTAAAACTACAACTCTGAATAGAGATGCCTGGGAAAGTTTTCAAAAGGGATTCTCAATCTCCCTTTTCTCATATTGTGCACTCGCCATGATAAATCATATTGTCTAGTGCTAGACTTGGCCCTCTCTGCAGGGTCACCCCCAAATTATTTGCCTTTATCCTCCTATTTTCGTTGAAATTCATTTTTGTTGGCTTTAGGACTCTGTCCACTTTACCACTGCAATCCAGTGCTAACGCACTTGTGCTCACTGCCTTAAGCATGGTAAAATTGTCTCACACCTAATTGGCACACTTAATTTACTTATAAGTCCCTTGAAGAGTGGTATAGCATATACCCAGGGCCTGTAAATTAGATACTACTAGTGGGCCTGCCGCACTCATTGTGCCACACACTTAAGTAGCCCCTTGAAGCATATCCCAGGCCTGCCATTGTAGCCTGATGCAGTTTTAAACTGCCAGTTGGACTTGGCAAGATAACCCCGTTGCCAAGCATTAAACTCACCTTTTGCTACACATAAGTCACCCCTATGGTAGGCCTTAGGTACCCATATGACAGGGTACAATGTAATTAAAAGTTTGGACATGTACATTAGGTTTTACCTGTCCTGACAGAGAAAAAGTCCTACATTTGTTTTACACTATCGTCGGGCCTACCTGTCCCATAGCATAACATTGGGTTGCCTCATCCAAAGTGCAAACCTTTGATTAGGGACAGATGAACATTTCATGTTTGATGTCTATGAAAATGTAATTAAAAATCCTCTTTAATGGTAAAGTTGAATTTTAAATTACAATTTTGAAGAGGCCACTTTTAGAAAGTTGCCATTTCCTGCCCATAGCCATTTGGTGCCTGCAGCCTGTCCTAGGTCACATGACTAGGTGTAGTTGGCAGTTAGACTTTGTGAATTCCTCCCAGACAGTTAAACAGTATAGGGATTAGGTGTGCCTGAATGGGCCATCTGCTGGCAGGATGGAAGCCAGGCTGGGAACAGCCCCACTTGCAACTGAATAGACTCTGCTCTGACTTCACACACAGGGCTAGTCACCACTGCACTGTTCCTTCAGCCAGTTTGGAGTCAGAGCAGGGTAGTCAGGAAATTCGAATCACTTCAAACAGAAACCTTTAGAAATTTCTCCTAATTCAAAGAATGCACCACAGAATGCACCAGGTATAAACATAGGGCCCTCAGACACACTCTTCAGTTCACTTTCTGGACCTGCAAATGGACTCTCAGAGGACTGTCTGTTGCTGTGGCCTGCTGTGTACTCGACAAGACTGTTTGCTGCACTTGGGAGGACTGCTTTGCTGCCTGGAGCCTGCCTTAAACCCTCTGAGGCCAGCACTGCTGCTTGAGCCCTGCTTCTTCACATGAACCCAGTACTTCCATAGTGACTCCAAGGGCTAGTTTGCTGGCCTCCTGTTCAGAGCCACAGGGACAAAACAGGCTCCCACTAGCTTGAACAGGCACTGTGATCCAGCCTGAGTCCAAACCTCTCAAGTGGTGCCCCTCCAGTCCTAGACTCTTGCTGGCGGTGCTAAATGTGCCCAGATAGCCAAAATCCAAAACTTGGGACCAATCTGCACGTCTATCCACCCAAGGTGCATTGCTGGTCGGCCTGACTTTGCGGCAGCTCCCACTACTTTCTTCCCTGCAACAGGAAATCCTGTTCAGCAGTCCTTCGTCAAAGCGGCATCTGGCCTCCTGGAACTCTCATTGGCTACAGCCTCCTGTCCCGTCCTGCTGGAGATTTACAACTTCCAAAAGAGTGACTAAGTCCGAAGTGAGAAATCTTCATCGTGACTTCATCCATTGGCTCCCCGACGTTGACACCATCTGCAGCCATGCCCCGCTGAACTTTACCTTCTCAAAATGTTTTTTTACAGTATTTCTTCTAGGTTTGAAGGCAAGCAATAACTAGGCCCAATCTCCATTTTACATCCGACCCGCCCTCCATTGTGGTCGGCCTTATGTTTCAACTTTGACCCTGTCTCATGCGACTAGATGTCCTTGGTTGGCACTTTGATCTTTTAGGAGCTAGTTTTTAATTAAAAGTTTAAAAATTCATAACTCTGGTTCTACTTATTAGATTTTTGTCATTTTGGTGTCAAATAATTTATTTAAATTTACTCTATTGTTCTAAATTGGTGTGGGATTTTCTCTGTGTCATATTTTCGTTAAATTGTCAACAATCTCCCTAAATAAGTCAAAATGTTATATTTACTATAACATTGGGCCTATGATTATTTGCTTTTTAATGCACATGAACTTATAAAACCGGCATAATATGTCAGTAAAATAACTGGGAGTGTAATATGAAAAAAATAAACTTTACCATAGTAAAATAGCATGGATAGGGGTGTTCTAGTTCGAATGTCACTGAAACAACCACTACATTACCAGTGACACCATAATTCACTGTCATACATCTGCTTTTGACTTTGTCCATTACTTGCTTTCATACTGGCATGTCCACTGGCTTTGATGCTGTATGACAGTTTGCATCAGGCTGTGAGTGATGCAGGATTGAGAAGTGGACTAGGGAAACTGAGACAGAAAGTGGGGAAGTGGGATGCAGTACTAAGTCCCAGAGAAAAAGAGAAAGAAAGAATAGGGTACTAAGGATAGAAGGTAAAAGGTTACCAGGGGCCATAGTATGGATGCAGTGCATTTCTCTGGATTGCGCTGGGTGCAGCTTTCAAAAGGTGCACACAGCGCAATCCAGGAAAATGTGCCGCTGTATGGGCGGCTGCAAACTCGTGCTGGGGGCAGCACGCTTGTGTGAAAAACGGACCACCTGCTTTAAAGCCGCTCTGTGTTTTTAGTGTGGCAGGCGGCAACCCGCCTGCACTTTTAAAAGGGATTAGAGCTCCCCTTGCAGGCGGGTGCAGTCACTGGCTGGACCCGCCTGCAAGGGGATGTCTAGGGGGTCCATGGGAGCCCCATTCTCCCCTCCAGAGTGCTGCAATCGGGGGCAAACAGACAGTGAGTCACCTTTTAGGTGCACCTCCAAGAGAGCTTCTTTGTCTCTGCGCCAGTATCTGTAATACGGTGGAGGCGCAGAGGCAAAGGAATTCCCTCATTTGCATGGGGCAATGCCCCCATGCAAATGAGGGAACACTCTCTTGAGGAAGCACTGGTGCTGTATGTGCACCAGCGCTCTCAGTATTACAGAAGGGGACGCACAAGAGTCTGCGGCCCCTTCTGTAATATCAAAGTGCCCCGGGGGAGCTCAAAGTGGGTACAAACGCCCGTTGTGCCCCAGGCCACTTCCATAATATGGCCCCTAGAGTCAGGCCCAGGCTGGGCTTATATTTCATTGGGCATTTCCTCACTGGGCTGGAGACATCTGAGGCTGATTTTGAAAGTCCAAGGCCACTACTGATGCTGCTGACAATTTCCATGGCTTCCAGAGGTTAATTACTACAGGCCCATGGAGGCATCATGGGAGACAGAAAGAGGAGTGAGGGAGGAGGGAGGTGGAGATAAAGAAATCAGAGAGGGAGTGAGAGTGAAATAGAGAGAAAAGATGGATGGAAAGAGAGAGAGATAGAGCGAGGAGACAATGGGGACCGGTCTAGTTTGGGCACTTTTTCCAGGGCTGCTTTTGATTCCCAAGTTGGGCCTTTCCCAGGTAGTATGAGATGAGAAACCCACGCCCAAGCACACACCTCACACAGTAAAAATCAAAATATTCTTGTATTTTTCTTTGTCTTTAATTTTCTTTCTTTTTGGTTGCCCAGCCAGCCAACACGTGTTTCGTCGTTTAGGGTGTTCCCCACAACTTCATCAGGGCTGGAAAATAACATAAATACCATTGTAGTGTAGTTCTAGTTCTACCTCATTGATTACTGTTCCTACTAGTGAGAGTGAGGGTGACACAGGGTCTGACACATCAGCTCGTAATACCATGGACAATTTTTTTTTTACGAGAGGTTCGCAGAATCAAGAGAGGAAACAGGGAGCGACCAAAACATGTGGAAAATACTATAAAAAGACTCGGAGAAGGAAAAGAGGAGGGTCCAGAGGAGGAAAGGAGAGGTATGAAGCTCAGGTCTTGGGACAAAAAGAATTAATTGGGACCCAAGGTCTGGATGTTGTGGTGATCAACCTATCATATAAAACGCTCACACAGGATATGATAGCCTTATTATTTGTAGGTCTAAAGTTGATTTATTCAAATTTGTGAGAAACGTAAAACTAAAGAATTTTTTTTAATTGAAACCTGCGAGAAATAAAGCTATCTCTAACAAATCTGTGGGTGGTGTACCTTACTCATTAACGATACAAGATGTACGTGACACAGAGTTACTGTTGGCCATTACGGAGGCTGAACATGATCCAATTAACATGGAACGTTTATTAGAAGAACTAAACATTAACACTGACATGATGATTTCTAGTGGACTCAAGAATAAATCCAAATGGACCCCGATCTTACCGACTGGTAACACTATTGATGTTTTTCACAGACTGGTGATGGGAGATCTGGACAAATATAACGACAAAAAGATGACACATAAACAGAGAAGGATTGATAATCTAATTAAGGAGGAGGCAGTTGCTCTTGAACAGTTGAAACGAGATAACAATATCATCATAAGAGATCAAGATAAAGGGGGCAACATACTTGTTATGAACTCAAGTGAGTACAATCAAGAAATCTTGTCTCAATTGTCAGACATTACTTGCTATGAAAAATTAAGTGGCAATCCTATTGTATCATTAACAAACTTGATCAACAGCCACCTCCAAACCTGGTATGACAGATGTCTTATTGATAATGACGAGTATATGTATCTGAAAGTAATGCTACTAAATGCCTTCTGTGAATACCAAAAGTAGTAAGTTCAGGATTTTATCTCAGTTTAGTAGTAGTAAAGTTAGGAGTCCTAACTTTACTACTACTAAATGCCTTCTGTGAATACCAAAAGTAGTAAGTTTAGAATTTTATCTCAGATTAGTTCTGTGAATCGGCCCCTTCATGTTCTTTGGTGTGGTTCACGTGGAACCTGAC
Source organism: Calotriton arnoldi (assembly GCA_963921515.1). Classification (NCBI taxonomy): domain Eukaryota; kingdom Metazoa; phylum Chordata; class Amphibia; order Caudata; family Salamandridae; genus Calotriton; species Calotriton arnoldi. Next base: position 879,007 of record CAWUFW010000579.1, read on the forward strand.
CCTAGAGGGGGAAACAGGGAGCTGACATTAAGACGCAAAGAAGCCACTTGGATTACGTGCTTAAGAGCGGTAGAGCATGGCCTGAATACGGATCAGGAACTACAGTACTTTCTGGGCGAATAGACAAGAGTATGAGACCATGGTATCTGGGATACATATCCCTTACAAACACATATAACCTTTATGAAGGGGTGATGTACATTAGCATGCAGAGTACAGAGATACCACAAAACAGGAGAAATGGTGTACTAGACATGGGGTCATAGAGTGATGATGTTATCGCGGTCAATAGTGCTTCATGGGTTAATATGTATTGCCAGTCAATTTCATGGGGGCACACACCGTATTAGAAAATGGTTAAAACTAATAATGGGATGTTGGATTCACAGAGTATTGATGTCATTAAGAGGTTATTTGAATTATGTAATTCTTGTGTAAATGAATAAAGGATGTAATAGTAATTAGTACCTGCAATGGGACATGGTGCAGAAATTAATGCTATATTAGTGATACACACATATTTAGTAATTTTAGAATTCTTTTTATTTTTGGGATTAACACACTTCTTCTTTTCGACACTATATCCATGGGCATAAAATATACTTAAGTGACGCTTCTGGGGGCTGACATAACCCACCTGACGGGGCATCAAAATGATTATCATATGAGTTACCATTAAGCACCCGGCACGACAATGAGAGATTGGGCAGCTCACAATGCAGTATGTTACAGGAAAATGGGAGGACCAATGGTAGGGCCCGATTCACAGAACTAACTTAAGACAAAGTCCTAAACTTACTACCATTTTGGTATTCACAGAAGGCACTTACTCATTTTGGTATTCACAGAAGGCACTTACTCATTTCGGTATTCACAGAAGTTAGTAGTCCTAACTTTAGGACTCCTAAATGCCTTCTGTGAATACTGAAAGTCCTAAAGTTAGGATTTTTCTCAGTTTAGGAGTAGTAAAGTTAGGACTCCTAACTTTAGGATTCCTAAATGCCTTCTATGAATACCGAAAGTCTTAAGGTTAGGATTTTCTCAGTTTAGGAGTAGTAAAGTTAGGACTCCTAACTTTACTACTCCTAAACTGAGAAAATCCTAACTTTAAGACTTTCGGTATTCACAGAAAGGCATTTAGGAGTCCTAAAGTTAGGAGTCCTAACTTACTACTCCTAAACTGAGAAAATCCTAACTTTAAGACTTTCGGTATTCACAGAAGGCATTTAGGAGTCCTAAAGTTAGGAGTCCTAACTTTACTACTCCTAAACTGAGAAAAATCCTAACTTTAAGACTTTCGGTATTCACAGAAGGCATTTAGGAGTCCTAAAGTTAGGAGTCCTAACTTTACTACTCCTAAACTGAGAAAAATCCTAACTTTAAGACTTTCGGTATTCACAGAAGGCATTTAGGAGTCCTAAAGTTAGGACTACTAACTTCTGTGAATACCGAAATGAGTAAGTGCCTTCTGTGAATACCAAAATGAGTAAGTGCCTGTTGGAAAACGAGGCAGTATCTGTGTGGCCTGCACAAACAACATGACTACATTTGTCCTTCACTGGGAACCAAACACCCAATTGTAGCGCCTGACTCTCAGAGGGTAGCGTTGCAGAGCAGTCTGAGGCTTTACTCAAGGGAGGTGGTGTGGGCCAGTAATCGCCATTTGCAGGTGCGCAAAAATAACACTCAATAATTGCTTGTCCAGTCTGTACTTTGCTTTATAAAAGTAAGAGTACATTTATTAAACACACACACTACTCAATACTATGCACCAATTTACAAATATACATAAGCTGTTGGAATTACTTTGTGACATTGCGTAACATCTCCACCCCTCTCGCAGGGGGGGTGGGGTCTAGTACCACCACTCCCAGGTATGCACATCATCTTGCCCCCAATGCGGTTAGTTGAACGTAACCTGGAGCGAGGGCCCTGCGCACTGGCACCATCCAAGTGGCGACCCACCCCATTACCTCCACGCGCATTAAAAATAGGTTCACCTGCCCTAGGGACACATAACCCTGACTGAGCATCTTATATTGTCCATACAATTTGCACCCCTACATATTCGGGGCTAACAGTCTGGGTTGTTCCTCACCTAAGCGCAGCAGCAAGAATACAAGTGTAAGCATTACTTTGGAATGACAGTACTCATCACCTTTGTTGGACATTAGAATGCATTGCAATTACAGCCCCTAAAGGCATCACAGATGAAATCACAGGATTACGCCTATACAGCCAGACACCCTAGCAGGAATGTCTGGCAACATAACCCACTTTGCTTATGACATCACCTTACACAGGTACTTCACATTACATATGTGACCTTCAGTCCCTCTAAAAGGGAATAACCGTTAGTAAATGCAGTTCTGGTGCAATTACACCTCTTCACCTCCAGGGGATGCCCTTCTCCAGACATCCCCAACTCAGCCCTTCACTTCATGAAGCACTTCTCACGACACCCTCAGCTGTAGAACAAAAGTTCCAGCCTAGAAGGAGTTGAATGCGCGCTGAGCCCTTGAGGGGTTATCCTTTCTAAGTCCCCATGAGACTTAGGGTGGGACTGTTCTTCGTGCTGGGGGGGAGACTTCGCTTCTCCAGCAGCTCCCCCAGCACCCTTGCACAATTTTGGCGGTGACCCCGTTCTCCTGGGGCCACCCCAAGCACCAAAAGGACAGATCTCCAAATGCCTGGCAAGGCATTATGGGGCGCTTCGTGCTCCTTTTATGAATTTGGGATGAGCGGCTCTCCCGCTGTGCCGGGGAGAGCCGCGATCACGATGGCGGCCTCCGCCGCATCCTTTCTTTGTGGGGGGGCCCGGTCCCACCCGGACCCCCAGGTGCACTCTTTTCGGCTCGGGGAGCCCACCCCCGGCCGCTCCTTCCACTGGTGGGGGCCCGGTCCCACCCGGGCCCCGTGCAGCTCTCGCTCCCCTCGGGTGGTGGGTGCAGCCCGGGGAGCCCACCCCCGGCTGCTCCGGCTGGCTCCCGCCCGGCCCGCACCATCGGGTGCGATCGCGGGAGCCAGCGCTGCTCTTTGGGTCTGCCCGCTCCGGCTGCCGCAGGACCGGCAAGTCTTCGGGGGAGTGCGACAGCACTCCCCCGCCTCCCTCCAGTGTCGGGGCCCGGAGATGGGGTCCCGGGCCCCTCCTCCCTCTTCGCGGGGAGCGCGCCAGCGCTCCCCGTCTTGGGTTTGTTCGGCGGGGGCCAGGGTGGGCTCCTGGCTCCCCCGCCTTCCTCCTCTTCATGGGGGGCGCGACGGCGTCCCCCGGCTTTACTTCGGGCCCGGGGATGGGGTTCCGGGCCCCTGGGCCTCATATTCACTGGGGGCGCGACGGCGCTCCCCCAACTTGACTTCTGCGGGGCCCGGGGATGGGGTCCCAGGCCCCAGGGCACATTTTCACGGGGGGCGCGACGCGCTCCCCCGCCCCCCTCCTTCTCATCACCGGGGGCCAGGGTGGGCTCCTGGCCCCCGTCTGGGGCAATTTCACGGGGTGCGCGACGGCACCCCCGATTTTTGCTTCTTCCGGGGGCAGCCCCCGGGGCCTGACCCACCCCGGGGGCATGATTGCGACCGGCGGCGGAGCCCCACGCGCTTCGTCGTCGGTCCCAGGCGGGGTCAAAGGTCGCCTACCTTCTGGGGGGCATATCTCGGCCCCCTGGAGTCCGATATCCTCCATTTTCGCGTCCTCTTGCTCCTGGTGGTGCCCCCCAGCCACTGGGAGCACTGTCCCTCACCCTCTGGGTCTCGGAGAGGGGGGATTCAGCAGGGAGCGGTCTTCACTGGCTCCCTGCGCCAGCCTTTCTCCTGGCTCTCCTCCTGGGCCTCTCTTCTCCATGCGCAGAGGCCCCTGCTTCTGCGCACCGGTCCTGGGCTCTTCTTCTGGCGCTGGTAGGGGCCTGGGGGGCAGTCAGGGGGTTCCTCCTTCCAACTGCCCTTGACCAGGCTCCAGCACCTTCCGCCTCAGCAGACCACACCCCAGAGAGAGCTCTCTTCCTCTTCCAGTACTTTTAAAAAGTTGAGTAGGGGGCTGGCAGGATGTCTCTGTTTGTCCTATCAAACAGCGACACATCACTTCCCTGCTCCCTCCTCCTTGTCCAGCCTCTGGGTTTGTTCAAAATGGCATCGTCCAGGGTCTCTGGCCACATGGTCTCTGAAACACGAGCCCTTCCTTCCTCGCTGCCTTCCCCCTTGGTGCAGCCTGGTGCCTGGCACCCAGCGATGGCTGCTGATGGATGAGCCTGTAGCCCCACCCATCTTCTCTTCGTGGAGGGGAGGCCTTAGCTTGTGGAAGAAAGGTTATCAATCCATCCAGCTGAGGTCAGCCCTCAGCCTGGCCCTGGTTATGACTGACTCAGAGAAATGTGACATTTCTGGATGACCCAAAAGCAGTACAAATATGACTTTGGACTCTGCAGAATACTCCTTTTCACATCCGCTACAGTGGACTTTAGTGCGTGTCTGGAATCTGTAGGCCTTAGGAAAGTTAATCTAGCACATGGGCTCCACATCCCCATAGGGGAATAATGAAGTGAAAAACACAGTAAAACACACTGACTTTCCCTGGCATGTTCCTTCCCAGTGTTTAAGGCCTATTCCGTGTCACCACCCACTTCTGCATAAGTCCTGCCACACCATTCACTTTGTAGCTGCTCCTGGACTGCGCACGCCAGGAATCTCCCCTGCGCAGCCCCTACACGTGTGCACATGCATGTACACAGGTGTCTGCATGTAACCAGCCTGGTGCCCTATACTCCAGCTGCTGCGCAGCGGCCTACTCAAGCTAGGGGGACACCAGTAAAATCCACATGCAGTCTCTTTCATCATGAGTTCACTGTGGGTGAGTCCCAACTTATGAGGCTCTCCCACAGTAAAAGCTCAACAAATAGGTGCTCAAAAAGCAAAAAAATCCGGGCGGCCCAGAGTGTCAGAACCACCTTCTAACACACGCCGCGCCCAGCTGATTCCTACAGGGAAGAAATAGCCACTCTACATGGGTACACTTCCCGTAGTCAGCGATAACTAGTTATAAGGGGTTCTGACCAGACCCCCCTTACTCACCAGTTATCCGCTCAGACCACCTACTCCTCCCATCCATGAAATCTCCACCCATGACAGGAATCCCAGACTACCCTAAGAACCCTCCGGGCTCTAGGTTAGATACCTCTAGGTCACTCATGGTCTACATGGACTCAGCCTCACTAGGCCCACCTTTGCCCTTGGGCATGCAACACTATGCCTACCCCTCCTCTGGACAAGGGTACAGTGCCTCAGCACCTTTGCGGTCTTCTGGGACAGGTCTACCTCCCATCCCCGGGGTCACTAGCTAGTCTCCCTTCCGGAGTTTGTTCCAACCAGTACCCTCTCTCCGTTTGGTCCTTGCACCCCAAAGATGCAACCTCTCTGGACCCTCACCCTCAGCCTGCCGCTGAGGTCATTCTGCTGCCACCACCCTTTCGGGATGACTGGCTTCCCTAAAGAAAGCACAGCCACTCATGCTTTCCCGACACAGAAAAGCACCTTTGGCCACTGGCCTGGCTCCCTGATAGGACCTCAGACCGGCCTCACCACCACACTGGCAGTGCCAGGGAGGAACACTGAGGGTGCCTCATCAGACATCCTACAGCTCATTCCCCCCGTCAGTAGCTCCACACGGAAACTACCCCGGGAACCTAGACCCCTTCCTTGTTCTCCGCTGCGAGAACAGGGCCTATGCACCCTTCCCTCCGAGAGGCGCGCTCTCCTCCCGGAGTACCCTTAGAGAGCCGGTGGGCCCCGAGTTAGCTAGACCCAGGCCCACCTCTCATGGCTCTCCCCGGTCTCCCGGCAGCGCCTTGGGAGACCGACCAGGGACCCACATGGTCCCTAGATGGCCTGCACCACCCCTTTGCGACACACAGGGTCCCTTCACTTAAGATAGGCCCCACCTGTGGTCAGGGTGGTACTACCTTGCAGAAGTCCACCTCCTGCCTCGAGCTAGGGGAACACCCCCATGCTCCTGGTCCTTGGGTTCAAGACCCACAGGACCTACCTGACTGGCCACCGGCTAGGCATCGCCCCAGCCACCACTTCAGGTTCCCACCACCAGCTCCTGGTCCTGGGGTTCAAGTCCCACAGGACCTACCGGACTGGTCACCGTCCACCCGACCCTGACACCTCAGGGTCCACCACTAACCCTTCACCTGGAAACTAGGGAGTACATCACCCCCCACTCCGATCTCCACTGGGTCAGTTACCTAGCCCACCTAGGGTACCTAGGGGCTACCACTACACACCATCACTCAAGAACTACCCTCCTCTGGGGCCACCCCCTACCAGGGGTCACCCCGGGGTTGCTCACCTCCCCACCAGTTAACCGGGGGGGCCTGCCGGACACTCAACTCTACCACACCCTCCTCCCACCATGGGAAAAGTTCCTGGGGGTCCCCCACTATGGGAACCCCTGGGGCGTTACTACCCGGGGTAAAGAAACCTCCTGCCCCACCCTTCCAGTGGTTTTGGCCTGCGCCAATGGCAAGTAAACTTTCAGCGGGGGAAAGATACCTGGGGCCCCTTCTGTGGAAACCCTCCCTGCCCTTAAAAAGCGCTGGAATCTCCCAGGACCCCCTCTCTCTCCTGTCCCCCACAAAGGTCAATCCACCCCTACACCCCCACCTGTGATGTAGGTATCAGTTGTTGTCCCTATCTCTTGAGGAGACACCCTCCTCACGCAGGTGTAGTGCGTGTAGTGTTTGGGTTCAAAGGTGTACAATATGGCTTAGAACATTTGTATGCAATTATTTCCTGGAAAGCACCATCCCGCTAGCACATGATAATCAACATAGCGCGGTCATATCAATACAGTTCACATTTAAACCATAATCTCTTCACATGACACATATGTGCGCGGGGCTTTCCTTTCCCATACTTTTAGTTCACCTAACCAAAACTTTGAACCCTTCTCAGAGCCTTGCGCTCTTCCATTTGCTCATTACTGCATAGGTAATGTGTGGCAAAAGTCAAATGCTATAAATGCGCACCAGAATGGGATACTATGTTTCCCGCCGCTAGACACCAATGTTGGAAAACGAGGCAGTATCTGTGTGGCCTGCACAAACAACATGACTACATTTGTCCTTCACTGGGAACCAAACACCCAATTGTAGCGCCTGACTCTCAGAGGGTAGCGTTGCAGAGCAGTCTGAGGCTTTACTCAAGGGAGGTGGTGTAATCGCCATTTGCAGGTGCGCAAAAATAACACTCAATAATTGCTTGTCCAGTCTGTACTTTGCTTTATAAAAGTAAGAGTACATTTATTAAACACACACACTACTCAATACTATGCACCAATTTACAAATATACATAAGCTGTTGGAATTACTTTGTGACATTGCGTAACATCTCCACCCCTCCCGCAGGGGGGGTGGGGTCTAGTACCACCACTCCCAGGTATGCACATCATCTTGCCCCCAATGCGGTTAGTTGAACCTAACCTGGAGCGAGGGCCCTGCGCACTGGCACCATCCCAGTGGCGACCCACCCCATTACCTCCACGCGCATTAAAAATAGGTTCACCTGCCCTAGGGACACATAACCCTGACTGAGCATCTTATATTGTCCATACAGTATGCACCCCTACATATTCGGGGCTAACAGTCTGGGTTGTTCCTCACCTAAGCGCAGCAGCAAGAATACAAGTGTAAGCATTACTTTGGAATGACAGTACTCATCACCTTCGTTGGACATTAGAATGCATTGCAATTACAGCCCCTAAAGGCATCACAGATGAAATCACAGGATTATGCCTATACAGCCAGACACCCTAGCAGGAATGTCTGGCAACATAACCCACTTTGCTTATGACATCACCTTACACAGGTACTTCACATTACATATGTGACCTTCAGTCCCTCTAAAAGGAATAACCGTTAGTAAATGCAGTTCTGGTGCAATTACACCTCTTCACCTCCAGGGGATGCCCTTCTCCAGACATCTCCAACTCAGCCCTTCACTTCATGAAACACTTCTCACGACACCCTCAGCTGTAGAACAAAAGTTCCAGCCTAGAAGGAGTTGAATGCGCGCTGAGCCCTTGAGGGGTTATCCTTTCTAAGTCCCCATGAGACTTAGGGTGGGACTGTTCTTCGTGCTGGGGGGGAGACTGCGCTTCTCCAGCAGCTCCTCCAGCACCCTTGCACAATTTTGGCGGTGACCCCGTTCTCCTGGGGCCACCCCAAGCACCAAAAGGACAGATCTCCAAAAGCCTGGCAAGGCATTATGGGGCGCTTCGTGCTCCTTTTATGAATTTGGGATGAGCGGCTCTCCCGCTGTGCCGGGGAGATCCGCGATCGCGATGGCGGCCTCCGCCGCATCCTTTCTTTGTGGGCCTGACCCACCCCGGGGGCATGATTGCGACCGGCGGCGGAGCCCCATGCGCTTCGTCGTCGGTCCCAGGCGGGGTCAAAGGTCGCCTACCTTCTGGGGGGCATATATGTCGGCCCCCTGGAGTCCGATTTCCTCCATTTTTGCGGCCTCTTGCTCCTGGTGGCGCCTCCCAGCCACTGGGAGCACTGTCCCTCGCCCTCTGGGTCTCGGAGAGGGGGGATTCAGCAGGGAGCGGTCTTCACTGGCTCCCTGTGCCAGCCTTTCGCCTGGCTCTCCTCCTGGGCCTCTCTTCTCACTGCGCAGAGGCCCCTGCTTCTGCGCACCGGTCCTGGGCTCTTCTTCTGGCGCTGGTAGGGGCCTGGGGGGCAGTCAGGGGGTTCCTCCTTCCAACTGCCCATGACCAGGCTCCAGCACCTTCCGCCTCAGCAGACCACACCCCAGAGAGAGCTCTCTTCCTCTTCCAGTACTTTTTAAAAGTTGAGTAGGGGGCTGGCAGGAAGTCTCTGTTTGTCCTATCAAACAGCGACACATCACTTCCCTGCCCCCTCCTCCTTGTCCAGCCTCTGGGTTTGTTTAAAATGGCGTCATCCAGGGTCTCTGGCCACATGGTCTCTGAAACACGAGCCCTTCCTTCCTCGCTGCCTTCCCCCTTGGTGCAGCCTGGTGCCTGGCACCCAGTGATGGCTGCTGATGGATGAGCCTGTAGCCCCACCCATCTTCTCTTCGTGGAGGGGAGGCCTTAGCTTGTGGAAGAAAGGTTATCAATCCATCCAGCTGAGGTCAGCCCTCAGCCTGGCCCTGGTTATGACTGACTCAGAGAAATGTGACATTTCTGGATGACCCAAAAGCAGTACAAATATGACTTTGGACTCTGTCGAATACTCCTTTTCATATCCGCTACAGTGGACTTTAGTGCGTGTCTGGAATCTGTAGGCCTTAGGAAAGTTAATCTAGCACATGGGCTCCACATCCCCATAGGGGAATAATGAAGTGAAAAACACAGTAAAACACACTGACTTTCCCTGGCATGTTCCTTCCCAGTGTTTAAGGCCTATTCCGTGTCACCACCCACTTCTGCATAAGTCCTGCCACACCATTCACTTTGTAGCTGCTCCTGGACTGCGCACGCCAGGAATCTCCCCTGCGCAGCCCCTACACGTGTGCACACGCATGTACACAGGTGTCTGCATGTAACCAGCCTGGTGCCCCTTACTCTAGCTGCTGCGCAGCGGCCTAGTCAACCTAGGGGGACACCAGTAAAATCCACATGCAGTCTCTTTCATCATGAGTTCACTGTGGGTGAGTCCCAACTTATGAGGCTCTCCACAGTAAAAGCTCAACAAATAGGTGCTCAAAAAGCGAAAAAATCCGGGCGGCCAAGAGTGTCAGAACCACCTTCTAACAGTGCCTTCTGTGAATACCAAAATGGTAGTAAGTTTAGGATTTTGTCTTAAGTTAGTTCTGTGAATCGGGCCCACTGTTCTCATGGTGGCTCTGTGATAGCAATATACCATTCTGCTCAGACCTGAATGTGTTCACTGGATGTCACACAATATGGAGACGATGCCGGACGGTTCTTATCGTGATATCGGGACCCTTTCATAAGAGAGGTTTAAGATTGTTTGATTATTAATCGTGATTGCTAACCTGGAATATTAGATGGAAATAGCTGCAGATTTATTCCTCAATGAGGACAGAAGAAATCACTTGGTATTTCAAGAGGGGGTAGCAGAGGAGAGGCATTACACAGTGCTCGCGGGTTTAAAAAAACCTAGATAGTGATACTCTTCCAAGATGGCGCCCGTGCTTTGATACGTGTGCAAGCGTGTGGAACTAAAGATTGCTGGGTAAAATAGTATTTAACTGACAGTTTTGACGTCAGTTCCGGCATTTGGAAGCTGTACTCGGCGGTAGATAAACGTTTGACTGAATGATATGTTGCGTCCTTTATAAAGGTGAGAGTCGAGATAATTGGGGCATAGTTCGTAACATAGTAACACTGAGACGCATGGCATTAAGACCCATACTTGGTCTCTACCTTACCGACTTGGTTATGTTCAACTTATGTCATTGTAGGTGGTGAATACTGGGGCCATATATACCGTGATTACCAATTAAATTGTGATTTGTTTTGGAAAATGGCGGATTTGTATTCATGAGGACATACTAGAGAATTGTACGGAAAAGAAATTTGGAGGTGAGGGTTGTTGGTTGAGCTTACTCAAAAATATGTGGGTATACGTAATGAATTATAAAGTATTCTTAACCTGGGATTCAATTATATCATCAGGGTATACAAAATTGGGGTGCAGATGGGAATTGTCCTTGCAGTCATGCCGGGACGGAAGTAGAACTGGTTTGGAGGTAGGCTAGCTTCAGTCATATGATTGTGATGACAGTTTATTAATCTATGTTGGTGGAAATTTTGGGAATTAACATACTGGTATAAGGTTACTTACTCCAATATTTAGATTCTTACAAGTAGATTCCCAGGAACACAGGTAGGCACTTTGAAATAAATGACACGGGTCCAGTAATGTTGGGAGATGGCATGGATACACTTCTAAGGTACTATCTTCACCATTGACACCAATAGAGTTTTGATTTGATTGCGCCATGTCCCACTCACGTTTAAGGCACACTGAACTGTATTGGTTGGCCCTTGCATGGCCACATGTAGGGTCTGCACATGATAAAAATAATTGCTTTGCATGACAAAGTACGATTCCATTACGGTAATGTGAATGCATTGTACACGATGCATTGGGTTTCCACAATGACATACATATATGTGAATTGCGTGGTGTTGATGCACTTCACTACAATGGTATTTATGTTATTTTCCAGCCCTGATGAAGTCGTGGGGAACACCCTAAATGACGAAACACGTGTTGGCTGGCTGGGCAACCAAAAAGAAAGAAAATTAAAGACAAAGAAAAATACAAGAATTGTGTTTTAATATTTTGATTTTTACTGTGTGCTCGGGGATGGGTTTTTGATTACGGAGGGATCCTTGTGGTCTCATTCTAGGGATTGGGGTGATTCCCCCTTCCTTTGGAGCACCACCATTGAGATATAGATTGTTTACTTACATCCTTTGTGAGGTGGGGTGAAGGGAAAGATAGATTTCATGTAAGATTTCATTGGGTTTCCTTTTAAGTAATTCCATATTTGGTGATGCATAGCCAGCAACCTGCATTCAATGTGACATGCGTGTGTCAAATGTACTGCCTTGAATCTACATGTCAGGCATGTCCGATCAAATTCATGCCAAACTTCCAATCCACATCACCATACCAGTACAAGTGGGCCAATTTGAACATGGAGGCTAGTATATGAGTGTACGTCTTGAGGAGCAATGAATGTGACTTGGAAAGTGGGGGAAAGCTAGATAGAAAGTAAGACGTATATGTCCCTCCTTGGTTATTGGTTTGTTCCTAGAATCAGTTATGGAAGAATGGATACGTAAAGCACATTGATCGCCATCCCTATTTCTCTGCTTTTTAAGTTGTCATTCAACAACAGCAGGTGACGTATGTATCCCTATAAATTGAAGAAGTCTTCTTTGCTAGCCTTCGAAATCTTCGTGTCACTGTCACTGGCATGCACATCTGATTCATTGCATGCATATTTTGTTTTTGTAGAAATCCAAGGAAGTTAATACGAGTTTGGAAAACAATACATCTAACCCAGTGTCCCAGTGCTTTGCAAACAACCTTATCCATAGACCAAAATTGCATTTTCTGCTGTAGCAGTTATCATTAAGTTGTATGGCAGATGAGAGAGCTCAAGATAAATATAGATGTTCTCGACTACTGTTGCCTAACTACATTTGATCCCAAAGAGCAAAGTGTAAAAAGGGTTGTTAGATCTCAACTAGTGAATTTTCCTGGCCCTCTTCTCTCTGCACGGTGAACAAGAATGGCTACTGAAAGTATGTTATTCTGTCGTCACAACTTTCTTCTGCAAAAATATAGATTTGCCATCTAATTTACTATCGACGACATAATTTGCAGATTTTAAGAAAAAATATGTTTTTAGCTCAAATCTACCCAACGTTACTACAAATATTGCAAGTGTCATGCAACTCTGAGCGTGTCAAATTACAGAAGTTAACTGGTCACATTTAGCCCTAGATGCAATACACATCCTCAAATGATGGAGAAGAGTATCTGCAACGAAAATCTTGAATCCCTACTATGATTCAAACAGGCTTGGAAAATTGATTCGTTCCTTGTCACTATTCATGCAAATTCATATTTACATCACAGGCACTGTTCTTAAAGTGAAAGTTACTTCTAGAGATCAAATCAAATAGAGTTCACAAGAATCTCAAACATATCCTGAATACTAAGACCCTAATTTAGAGTTAGGCAGACAGAATGCTCCGTTACAAACATAATGCAGTACCCTGCCCACCACACAAACGTCCCACCTGCCCTATTTAGAGTCAGGCAGACTGCCATGTACCACTGGTGATACCCCCACTGGTTCTACCTGCAGAAACCTTACAGTGACAGCAAAACAGACTTGTTGCTGTCAGTGTTAGTGTATTTAAGGAGGACATTCTGAGGTACTTTCTTCAGTTCTGGACTGCCAGGGAAAACATAGCGCCCCGATAAACAAAGACAAAAACAAAAACAAAAAAACACACACACACAAAAAAGAATAACTCCACCACCTCAGAGAAAGCTCCCATGCTGTCAGGGACATTATTTTTTGTTTTTCAAAAACAAACTTCTGCTTTGGAAGTTTGTTTCTGTAAGAAATACAAAGTTTGCTGAGCAGCCGCATGCAAACATGGTGGCTTCTCAGCAAAGTTCCATTGCCTTCAGATGAGGTGTCGTAGCTGCGGCTCCTCCAAAGGCAGACAGATATCCGCAGGCACTTGGAGATATCTAAATATGATGGACAATAGTCTACCAGGTCACCTTAGGCAATTACTTGCGCCCCCTGCTGGATGTGGGGCTGTCTGTCAATCTTTAAATGAGGGCCTAAGGTCATCCTGGTGAGACATGCAATTAATAAATCAAACTGTTCAGTGTGGGTGTGTGTGTTTTTTTTTTTTTTAACTGAAAAGAGGTATTTTGAGAGACCCCTTAGTGCAAACAAAGGCTAATTTTGAAACTGAATTTAAGTGTTAATCATAATTAGGAACCATGCTAGGACTACTAAAGGGGGTGTGCCCATGTCACCCCTCCCTGAGTCGGGGCTACCATGGAAGATAGATAGTGTCTAGTACCTGGGCATGCACATCACGGATGGTGTGCAACAGACCTATGACCTCAATATGCGTTAGGTGATTCGTAATTTACTCCCCTAAATTGCCCCCTTGAAATTGTCACTTATGGGTAAAATAGCACTAATTGAAAGATTCCCCAGCAGGTATTTCGAGAGATAGTCTCTTGGTGGAACGCTTGTAGGCTGGGAACTGGTGTAAAATAGGTCTGGATACTTTCAAGAGAGGATGGCAGGATGGAGGTCCCTGACCTCGAACTTTACTACCTGGCAGGGCACCTACAGAGCATGCAATACACTGGTTAGACGGGGAGAGCAATTGGGAAAGATCGCTCCTTGCAAGTACACATGATGGTTACCAGTTGGGGGCTCTACTGTTGAGGGGGAAGGGTGTACCGGACACCCTCCCACATGTGATCTATTTGTTGTGCCGCCTTTGGGAGAGAGCAGTGCAACGGTTGGCCACCGTATGCCCCAGATTTGGGTTTGTGGATTGTGCAACCCTTTGCACAGATAGCTCACACTATGGTGGTTGACAGATGGCAAGAAGGCGGGTGCATTATACTCTCAGACCTTTACTCCGCAGGCCAATTTGTCACTATGAAGGATGCCTTTGAGTCCTTTGGCCTGAGGCAGTTCCTCCAGTATGCAAAAGCTCGCACCTACAGCCTGGCAGTTTTGGCCATCGTTTCCTGAGGCCCAAGAACCCTTGCAGACATTGGTTACCATGTTTTCACTGGCGGGAGGCCGTAAACTGATTACCGACTTGTACCGCGCTTTGCGTGCAGACAGAAGACTGCCACCACTGCGGCTGGAGGAGGTCTGGCAGCGCGTTATCGATGGTCCCATTACTCCAAAGACTGGTTCAAAATTCACGAAGGGGTGCACTAAGTATCGATAAATGCCAGGTTTAAACTAGTACAATACATTTATACACATAGCCTACCTATCACCTGGGAGACGGCAAGCTATCTACCCCACTAGAAATGAGAGTTGCGTTAGATGCAGAAGTGCAGTGGTTGACTTTTTTCATGTAGTGTGGCACTGCCCGATTATTGTGCCTTACTGGGTGGAGATCCTGGCCCAAATCAGGACGATAATGGGGTGGGAGGTCCCTTGTACAATCAAGCAGTGTCTGCTGGGCCTGCTTCCCAGGAATGCTAAGAAAAAGCTTAGCAGAGGGTTTACAGTCCTGGGACTAGTCCCGCCTAAGAGGCGTATTGCTATTAGCTGGCTGAGCATTTGGCCCCCCTATCAGCGAGCCTGGAGGAGTCATGATGCAAGCTCTGTCGGAACAATCGGAGGGTGGAGTGCTGTGATGGCTGCGCTTGCTCCTGTACAATGCTGGTCTGAATCTGTGATGCTGTGGGACCCTTGAACCAAAAGGGGTAGGTAGCACCTGTAACAGGTTTCCTTATGGTGGCCTACAATTGCCTACGAAAAGTTAGCCTCACTGACTTGACCAGTGTGCGATTGGAAGCTTGGGGGAGGGTTGCGGGATGGTGTGTTATTATGTTACTTGTTTTGGCACAATGTACTTTATTAATATTGGCATGTGAAGTTTGCTATTATGTCCGGATATTTGAAATGTTCTATTATACTGCATTTGTCTAGGTTGGAGCCTAGCGTTTTTTTTCTTTTTTCTGACTCTTACGTATACGGGTGTAATGCATAAACTGTCATGATTGTTGAAATGCCAATAAAGAAATCTTTAAAAAAAACAAGCATTTGCAATGCAATCGGTCTCGCCTTTGGGACCTTATATGTATTCAGCTATGCAGCACATTAGCCTGGGTGCTGAAACATCTACTGTTCTTTAACATGGAGGGAAAGTAAGCACCAAACTTCGTGACACGCCAGGTATGGGAACATATGAAGAGAAATATTGCCTTTTAGCGGGAAATTGTATAGTCCAAAGCTCTGTTTTTAATATAAAATCAGTGCCTTCGGTGGTCATAACACTGAAAATACAAGTTTTGAAAAAAATATTATTGTCTACGGGTTCTCATGGAAGACAATTTCTATGGACTGGACCCTAGAGAATGCTAAAGTGATTCTGGTATTTTACTGACCTCTGCTGGTCGTTTTCTATCAAGAAAGTTAAATAGAGGCAGTTGCCAGAAAAATAAAAAAAAGAAAGTCCCTCAGCAGAAAGCAATTCTGGTATTTTACTGACCTCTGCTGGTCGTTTTCTATCAAGACAGTTAAATA
Organism: Calotriton arnoldi; assembly: GCA_963921515.1. Classification (NCBI taxonomy): domain Eukaryota; kingdom Metazoa; phylum Chordata; class Amphibia; order Caudata; family Salamandridae; genus Calotriton; species Calotriton arnoldi. Next base: position 894,820 of record CAWUFW010000579.1, read on the forward strand.
GAGGCAGTTGAACAAGTAGAAAGCAATTCTGGTATTTTACTGACCTTTACTGGTCGTTTTCTATCAAGACAGTTAAATAGAGGCAGTTGAACAAGTAGAAAGCAAGTCTGGTATTTTACTGACCTTTACTGGTCGTTTTCTATCAAGACAGTTAAATAGAGGCAGTTGAACAGAAAAAAAAGTCCTGAAGCGGAAGCAGACAAGTCCTAGGGCTGATCTCCAGAGCCCACAAAGTACACACCCATATAAGTATATACTAAAGCATATACAAGAGGTCTCGAATGCTCGACCTAAAAAGGGAACCATGTATTAATAGAAGCACACTGCCTACTACAAGAAGTAGTACATGAAAAGTTGTTTTCATTCGAGTTCAAGATTGCATGTTTACACAAATATGTTTACTGCATGAGATAGAATTGATGGTGTTAATAAAATGGTGCTTCTGTGTTTCATTGCAAGGCAAATGTTGGTATACACATTTTTATTTATGGAGAAAAAACATAGCTGGGGACAATGGAGTGGAATTAGTGGGGGCATGGTGTCGATGTTTTGAATATAAAATATTGCATGAATCAAGTGATGACTTACATTCATATTGGAATGACGCACTTATATTGCATTTCACGTATTTAAAATTGCTATGCATCACATTTCACCGATTTGCGATCTTAGGCAAAGGGAGTATCACACAGTTTTCATTCAAGTGGCAAAAACAAGGTCAGAACAAAGGTGCATAAGTTCCACAGTCAGAAACTAAGCTATAAGACCATAATTCATCACTACAACCGTTCATTGCTGGTGAATAGCGTTTTGAATCAGATCCTCAGTGTATATGAATGTATAGCTAGCTGTATAGTATCAACCTAGCCGCAAAGAAACAGAGCACTGAAAAATGGCAAGGGCCATGCATAGAGATCATGTTCGCTTTCAAAGGGGAACATGACAGGTGAGTGCCTGCTATGTGGAAGAAACTGTTTTCCGTTTTCATTAGAGAACAAAGGTCCGAGCTTTGTTTTCTGAAGGCCTGTAATTTCAAAATAACTTGCTACAGGAATTGTTTTCGTTTTGCTTAGTTTATTTGCCGTTATATTTTGAAGAATCTTCTACCTATCATTGCCTGTACGCAAGGCCACTGGAATAATGTGGCAAGAGAGGGCCAAATTATGTGTCAGGGTTGAGTAAATTATACAGCAAGAAAGGCAAATTATGCGACATAATGTGGCACATTTTGTAATAGTGTTACTTCATTATTTTGCCATTTTTAAACTTAGTAACACTGTATGGGCATTGTTTGCACCTCATTAGTACCAGCTTAACACACACACAAGGTGACCAGTCCAGGTTTGCAAAGGGCCTTCCACTGCACGGCAAAATGTGTTGCTGTATTTTTTAGTAATTTTTGATCTGTTTGAGTTAGAAACTAAATTTATTTTTTGTTAAAAACTGCAGATCATGCGGCAGATGTTGGGTTATGTGTCAAATGCAGCAAACAATAATTATGCGAAAATCGCCGAAGCCGCACAATTGCATAATTCCAGTGGCCTTGGTTGTATGTCAAAATATTTAAACCAAAAATATTGACCTACAAAAAGTATAGCCAATAGGATATCAACTTAATTTTACGAACTTTGAAAATTCATATCCTAAAAAGTACTTACTGTTGAACGAAGTTCTTGGTCTGAAGAATTACATAAAAATTGGTGTTATTTTTATAAATTGGTCTCAAATTTGTTCTTGTGTGTGTCTCATTTATTGCCTCTTTGAGTACAACAAATGTTTAGCACTACCCTCTGATAAGCCTAACTGCTCACCTAGGCTACCACAAATAGAGAGTTAGTATTATCTACTTCTGCCTCTGTATACCAATCTGGGTCTCACTGGACTCTCTGCACGGTGTACTTCATTTTAGTGCACTATATAGAGAGCCAGCATCCTACATTCAATACAAACGTACACATGGATATGCACATACATATTGATACTAAGGGAGCTTTTGGGCAGCCAGTTTCATTGGCTACTGACGTTCAGTGGGTTTTATGCACTGATAAACAAGATTGTCCAATAGAGTTGGTATTAGCCCACTTCATTTCACAAATGTAAACGTTCTAAAAAAGTTGTTCACATACACACAATGGGGCCAATTTATGAAAAAGTCAGCAGTTCAGTGCAGCAACTCACCTTCTGTGCTGCACTGCGTGACAGGGAAAGGACAGGAATGTGCTGTATTTAAGGCAATACAGAGCATTCCTGACTTTTCCTAGTGCCAGTGCAGGCACCCTTGCACCATGGTTTAAGGGTGCCTGCATTGCATGCATTGCATGCAGGATTGTTTTTGTGCAGGAAGGTGCACCTACCTGCACAAAAATAATCCTGAGAGACATAGTCCTCTTTTTATGTGTGCTGTGGAATGCAGCACACATAGAAAGAGGAAGTAACAAAGAGAAATAAAGATATTAGTCCTTGTTATGTCTCTCCTGGGAAGGTTATCTTTTCACCATATTGTTTACTAGTTCTGGTAAAGTTGGAAATGTGTCAAAAACCATGGGAGTTGCATGGGAATACCCATGCAATGCCCCTGTAACGTCTTCCCAGGGCAGAGTAAGGCAACACAGTGATTTGCGCTGTGTTTCCTTACTTTAGATTTAAGGAGCCACTCAGGGCCATGCAATGCTGCCGTGTGTGGCTTCATAAATCTGACTTATGGTTTGCGTTGCTCTTGCACCATGTTGTGTGATGCAAGAACGACGCAAGCCAGCTCGTAAACAGTCCCCAATGTTTTGTGCACAATGAAGGCCATCGTGGAATGGATAAAGACTATTCCAAGATTTTTACTATTGAAAGGTGGTTTGTTAGGAGGTGCAGGTAGGTACCAAGAGCTAGTAACAGCACTACCATCACAAATAAGGTTCAGTTAATTCTCAATAAATTAGTCCTTGCTCAACCCAACCAGGAGAAATTAGAAGCAACTAACTGCCACAAGTATCGAGGCGTCCTTTTAAATAATAATGGCAGATATGCGAGCCAGATGACGGAAATAAAAAAGAAAGGCACTTCACTTTCGTTTGCTCTCAGATCCGTACACATAAAACTAAAAGGCCCCACTTTTACACCAATCTGCCAGGTTGCTCAGGCGAATGTTCTACCAACTTTAACATATGGGTGCGAGGCTCTGAAAGGGCGGGGAAGCGTGACACTTGACAAAACGCTCACAAAGATCTACAGATCAGTTTTCCAGCTTTCCTCGTACACATCACCAGCGCAAATAACACTGGAATTCAGAATTTGCAGACAGGCGCTGGCTCGCAAGGCTGCCTTCGCTATAAGCTACCACAAGCTTAGGGCCTCCAAGGAAGGCACCCTGGACCACCACTTATGGATGGACTTAGCCACAAACCATAGTTCGGTGGGTAACCACTATCTGACCCAAGCCCTCAGCACACTTGGCTTGGTACCCTCCTGGGACTTACACACTAGCCATCAGGAATTTAAAAGGCTGGCAAAAATCAGCAGGAAACAGCTCTCTTCAATAGAAGATAGGGCCAGTCTCTCTGCACGGGATCAGGGGTGGATGACGCTATGCACCTATAAACAACTGTCACATCAGTGCTACTTAAACAACCCATACAACGAAAGGATAAAGCTACAGTTCATGAAGCTGAGAATGGGGGACATCCCCACTGCCGGTCATCACCCAGCATGGAAAAGGGGCAAGGTTCTGGCAATGTGTCAGCTCTGCAACCAACATAAAGAGGACATAACCCACGTATTGTGCCTGTGTCCCAGCCTTCTAGAGGATAGAAGGGCTCTGCTACGAAGGGGTTTGATATCTAAAGATATAAGATCCTGCAGAGGAGCAGTCCTTAGATCCTTCGAATATCACCCTGAATTGTGCCTTGGTCAGATTTATGGACCGTTTCTCTAGGAAGATAGAGGCTCAGAATTGTGCATGCGATGGGCTGACAGATAACTTGACCACCACTGGGCCCTCGCCACTGACCCCTCCCCCCAATGAAATTCCCCCCTTTCTTCTGCCTAGCGACCAACAAACATGCTCCAGCGCATACAAAAGTTTACGCACAGTTGGTGCTTATCTATTTCCACAAACTTTCCATATAATTATATCCCATTATCCCACTTAAAGTAATGATGCTAACTCTTTGCCTTTTACCTTTATACATGTATGCACTTTATATTTTTGCACCACTGTGTTAGCAACATGTAATATAGGCCATATATGACTCAAAGATCTTTTTTTACTTTTATTGTTTTAATCTTGTATCTTAAAAAAGATGCAACCTTCTGGAATCTGCAAACTGTGATCTGATGCCTCCTTTTCATGTTCCAAAGGTCATGCAATAAAGTCTTTTATACCCTAGACCTTGCTCAACCCTTGGTAGCTTTGCTCACGAGCAGTCAGGCCTAACTTAGGAGTCAGGTGTGTAAAACATTTAAAGACACCAATAACAGAAAGACACAACACACAATAAAAATCCAACATCAATTTCTAAATATAAGAAATATTTTTATGATTAAAATGACTAGAATCTAATGTAGTAAACTGGAGATATGATTTTTTAAAGATAAAATACTTTTTAGTGCTTAAAAACCAAACGCGCCAACTTGGGACATTTGGTTGCACTTGACCTGGGAAAGTCTAAGATTCAGGCCAACCCGGTGGAGCACGTGTCGGATACAGTGAGCAGTAGAGCCCAGTCAAGTTTTTACCGTCTGACTTAGTCACTTTTGTGGAGATGTTTCTCTCAACATCGAGCAAGGCTGCTCGTCAGGCCGGCTTGCGAGTTGATGACGGCAGCTTGCTTCAGCGCGAGGCCTCAGTGAAATCCTGGAGGTCTTGGAGTTCCGGAACTTTCAGCGGAATAAACCTGAATTTGAGGCCGGGTCACGCTTCGACGTCGACGGCTTGACTCTCGAAGACGGGTCAGTCAACTTATGGAGTTTTTGGACAAAAATTCTCTAATTGATTCCAAACTTCTGGATCTTGTTCCAGAACGTACTTTTGGGCTCTTGAAGTGTCCACAACACCAATCCAAGGTTCCAGAATCTCTGAGTTGCTCTTTGGGAAGTTGGGACAACAATGCACCTGGACAAATCCTTAAAAGTCCACTGAACGCTGTCCAGCTCAGTTCTTCTTGATGGAGATGATGTAGTGGAGCTCTTTAAGCCTTTTGCTTTCAGAAAGTCCACTCCCCAAGTGTGCAGCAGGTGCCGTCCTTCAGAGTGCAGTCCATTTGCTAAAGGCCTGGGGTTCAGCAGGTCAGTCCTTTTTCTTCTTGCTTCCTCGAGGCAGGGATCTGAGTTGCTGGGCAGCACTCCCATATTTAGCCAGGTTTCTGGGCTGGGAAGCAGGGTGGCAATACTGACCAATGGGGTGCAGGGTGCCACCCTCAATGATGACTGAAGTGTGGCATATTCTTGCTCCAGAAAGCACTGTTCCATAAAAACCAAAACTTAGAAAATCACTCCTGGAGCTTCAGGTCTAGCTAACCCAACCTACAGGTGTGGCTAACTTTCCCTAACACTCCCCCTCCAACCCCTCTGCTAATTCATTTACATGGGCTCCCATTTGGCTGGGGGTGCAGAAAATGGGGGTGTGCCTGGTTCCTGTTTTCACTGTCTTTCTCCCTTTAAAGACCAGTTTGACTACCCAGCCCCCGTCCTGCCTTTTGCTCTGCAGCAGCAGATCTCCTCCCACCGGATGTCTCCTTTGTCTCAGCCCCAGACCACTTCACACCTAATCAAGAGTGCTTGGCCCAACCTGCCAAAGGTTGGCCAATCAGAAGAGGCTGCTACAGGGCTGTCTGCATTGAGAGAATGATTGTTTATGTGCAGGAAGGGACACCTTCCTGCACATAAACAATCACTCATGGCGTTTTGCTGTTTCTATGTGTGCTGCACAATGCAGCACACATAGAAACTGCAAAAATGAGGAGAAATAAAGTATTTCTCCTCATTTTGTCATGTTAACACCAGGTTTTCCCTGGTCTTAATTTTAGCGCTGCCCCTATTTACGCCAGCCTTGTAAATAGGGGGCATTGTCAAAATCAATGGGTGTTGCAGCGGAACGCTCACTGCAACACCCATTGCCCACCCCTTTCACGCTAAGTATAGCGTGAAATGGTGCCTTATTTACAAGGCGGCGTTCAGCCACATTAAGTGGCTTAACGCCGCCTTGTAAAGAAGGAAAAGCCCATATCGCCACAGGAATGTCATTAAAAATGATGTTCCTGCGGTGATAGAGGCTTGTAAATATGCACCTCAGAATCGGTTTTTGACAATGTTCCTGCCACTGTCAGTATCAAATGAACCAGTCCTGATATCCCTGAATCCAAGCTATTTATAAACTTTGAATTCTTCAAAGATGTTGGCAGTTGTGTATGCTTTATCAATTGGCACTATGGTTAGCCTTTTCTTAACACTCTTGAAGAATACACAGTGTTGTGCTGCACATATAGGAGGCTAGTCACATAGGTAAAGGTACACATGATTAAATCTACACATGTAAGTTTACTCTCACACTTTTGAGTAGCTTTGCTACTTTTGGCCTTTCATCATTTAGAAGTTTAAAGTTACTAAAACGTGTAGACTTACACATCACTGCTCCCTGAATTCAGGGGTTGAAGCATAATTTTCAAGTGTACAGTTAGTCCTGTTAATTTTGTAAACGTAGGTGGAGGTGTCTGCAACCAGGGCTGAGATCTCCCTAGGGTAAAGTATAGGGAATAGTTCAAAAGTTTATTAAACTATAAAAAAAAATACCAACAATATTGTATTGTAAATATAAATGTAAATTAATTCAAAATAGTTATTTTAAATGTAGAACAAATTGCTACAGCAATATTCAATTAATTTGAAATTAAATATTTAATTATTTTAATAAATAAAATTATGTTTCCTTGCCTACGTTGTAATGTGTTGGGATCACCTCTGGATTAATGGTATTGCAACCAAAAATAACACCCATGTTTCTCTGTGCTGCTTCGACTGCAGCCATGGTTGATACTAGTGATTCAGAATGTGATGGACTGTGGCTTGCGTTCCCCTCTTTGTGCTCACCAGTTGGTAAGTTCAGCACACCAAACTGGCAGGCAGTAAGTGCATAAAGAGCAATTCCGGAAAGATCTGTTAACATGCTGTACACAATTTCCCTAGTTCTCAACCCACGTTAGTATCATGCAATATTATGTATTGATTTATAGCTTGTAGCTTATTTTATGCATCTATTTATTGTATCTTACACGTTTGGATTTTTTTTCTATTTTTGCAATAAAAAAGGAATATTCTTCAACAGATGGTTTATTCCATTGACGTCTCTTTTTTGGTTTAAAGGTGCTTTTAAATTTGGTGCCGTACTTTATTGTCCTTACTGTGGCACTTATAATTTTTCAGAGACTGTTGAAGGCACCAAAGTGCTGTTTATTAAGGTTTTCTCTTCTATACCAATACAGGACCTCTACTGCTCACTGTATCCGACACGTGCTCCACCGGGTTGGCCTGAATCTTAGACTTTCCCAGGTCAAGTGCAACCAAATGTCCCAAGTTGGCGCGTTTGGTTTTTAAGCACTAAAAAGTATTTTATCTTTAAAAAATCATATCTCCAGTTTACTACATTAGATTCTAGTCATTTTAATCATAAAAATATTTCTTATATTTAGAAATTGATGTTGGATTTTTATTGTGTGTTGTGTCTTTCTGTTATTGGTGTCTTTAAATGTTTTACACACCTGACTCCTAAGTTAGGCCTGACTGCTCGTGAGCAAAGCTACCAAGGGTTGAGCAGGAGTTCTCTTGGAACCGTGAAATCAATGTACCAGTATCCAAGTAATGTGAAGAGGCATTAACACGACAGGTCGGCATTTTCTTCCCATGCCAACTGAGAACAAGCACACCTGGCTGTAGTTATTCATGGAGTTCTATTCAGCAGACTATGGGGTATAATTATAAGCCCCTATTGCAACCGGAGCATCACTTTTTTTGATGTTCCGGTGGCGTAGCGCCATTTTCATTATTTACAAGTTGGTGCTAAGCCAGTTAGCGTGGCTTAATGCCACTTTGTAAATATTCCCCTTTCCACCACAGTACTCTGTGGCAAAGAGGCATACAAGGGGTGTTATTGTGGGTGTTCTACCTCAACACCCATTGCTTTTTGACGCTTCCCCATATTTACCAGGAGGTGTAAATCTGTGGCAGCGCCAAAAACTAAAGCCATGCAAGAGCAGGCGTTAGAATGCCGCACTAGGAGAAATGCTTTTATTTCTCCCCGTTTTTGTTTTTTCTAAGTGCTGCAGCACACATAAAAAGAGCGAAAAGCCATTAATGATTGTTTATGTGCTGGAAGGTGTCCCTTCCTGCATATAAACAATCATTAAATAATGATGATTTGCTACTTCTATGTGTGCTGCAGAATGCAGCACACCTAGAAGTATCAAATGGCCATTATGGACTGTTTATGTGCAGGAAGGTATTCCTTCCTGCACATGAACAATCATTCGCTGCAACACAGGCACCCTTGCATTACAGTACAAGGGTGCCTGCGTTGGCGCTAGGCAGGTCATTTTAGTGACGGTGCTAGGGAAAACAGAGGCGTGTGCCGTATGTAGTAAATATAGCACATCCATGTGTTTTGAAAATGTCAGAACGCAGTGCAACCAGATATGGCACAGCTCCGCACACATTTTCTAGTAAATATGCTCCTGCATTTCCTTTTTGGCAGAGTTTCTGCAATGAAAATACATTCAACATAAAGCTTGTGCTGCCTGAGACAAGAAGCATATTTCAGAAACCACAATGCAATAAGTGGGTGTAGGGCAACCAGGAGAAAGTGTTTCAGCAATAATGTGATCTTATTCCTTGCTTCTCATCTCCACATAAACTCACACACTCACTATGATGTCACAGTATCGCAATAAAGGACAAATGCTATTTCCTATACATTAGGGGGCATATTTACATTGGCATTGCACCACAGGAACCTCACTTTTAATGACGTTCCTGTGGCACAATGCCATGCTCCATATTTACAAAGTGGAATTACGCCACTTTTTGTGGTTTAATTGCACTTTGTAAATATCGTACACTTTCACACAGGTATCTGCGTGAAAGGGGCGTGCAATTGGTGTTGCTGTGGGCATTCCACTGCAACACACATTACTTTTTGATGCTGCCCCATATTTACAAGGAGGTGTAAATCTGTGCCAGCGCCAAAAACTAACGCCAGGCAAGAGCAGGCGTTATAATGGCTCACAAGGAGAAATGCTTTTATTTCTCTTTGTTTTTGCTTTTTCTATGTGTGCTGCATTCTGCAGCACACGTAGAAAGAGCAAAACACCATCAATGATTGTTTATGTGCAGGAAGGTGTTCCTTCCTGCACATTAACAATCACTAAATAATGACGATTTGGTACTTCTATGTGTGCTGCATTCTACAGCACACATAGAAGTAACAAATAGCCAATATGGATTGTTTATGTGCAGGAAGGAACACCTTTTTACACATAAACAATAATTCCCTGCAACGCAGGCACCCTTGCACTATGGTGCAAGGGGGCCTGCGCTGGTGATAGGCAGCTATTTTAGTGCCAGCGCTAGGGAAAATACAGGGGTATGCTGTATTGCAGTAAATACAGTGTATCCCTGCGTTTTGAAAATGTCAGAGCATGGCGCTGCCAAATTTGGAGCAGCTCCGCGCTCCGACATTTTTTTTTTTAATTCTTTTTATTACAGACACAACGTACTAGCAACATCGCCCATACATTAGTAGAGATATGTACAAGAATACAGGTTGTTTTCACCACAACAGATTTGTCCATGATTCACATACAGTTCTGAAGAGATCATCATACCAATGTTCTTATTGATTGACACCGCATATTAAGTACTGTCATCGGTCAGAAATTCAGTTGTCGGCGCTGTACAGATATTCCCTCTAAACTTATTCCAGCCTCCCCACATCCACTCCCATTTCTTGGGACAGCCTCTGTGTATATATACTGCTTTTTCCACCACCATGACCCAGTCCACGTCAGTACACCATTCCCGGTATGTTGGCACCGTTTGTGCTCCCCAGAGCCTAGCGACATTACGTTTCGCTATGGTCATGCCCAGTGTTGCCCAGTCTTGGGCCCTGCGGTTAAGATCCGTAGCCTCCCATATGTTCAGGAGACATGGTTTGGGGTCCGGTGGGACCGGAGCTCCGACCACTCGTGTTATTGCGTCCATAACTGTTCCCCAGTAAACTTTGATGGCAGGGCAATCCCATATGGTGTGGAAGAAAGTACCTGTTGCTCCACATTGTCGCAGGCAGAGTGGAGTGTCCGTCCTCCCTTGGCTAGCAATACTCTAGTGAGATATGTCCTGTGGAGTACTTTGAGTTGTATCAGTCTTAGTTTTGACGGTATAGCCACCTCCCGCGGGGACTCCAGCGCTTCCTGCCAGTCTGAGTCATCTAGTTCCCCTACGTCTGCCTGCCATCTTTCATGGAGACACTGTCTGGGGTCAGCCTGATTGTTGATTATTTTCCTATAAGTTATTGATATGGCGCTTTTTGCAATACGTTCCGTGAGTAGGCGGTCCTCTAGGGGAGAGGCCTCTGGGAGGTCAGTGCCTGGTGGAATGACGGCCGCAAGTGTGTGTTTGATTTGGAGGTAGCAGAATAACTCCGAGGGCGCCATCTCATATTTATCCTGTAACTGTGCAAATGTAAGAACTCTCCCCTTGCTCCATAGATCCCCCACTTTCGAGATGCATATTGTGTCCCACTGTTTAAATCCCTTGCACCCGCTCAGTCCGCCCAGTTTTTGGGTCTGCCAGAGAGGGGATGACTGCGTTATCTTGTTATGCCATCCCAGTTTTTTATGAACTGTATACCATATGTAAACTGTGTGCGCGGCAGGACCGATAAGGTCTGTCTTGTGGGTCTTCTTATAGAGCACCCTCATGACTCCTCCCTTACCCAAAGTGTGTCTATCCATGCGGAATGCTGGTTCAGTCTGGGGAGAGTGAAGCCACTGGTTAAGTACGATAAGCTGTGAAGCCCAGTAGTATGTCTGTATATTTGGGAGTGCCATGCCGCCATCATACCAGCCCCTGACTAGTTTGTTCATAGCTATCCACGCTGGTTTCCCGTCCCACAGGAGGCTACGCACCTCTGCCTCAATCGCTCTGAAATACGACTCTGGTACAGGGAAGGGGGCGTTTTTCAGGGCGTAGAGGAATTTGGGCAATGCCATCATTTTAAAAAGAGCAGTCCTGCTCAGCAGTGTCAGTGGAAGTGATCGCCAGTGTTTGGTGTCTTGATGCAAACGCTTCAGAGGTTCCTGGAGGTTTCTTGTCATAAATTCGTCAGGGTCTGCTGTTATGTAGATCCCTAATTATCTAAAGCCATCTACCACTATTCTGAGCTCCCAGCCCTTGGGCAAGCCTGGTGGGGGGCCACTCAGCACGTAGAGGACAGACTTATTCCAGTTGATGGTATATTCAGAATTTCTTCCGTATGCCTCACATATATCCAGCAACCTAATCAGCGAGCGCTTCGGTGAAGCCAAATAGAGCAAAATGTCATCCGCATATAGAGATATCCGGTCTTCCCATCCCTCCACCCACCGGAGTACGCGGATAATGGGGTCCCCCCTTATCCAGGCCGCCAGCGGCTCTAGTACCAGGGCGAAAAGGAGCGGGGACAATGGGCAGCCTTGTCGCGTGCCAAGCACCAGGGGAAAAGTATCAGAGATCCTACTGTTGATTACCACTTTTGCCAGTGGCTTTGTGTATAGGAGGCGTTCCCAGGATCTAAATTTGGGCCCAAACCCCAAGCGCTCAAGAACGGCGAAAAGGAATGGCCATTCGACCGTGTCGGAGGCCATACGTGCGTCAAGGGAAAGGATGACGGCGTCCTCCTGAATAGTGTGCCTATGACTCAATACCCCATGCAGACGTTGTAAATTGAGTGCCGTGTTCCTTCCCGGCATAAACCCGGATTGATCTGGGTGTACTAATGTACTGAGATGAGGGGTCAGTCTGTTGGCCAATGCTTTAGCCAAAATCTTGGCCTCTGCATTGAGCAGCGATATTGGGCGATGCGATGTACACTCATGGGCAGGCTTCCCTGGTTTGCGGATTGCCACTATTGTCGCCATGCGTTGGTACCTTGGGAGCTCTCCCTCCCCCCGTCCGGCTTCGTACATGGCTAATAAATGCGGTGTTAATTTTGTCGCTGCTTTCTTGTATAATTCAATGGGGATGCCATTGGGCCCTAGGGCTTTCCCAGCGTGTATGCCTCTGATGGCTGCTGCTATTTCTTCTGGTGTGAGATCTATTTCTAGGGATTGAGTTGCTTCTTCCTTGAGTGTAGTAAAACTAATATCTCTGAGAAAGTCTGTGACGTCGTCTGGTGTGGCTGTGGCTATGGGGGTGTACATTTTTTCATAGTAATGTGCGAAAGCGGTTACTATCTGTTGCGGGTCCGCAGTGATCTCTCCTGTGTCAAGTTGGATCCCTGCCACCCATCTATCAGCCCGTTCCCGTCTATCCAGCCAGGCCAGGAGTTTACCTGCCTTATCCCCCAGCTCGTATAGTGTGTGTCGGATGGATGTCAATTTGGCTTTAGCCCCCTCCCACATGTCCTCTTTATATTCTTGCTTTTTTGTGTTTAGTCGGGCCGTGTTGGACTCCGAGAGGTTCTGGGAATGTACAAATTCCAGTTGCCGTACGTCTTGTTCCAGGGCTACTGTTGTTTTTAACTTGTCTTTATTATGGCCGGCAATCCACGCTCTGACATTTTGTTGTACATATGCCTCTATGTCTAGTATGTCAGTGATGACCTCTTGAAAACATTATACACTTCTGCAGCACGCAGGATTGAAATGTGTTTACGCCTCAAGTATCAGTATAGCGTGCTAGCTTTATATTGGTGACTTTAAATGTTGCAAATATTTTCCTTGGTAAGCTATTACTTTTTTTAATAAAAACGTTGCAAATTCCATGAAGTTCTTGAAGCGTTCTGCAATGGAGCTGCCTTGTCTGTACCCCTCTTAGTTGCAGGACGTCCCTTCAGGGCAACAAGGATGTACCTTCTCCCTGTGAGTGTTTTTGAATGGCAGTCTTACTGAGTGGGGGACTGACGATGGGACAAGGGCTGTCTGGGCCTCCGTGAGGAGGTCGACGTGTTGCTAGGTCTATTGAAACAAGGCCTGGGGGAAATTTGTATTACACCAGAGGAATCAGAGTCATTTCAGTAATCACGCATTACTCTTGGAATGCAAAATTACCAAAATTATGCAATAACGCTACCTTGAGTATTTAAGAGTAATTTGTGGCAAAATTCCTACTGCAGCAGCACAGGAACAATGAACTAAGAGAGAGCGAGCTGCTGTTGGCTACTGCTGTTCATGCCCTGTATAGCATTTAGTGCTACTTTCGTAGCGTAAAATGCATCCTCTGGCCCATTTCGAATGCAAGTGTGCATTTTGCATTAAGAAAATAGCTCTAAATGCTGGATAATGCTTCTCACATAATTACGCATAATTATGAGTAATTTTATTCTAATTATGAGTAATTACACCAGAGAGAATTTAGACAGTTACTTCCATCCCTAATTAAAACACGACCCCTTTGGTAAGAGTGCTACCCCTAGGGACCAAAACACTGCTGAATTGGTTACTGGTGATTGCAGCCAGAGCGAGTGGCCTATCACACTGAAAGTATCCCATGTGCTACGTGATCTGGGTGAGAGGGGAGTGGCAATGCTACCCCTGGATGGAGATGTGCAGAGTTAAATTTGCCAACGTAGCAGATAAAGCATCAGACAGAGTCCCGAAGGCTGCTAGTGAAGTGAGCACCAGGCTTGGAGGAGACTATTGTGAACAGCAACTGAGGAGCAAAAAGCGATCACACTGCACAGGTCTTTTGCACAATAAATCAATGTGGGCTGTGACATGGTGATCTGGCTAGCAACTCCTGCTTTATGAGCCTCTACCTTGAGGGAGGACCTCTATCAATGAGAGGACTCTGGGGCATATTTACAAGGGCTTTATCTCCGCTTTTTTGGCTTACAAAGCCAAAAAAGCGGAGATAAAACCAGCGCCCTATTTACAAGAGGGTGCTAACATGCATAATTGCATGTTAGCACCCTTTTTCACAATGCCTCACTTTGCATCTCCAATGCGATGCAAAGTGGGCGTTACTGGGCGTACCCAAGATGGGCTACCTTGCAAATATCGCTGATGTTTACATCGCGATATTTACAAGGCAGCCCACATGATTTTAGCACACATTAGATTTTGGCGAAAACGGCCGTTTCGCCAAAACCTAACGTCTGCTAAAATCCTGACTTAGCCATCCCTAACATAGGGGTGGATTATGCTGATACGACCCTTTGGGTCGTATCAGCAAGGTATATCGCCCTTTTGCAGGGAACATCGCTGGAAAACCAGCGATGTTCCCTGCAAAAGGGCGATGACCTCGCTATCTCTGGAATCTTTATCGCCCTGGAGTAACGCGTTGTTAATAACGCGCTACCAGGGCGATAAATACCAGCGATAATATAATTATCGCTAAGCACGGCCAGCGATAATTATCGCTGGCCGTTGTTAATATGCCCCTCTATCTTTTTGTTTACGATTTATTTGTAAGGTGGTGGTGGGGCTCTGGCTTTGCTGGGGTGGCTGTGTGAGCCAAACCCCAATATTTTATACACCCTGATTTTCACCTTGGGAAGTTAAACTCCAGCACCTCTTATTGATCTAGCTGTAACAGTCTACACTCCTCATCAATCAAACATTAATTTAGCAGAGTAAAAATCAAAATAAAACTAGGGACCATTTAATAACTGGGTTCTAGATCAGAATATAGAAATAATTGATTTAATAACAGAACTTTTAATAAAAACGATACAGAGGAATGCATATATCTGCCATTGAAGCTCAGATACAGAAATACAGAATCACAAACCATGGCAATAGCCCTAAGCCAAGCAATTAAATTTAAAAACATTCTAAGTGTGAAACTCATAAAAAATACTGACATCATCCTACAAGAAGAGAAATGGAAGGTCTCAAAATAATCGGACAGAATCTCGGGCGGAAAAGGGAAGTCTTCCCGAACACTCCAACCCAGGGATTTTTATACACAATTTATGCATAATAATTAATAAGTGTGCAAATTCACCATTGCATTGGCAAATCAAAAACAATCACCCAATTACTGAAGTTTTTTAGCATTAACCCATTTCTTAAGGTAAGAGAAATCTTCTATTGGCTTCCTCATTAACTGCACTCCAGAGATGTGCAACATAAAATGAAACATTTCTTAAACAATGGCTCATTGAATTATGTTCCTCTGCACACCTGTATAGGAACTTCCAGCAGAAATCCTTCAAAATGATACATGCTTTATTACAATTGTTCCCTTTTACGTCATAACATTCTGTGCCCTGTGGAAACTGTGTGGAGAGATGACTTTTTAACGAGTCACAGATTTGGAGGGGTGAATGACAGGAGCACGAGTAACCAAATACCAGAGACTGCATCCATTTTAAGTAAATGGTGTCTTGCACAAAACTGTGGCATAAGTAAACTACATTATTAATTACACTTCTAAACAAATTAATCAAATCTTTTCAAGTGCAACATTACTAATTAATCGGTTACGACTATATGCATTGTTAAAATTATTAATTCACAAAATAATTGGTCACCCAAAATTGCACTTTAGAAAAACCTTCAACATTGCAGTATCTCCTTGCCCTGAATCAGTCTCTCTGACTTTTCCTTGTAGGATCTTTCTGCTGCCATTATCAGTATGAGAATATACTGCAAATCTGGAGTGCCGTTGGGGTTTGGCTGAACCCAAATTTGCCAAAATCATTTAATGCTTAATGGTGGGTTGTTGGATGCCCGCTCTAAGGAGGTTATTTACTAAGGGTTCGCTAGTGTAACACCAAAGCGACACAAAGGGTCACAAATACTTGCGTTGATTTATGTATTATTATTAAAGTGTGCAGGTGCAGCATAAAATTGTGCAGTGCTGTACAAGTGCCAGCAAAATGATCCCTTGAGTTGTAGAGCTATGGGGGCGCCATCCTTTGTCATGATGCAAGATAGAGGAATCAGATCTGCACAGGCAAATAATATCATGAAGTACATGACTGTTAGAACTGACAGCCTTAGGGTGGTATTCCCCCAAACATTTTGCGTACTGAACTCCGGTTTGCTGAAGTTTGTTTTTGTTGGCTTTAGGCCTCTGTGCACTTTACCACTGCTAGCAAGGGCTAAAGTACTTGTGCCCTCTTCTCAAAACACAGTAAAATTTGCCTATACCTGATTGGCACATTTAATGTACTTGTAAGACCTTAGTACAGTGGTACAACTTGTACCCAGGGCCTGTAATTGATATGCTACTAGAGGGCCTGCAGCACGTATTTTGCCACCCACTTAAATAGCCCTTTAAAACTAAACTTGTCTCAGGCCTGCCATTGCAGCCTGTGTGCAGTTTTAAACTGCCACTTTGACCTGACAAAATAAACCTGTTGTCAGGCCTAATTCTCCTTTTTTAATACATATAAGTCACCCATAGGATAGGCCTTATCAGCCCATCAGGTAGGGTGCAGTGTATTTAAAAAGCTGGACATGTACCCCTAAGTTTTACATGTCCTTGTAGTGAAAAACTCCTAAATTTGTTTTCACTGCTGTGAAGCCTACCTCTCCCATATGATAACATTGGGTTGCCTTATTATATTTATTAAGTGATAATGTTTTATTGAGAGCAGATAGGAATGTCATGTTTAAACTCAATTGACTTGTAATTTAAAACCCTCTTTAATGGTAAAGGTGGACTTTAAGTCACAATTCTGAAAATGCCCCTTTTAGAAAACTGGAATTTTTTTGTCCTAACAATTTGGTACCTGCAGCCTGTATCCTGTGTCACATGACTAGGTGTAGTTGACTTTTGTGTATTCCTCCCAGACAGTGAAACAAAGAAGGACAATGTGTTGGTAGGATGGGCCATCCTGCCAGGGCGGGAGGGGTAGAACTGTGCACAGGCCCAATTACATTTTTTCTTTTTGAAGTTTTATTTAGCGCGAAATCGACCCGAAGGTATCAGAGCACTTTACATGAGCACCACTTGCGTTACAGACGGGCACATTCATTTTGTTAGGCAAGGGGAGATTAAGTGATCTTCCCAGAATCACAGGATATTGAGTGTCCCTGCTGAGAATCAAACCCGGATCCCTAGCTTCGAGGTTGACTGCTCTAGCCGTTAGGCCACATCTTCTCCCCATCATTTCAAAGGAGTTACTTCAGGACACTCACAAAGGAATTCACACAAGACTTTTCTCACCCCAGACATACTGGGACCAGGTCAGGGAGGAAGGATATTCAAGAACCATCTGTGGGGGGGGGGAGAGTCCAGACATTTCTTCCACTTCAAAGGTGGCATCGGGTATAAACATAGTACCCTCAAACCCACTCTTCAATACACTCCTGGGCCTATGGATACTATAGAAGAAGGACTGTCATGCTCCCAGAAGACTGCCCTGCTACTTTTATTTTTTTTTAGAGTTTTATATAGCTTGAACTAGACCCAAAGATATCAGGTATCAGACCACTTTACATGAGCACCAGTTTCGTTACAGAAGGACACATTCATTTGAGGCTTGCCCTGCTCTCTGAGAAGGAAGACTGGTCTTGCACTCTTTCTCCCAAGCAGAGTGACTCCAAGGGTCAGGTGGCTGACCTCTTGGTCTGAGCTACAGGGACAAAACAAGCTCCAGAGGCCTCCCTGCAACTGTCCTGCTGACCTGCTGCAGTGGACCTGCCTGGACCTGCAACTGGACCTGTCTGAGCCCATCCTCCCTAGACTAAACACTCCAGCACAAAAATATACAGTAGCCCAAGCAAGAAAGGGACTTCCTCTCCTATTCAGAAATTCAAGTCGGAGCTCTATTTCGACATCACAGGAAATCTATCAAATAATGTGGGAAGACCAATCTTTTGGAAGAGGAAGCCTCACACACGGTTTATGCATTGCTTCATCGTGGGCAATCTCTCCCCACCCTGGTAGGACAGTGCCACCAGGGCAGACTTAAACTCCTGCTGGTCTTGAAAACAGGAGGCAGTTCTTAGATAAAGTTCAACTGGACAGATGGCGGGATCCAGATAAGTCAAACATCCCTTGTGGTACCCAGGTGTATCACCTTTAATGTTGGGGACCTCCGGTATATCTTAAATCATCAATGGGATGGCCAGTCCCAATGGCTCAATTCATCTCCCTAAGCCAACTTGTTTCTGCCCCTATAGTTAGTCTATACATGTATTGGGCATTCTTCAGGGCCAAGGATCCCTAGTGGACTGGCCTATTTACCAAAAGCAAAATTTGGTGAAACTAAGAACCCAGGAGAATCCTGTCAGGATGTAAATAGATCACTCCCTAATTTAGGGGATACAAGCTCCCTGGTCTGGTAGGTGATGATGTCCTCTTTAGTCACACATTCATTAAGAGGCCATCATACCTGCAAACCAGCAATGATCACACCGCGCTGGGAGACATTTACACATTGCCTCTAAGTTAAGCCTGACTGCTTTTGTGCCAAGCTACTAGATGATTAAGCACAGGGTAATTTACTGACTTTTGTTGGTCACCGTGACAGGAATGGTGGTTGTTGCTTGAGAAGGTTATTCACCCTGCCCTCAACAAAAACCCAATTTTCTACATTGGTGTTCAGTGGTGGGATTCAGTATTTGTGTGGTTGTACAGTGCCATTCAGTGATTTTTTGTAAAACTAAAGTCCAATATAAATAATCTAATTCCAGATTCTGCCTCTTTTTAAAATCTCCTTTATTGGCTTCTTTTGCTTTTTTCCAAATTCACTTCTATTCCACCTTACGTTGTGCATCTGTGTCTCTATCTTCTGCAAACATGGAGTTTGAGCTCAACAACCTGGAAAGCTGCACTGCAGCTGAGCTAAAGGAATTCTGCAAGGAGAGGGGACTTCCAGCAACCAGATGTCCAGAAGGCCCTCTGGGTCTGGGAGGAGGCCTGCCAGTTATAGGCCACAGCACAGGAGGAGGATGAGGAGGTGGATTTTGAAGATGAGCAGCAGGGGGACATGGGTGGGTTATGGCAACCCCCTAATCATGGCCCATGGGGAGAGCAGGGCCCACAGGAGTGAGTTCCCCTGTCAGATTGAGAGCCAGCACCTGTACCTGCAGTCTGACACCAGAGGAGCTGGAGGACTGGAGAGCAGAGAGGGAGTTCAGGCTGGAGCTGGCTAGGCTCAAGGAAGAAGCAGCCAAGGAGGAAGCTTCTGCAAAGACAGTCCTGGAGAAAATGAGGGCGGAAGCGGTGATCGCCCTGGCCAAGGAGAAAGCTGAGGCTGAGAGAGTCCTGGCGGAAAGGAAGTTGATCTTGGCTCACGAGATGGCCCTGAAGTAGCTGGAACATGGTGGAGGCCATCCAGTGTCCAATGGAGAGGCGAGGGTCCGCATACCATAAGACCTGGTCTCAGCTATGTTGTGGGTGATGATATAGATAAAAGTTTTTCTGCAAATGAGATAGCTCTGAGGATGCACAGGGTCACAGAGGAGGAGTGGAGAGCCAGTATGTAAGAACACATGCCCCCAGATACCCTTCTTTAACATTAGAGGTGGGGAACCAGATGCAGTATACTCCCATTAAAGTCATTTTACTCACAAGCTTTGGGCTGACCCCAGAGAAGTATCATATCAGGTTTGGGAACAGTGAGAAATTGCCAAGCCATTTATGGGTGGTTTCTTGGATTACTCAAACAAGGCACTGAGTGGTTGGATGAGTTGCAGTAAAGTGAATGATTTTAATGGGCTATGTAATATATTTGTGAGAGAGCACATGCTCAGTACTTGCTTTACAGAGTTGCGCCAACAGCTGAATGACAGGAAGCTGACTGACCAGAGGGAGCTTGCAATGGAGGTGGAGCTCCGGATCAACATCAGAGTGTCCAAGAAGGTATCAGGTGGGGGCCACAAAAGGGTGGTCAGGGTCCCCAGAAGAAGAAAGGGGGGTGAGATAAAACAAAAATAAGGAGTTCTCTAAAGCCCCAAAATAATTCACAGGAAAGAGATTCTGCCCCAACCTGACCAGAAAAAGAATGTTTTTTTTCTATAAAATAACAAGAAAGTTTGGCACCAGGAGTGCTATAAGTATGGGCATGTAACGGGGAATGCCAAGTTTTACATTGTGCCCTCCACTGGGGGCAGTCCCAAGGGTTGGCCAGCATAGTGCTTGGGGATGAGATTGCCCCAGTTAGTGTGGGGATAGGGAAGAGTTTACCCTAGTGTTTCTAGGTGAGAAAGAGATGGTGCCCAAAGCCCACATCCCTTCTAATACTTCTAAGTACAGGCAGTGAGTCACTATCATTGGACAGAGGGTGGAGGTTGTGAGGGACATAGGAGCTAGTTTGACTACTGTAAGGTGTCATCTGGTGTCCTCAAAGATGGTAATCCCCAATACATTCCACCAGGTTGTAGTAGCAGACAACCGTGAGAGCCACTACCCAGTGGCTCTGTTTCCCTTTGAGTGGGTGGTGTCAGGTTCTCTCAGAGAAGCTGTGAGTCCTGTCATGCCTGTTGATTGTCTGCTAGGGAATGATCTGGAGCACACTGTCTGGAAGGGAGTGGAGCTCTGGTCCTACCTGAAGATGTCAGGGCTACCTGAGTGGGTGTGCCTGACCACACAGTCCATGTATGCTCAAAAGTGGAGTCAATGAGGCCTGGAGCCTAAAACAAATGGCCCGGGCACCTGCCAAAAAGAGGAAGGACAAACCACATGGGAAATCAGCTCTTGAAACTCCCAGTGTCCAGGAGGGAGCAGAACCTGAGGGCTCAACCCTGGAGACTACAGGGGAGGACTGTGCAGCCCTGGGAAACCTGCCTGAGCTTGCAGCATGCCAAGTTGAGAATGGGTCCACCAGGGAGGAGTTTTGTAGAGCTCAGCAAGAGTTCCCAACTTTAGAGGGCTTGAGGTGACAAGCTAAGGCCCAGACATCTTGTCAGACCTTTGGAGATCATCTTATCTATTTGGAGAATGACCTCACTCATATGTTGAGCATAAGGTTCTTTTGCCTGGGGCAGTTCACGTGTTGGAGGTCCCCCAGTGCCACAGAGACATCCTACTGGTTATGGTCATGATATACCCCTGGGAGGACAGATGGGCAGGCAGGACAAGACCTTTACCAGGCTTGTCACTCAATTTTACTGCCCCCAGATGAAGATAGCCGCCGATACAACCTGTAGGTCAGTTCCACCTGCCAGGCCAGTGTCAGGGAAAAGTCAGGAAAAAAGATAAAGGCTCCTGTGGCTCCCTTCCCTGTCATTGGCACCCCTTTGAAATTATGGGCATTGATATTGTTGGGCCCCTGGACCACGAGCCAACCTTAGGCAACAGGTTTATCCATGTCTTGGTGTACCATACCACCAGATACATAGGTGGGTTCTATGGGTAGTGATGTGGCTGCATACATCCCTCACTGGTGAAAGGCTTGTGTTGCCACTGACTGTGTAGCAGGCGAGACATTTCTCATTGCGTTGTACGGGGCCATGGCACTGATGGCTGGCATTATCCGATAGCTGGATGAGACAGTGGTAAACCGCTAGAGAAGTGATCCTCCAGAGGCCAGCCAACTACATTAAGGAGATGCTGGAGAACTGCTGCAAGAATGTGGAGAGGTGTGTGCATTCTCCGCAGATCAACTTGTACTTGCTAATTTTGCTTAATGTGTCATGCTACTGTCAGATTGCACCAGGAGCACTTTCACACAAGTTTGCCTGCTGCATATAGTTCGTCGGGCTTTTCAACTCCACTGAAAGAGCAATTATTTATTTTACTTTGATTTTTTCCTCAAAATAATGGTCTCATTATTAAACAGCTGGCTTCTTCCTAACAGAAGCGGCCTCCAATGAGGAGAGTGTGTTTAAAATTCTAATTTAAACATAGCGCATTATTATGCAAATTCTTGTACTGTTTGCTTTAGCCTGTTCACAGAAATTATGATGACTACAAATATCCTGAATACAACATGATCTAAACTACCAGTGTGTACAAACAAAATAAAAGGCGACACATCCTCAGATGATTAGGACCTCTTCAGAGGTATTCAAGATTAGCAAACTGGCTCGTGGCCATATGGTGCGCATAAAAAAAGCTTCTTTTTCTGAGCTCCTGTGGTGTCCTGACTAATACAGCTCATGTAGCGCTGCCAGTTGGTCTCATAGGCAGAGCACCCCTCTGTTACACCATTGCACAGCCCTCACTCAGCGCCACTCAGGCTAGGACAGGGCAGCGATGCCATATGCTACCACTCATTATTTGTCTCAGAGGAGCAAAGGCAACATGTTCTGTTACCAGAGGAATCTGACTCTTAGAGAGAGAATGATTGACCCATATTCTGCTACCAGAGGGAGCATATCGAAAAGAGAAGCAGTGAAGTCATGTTCTGCTGCCACTAAAGTAGTCACATCTAGACACATTACAGGTCTGTAGCAGGGGGTGGAAGTCCACGGAATCTCACAGAGTTTTTATATAGCTCTGTGGAATTCTGTGGAGTAAAACTTCTCGAGCTCCGCCAACCTCAGAACAAGACCCTAAAGGGCATGATTATAGGCCTGCCTGAGCCTATGAGGCAGAAGTGGGACATTCTCCTGCATCTCTGCTTTTTGGCTGCAGAGAGGTGTCACAGAAGGGAATTAGGTTTAGTCCATGTGAGCTACAGCATTAACAGCCCATGGTCTCCGTCAACGAGAAGCTCCAGCAATGATTGTCTGTGACACATGACAGGATCTTTGTGGTACAGCGACAACCGTCTGTTATGCACGTCCTGCTCCTTGCGCTACAGCAACAACCATCTGCGATGCTTTCCCTGCTCCTTGCATCCTCCTCCACAGAGAACTGGACTCTTCACCCCAGATTTTGAGAAAGTAACTTTTTCAGCGGGATTAAGCTGGTCCCTGTATTTGGCCTGCGCTCCATCGCAGTCAGCCTGAACGTATGACTCTCTCCCCGTAACACGACCCTATAACTACAAGTGGCGCTTTGTGCTTCTGGGCACTATACTTTGAAATTGCTTATCTCTGGTTCTACTGATTAGATTTTTGTAATTTTGGTCTCATTTCATTCATTGAATTTTATTGTGTTGTGTTTTCCCTTTATTGCTGGTTGTATGCTGCATACATTCTGTATGCATTGCCTCTAAGTTTAGCCTGACTGCTTTTCTGCCAAGTTACAAGAGGGTTAAGCACATGTTAATTTAGTGACTTGTGGTTAAGCCTGACAGGGATGGGGGTTGTTGCTTGAAAAGGGTATACACCCCTCTTAACCAAAAAATCAATTTCCTACAATGACTGATTTGTTGAGGGGACGTGCCCTCAGTCCTCTCAGTAGACCCAGCTCCCCTTTCATGGCTGAATCAGGGGATGGAATGCACTATAATATGCAGACCTTCTGCAAGCAAGAACAGATTCTGGAAAAGTTTTGAGACAAAATTGACTCTTTGGAAATGATGTTGATTAAAATGACCCCATAACGACAGCAGAAAGGATGAGTTCAATTGAAGAAGTGTTGGAAACCATCAGGGGTAATGTCTCTGAAACTGGGCCTTCATATTTAAACTACTGGAAACAAAGAGAATATTGGAGGCAAAAGGGAAGATCTCCTCATAAGAACTCAAAACTAAAGGACCCTCTAAGATTTTCCATTGAGATAACACATAGGGGCCTGACACAGATCCCGAAACCTGGGGGCCTTCCACAATCAATTATTATTAAATGACCAAGACTAAGGGGCGGATTACGATGAGTGTCCAAAAGCCTTTCCGACACTCACCGTCGGTTTCAATTCTGACTGACTGATTTTGTTACAGGTGGTCAAAATTGAAACTGGCCGGTCATTCCAGCTTGCTTCTGATGGGCTCAAGGAGCCAGTCGGCCAGTCGGAACCAGCCCATAATCCAAATGGACGATGGTTTACGCCGTCCGGATTTCAATGCACGGTTTCCAGCAGGGTTTCCTTGCCGGCCGTTCCGACATGGAAACCCTGTCGGAAAGCATTTTTGGGGCCCTTAGCAGGGCTCCCTTCCCTTGCGGCCTCTGATTGGGGGCCGAGGGGGCACCTATGGTGCCCCCCTAAAGGTGCCTGCCATAGGGTGCAGGGATTAACACAACCGCCCATTTCCCTATGGGAGCATGTACTATGACCGGGTTACGGCCGTAACACATGCTCCCATAGGGAAATGTAGGAATATGACCGAACACTGTTCGGTCGCATCATAATCAGGCGGTCGATACCGCCGACCGGAGGTCGATCAGTCCCTTTTCCGCGACACCGCCCGACATCGTAATAGGCCCCTAAGATGCAATACTGCTAAGGAGGAGAAATGGCTCTATAACTCAGTGAGAAGAACTAGCAATGCAGGAAGTTCAAGGACTGCACTGAACTAGGGCATCATCAATTAAATTCTTTCAAAGCTGTTGAGTGTGGAACTAGGGAGAAGATTCTGAAATATAAGCTTATCGTCCCTGTGAAATCCTAAGTGACTAAAGATGGCAAGTGACTCTTATTGCCAATAGAGATGACTTGGGACTCGGACGGATAAGAGAAACCATACCGGTCTAGTGAATGCAAGGTGTACTTGCGGGTGGAAACTAAAGAGGCAGTACTTTTGGAGGAAAGATCCGGTGAAAGTGACGATGAGTTTCTGTTCAAGAGACCAAAACATGTTGTGGTGAATGACTCTGGTACACTGTCTGGTGATGATTGAATTCTGAAACAGATGCATGCAGTCATTACAACATAGCTGAGATCTAAGCAATTTCTAGACATTAGGGGTGTGCAGTAACTGTAGGATACTGATGCCTGCTCTGGACCCTGTTCAACCCTGTTGGATGGGGCATTGGTGGTCAGAGGACTAACCATGATCTGGGTGTGCGACTCAGGGTACCTGGAGGCTGCATTCTGCTGCTGTTGTGTTTTATCTGATTTTATTAGGAAGGGGGTTGAGGAGTTTTTCTGATAGCAGATAGGAAATGCTTACTTGAAAAGTCTCTCTACAATATTACCAATGAGTGTAGTGGGTACGAATGTTAGTTCTGGGATTGATTGCTTTTTTCCCCTCCTCACAGAGGGATTGTTAAATGTTTAGTTTCTGTTTGTTGAGCAAGCTGGAAGGATTATCTGATTGTAAGTATGTTTTGATGGTGCTGTACGCTGAGGTGAAAAATGTTGGCATGTCTGCTGTGGAGAAAGTCCAATACAGCTGCCATTCTAAGAATAATAGTTGAATCTGGCCAGGAATAAATTATCCAAAGAGCTGTTAATGAGGTTTCCCATCATTATCTTTGGGTATTATACAACTTACCAGGTGAGCCTGTGACTTAATAGCAAGATATTCGATATAGCTGAATTGCCCAAACTATCACCTAAAACGAGAGAGGAATTAGGAGAGACAATATACAAGGAAAAATAGAAAAGGCACTGGATGATGTCTAATAGCAGAAAACCTCTGGTTCAGAAGGACTCATGCCTGAGTGTCACAAGAGTGTTTCAGACATGCTCCTTAATAGACTACTGGTAGTATGGGCAGGGTCTTGGTTTAGGTAGCTTACTTCCTTTGATGCAGGAAGCTCTGGTAGTCAAGTAAGGATACTGCTAATTATATCTCATGTAGATATTCAATAAACAGATGTTAATTCTATCTGCAAAGCCATCACTGTTAGGCTTACAAGAACCAATCTGGTTTTGCACTCTGTGAAAGATTGATAGATCATTTTTACAAACTGGCTTCTGTTAAGCAATTCCTGGAGGGTGGTGGGGAAGTAGGAAGACTCCACTGTGGCCTCCGTTAACATCAGAAAGCATTTTCCAACATACATTGGGAATTTTTATTTTGGAACACTGAAATGATATAGGTTTGGCCTTTTTTTTATTCTGGATTAGATGCATTTGTTATTGTCATAAACCACCTACCTGGATCCCAGGTGATTCCAAGGGGTGGGGTACTTTTAGAGACAGCACAGGGGCGGGTTAGTATATAGTAAGCCTGGGTGTGGTTCGCAGTGTTTTGCTACGCGGAACTCCGTGAAGTTACAAAAAACCTCTGCGAAGTTCCACAAGTGGCGGAGTGTAGTGCGAACAGCTGTTCGCGCTGGTCTTCCTGCCGCTCGGGTAGAAATTCTACCAGAGCGACAGCTTGCTATAGCGAACATACTGTGCGCAAGCGCGAGCGGGGAAAAAACTGCCAGCAGAAAGTACAAGTTGAATAAAAACACTGGTTACCTTGTCTGAAAGTACGATGTTGCGACTGAGCTCAGCGTGTAGCGAAATCAAGTCTGTTAATGCGTCTCACCTTTCCTTCTTGTTTTTCATCCAGGTTCGAGACTGATGCGGGACGTCCTTTGTTGTGAGGTCGAAGTGGAAGGAACAAGGGAGCTGGCAAGACAGAGTCCAGGAATCCAGGAAACAGGTAAATGGCAGGCGAAGAGGCTAAGCGAAGGGGAGGAGTGTGGATGGTCTTTAAATAAGACTGCTTTAGAACGTTCGTAAAGGTCACATTCTAATTGTTTGTAACAAGGAACAGGTGCAGATAATTAACTTGATGAGGTTGCCTTCTAGAAGATGTTTTAGAATGTTCACGAAGGTCTCATTCAAATTGCTTATGGCAAGGAACAGATGCAGGTGATTTATTTGATGAGGGCTGTCTTCCAGAAGGTTCACGTTGAGGTCATCTATGCTGGCTGCTTGATGCTTATTCTGGTGGATTTTCTGGATGTTTCTGTGGCGCCTGAAATCTGACCTTGAATATGCATGGTAAAACATTTGCAAAAATTAGTAAGCCTTTTTAACAAACCGGGGAACACCAGGGGGTCATGATGTAGGTTTAGAGAGGAGTGCCCACTCTTGCCATTCCGTTTCACCCTTGATGTGGGACCCCTAGCAGCTGTGTTAAGATAGGACATTTTTGACGGGGGTATTAAAATTGAGGATACAACACCATTGGTTAATGTTAATTTTGCACGAGTGTATAAACCATTAAGAGCCTTATACGCATACTCTAGCGATTTATGCATCCTTCTGCTATCAGTATTCTTTTTATCTAGGCTTAAAGTCACTTACATAGATCGTATGCCTAACCAACCACTAGCGTTTAAGACTTCTTATGAATTATTAGTCCAACTCTTTGGCCAATTGCCCTTCTCACCCTCCAAATTAAAACAAACATTGCCTGCTGCAAGCTCAGGTCCATGCAGCCCTCCTTACCTTGCAAAATCTTAGGCAGTGTCCCTTTACAAGTTCAAAACTAGCCCAATTTGTAAGTATGGGCCTCTTTTTTTAAATCACTAATGCGGCCACATTTATTTAGGTGTCCAGTCCGATGCTAGTGTTTCATGAATGGTATCCAAGAGACAGTCCTTCCCTGTGCTTGAGCACGTTTTAAGTTGGTTTGTAAAGTATCAGTGGGAGAGACTTACACTTACCAGGCTACATTTGGATCTTTATCTGGAGTCCCAGGGTTGGAAACTATACTGAAACTGTGAGTGAACTGCACACTTTTCTAGCACCTATGACAGTGTCTCGTTATGGATATAGGGACATGTTTGGCTGTATGATTGTAATTGCATTTCTATAGCGCATTATACCCCAAATGAGGCATTAAATGCTTTATGATGAGCAGCATGCTGCTCCAGAACCCAAGGCTAGTGGTTAGTCCAGTGCAATTGGTTATTGATTGTTATTGGATTTAGTCTTCTGTGCTCAACAAATCATTTCATGCATTTATTCCACTTTCTTTGTTATTACTTTAATATGAGCTAGGTGTGATCAGTAGTAGGAGGTTATTTGAGTTCATGCACATGGTTGGTGGGGTTAGTAGATGCATTTGAAGAGATTAAGGGCCTTATTTCGAGTTTGGCTGTCCCAGGAACCACCATATTGGCGGTGGCAGTCCGAGCTCAGAGAGCTCAGCGGTCCAACCGATGTATTACTAGTTGGGCTGTTTGCCTTTGCGTAGACTGCGTCTGGACCGCCCAGACCGCCAGCAGACCACCGACCACTGGGTTTGTGATCGGGGATAGGCATCTGTGATAGGGTGGTACAGGGGAGCTGCACCGCCATCTGTATTACAAGTTGCCTGTTCCACGAGCGAACTTTGGCGTTCCGACTGCCTTCTTCAAGGTGGCGGTGATGTGCGTACTCACCCCTTTCTTGTTCTTCCAGGCAGATTCTGATGTGGATCCCTTTCTCCAGGTCCCCCCTGCACAGCAGGATCTTGACACCGAGGATTATGACCCTGTTTGCAGCGATCTACAGGTAAATCCTTTTCTTACCATATACCCATTGCCAGGACTGCCTACACATGGGCTGAACCTCCGTGAAGGGTATATGGTATTTTTCCACATATATCATGCATATGTGTACATCCAATGCATCTGCAGTCAAAATGTACACACAGGCATCGATATATTTGGGTAAAGCACTCACCACCACTGCAAGATCTATGCCTTCACGCTGCTCGTAATATGGTGGTGTTTGATCCCCCAGCAGTGTAGGCTGCTGGCGGAGTGGATGCGATCCTACGACGGTTGGACCTCTAAACTCGTAATAAGGCCCTAAGGGGCATTTTACCAAGGATGTGCGATAATTATCGCAAAGCGCACTTAGCGCTGTTTTTTTTATCGCCGGCTATCGCTGGATTACATCGCGGAGATAACGCGTTATTATCAACGCTTATCTCCAAGGCGATAGAAAATCCAGCGAAAGCGGCGAAACCCAGCAATAGCGCTTGAAATCCAGCGATAAATTCCACGCGCTAATGAAAAGCTTGCTAATAGGCAGGTGATGACTTAACCTTACAATCCACCTCCCATTGACTAGAATGGTTAAGTCAAGTTTTAAAGAGGTGTTAGATTCCAGCGATAATCGCGGTTAGCGCAAATTATTTTATCGCTTCGCGGGCATTGCTAATAGGGGGAAGTTGTGTTTGCGACTGTTTTCAGTCGCTTTTAGTTGGGAACGCCTACTTTGCATGTCATTAGCGATAATTATCGCTGACATGCAAAGCGGCAAGAAAACGGCCGCTTTCGCCATAAAGCTGTCGCTAACATCTGTTAGCGACAGCTTGCTAATAGGGTGACAAAAATATCGCCGCTTTAGCGGCAAAAAGTGCCGCTAAAGTGGCGATACTGCCCTTGATAATATGCCCCTTGGTATTGTTATTCTGTAGGGGGTATGACTTTCAATTAGGAGAGGTTGTGATCTTTCGTATGAGTTGAGGGCAGTTTTCAGAAATACAGTCATAGGCATTAAAGCAAACATGCATGTGACTTTGACGAAGTTGTGCTTAGAAAGAGGAGGTATACAGAGGATGAAAAGAAGGGGAGGGCCATTTGAAAAAGAAGAGGAGAGGTGACAATTAGTAATTTTAAGTAAAGATCAGTTTTCATGCCGGAGTTAGAAATATTGTGGCTGATTTTGAGACAGCATGCAATTCGAGAAAGCAGAAAAGTATCTGTATAATTTGTATGCAGAGATAGTGATTTATTATGTACTTGCGATGGACTCTAGAATCAGGTGAACAGTCTAGCTACTGTATGGCTCCTGGTAGGCCACTGCAAAAGCAAAGTGAGCTAATCAGCACAGGGGTTGCAAAGCATAAAGTAATGGGTATCAGGAGCTTTAGGCTGTGCTTGAAGGAAGCAGTAACCTCATGATCATAGCAGTGGGAGAAATGATATGGGTAAATAGTGCTGAAATTGAAAAGGAGATTCTGCAAATTCTGGAGTGGATGTCTGGTGATGTTTATCCTCAACTGTGGCTCACAGTATTAATTATAAGAAGCAAAGCAGGGGAACACCTGGAACAACGCAGGCAAAGCCACGCATTCTGGAACACCGCAAGCATAACCATGGTTGCCTGGACAACGCTTCTGCCTTAACCACGCGTTAGGGTGGTTAAGGCAGATAGCACTCTAGTGTTCAGGGTTAGCCAGGAAATGTCGAAACAGGAAGCTCCTGATGCGGAACAGGTAAGTAGGGTAGGTGCCAGGTTTGGGGGGTATTTTTTAGAGGTGGAGGTCGCTTTTAGGGGTCAGGGTGGGGTACTTTTGGAAAGGGGGCAGGTTTTTAGGGCTCAGTGCAGGGAGAGGGGGAGGGGTAGTTTTAAGGGCTGGGTTTGGGGGAGTTTTTAGGAATGGGGCGGTTTTAGGGCTCACGGTTGGGGGGATTGAGGTCGTTTTTTAAATTGGGGGCATGGTTTTAGGCCTCAGGGCAGTGGAAGGGATTGGGGTAGTTTTGGAAATGGGGAGGTTTTTAGGGCTCTGCGCGGGGGAGATTTTTAGGGCTCTGGGCTGAGGAGGGGGTGGGGTACTTTTAGAGACAGCACAGGGGCGGGTTAGTATATAGTAAGCCTGGGCGTGGTTCGCGGAGTTGTGCTACGCGGAACTCCATGAAGCTACAAAAAAACTCTGCGAAGTTCCACAAGTGGCGGAGTGTAGTGCGAACTGCTGTTCGCGCTGGTCTTCCTGCCACTCGGGTAGAAATTCTACCCGAGCGGCAGCTCGCGATCACAGGGAAAAAACTCTGCAGCACTACGCGAAGCAGAGTTTTCTGCACTCCGCGAGCTCCGCGGAGCGCGGAGTGCAGAAAACTCCGCAAACTCCGCGAACGGAGCGGAGTTCACTAACCAGGCCTAGTATATAGTAAGAGGCATGCTTTTAGGCCTCAGGGCAGGGAAGGGGAAGGGGAAGTTTTCAGTGCTGGGCAGGTTTAGGCCTCAGGGTGGGGGGGTGACGTAGGGGGTTCGAATTTCAGAGCTTAGGGCAGGAGGGCCGGTTTTGGGGTTGTATATGGTAAGAGGCAGGGTTTTAGGTCTCGAGGGAGGGGAAGGGGTTGTTTAAGGGCAGGGCAGGTTTAGGCCTCAGGGTGGGGGGCGAGGTAGGGGGTTTAAATTTTAGGGCTAAGGGCAGGGGACAGAGTAGTGATGAACCTTAAGCACTCATACCCCCTTACCATTCATGCCTATACAATTAAAATGTGTGGTGAGGGCATGCGTGGTAGAGGAATGCGTGATTAAGACACATTTGTGGTTCAGGCTGCATGGTAGAGGCACATTTGGTTTAGCCATGAGTTCCTCTGTCTTACAACCTCCAAAGCAGGATCTTTTTAGATGCACCCAGTTGAAGCTTGGGCAGCCTTTATTACTGATGCTGGAGGGGGGAGATCCAGACACCGAAGTGAGGCTGTAGTGACTGCGTTCCCTTTAGAAATTAAATGAAGGCTTTGTTAACTAGGAGCTGCTGATTAAACTTCCTGAAGCATTGCCCATCGTTGGATGGTAGGAGGTGGGTTGGACTGCAGACTCTGTTGTACAAGGTTAAAGGTGTCCCTTTAGGTGAGGCCCAGCCTTTTGTCTATCGTGATCACTGTCAATTGCAGAAATCTCACACCTCTTTCTGCATGATGTAGGCTGGAGACTACCCGCTGTGCGGGGCATCACTACACAAAGCCTGTGTCTGGAAAACAGCCAGGAAAGGACATGTACATTCTTTATGAATGCAAATATACACATCAGAGGCATTTTTATTCTTGCAAAATGGTATCACACACAGACCTTGTAAGGTGGAAGGAATAATGGTGTTTGGAAAAAATTTGGGAAAAAATATTGTGATAAAAAAATATTGTGTCATGAATATCAGGATGTCTAAAATATTGTCAACAGGAATATCAAAGGCAAAAATATTGTTTTAAGTGTTGTTTTTATTATCATTGTGAAAAATATTGATTCAAAAAATATTGTATGTAATATCGTGTGTAAATGTGAATTAGTATGTAATTTATTGGAGCCTGTTGGATTCCAAATGTTTATTAATGATTTTTATTTATGTTTTTAGTAAGATAATTTATTAGTTGTGTAATTGTTTAAATTTGTGTTTTTAGTGGTGTTAATGTATATACATAACGGTTTTATAATTTCATTCAGTAGTATGATATTGGGTTTTGGGGGATAAGGGTGGGGACATTTTTTAAATGTGTATATTTATTGTAAATTTTATGTTAATTATTTTCATGATATGCAAATTTATAATTTACAATTTTTACATTTATTTTGTTACATTAATATTGTTAATAACTTTTAATTTATAATTAATTAATATATATATTAATTCTTTTACATTTCTTTATTTCATTAAAAAAATATTTAAATTATAAAAAGATTATTTACAATGAATAATTCATAAAAAATAATTTTAATACAGTAAAATAATATTTCTTTTATAAAGGTTTTACATTTCATGTATTTTGTGAAAACTAAGATTAAATAAAACAAACATTTTACATTGATTTGTTTTTAATTTTATATTAAAATATATTTTAATTTTTTCAATTTAAAAATAGTTTTTACTTTTTATTTTATGGTTGTTAATTTTAAATTATGGTTTTTTATTTTTTGCTATAGAATGGTAAGTAAAAATGTAAAACATATATTACATATTAATAGTAATAAAAATATTTGTTTTATATGTTAATGTTTAAATATGATTATATAGTGGTGCAGTTTTGGTAAGTGTGTTTTTAGATTACATTTTAGTTTATTTTATAGTTAAAAAATTGTGTCTGACTATGGAGTACTGATTGTGTATACACATTTTTTTATTCGTATTACCTTGTATAAAATGTTTTCGATTCCAGTGAAAATAGTACATTTCACCTCATTAGTGTCCAACACCCTCTTCAAACAGGCTTAGATTGAATTGGGAATACAAAACGTAACCCCATGTGTGTCCAACAACTTCCCCCAATATGGTCAAATTGGATTGGGAATAGTAAATACCACTCTTTTAGTGTCCTACAGCTTCAGTAAGTTTTACTTATTAGGGGGCTGATTTCGATGCTGGTTGGTAGGACCGCCGCCCGCTATGGCGGAGGTCAGGAGACTGCCCGACAAGCAGGTGCGGTCCAACTGGTGCATTTTGATATGACCGCTGTGCTTGCGGTCGGAAAGTGCTCTGTATCACAGCGGCTTGTGCTGCAGCCAAGAAAAAGGGCTGCAGCACAAGCCGCAGTGGTATGGAGCACCTCCTGCACATCCATGAACCGAGTGCCATGCACCATGTCGTGCATGGCACACATGCATGGCACACGGTGCATGGAGGTGAGTGGGGGCATTACATGTATCCCCACGCCGGATGGGAGCCCTGTTTGGGGGCTCCCATATCACTTTCCGACAGCCTTTCATTGCGGTCTTCCCGCCATGAAAAGGCTGTTGAAAAGGGATATCGTAATCCTAACGGCAGTGCCTGCCTTGCCAATCAGGGATATGATTCTGACCGCCTCCCCATCAGGAACTCTTTTCCTGGCAGAGGCAGCAGTTTTCTCTCCGACCGTTGTAGGACTGACCACCTGAATTGTAATCCGGCAGTAGGCCCGAAGGGTGTGTGCCGTTGGACCGCCACCAATGGCCTGTCTGTGGCAGTCTAACCATCATCGTATTCAGGGCCTTAGGCCCTCATTACGATGGCAGTCTGACAGGCGTCCGACTGCCATTGCCTCAGGCAGGTGTCCAACTGACTATATATCGGGGGTCCCACCTGCTCAATTACAACACCACCACCATGCAGGTGGTCAGAAAACTGCTCTTTTCCAGTGTGGCTTGTGCTGCGGCCCAAGAAAAGGGCAGTTCTCAAACATCCATGCACTGTGTGCCAGGCACCATGTGGTACCTGGCAGACAGTTTAGGGATGTATTGGGGGCACCACAAGTGCCCCCTAGGCCACCTTCCAGTGGGTCACATGGCATGGGGGCTTACCTTGGGGCCCCCAATGTCCCTTTCCGTCTGCCTTTAGATGGGGGTTTGGACTGCCATGTAAAGGCTGAGGGAAAGGGGCATCCTAATTACTTCCGCAGACACCGACCCCACTGTAGGGATTAGGCTCCGTCCGCCACCCCGATGACTCCTTGAACCTGTCGGATGCGCCGGTCATTCCCCCTGCCCAAATCGCTCTGAACGCAGGAATTGTAAACCTGCGGTCTGACCGATACTCTAGATGTTGGATGGACCGCCTCCGATGGCCTTTCGGTGGACCAATGTCCGACATCAGAATGAGGCCCATAGTGTCCAAAACCTTCCCTAAAAGGGTGTAGGTTGGAGTGGGAATAGTAAATAGTCAACTTTTTAGTGTCCAACGCCTTCCCCAAATAGGTTTGGACTGGAGTGGCAAAAGTAAATGTCACCCCTGTAATGCTCAACACCTTCTTCAAATTGGTATAGATTGAAGTGGGAATAGCAAATGGTACGCTTTTTGTGTCCAACACCTTCACTAAATTTGTATAGGTTGGAGTGGGAATAGTAAATCACACCTTTTTAGTGTCCAATGCCTTCCCCAAATTGGTTTAGATTGAACTGGGAACAGTAAATGTCATCCCGTCAGTGTCTATCACTGTTGCAAATTAGCTTAGATTTTAGTGGGAATAGTAAATATTACCCCTTTAGTGTCCAATACTTTCTTAAAAATGGTTTATTTTGAAGTGTGATTATTTAATTTTATAATTTTAGTCTGAAATCCTCTGTTTTAATTTTATGTGTATGTAGCAGAAATAGTTTGTGTTATTTCATTAGTATTTTTGGTGTTTAGAAATATAGGGCCCGATTTTGATGTCGGACGGACCTGAGTCTGTCCGACATCAATTCGGTACTGGGACCGACCGACCTCCTGTCGACGGTCCCAAGCCAGCAATTAGGATGCGACCGAAAACTGTTCGGTCGCACTCCTATTTTTTACAATGGGAGCATGCATTCTGACCGGAATGCATGCTTTCATTGTAAAGAGAAGAGGTGCAGTTCATCCCTGCACCCCGTGGCAGGCACCTCAAGGTGCATAACACTGGGTGCAGGGATCAACAGGGGGGCAGCCTCCAACCGGGGGGCCTAGCTGGGGGCCCCCAAAGTCGACTTCTGAAAGCCTTTCTGTGTCGGAAAGGCCGGCACAGAAAGACTGTCAGAATCTGACATTGTAATCCCTTGGGTGGAAAGAGCCGCCCTTGGGATTACTGGAGGCTTTCCAAATGGATGACGGGCTCTCCGAACCCGTCGGAAGCCATTCGGAAATCCAGTTCAGATTCCTTTACGACCAACTTCATTCAAATGGGTCAGTCGGAAATGAATCCCAACAGCTGATTACGATGCCGTAGGAATGGCTCCGACCGAGGGTCCGATCCGTTTACTACGGCATCGTAATCAGCCCCTTAATAAGAAAATAGTTGTGTGTTTGTAAGCAATAATATCACTATTTACATGTTTTTTTATAGAAGACATGCAACACATTTTTTCATTTTTTTTTTCATTTTTAAACTTTATTTAATGTCTATTTTTACACTTTTGAATATATTTATTTCAACTTAAAAATAAAGATTAATGTATCATTAAATAAATAAAACATTTTTAAATAATCTTTTATTATTTAATACAAATGTAAATAAATTTAAATACTATTGTATGTTAGACATTTTTCACTTTTTTCCATTGTTGAAAACTTTGTTTAGCATTTCTTAAATTGTTTAATATATATATTTTCAACCTCATTTCAACATGTTTCTTCTGTGTATATTAAACAATTGTATATATTTTATATGATTATATAATTTATACTTCACAATTTGTAAACATTTTTACAGCATTTCTTAACATGTTTTTCATGTTTAATAATGTTTTACATTTTTTCTTATATTTATTCAACATTTTTACATTATTTCCCATTCATTTCTATGGGGAGACAGGGTTTTTTGTTTCATTTGCAGCCATTTTTCTTTTACTGCTACCTTCTATTTTTTAATCTATTTGTGTTATTTTTAGTCTATTTTCCCAGAACCAAGTAACGGTAAGGTGCTGCAGTTCATCAGAACAGGTCAGTCCCTTTTTAAGGATTTTTTTAAGGGTTTTGAGGGAAGGGATGAGGTCTAGAAGTTAGGGGCTGATTACGATGGCGGGCGGACTTGGTCCGCCCGCCACCGTAGCGGTGATTGGGACCACCAGACATGCGGCCGGTCCCACCACTGCGATTAGGATGCGCCCGCCACAGTAGCGGGCGCATCCTGGACCTTTAACATTGCGGGCGGTGCTGCTGGCTGCAACACTGTCCGCAATGTTAAAGGTGCTTGCACCGCATTTCCCTGCACCACGTGGCAGGCACCACGCAGTGCCTGCCACGTGGTGCATGGAAATGCAGGGGGGTACCATGAGTACCCCCCAGTGCAGCGACCCCCCCCTCAGGGGGGCCCCGTAACGTGCCC
Source organism: Calotriton arnoldi (assembly GCA_963921515.1). Taxonomy (NCBI): domain Eukaryota; kingdom Metazoa; phylum Chordata; class Amphibia; order Caudata; family Salamandridae; genus Calotriton; species Calotriton arnoldi. Next base: position 931,137 of record CAWUFW010000579.1, read on the forward strand.
CCAATATCCACCAGCCTTTCCATGGCGGCATCGCCGCCATGGAAAGGCCTCTACACAGACACATCCTAATATGGCGGACGGTGCCTGCCCAGGCACCGCCACCATATTAGTGGCCCTGATCCGCCCGCCAGGCAATCGGTGCGATTGCCACCGGCAGAAAAGCGGAGGACGGACTTTGCATCCGCCGCGATACCCACCGCCATCCTAATATGGCGGTGGGTAAATCTCATTGTGATGGCGGAACGATCTCCACCGCCGGCCCTGCGGTGGCGATCGTTCCGCTATCGTAATGAGCCCCTTAGTTATAATGTTGTTTGCGGGTTATTTTGTATATTTAGATACAATAATAGTAGTGTTTTTCACTAGTTTGTAATTTTGGGTTTTCGTACACTTTTTTAGTTATGTATCGTTATGTTAAAATGTGTTATGTTATTTAGAATTTGAGAATTAAGTGTAATGCATATGTATTTTTGGGAATGTAATGTGTTTTGCAGGTGGGTTTTCTCATTTACTTTGCAGGTTTTGTATCTACAAACGTGACATATGAACATTGGGAGTTTCTGTGCTTTTTTTGTAAAGGAAATCAATTTTGGTTTATAATAAACCAATGCTTTTTACTTTGATTTCGTTTTTGGAGGGTTTCCTAGAGCATTCCTGTTTTTTTAAAACACTTTTTCAGGTGTTATGGTTTCGGGATATTGTGGATTGCTTTAAGAGATTTCTATTGGATTCGTTTTATTTTTGCATATGGGGGGTGGTTTGGGGGCAATATTTTTCCCTTATTGGTGATTATTATTATTGGCTTCGTGGATACAGAGGACGATCTGCATCCACATAACAGTAAGTCTTAGGGACTGATCTACATCTTGGGGGACAGGTTACTTTGTCACAACGTTGACGGATATCACATCCACCGAAATATAAATCTCATTAAATCCTATGCAATTTATATTTCGGTGGACACAATATCCATCACCGTTGTGCCAGAGTAACCCGTCTGCCGAGATCTAAATCAGGCCCTTATTCAATTTGTTTCTTTTGGTTGGGAAATGTTGCACTTTATTGTTTGTTTAAATATTAGGTGATTGTTATTTGGAAATATGTGGGTTATGTGTTGTATTTATTTTATGTGATGATTGAGTTTTTTTTTAGCTCATGATAGTTACATTTTTCATTTAAATAATTTATGAATCATTTTATTACCTCAATCCTAATTAACTTTTGACTTTTATTACATTTTTAGACTGATAGAATAAAATATTATATTTATTATTGATTAAAAAATGATTTGTTGGTTCTGATTTTTTGATAGATTTTTGGAAATTGGGTAGTGTTGGACAACGAGGCAGTATCTGTGAGGCCTGCACAAATAACATGTCACATTTGTCCTTCACTGGGAACCAAACACCCTAGTGCAGCGCCTGACTCTCAGAGGGTAGCGTTGCAGAGCAGTCTAAGGCTTACTCAAGGGAGGTGGTGTGGGCTAGTAATCGCCATTACACTTGCGCAGAAATAACACTCAATAATTGATTGTCCAGTCTGTACTTTGCTTTATAAAAGTAAGAGTACATTTATTAAAAACACACACTACTTAATACTATGCAACAATTTACAAATATACATAAGCTGCTGGAATTACTTTGTGACATTGCATAACATTTCCACCCCTCCCAAAGGGGGTTGGGGTCTAGTACCACCACTCCCATGTATGCACATCATCTTGCCCCCTAATGCAGTGGGTTGAACATAACCTGGAGCGAGGGCCCTGCACACTGGCACCATCCCAGTGGCGACCCACCCCATTATCTCAACGAGCATTAAAAATAGGTACACCTGCCCTGGTGACACATAACCCTGACTGAGCATCTCATATTGTCCATACAGTAATCACCTCTACATCTTCGGGGCTAACAGTCTGGGTTGTTCTTCACCTAACGCAGCAGCAAGAATACATGTTTGGGCATCACTTTAAATGAGGAACTTATCATAGAGGATAACATTTAGAATGCACTGCAATCACAGCCTCTAAAAGGCATCACAGGTAAAATCACAGGATTACGCAAATACAGCCAGACACCCTAGCAGGAATGTCCAGCAACATAACCCCACTTTGCTTATGACTCCACCTTAAACAGGTACTTCACCTTACACATGTACTTCCCATTACACATGTACTTCACATTACACATGTGACTTCCAGTCCCTCTAAAAAGAAATAACACCGGTAAATGCCTTTGTGGTGCAATTACACCTCTTCACCTCCAGGAGATGCCCTTCTACAGACATCCCCAACTCAGCCTTTCAAACCTTGATGCACTTCTCAATACACCCCCAGCTGTTGAACAAAAGTTCCAGCCCAGGAGGTAATTACACGTTAGCTGAGCCCTTCAGGGGTTATTTCTCCAGAGTCCCCAGAGACTTAGGGAGGGACGCTCCATTTTTGGGCTGGGGGAGACTGCGTTGCTCCTGCAGCTCCCCCTGCCCCCAGGCACTCCTCCTGCAGTGACCCCGTCCTCCTGGGGCCACCACAGGTCACGAAAAAGCAGATTTCCCCTGCAGGCCGGTCCGGGCCTGCAAGGCATTATGGGGCGCTTCTCCTTTCTCTCGCATAGTATAGTAGCGGCTCCCCCGCTGCTTCGGGGAGAGCCGCGATCATGCCGCCGGCGGCTTCACCGCATCTTCAGCCCTTAATGGGGGGCCTGGTCCCACTCGGACCCCCAGGGGATGTCGCGCATCTCGGGGAGCCCACCCCCGGCTGCTCCTGCCACGGTGAGTGTTCTTGGCGGCCCAGGGAGCCCACTCCCGGCCGCTCTTCATCTCGCTGGGGCCCGGTCCCACCCGGGCCCCCGCATTGCCTCTTGGTTGGAGGGCAGCCCAGGGAGCCCACCCCCGGCTGCCCTCGCCTGCTCCCCGACTGGCCAGCACCCTTGCGTGCTGCCGCGGGAGCCGGCCCTTCCTTTCTGGTCTGCCCGCTCCGGCGGGCAGACCCGCAGGTTACTGCTGTTTGGGCGAGGCTGCGGGGGAGTGCGACGGCACTCCCCCCTCCTCCTTCCTCCACTCGGGGCCCGGAGATGGGTCCGGGGCCCCCGAACATTTTCGAGGGGGGCGCCACGGCACTCCCCGGCTTTATCTTCTCCCGCGAGGGGGACGCGCGACGGCGATCCCCCTCATCCCGTGGCTTCGGGGGGCCAGGGTGGGCTCCTAGCACTCCCGCTTTGGGGATCAGTTCACGGGGAGCACGACGGCGCTCCCCGACTTTCTCTTCTTGGGGGGGGCAGCCCCCGGGACCTGACCCACCCCGATGGCATCTTTGAGACCGGCGGCGGAGCCCCACGCTCTTCGTCATCGGTCGGCCCGAGGTCAAAGGTTGCCTACCTTCTGGGGGGCATATCTCAGCCCCCAGGGGTCCGATCTTCATAATTCTGGCCTCGTCTTGCTCCCAGTGGCACTTCCCAGCCACTGGGAGCACTCTCCTTTGCCCTCCTTGTCTCAAAGAGGGTGCATGCAGCAGGGAGCTGTCTTCACTGGCTCCCTGCACCAGCCTTTCACCTGGCTCTCCTCCTGGGCCTCTCTTCTCCTTGCGCAGAGGCCCAGCTTCTGCTCACTGGTCCTGGACTCCTCTTCTGGCACTATTCAGGATCCTGGGACAGTCCGGGGGTTCCTCCTTCCAACTGCCCATGGCGCCAGGCTCCAGCACCCTCTGCCTCAGAAGACCACACCCCAGAGAGAGCTCCTCTTCCTGTGCAAACTCTTTTTAAAAGAATGGGGAGGGGGCTGGCAGGAAGTCTCTGTTTGCCCTATCACACAGCAACACATCACTTCCCTAGCCCATGTGCTCCCTATCCTCATAGGAGAATAATGGAATAAAAACCGTAAAGCACACTGACTTTCCCTCAAGTGTTTCTTCCCATTGTAGAGAGCCTATTCCATGTCACCACCCAATTCTGCATAAGTCCTGCCACACCATTCACTTTGTAGCTGCTCCGGGGCTGCACCCGCCAGAAATCTGTCCTGTGCAGCCCTTACACTTGTGCACACACAAGTAAACACGTGTTTGCATGTAACCAGCCCAGTGCCCCTTACTCTGGCTGCAGCGCAGCGGCCTACTCGCGCCAGAGGGACACCGATAAAATACACATGCAGTCCCTTTCATCATAAGTTCACTGTGGGTGAGTCCCAACTTATGAGGCTCTCCCACAGTAAAAGCTCAACCAATAGGTGTTCAAAAAGCGAAAAATACGGGCGGCTCAGATGGTCAGAACCACCTTCTAACAGGTAGGTTACTATTTATTTTATAATATGCTTTTGGCTATTATTTCTAAGTAATCTACTCCTTTGTCATTTATAACGATTTTGACTTCCCATTGTAGCATGTTGTCATTCTTTTAGTTTGTTTGCAAAGTTATGGGGTGAGTTGGCTAACAGGTAGCTCCATTCGTAGTTGTTTGTAGCTTTTCGCTTTTTGTAGTGTGCTATAAATTTATAGAGTGTAGGTTGGGTTCTGTCTAGTGTGGATTGGAACGCACTGTGCCATCCTTTCACTGCGTTGTTTGTTTTAGCTTCCTGTGACATGGTGCTATCATAGACATTCCACCATGGTATTTGGAATTTGGATTGGTGTCTGTGTCTGGAGCAATGCAGTCTACCAGCCTAATTATTCTTGAAATAATCCATTATAGGGCTTAGTTTGTCTTCATTTTGTTGGGAGAAAGGGCTTTCTATTAGTAAACTTTAATGGTTAGCTACCTCTGTGACAGGGACGTAGGCTAGTGCTATAATATTTTTTATTTCAAAGACAAACTGGCTTTTTGTAGAGTATTCTACACTTAGGGCCCGATTATCAGTTCGGATGAGACCGCCGAACCGCTGTTGTGGCGGTCGGGAGAACGCCTCCAAGCCGGGCAACATCCTGACTGCCGTATTCCGATTACACTGCCAGGCTAGCGATGTTGTGTCGGCGGTGCCACACCGGCAGTATGCTTTGGCTCATAGAAAACCTAAAGCATATGCAGCCACCGTGGCAGCATCACTTGTGTGTTGCGTGCACTGTGTACCATGCACCATGTTGTGCATGGCACACAGTGCATGCACAACAGTGCAATAAGAGTTGGGCACAACATGTGCCCAGATGCACTTTGCCCAATGGGAAAAATCACTGTGGAGCCCTGTTTCGGTCCCCTTCCCTGCCTTGCCCCAATCAGGAAGGGCAGTTCGCAATTGGAACAGAGGTGCTGGCATCGGCACTGCCTCCCATCCTGCCGCTTTCCCCACAGCCACAGGATCCAGGATCCTGGCATGGTGGCGGTCTTGTGGTGGTCCGACCGGCATGATCATGATTGAGTGGTCGGACTGCCTAGGAGGCGGCAGTGGGAACGCTACTGTGAGTATGGCGGTCTTCGGGCCACCGTACTTGTAATCAGGCCCTTAGTGCAGATTGTTGGAGGTTTCTTCATATGCTTTGATTCAATGATAGTAACTGCCTTGTATGGCTGTGTGGGGTACCTTTTTTAAAATGATTTGAATGATGCCTCGTTCAAAGTCTATGATTATTTTTTGGAGGTGTAGTTATTTGGTTTATGTTTAGTGTGGCTTAAAAGTTCGTAATAAGTGCTGCCTTGCTTATTTTGTGAAAGGATGTATAGAAAAGGGATATTTGTGTTTTGATATTCAACATGTATAGTGTATATCTGAGTGAATGGTTTGGGACACATTTTGAAGGTTCCCTCCATCATCCAGGATTGACAACGGTTTATAAGTTATTTGCTGTAGGGAACATGGATTGTTTCTCATTGTTTAGATTATATAAAAGGAAAGGTTCCTCTTTATGTGTTATTGTTAAATGTTCAGGTATGTCTATGTCTTGGTACACTCTAGGGGTAGGGGGCAGGAAGAGTATCATTGGTGGCTTTTTTAGTTCATGCAGTTAAACAATTTGAAGTGGGTATATGTGGTAGTATATCTTTAAGGATTTTGGTTGTGGGTTCCTGGGAGCTTGTGCTTGCCTCTCTTATGTCCAGCAATATCTCCCTTGCTTCTATGTCTGTCACATTTGGGGGTGGTTGTGCTCTCTTGCATACATCACAACATCATTTTTTGTAGTGGCCCTCCCATAGCACACATTAGAATAATATTTGGTACATTTCCAATTTATATTTTCAGTTGTTGCATTTTTCTTGGCTGTAGGTGTAGCCCGTGTGATTTAGTAACTGCTTTCCTTTCATCTATGTTTTGTATTTTGCTGTCTCTGTCATTGTATCTGAAAGTAGTGTAATAGTATAATTATATGCAATATTTTAAAGTTTGAACATTTGTTATTTACATGTAAAATTATGCAACTACTTCTATTTTGTATTCTTTCATGTGTGTTCTGTTTAGATGTTTTACACTGTTTTGCAGCTTTTCCATTACAGTGTGAAGAACGTGCTTTCTTTTCTGTTGGATGAGAAAAAATCAACTTAGTTTAATTTCATTTTAAATGTTAATTTGTTGGTAGTTTGTGGAGGTTGAGGTCATTATTTATTATTTACTATTTTGCATTTCAACAAGTACATTTTAATTTAAATATATGTTTTACTTACTTGGTTAGGTAGTTGTTGAGATGTATATATTTCTTCCTTAATGGTCATAGAATCCGGCAAATTTTCTTCGTCTTGCAGCACTTGTCATTTTTGGAATATTCAGTTGTTTAAATTAGTGTACCTTTTATATTGTTGATTTAATTGTTTGTTTGATTTCATTGGTTAAAGTTGTTTATACTTTGATTTGATTGGTTGGTTTAGTTTAGTTTGAATTTCTTTTTATCAGCTATTTCTTTCTATGGTAAACGCTAATTTAGGTTTTATTTATGATGTATAATGTATAGTTTTATTTTTTTTTATGTAATTGAATGCTTTAAAATTGAGGAAAACATATGATTTATAAAATTTTAACTTTTAATTCTTAGTGGTATACGCCAACTGTGACCTTTTAATTAATTTAGAATGTGATTTTGGGGTTTCTGGATTGGGTTTTAACATGTATTGTCTTGATCTTTTGCTTTTGTGGTCAGTATTTGACCGAATAAAGAATTTCTGATAGTTTTGTATATATTTTATATTAATATTCAGGTTGTTGTCTTAATGTTTGTGGTTAATACTAATACATTTTTAGATTGTGTTGTCATGATTTTCGTGATATAATTTATTGGTTTGAATGGTAAATATTTTGGAGATGTAATACATTTATATTTAATTTAAAAATGTGTATAAAATGTTTTAGATTTATTTCAAATAATTGTTTTACTTAAAAAGTGATTGTTTAAATATTTATTAATAATAATGTAATTACTTTGGTGCTATTATTGTAGTCTATATTATGTGAATCAATATTTATTACATATATATTTATTTAAAGGTGACAATATGTTTGTTTCTGATTTTTGGGTTTTTGATATAAGTAAAAATTTATATTTTTAACAACAATATTTGTGCTCTAGATATTTTGGGTTTTACTAGTTAAGTATAGGAAGTCAATCTTTTTGTTATCGATATTTATTTTATGATAGTTTTGTGTTTCGATATTGTATACACTGATATTGTCAGTGATCCAGGAATAACGTCACAATTACACAATATTAACTCGAGAATAATAGCTGAACAGAGTCCAACACAAGTATGCAAAGTTTGCAAGAAATATTTTCGAATCTATGTTACTATCTGTCTTTAAACCCCCAATTTGGCTATAGAAATTATATAAGCACAGATAGGAAGCCTTGCTGCCCACGAAAACATAAGAATAGTTTGGAATACTACAGAGACCAGGGAGAAATCAGAGGCTGAAGCTGATCCCCCTCTGCCCATACAGTATTACGTGGCAAGATCATGGCAATGAGACTGTGGCAAATCTGGCGTCAATGATGAGCATTGCGGAGGTAAGATACTGATCTGGGAGATAAAGAGCTGCAGCTAAAGGGAGTTTATACCCTCCACCACACCTTGTGCCATGCTTTTCACTCCTGTGTGTGAAAACAACATCGACTGGAACCATGGACATCATTTGGTGGTAGTCAGAGGTCGCATCTGTGACCTCTACCTTGCTCTCTGCTACTCTTTGCACTTCCTTTGTGGCCCCTGCCTCAGAGGAGGCAAATGTTTTGCCAACACTGAGACCAGGGGTCGAAAAGGATGTGACAAGAGTAGCAGGGGGCAAGTTAAAGGTCACAGCTGTGACCCCTGACTACCTCCAAATGATGTCCATGATTGAAACTTGTGAAGCATGAGAGAGCAGACATGATTATGTAAGTCATTCAAGAAACTGCAGGAAAATTCACTTAACATGTACAGAATGTTGTTTTTTCACAAGGAAACAAATCCTATGATGAAGCAAGCCTTAAGGGGTCAATCCATCAATCAAGTTGTACTTATATAGCGTGGCTTATCACCTGTGAGGGTATCCAGGCACTGGGCTGTGGGTCTCAGTCGAAGACCCAGGTCTTGAGTCCCTTCCTGAAGTCTGCCAATGAGGCAGCTGTTCGAAGGTGAGGGGAAGGGGGTTCAAGGATTTGGTGGCGAGATGGGAGAAGGATCGACTTCCGATGGTGCAAGTGGCAGATGCGTGTTGTCTGTGTGAGGGTGAGGTGAATCGAGCAGAGCGGAGGTTTCTCGGTGGTTGGTGGAAGTTCAGGTGGTGGTTCATGTGTGCCGGTCCCTGGTTATGGATGCCTTTGTAGGCATGCTTCAGATGCTTGAAATGGCATCTCTTCTGGATGGGGAGCCAGTGGAGGTCTCTCAGATGCTGGGTTATGTGGGTCCTTTTGGCAGGTTGAGGATAAGTCTGGCTGCTCATTCTAGATCACCTGGTGTCTTCTCAAGAGTTTGCTGGTGGTGTCTGTATAGAGTGGGTTGCCGTAGTCCAGGTGACTGGTGATGAGGGCCTGCGTTACTGTTTTCCTGGTGCTGGTGGGTAGCTGACTTAAAATTCTGTGAAGCATGCGGAGCGTGTTGAAGCAGGCTAAGGAGACTGCGTTGACCTGTCATTTCATGGAGTGTTCGCTGTCTAGAATGATGCCTAGGTTGTGGTTGTGGTCTTTCGGAGTGGGGGTGGGTCTGAGTTCTGACAGCCACCAGGAGTCATTCCAGAGGGTTGTGTGGCTGCTGAAAATCAGCACTTCAGTTTTGTCTGTGTTAAGCTTCAGGCAGTTGTCTTTCATCCAGAATGAGACGTTCTTCATGCAGTTGTGAAAGTTGGTTTTCATCATGGTGGAGTCCTCTGAGAATGCAAGGACAAGCTGGGTGCTGTTGGCGTAGGAGATGATGTTGATGTTGTGGGTTCTAATGATGTCTGCTAGCAGTGTCATGCAGATGTTAAAGAGGGTAGGACTGATAGATGAGCCTTGCGGGACGCTGCAGATGGTGTGCTTGGGCTGTGGATGAGGGAACAACGTCCTTTTAACTGCACACCAAATCCCAGTACCACATGTCAAGACACCAAAAATAGGGCACTACTATAATTACCGAAGATGAGTAGCAAGAGAGTGAAGCATTCTTTGGCAGGTTTTTGAACAGTCAGCTTCACTGCCATTTGGTGTGTATTGGGAGTGGATCAGGGATAAGTATCATTTTTCCACTGATACATATTGGGCTTCACTATAGGGAAAGAAGGAAAGGGGGTGGTTCTCTATCTCATGCTGCACTTTTCACAGACAATGAACCAACCTCAGGCAGATTTTCACTGGGCAATACATAATGCTTCTTGTGATTGGAGCTTAATGCCTTTTAACAAATGTATTCTTTACTTACCAAGGTTAATGAATGTGAAATTATCAGCAAATATTTTGGAATACATTGGTGACTCAACCCAAATAGTTACAGTCTTTGTAATAAATCTGTTGAGCTTTGAGGTGGGGCCAGCAGCGTATACAGACACCATCTGACCTCTTTATCACAGCTGTACAAATATTGGCGAATTTAAAATGCCAATTTCTTCAATCCCTTGATGTTTTAATGAATGATTGGAATTTTTCTTTCTGTACAATAGCTGCATCCATGAGCGATAATTGTGTATTGTGGCACAATAGTTACCATTTTCGTTGTTAATACATTTAACAACTAAGCAGGATATGCATTTTGTAAAGTGTGGTATCATGAAAAAGTTCTGAGTTGGAAGGGGAGACGCGGGGGCATATGTACAAGAAAATGTCGGAGCGCTGAGCTGCACCAAATTTGGTAGTGCAGCGCACTGACATTTCCAAAACGCAGGGATGGGCCGCATTTACAACAAGCATTTGCAATGCAAATTGGTTTCGCATTTGTGAGAGTTAGAGTTATTGGGATTATTAATGACAATGTTTTTTACCTAAGTGTTTTGGATTGGAGTGGATGTATGTGGTGTGTAGTGGAATTATGTGGATTGGAATTATTAGTTGTAAAATTGTATGTGGTGGAATTGTGTTGTATGGAGGTGATTTGTGTAGTGGAATTATGTGGCATGGTGTGCAGTGGAATTATGTGAATAGTAAATATGTGGTATTGAGTGTAGTGAAATTATGTGGAGTGTGATTGTGTGTTATGCAGTGTACTTATGTGGAATTGTATTTTGTGTTGTGGAGTGATATGTAGTGGAGTTTAATTAAGTGGTGTGCTGTTGAATTTGGTGGCATGATATGGAATTTTGTGGTGTGGATTGGATGTATGTGGTGTGTTGAGTAGTTGTGTTGCAGATTTGAATTACGTGGCTTTGTCTTGAATTATGTGGTGTGAATTGTCAATGTGTGGAGTTGAATAGTGTGGTATGGAACTGTGTAGATAACGAATAATACGTTGTCAAAAGCAGCACACTATAGAAGCAACCACGTTAAAACATCATGCCAGACGACCCATGCCAAACAGCAAGTATTGAGGAACACATGCACACGAAAGCATGCATACATCGGATAGAACTCCTCTACTATAACCCTGGCACACTGATCCTCAATTTATTGGTGTGTGCATACCAGAACTATGCAGCAACTGTTAGTCCAGGAAACACAGAGTACTGCTGCAAAACATATTGCAGACAGCTTAGAGCCATGTTGTTAGGTTTGAAAACCCTATTCTCGTTATACACTTGTTCCATGTTATATTAGGTTAGCAGTGTGCGGCTAAATTAGACACCATTCGTATCCACGTTATGCAACCCACTGAGTTGTCCCTGCAATGTGCAAGCTTCAGTTAGGGAGTGTGACTCCATTTTGTATTTCGTAATCCCTATTACGCTATGTCTGAACTAGGCCTCATTGTTCGTATTGCTTACCTCAGCAGAACACTGTATTTAGTTATTATTTTCTTTCCTGTTCAAGGTTGTCTTGCTAATGAATAAGCCATTCTGCCTTCGCATACCTATCCTTGTGTGTAGCTCTGCTCCCACGTTAGGAGATGCTGAGCCCCATCACGGCAACCTTGAGATAGTGGCAGCGTGTGCCCATCTAGCAGGTGGTAGCTCATCCTTCTGTGCCTCCTTTGTTCATGTTCGGCCTAAGCCGGTAACTTTCCACTGTGGGCGTGGTTGGAGGTTCTTGGGAGGAATGATTATGCGTTGCAGACTGTTGGGGGGCCAGTCCCTCGGCAGACATCTTAGGGTCAGATTGGACTCCTCTGCAGAGTATTGCTAATAAACCACTGTTTGTATTCTCTACTGTCTGACCGACTCTTCATTTTGTGGAAGGCTATTGGGAGGTTGTAGATAAGCCGGGTGGCCCTTTTTGGGTCACTTCCTTCAGTTTGCGCCCGAACAGGGACCCCGCAAGGTGACCCAACTCGCCCGTAATCGGGTCGCAGGGTCGGGGTTGCGTCCGGTCGGTCGGGCGGATCGGGGATCCCCACACGATAAGAGCCCGGTTCTCTTGGCTGCCCCGCCCATCTGATCGGGCGACTCCTCATCTAGTGGTCACCGGCTGGGGTCCTGAGAAGGCGAAACCTTGGAATTGACCGTTTGGTCCGAAGAGTGAGCAGTGGAGAATAATCTTGCTCGACCTGAGTGCACCAGGTGAGTGATTTGAATTCTTGGAAAAATGTGGCGCCATGGTTGAACGGCACAAGTCTAAGGGCTGTGTCTGGTACAGTCTCCGGACTGTCTTGTCTTGATCTTGGGGGGTTTGCGGACCCTTAAAAGACACAGAGTGTTTGTGAATAGTCTACCAGGCCAACTGGAAATTCGGCCCACTCTTGAAAAGATCTGGGACTGTTTGCGAGCAATCTGCCAGGCCAACTGGAAATTCGGCCTATTCTTGAAAAGCTCTGGGGCTAGACTGTCTTCTTGTCCTGGTACAGTCTTTGGACTGTCTTGTCTTGGTACAGTCTGCGGACTGTAGGGTGCGGTTTTCGGACTGCCTTGATTTGGTTTTGGACCGTTTTGTTGGTTGGTGTTATATTTGTCCATTGGGGACAGTGTATGTGTCTTATATTAAGATGCCTTGTCTAAGCAAGTTAGGGTGTTTTGGATGTCGGTGAAGCTCGATTGGAAGAGAGGCAGCCTGCGCCTCCAGAGGGTACCCAAAATGTTGATGTATACGTCAAGCACGGTATTGGCCCTATTATGTTTAGCACATTTTGGAATAAATATACGAGAGACAATGCTGACTTACAGTGGCCGCTTACTGGCACATTTGATGAACAAAAGTTGAATTACTTGCAGGACAAATTGTTCGCCAAAAGGAGCAGGCAGTCGATGTTTGATTCTCTGAGGACATGGCAGAAGGAAGCGAAGCAACGACGTATGAGAGCAGAGAAACAAGCTCGGAGGGGACAGACGCAAACTATAACACAGAAAGAAATGGCCTATGACAGAGAAAAGATCTAGAAAGACATAGAGTGTGCAGATAGGAAGTTTCGATTGCAAAGTGATAAATGTTATGTTGCTAGAGAGGAAAGTGATGTTTTCGTTGAGGAGTTATTAGATTCTCGACCCCCACCTCCCTATGCCCCCGAACGGATATGTCCCATAATCCCAACATCTCAGTCTTCGGCCTCTGGTTCTGCTATTCCTAGTCTTTCTGTTTCTAGCTCTACTGCTTCGGCCCCGGCCCGCCTGTTTCTTCCCCACCTTCGCAAGTTACAGTGGCGGGTGCCGTCAGTTCCCCTATTCTGTCTCCTTGTTCCGTATCTGTAGTTACGCCTTCTCTTACTCCTGCAACACAGTCTTTGTTCGCGATGGTACCTGTTTCTTCATCTGCTCTTTCCCTTTGAGTGTGTTACCTCAGGCATTGCAAAATGCCGAGACACCTGTACGTGGAGTGCATGAAGCGAATTGGGCAGCGGCACGTGATCGCATGGAGAAAGTGTTGGTGCGTTCTGCTGTGGGTGATGAGGAAAAGAGAATGGTGGCTAACGAGGCTGCACAGTGGGCTCGGAATCCGATTTATAGTGTGGAAGATGTGTGGAGCGTGATGAAAGATTATGAGCCGTTTATACTGTAGTGTAGTTCCTATTTCCCTAATAGGCTCAGCGAATTGGAATAATATACCCTATAGGTTTGACATAGGACTAAGGTCAGTATGTCCCTATTGAGTATATTAAACTTAATTACTTTGTGCCAGCTAACTCAGAGGCCACTAGAAACTCCTTGTAAACAAGAAGGGAGTAGTTTCTGGCAACCGCATAAACATGACAACTTTGTTTCCCTTTAGAATTGGAACACTCTCAGAATCGTGGAAACAATAGATAACAGTTTCACTCAGCTAGTCGTGCATGCTTAGTTTCTTCAGAGTTACACAGAAAGAATAGACGGGCGTTTCAATAAAAGGATTTATTGAACAGTCTTGTTTCTCGTGTAAGAGATATGAGCTGTTATGATCACAAGACAATATGCGAGAATATAATGTACAGCGTAAGCAGTAGAAAGAAATAATACTGTGCTAGCATTATCTTTTAGCTATGACACATATATGATACATAAATAACATAAGCTAAAAATGCGAGTACTCATAAGATGCTTCTCTAACTAGTTCTACCCCAGGGTACCTAACCTAAGTGTAGTGCAGGGTAAGAAGTAGGTGAAGTATTCTATAGTATGGTATGCTATAGTCTAGTATGCCAAGTCTAGTATGCCAAGAGTCCCTCTAGGTTCTAGTCAGCTCCATACCTTGAGAATGAGAGAGGTGGGAATCTCCTTCCGGATCTCGAACTCTAACACCCCGCGAAGGGAGTCAGATCACTGGGAGCTGGATTCTCTGCGAGCAGGGATGACAGCTTCTCTTCTCAGTGCGTCAGGCCGGGATACGGGCTCCTCTAAAGTCGAGGTCTCCTCTAACTTGCTTGGGCAAGGGAAGGTATATTTATACCTGGTAGGTGCCTTGGAATGTTAGCATTGACGTGAAGTCGGACAGAGGAAGACGTCAGGAATGAACCCTTAAGGTATAGCGGTTCATGCATAATAAATGAGTTCTTGGAGAAATCAATAATCCTGTGCTAGGGGAACTCCCAAGAGCTTAAGGGTCTGGTTTCTAAGAACTCGTTGTGACGTTGGGGTGGACGGATGTCGGTGACCATGCCTGTATTTGGAGTGCATGGCTAATGCCTAAATAAGGACTGGGATCTTATGCCTATATAAGGGCAATGCGAATTGTGCCTATATAAGGACATGTTTCAGGAAAACCTATATACGGACACCTAAAGCGGAATACAACACCCACTCCACTTTCGAATGAACGATAATACTAAATGTTAAACATAAACTGAGTACCACATGTTGCTAAAAACATTTCTAAAAACATATTAAAAGAAGTTTTAAAAGAACTGTTGCTAAACATGTAATGCAGTAGGTACTGTACATTTTAAAGCATTTTTTCATTCTAGGCATATATCATAAATAAAAATGCAACCTGAATGAATAAACAGAAATATATACATATGATGAAAATGGTTGACAAGTTTTCAAAAATCAAAGCCATTGCATATCATGGTATTAAATGAAAATTTGGTAAATAGGGTGACAATGTGTCCCTGGAAGTATTCAAAGAAGTCCGTTTTATATGAATAGTTCTACTGTAAGCAGATTGATTTGCCATGTATTTTCAAAAAAATAAAGAAAAAGAAAAAGTTCAATTTTAGGAAGAGTTCCAAGTTTTGAAAATATGAAGGCCAAATTCATTGCGTCCCTGGTACACTGTGAGCCGAATCAAAGTCAGTGTATGGGTCTGGTGTAAACATGAAATCATCTTTTCCCGTAGACAAAATATCGTCTACCGATGTTGGTGACATTTGGAACACCTCGTGTAGAAGATTAATTGCACAGAGATGTGAAGCATTGCCCTCAGCATTGTGTGCCGCAGCAATGTTCGCGTCCGTTGTTACCTGTGTGCCTGTTGATCCATCTCGTACCTCAGCAGCAGGAAGCGTCTGTGAGATCTCAATGAATGCCGTCATCAGGATTGGTAGCCTCTGGGGACAACACAGAGCATGGGCCGTTATCGGGTCCAGCAGAGTATCGGTATCCGTTGGCATGACTGATGGGAGTGTTAGACAGGTGTCTAGCATGCATTCTTCACTGCAAAGCAGGCAGCGTAGAACAGGTAAGATGCAATCTTGCCAGATTGGTCTAAACGACAGAAACCATGTTGTATTTAGATCCCGTAGATGATGCATGCCCAAAAGTTGCACTATGCGCTCACGGCACTTCCGTTCTAGGAGAGCTTTCTCCACATCGCTCGGAGTGACGTCGGTGGATAGGCTTGCCATAGCGTAGTAGTAGGAATAGGAACAGGATTCCTGCAACAAGTGCTAGAATTAATGGCACACCACCAAACAGCGAATGTGCGAAGTTTGGGATGATTCCGAGGACTGCCTGGAAAGGTGTTAACAGTCCTGAACAGATGGTCTTAAATACATGTACAATCCCGCTCGTATCAGACATGTTTAAGATACGTCCCAACATTTCTACGAAATGTATAGGACAGTTTGTACAAATTAAAGCCTGTATCTCAGCCGAAGTCCTTGCAATTTGTAAATCATAGATTTCTTTGGCCGAGGTCAAAGGCACGGTCTGTTGCAAAAGCATGGAATTCATTCTGCTTAGAGTATCAAAACATTCAATGAAGGCCATAGAGGCGACTCCCTTACTGTGTCTATTGGGGGGAACAATACTTGCATACAACAAGTAACCCTGGAGCTATCCGTTACCAGATATGGGATGCCTGGCAACATGCCACAACAACTCTGATCATTCAACATGAGGTAACTCTCGTTAGAAAGTTGGCCAAACGTTGGATTAATCACAGCTGCTGGTGTACCCTGCAGGTGGCAGGACAAGTTTGCCACAGAACCATTACAAGCCCCGTGTAAAGAGATGTCCTGACATATGAGTGAACCGCTTAGTGCATTTTCACAGTTTGTACCGCTTAGAAACACTTCACGATCCCCACTCCAACATCTGTATTCGTAAGCTAAATCCCAGGATGTCTTAATGTATTCTTTACCCAACCTTTCATATTTGCCTGCTTGCATTTGTTTGAGCATTATAAGCAGCATAAATGCCAGCATATATGAAACGTTTTTGACGCAGTTTTCTTGGTCCTAGCAAGAATTCCCTAAGGTCTGCGTCTTCTTTAAGTAAAGATAAGTGTTGTTTCACATCCTCGAGTGTAGATTTTTGTAACCAGTCGAGGCACAATTTTCCTACACTGTATGTTGTTACTACCCCCGGATGTTGTCGTAGAACATAACGTGGGTCTGGCCTATGGATAGTAAAGCCCTGTTTTCTATTAAGGAATCTTTCTTGACAGATGTTTGTGTCTGTGGGCCAGAGTAACCATTTTTTCCAATCAGGATCTGTTCTGTTGGTATGTAGTATAGTGTCTACTGTGACCGCTCCCTGTGTAGTGCTATTACTTGCAGGTGTTGGTACAGAAGGTGTGTTCATGTCTTTGATCTTGGCTAAACCAAGGCAAGACGTTTGTTGTACAGTGTCATTCAAAAACATAATTTGCTGTGGGATTATACATGCTCTAAATAAAGCTTCTATCCCCTGTACTTGCCAATCTTTAGAACCCCATACAGATTTTGTGTCTATTGTGTCTTTCCAAAAGTCAAACCCTTGTCTAGACAGTTGGGTAATAAAGGCTGCAGAATAAATCTGTTTTGTATTGGTTAACATAATTTTCTGTCCTGTTTTGTTTATATTTTTATAGTAAAACATTTCTGGATCAGATGTATTGTACTCTGAAAAATATGGAAACTTTTTTGCAAACGTTTTTGAACTACCTTTTGGTGGTGTAGGACAATGTTCCCATTGGTTAAACATAAACGCATTTCTAGGTGTTGCAGATTTATGCAAGAAATGATGACCAAAGTGGTTGTAACAATAAAGCTGTTCGTAGTCTGATGAACCCTCTAAGTATTCACAGTTAGAGAATGCAGCAGACCTTTCTAGATCAGACATCATATCATTAACAGTCTCAAGGTCCCAATCATCAAAAGAGGTACTATAGGTAATAAAATCACTTAATGAAATTTTAAATAAATGTGGAATGTTCAAAAGTTCCGTAGGGCTGAAGATATCGTAATCGATCTTGTCCCACACTATACCATCCTGTATAGAAACGGCTGTGATGTTCACTGCTGACAAGTCTCTTGCTTCACGATGGGATGATTTGTGTGATTTCAAAAGTAAGTTCACATTTTACTTTCAGTGTCCATATGGATGTATCTGCCATTTATAAGCACGCTGATAGTCATTACTAAAGCTAGCCAAAGCAGAAAGAAAAATATTCCAGAAATAATCCATAGTTCAATCCATGGTGAAACCAGATAAGTCTCTTTCAGGAAATGAAAAAGGTCTTGTACTTGTTGTTTGAAAGTTTTTAGGGCTGGCGTTGTTTCAGGTTCATTCGGATCCTCAGAAAACGTATCAAAGTTAATGAAATAGCCAGAAGCAGTTCTGTCAATTGTTGGAATTGCATCAGGATTTGTTGAAATCGCTGGAACCAGTTGATCACTTGTTACGTTGGTGTAGACAGGTGTATCTGGACGAACTGTTACTTGAGTTTCAAGAGGGACGAGTTCCATAGCATTGTTGCTTAGTCCTTCATCTGTTACTGCTGAATTCTCGATGGTTATGAGTCTTTCAGTCTGAACCTCTTGGATAGTAGCGAGAGGAGTCCACGCGGCCTACTATTTAGTATTGGCCACATACTGTGGTTTGATGAGGTCGATTGACACAAATCTTTTCTCCTTTTTTCCAGCAAGGGGCGGCAGAAGTACTGTTCTTGTTCCGTGGACGGCTAGGACAGGTACTGGTTGTATGTAAGAAGGTCCAAATTCCTTCTTGTCTGCAATCTTCTCTCTGACTAGATCCCCAACTTTTGGAATCCAGACAGGCCTTGCTGGGACTGCCGGTTTTTCCCCAGTGGTGGTTGGCTTCAGGAACACATTGCTTTGTTTCGATCTTAGTTCATTTAGATCCTGTAAAACAGACAAACGATCTTTGATATCAAAGGGTTTATTTTCCACCACTGTGCCTTTACATTCGAGATCAGGAACCCACATTCTTGTCCCAAATAGGACCTCATATGGAGTGACCCCCCTAGAGAACTTCTTGGCAAATTATTTAATGAGCGTTGGACCCCATAAAGATGTTTGACCCACCCATCACCCGAACCTAATACTCTAGCTGTTATAGACTGCTTTATGTCCCGGTTTTTCCTTTCCACAACAGAATTTCCCTCAGGATGAAACGGAGAGGAGTACTGCAATGCTACACCCAAACTGGCCATGGCTTCTTTGTAAGCCTGAGAGCTAAACGCAGGGCCCTGGTCAGAATGTAGTGTGCCTGTTGCGTATGTGCCGATAAAGACTCGCAAATCTTTTATAACAGTTCGAGCGTCAGCCGAGCGCTGAGGCCATATCCATAGGAACCTTGATTTAGTATTTGTGGGATTGCATTTGTCCAAAAGGACGCCTGCGTGTAGATAGTCTAATGCTGTCTAACAATGGTGTCTGTACTGGGCAGGCTACTTCGTAGCATGGTGTCTGGTGGCATTCTGCACCACGCTGTATATTACAGTCTATGCAGTCATCGATGAAGATGTGAATCTGTGTATTCATTCCAGGCCACCAGTACATCTCTTTTAATGTTAATATTGTTTTAGAGATCCCTTGATGTGACAGACCCTCCCCCAGATGTGCTTCATAAATCAAAGCTGCTCTACGTTCCATGTTTGGTATTACCCTATCCCCCACTCCAGGGATTCGAGCAAAAGGAACGTTGTTTGCATCAATTACATAAGAGTACTTGAGTGGAAATTTCTATGGTAACGCTGCACCACTGCTTTTGCTCAAAGCATTGACAGCCAACAATATCTCACTGTCTATTCTCGTTTTTGAACGAGTGATCGCAGCTACGGAAGCCGTCTGAACAGCCCCCTTTGTGGCTTCATCAGCCAATGAATTCCCTGCAACGTGAACGCCATCACGTTGATGACTCAGCGTGTGTATCACGTGAGCTTTTGGTAGTTCGTTTTTTAACTGAACTACTTGTTCCCAAAGCATTTTATGCTTTATTGTGCCACCTTTTGCATCTTTGAACCCGTTTTCAAGCCAATTTTGTATATATTCATTATACGACTGAACACAGTAAAAAGAATCGCACACTATGAGTGTGGGGAATTCGCGATCTGTACTTTCAAGTGCCAGTTTGAATGCTTGTAGTTCAGCTCGCTGAGCTGTACAATCTCCTAGAGATTAGGGGGCATATTAGCAAGACCGGCGATAAAATTATCGCCGTTTTAGCAGCAGGAAACTGCCGCTAAAACGGCGATAATGGGCTTGCTAATATGCGTTATAGAATTCAATAGAAGCCCAGGTTAGATGTGCAGGACATCTAACCTGGGCTTCTATTGAATTCCATAACGCATATTAGCAAGCCCATTATCGCCGTTTTAGCGGCAGGAAACTGCCGCTAAAACGGCGATAATTTTATCGCCGGTCTTGCTAATATGCCCCTGAGTTTTAGTGACCATTGGTCTGAAGTTACCATCTTGCATGCGACCTTTAACGATTGCGCATGCTGCACTGTAAGCTTGCTTACTCCCTATAGCGGATTGTGCGGATCCGTCAGTATAAATTATAAATTCGTACTGATCGAGAGGCAGAATTTCAGTGGGCAGAGGACATTCATGTTCATATTGCAGGAACGCTTGTGTTTTTAAATCAGGATCAAAAACATATTCAACATCTGTTGCAGCAAGAGAATTAACCCATTGTATCCATCTAGGATGTAAAGCTTTTGCATTTGGAATGCTCGCTTTTGTAACCGCCTCTAAGGCTGGTACTGGAGTTACGACAATAATGCGTTTCCCTTGGGCTAGAGCTCTTTCTTTTGCTACAGCGGTTTGAACTGCTGTCAGTATTTTTTCTGTTGAAGTGAAGCGCATTTCTGCTTGTGTATACAAATGTGATTTGTATGCTATTGGTACTTTTTCACCCTCATTAAATGTTAAGTAGGTGAATCCGCATTGTCCCGAAATTATTCGGATCACTAAATTGCGTTGACTTACGCGTGTTTGTGGGTGATTTGTTGGTAACATGTTAGCTTGGAGTGAACGCAGGATTTCTGTGTGTTCTTGTGTCCAATGTTTGATTGAAAAATCAGGTTTGATTAATTCGTAGAGAGGTTTAACCTTTTCTGCGTAATTTAAAATGTAAGTTCTTCCAAAATTTAGGAAACCCAAGATGGATTGTAAGTTTTTCAGCGTTTTTGGAGGTTGGAGCAGCGCACACTTTTCTAAAAAGTTAGCTGCCAGGCTTTTGCCTTCACTTGAAAGCTCATATCCTAGGAAAAGGACATTGAGATGGGCAATTCTTGATTTTTTTAAAGTTGAATTTATAGCCCTCAGAGGCGAAGCCCAATATAATGGTACTCACCCTGTTCAAGTGCCTATCTTGGTCATCGTCTGTCAGATAGATATCATCGACATATGACAATGCCTCATTATCATAAATTTGTAGTAACTCTGTTACTCTCGCTGAGAATAACCCCGGGCTGTTTTTGAACCCTTGTGGGAGTCTTCAAAATTGACGCTGGGTCCCCATTATTGAGAAAGCTGTTAAGTACCTGTTTTCAGGTGCTATGTTTTGACAAAAGAAACCATTTGAAATGTCCAATGTGGTTTTATATTTTTTACACACAATGTTATTAATTAAAGCTGTCCTATGTGCATTTTGCACGGCAAAAGTTTTAGAACAAGTGTTCAAGTGTCTGTAATCCAAAACTAGACGATATGTATTGTCTGGTTTGGATACAGGAAACAAAGGATTGTTCATTGAGGAGGTGCATGTTTCAATCACCCCTTGGTATTCAAGTTGATCTAAGATCTCCCTGACCTGTTTTTTAGCTTCTTGCTTTATTGGGTACTGCCTTTGTGCAGTAGGTTGATTTTTATAACTGTATTTTGTGGTGAGGTGAGTCCTCATCCCATCCTACATGATTTTTGTATAATGTTGGGGCCTGGGCAACTGCCCATTTCCTGGCATAAGTATATTTTAGGTGAATTGGAATATGGTTGGAGAAGGCAGGCATAATAATGTCCTCGCCATGTGGGCACTCCCTGACAAATTGTGGTGGCCAGTCTTTTTCTGCTAGAAGTATATCATAACCCCTTGAAAGTTTCTCCCAAAAGAGTGTTTTCACTTTTCTTGGTATGTCTCCCTCCATTCGGAGTGTTATTTCATATAACTTTTGTGGAGTACTAACCCTGGTGTCTACAGTCTCTACTGTGATGTACTCATTCAAGTCCACTATCTCCAGAAGTTCCTTCAGGTTCTGGTGAGCTATTGTGACTTCTGCTGCACTGTCCAGCATTGTCTGAGCCCATTCTCCGTTCTTGAGCTGTGTTCTCCGTATTCTCGGCATGTCTGATCTTCAGACCTGCTACCTTCTTTTTTGTGAATTGAGGTTTTGATTTATTTTTCTGAACCTGTTTGTCGTCTTTCGATTTCACGCGTTCTTCTCTGTGTTCTGACCGTCCTCTTCTTTCTGATGTCTGTGACGATATCTGAAATGTACGAGAGGAACGTGTATCAGTATTCTTGATACCTGTCAGGTTTTCTTAAATTATCCCTATTCCTGAGGTTATACCTCCTTTCAGAGGGCTCCTTTTGAGGAGACCTACCTCAGGATTGAGACCTACCTCAGGATTGAGACCGTCTCGTCTAAATTTTGTTTATTAGTTTCCCACTTCTTTTTAGGAGATGTAGGATTTTGTTTAATAGAGTCCTTCTCAGGACTTTCAGATAGTTTTGGTTTCAAAGGTTTTCCACCCAAACTATCTCTGCCTAATTCTGCATAAGATTGTTCTATTATTCTAGGTACTTCATGTTGATGTTCTGTAACATCAAATTCCCTTAAGCGTTGGCGGATCGCCACTGATGCTGCCTCCCCTTTAATATTAGATAATATTATTGTTGAGAGCTGGTCGAAGTTTTTCAGTAATTTCATACCTAAATTCAAAGCAGGTTCTGCCCCGTATTCGTTTTTGAATTTGTTTCAGGACATCTGGTATTACTGCAATTGACGAAACACCATGTGTTTTAGTATAGATGGCAGCAAAGACTGCGCCCCAAGTGGTGCAATCTTCCAGTTGTGGTGTGATCCCCATTGGTAAACAGATTGTTAGGATTCTGTGTTTCTCAAAAGGGGTAGTATTTGGAAATACTGCTTCGATTTGAGTAATTTTTTGAGCTATCCAGAATGGAATTTGCTCACGTTTTGTGGGCATTTTTCCCATGACTGCGTGTAAAGTCTGTGGAGTAATTTTTAGTGTATTCCCCTGATGAGGGGTTTGATTTGCAATGGTTATAGGTGGTTGGACTGTGAAAGTCCGCATGACATATTGGACTAATTGTCTGTAAATTTTTATTAACTCTTGTAGTTGAGTAGGTAATTCCTCGTCTGACATTTCTTCGATGTCAGGATGAGGTGTGTAGCCGGCTAGAATCGGCCATGTTGCTCCTGGTCTACTTAGTGGACTGAGCCTGGTAATGTTTTTGTGATGTTTTAGGGCGCCTTTAAACCAGAGATGATGCTCCTGGTATGTGAGTGGAATTTCGATATCCTCGAAAGGAATATATTCCTCTGGTGGTTCATCTTCTTTAAAGAAGTGAAACATTTTTGTTATTGGATTTGATTCTGGGAATACTATCCATGAATAGAATACCTCTGTCTGAAAGGATTTGTGTGCCTCTATCACCTCTTGGTGGTAGGCCGTGTTTTATAAGTTTTAGAGTGATGGCTCTCCTTAAGTTTGGATGGATGTTTATAACACCCTCATCGGTTTCATTTAAACCTGTAAAGTTAAAAGCTGTTACGACTGGGTCAGCCGCAGCTACACCGTTCTCGGTGTCATTGTCCCCCTGTATGGACATTTATTTTTTGAAAAATGTAGTACAAGTTTCAAGGAAACAAAAGATAAGGTGCACAATATTTTGGAACAATGTATCCTTCAACCTTGATTAAACCAAAATAGCTAATCTATATAGGATTTTTTGTCCTATTTAGCTTTGGCGGATATTTAACCCTACCCACTCCAGACGTCTTATGGAGTATGTGAGTAGGGGTCTCGGAGAGAAAAGCACGACTGAGTTACTCAGTATCTAGCGTTAAATTAGTGCCTTACCAAACCGTTGGGCGCCATGTAGTGTAGTTCCTATTTCCCTAATAGGCTCTGTGCATTGGAATAATATACCCTATAGGTTTGACATAGGACTAAGGTCAGTATGTCCCTATCGAGTATATTAAACTTAATTACTTTGTGCCAGCTAACTCAGAGGCCACTAGAAACTCCTTGTAAACAAGAAGGGAGTAGTTTCTGGCAACCGCATAAACATGACAACTTTGTTTCCCTTTAGAATCGGAACACTCTCAGAATCGTGGAAACAATAGATAACAGTTTCACTCAGCTAGTCGTGCATGCTTAGTTTCTTCAGAGTTACACAGAAAGAATAGACAGGCGTTTCAATAAAAGGATTTATTGAACAGTCTTGTTTCTCGTGTAAGAGATATGAGCTGTTATGATCACAAGACAGTATGCGAGATATATAATGTACAGCGTAAGCAGTAGAAAGAAATAATACTGTGCTAGCATTATCTTTTAGCTATGACACATATATGATACATAAAAAACATAAGCTAAAAATGCGAGTACTCATAAGATGCTTCTCTAACTAGTTCTACCCCAGGGTACCTAACCTAAGTGTAGTGCAGGGTAAGAAGTAGGTGAAGTATTCTATAGTATGGTATGCTATAGTCTAGTATGCCAAGTCTAGTATGCCAAGAGTCCCTCTAGGTTCTAGTCAGCTCCATACCTTGAGAATGAGAGAGGTGGGAATCTCCTTCCGGATCTCGAACTCTAACACCCCGCGAAGGGAGTCAGATCACTGGGAGCTGGATTCTCTGCGAGCAGGGATGACAGCTTCTCTTCTCAGTGCGTCAGGCCGGGATACGGGCTCCTCTGAAGTCGAGGTCTCCTCTAACTTGCTTGGGCAAGGGAAGGTATATTTATACCTGGTAGGTGCCTTGGAATGTTAGCATTGACATGAAGTCGGACAGAGGAAAACATCAAGAATGAACCCTTAAGGCATAGCGGTTCATGCATAATAAATGAGTTCTTGGAGAAATCAATAATCCTGTGCTAGGGGAACTCCCAAGAGCTTAAGGGTTTGGTTTCTAAGAACTCGTTGTGACGTTGGGGTGGACGGATGTCGGTGACCATGCCTGTATTTGGAGTGCATGGCTAATGCCTAAATAAGGACTGGGATCTTATGCCTATATAAGGGCAATGCGAATTGTGCCTATATAAGGACATGTTTCAGGAAAACCTATATACGGACACCTAAAGCGGAATACAACAATACAGCAACATGCTCTTAAGCATATGTCGGCTACGCTGATAGGATTGTGGGAACAGTGTTTCCAGGGTATTGCACCGCAGATCATCTATGACATTCGGGATAGGGTATACGCTACAGGTATGGCCCCTGATGAGGTTTTCAGTAATGTGAAAGGACGGGTAGACCTGACTGATGTTCCCCTATCTGACCCCGAAGGGGAACTATGTGTCGATGGCTCTTGTTTTAAACTACCAGATGGCACCACCACTGCAGCATATGCAATTACAACGTTGCACACTGTAGTTGAGACATCCCGTGTCCCATACCAATCAGCCCAAGCTGCAGAGTTGGTTGCCCTTCTTCGGGCTTGTGAGTTGAGTGAGGGACTGACTGTCAATATTTATACTGACAGCCAGTACGCCTTTGGGGTCGCCCATAATTTTGGACGCCTCTGGACAGAGAGAGGGTTCTTAACATCACTTAGATTACGAATACAGAATGGCCCATTGATACATAGACTCTTGTCAGCTCTAACACTTCCCGATAAGTTAGCAATAATAAAATGTAGTGCCCACAAAGCAATAACAGATGATGTTGGGAGAGGGAATGCGTTTGCAGATCAAACAGCTAAAGAGACAGCTAGATCAAAGATGAAAAAGATGTTTGTGGCAGGTCCTGCTAGGTGGGTCCCAGAAAATGGAATGTTCTAGGACACATTAGAAAATGTCAAGGAGATACAAAGTGAGGTGACCCTAGATGAATTGACAATATGGCAGGAGATTACAGGGCATCTGGATGAGGAGGGGTGTTGGACGGATAAGTCCGAGAAACAGCGATGGATGTTACCTAATGCTTATGTACTCACTGTGGTTACCATGGCCCATGGCCCAGCCCACATTAGCGCCAAGGGAATATGCAAGGTGTTGGACCCAGTGTGGCAGAACGACAATATTTCCAAGGTAGCCACTCATTTAGTGAAACACTGCATGATCTGTATGACACATAATCCTGGGAAAGGTACTCCTACACCCTCAGGTAGCTTTGTACCGCCTTCCTTCCCTTTCGAGGTTCTCCAGATGGATTTCATCGAAATGGAACGAGTCAACAATTTGAAGTATGTGCTGGTTGTGATTTGTGCATTCAGTAAATGGATTGAAGCTTACCCCACGAAAGAGAATACGGCTGTGGGGACGGCGAAGGCACTCCTAAAAGAGTTCTTCCCACGCTTCGGATTGCCACATTTGATCTGGAGTGACAACGGAAGTCACTTCAATTCAAAAGTCATCCAATTGGTGTGCGAAGGTTTGCACATTAAGCAGAAGTTTCATGCAGCTAACCACCCCAGTCAGCAGGTCTGGTTGAGAAGTACAATGGTACTCTCAAACTGAAGTTAGCGAAGATACAAGAAAGCACAGGATTGCGATGGCCAGATGCGTTAACCTTGGCTCTGTTATCTACCAGGGCGACTGCGCACTCTAGAACAGGGTTGTCACCGTATGAAGTGGTTTTTGGCCGCCCTGCCAGTATCTGGGGCGTTCCAAGACCCAAGCGCTTTTCTGAGATAGAGTACCCTTTGCGTGTAGACTACCTGTACGAGTTAACTAAAGATCTTCGTTTTCTTCATCAACAGATTCAGGAGACACTGCGGCCGGTACCAGAGGGGCCCGGGCATCAGCTACAGCCCGGAGATTACATGCTCGTCAAGAACTTCCAGAGCAAGAGCTGCCTGGAGCCTCGTTGGAAAAGACCGCTGTTGGTCCTCCTTGCTACTAGAACAGCGGTGAAACTCGATGGCCGGAAGAACTGGGTGCATGGTACCCACTGCAAGAAGGTTCCTCTTCCACTTCCCTACGACAAGTGGGTGCTCGACGGCATTGCTGATCAAGAAGGGGAAAGGGTGCCCCGCTTTATTCCTTTCTCTGACGCCCGGTTGAGGTGGGTGCAGACGGAAGCAGAGAGTGATGCTGCCTTGTTTGAGGCAGTCCCTCCGGAGATAAGGGCAGCCCCAGCTTCTTCCCCATCTGACCCACAGGCACCTGAGTCTCAATGCCCTTCTGAGCTTGAGTTTCTCCCCCTTTTTGTTGACGAAACAGTGCCTGGAGTTGCCAGGTACAACTCGCGGCCCCGAAAGAAGGACAGTGCATCAGAGGGACAGTCCAGGAGTTAGGGAAGGACTTGAGACTAGGGTGTAGGTACTGTGTCTAAGGTATCCGCGACAGAGTAGGGTGAACAGAACTGGTGCACTGCCCTGGACACTGGACAGGATCGTTGAGGGTGCCTGCCCTGGAGGGAGGATGCCCTATCCTTAAAGAAGAAAGATTTGCTTCCAGCAAGGGCTGCGATCGGGCAGCCCTCTCGAGGGAGTGCTTCAGAGCACCGTCGTTGATGAACGATAGGAGCCTGCCAGCGAGGCTCTAGACAGACGCTGGGTAAACTGTGCCCCTCTGGTCAGTTGTGTTTTTGTGGCTCCAGTTCATAAGGCTCTTCACATGTACTCATTTGGCCATGCTGCCATGGAGGAGGAACAGCCCCTAGCTGCACCACCACCAGGGCAGGGTAGTCCTGTGTGGTCTAGCTGGCCTACAAGAGTAAGATAGTAGTAGTAGTATTCCTTCTCATAGTAATGATAATACTGTTTGGGGTAGTATGGTATTTAGAAGAACAGCATCCCGTACACACTTTGATAGGGACTACCCCGGCTCCACCTGAGCATCTGTTCGTGACGCTGACCCCGCATAAAGAGAGAAATAGATAGACATATGTTGAAAATGCCTTCCTGCAAATGCTTCATCAAGTACACAGTACCACTAATGCCACGAATTGCTGGGTGTGTGGGTTACTCCACTCAGTTATGCACAAGAATGATTTACTGGTGTCTTTACCCCTGTCGTACCTAAGTAGCTGTGAGGCATGGTTCCAGTTGCTTTCCATGGTGTATATTCATTATCATGCTGGTGCTATGAATATGATAAAGTCTGATTATGAAGCAGTGTTGGAATATATAGTAGTACACCAGGGTTATACACCTGGGACAGAAGGAAAGGAGGGTACCTTACATCCAGGAGCTTGCATGAATGTTTACGAGGATAACAAGAATGCCACATGGCTACAAAATGAAATGTTGGATTTTCAGGGATTCAATGTTACTTAATACTTTAATTGTTTCCATGAGCGAAATGTCACCGAAGATAAAGCCATGCCCGTACCTGTGGTTCATACAGCAGCTAGTTTCTGTGTTGAAGGTTCTGGGAACATTCCAGTGGGACAGAGCAGTTGCAACTACACATATCGGTTAAACACTACTAGTAGCCCACCCTTGCTCACACCTCCAAATGTATACTTTGTTTGTGGGGAGCAGGCCTATACATGGCTCCCCAGGGGATGGTCTGGCCGCTGTTATGTCTCATTTCTTTTACCTCCAGTTTACATTGCACCATCCAACTACCACAAAGACCACAGGCTGCAGCGGAGAAGTGTTTACTTGTCCCGGGTAAGGAGAGTTATTGATACAGCAGATATCAATCAAACTGATACTACCCTACAGCAATTCACTGATGCCACGAAGGGTATTGTGCCTTTCTGGGGACCTATGTATAATAGTGTTAGCATCCGTCGTCTCACCAGAGTTATAGAAGGGGTTATCAACACCACAGCAGGCATACTCACTAACATCACGGCTGAGCTCCAGGCTACCAGACTCGTTGCTCTTCAAAATCGGATGGTTTTAGATGTCATCCTTGCAGATAGGGGTGGAGCTTGTCGCGACATAGGCAGCAGTTGCTGCGTTTACATCCCAGACCACACCCCTAATGTATACTCAGCTATCCAGAAGTTACATAGGCTTGCATCCGATATCCATCAGGACAATGGTTCATGGTCCTTGACAGGGTGGTTCTGGGGTCTGATATCCTGGGGTTGGAAGATACTCCTTTTTAGGTCTCGCATATAGCGTTGCAGCGCAACGCGCTGCCATCGCTCTGCGAGGCATGCTCTATACACTATACCGGGGAAGCTTCATTTAAGCTCCGCCCACTCTCCGCCCATCTTTTTGATTGGGTTACATCATAAATGCAGTGTTCTCATTGGTTTTCCCATTGTTAGTCCCTCCTCTTCACGGCCATGTTGTCATTTGTAGACTTCCGAGGCTATCAGCCCCTTTACTGTAATGCTATTTTCTCCTTGTGTTCCCCCCCCGCCCCCTCCCGCAGTCCGTCACTTTTCACCCCCCTTCACACCTCCCCCCCTCCCGTTCGTGCCTTTTTCGACTCCCGCACTTTTGTTTACAATGCAATAGGTCTCGCGTAAATACGGGTCCTATTGCATTTATAAATGCTTTTTTCCCCTGGGATTGGCTAACTCAATTCGCACTCTATTTTGCCTGACCTGTCCAGCATACATGCGCAATACAAACGTTACCCGGAAGCAGAAGCGCAGCTGTAACAGGGTCAATATTAGCAGTAGCAGCATGGTGGCTGTAATACTAATGCGCGTTCTGCAGTGCGTTTAACGGAGGGCAGGCAGGAGCCTTAGCCTGTACACACGGGGATGAGGGAAGGTTACGTTCCGCCGTCGCCGCCACTCGTTAGTGCTTGTTCTCCTTATGTTGTCTTTGTATGTTTAAGACATGTGAACAACTAAGCACTGAATCAAAACGACTGATGTATGGCATATTTTACACCGTCTGTCAAATTTTGACATGGATTTAATTGCTATTGTTTACATTGTTTATTTACATTAAGGAGCACCATTTCATGGCTCGACAAGACTGTCCAAGTCATGTGAACATTTGAGCATTGAATCAAAACGATCCATTAAGGGCTTACTTTTCACTGTTTGTCAGACTGTAACATTGCTTTATTCACCATTGTTTAAATCAATTGTGTGCAAAATGAGTCACCCTTTCTAGGCTCAAGATTATCTATATTAGCCCGTCGTCCACCTCGTTAATTAACCTCTCCTTGAAAATCCTGAATACACTACCAGCACACAGGTGTTCCCTGTGCACTGCTGATTGACTGCGGGCCATTGATGACTCACACGTCATCACGTGCAGTTAATTAAAATGCCTTCCTTCCCCCTCGGGCGCCGGCTTTTCAGTCTCAGAGCTGCCCCGACCGAGGTAAGACGCGACAGCACTTCGCTGCACGCTTTGCTTGTTTTATACACTTTGGGCTTATTTGCACATGGGGCCGACATTGCCCCAGCCTGTTTGCTGCCGCCCGCACGCGGGTGTGCGTATTTACTCAAATTAATGCCCCAACACTTTGAATTAGATGCATTAGGGTCTGGTCTACACGCGTCTCTCCCAGCGCGTACTCCCGCTGCTGAACGCTGTTGTGGACACAGATTCCTTGCGCAATGTAAATCCACTCTCGGGATTTTAAACACTCTGCGATTATACACAGGGTCATCACTGGCCCAGCCTTTGATCCTCCGGTTGCACTCGGGTGACTGGAGTCACTTGTTTCTATGCTCCGGCACTCCTTGCATATAATTTAACACGCCGGCAGGGCACAAGTCCTAAACAAGCATTTGCAATGCAATAGGTCTCGCATTTACGCAAGTTTAAGCTATTGGCATTGTAAATGACAATGCCTATTATTTTTGTTTTTTAAAACATAAATAAAAGGCACTGTCATTTACAATACCAATAGCTTAAACTCGCAATGCGAGACCTATTGCATTGAAAATGCTTTTTCTAGTAGCTATTGCAGGTGTCATCATCACGTGCTGCCTATGTGTCAATTGCCTTCCAGCTTGTTGCACCTATTGCGTGAGTAAACTCACCCCTACCCCTAAATTGTCAGGACGTAATGATAAAGCTTCTCCTATGATGATGCAAGAAATACAGGATATGATGCTAATAGATGAGGGTATTTTTGAGTATTAAACATATCTTGCTATACATGTGTTGCTTTATTTTCCTTTGATATTAGAGTGACTATGCATTTTCTTTATCCCCTGCTTAGTATTGTAAAGACCCTTACCGGATAGCATCAATAAAGCATTTAGCCTCCACTGCTAAAAGGAGGGTCTGTTAGGTTTGAAAACCCCATTCTCGTTATACCCTTGTTCCATGTTATATTAGGTTAGCAGTGTGCGGCTAAATTAGACACCATTCGTATCCACGTTATGCAACCCACTGAGTTGTCCCTGCAATGTGCAAGTTTCAGTTAGCGAGTGTGACTCCATTTTGTATTTCGTAATCCCTATTAGGCTATGTCTGAACTAGGCCTCATTGTTCGTATTGCTTGCCTCAGCAGAACGCTGTATTTAGTTATTATTTTCTTTCCTGTTCAAGGTTGCCTTCTGACTTGCTAATGAATAAGCCATTCTGCCTTCGCATACCTATCCTTGTGTGTAGCTCTGCTCCCACGTTAGGAGATGCCGAGCCCCAGCACGGCAACCTTGAGATAGTGATAGCGTGTACCCATCTAGCAGGTGGTAGCTCATCCTTCTGTGCCTCCTTTGTTCATGTTCGGCCTAAGCCGGTAACTTTCCACTGTGGGCGTGGTTGGAGGTTCTTGGGAGGAATATTATGCGTTGCAGACTGTTGGGGGGCCAGTCCCTCTGCAGACATCTTAGGGTGCAGGTCAGATTGGACTCCTCTGCAGAGTATTGCTAATAAACCACTGTTTGTATTCTCTACTGTCTGACCGACTCTTCATTTTGTGGAAGGCTGTTAGGAGGTTGTAGATAACCCGGGTGGCCCTTTTCGGGTCACTTCCTTCAAAGTGGCGCACACAGCTTAAAAACCAAAAGAAGGAAATTAGCAGTAACATAACATAATCCAATGTATTTCATTCTGAAGATGAAACATGTTGCTGTTTCCAGAACTTGAATTGGAAATATAGAAGTGTAGTTATGCACTATTCAGACTACCTGTTTGTTCCTGAGAAGTGCAAGTAAGCTCCTATGAAATGTATTGCAGCAGTACTAAGAAGTGGTACTATACATGGCAGTATTGGACAAGGGGTGGTGTGAGTTTTTTGTGTGTGAGGTGGGCAGCTGGGAGAGGAGGAGCATTTTTTAATAAGGGAGAGGATGCTCAGCAGTGCCTTTACCTACTTGCGCTAAGAAAGCTGTGGGTTTTATGTAGCGCCACGTGTGCTGAGCTCCCAAGCCAAGTGAATATTACAGCGCAGGTCACACACTCCATGCATGTCGGTGGGACTGTGAAAGCATGCCAGGTGCATTTAACTGTAAGCTGTTCACTTAGTGCAAGGCAAACAAGAGCGGCACTACTCAAGATTGTAAATATGAGCACTGATAAGGGCTGGGCTTGTCTATTTTTCCAGAGAAATCCAGAGCTGTCCTAATAATCCTGCCTGCTGGCTGTGATGGAAGATCGTGCGTGGCAGCAGGGGTCCGTGTGGCATAGTCCTGCACTTTTATCCAAGAAATACTGCCAGTTTCATGTGCACATACAATTTGCAATGTGGCAGACTTCGGCCCACCCAGATATTAACACAAATGATGGCATGTTTTTGGACACCTGTGAGTAAAGGGACTGACACAAAAATGATTTTTAAAATATTTTTTACATTGTCTTACGGAACAGACTAACCCACAATATAGCTTATACTTGTATGATGCTCCTGCAAAAATGTTCCCTTACATTACAACATTAATGTTATGTTGTCTACGAATAATGAACATCCTTTTGCTAGAAAAACAGATCAAACGCATCCTAGCTCAAAAAAACGACTTGGAGCTTAAGAAAATGGCCGTACAACGTCCTCTTTCCAGGTATATTAAGCTCTTTGGAACACTGAATGGGAACCTGGATGGTACTTTAAGAACTATGGGGCATATTAGCAAGAAGAGGCGATAATCATCGCTAACCCTGGTTAGCGTGATTTTTTTTATCGCCGGCTATCGCTGGAATATATCGCCACGCTAACGCTGTATTAGCAACGATTAGCGCTATGGCGATGAATATTCCAGCGATAGCGGGGTAATGGGCCAACATCGCTGAAAAACCAGCGATGTTGCATGGAGAAGGGAGAACACCTTGCTGATACGACCCTGTGGTCGTATCAGCATAATCCACCCCCCATGTTAGGTATGGTAACACCTGCTAATTGCAGGTGTTAAATAAATGGCGATGACCCCGGTTAGCGCGACTTTTCACGTCGCTAACTGGGGCCATGGCCACCTTGCTAATAGGCGATAGGCCTGTTAGCGAGTGTTTCCCAGGTTTGTTCGTCGGAACGCCCACTTTGCATGTCATTAGCGATAAATATCGCTGACATGCAAAGCGGTAAAAAAACGGGCGCTAATGCCCGCAAACTGTCGCTAACTGCTGTTAGAGACAGTTTGCTGATAGGGCGATATAAATATCGCCGCTTTAGCGGCAAAAAGTGCCGCTAAAGCGGCGATAGTGCCCTTGCTAATATGCCCCCATGATGTACCGGCATGGAACTCACAAAAGTGGTTGTCTCAGGGTCCACCAGAACAGTGCTTTAAACAGGAAGAGACAGAATTTCATTTTGATTTGCTAGTTAGATCTTCTTTTGTGTCCCAATAACAGGCCGCCAGGCACTCATGTGAAAGCTGGAATGAGCTACAGGCAAGCAGAAGGCCATCAAGCCGACTGTTCGCTGAGACCAAGTAGACGCATATTGTGAAATGGATGTTTGTTTCAGTGATGTGGTGGGTCATCAGCAGGGACAAAAAGAGCTATTCTAGCCTTTAGTATAAGGCTGATCCTGTAACCTAATGCTTTTGAGTTAAACACTGAACAGACATGAACTAGATGACAGATACAATATCCTGGTGAAAGGGTGTCCAGAACCGGCAGTGGTTTGTGAAATGGAAAACTGCATTGTTTTTCAGCTATCTAGGTAGCAACGTTTTAGGACCTCGTAGGGGTGATGTGCACTGGCAAACCAGCCAGTACTTTGGAAATGGCACCTGGAATGGTAGGGCCCTGCATAGCAGTGTGATTGTGGAAAGATCTTGTACAAGAGCGTGCTAAGTTTTTCCCCTTGTGAACTTTTTTACAAACTCTGGAAAACTCAGAAAGGTTGTGATGTATATATTATGGGGAACATTTTGGCACTGTGGGTGTAATGCAACATTTCACTTTCAGTGGGACATGCCTTTCAAAGAATAGCTTTGGAAAGAAAACTGTTCTGCAATAAATGTTTTCCGAGAATTAATAAACTGTGCAACCCTCATGGAATGCAAAGTGTGTAAACTCCACTGGCAAAATGTATTTTGTTGACCTTTGGTCTTGTATTGGAAATGTGCAATCACTACCAGAATGTTCAAATATGTGTTTCCCATTTATACAGTGCTCAGTAGCACATTTTTTTGGAGTGATTCTAAACCAAGAAACAGGGTAAATGTTTTAAATGTGACTTTGGTCTAATTTTCACATAACGAGCACAAGAGTGGATGAATCCTACCTTTATTTTTTTAGCTACGATTTAACTTTTTCATTACAATAGTTTTGAAAGTGTAACTTGAATTATACCAAAGGATGTACTACCGGGTTTTACAGCACTTAATATATAATGACAGCACTGGCTATCTGCCTTTCTTTATGGTTTAAACACAACCAGTGCTATTACAAAAGTTGTGCAAACCAGCGCTTTTTAGCTCCAATTCTGATTGGCTTCAAAAACGCCCAACTATTTACCTCACGAGGAAAAATTATGGACTGCCAAAGCGGTACAAGGACATACAAATGTATAATGTGTGCTATTCAAATGGTGTTGACTATGAAACTGAATGTTATTTAAATACACTGTATGAATACTTCTCTCTTGTGTCTATTTATGTTGCCCCATACTGTAGCACTGTGTATGCATAGTTGAGATTAACGGTAATGTGTTGGAAACCTGTAGTGCCTACTGCAAACTAAAGTGTTCCAAGGCAATGCAGCAGATGCCAGCACTCCGTCGGAAAAGCTAAGTTTCCCACCCGGCCGGTTTACTACCTGCAACACAGGTAGTCCCGGCCGTCACCAAAATAAGCAGAATTACCTGAATCCTGTTTTTTCCCTCCTTATCTAAACAAACTTTAAGCAGCTAATATAAATAGAAAGCCCTTCTAAATGTGTTCTAGAGATGCGCTAAAGGCCCCTGATTAATAATTAAAAGAAACCAAGGCACAAAACTCAAGTTATAAATTAATACAACGATTTTGATTAAAGCCCTATGTAGTATGTCCGGACCTCTTCAGACAACAACCGGCCGGCATTTTTTCTTTTCGAAAGAAAGGAACCATGGGAACAGCAAAGGCATTCTTTCTAGAACAGATGGGCTTTAAGTCCTGACAATTGCTCATTAGTGAATGATTTTGAAGGAGGAATAGTAGCAAGAAATTCTACAACTGTGGTTCGGAGACAGAAAAACATCTTTCTTCTCTGGCACATGCAAACTTAAATGATCAGCAGAAACACCCGAGTAGGTGTTTAGTGCCAGATATTCCTAAAACAGGCTGCGACTAATTCACAAAGGCATTTTAATGTCAGAGAGATAGTTTAGATTCAACTGACGAACAATGTGGGAGACAACTGATCGATCTAAGGAAGGCGTGAACAAGTATGCGTTTCTTACACCAGAAATCAGACTGCCAGTAGTATGCTTTTCAATATACAAACCTCCAAATTCCTCTCTGAGAGCAAAGCTTCGTAGAATTTCAAATAGAGATAAAAAAAGTAATTTAAATCCACTGACCCAGTAAAGTTGTGGCAGGGCAGGCTTATTAAATTTGGAAAAATGTTTTAGCAGTAGTGGGTAAAGGCCGATGATGTTTATTTAAATCATCTATACGTCTACTTACCCCTCATACCACTGTCCAATTTTTGTTTAAATACATCATATCCACATAGACAATGACCTTGGTAATACGACACGAACGGCAAATGACTCGCCCATTAATACAATGTGATATTTCATAGCCGGTAATCCACGAGCGGCTCGACTGTCAGCATCTTGCACACTCGGTGAAGCTGCTCGAGGCTTCGCTCGTGGCGACTTCCTGCTTAATTCATGCATTCTGAATGGCATATTCCATGGCGGTGTCGAGTTTCCTGCTGTCATGGCAACTAACGGAGAGGCATTTTCATTAATCATTTAGAGCACATGAAGTCTCGGCCAGTCTGATTGCGGCATATAGAGTAACCTCCTAGCGCCGCTTGGGACTCTGTTGAGTTGAATTAAACAAGCATTTGCAATGCAATAGGACTCGCATTTACGCGAGATCTATTACAGTGGAAACGGGAGTGTGGGCGTGCGAGAAGGCACGAGCGGGAGTGCGGTTGGGGGGCAGGGGGTGGGCCGAGAAGTCACGGACTGCGGGAGGGGGGGGGCACAAGAAGAAAATAGTGTTTGTAGTAAAGGGGCCAGTAGCCATGGAAGGATACTAATGACGACATGGCCGTCATGAGGAGGGACTAACAGGCCTAAAACCAATCGGAAGGCAGCATTTAGGAACTAAACCAATGAAAAAGATGGGCGGAGAGTGGGCGGAGTTTCCACGAAGCTTCCACGCCATACTGAATACTGCATGCCTCGCAAAGCGAGCAGCGCATGCGGGCTGCCGCTATAGGCTCAACCTAAAAAGAAGGCGCACCCCTGTGTTTTCCCTAACGCTGGCAGTAAAATTAGCTGCCTAGTGCCAACGCAGGCACCTTTGCACCATAGTGCAAAGGTGCCTGCATTGCAGGGAATGATTGTTTATGTGCAGGATGGGGTTCCTTCCTGACATAAACAATCAATAATGGCGATTTGTTACTTCTATTTGTGCTGCATTCTGCAGCACACATAGAAGTAGAAAATTGTCATTATTTCATGATTGTTTATGTGCAGGAAGGACCTTCCTGCACATAAACAATCATTCATGGAGTTTTTCTCTTTCTGTGTGTGCTGCAAAATGTAGCACACATAGGAAAAGCAACAAGCATTTGCAATGCAATCGGTCTCGCCTTTGGGACCTTATAAGTGTTTAGCGATACAGCACATTATCGCATACTACTGTAACGTAGCCTCGCTCACATGTATTTTCAGCACAACGGCATCCCTATGTGATGATAATCCCCACAACACATGGAAGACCCAATGATTTCCAGTGATTATTATACATATATATTTTTTAATTACAGAAGCACGAGTAAAAGCAGTAAAGTAATTAATAATGGCATCAGTCACTAAACTGGAATGAGCATTGATAAAATACTTGGAATAAACACAGGCCTGCCATATGGGAGGAGGGAAAAGATTACTGGGAAAGATGGCTCAGCAAATTACACAAATATAGAAGTAGCCAATAATAAATAAGCGCCGCAACTGATACATTCAATAGTTTTTGATGTTTAACCTAATAAGGATGAAAGTCTCAGTCAACAGTGCTAATAAGAAAGATTTACGAAATAACGGTGGTATAACATAAGTGTCCACTCCCTCTACTTGGGTATCTATTCCCCAAACACTTTAAAACTGTTTGAGCTCAGCTAGCAAAGAAGGCACCACAGAGATTTCTTAAATGTTTAGCATCTCTAACGAGCTGGTAGGGCTGGGGCAAGCAGTTGATATTGTTTCTTATAATAGCACTCTGATTATTTCCTGGAATCTACTGAATTATACAAAGAAAAGGGGAGCAAGTCAACTGGCAACATTTTTATTCGTTTTTCATTCAGCTTGTTCACTCTTGCATTTTTCAGTGAAGTGTTTTTCTTTTCTTGAAGCCTTGACATCTGTGGGCTACCACATCAGACTGAAGGCGTGACATTTTTCCATCACACCTAAGCTACCAGCATCAGCATATCTACTGAGTTCCTCTCCTTTGGCAGGGTTAGTCTTGCGGCCGCCTGGCAATGCCTGTCATATGGCACGTACTCGTTTTAGCCACATTTAAGACATCATATTCCGTTTCTCTGCAATATCTGAATAAAAATGTTTTGCAACCTGACCGTTTCTTCATCTGTCTGTAAACTGCAGGGCCCCATTATAAAAAATAATTGCTCGACATTTGCTTCCATAAGGCACACCCAATTTAAAGTTGCTACTGCATTATTTTGATTAAACGTGTGTCGTTTGTAATAATGGGAGTGACATTTAATCTTTTTTTTTTTCTGGCAGAAAAGGAAAACGTATTACAGGAATACACAATTTGTTTTTTTTCCTAAGGCCATGCTTCATTTCCAAAGTCGACAATGTAAAGTCTAGAGCTCTTGGCCTTAAGAGTATGCACTGTACTCACGTAAGTTCTAAACTATGATGTTGTTTAGGATGACCACAGTTTATTATTAGGGATTAGTGTTGTGATATTGAAAGCACAGATGAAGTTTTAACATTTTCTCTCAAGGAAGCATACTTAGAAGCAGGGTTTGCACAAATAAAAATCTGATGCGGCTCTCCACATTCTAACACGCCTGCTCCTTAGTCACATTTTGAACCCGTAGTTACCTACTAGCACCCGAACAATATTTAATGTGCGTTCCTTTAGCAGTGGACCCTGGCACACCTTCTGGGAAAATAACACCCAGGTGCTTGTGATCTTGTTTAAAAGACTACTTTTAGACCAACAAGATAAGCCAGCCGGACATATGAACAAACGTAGCGCCTACAGATAAAGATATTCTTGCAAATACCGGCTTGTACTAACTGCAACTGCTTTAATTGGCTGCTGAAATTCATGGGTATATTCACAAGAAAGTGCGATAAACATCGCCAAAATAGCTTACCGAAACTTCTCACATCGCAGTCCATCGCGGGAAAATAACGCTGTGTTAACGTGGCATTCTCAACACGGCGATACCGTGTGATATTCGCACGATAACGCGGCAAATATCTGCGAAACAACTACCGCGACGGCGATAAAAATCCAAACCCTAACGCGAAAAAAGTTGCGATGGGCCCAACCGTGATAAAATCAGTGTGATAACTAGCGAGAGGCCAGCAAGTCCCACGCGTCATGCGGGGAAAAGCACAAGAAAAGCACCCAAAAAGATCACACCAAAAACAAGATGAACTGCGGAGCACCAAGGATGCACCCGGACCGAGTGCAGAGGACAACGTGAAACCCACAAGACCCACGGAGGCCCAGCCAGGAAGCCAGGTGTCGTGGAAGGGCAATGAGAAGAGGAAGAGGAAGACGGGGTACAGTCTGCAGGAAACCCGGATCCACGTCACGGATGAGATAGAACACCACCACCAACTGTACGTCACCTCCAACGTGTCATTGGCAACAAAGACGCTGAGATGGCAGACCATTTTGGACCATGTGAATGCCGTTGCTGCGCCGAGGAGGACAATGGAAGAGGACAAGAGGTGCTGGAATGATGCGAAGGGAAAACCCAAGAAGGAACTCGCTGCCAACATGAAAGCAGCAATGCACATTGGAGGTGGGGGGCCAGCAGAACACCAGGAGCTGGATGAAATGGAGAAAATGGTGGCCACAGTCATCAGTCGGGAGACGGTGACAGAATCTGAGGACCCGGACACTGCTCAACATGACCTGACACAACATCCATAGGGTCAGTACCGACCAGGGAGTGGGGGGACGGGGGGAGATGGGCACAATGGCACACATGCACAATTAAGCAGAGCACACTGCACACCCACAATGACTCTAGATCATGTCCCTGATCCCCCTGGAACACCTCAGCACACACACAAACACCAAGTAGTCCCACCGCCACCATGTGCCCAAAGGGGCCCCCACTCAACACATCACCAATCACACAACCAACACATGCACACGTGCGAAACCCAGTGAAGATGCGCATCCGTCAGCCACACTGACAATGCAAGAGACACTACATGACGAGTAGCATGGCTGCAGTCCAACTATCATGTCAATGTGCAGGCCACGACACTGAGGTGGCTGAGTGCGGGCCACATCCGCAAAGGTGCAGGTCACACTCGGACACATCCACGTGCACAAAAAACCCCTGACGTCAACGACACATCCGCCGACAGACCATGACCACGAGTCACAACTAGACGAAGAGCACAATTCACTGAAGTCTGCAACATCTCAGCACTGTAGATGCACAGAAGTGAAAGGCACACCGCCTGAAAGGGATGAGTGGCAGCCAATTCAGAGCTGCAGGGGCGACTCAGCCACAGTGCAGCTTACACACATAAGAATAAGAGCACCCCAACATTGTCAACAATGTGGTACATACTGCAACACTTTCACAACAGAACATAGGGCACAACTGGTGCCGCATGCGTGCACAAAATGGCCAATGACATCTGGCATTGCAGGAATCTGTGACATGACAATGGACGAGTACAACCTGTAACCTGTAATAGTTTTATTTACAAATGCAGTGCCA
This sequence comes from Calotriton arnoldi, assembly GCA_963921515.1. Taxonomy (NCBI): domain Eukaryota; kingdom Metazoa; phylum Chordata; class Amphibia; order Caudata; family Salamandridae; genus Calotriton; species Calotriton arnoldi. The sequence goes on from CAWUFW010000579.1 coordinate 971,265, forward strand.
GTGGACATTTTGTACTGTCCCATGATTGTACAGGACGGACACAAAGTGACGTGCTCAGGTGAAGAAATTGGCAATGAGGGTGTTCCTACGGGCTATTCCTGCTGCAGCTGCAGTGGGGTGTGGGCCACCTGCCCCATCGTCCTCATCATCGTCCGGTGCATCTGGCACTTGGATCCATGGGGCATTGGAGCGTACACAGATGTTGTGCAAAACACAACATGCAACGATCATCTTGCACACGATGTCTGGCCTGTACAGGAGCCTTCCGCCTGTGATGTCCAGGCACCTGAAACGTGACTTCAACACGCCAAATGTGCGTTCCACGATGCCCCTGGTGTGTATGTGGGACGCATTGTACTGCCTCTGGGCATGTGTGTTCGGGTCTTGGAGGGGTGTCATCATCCAAGGGCAGAGTGCATATCCCTGATCACCTGTGACAGTGCAGAGAGAGATGAGTCAATAGGTGGTTCGGCATGATGTGTTGGCAGGCACACTAGTCCAGTGACGCCTGTGCTGGCTGTGCGTGGGGTGAGTGTAAGACAGCCCCCAGGGAGTGTTTGGTGCTGGCAACAACTACAACAGTCATCACTCAATGTCATGTGGCGATGACGTGTGGCTCACGGAGGCTGAGCATGTGTGCAGTCTGCGATGATGCCATGTCCTGGCTGGTCCCGCCTTGATGTGATTGGTGTGCGGCTGGCTGGTCCGCAGTGCATGCCGAAGCCAGTAGTCTGCAGGGGCCCACAAACATGTGTCGCCAGCTTGCGTTGAACAGGGTTAGTGGCACCACGTGTCCTGGCTTGCGTTGAACAGGGTTAGTGGCACCACGTGTCGCCGGCTTGCGTTGAACAGGGTTAGTGGCACCAGGTCAGTTGTTGCTAGTGTTCGGTCACCTCCGTAACGAGGATCCGGCTTTCATCCGGACTGAACCGCATCTTCCTCTTACTCCTCTCCGTGCGTTCACTGGTATGGACTCTGCCATTCATGAATCACGACTAAGTGCTGGATGTGGGACCTACTGGACCGCAGTGTAGGCCGGGGGCAGTGGTCAGCACGGGCCCACAGACACGTGTCGTGTGCTTGCGATGCAGAGTTTGGGACACCAGATCGAAGGGAGTTTAGTGATATTAACGCTGCCATCAACATTTGGTCACTGCCATTCAAAACTAAAGACTCAGTTCCAAATGTGTCACCAACTGGGCCGCAGTGTACGCCGGTGGGGTATGTCAACAAGAAAGGAGTGCTGTGGGCCTGCATCGTGGAGGCCAGCGATGGTCTGAGGAGGCTGCCAAGGTTGCGGGCCTGGGGCTTGGAGCTTGCACCGGCACGTGGTGGGCCCTCTTTGACACACGCCGGTGTCGGCAGGTGAGCAGAGCGCCTTGGTGCGCTGGGGCAGGCAAGACGGGTCTGGGGACCAGCGGCCTGGGGTGCAGCAGTCGCACAGGGTCGCAGGCCCCGCCGCTCACGGCGTCCGCCTCGTGGTGGGCTGAGACACGCTGCCCTGGCAGACACGTTGGCCATTCCAGAAGAGAACGACGCCCAGAGCGACTGGGTTTTTATTCACACCCCTACGCAGGCCTGGCATACGCTGGGCCAACCCACTCCGCCCACGCCTACAGGGGGGGACGTAACGGGCGACATTTTCGCATTCTACCCCACAGCCTGTGGTGACATGGTAGCGTCCACTGGCCACTACACTCCATGCACCAGCAGTTAATGTCCACATGGACATTTCCGTGGTTTGCATACTCAAGTCTGTCCAGCACATCCACGCCACACTTGTCATTGGGTAGGTTCTCATTCATTAGTCATTTGCCTCCTTCGCACATGCCTGCTTCCAACCTCTCCACACATTCTGCTATTGTGTGGCTGTGGTGCCATGCCGTAGCTGGGTTGTGTACATGGCAAGCCCAGGTTCCCAATTGAGTCGTGTTGCCGTGTCTGGTCGGTGGGCATGTTGTGTGACATGTTGCATGTAGTTTTGCTGCATGGCCATTCCCAGAGTCGTGAGTTGCATGACTGTGGAGTTGAGGTGTGTGGTGTGTTCATTTGGTACTTACCAACGAGCAATGCATTCCCATAGGTGCCATCCTGGAAGCGCTGGTTGATGATGGACTGTCGGAAGATGAATGAATCATGCACACTGCCTGGGTAGTTGGCCACAACATTGGTGAAGAGTCCCTGGTGGTCCACTATTGCCTGCACATTGATGGAATGTGTGTGCTTTCTGTTGCGGTAGTTGTGTGCAGTGTTGGCAGGGGGCACAAGTAGGACATGTGTGCAGTCAATAGCCCCCAACACGTGAGGGAATCCAGCTATGGCGTAGAAGCCTTGCTTGGTCTCCAGCTGCTCCTGCGCAGTGTGGGGGAAGGGAAGGTGCTGGGGTACCAGGCTGATGATGGCATCCAGGACAGGTGTGATGAACTTGGATAGGGCTGGCTGTGAGACTCCTCCGACTCTGGCAGTTGTGGGTTGGAAGGTACCAGAGGCCAACAAGTGCAGCACAGCACAGGATGTTAGTTCTCCGCTGTGTTGGTACCGTCAGCCTGTGGGCGATGTGGGTCAGGATGCGGAGGATGGTTGTCCTTTTGAGCCTGTAGTGGGCAATGACCTCCTCTGGCGTTAAGTCTGTGAGGCTGGTGCGTTTATGGTAGGTCCGCTGTCTTTGTCTGCGCTGCCTCTGTGGTAGTCCGGTGGGGGGGACGGGACGGTTCCTGGGGGTGGTGGCAGGCCTGGGGGTGGTGGCGGTGGGTGTTGTGGCTCTCTTGGGTCTCCGAGCTGCATGATCAGTAGCTCCATGGCGTCTGTTGGTCTTCAGGTGTGGCTCTGGTCTGGGCTCCCTTTCATACTGCAGGTAGTCGTTCTGCTTAGCACCAGCAAAAGGCAGGTGTTAAATCCCTGCTGCTACCGCAGCTTATCGCCTGTTTTTGACTCGCATCGCAGATCTGGCGGTGTTGTCTTTTCGTGTGTTTTTGCACAGACACGGCTATTCTGCATCTCATTAGCGTTAGTTGGCGGTGTCATCCGTGGCGATGTTTGTTGCGGCAGCTTTCGCAGGTTATGTGGCGATGTAGGCAGTTAGCACCAGCTTGAGAATGGAGCGATAATTTTATCGCCGCTTTTGCTGCGCTAAAGTGCCAATAACTCGGCGATAAGTCCTTGTGAATATGACCCTAAGGGGCATATTAGCAAGACCCACGTTAAAATTATTGCCGTTTTAGCGGCAGGAAACTGCCGCTAAAACGGCGATAATGGGCTTGCTAATATGCGCTATAGAATTCCAATAGAAGCCCATGTTAGATGTCCTGCACATCTAACCTGGGCTTCTATTGGAATTCTATAACGCATATTAGCAAGCCCATTATCGCCGTTTTAGCGGCAGTTTCCTGCCGCTAAAACGGCGATAATTTTAACGTGGGTCTTGCTAATATGCCCCCAAGTCTATTAAGTTCACTTAACATTTTTTACTAAAAAGATAAATACGTTCGAATAAATAATGATAATAAAAATTTAGAATACAAATAAGCCACATAAAATTAAGCGATGTTTACAGTATGCTACTATACATGCATCCCCGTTCACACACACACTACAAAGACAGCAGGCGATTACATTTGCTATAATGGAAGTATTGTGTTTAGTGGGGGCCGCTTCAAAGTGACGTCGTCATCGCTACAAGCTGTCAGTGGCCTATGAAAAATGATGCCACCTCACAGCAGCAAAATGTGTTAATGGGCCTCCGAGACTCCCATATGTCACAGACGTTGATGGGTACTTCGATTCCGGCTGATTCATTCAATATATTTTTTTTATTATTATGAATGCAATCGCATCACAAGGGACTATACTACAAGCACAGGCTGCTCAGTGTACCGTTCTGTCAGTTTCCTTGGGGCACATGAGGATTCTCGCCGGAACTCACATTATACAACAGAGCTGCAAATCCCCTGTGCAGCCGCCAGCCCCTTCACTCGCCTGACTCATTGGTACTGACAAGTAGAAGATAGTGCTGACTCAGCACCCACCTGAGGCAAGGGACATGTCATTGGCCTACGGCAAACCAGGTGAAAGGGGAATGCCCATGATCCCATTACACATGCCACTGCCAGCCGATCATTATTTTCTGTTCACTTTCGTTTCCTACTGTCGCATGCAAGTTTTTTTTCTTTTAATTCCGAAGGCGTGGCTCCTGGTCGGCCCCGGCTGATGTCGCAAGGATTTTGACATTTACCTAGGTTTACACACCATCTTTATATTTATTCCATGAAACGTGTTTGGAGAGAGAACATCTTCGGGTCTAGACGGGGCTTGGAATCGGTGGATCAGGGTCACACTAAGTTTGTAAATCCTGCAAAATCGGATACATTTGTGGATCAGGACACTCGCAGATAATGATCATGCAGCTCTGGCGAGCAGTGAGGAGAGGGCAAAAGAAAAAGTAGTGCTCTCAAACAAAACATATGGCCACTAATGAAAGGATCCATGTAGCAGGGTCAATAGCCAGGGCGGTAACAAAACATCCACAAGGGGGGACAAATGTACACCATTCACCAATGAAAGCAGTGGAATATTTAAAGGCAGACCAAGCTACAAATGAAAAAGTGGTGGGCGTGTGTGGGTGTGTCCAAACCTCACATAGGGATTACAGCATGCCTCACAGCGCATGCGCGGTGACTCTAGGCTCGACCTAAAAATGAGGAGAAATAAAAGTATTTCTCCTTGTTTCGCCATTCTAACCCCTGCTCTTGCATGGCGTTAATTTTTGGTGCTGCCTCAGATTTACAGAACCTTGTAAATCTGGAGCAGCGTCAAAATGCAATTGGTGTTGGTATGGAACAGACACAACAATACCCATTGCACATGCCTTTCTTGCAGATACCTGCTTGAAAGGGTTCCATATTTACAAAGCGGCGTTAAGCCACTTGGTATATATGGAGCAGGGCATTGCACCACAGGAACGTCATTAAAAGTGACTTTCCTGTGGCGCAATGCCCTTGTAAATATGCACCACTGTGTTCTGAATAGGCCCTGGTGACATTGTCTTTTTATCGACCTAACATCACATACTTTCCAGTATTTTCCATTACCAAAGTGACCTGTAATGCTTGATATTACACCATCATTCCTTGTCGTGTAAATGAGATTTTGTTAAGGAAAACAGCCTTTTGGGAGAACACACAACCAACAGGAGAAAGTTGATCAAACACGAGCTGCAGTGTATGAGACTGGTTATTGTACATTTTCTACGGTGTTAAAAAAAAATTTGGGCAGGGTTAATTGTTAGTTATATTTTTCTTCAGTTTCCATGTTGCCATGCTGTTGTTAATTTTTTTATCTAGGCTCAACTCCTGGATTCTCCCATTGTTGTTTTACTGGTGGTGTATACTCTTGTGCATTGTTCTAGGGCATATATTTATGGAATCCATCCTGTTGTGCTGCACATGTTTGTTGGTGGAGGGGGAGGAAGGGGCTGCTGCAAGGAAAGTCAGCCATGTTCTTTTTGTGTATCATACAACCTACTTCCTTGTCATGTGCTTGTTGACCATTATATGTCTTCTTCTTAGTAAGCCATTTAGGACCAGATGTAGGTAACTTCAATTTAGCGAGTCCTTAATAGCGATTTTTACCGAATCGCTATTAAGGACTCGCCAAATGGAATGTAGGTAGGAATCGCTCAAATATTAGCGATTCCTTAACATTCCTTAATAACGAATCGGTAATTGAGATTCGTTATTTAGGAATACCTAGCCATTCCTTCCTATGGGCTAGGAGGCCCATATGAATGAATGGGAAGATATTCACTATTAGCGATTCGGTATTACCGAATCGCTAATAGCGGGAGGTATTTCAAGGGTGCCAGGGTGTCCAAAGGACACCCTGTTGCACCCCTGAAATGTGCATGTGTGCACATGTGGCGCACATACATGCCCTAAGGGCATGGATGTGTGCCAAATGGCACATTTGAAAAAGCAATGAAGTGCTTTTTCAAAGGAAATCGCTACTTACCACCAACTTGAAGTTGGTGGTAATTAGCGATTCCTTAAGGCTCATGTGCACTATTTTTAGTGCTACGTACATTGCATTTAAGGAATCGGTATTTCCGATTCCTTAAATGCAAGAGCAAAATAAGGAATTGCTATTTTGCGATTCCTTATTTTGCATGTAGGTATGAACTCACCTACATTGCACTCAGCCAAATAACGGTCGGTAGCGCTGAAATTCTCAGAATTTCGGCGTTAGCGACCGGTATTTCGCCACCTACATCTGGCCCTTAGTGATTGTTCACCATACTTTTACCTTATCAAGGCATATGCTCATCCACCATTTTGTGAAACCTGTGTGTGACTTTTTGGCAGCCATCTTATCTTACTTCTCTATACTTTCTGATTGCTAAGCTGTGCAATTATTCATAATTTTGTGGAAGCAGTATGTGCTCTGAATATTAATTATTAGCCATTCTATGAGACTGTTCAAAGCCTTCTGCTGGAGCACTGTATGCCATGTCCAGTGCTCTAAATGCATAAACATTTCCAATGAGAGAGTACAAGTACTCTCCTACTAGAAAGGTCTGTCTATTTAAAGCACTGGGCCATTAGGAGTCCTCAAATATTTCTGTTCAGTTTCCTTTTTCATATATATATATATATATATATATATATATATATATATATATATATATATATATATATATATATATATATATATATATATATATATATATATATATATATTTCCTGTTATTATGTTGTGCATTGTGCCTTGCTGTAGTAATTTATATCAAAAAGAACAGATGATGGACGGAATGCTGAACAGCGCAAACATTCACCTCCAGTCAACAGATCTGGGTTTAATCCATCGTTTTTTTGCCCACCACACCACCCCAATTTGGACCCAGTCATATGCAAATCAGTCTTGAACCTGCTCCTCATGGGAACAGTGCAGCCAGAACTGCTAAGTCAGGTACTCCCTGGACCAGAAACAAGTATCCTAGGACTGGTTTGAGGGTATCACCCCTCATCAGCCAGGCAAGCTTGAATCCAGTGGTGCAGTGAGCACAGGACCCATGTCTGGGCATACCCTTCCCACTTAGGGTGACAAAAGCAAAGAGAACAGATGATGGACAGAATTCTGAGCAATGCAATCATTCATCACCAGTTAACAGATCTGGGATAAATCCATCGTTTTGTTGCCCACCACGCCATCTCCAATTTGGACCCAGCCATATGCAAATCAGTTTTTACCCTGCTCTTCATGGGAATAGTCCAGCCCGAACTGCCAAGCCAGGTCCTCCATGGACAGGAAACAAGCATCCTGGGACAGGTTTTGGGGTATTACCCCATATCAGCCAGGCTAGCTTGAATGCTGTGTTGCACTGAGAACAGACCCATGTCTGGGCATACCCTTCCCACTTAGGGGAACAAAAGCAAAAAGAACAGATGATGGTCAGAATGTTCAACAATGCAAACATTCACCATCAGTCAACAGATCTGCATTTAATCCATTGTTTTTTTGCCCACCACTCCACCCCAGTTTGGACACAGCCATATGCAAATCAGTGTTGACCCTGCTCCTCGTGTGAACTGTCCAGCCTGAACTGCCAAGCCAGGTCCTCCCTGGACCGGAAACAAGCATCCTGGGACTGGTTTATGGGTATCACCCTTCATCAGCCAAAAAGACTTCATTTGGGTAGAAATGCATTCTTATTAGTAATACCAACCATTGCACTACATTTTAAATCCTGAATTTGTGCTTCTCCAGACCAAAGATTGTTGCATTGGGCATCACCAGTGCCAAAGCCAGCTCTGACTGCAGTCACCTGTATTCAACTGTGAAGTGCAAAATCATAAAGGTCTGCATACAATACATGGAAATATAGCATTAAACAGTACCACATTCTCCATTAGGTACAAAATGCCTTGAATATGTATAAAAACAGACATATCCTAAAATCAATAATGAAAATTCAATAAGGAGATACAACAAAATAAGTGCAAGTGCATACAGAAAAACACACAAAAAAAATAAAACAAAACAGAGATCTTATGTTCCCAGTCTCAAAACCCCTGATAAGAACAATGTCACATAAAAACATATGGTGGAACTGCAGTGTATTAACCTACCCATGTCCTCGTATCCACCAGATATGATGGCATATTAACCTTATCCCGTCCGCGTATCCACCGGATATGAGGATGGGCGTCGGTTATTATGCCGAAGTTCCATGAAGCACAATTGCCTATTTAACGTGAGGCAGGTCCTCGTTATCCAAGGGGATCTTTCCAGCAACTTGGAGGGTCACTGTTTTAACTTGAAGCACATATGCAATGACGTGAGAGTCTTCACACAAATTTAATGAATGGTGGATTGCTACATTACCCACTGGGGCCACACACTTCGGTTCCTCCATCTTACAGAAGATTAGGTATATATAGGTCCTGGAGAAATGCCAAGTGATCGTCTCTCGACACATCTAAGATGTGAAACATGTTGACCACAGATTGAGATCTAGATACACTCTCTAGATCTTACATTACCAAGTATACCTTCACATTAAAGAGACTAGGATCATTACATCTCATAGTCTCTCACTCTATTTTTAACCTCAACATAGACTCGGAACCCTAATAAATTGATAGTCTGATGATGTCTATAGTCGATTTCAACTCACATCTTTCCAATCTTCTTATCCACTGACTAGAACCAAACTCATACCCTCAGTCACCCACGGGCAATTAAAAGATCTCCAATAAAGCTCCCTCTCGAGGGGCCTGTTGGGCGTTGCAGCATTGCAGCGCCAGCCAATGAGAAGCACGCTCAATGATGAAGCATGCCACCTTCGGGTGGGTGAGAGCACTTGCTCATTTGAGCGCATTATCCCAGTGACTACATACAGACTCCACTGTGAGTCTGCCATAAAGTTAGTTGGCAACAGGAGCGGCCTTATAGATTGTGTTGTAGAGCATACAAACAATGTGCAACATATCACATACTGGAATATTGTCACATTCAGCGGTGGCCGGCTCAGGTAAGCGCGGTGGGGATTGGTAGGGTGCGGCAGGGCGGGAAGCTGACAGACGACGGAATAGGTATTATTTATTTATTTAATTATACCTATTCCGTCGTCTGTCAACTTCCCCCCTCGTTTACCTGGGCCGGCCGCCGCTGGTCACACTCACACACAGGGGGGATTAGACTTTTTATTTAACTTCCATTTGGGTGCAACAGCTGATGAAACATGTCGAATCTAAAGTAGGTCAACAGCCAACGGTGGTGACTAGACATTACCAAGCTAATACAGGGTTCCATCCCACTCACTGTTTTCACCAAAATGTACTGACGCATAGAACTCTTGATAGAGGCAGAAGCCTCGTGACCAGCTTCTACCCTTAAAGAGGAAGCCTGCTTCAGTCAAACAACACCTTCTTTGACAATGCTACACAGGTAGTAAAAGAGCTCTGGTCTGTCCAGCTCTTTCAGATTGGAAATGACACAGTGCAGTCCTGGAATGTGCAGCATGTTGTCCAGGCCCATGCAATCATGAATAATTAACAAATTTAACTTTAATTCATCCTTCAACCATATGAGTCAAAGCAAAAGAGAGCGAAGGAGATCTGAAATATAGCCCAAGCTTAGCTCTTTGTGGACAATCTCAGAGGAGATGCCCTGCGGGACAGCCGGGAGGCCCCTTATAAACATATTTTCCACTACCTGTATCTATTCGGTGGGAGCATACCCCTAGACATCACTACCAAAGCTTGCTACAGGAACACATTTAGCTTAAAAAACCTCTAACAATATCTTGATTGGCTTTTGACCCAAACACCGTGAAAAATCCCTTATGCTAGAAGAAACCATTTAAAAGCTCACCGTTTTGTTCTTGACCAGTGGATGCCAGCTGCAGCATGAATCAAGTGAAATGCCAAGGTAGGTAACATTTTCCACACTACTTAGATGTTGGCCATTTACCACAAATCTTTTTGTTCTAGTATTCTTGGGGCCAACCACCATGACATGAGATTTTTTTAAATTACTTGACAAAACAAGGCTCTCCATAAAACCAGAAAAATATCTAAAAGCCACTGGAGGCCCCTTTCTGTGTGTGCAACCAGTACATCTGCATACAAGAGGGCAGGTGATAACCTGCCACCCATTCTCGGGATGTCCAGCCCATATTCGGATAGGACCTGCTCTAGACGCATGATGATACAGATATAATAAAAAAGGAGCCAGGGCACAACCTTGGTGGACTTGTCTCTTCAAATTTAAATGGTTGGTGCATTCCCCATTGGCCCCAAACCCCATCAAAGCTGTTAAACCATCATGTAGATCTCCCAGGAATGCAACCAGTGCAGGTTCAACCCATTGACATGGATGCCCAGGAGCGTAGTTCTATTTACATTGTCAAATTCTGAGCTGAGGTCTATGAAGGCCAAGTGCACATATCCCCCCCATTGCTTTGGTATATTTAGATATGAGGAGCTGTAAGTTAAGATTTTGATCCTCTGTGCCCCACCCTAATCTGAACCCATACTGGATATCGGACAAAATATTGTTCTCATTTGCCCAGAGATTGAGTCACTCCAGGATCACCCATCAGATAATTTTGACTTCTGTGTTTACTAGTGAAATCGGTCTGAAACCGGCAGGATCCTATCTATCGCCCTTTTTAAATATAAGCACTATCACAGAGCGGCGCCATCCAGCAGCTAATGAGCGTCGATTAGCTGCATTTATATGATAAGTCAGGATAGGAGTCCAAAGATCCACTAGAGACTTAAACAGGTCACAAGGGACCCCATCCAGACCAGGAGCCTTCCCTGTATGTAGGGACAGAATAGCATCCTTAACTTCATCCCACTGTCTTGTAAACCTCGCAACCACCTGCCCAACCGAGGTAAGATTATCAATTCCTTCCAAATAATACAAGATTGAAAAATGATCAGTCCTCGCCAGCACCAAGACTGTAGATACATGGGTTGGGCCCTGTTCTGAACTCAACAGAGGATGATTAACTACCCTCCAAAAGGCAGCGCTGTCCCGCAGCGTACTTGCCATCTGTAGGCTCTCCCACATTTCCTTTTTTAAATTATTCTTTCTGACCCTCAATGCCGTGTGGTATACAGCCCTGGCCTTTACAGCCTCACCTTACCACAAGGTTTCTTTTTAAGAGCCATCAGCAGCTCTTTATGGGCTCTAGAACAATCCTTATCAAACCACCTACGAAGAGATGGAGGGGAAGCCGCCCCAGTTTTAATTGCCATGCCCACACAATGAGTCAAATACTACTGCTAGGATACAGACATCAGAGGCATCATCATCCAAGCAAATCTGGAATTCGGCAAATCGATCGCAGATTGGAACTATGGGGCATATTTACAAGGGCTTATCGCCACCAGAATGCCACTTTTTATGGTGCTCTGGTGGCAATAAGCCCTTTGCCTTATTCACAAGGTAGCGCTTTATTGGGGACATCCTCTGGGCATAAAGTAATTTTACCAAGATGCAAGATTTATGTGCAGGAAGGTCCCCCTTCCTGCACATAAGCAATCTTCCCCTCAACACAGGCACCCTTGCACTATGGTGCAAGGGTGCCTGCGATGGCATTCGGCAGATAACGTTATCGCCAGCACAGGGGGAAATGCAGTGCTACACCATATTCTTGTGAATATGGTTCAGCCCTGCGTTTCTAAAGTGGCGGAGCGTGTCGTTAGCCTTTTAGGCTTAACAAAACACTCCACCACTTTCTTTTTAAATATGCCCCTGAGATTTCAATTCTGGGGAACAATTGACTGAAGACTTGAATGGTGGCCTGAGAATATAGACCATGTACCGAAATCTGTGAGTAATGTCCCAAACTTAGGAATTATCCTAGATGCAAATCTCAGGGTGGCTGCCTAGAATACTAAAGTTACTACTACTAGTTTTGTCGCACTGAAGACTTTAAGGAAGATCTTTGTGTTATTACCAGCAAACTGTCAAAAGACAATCATTCAAACCACATAACATCACACTTGTATGGTAACTTTCTAAATGTTGATCTCTCTAAATTTCTTCTAAATAAACTTCAAATAGTTCAAAACAAATCTGCTAGATTCACTTTGGGTTGCTTCCTAGCAGGAAATAGTCGATATCCAGCCATCTTCCCAGTTTGTATTACCTTAAGAACCGAGATGTGTTCGGCTTAGTGCCTGTGATTTGAACACAAGGCCTACTATGATTACACACTGACTTATTTACAGAACAAGTTTAAAAAATGATGTCTTTCTCGCCATCTTAAATCTCAATTTTCCGACCTTTTAAAACCCTGAAGGACCATAAGTTTCAATTTGGAGGCAGGGCTTTCCCAATACATAGTGCAAGGTAATGGAATCACTTACCAATAGTTTTAATACATGGTCCGTCCACAGTACTCGTAATATGGTGGTCAAACCACTGGTGCGGCGGTCCCCTGACCGCCACCTCACCTCCACCACGAGTTTGGCGGTCCTATGGACTGCAAAAACATAATTAGGCCCTAAATCCTTTTTGTGATTTGTAAAAGTGTTTCTGAATTGTGAATTGGTTTTGCTACTCATTCTGGAGTGCAGTTAGGAGGTGGTTTATAAGGGGCATCGCCTCCCAATTGAGATTCACAAATAGATTGATCAGTGGTTTATTATACCAATTGCAATCACAAACCATCGAAGAGTTACAGACACCTCAAGGAGGAGGTAACACATTCTCAAAGTGGAAGTTGTTGCCATTGGACAGCTTCCCCTTTGTCAGTAGTATTAGTCAGCCGTGAGTGGAGTAGGCAGTTGTCTAAAAGTCACCTGCCTGATACCCCACACCCAATACCTTCCCAAATGGGAAACTTTATTCAAGGAACACTGCTTTAAAATAGATTCCCGTTTGGGAATGCAGACGCAGGGATTGTGGTCTACTCTTCCTAGCTTGTTACCATCCACGTGTTTGTAACGAATCACAGGAAGTCTCAAATAGCAACCTGCCTAATTGCTAATCATTATACAGGTGGTTCTAGGACCCTTTGCGACTGGACAATTTCGATGCAACCTATTAGTCCCCTTGCAAAATTCAGACGGGTCGCAAATAGTCAGCATGCAATTAGCACCCTCTAAAACTTCAATGTGCCTCAACTCTGTGTCCTACCCGTTTTACTCTCACTCGATGCATCTTAGTAGTTACATGGAAAGTCATTCCAACATCTTCCTCTGCACTATTTGAATTTCTGGGTACATCTGTTCTATATTGTTATAGGCATCACAAAAACACTCTCTGAAAGCAGAATATACTTCCTTGACATTTGTCCTAAATGTGGTCAGACATGCCACAAAAAGATATAATAGTTCATTGCTGAATCTTTCATCCACCCATATATTAAACTAATATGTCTACTTTATTTCAAGCAGGGAGAGAGAGAAGCTACCCGACATCAACCTCAGAAATACATTGAAGTCAATTTTGATGTATGGTTGAGTAAATCTTTCAGTTCTGAACTACATTATATTTTCATTGTAGAGCTGTTTTCTAGCACTATAACCTCATTCTAACCTACCTGTAAGACGTTATTTTTCAATTTATTTCTCAACATTAGCACGTTACATTTTCATGGACATTGTTCTAAATTTTTGTGTTTGCCCAGAGAAATCCTAGCACAAGGCAAACTATGGGGCATATTATCAAGCGGCAGCGATAATTATCGCTGGCCACTCTTAGCGAGATTTGTTTTATCGCCGGCTATCGCTGGCAATTATCACCATGCTATCGCTGTATTAACAACGCATAGCGCAATGGCGATAATTTCCCAGTGATAGCGGTGTTTTCCATGGAACATCGCTGGTTTTCCAGCGATGTTCCATGGAAAACGGCGATAACCTTGCTGATACGACCCTGTGGTCGTATCAGCATAATCCATCCCCATTGTTAGGTATAGGTAAGTCTGCATTTTTGCAGACGTTAGTTTTAGCGAAAACCGCGGTTTTCGCTCAAAACTACGTCTGCAAAATGCGTGGGACTCCCTTGTTAATATCGCGATGTACATTTCGCGATATTTAACAAGGTAGTCCGTCAGGGGTACGCCCAGTGACGCCCACTTTGCATCTCATTAGAGATGCGAAGTTAGGCGTGCTGGAAATGGGCGCTAAGTCAAGGAAACACGTGCTAGCGTGTCCTTGATGATATTGCGATAAAATTATCGCCGCTTTTCGCCTGAAAACGGACGCTAAAGCGGCGATAATTTTATCGCGGCCCCTTGATAATATGCCCCTATGTTTTTTAAGTGATCATTTGAAAGCACAGTAAATCTGCGCTGCACTCGCTGATTGGTTGTAGGGTGGTGAAACTGGCCCTTGCTGTCTGCTGTACCACCACAGCAGCCCAACATAGACAGACCTGCCGTCATCAAGCTCATCCGCTAGTTCCTTGACTACACAGCACACATAGAAAGTCTGCTCAAAGTTGCTGTGCCATTCGTTGTTTAATGTTGAGTGGTACAAGCCATGATTAGGAGCTTCGGACTCTGTTTAGTGATGCTCAGGGTGCAGACTTACAGGTAGTTCTCATGCTTCTGTGTGGTATGCCCTGTTTGTGTGCCTCCCTTCTTAGGACTGGTGTGCTTCTAATTCCACAGGCCAGGGCAGAAGCAGTTGAAAGGGGTGGCCTTCACCAGTTAGGAGCCGCTCTATGATGCTGCCACCAAGACACATGTGTGTGCTTTGGCAGGGCTAAAGATGGAGCTCTATGTTGTTTCCAGCCTGAGCCATGATTGATAAATCTGGTTTCATCACCATGCAGAGCAGTGACATGCTGGTGTGGCCCCTCGTCTTGGCTTGGCCTCCTCATCCCACATCTTCATGTAAGTCTTTGTTTCAAAAGACACCAAAAAGAAGGACTCTGGCCTGTGTGTGCTTCCCTGTTTGACACAAGACTCTCTCCCAACCCCAGATAGCTCAAAGACCAGAATAGATGCACACAGTAAAACCAAGAAGCAAAGCGATAAAAAGCAATTATTTTAGAGCGACTGACAACATATATTTAATATAAAACATCAGCAGAATGTATTCCAAATGGTATTCACCCAAAAATAATAATGCTGTTGTGCATTAAAGCACAGAAAACCATTTAACTAATAATGTAATTTCCCCTCCCAGATTACAATAGATTGTGCAAAAAACACATAGACCATCATTCGAAGTTGCACGGTACTGCAGAAATGGTAAAACTGCATGTAATGTTATTGTTACTATGCATTAAATCAACCACAGTACCGTGCAATTACAGGTTAAATTGCTAGGAATGGGGAATTGCTATTTGGAGCTAATTTTTCTGGATATATAGCCACATGGAGAATCCAATTCAATGCAGTTTAATCCATACATTTACCAGATGCCGTGAGCAGGTGGACAGTGTTAGACCTGTGCAAAATTATAATTAGGGGTTATTTATGACACCAACAAACAAAACACATGATCTTCTTCATGTTATTCAGTGTTCGGAATACCATGCTGCCCTGGAAGTCCCACTTAGGACTCATTTGAACCTTCAAACCCATCCAAGGCATCAGGAGGCCAGATCCATTTTCTTGAATGCTTCCCTGCGCCACTTGGTGTGCATGGATTACAAGAATAGGTAGTGCTCTGTTAGGCAAAGGATGAGAGCCCCCGGACCTGGGGTCTGTGCCCCAGTCACTGTTTTGCAAAGTGACCAAGATGGGTCCCACAGGCCTGGGAAGGATCTCCTTCTTGGCCATGTGGAGAACGCGTGACCGGGACCTGGGTTGGAGCTCCAGTTGGCCCGGGGATGGAAGACCCCACCCCTGTCTTGATTCTCCAGGCCACCATGTCACAAAGTCTCCGGGATGGTTCCCACAGACCCAAGGAGGGCTTTCCTGCTTGGCCAGTGAAGAAGCTCTGACCAGGTCATGGGTAAGAACTCCAGCTGGCCCAGGGGTGGAAGTCCCCATCCTGTGCTCCATTCCCCGGGCCGTTGTGTCACAAAGGGCCCAGGACCGGGTTCTTCAGGCCCCGAGAGGGCTCCCCTGCTTACTCGGGTCAGATCTCTAGTTGGCCGGGGGCTAGAAGCCTTCATTCCTAGGCTCCCTTCCCCTGCTTGAGATGTCACAAATTGCTGGGGACAGGGTCCTGCAGTCCTGGGAAGGCCTTGCCTCACCTGCCCGGGTTGAGAAGGTCTGACTGGGACCTGAGTCAGAGCTCTGGCAGCCTGGGATTGGGAGCCCTGGCCTTGGGCTCCCTTCCCCTGCCTGCTGTGTTGCAAGTGCCTGGGTCAGGGTCCTGTGGGCTCCGGTAGGCCTCCACTGTCTGGCTGGGTGAAGAGAAGAATCACTGACTGGGTCCGGGTAGGGAGCTTCAGCTGGCCCGGGGCTGGAATCCTGCCTCCTGGGCTCCATTCTCTGGGCCGCCGTGTCACAAAGTACTCCGAACACCACCTGCCAGTCTCATCTGCCCTGTCAAGGAGGTAGAGCATGAGCATGTGTTATTTGACCCAAAAGATGATGGCCTCTGCCTGGGCAGGGAAAAGGCTAATTGAACCATCTAGTAGGTGGTTCCCTTCAGACGTTTCCCTCAGGATAGCTGGGGCTCAGAAGTCCCAGTTTTATTATTATTATTATTATTATTTTTCAAATTTGTTCAGCGCATGGCTACCCAAGCAAAAGTTTCCAAGCGCTATGCCACAGTATAAGTGCCCAGAAATGCAACAGAGGCTACTCCTGATGAGTTGAAAACAGTCAGGTTTTAAGCTTCTTGCAGAAGACTGAAAGCGAACAGCAGGCTCTCAGGTGGGGGACGAGAGAGTTCAAAAACTTTGGGTTTAAACTCAATACAGCGAAATACAAATTACTTGAACGCAAGGACCGGCTAGGTGTGTGCGGCAACATCAAAGATCTTAGGTAGGAGGGGCTGGAATATGAAAGACATTTGCGCATATAGCAAATCCCCTGAATTGAGCGTGATGTTCAACTGGGAACCAGTTCAGTTTGCGGAGCAGGCTGACAGTAGGATGAAACTTGGGGAGATGAAGTAGGAGTCTTACCACTGCATTCACACTATCTGGAGCCACCTGAGAAGATATTTTGTGACCCGTATGTAACAAATGTTTCCGTATCAAGCCTCAAAATGACCAAGAACTGGATGACTGTGCACTGGGCTGAGGACGGGAGAAATCCTTGAATTGTTTTGAGCCATCTCAAGATGCCAACACAAGTAGCAGCCACTTTAGTGATTTGGTGACTCATGGACAGATTCTCATCCAGCCAGACTCCCAAATTCTTGACTACTGGAACAGGGGTGGGTATAGCGCCCATTACCTCAGGCCAAATGTGTAGGCCCCACAGGTGGGGAAGGTTGTCCAGCAATAAGTTCTCAGTCTTTTCTCCATTTAACTTGTTAATATTTCTGTAAATCTACGTAATGATATATGTATATTCAAATACGAGATCAAGTCATTGTTGTTGAAATCTCCTGAGACCTCTCCGTCAACCAGAGTAAGACATTTGTGGTCAGACAGGCCCTGTGACCTAGGACTGGGGCTAATTATTGACAGATCACAGGTGAGGTGGCACATAACAAGGCGGATAAACACAGGAACAGGAAAACCCAGATTAGTCCCACAGATTGACTGCAACACCACAAGGGTCCCAGGAGATTGACTCCAATAAAGCGCATATGGCCAGAGGAGAAGATGCAATCCCAAAACACCATAAGGTTAGACACCTCATGGAGTTAGGAACACTCAGCCAATCAGAGCACAGCATGCACAGTACATGCAGAGATCACACGCTCCCCATACCGGACATCTGGACACTTCGCCCGCTTTCTCTCATTGTGTCCACACAAGGTTGAGTCCCAACTGCCTTCACTATTAGGTGGCCTGATTTACATCCCATGGCTACACCTGAATTCCTTTCTCTAAAATAAGATCTTAATTGTTTTATGATGCTCCAAAGACTGTATATAATGGCACTCAGAACGTATGCATGTTGAGACAATCCTCAGACCCGTTTCTGTGGATGTTTCCCGGCCGAAGCGTTTATTTATATCAACTGTTTCTGTTTTGCCAAACGCCTCCTGTTTTTTGTTTTTTCAAGGACAATTCATATTCCAGAAAGATTTTGGTGAGCCAGATAGGAGAGATTGGCTCTTTGTGCCTAGCTGCAGCAGAAGGAAAAAGACCCCACCCAAACAAATTCACATCTGCGCAGCAAGGAAGGTGAACAGATGCTGCAATTGATTGAAAGTTCTGCTGAATCCATGGGGTGGAGGTCCATCCTGAAGCCACTGTCAGTGGGTAAGGGACTACATCCGATCCTTAGTCCCAGCATTTGGCATATGGCATATGGCAAACTAGGAAGAAGCACAAAAATTTTACCTAAGCGCCCTGCCAGTAACAGAAATCTGACATAATGCCCACCTCATGTGTCCGAACGGAGTAGTCGCAAGGTGGCTTCGGAGGCAATTCTGCAGAGGTCACCTTTCTTTAATAGCCAACTAGCTAGGAAAGGTGAAGATATTGACAGACTATCAGGCTCAATTATGCTTGTGTTCTGTACAGAGTCTACCCTCGTCATCAAGCAGCATGCGCAAGGAACGGCTAAGGTTTTTCGACAAAGACACCATTTTTTTCTGTCAATTCTTTATTGCTCTTGTTGCTCGGATACAAATTTACCTTGAAACAATGAAAAGACAAGAGGTGTTTGGCAAAACAGGAACAAGTTTGTTTAATCAAACTCAGCGGCTGGGAGAGCATCGACAGAGTAGCGTCAGAAGACAGTCTCAATGTGGAAAAGTTTTTGCTGATCATATATACAGTTCATGATGTGCAATAAAACGATTTCACATTCTTAGAGAGCATGTGGGTCTGGGCCTAGTGATAAATTATAAGTACAACCATCTGATAACGGAGACGCAGTTGGCTCTCGACCTTGGGGAGAGCTAGTGTGGGCCAGTGCATATCTCTCCAGATGTCCGGCATGGGGAACATGTGATCATTACGTGTGGTGTGCGTGCTGTGTCCTGATTGGCTGAGTGTTCCTAACTACATGTGGCATCTAACTTTCTGGTATTTCTGGTACGTGATCTTTTGGCCAAACATGTTTTATCGGGGCCAAATTTCTCTGACATATTTGTGGTGTAGCTGCCTATGTGTGGGATCGATCAGGGTTTTCCTCGGCTGTGCGTTTGTCTTCGGGCTGAGTGTAACCCCACCTGTGACCTATCAATCGAAAGGCCTGGGTTTGGGTGGCAGGGCCTGTCTGACCACCCTGACTCTGGGTTTATGGGGATATCATCTTGGGAGAATTCGACAGCAATGATATGAGCTTGCTTCTTGCGTATGCATAGAACTTGGCAGTCATTGATATCATATTTAGCGACATCCTCATTATTATGCGTACAGATGTCATGGCGTACATCGACATTGCTTTTACTAGTTTTGACATTGTTATGCATGCATAGTTTATGACGTACATCGACATTGCATTTATTGGTATTACCGCTGTTGTGCCTGCATATGTCATGGTGTACACTGACATCACATTCACCAATATTAACACTCTCTCTCTCTCTCTCTCTCTCTCATTCTCTCTTTCTCTCTCTCTTTTTCGTCATTTCAGTGTTCTGATGTTACTTCCTTGATGTTTTGGATATTCTTGATGTTGTGGTGCTGGTAAATTATAGCAACTGTGTTTTATGTTGAACATTGTACCTTCTTAATGACTTAATGTATGCATGAAGAAGTTGTCATTCCCACAAACTGTTTTCCATATCTGCTTTTCCGCAGCTAAAAATTCACAGTGTTTTGAATTTAACCATTTTACTTTCTTTCAGGTTGTGACCCGTCATATGCATTGTTGTTTTGTTTTTGTGAAAAGTCTGTTTTCGATGCATCTTTGTCTAAAGCTGAGCTCATAGTAAGAAGTTATTACCGGCATAATCCTGTGTACATATTTCCCGACAATCAGAGTAAAAGCCTAGGATTGTTTTGACCCTAGAAGTATAGCGTTCCCCTGAAAAGCTCCCAAACAAATTATGGAGTCGCCTCTAATCCACATGCAAACTAGGTTTGCTACGCAGTCTAAAAAACGATATACATTTTGCAGTGAATGGCATGCACACACTAAGGCAATACCGTTCCCCTGGCCATAGGGGGGAACATTCGACCCCAACATAATAGAACACATGAAGACACACATTCGGACCAAATATGTAGAACAAAATAAAACTAGAAGAGAGGCACTGCTAGAACTGTGGTCCATCATCGAGGTGGCCTAGAACGATAATCCTGTCTCAGAGCACGCAAGTAAGGCATCCGCACCTCCCCCACCCTATGGAGGCACGGAGGTGCTCTCTCTGATGTCTGCCATCCCAGCCTCCCCCTAAAAAGGGTCACCAACCTGCCTGTTTTGGGAGCCGGACCGCCCCCCCCCCCCCCCACTGGGAGTGAGCTGCTAGATCTAGGACTGGGAGCATACCAGACTGGCAAGCCCAGGCAATTCCAGCTGCACCCCAGCTCAGTGCTAGGGTTACCTGAAGTTTGACCCCCCCATCCATCTCACTCAACACATCAAGCCCCAGCAGCGCAGGGATCCTGCACTCCAACCAATCAATTCGAACGCTCCCAGGTGACCAGGAAGTTCATGGCAGTTCTGGACAGTGATACCACTAGCTGGGGTGAGGAATTAAGTCCCAGTCGTCCGGGGTCCGACATTGAGGGGGGAGCCACAGGATAAACTTCCTGAGGGTATGTCAGGCAGTGGAAGAGGTGACAGAAAGGGAGTATGAGGGTAAATTCATATCAAGGAGAACCTCGCACAGCACCGAACGAAGGAGGGAGCCCAGGCGGGAGTTAGAGGAGAGGAGCGAGTTAAGAATATTAAGAGAGAGAGCTCTCGCCGTAGGAGTGCCAAGAGAGAACAGAGCAACACACCCTCCACTGGGGGAGAGTAAGGCCAGGCCCAGGGCTCCACACGGAGAGGAGTCCAAAGTGCAACCAAAGGGGAGGTCCTCATTGGGAACTCAAGCCTCAACAGATTGTCAGCGTTGGAAAGGGGCGACCAGGTAATAAGGGATCAAGGTAGCCTAGTTCAAACCCAATTAGGCGAAGAACAGGTAACAGGGCTTCTTTACGTGCACTTGAGGAGAGCAACAACAAAGGTGTTTGCTGCTCCCCCAGAATGCACCAGTCAGACAACCTGACCCCCAGAGAGATACTGACTAGAGAAGAAGATGAGGTCTTTGCTCGACTATTCTGCCACCTTCTAGCCCGTTGGACTGAAAGGAAGGGCCAATATGATAGACCCTGACCAGAGGAGGGATCCTTCGAACCAGATGACATGGCCGTTGCGGAAGACTGCATTCAGCAAAGAGGGGGAGATCCTCAATGGAACTTGCCCTACATTGCCTGAGAAGATGGGAGTGCTATGTTGGGGAGAAACCAGAGGAGTCGCTCCAAACCAAAATATTCCCATTATTGCAGAAAGGGCACAACAAGGACCATCTATGTGCCATGGGCTCAGATGGATAAAGAAGGGCTCAGGGCTGAACTGCCCCTATTGATAGATGGGGCATGAAAATGGATCTCATGTTTTGAGACAAACACCACAGGAATATATCTAGCAGTAGGTGATGTCAAGAGTCTGCTCAGCAGCCTCAATGGGGAACAGACCAACATGGGTTTCATCCGAGCCCGCATCCCAGCAGTCACGCTGACCAACACCGAGCATGATGGCCCGCATTCAATTCTTTCAGGCGCCAGATATGGATGGCCCTGAGGTAAATGCTCCCTAACTGCCCAGATGTAGGAGGATTGATGAAACCTGGGGAGACTGTAACTGACTTTCTGGACAGAATGAGAAAATGGTGGGGACAGGAGATAGGACAGCCATAGACCGACACAGGCCCCCAGGTCACATTCTTCTATAACATCCTGAAAAAGGGGCTGGCCACCGAAATTCAGAGTGGAGTGTAGAGCGTATTAGGATTAGACACAAAGCCCTAGTGAGAAATACTGACCCACATAGTACACTATTACAGGAAAAAAAACAGGAAAAGGACAGGAAAAGACAGGAGCAAGCCCATTGAGACAACGCTACACTGGTCCAACACAAATTGTAAAAGCTCACCCTCGAGGGGGCCGTGTTAGTGGAAAGCTTGCAAATGGCATCTGTCTTAAAGAGAGCTCCACCTCAGAACCCCAGAGGGTTCCCACCCAGTCCTAACGGCAGAGGTCAGAGAGGCCGGTAGCAGCCAGACCTCAGAGAATGTTTCTATTGCTACAGAAAGGATCATATGGCTGACAGATGCCGGTTGAAGGCATATCATGAGCAGCGTTCGATAAGCCTAGGCCAGTCCCCGCAAAATCCCCATTCACAAAATCAAGCCCAGGCCAACCCAAATGTACCAAACAGTCAGCCATAGCAAAATCAGCTAGTAACCACACCACCGCAACAAGGACCAGGTGGATGGCAGAACACATGGCCATAGCAGCAGCAGACGGGGAACCCAGCCCAACAGGGACAAGGGCCGCAACCAAGGCAGTGAGGGGTAACTGTCTGGGAAAGCAATACCTTTGCACCAATACAAAACTCAAATGTGCAGTAGATTCAAACCCCAATGCAGAACATATGCTTCACGCACACCTCAATATACATTTCAGAATAAAGACTAGTAAGTCAACACTAGGAATTTCAAGTTTTTACTTGCATTCGGGAAACTCAGGGCTGCTGTACGTTGCGACAATTGGGAATCTGTGCTAGAGTCCACCATTCGGGTGCCTGTGGGGCCTAGGCCTACTCTGATGCTGATCCCCCGGGGGGTTTTACTGGCCAACCCTCGAGGGAAGGGAAGTCTGACTAGGGGATAGGGTTGATAGAGCGCCATGTTCTTGTGAAATTTGTAGGGGTGCATCATAATCACCGATAGCTCGCACCCGCATATATCCAGATATATATCAATGAATGACCAGTAAAACGTAGTCATAAACCACAGTTATTAGAGTGAATAAGAAACGTAATTGTGCTATATTAATCATGCAAATGGGATACTTTACTGAATTGTGTTTAAAATAATGCATAGATGAATCAGCCCATGTGTAATCGAGATGCAGTAGTTAAACGTGTACCATATTAAGTTGCACATGTAGTTTTCGCATATGAAATGTAATGAACCAATGCTTATAGAAGTGATTAAGATTTGTGTGTTTAAATTGTGTAAAGGCCTGACTGCATATACGCGCAGGGAAAGGCCTGTTTGTTCTTATGTTAGCTTATTTTGCAGGCAGAGAAGGTTCTCTTGGAAAGGCTCTCTGGGCACCGACAGTAGATTTAATTAGCACAGTAGAGGGTTTCTGTTGAACGTATCTTCTGTTGCAGGTGCAAGGACACATGCCTCGTTAGTTAAAGACTGGCCTTTGTTTCACAAGTTAGAGCGATGAGAGGCATGGAAATGGGAGTGCAATGGAATTTAGGGATGATACTTTAAGCGGAGAAGGTGCCTGGGACTCAAGGTCATCGCAACCGTCCAAAATGAAGTAACCGTTTCGATGGAAAAGTACAAGAAAGAAGACCTGGCCAAAGAGGCGTGACAAAGAGGCGTGTTCAATTGTATTGGGTTTTGTATTAGGGATAGTGCCCCGAGGGTGGAGGGCAGAGAAGAGGTAGGAGAGACCAGAGAGGAGGACAGAGAGGGATTTGGTGAAGAAGCATCTTAAATCTGAGCTTAAGTACTAAGTGAGTGCACTTCTTAGGAAGTCTTCACAGCTGACACCTTTTACTTACTCTTGCCTGGGAAATTCGTTAAGTAGGTATGTCACCTTAAAGGTAGAGTAGGGACAGTCAATGGGTTTTCTGCTTGTTTAGATAAATGAGGAATAACATAGAGATTGGAGCTGTTATTGCTTGTCTAATACTTCTGGAATTAACGATTCTTCTCATCCTAGCCGGATGAGACTCCTGCGTAGGATGCTATTTGTATTCGTGCCCATTTATTTCTTTAACCTCGTGTTGAAGTGCTTGCACGTGCAGTTATTCTTGGCTGTAATAAACCCACGAAACTGAATTCGGAGTCAGTGGTCTTTGTAGGAAAACCAGATTGAAGAAGAAATGATTGCATAACTGAAAAAGATTTTCTTCCCTTCACACTATTCAGCAGGTAAAAAGATCCTGGTGACCTGAAGATTCTTAGAGGTGATAAGATAAGAATCAGCGTTATCAGTTGGTAGCAGAGTAGGATGGTTACCTCTGATAGTAAGGGGATATCTAGATTAGGATAAGAGATTAGTTGCCCCATAGAACCCCAGTGATGGTGATCCAGTGGATCGTAAGAAGAGGACGTCGGCGGTCGCTGGAAACTGACGAAGAGTGACGGTGCGGCGGAAGTAGCAGTTCGTGGTAGAGTGAGTATGAAAAGGGTGATGGTTGTTAGATTGCGGTGTTTAATTGTTGTGTAATGTCTTGCGGAGTTGGAATGAGAGTTGTGTGATTGAGGATCGGACCGTGAGCGCGCGCGGGGCCGAGAGATATTGTGGTGTAGAAGACACCCAGAATAGAGACTGTTGACCAGAGATGGTGGGGATCACGAGATGTCATTGATCAAACCACTGAGGATAGGGAGCAAATGTGTGAGCGTGTGAATAACCGACGCTGGTCATGGGTCGTTGTGTGCAGAATTTAGAATGGTTGAATCCTATCGATTGTATTAGAGGTGATTGTCCGGTCGTTTCGCGGACAGACAGTTGCCAGATTGAGGTCAACAATTTCGAGAGGCTGATCGGTCATTGGAGGACCGACAGTCAGAGAGGTAATTGTTCGGTAGTACGGACCATTGCTTCAGAGTGTGATTGAGATACGTGCGAACGAGAACGAGAGAATTAGCAAGGAGGGGAACTGCTGCGAGCAGAGGAAGCGTGACGTCAGACAGTGCCGCGCTGCGATAGGACGGTTGGCGTGAGCCGCGCTGGCATTGGTGGATTGAACCAGGAAGCGAAAACAAAATATTGGGTGCGAACAGATATCTGCTTTACCATGAAATGTTTTAAAGTTTTACGAGAACTTTGCAGAGGTGCCAGACATGTGGTTACTCGGGGTGGAGAGGAAGCCCCTCCCGAGGATACGCCGGCACATTATATGGCTACAAATGTAGGATTGCATACCATAATTTGGCTTGGGAACTGGCATAAAATGACAAAAGGGGAAGGAGAATTGACTTTCCCACGCTATGGCACTTTCAGGTTAGAGGTGTTGTACCAACTAAAGACTATAATGGCTTCTTTACGACCACTGCCTAGACCGACTCAGTTTGAAGCGGTACATGCATGGATTAGGGCAGCGTATGACAGGAAAAGAGATAAGAGCCAGGAAAGGGTGAAGAAATCTATCAGGGCCTTTCAAGATGCGAGGTGGGATGCACTGGAGAAAAGGTGGAGAGTGGAAACGATCGAAGGAGATAGGTTATACCCACTGCTAATAAAAAATGGGAAAATAACAAGAGTCGAAGAGGACGACAGTGATACGGATGACAGTCTGTTAGATAGGTTGTTAGCAGAGAGACCACCTCCATTTAATCCAGATTCAGAAGAGGGAAAATCAACTTCAGCAGTAGAAACTGGTGAGATGCAGAATCAGACTAACATGAGGGTAGTGGGAAGAATTTCCACAGGAACGGAGGGGGCGACAACACAGCCTTCCATTGGGAATGCCCGATTACCGGACTCCCTGACAGTACCGGTTACCATTGGCCCTATAGTACCGGTATATGACCCAGACCGAGTAAGAGAAGGAAGTTCAGTACAGACGAGGGAGAAGAAGGGACCAGTGCTAGTGGGAATGGGTTCGGAGTACAAGTGATTCACTTCCCAAAGCCATTAGACACAAGTACGCCATTACCAGCCACTGCAGACTCCTCTTTTAGACAGGAGGATGAGAGACCAGTCAGACCAAGATCTTTGCACGAATCTAAGTCAGCTGTGAGGATGTGGACACCAACAGTAAGGAACCAAAGTGATAGAATGCCAGGTGACAGGGAACGAGACATTTCCGAAACCAGACCAAGCTTCAGGAACACGATAGAAGAGAGCAAGTCACAAGAACAAAGTGGTGACTATGATGAGCAGAATGGTGCAGCTTGTCGAGAAATACTAAGGAGTGCAGTGCAGGCAAGGTTGTTAGACGTAGTAAGACTAAAAGCGGAGGTGGACGAAATGATTAGTGGAAGCCTGCCTTTGGAAAGAATAGAAATCTATGGGTCAGATGAGGTGCTTTTCATAGCAAAAGATGTGACTCGGAAAGCCAGGATAGCACGTGAGAAATTGACAGCATTAGCCAGGAGATATGAGGTAGATTTGAATAAAACAAAAACGTTGCAAGGTCCGCATAGGTTGCAATATAGTGATCAGGAACTGGAGGAGAAAAGAATCACAGGACTAAGGACGCATACTAAAGATCTGATTGTAGGGATGCGGATATGGAACTTGTTGGACAAATGGGGGGAAAGGTGGTCAAAGAAGAAAATAGCAAAGAAAACAGAGGGAGAAACGCCGCTTCCGGGGGGAGGGGCAACGGGAGTTGGAAACTTTCCTTTACGGGAAGTACAGAATGGAGGGTACGTGCATGTGCCGTGGAGTAGAGGTGACTTGGCTGCGTTTACAAATGACTTTCCTCGGCTGAGGGAGAAACCTGTAGAGTGGTATAAACAGGTTGAGTGGTTTGTTAAAATTTTGAAGGTGCTGTGGACCGATTTGAACACCCTGTTTGACATAGTGGTGCCGGGAGATTTGTGGACAGCTTGTAAAATCGCCGTGGAGTGGCCGACTTTTGAACCTGAAAGGGATGCTGTCACAAATGGTCCGTCACCCCTTGTTATGAAAAAATTTGAGCAGGTGATTACATGGTTGAAACTGAAGATTTCGCCTCAAGATATACATTGGGCTAAGATAGACCGGACTGTGCAGGAACCTAAAGAAACGGTGCATGAATATTTTGAAAGACTTTTGCAAGCTTTTAAACAGTATAGCGGATTAGATGCATTAGACCCCAAGGATATGGGACAGTTTGTCTCAAAGTTTGTGCTGGGTCTGAGACCAGAAGTCAGCCTCATGATACAGCACCATTTGATCTGTTGGCAGAACAAGCCGGTAGATGAAATCTTGCGGTATGCGAGGTATTGTAGCGATAAGGTGGACTCGAAGCATCGTAAGCTAAAAGACAAATTGATGCTCGTTCAGATTCAGACAGCTCAGGGCCAGCCTAGTGGAGGGACCCTAGGAAGGAGACAAGGAAATTACCAAGGGAACCAGAATGGGCAAGGTCAGGGAAAGGGGAAACCAATTGATCCCAAGACGGGGGTGGATGTGGCGACACTGAAGAAGACCACTGCGTGTCATCTTTGTCACCAGATCGGGCATTGGAAGTACGAGTGCCCTTTGAACCCAGCCAACCAAGTACAACAGGAGGTAGAAGGGGTTCAGGCACCTGTGCCTGAGGTAGTCAACACTGCGATGAAGCCCAGATCGATGAAAGGGGGGACATATAACCCACAAGTATCGGTCCCCCAGCCACCAAGGATCTCGCAGGGAATATGAACTTACCAGCAGATGCCCCTTTTCGAAGGGTATGATGAGTATAGCCCGATCCGTTATCCTGACGGTGCCTGAGGGGGGAGGAAGACTGCACACTTGGAGCAGTCTTGGAGGTAGACCAGAGAGGACCTTTTGTGGAGGCAGACATTGATGGTCATCCTACCACACTATTGGTTGACACTGGTGCTACCCGGTCTACTGTAAGATCAGCAGTAGTCCCCAACCTACCCCTCTCGGGACAATCGATTCATGTTGTTGGAGTAGCGAACAAAAGAATAAACAGTCCATTGACCGAACCGATCCCAGTGAGGATAGGCTCCTTCCAAACCAGACATCAGTTTGTGGTGTGCGATACTAGTCCAGTCTGTCTTCTGGGAAGGGATCTGTTATGCAAGTTGAACTGCACGATTTATTGCACGCCTAGTGGAGTGGAGGTTCAGACGAGGGATGATGATGCAACATTCAAGGTTGCTAATCAGCATCTGTGTATAGACTTGTATCCAATGGTGACCGTGGAAGAACTGCCACCGGATTTGAGAGATACCGTGTCACCCGGGGTGTGGGACTTCACAGGAGAAGAGATAGGACTAATCAAGGGGGTTGAACCTGTGCAGATCCAGGTGAAACAGAATGTTGAGTTCCCTAGAACGCCCCAGTACAATCTGTCGCCTGAAACGATCGCAGGGATTAAACCTGTAATCAAGACTTTCATCAAAAAAGGCATTCTGAAGGAGATCAGAGGTAGCCCCTGTCATTCACCTATTATGGGGCTACAGAAACCGAGCGGGAAATTCAGGATCGTACAAGACCTGCGAAAGGTCAAAACGATAGTGGTCCCTTGTTGTCCAGTGGTACCGAATCCATCAGTGATACTGTTCCAGATACCATGCGAAGCCGAGTGGTTTACTGTCATTGACTTGTGTCAAGCATTCTTCTCGATACCGCTCCATGAGGAAAGCCAATTTCTTTTTGCATTCCGGCTGGAAAATCGTGTGTGAACATGGGGCCTGATTCACAGAACTAACTTACGTCAAAAACGTAAAGTTAGTACTTTTTGGTATTCACAGAATACACTTACTCATTTTGGTATTCACAGAATGAACTTACTCATTTCGGTATTCACAGAAGTTAGTAGTCCTAACTTTAGGACTCCTAAATGCCTTCTGTGAATACCGAAAATCTTAAAGTTAGGATTTTTCTCAGTTTAGGAGTAGTAAAGTTAGGACTCCTAACTTTAGGACTCCTAAATGCCTTCTGTGAACACCGAAAGTCTTAAAGTTAGGATTTTTCTCAGTTTAGGAGTAGTAAAGTTAGGACTCCTAACTTCTGTGAATACCGAAATGAGTAAGTTAATTCTGTGAATACCAAAATGAGTAAGTGTATTCTGTGAATATCAAAAAGTACTAACTTTACGTTTTTGACGTACGTTAGTTCTGTGAATCAGGCCCATGGTGTCGTATCCCTCAAGGGTATACAGAAAGTCCATCGATTTTTAATCAGATCCTGAAAAAGAATCTCGAGAGTCTTGTATTGCCGCAGAACTCAGTTCTTGTGCAATACATAGACGATTTGCTTGTTGCCTCAGAAACGGAAGATGCTTGCAGGATAGACACGGTAGCCCTGTTGAACCATTTAGCAGAGAACGGGCACAAGGTGTCTCCAAATAAGTTGCAGTACTGTTTGAATGAGGTACAGTACTTGGGACACAGATTAGAAAAAGGCAAGAGGAAGGTGTCACCAGATCGAATTGAGGCAATAATGAACATGGCAGTGCCTACCACACAGAGGGAAGTCAGGATGTTTATGGGAATGGTCGGCTATTGTCGGCAGTGGATACCTAGTTTTTCCTTGAGAGCAAAGCCTTTACAGAGGCTTACGCACAAGGATGTGAGTGATCCGGTACCATGGGACGAGGAGTGCTTGATGTCATTCCTAAAACTGAGAGAGGAATTGTGTAGTGCCCCAGCTCTGGGAATGCCTGATTACAACAAGGCCTTTTCACTGTTCTGTTGTGAGAGAAAAGGATGTGCATTAGCAGTCTTAGCTCAGAACCATGGAGGTGTCCGTAGACCAGTTGCCTACTTTTCAGCTACTCTAGATCCAGTAGCTTCTGCGTTGCCCGGATGTCTAAGATCCGTTGCTGCAACAGGTGTCAGCATTGAAAGATGTGAAAGCATTGTAATGGGTCATCCTTTGACTGTATATGTGCCACACTCGTTTGAATTGTTGATGACCAGGACTAAGACTCAGCACCTAACGAATAACAGGTTAACAAGGTATGAGCAAGTAATACTCGCCGCAGAGAATGTGACTCTGAAAAGGTGCTCTGTCTTAAACCCTGCAACATTAATGCCCATACCGAATGTAGATGATGAAGATTGTGCGGACCATGATTGTCTTGACGTGACTGAACTTTGCACCAAACCAAGACCTGACATTGTCGATGAACCACTGATGGACCCAGATGAAATTTTCTTTGTCGATGGTTCATGTCTAAGAGACAGTGTCGGCCAACTAAGAGCAGCATTTGCTGTATGTACCATTTCCGGGGTGGTTGAGGCTGCTTGCCTAGAAGGAGTACGTTCCGCGCAGGTAGCTGAGATCATTGCCTTGACTCGTGCCTGTCTGGCCGCTGATCAAATTCGAATCACGATCTACATGGACAGCCAGTATGGGTTTGGTGTGGTTCACGATTTCGGACAGTTATGGTCCCAGAGGGGATTTTTGACATCATCTGGCTCACCCATTAGGAATGGAGAATATGTAAGACAACTGTTAGGTGCATTGCAATGTCCGAAGGAAATCGCAGTTGTAAAGTGCACTGCACACGGGAAGGGGGAGGATTTTGTGTCTTTGGGAAATAATTATGCGGACGAAGTTGCCCGCTTCTGTGCAGAACAGGGATGCATATTTACAGAAGGTTACACAGGAGAGAGCCAAGAAAGAACCAAGCTCAACATGATGTTGGCCATGGCAGACACTTGGGAGGAGCTCAAGCGACTGCAGGATGAAGTTTCAGATCAGGAACGGAATGGATGGATCAAAGCAGGGTGTGAAAGAGGGGATGTGGATGTTTGGGTCTCCAGTGATGGGAGAGCTGTATTACCAGAGAATCTGCTGAGTCCGATGGCACGACTGGTACATGGACCGGCACACCTTGGTAGAGATGCAATGATGCGTGTGTTTAGACAGACGTGGTATAATCCACGATTTCGTGCAATGGCTGAAACAGTATGTCAGAGGTGTGTCACGTGTCAGCAGATGAATGCTGGAAAGAAAACAGTAGTCACCTTGAGTCACATTGGGAGGTCAGGAGGGCCCTTCAATAGAATACAGTTAGATTTCGTGGAAATGCCTAAGTGTAATGGGTTGAGGTACATCTTGGTGCTAGTATGTGTATTCTCACGGTGGGTGGAGGCTTACCCAACACGCAGGTGTGACACTCTCACAGTGGCCAAGTTATTGTTGAGGGAGCTCATCCCGAGATTCGGGATCCCAACCTCTTTAGAATCAGATAGAGGAAGACATTTTCACAGTGAAATCATGAAGTTACTTTGTGCCGCATTGAATGTTGATCAGAGACTCCATTGCAGTTACCGACCAGAGGCTTCTGGGATGGTGGAACAGGTTAATGGAACTTTGAAAGCCCGGATGGCAAAAATGTGTTCATCAACATCCCTGAAGTGGCCTGACGCTTTACCGCTCGTCCTAATGAGTATGAGAAGTGTCCCAGATAGGAGGACCGGGTTGTCCCCCCACGAAATATTGATGGGAAGGGCAATGCGGTTGCCAGCAGTACCAGCTACAGCTTTGATAAACATCACTGATGACTTGATTCTCGATTACTGTAAAGGACTATCTGATGTGGTCTGTTCTGTGTCCCAGCAGGTCCAAGCTGCAGCTGTTCCAGCCTCGAGTGATCTGTGCCACAACCTGTGTCCGGGTGACTGGGTGCTTGTCCGAAAGCACGTGAGGAAGAGTTGTCTGGACGTTCGGTGGCGAGGCCCGTACCAGGTGATACTGGTCACGAACACAGCAGTGAAGTGTGGAGGATTGCCGAACTGGGTACATGCCTCCCATACCCGCAGAGTTTCAGCACCCTTGGAAGAAACAGCTCCTCTCGTAAATGAAAATCCAGCTGATGTGGCAGGGCCACAAGAGAGGACAAGTCAAGCTGTAAGGGTCGCTGACACAGCTGGTGGTGCACCAGAACAAGCTGAAGGGGGTTTCAACAACCCGAACCTCGACTCTGACTCAGAAGACAGAGATGGTGCAGTAGGTGGAGAAGAGTCAGATTCAGCAGAAAGAGGAAGTGGTGCACTGGGTATAGCAGGGGAAGGCGGAAGAGCGACCAGAACTGAGGAAGGTTAGCCTGAAAGACAGAGGCGACTGAATCTGAGGTTGGCACCCGAAAGAGATCTTGCTCCAGTGTCTGAAACGTCTGAAACGGAAGCAAGTGACGAAGATCAGACTCAAGAGGGTCGGCGAAGGTCGAAAAGAACAAGAGTACCCTGCCGGAGATACTCTACCCCTGAGTGGACTTACACAGTGACCGATGCAGGGGGCAGTGAGTACGGGGAGACTGAGGTCTGTGCAGGTGGTCAGCAAGAGCCCGAATGTGGTAGTGAAGGTGGTGCTGTTGTTGCCAGGGCTCGAAGTGGAAGGAATACTGACCCTCACCGTTCCGAATCCCCCGCTTCTGAGTAAAGTCTGACAATTGGTTTTGCATCGACTCGAATTTCCGTCTTTTGGGTTTGAGCCGTCTTCACACGAAATGATAATCCTGCGTCTTGAACTTTTGTATCACGTTCTAGAAGTGCTCACTAATGATCTTATCATGGATGAAATATAACCTGTGTAAATAAAAGTCTAAAAGAAGAAGAAACCTAGGTCCGAGTGGAAGAAGAGTAAACTTAGGGACTTTCCACCGAAAAGGAACGAAAGTTAGGGAAGTCTTTTTCGGCACTATGTAAATAAGACTGTAGCTGATAAGGGGATTTCCAGAGGTTTCAAAGTTGCTCGAGCTGGTTAAGCAAGTCACGAGTGGAGGACACAAAGACTTTTGAGTGTTCATTGCTGAACCCAAGAACTTTTTGAGAACTTTCGAAATCATGGAGGTTGGAGATCCAAATCGTAGATCTAAAATGATTGTAGGCATACTTATAGGGGGTGTGATAGTTTCTATAATCGTAGTAATTGTAGTCTCATATACGGTTCCACATGAGCTAGCAGTGCAAGGGGTGCCAGGGACACCTACACCTACCACACCTAGCCGAAAAGAGGTAAACATAGGAGCTAACAAAGCTTTGCTATTAGAAGAAAGTCGTAGATTGCATGTAGATTTGTCTAGAAGTGATTTTAAGCTTAATGCCTACGTCAAGCTGCTATACGAGTATGTGGATGCGATGGATGTGAAAGATTGTTATGTGTGTATGCAGTTGCCTGCTTCAGTGGATGAGGGTATTAGATATAACCATCTTCCACTGACATATGGAATTTCATGTAGTCTGTTGCTTAGTATCTTTTATGAAAGAGATCAGTTTGAGTATTTCTTTTCCAATTATGATGCAGTGCTTCCTGAAGTCCCCGTTTATAAACATTTGAATAAGTATGATTATTATAAGTCGGAGGATAGACTTAGGAAGTTCTTCATACCGTCTTTGGAATTGGACACAGCATACGCCCACCGACATAATTTGACGTGCTCATTATCAGATGTAGAGAAAAAGTTTGTGGATCAGGTAGAAGACAGGTATAGAAAACTGACACAGACACGAGACACAGGGCATAGTAAGGTGGATTGGACAGAGGAGGAAAAATTGCACCGGACAAAAGGAAGTTATGGTCCTATAGTTTTGGACAAAGAGCAGAGGGGAAAGCTGTGTGTGAGACGATATCAGACCTACTATGAAAAGGTTCCTGTGGGACAGATTACGTGTGATCATGTTTTCACTATGGCAGATGTGGCTAAGAACTTTCTCCAGGGCCCTGTACAAGTGATACCTACGGTGTATTTTGTGTGTGGAAGGAATGCCTATGTGAGGTTACCTGCGAACTGGTATGGTACATGTTACTTGGGAATAATATTTCCAAAGATTTACCATACTGAGGATTTGGAACTTTTGGAAGGTGGAAAGCATTCAAGAGTGAGAAGAGGTGCGAGTGCAGGGGTCGTAGTGGGAGATATCTTTGGAGCCATGATACCAAGTTTGGGAGTGATCTTGAATGATGTGAAGATCCGGAGACTGGCGACTGTGATAGACGAACTATCGATGAACACAGCAAAATCGTTGGTTCTGGTGGAAGGGGAAATGTTGTCGATAAGGACAATGGTTTTGCAGAACCGCCTTGCTTTGGATGTCTTACTGGCAAAAGAGGGCGGAGTCTGTAAATTATTGAGGGTTCAAGAGTGCTGTACTTATATACCAGACCACAGCAAGGATCTGGAGAAATATATAAGTAACATCACTACTATTCACACGAAGATAGCGGACTTGACTGAAGAGGGAGCTTGGGAAAAGTTGGAAAAGGGTTTGGTCAAGTGGGAAGCTGGTTTGCGAATTTGGGAAAGGGATTCCTTGGCTATGTTCTGAGACCTCTCCTTATCGTGGTGGTTTGTGTGGTTTGCCTGTGGGGTCTGATAAAAGCTTACAAATGGTATTGAGCAGGCCGAGTTGAGAGAGCTCTGAGAGAAAATGAGACGAGAATGGCTAGACTGCAGGACAGTCAATATCAGAGACTCTAGAGAATGGAGAATCACAGACCAGGGAGAATGGCAACGAGTTCTGTTTAGGTCGGTTCTTTCTCCAAGGGAGTTGAATAAAATGTGATGACAGGAGTCATCAAAGGGGGGAACTGATAGAGCGCCATGTTCTTGTGAAATTTGTAGGGGTGCATCATAATCACCGATAGCTCGCACCCGCATATATCCAGATATATATCAATGAATGACCAGTAAAACGTAGTCATAAACCAGTTATTAGAGTGAATAAGAAACGTAATTGTGCTATATTAATCATGCAAATGGGATGCTTTACTGAATTGTGTTTAAAATAATGCATAGATGAATCAGCCCATGTGTACTCGAGATGCAGTAGTTAAACGTGTACCATATTAAGTTGCACATGTAGTTCACTTTTCGCATATGAAATGTAATGAACCAATGCTTATAGAAGTGATTAAGATTTGTGTGTTTAAATTGTGAAAAGGCCTGACTGCATATACGCGGAGGGAAAGGCCTGTTTGTTCTTATGTTAGCTTATTTTGCAGGCAGAGAAGGTTCTCTTGGAAAGGCTCTCTGGGCACCGACAGTAGATTTAATTAGCACAGTAGAGGGTTTCTGTTGAACGTATCTTCTGTTGCAGGTGCAAGGACACATGCCTCACTAGTTAAAGACTGGCCTTTGTTTCACAAGTTAGAGCGATGAGAGGCATGGAAATGGGAGTGCAATGGAATTTAGGGATGATACTTTAAGCGGAGAAGGTGCCTGGGACTCAAGGTCATCGCAACCGTCCAAAATGAAGTAACCGTTTCGATGGAAAAGTACAAGAAAGAAGACCTGGCCAAAGAGGCGTGACAAGAGGCGTGTTCAATTGTATTGGGTTTTGTATTAGGGATAGTGCCCCGAGGGTGGAGGGCAGAGAAGAGGTAGGAGAGACCAGAGAGGAGGACAGAGAGGGATTTGGTGAAGAAGCATCTTAATCTGAGCTTAAGTACTAAATGAGTGCACTTCTTAGGAAGTCTTCACAGCTGACACCTTTTACTTACTCTTGCCTGGGAAATTCGTTAAGTAGGTATGTCACCTTAAAAGTAGAGTAGGGACAGTCAATGGGTTTTCTGCTTGTTTAGATAAATGAGGAATAACATAGAGATTGGAGCTGTTATTGCTTGTCTAATACTTCTGGAGTTAACGATTCTTCTCATCCTGAGCCGGATGAGACTCCTGCGTAGGATGCTATTTGTATTAGTGCCCATTTATTTCTTTAACCTCGTGTTGAGGTGCTTGCACGTGCAGTTATTCTTGGCTGTAATAAACCCACGAAACTGAATTCGGAGTCAGTGGTCTTTGTAGGAAAACCAGATTGAAGAAGAAATGATTGCATAACTGAAAAAGATTTTCTTCCCTTCACACTATTCAGCAGGTAAAAAGATCCTGGTGACCTGAAGATTCTTAGAGGTGATAAGATAAGAATCAGCGTTATCAGTGTCGCTCCCCCGACCAGAACATAAAAAGAGGCACCCAGCTCCCCTTGTCCAAGTCACTAAGATGGGCCCTGAGTCGAAAGGAACCCCACCATTCAACTGCCTCAGGCCAAAGGAGGCCGCCTTTTGGTTAAAAAACGAGGCAATGTTCAGTGTTGGGAGCCAGGTTTACCACGCACTTGGGGTAATGGGATCACCAAAACTCCAAAGTCCACGCACATACTGCAAGATTGCAAAGCGATGTATGGCGCCCAGTCACTAGAAGGGGGCGTCTCCAAAACCACTAGCCCTCTCAATCCGTTACCCACATCAAGTGACTTTCGACAAAGTTCTGGCCTTGCACCAGACCTCACCTCAGTGAAATGTTGCCTCCTCTCCTCAAAATTATCCAAGCACCCAAAGCCTGCCTGCTGGGTCATGTCCTTCCAGACAACAAGGGTAGCATATCGCAAGTCAAATGCTCCTGCCCATGGTCGGGGGCAGCAGGCCAAAATATCCTGGATCCAAGTGAGAGAGGGTGCCGGGAGGGAGAAAGGTCACAAATATCCATAACAGCTCTGTGCAAGACAACCAGAAATAATGTTCCCACCACTCAGCCTAGTGATCAGCCACCTCACAGAACCTAACACACACATAGGCTCAATTTCAAATATTGTAAGAACAGTATCACGGGGGCTACGGAGCAACTCTCTGGCTCCTCTGGTACACAACAGTAGGGACAGCAAATCCCTTTGAGATCTAAGGAAGTGCCAAAAGACCTGCAAATAAGAATCCCAATACCACCTCAAGAGAAGTCTCTAGAAAAAGGGCGTGACCAGGACACTTGGCGCCACTAGGGAGAATCACACTGCATGCCACGTGCCGGAGCTAGAGAGGCAGACACATGACCTCAGAGCATGGTGCGAGCAGTAACAAACACCCAATTGCGATCCACACCCTCTTTTACAGCGCCCTGTGAATGCAAAGGTTCTAAGACACCGTCTGCATCAATAAAATGACCTCTGCGCATTTTAAGGAAAGTAGGAGGCTAGAAGACTGACAACATCCATAACAAGCAGCTAAAAAGACAACTTCACCTGCTTAATGAAAAGTCCCTTCCCACTGTGGTGAGGGGGGTAGAGTCGATGATTCATGAGTAAAAGACCCAGGCGACCAATGAATAACTATTCATCACTGAATTTCTAAATAATTACTACAATTGGGCCACCCTCAGGTACCCCCATTAAAATTGCGTGAATAAAGTAAAAAAGGTGAGCAAAACCCCAAAAAGGAATGGACAGCAAACCTCAAGGTTGACTCAGAATGATACATAAGGATGCATGTTTTCTAAACTAACCTACAAACAACAGCTCTTATCCAACAGGTCTGCAATGGAGCCACAAGTGAACCACCTTTAAAGCGGCCCACCACCTCTGCAGAGACTACTTTTAGAACCCCAACCAGGCCGAAGTGTGCAATTAAAGAACACAGACAAAAGGTTTTAATGGACATTTGCAAACAAACTCTTTTTAGCACTTTCACCAAAGCAAAAGAAATCCCTGATCGCCAGAAGACTACAGACGTTTCCTCCAAAATCATACCAAAACCTGCAATTTTTCCAAATTAAAGTATTATTGCACCTTTGTATACCCTCTGTTTAGTATGGGTGTGGCCACGTCCAACGGTTGCCAGAAATATGCCCAGTCAAAGGGAACCTATCCTGAAATTTCTACAGTGCTTGAGCAGGGGCCTATCCCACAGCACTTACAATTACACTGAACCCAATGCTAGTATTCCACACACTACACAGCGCAATCTTACACAGCACATGGTACCAGCACATGACAAAGTGGGTGCTCAGATATCAGCTAGGTCATGCTCCTCCACATGTACCTATGTAGGATTAGGGCCAAGATACAACCCAATGGAGTAGAACCCCACAGAGTAGTAGTAAACATAACTGGATACGAGACCAATGCCACAGGACTATACCTTTACTCCGAGCCTAGTGAGATTCAAACAGAGGTAGATAGGATGCGCAGGCGGGCACTATAGTGGAGGATACTGTTTGGCCTAGAGACTTTCTCGAAAAGAGATGATTCTTGGAGGTAGCAAAGCCACTGCACCAGTGCACAAACATGTCCATTTCCGCTTCCATCTGTAGTTTGAGGGCGGCCCTTGGCATATCTGGTGCAGTTTTCAACATTAATGAATGGACGCCGGACATGGAGTTCCAGTGTAGGGCCATCCCCCTCGATGATACAAAGGGAAACAAGTCATGTAAGGGAGGGTTAAATTCCAGCATAGATAATTCCTGTCAGGAAATATGGGATACTGAGAAATATAGGTACACTTGGTTAGAGGGGAAGGGCCAGCCCCTAATTGTATGGAAACCTTCACTGTATTCCTTGTGTTTCAGAGGTAAAGGAACGATTCCACTCGGCACGAATGAGAACGGCGGAGCAATTTTGACATACCAGACATGCAATGGTGCACCTCCATGCTGATAGATCTGTACTGGCAGTGTGAGGAATTTGTATACGCTCAGCTCTTCCTCGGATGACGTGGCCTTTGCTCCCTTGTCACCATACACACCCCTGGAGAAGATCTGTCAGAGTTGTACCAACATCTACTACAGAAGAAAACAACTCTATTGCATCAGGCTCAAGAAAAAAGAACTGCCGATTATTTTGGTCGGGCACAGTACAAGGACACTGCGGAAGAATTCAGACTGTTTACTGACACACAAGAAAATGCAGGAGGGTCTGTATGCCCGCTGGTTACAAATAACCAGGTAGGAGTCGCTGAAAATGATGAACAGTACTGAGCTCGGCCTTGACGTAAACAAGAAAGAACTAAGAGCCATCTGCCTCTTGGTGATGCAACACCAATATTTATTGAACTTGATGACGGCAATGGAGGGAGAGGTGTGTGCCTAGATTGGTGCAACCTGCAGTACTTTCATCCCAGGCAACGACATGGATAACGAGACACTCACTCTTGCCATCCAGATGCTGCATCAATTGCAAATAGACATGCGTAAGGAGGGAGGGGCCCCAAAGCAGGAACGGTATGAAGGCTGGTTTGCCTGGCTTCCCCGGTGGGACTGTGTATGTTATTTCTTCCAGTTCTCATTCTTGTACTGTTTTGTCTGGTTTCCTACGATTGAGGGTTTCCTGCTATAAAAACACTGGGGCAGATTTACAAGGCCCTTGCGCCACTTTTGCGTCACTTTTAACATGGGAAAAGTGACGCAAAAGTGGCGCAAGGGGCTTGTAAATCTGCCCCACAGTCCTCAAAGTGGGTAGAATGCAAATAAATAGACTAGTATTAATGAAGTATGGAGTAAATTATGTATTTGAAGATTCAACTAGAGGGGGAATGCTAATTTTGATGTAAATCTACGCGACAATACATGTATATTAAAAAAAAAACATCATGTCACTTTGTTGAAATCTCCCGAGATGGCCTCTCCATCAACCCTGAGTAAAAAATACGTGATCAGCAGGCCCTGTGACCTAAGCCTGAGGCTACTAATTGACAGATCACAGGTGGGGTGGCATGTAACCAGCCGGACAAACACAGGAACAGGAAAAACCCAGATCAGTCCCAGAGATAGGCAGCAACACCACAATGGTCCCAGGAGATTGGCCTCATTAAAGCACATATGGCCGAAGGGGTGCACACATTCCCAAAACACCATAAAGTTAGATGCTACATGAATTAAGAAACACTCAGCCAAACAGAGCACAGCACCTACAGTACATACAGTAAAGCGATCACTCGCTCCCCATACAGGACATCTGGACACTTCATCCACTGGCCCTCATTGTGTCCACGGAAGGTCGAGACCCTCCTACATTCACTAACAGGTGGCCTGATTTACACCTCATGACTAGGTCTGCTTTCCTTTCTCTTAAATGAGATCCTAATTGCTTCATGATGCTCCAAAGACTGTATATAATGGCACTCAGAACAAATGTATGTTGAGACAGTCCTCAGTCCCGTTTCTGTGGATGTTTCTGAACCAAGCCTTTAATTTAACCAACTGTTTTGCCAAATGCCTCTTGTCTTTTGTTTTTGTTTTTTTCAAGGTAAATTCATATTCCAACAACATACTTCAAGGAGTTAGTGTTCATCCGGGAGCAGACTTGTATGAGGCAACTATTCAGTGTGCCTCTGCTCTATGGTTCTCCTGAGATGACAAGGAGACCATGATCTGAGTATCGTCGGCGTAAGAGAGGAAGGTGAGACTGCACTTTTCTATTATATTCGTATGTGGCCCTACATACAAGTTCAAGAGGGTTGGGCTAAGAGTGGACCTCTGAGAGACCCCAGAAGGTAGAGGGTGTAGCTTAGAGCAATGCTGATGGATGTGTACTTGGAAGACATGATCCCAAAGGAAGGAGCTCAGCCAGCACAGGGCTGTGTCCTGAATCCCTACAACCTCTAACCTTTGGAGTAGAGTGTTGTGGTTCACTGTGTCGAACGCTGCACTGAGATCTAGCAGAATCAGTACAGTGGTGCCACCGTTGTCTAGTTATTGCCTTAGATATTCTGTTTCCGCCAGTAGGGCTGACTCTGTACTGTGGCCGGCTCTAAGACCTGATTGTGAAGGGTGGAACAGGACATTGTGTTCTGTGTACAATGTGAGTTGTTTATTCATGTGCTTTTCTAGGGCTTTAGAAAAGGTAAGCAAGAGGGATATCGATCTATAGTTAGACCAGGTAATAGGGTCTAGAATTGGTTTTTTGAGTAGGGGCATGACCATTGCATGTTTCCATGCCCTTGGGACAATATCTCCCAAAGGTGAGGCATTTAGAAGCTGTGTAAGTAAATCCATTGAAAATGGTTCAAGTTTGCCAAACACCGAAGGAGGGCAAGGGTCAAGAGGTGAGCCTGACTTCATGGAGTTGAGGAGAAATTTGAAAGTTGAGGGGTCCAGGAGCTGAAATGAGCTCAGTGAGCAGGTTCTGGTGGGATGACCCTGTTGGGAGTTATGATCTAATGTGGGGGAGTAACATGAATGTCTTTAGGGTTAGTCTGATATAGGGGAGAAAGTGGCTTGAATGTCTGCAACTTGAAAGAGTGTTTTCGAACAGTTGTGGGCCACGCTGATTTTAATCGAGAAAAAGGAGGCTCTAGATGTATGGTAGCTTATGTGGTAATCTTTTTGGGCCAACTTATGCTTTTCTTTGTCATCTGCGCTATAGGATTTTCGACCAGTTCCTGTCAGAGGAGGTGGACTGGGCTGCCCTTGACAGAGATGCAACTGAAATAAAGAGGGGAAAGCGAACGATGAAATGGTCAGACCAGGCCAGAGGTAAAGCTTTATCAGCTTGCATATTCTTCTCATTTGATAAAATGGGATCAAGCAAATGGCCAACCTCGTGGGTCGGACCATTGTTAACAAGCTGGACATCAAGGGCCCTGAGATCTTCAATAAGAGAGGAGGTACTTTTGCATGATTTAGTGTCGAAATGGATATTAAAATCCCAGAGAATTATAAAGCTAGCATACTTTACAATGTAAAGGGAAAGGGCCTCTGTTAAACTGGAGTTCCAGTTGCCTGCCAAACCAGGGGACAATATATCAGAGCAAATGACATGGTAAAATTATTAGAGAGAGTCTAGGAAAACAATAAAGCTTCACAGCCCGGGATGGTGAGTTTTTCTATTTTACACACATACTGTGCTTTGAAAATAAGCGCAATGCCCTCCCCTCCCTTCTTATTTGAGCAATCCACTCCAATGATGCGTTATTCTGAGGGCAGAGCAACTACAACGTCTGGTGCTGAGGCCTCATTCAGCCTTGTTTCTGCCAAAAGCACAGCATTTGGGCCATGATCAATTAAGGCATTGAAAAGTTCAGACTGGTGTTTCTCTAATTAACGGCAATTGATATTAAAAAACTTGAGATGGGTAAAATTGAGTGATTGCAATACATTATTTTTCAGAAGTGAGTGGTGGCTTCTAGTATGAGCTTGAGGTGTTGTGCAAGGATTTGAGATTTATCAGGTAAAGCAAATGATTAGATGACTTGGGGCTGAAACGATCTCAACCTATTCTCAAACTCTAAATGGCTAAGAAGATTGACTTGCCGGCGTGAAGTCAAGTATCATTGAATGCGAGTGCCTAGTGGGCTACTTTTCGTAAGCAGAACTGCTGCTACTGGATTAACTTAATTCTGGATTTAGATGCCCGATGCCCGATGCCCAATGCCGATGCTGATCAGACTGCAGAGGAGCAGGCACCCAGGCTGGGGGAGAAGAGAAGGGGAAGGTGTTTTCTGGCAGCAGGTAGCATACATGCTGTAAGAAAATAAAATTGGGGAATGAGGCTTGCAAAGCCTCATGCGATTTTATGATGCAGAATTTTTGCATAGTAACATTGGATCTGGTTCTCCCATTCCAGGAAAAAAACAGATGTGGAAATTCTGACCCACCTGGAATCAGACAGAGTAGAATTCCATGAGGCTGACTCATAGTTAGGGTGATAATGTTGACAGAAAACAAGCCTATATGTATAGTGTTT
Source organism: Calotriton arnoldi (assembly GCA_963921515.1). Classification (NCBI taxonomy): domain Eukaryota; kingdom Metazoa; phylum Chordata; class Amphibia; order Caudata; family Salamandridae; genus Calotriton; species Calotriton arnoldi. Next base: position 1,013,564 of record CAWUFW010000579.1, read on the forward strand.
TTAAAAGTAAAAGGTGTGACCCAGGTATGTTCCAAAGCTTGTCGACATTTTTTAGATAACACTTTGTTCACCCTACAGTGACCCAGGAAGCACCTATTCACATTAATAAATAAACCTGTAGAACAACATTTCACATTTTATATATATCACTCATACTCTGATACAATCTTATGAAGAGAGGCACCATATCTGAAATGCTTTTAAATCCAGAGAGTATTCCTAAAAGTGCTGCAGAGAGTACTGTGTTTGTCATGTCAGCATGATTTGTGTGAATAATGGCATAAAATTATTTTTTGTTTATGAAGAACTTTCAAGAATAAATTTTAAGTTTTCCAGGTTAATCCCTCTACATTCCAACATTTGGAGATGTTTCCAGTTGGAGGGCAAAATTGTCACCACATTCGCAGTTATTTTATGGCAAGTACTGAAAATTCCTCTTTATGTGGAAAAGGCAGTGGCACTTGAATTGTTTTTATGCTTTTGACGTATAGAATTTAACCAGTACAATGAAAGATTTCCAAACTCTGAAGTACATTAGCCCTATGAGGATACAGTTACTGAGTCACAAATGCTTTGGTGTCTGCACTTGCTGCATGACATTTTGCTCTGCCTTATTTAAAGTGGTTAGGTTTTTTACACCTGTTTTTTCAGAGTGTAGGAGATCCCTACCCAATTTGTATGGCCTTTAGAAATAGCATTATGCTTTGGCTGCAGAAGATGCCAAGCATCATTGCCCATTTATTTGACAAGGTGGAACATTATATACTCCACCTGCCAAAAAATACCTTCCCTTTCCCTCCTCTACTCCCCTAACCCCTTCAACCTCCATCTCACCCACAGATGCCCACATACATTTACCACCTACTTGCAGAATTTGGAATTTTGTGTGGTTTTATGACAATAAAAATTGGTCACACACAATAATTCCCCATTCCATAGGGATTTGCTCATAGTTGAAATGTTCTGGTGCAGATTTACCAAATGGTAATGGCAAATTCACTTGCAATTTTACTATTACTCCATCAGGGCCAGCTTTTGCGCTAACGTCCAGTGCGACAATCTTTGTTGTTACCCTCCAATGCACAGATTCCCTCACTACCACCCCCAGCAGTGCCCTTCATCTTTCCAAAGCCCTTCTCTCACATGTTTTTTATTGGTTTTTTAGCGCTAGTCATACCCACTTAGGGTGTGAGGGCAGTTTACATTGCACACACATTATACAGAGACAATGAATCATACATGTGTAGATCAAGATAAAGGAAATGTGACTTAAGACATTGAGGACTGCAAGTTGTAAGAGTCGCATGTCATCCATACTGGTAGGCGGTATTTTTTAAGATGCCTTGTTCAGGAGAAGCAAATACTCAATTTAAAATGTAACACAGTGATTAGGGTTGGTTTGACTACAAAGAATATATTTCTACCCAAATGAACCCTTTTTAGCAACATTAGGATAATGAAAGACAGGGGGAATACATAAGGATTTAACCTTTACCTTGCAGTGTGCATGCAGCTCTTTGATCACAGTCCATAGCACACTGTGCTATATAGGGATTGTAGCTTACGAACTGCAAGTAACAAAAGGATTTCTTTGACAAAAGCAGTAACCTATCTGCATAAAATACAATTGTGTGATCTGCATGGTACACGTTCTTTGCAGCAGTCATATTAACCCGCTCTGCTACTTTATTATGAGTTAAAACTGCCATTAGACAAAACTCCAATATCTCTCCAGCAGGTACATTAATTACTAGAGTTAACTTGACATTTTTATTGTTGCCTGAAAACTGATCGACACACATGTAACTCTTCAGCAGGTGCTTTTAAACCCAAAAGATATTTCAAAACGCAATGCCTCCAACCTCAGCGCCTGGTTGTTGGCAACAGTTGCACCACCTTGAAGCTGGCCCTGTACCCCAGTACCGTGCAGCTTGTATTCAAGCCCTTAGCACTGATACTGCTGATTAGGTTCCGGTTAGGAGGATATATGTGTGGAGACACCAAGTCGCTGTAATTAACCATTCCAACCAGTATCTCCACATTTATATCTTCCTGTTCCCTAATCCATGATGTTTAACATACAAGGGTTCAAGGCAGAAGGAATGGTCTTATGAACCAAACTGTACCTGGCTGATGAGTCCATAACTAGGGCAAAACCAGTGCTGGGTTGCTTGTGTTCCGGTTCAGGGAGAATCCGGCTTGGCAGTTTGGGCTGGACTGTCCCCATGAGGTGCAGGGTCAAGACTGATTTGCATATGACTGAGCCCAAACTAAGGTGGCATAGTGAGTAAAAAAACGATGGCTTGGAGTGCTACCCCAAGCTATTGCCAGTGGTTAGACTTATTGCAAGTAGCCTCCCATCACCTTTTGTGTGTTTCAAGAGGAGTGGTCTGGCAGAGGGGGGTATTTCGTGCTACAACCAGCGTCTTGGAGCAACCTAGGACCAGTGCTGAGTTTCACTGCAACCCATTCCCAAGGTGATTTTACCGACCCCATTTTCTAGCCGGTAAAATTGTGGGGCATATTAGCAATAACGGCGTTAAAATTATCGCCGCTTTATAATGGGCTTGATAATATTCCCTTGAGAATACCAATAGAAGCCCATGTTCTGCTGTGATCCTGGGCTTCTATTGGTATTCTCAAGGGCATATTATCAAGCCCATTATCGCCGCTTTAGCGGCAGTTTCCTGCCGCTAAAGCGGCGATAATTTTAACGCCGTTCTTGCTAATATGCCCCTGTGTTTGTTGTACCTGCACCCAGGGAATCCAGCCCACTTGTATTTGAGCAGAGATGAATTCCACAAGGTGTTCATCTCATAATCAGGGCTACACTGCCAGTTTTTATCAAAATTGTCAAATGTATGTCACTAAAAATATATATGTATATATATTTCTACCAGCGATTTCCACTGGGGAATCCATTGAATACACCTGAGAGAATGCTCGCTGCCTTGCTTCCGTCATGGAACAACTGCATTTACTACACACACACCCAGTGAAGATTTTTCCATGGGCACAGCCAGGGAAAGCCCCTTCATTTATGAGAAATACGTCATGAATTTAAGATATCATGTTACAAGTCTTATCTGACCCTTTCTTGCGAAAGATAAAAAGGTATATGACTCATATGCAGAATTCCAACGCGTTGACGGCCACTGCAAGTCACCAAACAAAAGATTGCAAAATGTGTTAAAATACGCACTACAGATCAGCTAAGATCTTCCTCTGGCCTGTTCGGCTTCAGCAGCTGCCCAAGGGGAAGTGAGAAGCGTGCTTTTACACATGAATGAGGCCACATTAATGACGTGATAAAAGAAAATGGCATTGCAAAACCTGAAGACAAATAAAACCTGGCAGCGTCAGACACCCACTCCCTGTATTTACCTAGACTCCGTGAACACATCTGAATACATCAGCCACAATCGACGGGCTTTTCAGATCAATAGTCAAGAACTGATTCTTTAACAATTCACAATAGCTATTTATACTGCATTTCTTCAGTATTAAAGCATGCCCCGAAATCTGTCAAAGAGCACATCAAATAAAGGCATTGTGGGCAAGAGAGTAGTCAGAAAATTAAAATACTCCCCACTTTGAACCAACGCTCCGATGGCACCAAGCCAGCGAAGCAAGTAATCCCAACCCTCCCCACAAGAGCTCCCTTGTCTCTTCCATTCAAGCATGTATTCATTCATCCTTTCACCCTTACATCCACCCGATGACATCCACCATTTTACCTTTACATTTTGTCATCCATTCATTCTTTAATTCATCATTCAGTCTTTCACCTTCCGTACATCCATCCATCCATACTTTCACCCATCCACCCTTTCACCCATCCTTTTATCCATTCATTCACTCACCTATCCTTTCACCTGTTCAACTACGCAGGCATCCTTTTATCCACCAATGTATCCTTTCACACATCCTCCTTTTCACCCATCCTTTCATCGACCCACACATTCTTTCACCCATCCACCCTTTCACCTATTCTTTCACTCACCTGCATATCCTTTCACCCATCCACCATTTCCCCCATGCTTTCACCCACCCACGCATCTTTTCACTCATTTACCCATCCTTTCACCCACCTTTCACCTTCCCAGGCATGGGTTCACCCATCCACTCTTCTACCTATCCTTTCCCCACCCACACATACTTTTATCCATCCACACATCTTTTCACCCATCCACCCTTTCATCTGTCCTTTCACCCACACACACATACTTTCATCCACCCTTTCTCCCATCCTTTCACCTACCAAATGATCCTTTCACCCATCCACCCTTTCCCCAACCTTCTTTTCAACCTACCATCCTTCTTTCCCTTTTCAATCAACTCATCTTTCTTTAGCATTGATTATAAAATGTTGTCTGCTGATTTCCAGACCATAGAGCCCCATAAAGGACTTCACCCCCTCTGTTATATAATGCTACGTTATTAAGGCTACTCCAAAGAGTGTCCCGGCGCTGAGCAATACAGTAAGGGCAAAAGATTAAGAAAGTAAAGAGCTAATGGACAAAAAGCCATGTTTTGAGCATTTTCCTAGAATGTCCTTCATCCTCAATAAGCCTGAGTTCTAAAGGAAGGACATTCCAACCCACTAGCCCCGGGAGTGAGAAAGATTGCCCTCCAGCTTTAGCAAGGCAGACTCTTGGAGTCTTGGCCAGGTGGCTATTAGAGGATTACAGCTTTCTCGAAGGATTGTAGTATGAAATCCATGCGGCCAGATAGTCAGGTCCAGCGAGGTGAAGCGCTCTGTGAACCAGAAGACATGTCTTAAATAGGATCCTCTTGTGCACAGGAAGCCAATGCAAATTGTACAAATGAGGGAAAAATATGCTCCCTTCTAGGCAGACTAAGAGCAAGCCTGGCAGCATAATTCTGTACTGATTGAAGTTTTCTGACAAGATAGTGTGGCAGCCCAGCATATAAGGCATTGGCATAATGCAGCCTGTATACGACCAATGCCAAAACCACTGAAATCCTAGATAGGACCGACAGAAGGTCCTGAAATTTCTTTGGTCATGCGCAAAAAGCCGAAACATTTGCCTACTACTGTATTAATTTGAATATGGAAAAACATTTTTTTTTGTCAAATTACAATCCTAGATTATTTACTATTTTCACTTAACTGTTGGGTGGAGAAATCCTTTCTGGCCAGAGTGCTTCAAGCAAGAGGTCAATGTTAAGTCCCACACTGAGCTCTTCCATCTTCTCGGTGTAACACTTAAATTGTGAGAAACTCAGCCAACGGAAAACCGATGAGAGGGATGGTTTAATAGCATCTTGTTCAATAGGCACTGTTGAATAGGCCAAAGAGAAAGTAATCTGTGTGTCATTGGCATAGAAAATTATTTTAGCCCCAAATAACTCATTCAACTCAGCAAGGGGAGTCATGTAGATATTAAATATAGTGGGGCTATGGGCCGACCCCTGAGGGACCCCTCCCAAGACATTTTGGCTGCCAGACGAATAAGGAGGTAACCTAACTTCTTACCACCTGTCTTCTAGGAAGGATTTCATCCACTTCCAAGCCTTATCTCTATTGCCAATCTCCTGAAGATGGTCAAGCAGCCTGGCGTGTGGGACTGTGTTAAAAGCTGCTGACAGGTCTTACACTACCAGGACTGCCCTACCACCCCCATTGATGATACCTTTAATCACTTCAGAGACCTCCAGTCTCTGTGCCGAACCTTGGCCTGTGATGTAATAGCTTGTTAGTCTCAATGTACTTTGAGAGTTGGCAATTCATAAACATTTCCAGCAACTTAGAATGCAGAGGCAAGAGTGAGATCGGCCAATAGTTGCCTGGAATATCTGGGTCTGCACTTGGCTTTCTTGAAAGAGGTAACATTTTTGCCTGCTTCCAGCTGGGTGGAACAGTAGCCCTGGAGTAGGTTTTATTTAAAAGCGCATTCATGGAAGGATTAATAACCTTATGGTAGAGGGAACATTCAATATCTTAGAAATAGTCATTTTGTAGAAATTCAGAACTGTTGAAAATATAGTTTCCAGCTTCTGATCCAAATACGAGGAGGGAGCCAAACTTAGATTTTTCAAAATGACCCTCTTTATTAGTTTTCATCAAAACTGTACATTCCAGTCAGCCGAGCCAACTCGTTTCGTCCTGTCAAGTACTTCATCAGGGTTTAGTCTTGTACAGGTAGTTACCCAAAATAGGCTAGTCCTTGTAAATTGTTGTCATTAATCAGTTACTCCCTAGTGGGATTTTGCCATTTTTGCATCCAGTAGTTCAAAACAGGTCAGTCTTTATTAGTAAAAAGCGATCAGTCTCTCCCTAGTGGGCTCTAAATCAAAGTTTGACTCTCTCCTCGTATTTGGATGAGAAGCTGAAAACTATATTTTGAACTGTTCTGAATTTCTACAGAAGGACTATTTCTAAGATAATGAGTGCTCCCTCTATTATAAGGTTGAGTACATATGTGGCAGTTTCCGAGCAGTGGACCTGCAAGAGGTGGAGCACCATTGTTGGGTATTACTGGGACTAGCACCAGTGTATTTGTCCTAAGGCCAACACTGCTCTTTTCTTTTGTGTTTGATAGGATTAATAACATCAACTCCCAAAGCCAAGAGGCTATGATGCCCTGATTGTGGGCCATAGAACTTCTGTGAGAAACCAATATGTGTTGCCCTACCTGGTAACTTCATAGCAGTTAAACTCTGGAAAAATGAATAGTTATTTTTTCATATTAAAGGATTTTCTCCTCATAGATTCTTGTTGGTTCCCAAAGGCCATGTTTAATGCATGCCCCTCTGTATCATAAGCAGTGGCGGCTGGTGACATTTGAAAGTGGTGTGGCGTACAAGTTCAGGATAAGTACCCTGTGACGAGCGAGTGTAGCGAGCGAGCCCAACTGTCATAAAGGGGCTTCGGAGGGGTTCTCCCCGCAGGACATTTTTCAAATAACAATGGGCAAATGGTGCATTTTCAAGCAAATTTGAGAAAGCGAGAAGGTTAATAAAGCACTTGTGAAATTGGAGTTATGACATCAATAAAGAGATAATGATGTTGGTAGCAGCTTATTCAGTATAACCAGAGAACTTCTAACGGACTTTGAGATAATAATACAGTGAGTACCTCACAGACTTCTTTATTTATTGCTCTACCTTTACCCTGATTCATTCAGACTCTCTCCCACAGTGATGATAAATGCAAAAAACCGGTATTAATCAGAGGCAAAGGAGAAATGAGGCCTGATTTGTTGTGAGGCGAGTCTTTGCAGTTTGCACATGGGAGCTGTTGTGGTGTAGAGCACAAACCTTCACTGCCAAATATTACAGTAGGACACAACATCATTTACTGCTTAATTTTGTCTTACCTTCTGATTGAAAAAAAAGCTTTTGGGGAAAAACAATGGCATATGTTTTTATAAGATGCCTAGATCACTTGAAGTGCCACCATTTAGAGCTCCTGAGCAAAGGCTGAAGGAAGTGGGAATTTCTCTCAGTGCCTGTTACTGAGTCAAAATGGTTTTCAGAATACTTGGTCATCCAATCTTTTGCCTTTCTGCTGAACAAACAGAACAATGGTGACTACTTCCAGTTGCAATTGTGACTCTGTGCAACTGTGTGTGAAGGAGGTACACAGTTGCCAACATATTGAGAAGGCAAAAGTAAATGAAAATACATTGGTTACAGGTAAGTTGGAGCATTGTGTGTTTGGGAGTTGTGAGTGAAAGGAGGCTGCTGAACATAAGATATGCATATGGACGAAATATGGAGAGAAAAGGGTGCACATGTCTAACGTAGAATGAGCATAACTGGCATGACTGAGACACTCTGAAGACCATTACTCCTTCCAAAGACCTCAGTAATGTTTAATTCACAGTCTCACAATTTCAGAATTGAAACATTTTCAATATTATTTACAATAAAACCATTGCTACTCATTTATCTTAAACAGCTAACATCCACCTTGGAGAAAGCCAAAAGCCCTGTCTGGTTTAAAATATTTGTATGTCAGTTGCTGGGTTATATATCTAGATGCAATATCTGAAATTTCAGACAGAAATCAAAATACTGTTTCGGTGGCACACTATAGGAATGACAGAAATGTAGTTTAGTTGTTTCAGCCAATCCCCAAATTACATAGGTTATACCCCTATTCCTTGGGGAGAATCATTGCAGAGACTGGAAACCCCTCAGCTTGAAGGACTATATTCTCCCAAAGGTTAGTAACTTGGCTTTGATGTATAATTTATGTGTTTGGTTGCCACTACTAATTATGTAACATTTTTCATTTTAGCATATGGTAAAGCCTGAAGGCTTTTACATAATTTTGGACAAAGAACAAGAGGGTACAGAACCAAACCTCCTTTGCTGCTTTTGCACCAACACAATACAACCCCGGTGTTTAAGGTAAGGAAACTGACACTATATTATTTTTACAAGGTAGTTAAGGACTATATATGTGTAGTGGTCTACATGATGAGTGGGGTGGGAGTCACATCAGTATCAATTTGAGGCATGGAACTTTGTAATAAACATTAAACGATCGTAATGTTACATGTTCCACTGAAAAGATATAAGAGAGCAGGCGCGGTGCGTCCATTGGGGCGTTGCCCCCCCGCCCGCAGCTCCCTCGGCGTCTCTGACTCAGTTTACTTAAGTACAGAGACGCCGAGGAGAACTGACTAATCATGTCAGTCAGCATGACGTCGGACCGCCCACCCCTTCAGAGTCTGAAGGGGTTGGCGGTCCGGCGTCATGTTGACTGACATGCATTGTCAGACCAGCCAGGGACAGTCAGCAGCACAAGTGCGCATGAGTGGGGAAGGTGAGCGAATTTTTCGCCCATGCCCAGTCATGCGCACTTGTGTTTGGACTGGCTTGCGCATGCCCATTAGGAGCCCCTCGGTCTCCTAATGGGCAGGCGGCGGGCGAAGAATAACCATGCCCTAAGCCAATCCTGGCGCTACAGCAGCGCCAGGATTGGCTGAGGGGTTGCCACTCCAGTGCTGTTCCTGAAGAGGCGCCAACGCGCACCAGGAGCAGAGGCGGTCAGGTAAGTTTTATAAATTTTATTTTCCCTCCGTCGGCCCCCCACCCCCGCGCGACCCCCCACCCCCGCAAGTACTGCGAGCCGCGACTGATAGAGGGGCTACCTCCCAATAAACGTTTGAAATGCTCAAGGGCATGTGGGTTGACAGAGAGGCGGCGGGCTCGCTGATCCTCAATGTGTTTTCTGGAAGTATATCTAGCTGTTCGGCTTTTTCCAATTTCAAAATTATCACCTGTTTACTTTAGTGAATGGCGTCGATGCACGGAAACGGCGGAATCCATTGAGATTTTATTGTCGCCTGGGTCGCTCGACAAACATCTCAGTAAAGTCGCCTTTTTCCGCTAAGGTGGCTCGGTGTGTTAAGCCCCTGCTGCATTGACTCGGGATGGGCTCGAATCGCGGACTTCCAACTCTGCCCGACGTCCTACCGAGTTTGAGTCCATTGAGTAATTGAGGGAAAGGTTCTGCCGGTCTGTCACCGGAGTTACCCGGTTGAAATGAGCAAATGCTGGTAGATATGGAAATAGTAAGATATTCTCTAGTCTGTCAGCCTCTCACCAATTTGACCCGGTGGAAATGCGTAGATGTGGGAACTTGTTTTTAAAATGTCACTCTCCGTTTCAGACACGCCGCTTTTGTGGCGTCAGACTACTGTAGCCCAGCATCAGGTAGAAATTCTACCCAGAGCAGTTCACTCTCTCACTGAATTTATTGTTCCCTGTGACAGTAAACGAATGGAAGGGCGGACAGAGACTTTACCACTGAGGCCACCTTGAGAGCACCAGGCTTTGCTAAGAGTAATTCAGTTTAATATTTAGACGCACCAATCGGTGTATGGTCGAGTCGGATGCCAGCATCAAGGCTCATTTCTACCCCAGAAGTGGAGTCAATCGACCAGTGTGTATATTCAACCAGTCAGATGGTGCACACCCAGTCCTTCTTTTGTCCACTTTTGTGTGCAGCACGTAGGCAGTCTCGGGCTAGAGTGGCCCGATTGACGAGACAACACACACCCTCTGACAATTTCTGATTAAATGACAACATGCAATCAAAAGATGGCTGCAAACTCAAGTGACACAGGACTGTCCCATTGATGCAAATGTCCCGCTTTCAATAAGACGCATGATATGTTATTTTTTACAATTTACAGACACTGACAATGTTGTTGCACAATGGAACTAAGGCAAAGTGGGCTAAAATGATTGCCCAGGAGCACACGATGTGGTCTGGATAGTAAAGTAGTAAAATGTGTCATATGTACGTGTGGGCTGGAGTTATCATCAGCCTGGTGCTTCTATTGGTGTGTTGGGGAACAGTCAGCATTTTATTTAGTTATTGAGTTTTATATAGCGCGAACATGACCCTTTTGGGTATCAGTACATTTCAAAATATGTTTATTGTGTGAGACTGTGACCCATAATCTCACGTTTAAAATGTATCTTTAATGTATGGGAATTAGAATTTAGTGGCTCTAATCTCATTGCTCACAATGCACCTTCTGTGCCCAGCCATGGTTGTAAGCTGATTTGTCGTTTAGTCCCATACATTTTTACTCTATTTTATGACACGTCACACGAGGGTGTGGTTGCCCATAGTGATTCTCGTTGGTTGCTTCTTCTGGGATTGTGCATGATATCATTTGGAGTGGCTTGAAACACCTGTTACATTTACTGGATTGATGTGTAAAATGAGAAGCATAAGTCTATTTTTGCCATCAGAGAGTGATGGACTCATCTACTCACTGCTTTGTAATCTGTGCTATCCCTGTGCATTAGTTTGTCCTCTTTTCAATTGCTATATGTTTGTGTAGTGTATTCCATCTCTTGGGGTGTTACAGGGTAGGTTTGTGCTGTTTATATTTTAATTCTTTATGTGAGGAAACTCAATTATTACTTTCCGGAATGGTGTAAAAAAATCATTGAGAATACTGCTTATGAGAAGAATTTATTATTGCATTCTCGCACAGCTTGAACTGTGGAATGTTTGGAAATATTTGTGGTTTTGTGGCCACGTCATATAATGTCATTTTGGATCGAATGAAGCAGGGATGTCCCGAGTTGCTTCACAAGAGCTTGAATTTAGCCATAATTTCAGGATAACCAAAGAATATGTAAATGATACAATTTAGATCAACTTTATGCATGATTGTCATATGTGTATATAATAAAATCTGATATGAATCCATTCCAACCTTCATGGACCAACATTGGACATCACTGCCAGAAAGGGCCTCTGTGGTGGAGCTAGTCTGGTAACATTGGCCCCTTTTAATATACATTGGCTATGAGCATGTGCGTTGTCGGACTCTCTCTCGTCGTGGTGATGCCTGGGGATGCCATTGGGCCACGTACAGGCCTTCAGACTCTATGTTAACTAGATTTTCATTTCTGTGAGGAGGTTGTTTTCGATGCTATGAATGAATTCACATATGTCCAAAAGCAACCAGCAGCTACTTGTAAAGTGTTCATTAGCTTTCACACTCATTTGTTTTTCGGTATATATTTCTCTGATGAAACAGTGTGCATCTTTGAGTGCAGTGCAGCGAAGGGTGAGTGATGTCTGTGTGAGTGCAGGTTGAGCAGTGTGCCTGTGTGAGTCCAGGGTGAGTTATGTGGATGGGTGAATGCAGGCTTAGTGATGTGTCAGGGAAGGGTGAGTAATGGGTCTATGAGTGCAGGGTGAGTAGTGTGCCTATGTGAATGCAGGGAGAGTGTATCTGTGCAAGTGCAAAGAGACTTGTCTGGCTACTCCCAGAGATGTGTTCGCCAAGCCACCTCTTTCTCAAATTTGCTTGAAAATGCACCATTTGCCCACTCCTTTTTCAAAATTTTCTCGGGGGGAGAACCCCCCCGAACACCCTGTAGGTGGCTCCGGCTCGCTTGCTGCGCTCGCCACAGTGCAGTATTTACGCCCACCACTTTCAAATGTCACCAGCCGCCCCTGTAAGAGAGGTGCTTCAGGTCATGGTTGCTTTGTTGGCCCATTACATCATGAAAAGCAGCTGCATCATTTGCAATGTTTGTAAACGATGCAGCTGGTTTTGAAGATGTAGTGGACCAGCAAGAGGATCTAAGGGAGTTCCAGCAGGATGGGGGTTTCTTCATCGCCTAAAGGAGACTTAAAGTGCCCTGTAGGAAGCCCTACTGTCTATTAATGTTTATTGCTTGCTGTCTCATTAGGCCCAGTCATGCAAATAACAGTAACTTATATTCCCTCAGTAGATTTCATTTGTAAAGGTAGATCTGTTAGAAATGGGGTTTCTGGTTGGCAAGGGTATGCACCTAAACCAGGCAGAACCAACCACTCTAGTCAGGATAAGGGTGTTACACAAACACAAGATAACCCCTGCTCACTCTCTTGGTAGATTGGCAGAGCAATCAGGCTTATCCCAGAGGCAATGTGTAAAGCGTTTGCGCAACACACACACACACCAGTGACACACTAGGCGCACCACAACAAGAGACTCCACAACAGGTTATATATAAATATCCTTTGTATTATGCATAAAAACATACTAGACCATGATCCCATAACTCAATAATCACTTTGCCACTAGGCAATGATATCACATGAAATGCACTGAAGTAAAGTATTAGCAAGTTGCACTGGTCACAATTCGCTTTGTAAATAACTGCACAAGGTGAATTAGGAAAACACGATAACACTTGGGAAAACAATTACAAGTGGTAATTTTAGGAAAACAACACTTCCCTGCAAGGGAAGCACCAGAAACAATTTCTTTCGAAATTGCATGTGTTAATTCTTAAGAAAACTTTCTTTCCTAATCCCTCATGGGCCCTTTAACCCAGCTGGGCATGCTGCACTTGACCGGCTGGTCGTAACTGACCTGACCCCACCAAGGAGGCCTGAGTTTAGACAAGAGTAATTCAGAGGCCCCAGCGAGTGCTAGCACCAAACGTGTGGTTGCGGGTCATGCCCCTGTCCCTCCAACCTCACTGGCAGGTGCTTGCAACCTGGGGGCACTGCAGTTAGGGCTCAGCAAAGTGAGGAGGCAGGTGGAGAGACACTAACCTGCCCTTGGGCCAGGACCAGCAGATTCTTTGAGGTCGGCACCCCTGCTGCACTGAGCAGGAAGCGCAAGGGGCTTCCTTTCTCCTGGTGCAGGGATGCAGCTCCGAGTCGCTGGAGCGTGTCCTTGAGGTCCGCAGGCCGGCATCCCGCTGAGCGGGGGTCATCGTGTAGCAGCTGTTCTCCCTGGCATCGAGAGGTTGCTAGGCAGCACCTAGTGTCCTACAGCATCGCGGCAGAGCAGTTGCCCGGCGATCTCAAGTTACTTTGAGCAAATGGAGTAACCAGGCCCCGGACTCCGGCCCAAGGCCGTGAGCGGAGCAGGGCCCCATGCAGGCTAGTCTCTCTTCATGGCACGCCATGGAGAGCCCACCGAGCTCTCGGCAGAAAAGTTTGCAGCGTTGAGGCAGGCCAAAACACGTCTCTCTTATCAATTCAGAGCACGCAAAGCGCTGCTGCAAATGAGATTTTAAATGTAAAGCCCAAGGAGCGCTGTAAAAAGGAAACCTTTTAAACGCAGAGCACACAGAAACTTTGATGTCCCTGAGTTTCCAAGAACAGGAGGCCAGCACACACTAGCCCTCTGAGAGTTCTTCTCAATCAGGATAAAAAGAGTCAGTCCTTTTTCTGGAGGAAGTGACCCGATTAGGGTCAACCGGGTCACTCACGACCACCTCTCTGCCTCCCAAATAAGTGAAGAGTCGATCAGACAGTAGAGAATGCAAACCAAGTTATTTATTAGTATAGCGTTGAGGGGGCCCAGTCTGACCAGTCTCCTAAGATGACTGCCGAGGGACTGACTCCCCCCAACATAAAGTCAGATATTATGGGCCGCATTTATGAGACTCCTTGCGCCTCCGGAATGTCACTTTTTGTGACGTTCCGTGGCGCAGAAGCCTGCGTGATATTTATCAGGCAGCACTAAGCCACTTTTTTTGGCTTAATGCTGCCTGATAAATATCAGTCCCTTTAACGCAGTGTTCTGCGTTAAAGGGGCATGCAATGGGTGTTGCTGGGGGCGTTCCCAGCAACATCCATGGCCTTTTGACATTGCCCCAGATTTACGAGAAATCGTAAATCTGAGGGGAGGCGTAAGGGAGGCACAACGAGGAGAAATATCTTTATTTCTCCTCGTTTTTCCTTTTTCTATGTGAGCTGCATTCTGCAGCACACATAGCAAGAGGAAAAAGCCTCTTGTGATTATTTTTGCACAGAAAGGTTTCTCTTCCTGTACAAAAATAATCATCCCTGCAATGCAGTCACCCATGCACCATGGTGCAAAGGTGCCTGCGTTGGCGCACGGCAACCCATTGTGCGCCGGCGCAGGGGAAAAGGACAGGAATGCGCCGTAACTTATAGATATGGCGCATTCCTGCCCTTTTCTTTTGCCGTAGGGAAGCGCAGCAGGAAGGCCTGCTGCGCCGCCCTACGGCAAAACCTCATAAATGAGGCCCTATACATTTCCAATTCCCCAAGAACACGCCCAGACTGGAAAATTCCGGTACAGACAACAGCGAACAAAGGTAGCAACCAAGGATGAGCCATGGTTCATAGGCTGGGAAGATACTATCTCGACTCCAAGGCCGTTCGGCCTGTGCCTACCATTCTAAGTTGTGGGAACGGGTCTATCTAATGGCGAATCTATGCCACAATAGAGAGTACATTCATTAGTGCAGCGAAGCTCGGCCTTGAGAAGTACAAGCTGAAGTTTTCTGCTGAGACAAGCAATATGAGACAGAAGCTTAGTTTCAATCATAAAACAAAATGCCGGCCACTAATAAAATGGCGCCATTAATGCTAACTTAATACAGAACGAATCATAAGCGTTGCGATAATAATATTTTCACGTCTAACAGACTTTCCTTTTAGCATTCATGCTAAATTTTATTGGTGCCATCAGGTAAGGGTCTTTACAATTCTAAAGATAGGAATAACGTTCAATCGGAGGCAATAGTTGCTATCTTAAGAACTACCAATCAGAACTAAATACTCTGTAAGACTAGACATATATAATCAATATTCAAAAATGCCCTTATCAATATTCATTAAATCCTGGATATCCTGCATCATCATTGCTTTGCTCCTAGGGGCGTCTTCTGGGTGCTTTGGGCGGGTAGTCAACATTGATACACAGCAGGCACAGCAGGCAGGAAGGCAGTGTATGCACAGACAACATGCTAAAATGATACCAGTTGCGGCAACCAGGAAAATAATAATCTTCCAACCACAAGATGCGAATAGGCCCCAGAACCACCCAGTGAGAGACCACGTGCCATTTTCCTGGTGTATGTCCAAGGCAAGCTTATGGAGCTTCTGCAAAGCAGCATATACATTCGGAGCATGGTCCGGTATGTATACACAGCAGCTACTGCCGATGACATGGCAGGCCCCACCCCGGTCAGCAAGGATGACGTCTAACATCATCCTGTTCTGAAGGGCAACAAGTCTCGTAGCCTGGACCTCTACTGAGATATTGGTCAAACTTCCTGCAGTGGTGTTAATAACCCCTTCCACAACCCTGGTGAGCCGTCTAATGTTAAGGCTATTGGCCAAAGGGCCCCAGAATGGTATGATACCTTTCATAGCATCTGTAAACTGCTGCAAAGTGGTGTCCGTCTGATCTATGTCGTCTGTGCTAATCATTCTTCTGAACCGGAGCACATGGGCATTTCTACGCTGTAATCGATGGTCTTTATGGTAATTGGGCGGGGCTATATATACCGGGCGTAAGAGGTAAGAAAGATAACGCCTTCTCGACCATCCCTCGGGAAGCCAAACATAACCGTGAGATCCACAAACAAAGTAGACATTAGGTGGCAGTATCAAGGGCGAACTATCTGTTGCCCTCAAATTATAAGTGACGTTGCACCTGCTCTCCCCTACCTCTGTCTTCCCAGCCCCTTGGAAACACAACTCTGCTGTAACATTAACCACTGACAGAGGTATCAGCTTATCTTCAGTAACATTACGGGCCTGACAGGACTGGAAGTATTCTGATGTGTTGAACTGCAGGAAATTATCCATTTCCGCCTGGGACCAAGTTCCATTTCTCACTCCTTTGTATACATGCATGCAAGATCGTTGAAACAATCTGCCAAACGGCTCTCGGCCTGTAGGAGCACTAGGAGGTGCTCTATGCTGTAAACGTACATTGTCTGTCATCATAGTTCGGGGACTAGTACTCCTCCGTTCTAATGTATCAGCCCGGAGAAATGGATGCACCATACTAAGCAATGCAAACCACCCCTCACAACTACTGACATATGACAATGGCATGGTGATAGAATTGAAACGTAGTTTTACCTCTTACTCGTATTTTACTTCATATTATGTTAGCATTTATATGGCTAAATACATTATATTTATGTATTGTGTGAAATATGTAATGAGTTGATACAGATGTCGCGCCAGTTATATTGACATCTGTGCCGCCATTTTAGTTAGAAAGACGCCATGTTCTAATGCAATAGAAACTGTTACTTGCATATTCGAAACTGTATTTTGCTCATTTACGAGAAATGGTTCTTGGTAAGTTTTGTTTCTTCAATGCCCATGTTAGCTCGTTAGCGCATGCCTTTCTTCTGAGATCAAGGTCTTCTCCCACCTATCTAGAGGGGAGGATAGGCCAGACAACCTTGAAATGTAGATAGCTTGCACCAGGCTACAGAGTCGAGACTTACGTTCTGTACCCCATTGTATTACGACACCTGCCAGTATTTTTCCATGGTAGGCGGGTCTTTGTAGGCTCCGCAACATACATAATGTAACTTTATGCTTGTAACAGTCAGTCCCTCGTCAGCCATCATAGGAGGCTGGTCTGATTGGACTCCACTGCAGTGAATAAACTAGATTGTTTGTATTCTCTACTGCGTCATCGACTCTTCATTCTTGGAAGGCTAGAGGAGGTCAAGATTGGCCCGGGTGGCCCTAATCGGGTCACTTCCTTCAGTTGTCGCCCGAACAGGGACTCCACACAGGTGACCCGTCTCACCCGTAGTCGGGTTGTAGAGGTCAGGGTTGTGTCCGGTCGGATAGGCGGATCGGGGATCCCCACATCATCGAGCCTGGTTCTCGCAGCTGCCCCGCCTGTCTGATCGGGCGGCTCCTCGTCTAGTGGTCACCTTGGCTGGGGTCCTGAAAAGGCAATACCCTTGGATCTGACCGTTTGGTCCGAAGTGTCGGCAGTGGAGAATAGTCTTGTTTGACCTGTGTGCACTGGGTGAGTTCATTTTGATACAGTCTGCGGACTGTTTTTGAGAGCTTTTTGTTTGTGTGTGTTTCGTTGGGTGTGTGTGTGTTGATTGAGTGAATACGTGGATGTGTCTGATGTCAGGATGCCTTGCTGGAGTAAAGTGTGGTGTTTGGGGTGCCGATGTTGCTCTGCAGAACATCGTTTGGAGGAGCGGCAGCCTGCACCCCCGGAGGGCACTCCGAATTTTGATATGTATGTGAAGCATGGTATTGGCCCTATTATGTTTTGTACATTGTGGCACAAGTATACGAGAGACAATACTGAGCTTCAGTGGCCACGGGGTGGTACCTTTGATGAACAAAAATTGAATTACTTGCAGGATAAATTATTTGCTAAAAGAAGTCGGCAGTCGATGTTTGATACATTACAGGTATGGCAGAAAGAAGCTAAGCAGAGGCGTATACGTGCTGAAAAGGAGTCTAGGAAGAAGGCAATGCAAATGGTGGTGCAAAAAGCAGGAGCTTATGATAAGGAGAGAGCAGAGAAAGGCATTGAGTGTGCGGATAGGAAGTTTCGGTTACAGTGTGATAGGTCCTATGTTGCTCGAGAGGAGGAGGATCTTTTCATGGAGGATTTGTTGGAAACAGGCCGTCCACCTCCTTATGCCCCTCAAAGAGTATATCCTGTCATTCGCCGTCTCAGTCTGCCGCTGTTCCTTCGTCTTCCCCTGACCCATCCGCAGCCTCAACAGCCTTGGCTCTGGCCGTATCTGTTTTCCTCCTGTTTCACACATTACAAGTACAGTGACTGCGGGCACCCCCATAGTGTCAGTTGCTTCTGTTTCCGTTTCTCCTCCTTCTCTTACACCTACTACACAGTCATTGTTGACACTGTCACCTGCATTGTCATCTGTTGTGTTCCCCCTGACTATGTCACCTACGATATTGAGTATTGTTGGGACACCAGTGCGAAGGTCGGATGGAGGGAATTGGGCAGAGGCACGGGAGCGATTAGAGCGAGCAATGATTCGATCTGATGTGGTGAAGAAGAGAAAAGGATGATTGCAATTCAGGCAGCACCGTGGGTTCGGAATGTGATTTATGGGTTGGAGGATATATGGAGTGTGATGAAAGATTTTGATCCGTTTGTGCAACAACATGCTCTTCAGCATATGTCGCATACATTGATTGGTTTGTGGGAACAGTGTATTGGAGGTAAAGCTCCGCAAATTGTTTATGATATTCGGGATCGTGCATATTCTGCTGGTATGGCCCCTGCGGAAGTTCATAGTAACGTTGGGACATTACTTAGTTATCGGGCAAAATTATATCATAACACTCCGATTCCAGCATCCCAGTTCCCGATGAGGGAAGTACATCCCATTTATCACCCTGAAATTCCAGAGGGGCGTAATGCAGCAAATGTCATTACTCAGCAGAGAGTAGAGGCTCGCTTCCAGGAGCAGTGGGTTTATACTCCGTGGAAAAGAAGTGAGGTACTTGCTCTTAAAAGTCAGTTACCGGATCCCAGGAAGAATCCCACTGCATACTACAAAGAATTAACAGAGGCTGCCTCTTCGTCAGTTATGACGTTAGCAGATATTGAGATATTTTTTGGGCTGCTGGTGCCGGTAGATATATGGAGACAGGTGCATACACAGGATTACAGAGTGGAATTGGGTGGTACATGGGACGAGATTAAGGCATGGGATAAGGAACGGAAGCCTGGCGACAAACCTAGGGCAGAGATATTGTCTTTACCAAATCGTATCATTACGTACATGCATTCACTTATTCCACCCAGGCGAGTAGATTGGGGTAAGTTGACGGCATGTCGCCAGAAGAAAGAAGAGAGCGTGTCTGATTTTTTTACTCGGTTTGAAGGGGTGTTTTGGGATTTTAGTGGACAAGATTTGTCAGTGGAAGGTGGAGTTCGTTTGTTTGTTAACAGGTTTGTTACGAATTTACTTCCTGAGATTGCAGCTCGGCTGCAAGCCTCTGAGAGCACATGGACCACTTCCTCCCCTTCAGTGATATTGAGTATGGCCCAATACTATGAACATCGAGAAAATGAGGAATAGGATAAAGTGGAGAAGAAGAGTAAGGATTTATTTCAAAATCTGTTTTATTGAAATTTTTCTCAGAGAGTGCGACAAAAGCATTACATAGGCAATATTCGTCGTAAATACATTTCGCCCAGATATACAGGTCGCTCTTGAAGGTCACAGTTTCCCCACAAGGTCCGTGGTGAATGAACGTTGATATATGACACAGCATCATCGTAACATGTTGCTTTCATACCCCTGTTTCTGAATGACAATCTACCCTCCCTTGAGAGGAACATAGAAAGGAAACTTATTTGTGCCTAATAGAAAAAAAAAGAACATAACTGTGATGTCATGGTGCAAATTAGAGAAAAAAAAAGGGAGAAAGTGAGCGCAAGGAGAGGGTTACCGGGCCTCTACACAGGTGTTCAACGCACCAATCAGAGATCCCGTCAATTTGTAGTAATTAGATAAGGAACAAATTGAGGGCCCTGAGCCTCGGGTTGCAAGCTGTCAAAGGAAGCCCCACCGATAAGTAGCTGACCAGCGGAGACCAAATGTAATCAAAACGTTTCCTGGTGTCTTCAATTATATCAGTCATGCGCTCCAGAGCTAAAACCCTCCACAGTCTTGCATGCAATTAGGTTAAGGATGGGGCCTCGTGTTTTTTCCAGGCCGCGGCAACTGCCATTTTGGCGGCCCCCAAACAAAGCCACATCACTGATTTGTCCCCCTGTGTCTGTCGTTTCAAATTTAGATCTTGGACCCCCAGCAGAGCTTGTTCCATGGCTCTGGGAATGGGATAGCCTAAGATAAGCTTGATTTGGGACAACATTTCCTTCCAGAAAGGTTTAATGGTGGGACAGTCCCACCATATATGCCTGAAATCGCCTAACATCCCACACCCCCTCCAGCACCTATCCGACGAGCTAGGGAAAATCGTATGGAGTTTCTGAGGGTACAGGTACCAATCATACATGATTTTATAGTGTGCTTCCCTGAGATACATTGAGCGGTTGAATTTCACTATGTCCCTGCCTAAGTGTTCCCATTGCTTATCTTCCAAAGGAGCATCTACAAGAGCGTCCCAAAAGCGTTTGAAACGTGGCGTCGATCTGGGACTCATCGATTGTATGAGAGCATACAGATAGGAGATACATCCCTTGGAAGAGGACCCAGACTGAGCAAACATCTCTATAGGGAGCAACTCCCTGGTGGCGGCCAGCCACACCAAGGGCTGCAGCACCCAGTGTTTCAGCTGCAAATAGTGGTATTCTTCTTTGGCGGGCAATGCAAATTGCTTCTTGCATTCCTGAAAAGTGAGGAATTCTCCTTTGTCAAATAAGTGAGAGATCATGTGGCAACCGCCCTCCCTCCAGGCCTCAAAGGGACCATCTATTAATGCGGGGGGGAATGCGGCGTTAAAATGTATAGGCATGTGAGGGGAGGGGAAGGTCGTAAGATGCAGTCTGTTAGTGAGGATATCCCAAACCTTGAGTGTGGTGGACGTGGGTGTGCTAATGTAGGCGTTGAGTGGTCTGTCTTGCTTTGGTTTCCAGAGAAGATCCCAGATAGTGCGCCCTGTTATCTGTCTGTCTATATGAAGCCAATGCTTCTCCGAAGCCCGCAGCGACCATTCCGTGATTACCTGCATTTGTGCCGCTCGGTAATAGGACTGAAAGTCCGGTAAAGCCAGGCCTCCTTCTTTGCGAGGTCTAATAAGCAAATTGTAGGGAAGTCGTGCCCGTTTCCCCAGCCAAATAAATTTGGTTAGCATATGCCGCAGTTCCTTAAATAGACTTCCCTCCACTGGGATAGGCAGACCCTGGAAAAGATAAAGTAAGCGAGGGAGAACATTCATCTTAATGGCATTTATCCTTCCCAACCAGGTGATGTAAGCCCCACTCCATTTACCCAAGTCTGACTTTAGTTGTCGCAGAAGGGGGGGGGGAGTTAGCTTTGCACAGATCCCGTACTCGAGGGGTAAGCTTGACCCCTAAGTAAGTGATCTCCTTACTAGTACAGCGAAAAGGTGACCCTTCTTCAACCCTTCACCATTCGTCTTTGGGTATTGTTAGATTCAGTAGGAAGGATTTGGTCAGGTTGATCTTGAATCCCGCCACCCGTTCAAACGACTCCAGCTCTGCGTGGATAGCCGGGAGAGAGACAATAGGGTCTGATACTGGGAGAAGCACGTCATCGGCAAATAACGATATCTTATGATCGTCTGTGCCAAAACATATTCCTTGGATCTCTTGGTTCCTTCTGATCCTGTGGGCCAAGGGTTCTATGCTCAAGGCAAAAAGGAGGGGGGATAAGGGGCAGCCCTGTCTTGTCCCGCGAGCCAGGCGGAAGGGGGAAGAAGCAACTCCGTTAACAAGGACCCGAGAGCTGGGAGAGTGATAGTTAGCGCGAATCATCCCAATAAAGGTTTCGTTGAAGCCAAAGCGATGGAGCACTTTAAATAGAAAAGACCATTCCACGCGGTCAAAAGCTTTCTCCGCGTCTAGCGAGAGAAGCGCTGTTGGGATGTTTTTCTTGTGAGCCTTTTCAATGATATGGATGATACACCACAAATTATCGTGGGTTTGTCGTCCCTTAATAAATCCGGTCTGATCCGGATCTATGAGACCAGGGAGAATTGTTTCGAGACGAGTGGCCAGGATTTGAAAGTAAATTTTGGCATCTAGGTTTAGAAGAGCAATCAGGCGATAAGACGAGCAGGCTGAGGGATCCTTACCCGGTTTGGGAAGCACTGCCACAATTGCTTCACCCATGGAAGGAGTGACTTGTTGCGTGGAAGCGATGATATTAAATAATGTAGTTAAGTAGGGAACGAGCTCCTTTGCAAAAGTACGATAGAAGTGGGCTGAGAAGCCATCCGGCCCTGAAGCTTTCTGGAGTTTAAGGGCACTCTGCGCGAACGATCCATCACTGAAAGGGCAAAGGGAGGCGGAACAACCAAAATCCCCAATACCTTGCACAGAAGATGACTACAGGGTGAAGCGAGGTGTGTGTGAAGACTCCCTTACTCGTTCCGTCAGCAGAAGTGGACCGTTGCTGGACTCCGCTTGGGACGGCTGGAAACGGGCCTCTGCTGGTCTCCGGTTGTACAGCTGGATGGGTGCGGCTTGGGCAAGTGTGACCGAAGGTGTCACCGAGTAGGTAGGATTTGAATGTGTGGAAAATTGAGTATGTAGATAGAGCACTGAAGGCAGCCAGTTGAATTGAAGACAGGGTTTTTGAAAGGTGCGGTTGGCTCATGCTGCGGATCCCGCTGTGTAGTCCAATCGTCGCCAAAGATTTGTAGTAATCCACTCCAACACAGTTGAGAGGTAGAAGAGATTTATTGTCAGGAACTACACAGCTGCAGGTCATCACTTGCCAGGTACAGTCAAAACAGTACAGTTGCAGTTCTAACCTTTTAAACAGCAACATTTTGAGCATGCACTTGACACTGTGACATCATAGCATCAGACAAGACAGCACCAAAGAATACTACATATTACAATGTATTGTCCACAGTTTCTAGAGACACAGGTAAATGTTGCATGCAGAGTGCATGCAACTGAGGCACATGCTTCATGTTTCTTCTCACACATCATGCTGGCAGAGAAGTTAAATGAATTGTCTCGTGTGCCACGCCTCACTCCGTTGATTATGAAGGTGTACACACAGGCGGCTTCCCCACCACTGCAAAGCCGAGGATCATGCTTGGCAACCATGCAACATAAGAAGACAGTGCAAGCGCCAATTCATGTTTTGCAAGGTACTTCGTCCAGTGCATCTCTACTCAGTTTAACTACAGCTGCTGATATGGGACTAATATCTATTAATTACAACCTGAGTGAACAGTCTGGAATTGTGAGTCAGTTGCCTTCGTTGTTTCATGGCCTAGGGAAACGCAAAGCGATGAAAGTGAAGCTTCATTTTAATGAGGACATTCGTCCTGTTGCTCAGCAGCATTGCTGAATTGCTTTCCAGCTGTAGGAGTTCATTGAGAAAGAACTAGAAATGTTGCTAAAGCATGAGATCATTGGGGCCTTCCTGCTGTTCTCAAATCGGACAATGGTTCACCTTGCCCGACTGAATGTCAAGCATCAGAAAAGCACACCTCTCTGGCCTCAGACTAATGGCATTGAGGAACGATTCATGGGAACTCTAAAGAAAGTAGTTCAATGAGCAGCAATGGAGGGCATTGATCTCAAGTCAGGGTTTTGCCAATCCCTTCGTGCCTATCGATCATCTCCCCACTCCACCACGGGTGAGAGTCCTGCCACCTTGATGTTTGGGAGAGCTATGGGAACGAAGATCCCACAATGGACCTCGAATTGTCCACCAGGTGAAGACAAGATTTGCAACAAGGACACTTCTAAAAAATGCTAAATGAAACCTATGTTTACAAGCGCAGATGCGTTAAAATCAATATTTCCTCAAGGAGTTTCCAGCAGTTGCAACAGTGGACAGATCTTTTCTGAGACAAAGCACCTCCAGTAGACAGTCTGCAGAGTTTAGCATATGAGTAGAGGTTTCTCTAATCCAATTGGATTACTTTATCAGAAAAGGAGCTAAACTGGCTGTGCCATTTCAAACTTCTAAGTTCTTCAGTCAACCAGAGCAATCTTCCCATTAGTCATGGTCAAGGACAATCTATGTGGAATAAGAGAAGCCCTGGCAGGGGTGGAAGGGGTTCATCCTCTGAAAGGCCCTATAATGTAGGGGGTCCAGAAATATCACTGGATAGAGAAGGGGCGCAGTTCTACAACATTAGCTAGCACCATCAAGGTCAGGGAGGGGTGAGATAGGGCCAGCAGAAGTCCCTTTTGTATTCAGCAGAGTTTGTCATGATGAGGCTCTGGATTGTGTGTCCATTACAAACACTGGAAAGTCTATTGTTTAGGATAGGAAACACACAGTCTTTTAAAAGTTACCTATTAAACCCAAGAAGTGGAGGAAATTTACAGTGAGAGATAAATGGAGGCAAAGAGTGCTGGAGCATTGGGCCATCAGAAGAATGAATGAATGAATGAATGATTGAAATCACTTACAGCGCACGGCTACTCAAGAGTGTTCCAGCACTAAACACGGCATATCAGGTACATAACAGCTTCAATCGTTAAATAGGTGAATTTTAGCAGTTTCCTGAAGGCCGTCTCATTCATAGGGTTTCTTAATTGGAATGGGAGCTGAATTAAAATTGAGGGTGATAGAAAAAACAAATAGCCCCTTTGCCTTTTTTTCATAAAGGGCGAAATAACCAGAAGTCAAGCAATCACAGAGCCAGAGATCTCGGAGGACAGTACTCATGGATCCTAGTGTTCAGGTACTTAGGACCAGTACCATGTAGTGCGCGATGATCGAGCGTTAGAACTTTAAAGATGATTCTTTTGTTAACAGGAAGCTAAACCGGCTATGCCATTTCAAGCTTCCAAGTTCTTCAGTCAACTAGAGCAATAATTCCCATTAGTCATGGTCAAGGACAATCTGTGGGGAATAAGAGAAGCCCTGGCTGAGGTGGAAGGGGTTCATCCTCTGAAAGGCCCTATAATGTAGGGGGTCCAGAAATATCACTGGATAGAGGAGGGTAGCAGTTCTACAGCATTAGCTAGCACAATCAAGGTCAGGGAGGGGTGAAATACGGCCAGCAGAACTCCCTTTTGTATTCAGCAGTTTGTCATGATGAGGCTCTGGATCGTGTGTCCACTGCAAACATTGGAAAGTGTATTGTTTAGGATAGGAAATACACAGTCTTCTTAAAGTTACCTATTAAACCCAAGAAGTGAAGGAAATTTACAGTGAGAGAGAAATGGGGGCAAAGAGTGTTGGAGCATTGGGCCATCAGAAGAATGAATAAATGATTGAAATCACTTACAGCGCACGGCTACTCAAGAGTGTTCCAGCACTAAACACGGCATATCAGGTACATAGAAGCTTTAATCGCTAAATAGATGAGTTTTAACAGCTTCCTGAAGGCAGTCTCATTCATAGTGTTTCTTAATTGGAATGGGAGCTGAATTAAAATCGAGGGTACTAGAAAGGAGAAAGAAGAAAGAAGAGCCCCTTTGCCTCTTTTTCTTAAAGGGTGAAACAACCAGAAGTCAAGCATTCATAGAGCGCAGAGATCTCTGAGGACAGTACTCAAGGATCCTAGTGTTCAGGTACTTAGGACTAGTGTCATGTAGTGTGCGATGAGCGATCGTTAAAGCTTTAAAGATGATTCTTTTGTTAACTGGAAGCCAGGGCAGCTTCTCGTGGAAGACTGTCACTGGCGACCATTTTGAGAGTTTGAACAGTAGTCGAATCACGGTATTCTTAACCAGTTGAAGGAGGTATATCAAGTATTTGGGAAGGCCGAGATAAAGAGTGTTGGAGTAGTCAAGACGGGATAAGATCAGAGACTGAACTACAGTTTTCTGTGCATAACAAGGTAGAACAAAACAGGATTTTGTTCACTATTCTTGAAATCCAGAGATATGACTTAACAACAGAGGTAATTTGCCTCTTCGTAGTCATACCGACCTCAAATAGCACTCCCCAATTCCAGGCTACATTTATCGGGGAGGTGTCCAGTGTGCAGGCCAGAAGCCCATCCATCCAGACAGCATAATTTCAGTTTTTTCAGGATTACGCTGGAGGTTGTTGGCACTGAGCCAGCCCATGAGTGCGTTCATACAAGCTGTGAAAGCCATCTTAGCTTCCATCGAGGTCCCTTTGTATAAAAACAACAACTGTGTGTCATCTGCATATGAAATAATTTTGATGCAATAAAGACTCAACCAAGACAGCAAAGGGCGACATATAAATATTAAAAATGATAGGACTGAGTGCAGAACCCTGAGGGACCCCACAGTCTAGGATTTTCACCACTGAGAGGAATGGTCTCATCCAGGCAGTTTACTCTCTATACTCGAGAAAAGAGGAGAGCTTTCGAAGGGCTGAGCAATTCATACCAATTGCAGAGAGACGATGTAATGGAATTTTGTGAGAGACTGTATCAAACGCCGCCGAGAGATCCAGTAGAACAAGAGCAACATTATAACCGAGGTCCAGGTTCCATTTTATTAACTCAAAGATCTTCAGCAGTGCTGTTTCAGTGCTATATCGGTCTCTAAGGCCTAATTGTGAGGGATGTAGCACATTAGAGGTTTCTATAAATTCATTGAGCTGAATATTGACCAATTTCTTTAACATTTTTGAGGGTGTCGGAAGCAGGGAAATAGGACGATAATTGGACAGTAGTGATATAGCTGCATAGGATTTTCTCAGAAAGGGAACCACATTAGCTTTTTTCTTGGATTAGGGCACAAATCCTGAGCGTAAGGAAGCAGTGAAGAGTCTCAAATAAATGGAACAGATTATATCGCCTATCTGATGCAAACTATGGGGGGAAAAGGGTCTGAGGGGGAGCCAGATTTGCAGCTCAGGAAACATTCTTTCAGGTTGTCATGCAGAGGGGGTAAAAACATGTGAACTTATCCACCACTTCACATTCTGGGGCATAGTTACTGGGAGCGGAATCCTTCACATCACTTAAAACATTAGGATTCAGTTGAATTTTTAATACATTTTCTTAAAAAATATTACTTATCTTACTGCACAGGCTTGCATCCACTACATATGGTGGAGCAAACACAGAGGAATCAGAAAAGTTTGAGACAATCTTAAAAATTTCCTCAGGGGTGTTCTTAGCCTCATAATCAGATTAGAATAGTAGTTGCCTATGGCCAATTTAATGTTAATATGATATGATTTCAATGCTAACTTATAAGGAACTTTGGGCCTGATTATGAGTTTGGCAAATGGGATACTCCATCACAAATGTGACGGATATCCCGCCTGCCGTATTACAAGTTCCATTGGATATAATGGAATTGAAGTTTGGTGGACGGGATATCTGTCATGGTTGTGATGGAGTAACCCTGTTCACCAAACACCTAATCAGGCCCTTTGTCTTCACCTTTGTAGTGACATCTCCAACATCGTTCCAGTTAATTAAAGGATTGTCTTTCTAAAGCCAGCCGCACTGTAAACCAAGAGGCAGATGTGGAGCATGAATTTTTTGAGGGAAACTTTTCAGGGGCTACCTTGTCGGCTGCCGCGGTAAGCCAGTTGTCCACTGCAATATTATCTACAGTGACATCACCCAAATGGCAGGGCATTGTAGAAACTAAGGGCCCAATTACAATGCAGTCGGAAACGGCTTCAACTGTGGTAGGTGCCTTTCCGGCCGCATCGTAATATGCCGGTCAGATTCCTTTCCGACTGCCTCATTACGATAGAAGCAGTCGGAAAGGAATCCGAACAGTCATCCCAACTGGCTTCCGATGGGCAGTAATCCAAAGGGCGGCTCTTTATGCCCTTGGGATTACGATGTTGGGTTTCGGCAGCCTTCGCGTGCCGTCCTTTCCGACACAGAAAGGCTGTCAGAACTCGACTTTAGGGGGCCCCAGCATGGCCCCCTTGGGTGCACGGCCTCCGGTTGGAGGCCAAGAGGGCACCTATGGTGCCCCCCTGTGGATCCCTGCACCCCAGGCACCTGAAGGTGCCTGCCACAAGGTGCAGGGATGAACTGTCCAATGGCCGAGATGATGTTGCCATCGTAATAGTGCCCATAGTGTTTGGGATTGAAATTCTGTTCCAAGCATGAACAGGGCCACTTGTTGCCTTACTGGACTCTATTTTATGAATGGAGAGAGGCCAGGAAAATGGTAAAATGAAATGGTCTGACATACCACTTTCATAGGGACTTCCAGAACAATAGGCGCGTTTAAGAATATTAAATATATAGTGTGTCCAGCTACATGAGTTGGAGCAGAAGGAGTTAAAGAGAGATCCAGAGCTTTTAGTGTTTCAAGAAGACGTCTAACGAGAGCATCTTCAGCCATGTCCATATGCATATTAAAATCTACTAATACCAGGAAATTTGCATAATTAATGATCTTACGTGCTAAGGCTTGTTCAAGAGAGTTGATAAAATCCCCTGTGTACCCTGGGGATGGTAAATTAAACCCCCCGACAGGGAATGTTGAGCAGAACGTGAAAATGAGAAGCCCAAGGCTTCCGCATCCTTTTGCTCTTCAACCTGAAATGTCAAACATTTAAGATATTTTTTAAGGGCAATTGTAATCCTCCCTCCACTTTTCTCTTTCCTATCTTCAAGAATACAAGCATACATGTCCAGGAGAGCTAGTTGCAAATCAGGGGCAGATCTACAAGAAAGTGCCGCAGCGTGGCGCTGCAAGCCCTTTGGCTGCGCCACGCTGCGGCACTTTCAGAGCACAGGAATGCGACATATTTACAAGAATATGTCGCATTCCTGTGCTCTCCCTGCGCTGGCGCACAAACAGCTGCCAAGCGCCGGCGCAGGCACCCTTGCACCATGGTGCAAGGATGCCTGCGCCATGGGGAGATTGTGTTTGTGCAGGAAGGGGCACCTTTCTGCACAAAAACAATCAGTACAGAGCTTTTCCTCTTTCAATGCATGCTGTAGAATGCAGCACGCATTGAAAGAGGAAAAACGAGGACGTTAGTGCTCGCCACGCCACCTCTAGGGTGGCGTAGCTTCAGACGCATCTCCAGATTTACGATTTCTCGTAAATCTGGAGATGTGTCTTGTTCCATGGGTGCTGCGTGGGAACACCCACAGCAACACCCATGGAACGCCCCTTCAACGCAAAGTGCTGCGTGTGAAGGGACGGTATTTACAAGGAGAGGAAAAGTCACGCATGGTGGCTTTTCCTCTCCTTGTAAATATCGAGGAGCCCCCTGCGCCACCAGTACGTCACGAAAAGTGACGTACTGGTGGCGCAGGGGGCTTGTAAATCTGCCCCCAGGACTCGAATCACCTTCAACCAGGTGCCACTCATAAAGAGGATCTCAGGCTGGTTATCAATTAGGAGATTATAGACATGATTGTGCCACGTGAGAATATTAAGTAGGGAAGTTTTGAGGTGACGACCCTTGTTAAATTGAAGCTCACCCTCCCCAATGCTAAAACATTGCAGGTTCAGTATCCTTCTACATTTTGCACATGCAACCGACCCCCAACATTTCGCAGATGCAACCAGCCTCCAACAGTCTTTCACAGCTAATTTACTTGGATGCTTGGAATAATGCCTTCATTTCACAGCTAATTTACTTGGATGCTTGGAAGAATACCATCCAGGTATATTATTAGGCACAGGCTTGATATGATTTGTCTTGGTAAGATCACAACAGGCTGTAGGAGCTTTGTGAAGTGCAAATGCTCGGAGGAGAGATTGAAAGTAAGGCAAACAACTGTTAGGCATGCCTATTCACTAGAACTTGAGGAACTGCCAATGAAGGAGATAAACTGTGATTGTAAAATAAATGTTCTTGAGGTCCGGATGAGCCATCTAGTCACTGACAGGAGAGTGTCCCAAATAAGGTGAATGGCTTCCATTTTGAATATGCAAAAAGTGACAAAGGTGTTCAGGGCCTTGCGTTTATCCCAGCTCTGTGCTCTTTTAGCGTCTTTGAAAGTAGGAAGATGCAATTCACAAATCTTCCTTGAGATGGGACAGAAGCAATGTAACAGCTCAAGGACTTCCTGATCAGCAAGGAGGATTTTCTATGGAGGAGACGTGAGGGGAAGGACAGCAAGTTGGAAGGGATCAACAAGGGATAAACAAGCCATTTAGTTGTGTCAGATCTAAACATATGTAAGGCATCTGTGGGTTGTTTGAAGGACAAGAGGCAACACGCGGGGGATATCCACCTTTTTCTAATGTGTACATAGTGGTGACATGTAAACATAAAATGTTCAATTGATTCAGAGCTTAAGCTACACATGGGACACAGTGGAGATACGGTTGTATTCATCCATTTGCTTTTGGTAGCATTAAGTGACAAAACCCCAACCCTGAATTGTATATAAAGTGCACGTGCATGGTTCGATATCATCCATAAAAATTTCAAAATAAAAATTACTTTTAAAATCTAGAAATCTATCAGTTAAAGAGCCGGGTGCCGCCTTGCTCGCACATGCGAGCTCACCATATCCCCAAAATCAGTTTTTTAGAACGGGGAGCACTTTATTAGTTATGGATTTTGGGTCCTCCCACAGGACCCCAAGGACCAATTTATACACTGCTTAACCTCTTTAAACCAACCCAGTCACCTAACTTGTTTTTCAAGAGTAAATAATTCATCTATGGCTTCCTTGATAGGGATTTGGGTATTACTAGTCCATAACCTAACCCAGAACACTAGGGGGGATATTCTCAAGAACGTGTGATAATTATCGCAAAATTAGCTTAACGCAACTTTGCACATCGCAGTCCATCGCGGGAAAATAACACTGTGTTAACGTTGTATTCTCAACCCAGCGGCACCATGCGATAGTCTCACGATAACGCGCCAAATGACCGCATTAAAATTAACGTGATGCCGAAAAAATGCGAAACACGAACGCGAAAAAAGTTGGAATGCCCCAAAGCGCGATACAAAAATCAGCGATAACCAGCGACAGGCCTGCAATTCCCACGCGTCATGCGGGAAAATGCACCATAAAAGCAGAAAACAAAAAAAAGACAAAAAAAAGTTAAACTGCATAGCACCATGGATGCACCCGGACCGAGTGCAGAGGACAACGCGAACCCCACAAGCCCCACAGATGACCAGCAAGGAACCTCGGGGTCGGGGAAGGCCAAGGAGAAGAGGAAGAGGGAGACGCGGTTCACTCCGCAGGAAAACAGGATCATCGTTATGGAGGTGGTAGAACACTACCAACAACTGTTCGTCACCTCCAACGTGTCATTGGCAACAAAGACGCAAACATGGCAGACTATCTTGGACCATGTGAATGCAGTTGCAGAGTTGAGGAGGACAATGGAAGAGGTCAAGAGGCGCTGGAATGATGTGAAGGGCAAAACCAGGAAGAAACTCGATGCCAACATGAAAGCAGCAACGCAGATTGGAGGTGGGGGTGCAGCGGCACACCAGGAGCTGGATGACATGGAGAAAATGGTGGCCACAGTCATCAGTCGGGATACGGTGCCAGGAGTTGTGGATCCGGACACTGCTCAACATGACCTGACACAACATCAACATGGTGAGTACCGACCAGGGACTGGGGGGGATGGGGGAGATGGGCACAATGGCACACATGCACAATTAAGTAGAGCACACTGCACACCCACAATGACTCTGGATCATGTCCCTGCTCTCCTAGGCATACTGCAGCACACATAGAAACAGCAAGTAGGCCCCCGTCGACAATGTGCCCGGAGGGGGCCCTCCCCACACATCACTAATCTTACAACAAACCCATACACATGTGCTGAACCCAGCAAAGCTGCGGGTCCGTGAGCCACACTGACAATGCAAGTGACACTGCATGACGATTAGCATGGCTGCAGTCCAATTATCATGACTGGTGCACGCCACGACACTGAGGTGACTGAGTGTGGACCACATCCGGAAAGGAGCAGCTCACACTCTGACACATCCACGTGCACAAACAAAACCTGACGTCAACAACACATCTGCGGACAAACCATGCCCAAGAGTCACAACTCGACCAAGAGCCCAATTTACCCAAGTCCGCAACATCTCAGCACTGTAGAAGCACAGATGTCAAAGGCACACCACCTTTTGTATCGCTTTGTTCGCCCTAAGTTGGCGGGGGTATGCCCAGACGTGGGTCCCTTGCTCACTTTGCCACTGGTCTGAACTGGGGTGGTGGAGTGAGCTAAAGAATGATGATGGATTAAACCCAGATCAGTTGACTGGGGGTGAGTGTTTGATTGGCTCAAACGTTCCGTCCATCATCCCCTTTTGTATCGGAAAGGGATAAGGGGCAGCCAAATCAGAGCTGCAGGGGCGACTCACCCACAATGCAGCACACACACATAAGAATAAGAGCACCTCAACATTGACAACAATGTGGTACAAACTGCAACACTTTCATAACAGAACACAGGACACAACTGGTGCCGCATGTGTGTACAAAATGGCCAATCACATCTGGCATAGCAGGAAACTATGAGATGACAATGTACGAGTACAACCTCACATCCGTGATGTAGTACAAATGTCCACTGTCCCGCATCAAATTGGCATCTCCTCACAAACTGTCACAATGTACATTGTCATGCAGTCTGTATGTAAACTCCACCAATGCGTCAACATACATGGAGCACACTGTGAAACTGCATCTCCCCTTTACATTGCAGAGGGTCAATCAACACCTCCTGCAGAGCAGACCCTACATCACGTCAGCGATGATGGAGACGACCTTCAGGACATTGACTACGATGAACTCCAACGGTTCATGGACAATCTCCGCACCCCACCTCCAGTAGCAGGGCTGCCCAGCACCATCGAGGTGATCCCACCCCCTGCACAGACCACACAGCAGGAAGCACCCACCACCACATCTGGCTCCCAGCACCTCACCGAAGAACACATGGCGTTTCAACGCCGTGTGTTAGACTGCCAGAAGGAGCTGGCTGAACAGGTGCGGGTGGGGTTCGACCTCATGGCAGCCAAACTAGATGCCATACGTGGGTGTCTAAGTCCCATCAGGGACCACTTACACTCCCTAACGGTCACCCACAGTCTGCCCCATGCCCTCCAACAATCCATGGCTGGCGTCGTTGGAGTCATGACTCGGAAACAACAACAACTGTCTAGTCAGAGTGGCCTCAGCGATGTCATCCATGATTTGGGAAACATAAGGAGGGTCATGGAGAACATGGAGCGGATGCAGGCGCAAAGAATGGCTACCACAGCTGCACACGAGAAAGCTGTAGATGGGATCTTCCATGCCCTGCAGATCCTCATCATGGGAGTGATGCCACAAGACATTGCGCAGATGAATGCTGCTGCTACTTCTACATCCACATCTCCGGCCCCTGATGTGTCAGTGTCACACAGTGCTGCAAACCAAACACCACCACCCACATGTGAGGCACATGAAACATCAGAGGATGAAGATGAGGATGAATCTGCCTTAGTGGTAAGGAGGAAGCAGTAGCATTCATCTCCGCCATATGGCTTGTTTCTGCTTGGGTCTGCCCTCTGCATCATGCCCTGGAATAACACCTTCCACTGTCCCCTGACACACTGTGCGACACTAACCTTGGACCTCGACATGGACTGCCATATTTTGCATGCTCAACAATGACACAGCAATCAGCCTGCGGACTGGACTCTTCCCCTTCCGAGTAACTTGTCAATCCCTAAAGAACTCTGACTAGCCCTCCACGGGGCAACATTGTAAAGTGTTGTCTGCATGGCCCAGTACTAAGACAGCTTCAACACTCCAATGAACGTGAATAATACATTCTAATACACACAGATGTGTCATGTCTATGATTAATCAAGTATGAAAGCATGGACAATTGTAGGGGCAGTGATTCCCCCTTACGTCCACTTAGCTCATGTTGTGGGACTTGAGTCACAGCGTGCATCCCTGCATCATGGTGGTACATATTTGACCCCAAAAGAAGCCCTGTTGTCAATTGTAGGTCCAAATGACAGCCTACATGTAATGATTTGGGACACATGTGAAACGCTGATGAGTGGGATTCCGTACTATCTTTGACACACAGAAATGG
The DNA here is from genome assembly GCA_963921515.1 of Calotriton arnoldi. NCBI lineage: Eukaryota > Metazoa > Chordata > Amphibia > Caudata > Salamandridae > Calotriton > Calotriton arnoldi. Next base: position 1,047,436 of record CAWUFW010000579.1, read on the forward strand.
CATTTCGAATACGTGACACCCTAAACAGCCTCTCTGTACAGAGGTGACACACCCACCATCTATTTCCAATTTATGAGATTGTTAGCATTACATGTTGCACTTACACTTGTCAGAGTGATGTGCTTATACAGAGGAGTAACATGCACACAGGGAATGTGTGTTGTAATGAATTAATTTGCACATGCTGTGCCTGTGGTCATTTTGTACTGTCCCATGATTGCTAAGGACTGTGACAATGTGACGTGCTCATGTGAAGAAATTGTCAATGATGAAGTTCCTACGGGCTATTCCTGCTGCTGCTGCAGTGGGGTGTGCTCCACCTGCCTCATCTTCCTCATCATCGTCCGGTGCATCTGGCACTTGTAGCCATGGGGCATTGCTGCGTACACATATGTTGTGCAACACACAACATGCAACAATCATCTTGCACACGATGCCTGGGCTGTACAGGAGCCTTCCACCTGTGATGTCCAGGCACCTGAAACGTGACTTCAACACGCCAAATGTGCGTTCCACGATGCCCCTGGTGCGTTTGTGGGCTGCATTGTACTGCCTCTGGGCCTGTGTGTTCGGGGCTCGGAGGGGTGTCATCATCCAAGGGCAGAGTGCATATCCTTGATCACCTGTGACAGTGCAGAGAGACATGAGTCAAAAGTTGGTTCTGGATGATGTGTTGGCAGGCTCACTAGTTCATTGGTGTGTGATATGTGTGACTTAGTGATTCCTGTTTGACAAGGTACTGCTTGTAGCAAATGAGCGGCATCAATGTGTATTACGTAGCCTCACTGCTGCTCCTCCCTCCCCCGAGCCTATTTACTAGTGTGCGCAGCGCGGTTGCATCACTTGCACTCCTACGGCACATCATTGTCATGCCTGTCTGCGCATGTCCACAAGCCTGACAACGACACTGTGATGTTGTGCGTTGAAGGTGGGCGGCCACGTGTGTGTAGGCCTATGGTAAGGATAGGGCGGACACAGATGTAGAGTTCATGGCTGGCTGAACTCGCGAAGCGGTTGAGGGTATTCCTATGGCCTATGCTGCGGTAATAGCGACACACACAACAGTTGGCATGTATGATCCCAGACCCCGAGCGGCTTGCGCTCCTTCATTTATCCCTTCGGCTGAGCCCGCACTCCGGGGGCATGCTACATCGCAACATTGTCCATTGTGGGACAGGTGGCGCCGACACTACAATGAAGACACACGCATTAGTTACTTCCTTGGCAAGGCCAACACTTAGCAACGCCCAGAGCCCCGGGCTGATCATCCACACCCCTATGCTGGACTGTCATGCGCCAGCCCACTCCGCTTACGCTTACAGGGGGGTATGACACAGCTACATGTCCCAGGTCTTCCCCACTGCCTGAGGTGACATGGTTGCATCCGCTGTACACAGCACAATGTAATGTGGTAGGGCCCGGGGCCCCTCATGCATACATAATGACCACACGGACACACTCAGATAGTTTGTGGAACTGGCTACGGGCACGTGCGCCCAGCCCCTTTTATTGCCAGGGTCACATGTCCAGTGACGCCTGTGCTGGATGGGTGTGGGGTGAGTGTAAGCCAGCCCTAAGGGAGTGGTTGGTGCTGGCAACAACTACAACAGTGATCAGACAATCAGAAGTTCAAAGTTCAAACAGCAAGGGTCCACGATGCGCTGCACAGAGGTAGTAGCCCCGGATGCACTGCGGCCGGCACAGGCACACCGCCACGGGACGGTGACCTCCGGTGCACTGAGGTAGGGCCACGAGAGCTGAGCGGGTCCTCGTCGATGTCGAAGGTGGATGTCGCAGAGTGTTTCGGGGGACAGTGGAAGGTGTTCTTCCAGGGCAAGATGCAGAGGGCAGAACCAAGCAGAAACAGGCAAAATGGAGGAGATGAATGCTACAGGCTCATTTTTAACACCAAGTCATTATCAGCTACATGATGATGAAGACAACCCCCAGGCCATAGACTCAGATGCCACCAAAGTTCAACCAGAGAGTGTACATGAATTTCGGGGCACAGAGTTAGTGGCACCAGAGCTGAAAGGGGATGCAGGCTGCGATGAGGCCTGTACAATGGTATAAACTCTGCCATAAATAAATCAAGACTCAGTTCCAAATGTGTGACCTACTTGACCGCAGTGTAGGCCGGAGGCAGCGGTCAGCAGGGGCCCACAGCCACGTGTCGTTGGCTTGCGATGCACAGAGTTAGTGGCACCAGAGCAGTTGTTGGTAGTGTTCGATCACCTCCATAACGATGACCCTTTTTTCCTCTGGACTGAACCGAGTCTTCCTCTTACTCCTCTCCTTGCGTGCAATGATATGAACTCGGCCATTGAATAATCAAGACTCAGTTCCAAATGTGTGACCTACTTCACCGCAGTGTAGGCCGAAGGCAGTAGTCATCAAGGGCCCACATACACGTGTCGTTGGCTTGCGATGCACAGAGTTGGTGGCACCAGATCGAAGGGAGTACAGTGATATAAATGCTGCCATTAACATATGAACTCGGCCATCATGAAATCAAGACTCAGTTCCAAATGTGTGACCTACTGGACCGCAGTGTAGGCCGGAGGCCGCGGTGGAGTACGTCAACGAGAAAGGAGTGCTGGGGGCCTGTGTCGCGGAGGCCGTGATGGTCTGAGGAGGCTGCCAAGGTCGTGGGCCTCGGGCTTGGAGCTTGCACCGGCACATGGTGGGCCCTCTTTGACACATGCCGGTGTCGGCAGGTGAGCAGTGAGGCCTGGTTGCGCAAGGGCAGCCAAGACGGGTCTGGGGACCAGCGGCCTGGGGTGCAGCAGGCGCACAGGATCGCAGGCACCGCCGCTCACGGCGTCAGCCTCATGGCGGGCTGAGAGGCGCCGCCCTGGCAGACACGTTGGCCATTCCGGAAGAGAACCATGCCCAGAGCAACGGGCTTTTTATTCACACCCCTACGCTGACCTGGCGTACGCTGGGCCAGCCCACTCTGCTCATGCTTACAGGGGGGGACGTAACAGGCTACATTTCTGCGATCTTCCCCACTGCTTGGGGTGACATGGTTGCGTCCACTGTCCACTACACTCCAAACACCAGCAGTGTATGTCGACATGGACATGTCTGTGGTCTGCATACTGGAGTCTGGCCAGCACATCCACGCCACACTTGGCATTGTGTACATTCTCATTCATGGGTCACTTGCCTCCTTCGCACATGCCTGGTTCTCACCTCTCCCAGGGCCGTTTCTAGGTGTTTTGCCGCCCTAGGCGAGAATTGAAAAATGCCGCCCCCTCTCTTTTATTACCATCACTCTCTACCCCTGTCATCCAGGCTAGAAGAATTAATGCATTAGATATATAGACTAGCTTACGCGGGCATGACAGCATAAAGTTATGTGGGTGCCCCACAATCACAGCATCTTCTGCGGCCCATGGGTAAACATCTGACACCTTCACTCTTGATGAAGACCATGGCACCCTCTACAGACTTCAAAGCACAATAAACAGGAGATGATACTACTATCCAACAGCATTAGTCAATGGTCCTTATTTTACAGACCTTGGAAGGGAGAATGCTCAGATTAACTATGTTGAATCCTTTGCTGATACCTGCTGCAGGTTTTTCACGGATTTATGATAAAAATACATTAGTCCAAGAGGCCGCCTTGCCCAACCACTTGTTTCTGTAGGGGGTAGGAGCTCATGTAATGTGTGAACTATGTAAATGACATTTCATTTATACCATGTAGCCGCCGGGGTGGGCTAGGGTTTCAGGTCCTAGTCTGACTACAGACGCTAAGCTCCAGTCGGACTCTTGAGGCTTGACACAAAGGGCAACACTCGACAACAGTCCATGTGCTGAGGAGCCTCAGCTCAGAAATGACAGGTGTTGGAATGCTTCTCAGATCTGCAAGGCTCAATGCCATTTTAAAATTGCCCATTTCATCAAAATGGGTTTCTTTTTTTACAGTGCCTAGATATGTTTTCAATCACTCTTCTATAAAACAAAGTTTGGATTTTATTTTTGGCATTTTACATTCCTACAGCACACTCAAAATACCCCTCTACTGCAACAAAAACCCGAACGGAATAGAAGTACTGCAATAAAAACACTAACAGAATAGATGTACTGCAACAAAACACTAACCGAATAGATGTACTGCAACAAAAACACTAACAGGATAGATGTACTGTAACAAAAACACTAACGGGATAGATATACAAAGAGATGGCTCATGTTTTTCTTGGGTAGGAGGACAAGAGGGTGCTTTAGAGCCATTCTCAGATGTCCACAGATATAGCACAGTAATCTGACATATACACACACACACATTTGGTGTACTTTGGTGCTACAGGCAGCAATAGAATCGTTTTTTGCTCTGATGCGACCCAAGTGTAGCATGAAGGCCTAATACTAGTCCAGTGGTTACAAAATAATCGACTGTACATCAGAAATGTGCAAGCCTCTGTCACCCAACAGCCCAGCTTGTACTATATATAGTCTATGGCAGCATCTAATGTTTCTGCTTGAGACATGTACATTAGAGACCACTGCTCCCTCGTGGGAAGAATTATGTGATTTTTGGAGGAAAGATGGAAGAGAGACTGCTTTCAGAAGACTATTTCTTTTTAGGCACTGAGACCTATCTTTCATTTTCAGACTTTGACCCAGCGATCGAAATGAGAAAGGCTGACAAGGGAAAAAAGAGGAGGAAGAGGAAAAAGTGGAAACAGCAACAAAGGGAGCGGGAGGGCTGAAAAAGAGCCTGCAAGAGTATTATAAGGAGATGGGACGTGTAGGGCGGGGGAAGAAAGCGGCATGAGGAGGAGTCCAGACTAGGGAGCCTTGGTATCAGGCCTGTGGATGGCTTTAATGAAATACTTGGGACGCCGTCGCCCTCAACTTTATTTTTATTTCTAGAAAATAAACCCTGTTTGATATACTTCATCAGAAACAGGCCAGCATGGGACTGAGCTGCACTAGAGATGCGAGACGAGGAGGACACAGACCTGCCTTGGATTCAGTACACATTTGCTGATGGCCTGGCTGGGTCTTGAAGCTATACCCCCTCTCATGGCTGAGTGAGCCGTGTTACATCACAGCTCCATCCTTGGGAAGAAGGGGAGAGGGTGAGACTTCGGCTAGTAAAGGGAAATGGGCCCACCCGAACCCCTGCCCTCCCATCTCAGGAAACATCTTGTCTTCCTTCAAGCAAGGGAACTTTGACCCTCGAAAAATATCCTAATTGCCCCGCCCAAAAGGAGAAGCTGAAGATTTCATGCCGTCCTCTGCTCAAGAATCTGCGGTGGAAAAAGCTTATTGGCAAGAAAGTAGCTATCCGTCTTGTAACGCTTAGGTAAGTAGGCACCAAAGGCAGATATAGCGAACACCAGGCCTACTTGGTTTTGCTCATACTGGCCCGCTGCAACATCGTAGTCCCAGGTGTCGAACACAGGTGGACAGTTGCTCAAGGCGGCCCCGAAGGTCAACAATGTAGGCCCAGGAAGGACCGAAGAATGGCAACATTTCGGCATGAGATAAATGTGCATGCAACGCACCGAAATGGCAATAACAACCAATCAGTGACTGTCCGAAAGTGTTGACGTGGCTCCTTCCCCCAGACCTATCCTGCACACTACTGCTCTCGTCGTGCAACTCTCATGCTTCATCCTTCTTGGTTCACTTTGTACTCTACGCCCATTTTTGAAAAAAATGTTACTACTGGACTTACAAAATGTCTCTTGGTCAGCAGATAGCAACCCCATGCTTTATTTCATCTTAACTGTATTACAATCCTATTCATACATAATATTATCTTCAAGCAATAATGCTGCAACGTAATAAGGTTACAAATGAAAAACAGACGACTCTCCTCTCCGGTTTCGCTTTATACACAAAGGACATTTCAGTGTAAGCACAAAGCCAGGTCCACGGGCTTTGTCAGTGCTTGTTGTCCGTCAGAGCGGCTTCTGGCTTTCTTTGCCTTGTTCGGGCGGCCTTGAAGCCTCATCTGTCAGGTGGAGGCAGGGCCCCCTCTCTGCGACAGCTTCTATTGCTCCAGTTACCCAATCCAGTCGAAACTTTCAATCTTTGGTAACGTGAGAAACAAGCGCCCGTACTTGGACAGATTTTCTCCCCCTATCGCAGTTGCCAAATAGAATGGCTAACCTGTCTTCAATTGCTGATAAGGGTGCCTGATTGGAGGCAGGTCTGCTCTTATCGTGCGCTGTGCTACAGCAGAGGGTATTTCAAGTGAAATACAGGGGGTGACGCCGGCGCGGCCACAATATCGGAAAGGGCAACATGGCATAGCGCCTGGACGACGGAACCGGATCATGGGCCCCGCGTAACACGGTTCGCTAGGGGCCTGCACAACCTAACAGGATCAGGGGTGCTTAATAACATGTTTTACATTTCATACTGCGCACTGCATTTGAAAGAAATGCATACAATTAATAAATGCCGAGGAGAAAATAAACGGTTCAGGCGAAGGAGGATAGCAACTTCCAGGGGCAACGGACAAGGGCATCGCGTCTTTCTCCAAAGTGTGCTGTATTCCCCCCCATCCCCGTTCCCGCCCAACTTCCCAGGAATGCTGCCACTCCGACCTTACCTGGCTGTGCGGTCACACAGTGTGGAGCACCCTCGGTCTGTCAGGCACCCTCACTCTCTGCTGGAAGCTCCTACGTGAACAAGTCCAGATGCCTCGCGATTGCTCCAGCCCCGGATCTTCGAGGCAATGTTAAATGTCCGCGCACGGCCAGGGCCGGACTGGCTACCGGGCGTTTTGGCATGCTGCCGAGCTGGGGGCTGATGTCACTGCGGTGGGGGCTAATTTAGTTGATGGAGACCTGCGTGTGCTACGAAATAAACAAAGCAAAACGAATTTCGTTCAGCACACGCAGGTCCCCATCAACGAAATCAGCCCCCAGCTCGGCAGCATGCCAAAACGCCCGGTAGCCAGTCTGGCCATGCGCAAGGCCCCCGCCCTGGCGCCGAACGTGACTTCATGTCACGTCGAATTGTAGAAGGCGCGCTACCGCTACCCAATGCGCTTTCGAGGTCGAAGGACGGCCGTTGGAGGATTTTCCAAACATGCTTTTTGCCGCCCTCCCCCTTTTGCCGCCCTAGGCGGCCGCCTAGTCTTGCCTAATGGTAGAAACGGCCCTGACCTCTCCCCACATTCTGCTATTGTGTGGCTGAGGTGCCATGCCGTTGATGGCTTGTGTACATGGCTAGCCCAGGTTACCACAGTAAGTTGTGCTGTCGTGTCTGGTAGGTGGGCATGTTGTTTGGCATGTTGTATGTGAGTTTGTAACGTGTGCATTCCCAGAGCCGTGAGTTGCATGACTGTGGAGTTGAGGTGTGTGGTGTGTTCATTTGGTACTTACCAACGAGCAATGCATTCCCATAGGTGCCATCCTGAAAGCGCTGGTTGATGATGGACTGTCGGAAGATGAAGGAATCATGCACACTGCCTGGGTAGTTGGCGACGACATTGGTGAAGAGTCCCAGGTGGTCCACTATTGCCTGCACATTAATGGAATGTGTGTGCTTCCTGTTGCGGTAATTATGTGCAGTGGCGGCAGGGGGCACGAGGAGTACATGTGTGCAGTCGATTGCCCCCAACACGTGCGGGAAGCCAGCTATGGCATAGAAGCCTTGCTTGGTCTCCAGCTGTTTCTGCACAGTGTGTGGGAAGTGAAGGTGCTGGGGTACAAAGCTGATGATGGCATCCAAGACAGGTGTGAGGAACTTGGATAGGGCTTGCTGTGAGACTCCTCCGACTCTGGCAGTTGTTGGTTGGAAGGTACCAGAGGCCAACAGGTGCAGCACAGCCAGCAGCTTTGTCTGCGGAGGGATGTTGGTTGTCCGCTGTGTTGGTACCGTCAGCCTGTGGGCAATGATGGTCAGGATGCGGAGGATGGTTGTCCTTTTGAGCCTGTAGTGGGCAATGACATCCTCTGATGTTAAGTCTGTGAGGCTGGTGTGTTTTCTGAAGGTCCGCTGTCTTTGTCTGCGCTGCCTCTGTGGTAGTCCGGGGTGGGGGACGGGGGTGGCCGGGGGGTGGCAGGCCTGGGTTTGGTGGGTGTTATGGCCCTCTTGGGGCTCCGAGCTGCATGATCAGTAGCTCCATGGCATCTGTTGTTCTTCAGGTGTGGTTCTGGTCTGGGCTCCCTTTTGTGGTGCAGGTTGTCGTTCGACTTAACACCAGGTAAGAGCACGTGTTAAATCCCTGCTGCTAACGCGCCTTATCGCCTGTTTTGGGATCTTATCGCCGATCTGGCTGGTCGTAGAGAATATTGTGAAGTGGTGTTTTCGCGGCTTTTTGCACAGGAACGCCTACTCTGCATCTCATTAGCGTTAGGTGCCGGTGTCATCTGTACAGAACAGAGAGAGAAAATTACCCACCCTTTTTGAGGATTATAAAGGCCCACACAGGAGTCCTATGATAATAATTAAATAAACAAAGCAATCCCGTGCATGCATTGAGAAGACAACAATCAAAACAATAAATAGTTTATTCTTTTTTATTAACAAAGTATCAAAGATTACCACAAAATACATCTAATATTACAAAAGATAAATGCAGATGAATGAAATACTGTGAAGAAAACACAATAAATAAAGTACCCACAAACACTCATCATTCATACATACCCACTCATGTCATTCATATGAGCTCAATGCATCCAACAAACATGCTCCGAAATCATCCAACATTAAAGGAGAACATCCACATAAAAGAAAGCCCACAGGATAAGTGAATATTCTGATATACTAGTCCAGATAGAGGATAGAAAGTCAATTCAGGTATAAACAAGACAAACGCCGACGCGCGTTTCGGTGGGAACCAATTCCGGGCCACACCTTCCTCAGGGCAGTCGTAAACACTGATATAGATGACGTGGGCACTCAGTAAACCTATTGAGGTATTCTGAACAACACATAATCCAGCAGCGACATGATAAAAGATAACCAGATCGGTCTACTGAATAATCAAAGGATGCAACCTTCATCTCCGATGGTAAAGGTCCAGATGCATGTTTGACGAAGAATCACATTAATACTGCTTCTACCAGATCTGACGGCAGAAGGAAACGGGTGATATCCTTACCCCTATTCGCGAGCATTGGGTCATAAATGCAGACCCGCGATTGTTCGGTGTGCCTTACAATATCAAATACGATCTGGTAGAAGCAGTATTAATGTGATTCTTCGTCAAACATGCATCTGGACCTTTACTATCGGAGATGAAGGTTGCATCCTTTGATTATTCGTAGACCGATCTGGTTATCTTTTTATCATGTCGCTGCTGGATTATGTGTTGTTCAGAATACCTCAATAGGTTTACTGAGTGCCCCACGTCATCTATATCAGTGTTTACGACTTGCCCTGAGGAAGGTGTGGCCCGGGAATTGGTTCCCACCGAAACGCGTCGGCGTTTGTCTTGTTTATACCTGAATTGACTTTCTATCCTCTATCTGGACTAGTATATCAGAATATTCACTTATCCTGTGGGCTTTCTTTTAATGTGGGATGTTCTCCTTTTAATGTTGGATGATTTCGGAGCATGTTTGTTGGATGCATTGAGCTCATATGAATGACATGAGTGGGTATGTATGAATGATGAGTGTTTGTGGGGTACTTTATTTATTGTGTTTTCTTCACAGTATTTCATTTATCTGCATTTATCTTTTGTAATATTAGATGTATTTTGTGGTAATCTTTTGATACTTTGTTAATAAAAAAGAATAAACTATTTATTGTTTTGATTGTTGTCTTCTCAATGCATGCACGGGATTGCTTTGTTTATTTAATTATTATCATAGGACTCCTGTGTGGGCCTTTATAATCCTCAAAAAGGGTGGGTAATTTTCTCTCTCTGTTCTGTGTATTTGATCCCCTTTGTTACCCACCCTTATTCTTCAATAGGGGTCCCTCCTTTTCTTTGTTATTACGTCACAGCCGGTGTCATCTGTGGCAATGTTTTTTGCGCCTGCTATCGCAGGTAAACTGGCAATATCGGCTGTTAGCACCTGCTTGTGAATAGGGCAATAAATGTATCGCCACTTTGGCTGCGATAAAGTGCCGCTAACTCGGCGATAAGTCCTTGAGAATATGCCCCTAGGACCTTCAAAACTGCAATGAGTAAGATAGACTTTAGCCCTAGCTCTAGGAGTACCGGGAGTAGTGGCTTATGTATTGGAAGATTTAAAATTGAAATAAATTTGTTTTGTGTCACCTATAGTTGTTTCAGATGGTCCATGCCCCACAATTCGGCGCCATAGAGTGCAGCTCCCAGCCCTTTTGCCCCATGGATTTTAATTGCAGGGGAAATTGGGTGGAACACAGATCGGTTAAGTTTCTTGAAAATTGTACTATCTACATGCTGAAGTGTATGGGTGCTCTTTTGTATCTGGGACAACAGATATAAATCTTACCAGCACTGTGGGTTCGGTCAATGTTCTGGCAATCATACTCAAATCCAACCCCAATTGGTGGGATAGCCTTTTTCATATTTCCTTTAATGGTTTCTTGAAGAAAGGAACATTTTCAGAGAGTTGGAAAGGAGGAATTATTGAACCAATGTCTTTAAAAAATGACCCATTTAAACCGAAAAAACATCACTAAATTAGTCTGATTGATGTAAGGGCTAAGACATTTGCCAAATAAATCCTCCTGTATTTAAAGGATTGGATTGAGGAGAACAGCTTAATCCTTATTGAGCAATGTAGATTTAAGGGCAAACACTCCACTATTGACCATTGTTTTAGTCTTTGGGCCAAAAAGCAATAGAAACAAGAGGGACTTTGTTCTGATGTTTGGTTGATTTTTGTTATGCTTTTGATCTAGTTAATAGGAACTTATTTTGGCAAAAAATGGCAGGGATGGGTATTGGTAAGAGTCTCCTTGCAGTATTGAAAGAACTGCACCATGAAAATTGGGCAACGGTAGAGCTAGATTTTAATCGGTCCCTCTCAAGGAAACTGGCTTTAAAAAATGGCCTCCGGCAGGGTTTCATTTTGGCTCCTATGCTGTTTTCATTATATTTGGCTGATCTCGCCGCTTGTTTAAACATGTCACACTCTTTTCCCCCCCAAGGATGGGTGGCTGCCATATAACTTGTTTACTATATGCCGACATCCTTGTTATTCTAGATGTGGCCCAGGTGGGTCACCGAAGAAAGTTGCATGTTTTTAACAGATATTGCTAGGCAAATGATTTAATATTGAATAGTGACAAAACAATGTTTTAGGAATGGGGAGAAAATCCAAAGCATATAAGTGGCATATCGGGGTATGTTGGTGGAAGGGTTCCCTACATACAAGTATCTAGGGAGGATTTTTTACATACCTTGCAGTGGAATTCTCATCTAGACTGCCTAAAAGAAAGAGCATGTACATCTGTGGGGGTTGTGTTGGATTTAAGAGCGAATTTGATGGTACTTCAGTATACTCAGCGATTGAGATTGCAGCTTACAAAACTATAGTACCTCCTCATTTGTTGTATGGTACAGAGGTCTTAAGCTTAGGCTTGTGGAATGACTGGAATAACATGGAGGGCAGATGTTTAAAAAATCTCTTATGTCTTTCACCATCCTCACTCATACAAGCCATTCGTATAGAACTTGGCTTAACCTTGTGGAATCACATTTCCACTAATATCACACTATGATTTTGGCAAATATTGCATGAAAGAAATCTGCCATAGTCATTTGCATTGTGCGAGAGATGCCATTTGCCGGTTAAAGGATGTGGCTTGCTTTCTCATTAAATTTAGATAATTTCAGTAGTGAGCTTTTAGTAACTACAGTAAAAAAGAGCTAAAGGAAAAGGCCACTAAGGAGTCCAGAGAAAACGATTTGAGCTTCCTCAATTCAAAGCATTTGACTTTGTACTTACAAAAATTCTTTGCAGAAAGCAACGCACTCCCATATCTCTCGGAACTCCCAAATCCAATCTGGTGCACAGAGATTTTGCAACTTCGGATGGGTCTAAATCCTGGAGTTTTCCTTTTCCTTGGATTGTGGGAGATTGATGGATGTGGAACTTTTCTGTGAGTATGGGTTGAATATTAAATGTTCCAATATACATATTTTAATATACTACATTTATTTTTTAGCTATAGGCAATAGTATAATAGGCGTGTTTTAAATAAAGATGGTATAAAAACAAGATCAGATTCTATAAAACTAGTGTATAATAAGCGATTTTTAGGTCTCTCCTAGCGTTGCAGTGCACATGCGCTGCTCGCTCTGCGAGGCTTCTTGTAATCGAGTAGATTTCAGAAGTGGAGTGTAGGCTCCGCCCCTTCTTTCCATTGGCTTGCGTCATCGTTCATGCTAAACGCTGGCTTTCGATTGTAAGTGAGGCTTTTTAGTCCCTCCTTGTTACCGCCCTGTCTCCTTTTGGCCCCGCCCACCCGGACTGGATCGTTTACTTGCGGCTTTACACGGTCTCCTTTATAAGTCTGTAAGCACTCTTTTATTTTCATTTTCAGCGCGGTCCGCTTCGGCTGCGCTTGTTTTGTATTTGCAATGCTGCTGAGCGCGGCTCCCGCTTCAGGGACACCGCGCTCGGTTTATTTATTTATTTTTTTTAACTTTAAGACTGAGCGCGGCGCCCGCTTATGGGACACCGCGCTCGGTTTATTTATTTATTTTTTGAAACTTTAACACTGAGCGCGGCGCCCGCTTCTGGGACACCGCACTCGTTTTTTGTTTTTTTTTATAAATTCCTGTTTTTATAAAGAGTTAAATACCACATGTCTACCGTTTGTGAGTATAATCCTACATGTCTACCGTTTGTAAGTGCTATATAAATGAACATCCTGCTGACTGACTCTCTCAGGGCAGGCTCTCTCATCCGGACACTGCTAGTAGCAGCCCCTAGTCCCAGCAAGTACTGTAGCTGCCATGTTTCGGAAGCAGCAAAATGCTGCGTGCGGGCTCGAAAAACACACTCACCCCACCAACGCGAAAACCCTGTAGAAGACTCAGCTGGAGCAGCCCACTAAGATTTTTTTTGCGTTTCGCGTCAGTGGTACGACTAAAAGCAAAAGCGGGAGGTCAACCTTTACGCACTGCACGCTCTTTCACATCTGGATGTTAGCACAATAGCTAACTATAGATTGCACTATGATTTATTCTTAGCCAGGCTTCTGTCAGAAAATCAAAAACATAATTAAACGCTTCTTTTACAACCGGCTTCCTAGGTGGAAGGGTCTAGGATGCCTACCACTCATCTGGAGAGAATGCGGCAGGAGCCTCCCTGTTGACTTTAGTGGGCATGGTGGAAAAAATGCACATTCCTCATAACCTAGCCACTAGCTAATGAATCACTGAGTGAAAGCAGCACATGGATACAATTCCATGTAAAATAAAACGAGCACTCTGTGACATTCATTTAAAAACGTACATACTCCGTACACAACACCAATGATAGTGTTTAACAAGCATTTGTCTCGCATTTGCGAAATTTTAAGCTATTGGCATTGTAATATAAAAAAAAAAAATTATTAGTGTTTTATAAAGCGCGAACGTGACCCGTTAGGGTATCAGAGCGCTTTACAGAGATAACAAGCTAAATTCAAAAGATTTGAGAGCGCTTAACATGAGGATCGTTACGTTACAAGTTACAAATTACATCCGTTACCAGAGCATAGTAAAACATAGGCAAGAGAAAATGACAATGCCTTTTATTTATCTGTTTTCAAAACCAACACATAGATAAAAGGTTTGTCATTTACAATGCCAGTACCTCTAAGTCTCGCAAATGCGAGACCTATTGCATTGCAAATGCTTGTTAGATGTTCCCGGTGCAATAGACAGATTTGTAGTAGCCATAATCAATGAGAATAGATGGGGGAAGGAAAGATGCACATCAAGCATGGGAATAGTATTATCTCTGCAGTATTTTGGCGTTTAGTATAGCATTGTATGAATAAGTTTTAACCATAGAGTAATGTATATTTTCAATATTAGCTGTAGTGAAGATTTTATGTGTGCATCATATGTACTTTAATTGTGATTTTTAGTATTGATTTATTGTATGTATGAAGTTGATGTATGTTTGGATACATTTTGATTTAATCAACTGAGGTCCAAATAAACTTGATATTTCTCTCTATTAAAAGTATATGACCAACTTTCTAACTACATTGCACCCTGCCCATAGGGCTGTCTTGGACCTACCTTAGGGCCTACCTTACATGTAATAAAAGGAAAGGTTTGGGCCTGGCAAGTGGATGCACTTGCCAGGGCGAAATGTCAGTTCAAAACTGCACACAGGCTGCAAGGGCAGGTCTGAGACATGTTTGCCGGTTTGCTTAAGTGGGTGGCATAATTAGTGCTGCAGGCCCACTAGCATCATTTAATTTTCACAGCTGGGTAAAGGTAAGACTACTTTATTGGGGACCTCTACGTTAATTAAACATGCCAATTGGGTGTAAGCTAGTGTTACCATGTTTTAGGAGTGAGCACGCACACTTTAGCACTGGTCAGCAGTTTTAAAGTGCACAGAGTCCTAAGGCCAACAAAAAAGAGATAAACAAATATGGAGGAGTAAGGGAAAACGTTTGGGGCAAGACAACCCTAATGCTGACAGGTCTAACCGCCAGGTGTTGGAGCAAGTCAGTAGTCCCCTCACTGATAATGTGAACTTCAGATAGGGTGAAGTGGAGAACATCTGAAAGCGGATGTAGAAGCTACAGTAGACAGAGTCTTGACTTGGTCGTGGCATGTGGTTCTGAACAACCTCGAATACCTTTCAGACCAAAGACCTTTGTAAGCACGTGATACGCCATGTGTGACTAGAAACTGACTTGCGCTTTTAAGTTCAGTATGCCTATGATTTGATGAATAAGAAGAAAGAACGCAAAACTATTGTCAGCATTGAAGTTCATTGTTTAGTTATGTAAGATCAGATGCTATTTAGTATTGGTGCACTCAGATGTTTGAATGAAATTGATTACTTTGAGACGAATCTAAAATGCTTTGAAATGTTATGTGGAGATGTTAGAAGATGTTTCTTTTGTATGTGGAGTTATTATAACTCATAAAAAAGACACGAAAAAAGAAAAAACAATAACACTGTTCGATATTGAATACGTGTTTTCCTATAAAGTACCTTTATTAACGTTGACGAATAGCCTGTAGTTACCTACAACATTACACCTTAGGACCCATTTGCTTATCTATGGCTAATATTGACAAACGGGGCTGTCTATGGGCTTTGGCCTTACCGCTCTAATAACTTCCTTGATAAGGCTGGAGGTGCGTTTGCGGCCTCGAGGCGAGGACGATAATGCATGGTGGCAGATTCATTGTAGAGCACGGATAAAATATCGAATGCTGAGCCCCAAATGCCTTACATAGCTATGTTGTGTTCAATTTTCGGCAAAATAGTCAGAAAACAAAGGAAATACGTGAATTAAGCACAAGCTGGCGATCGTAGGTGGATAATGAGAATAAATATGTGAAGCAGCGTGACAAAGCAAGAAAATGGTGCTAAAAGTGTACCGTTTTTTAATTGTTGTTGTCGTCTACATACTAATAGATGGCGATAATAAGAGGATGACGACAATTCCATAGAGTATATTCAGTGCATTATTTTCCCATCGAGGGCCTCCCCTATTCACTCACTCCACGCACGGCCGGGGGGGAGTAAACACTCCTTAAACAGACGTTGTTGGTTGGAGTCAGCAGCAGATAATCAGCCAGAATCGGCAGGTGGGTAGGGAAGTCGTTTAACTGGGCCTCTGGTAAAAGCTTCCATGTCGAGTAAGAAGCAGGGGCCAGGAAAACACACAGACCTCCTGCCCTGTAACACACAGAGATGAATCTACGGGGGATATTAGCAACAACTTGCGATAATTATCGCAAACCGCGCTTAGCGCGTTTTTTTTTATCGCCGCGTATCGCTGGATTTTATCGTGGAGATAACACGCTATTAGCAACGTTTATTTCCAATGCGATAAAATATCCAGCGATAAGCGGTGAATGCGTGAATATCGCTGGAAATCCAGCGATATTCACGCATTAACGCCATGGGGGACTTAGCCTGACAATCCACCTCCCATTGAACAAACAGGTAAGTCATGTTTTTAGCAGGTGTTAAATTCTAGCGATAATCGCTCTTAGCGTGAGTTTTTTATCGCTTCGCCTGCGTTGCTAATAGGGGAAGTTGTGTTAGCGACTGTTTTCAGTCGCTTTTAGTTGGGAACGCCTACCTTGCATGTCATTAGCGATAATTATCGCTGGCATGCAAGGCGATGGGAAAACCGGCCGCTATCGCCAGAAAGCTGTCGCTAACGCCTGTTAGCGACAGCTTGCTGATAGGGCGATAAAAAAATCGCCGCTTTGGCGGCAAAAAGTGCCGCTAAAGCGGCGATATAGCCCTTGCTAATATGCCCCCACATTCCTCACAGGGGAACCGAGATCATACGAACTTCTCCCTCAAAAACACAAGGCAGCTTATCCACAGTTGAAAAATATGCCCAGATTCTCTAACAAAAGAAATAAACCTGAAATCACATCCATACTAAACATTGAGCACAGCATGTTACTTTAATGCTAGAACTGAGAAAAATCGTGAATATCAGTAATAATGGTTAAACAGAGAGTACCTGAAGCAATGAGAGAAAAAAAAATGATAAACAAAAGGAAATACAAGAGAAACTGTAAAGACAAAATAAAGAAAGCTGCAAATTAATATAACGTAGATAAAAGGGGGATAATGAAGAGCGAAATATTGTAGGTGAAGATCCGGTGAGCACAAGAACAGGTTGAACACAAAGCTTTAAATAATGGCGTGTTGAACCAAAAAAAGTGTGGCGTGAAAATGGGAGTAAGACACATACAGAAGGAAGACCAAGAGAACACAAACAAGTTGGAGAACTAGAGAGAGGAAAGTTCGATATTAAGGAACAGAATCCTAGGCAAATGAAATGAATTGTATAGAAAAGGTCAGGCTGCAAGGACACTCCTTCTGAATCATTATCAGGACAAACAATAAAACTGATTGCAATAAGGGCAACTCTTGGAATGGAGTCAGATTTCTAATCCAGGTCCCACGCACTCTCTTATTTTCTCTGCAGCTGTGAACTGCAAACACGTACAATGTTTGTGAACTGCACTCATACGCACTTCATCAAGGTACGTGCACCAACCACAGCTTCAAGTTTTACATACAGTGATTTTGGACTCTGTCCTGCAGTGTACTGCTTGTACCAATGAGCAACAGTTGTCTGTGGTTTTCAAGCCCCAGTATTGACTGCAAGTGCTCTGTACATCTGTTGCAGGCGTTGTCTACAGGCCCACTGATTTCTTTTCAACTGATTTCTTTTCAATTCAACAAGGTTCATCAATTTAGAGGAATGTTATAGCGTAATTGTACAAAATCTTACAATTTTTTTCATGATTAACTTAGGAGCTATATGACACTTAAAAAAATTCTATTAGAATTGAATCCGTACCAATTGAGCACTTAAATAAAAACGTCTTTGTAAATGCTGGTTCATGGATACCCTCTTTTTGTGGAATATTTTTTATTTGAAGATTCATACATCAATAACAATAATCATAATAAGTATAAAACAAAAGCCATAGAACTTACATCATAATATGATTACTAATAACTGTAAACCCAGGAACAAAAGCTTATGTGTACAATGTAGTCAAATCATTTCATACAAAAAAGAAATGGATACGGGAAAAATAGAAGAGAGAAAAGAAATGAAGAGAAAACAGAAAGAAGAAAGAGGAGAGGAAAGGAAAGGATAGAAAAAAACAGCGAGAGAAGTAGAAATATGAGAACTAAGATACAGGTGAGCGAGAGGATAGATATGTAGTGAAAGGTAACCAATATAGATCTGATTTATTCTTTTGGCGTATCGATAATGAAGAAGCATTGTCTATTCTATGCTCATCGCAAATAAAATTCCACCATGTTGATATAGATAATTTAGAAGTATCTATTCAACAGGAAAGTATAACCTTAGAAGCAAGTGCAATAAAAAGATCAAACAGCAGAGGTTTACATGACATATGATCAAAGTCAGGTGACAAAGAACCAAAGAAAACATTCTGAATTGATAGTTGAATATTACATTGGAAAATCTTTAAACATTTGTAACCATATCATTTTCCAAAAATTAAACACCTAAGAACATAGTAGAGTAAATGAGTTAAAGTACCCTTGGAGGTAGAACAAGACCAACATAGTGAAGAAATGACTGGATCAAATTTATAAATACATTCAGGAGTAATGACAGCTTTATTACAAACAAAAAAGAGAGATTGAATGATACGTGCAGCTTTAGAGGTGTTAAGAACTTTAAGTCATATTTTATCCCAAAAATGAACAGGAAACAACAAATAATAATTCAATATCATTTTGTAATCATACGGTAGTGGGAGATAATAACATTTTGGATATAAAAGCAGCTTTTGGATTGGAGTTGTGAACAAAACTGTGTAATTGTGTGAAGGGTGTGATTGGTGAAGGATCAGGAGGAAAATTATTAGTCATTAAAAAAGATTGAATAGCAGACGATATTAAGTCATATTTCTGTAAAAAAGAGTTTGCCAAGTTATACTGTGTTTGTAGTTGGGGAAAAGGTATAACAGAGTTATGTCTTACCAGCTGATGAACAAACATAATACCCTTCTCTTTCCAATGTTTGAAATAAAATGATTTACTTTTGTTTTGTCCTCATATCACCACAGCTGTTGTAATCACAGGTGACACTGTGGAACCGACCTCACCCCAGTTGAACAAACAGTGGCCCAGCCACACCAGCCTGGACTTAACCACCAGTATCTTTTTGGGGCTTAGGTGTAATCATAGGACTGCTCAGCTTGCCGAATCCGACACACCTCTCCACCTTAGAAAGTCTGCCCAGATAGTATCTGCTCTACCTGGGGTGCAGCCCAAGTCCGTCTTGCAAGTCCGGCGCACAGCTTCAAGCCAATCCTGTGGAAGGGGAGCTGCCGAATCGAGCCAATGTTTTCAGATCTCCCTTCTCGCAATTAGCACCAAATAAAAAAGGACGCCCCCCTGCCACCTGCCCAAAAGGCCAAATGACTCTGTATCAACTCCCATCAGCACCAGCACGGGGCTCATCTCAATCCTGAGTCCCAGGATATCTTCTATAATATTGCTCACATTGTTACCGAACCCACTAATTGAAGGGCAAGTGGATAAATGTGCTCTTCATTTGCTTCAAGATGACCAAGTCTTTCACGTCTTGGAATCAGGGAACGCACAAATCTTGCTAACCTCAGGGGTGTCCAGTGTATTTTATTAATAATCTAAAAATTATTGTTTTTTATATTGACTGGATTGATCATAGAATATAACAATTTCAAAGAGATTTGCCATAAATATGGGAACTCGGATTCTGGAATTGCTCCCTTCCAGATTCCATACAGTGCCTCTAAAGTTTCATCCTCAGCTTCCAAGAGCTTCCAATACCATATAGAGACCTCGTTACTTATGGGCTGCGTATCTTGCAGGAGTACTTCAACCTCCCGGGCAACACCAATCTCCCAATTAGCACTCAGATATCAAGAAGTGAGCTGTACATATTTAAACCTAGAAAGGGAACCCCCTGTCTTTGCTTCAAGTGCTTTCCAAGGTAAAAGCCCTTGTACTGTAAAGAGATCCCCCCAACTGGTTATCTCTACCTCCCTCAAAGGAAGACTCAGCCTATCCAACAGACATTTTGGGGTGAGCCCAAACGGGGGAGAAATCAAAATCGTATCTAAGGCCCAAGATATTCCGAAACCCTGTACCAAAGGCCAAGTGCAGCTTTTAAAACTTTCAGGCAGACTTTCTTCAAAAACTTGGGTGCCCCAAATTTGTATAAAAAGCCTGTGGGTCCCAGCCATGTCACCATTTCTGATAGAACTCGAACCCATGTTGAACTATCCTTTGCCCCAAGAAGCATCCTACAGTTCTTAAGTTGGAAAGCCATGCAAGAGAAATTTAAGTCTGGTAATGCCAGACCCCTTTCTTCATACTCCTCCTCAATTTTTTCCAAGAGAGCCTAGTTTCCCCTGCAGCCCAGATAAAACAAGTTATTTTCCTCTGTATTTTTTCTATTTCTTTTATAGGAATGCTTTCCGACCTACTCGACTGGAAGCCTTCTGAGTGATGGAGTACGATGGATTCCATGTTAAACTCCAACCGAGTCATACGGAACACAATCCTTCCAAACGAAGCGTCTGGAAACAGGACTGATGCGAGCGACTCATGTGTAAATGCTCAAGAATAGTATGCCGGTTATGAATCAGACTTGTTTTAATCCACGAGCAGATGATAATGCATACGACTCGGTTTCGGAACCGTGTCGGTCTGTGTAACAAATGTCAAGGGGAAAAAGGCAAAAACAGTCATAACAACCATTGTCAACGCAAAATAAATAAAACAATTTTTTTAAACTGCCACACCCACAAATCCACTTATATAAAGGGCCAGCACCATGACCATGATCCTTTGCAACAACTGCTAATAGGTCCAAGGAGCCACCACCACACATTCCCTGCTCTCTGCCTCACTGCCTCACACACTCACACCACACACCACACACCACACAACTTGCACAGATTTCAGTTCATACAATTCTCACAGACACACACTCTTTTTCAGATTCACATTCACACTCACCTTCACACTCACACTCACACTCACCTTCACCTTCACTCTCACCATGTCCAAAAGGAAGAAGCCACGTTTTACAGATATGGAGTTGGAAGTGCCTGTAGATGAAATTGTTGAAGTAGAGCCACAGTTATTTGGGAACCAAGTCCAACAGACCCCCTGTCCCAGAGAAATAGGATGTGGGAGAGGATAGTCAACAAGGTGAATGCTCAAGCACCTTGCCTGAGCACAATGGATGATATTAGGACAGGTATTATGATGTGTGAAGGAGGGTAAAAAAACTGCTGGGCAGGGAACACACCCAAAGCCAGCAGACTGGTTGTGGCCCTCCTGCACAACTTGTCCACTTCACTCCCTGGGAGGAGAAGGTGCATGCCATCCTTCCGCCAGGGAGCGTCTATGGACTCGCAGAAGCACCAGAGACTGGTAAGTAACCAATCCACATTTAAAGAAAGTTATCAATTAGAATTACACCCCTAGAGACATCACGGTAAAGGATACAGTTAAACAAATGACAGTCTAAACATAGTTAACAAATAGATTCAAAGAGCATGTGATGTGTATGTCAGATTGATAACAAATATAACCACAATGAAATTGAAAATGCACAAAAATATAACCATGTATATACTTCTCACAAACTCACACGAAGGCCTTGTGCTCCAAACAACATGCTCCAGCATCAAACATCTTGCCAGTACTTTTCCACTCACTCACAGGAAAGCTAAATCACTGGTAGGCTGTTAGGGATGGCTGGGAAAGTGGGTCTGGGCACAGGCCCCAGGGGACCTGTAGTCGCAGCAAACACTCCTCCTCACACACAGACCAAACACACCGATTGGAACTATGCATCCCTCACAGTGAGTGGAAATGCACTGGCAAGATGGCTGACACTGCTGCATGCTGTCTGGAGCACAAGGCCTGAGGGGAGTTGTAGCCAAGTCAAACTACGTGCACCAGCATCAGTCCTCTTGCCAGTACTTTTCCACTCACTCACAGCAAAGCTGAATCACTGGTAGGCTGTTTGGGATGGCTGAGAAGGTGGGTCTGGGCACAGGCCCCATGGGACTTGTAGTCGCAGCAAACACTCCTCCTCACACACAGACCAAACACATCCAATGGAACTATGCATCCCTCACAGTGAGTGGAAATGTACTGGCAAGATGGCTGACACTGCTGCATGCTGTCTGGAGCACAAGGCCTGAGGGGAGATGTAGTCAAGTCAAACTACATGCACAAGTGTCAGACATCTTGCAAGTACACTTCCCCCTCATTGTCTGGACACCACTCTTCCTGGTGACATGGTTGGGCTGTGTGGGAAGGTGTGTGTAGGACAGAGCCTGATGGCAGATGTAGTCAATGCAAACACTCCTCCTCCCACACTGCCCAAACAGCTCATCAGGGCCTATGGCTACCTGACAGTGAATGGAAGTCTACTATCAAGATGTCTGACACTGGTGCAAGTTGTTTGACTTGACTCAGATATACACTAAAATAAATCACTTTGCACAAAAACTTGCTCATGTTGTGACTTTGAATGTCAAGTAAATATTGAAATGATGCAGAAAACCTCAAAGATGAAAGTGTCAACAACATTGGTACCACATCACTTTAAAGAGAAAAAGTACTGGCTTGTGAGTAAATGTACCTTGTCACAGCATGATAGATAGACACAACCAGGTCATAACACAACCCGTAGGACATGTTACAGATGCAATGCAAGTCTAGTACTTAAAATACTAGCACCATTTGCAAGCACAATCAACAATCCTTGATAGCAAACCATTTCATCAAGGAGCATGTTTCATTTCCAAATAATCTTTGCATGTGTAAAAACCTCATTCTGTAGCACAGGTTTATTTTCCTGAAAAAACCTGGTGTCTAAACCCAATGTCAAATGACATCACAGAGTAACCAAATGCTCGAAAGTAAAGATTAATACCCATCAGTCAAAAAGGAAGTGCGTGCCATGGATTACCAAAACGGTCCAATGTTTGAGTATGTCACAGCATTCGGGGTCTGGTGAGGTCACAGCTTGCCGGTTGACATGGCAAAGTACCCTGGTAAGGAGAAACAGAGAACAGAGTTAGGCACACCGGACGAAGCCAGTTCAATTTAGCAAACAATGTCATCTGAAGCACAAGATATACAGTGTTGACACTAGCTAGGATTCACGGTAACACTGTACATCTCAACTTTTCCATCTCAAAAACTTATCATACAACAAGCATCATGGCTATTTTCATACACTCACAAGCATACATACACATTGTCCACCAGCAACACAACAACAAACAATTGGTGCTAAGCTCCTACTTTAATTGCATACCTACCCTCATGTGAAAAAGTTCTGGATAAGCTGTTGTCTCAAACCCACGCCATCATCATTATCCCAGTCCAGGATCCTCCCTCGCTGGCGGCTGCTGGTCTCCGTCATCCTGTATGAGTGGTATTTCTCTCTGTACAGCCAAGTTGTAGAGCATGCAGCAAGCTGCGATGACCTTGCACACCTTTAATGGGGCATATTGGAGGGCTCCTCCTGTCCGATCCAGACAGCGGAATCTTGTTTTCAGGAAGCCAAAAGTCTGCTCAATGACTCGCCGGCTCCTACCATGAGCCTCATTAAAATGCACTTCTTCAGGGGTGACTGGGTTACGGAGTGGTGTCAGTAACCAAGGCTGGTCAGGGTACCCAGAGTCTCCTATACAGAACACAGAAAAAAATGGTTCCGTTGTTGGTTAACAGAGCATTATCTGACAAACAATCAACACACAATACAACACACACATGCCACATCACCTACCAACAAGCAAGGCACGGTCCTGTTGCAGCTGGGACATCAAATGGGGGATGGCGCTGTTCCTCATGACATACGCATCATGTGCCGATCCTGGAAAACGTGCTCAGACGGGAGATTGACATGTCAGCCAAACATACCACCTGGACATTGATGGAGTGGTAATGTTTGCGGTTGCGATACACCACCTCATTTGCCTGTGGTGGTACCAATGCTACAAGGGTGCCATCAATGGAGCCAATGATATGACGTATCTGTCCCAATGCAAAGAATTCCCCATTGATGTCTGACAACTCGCCAGGTGTTGGGAACTAAATGCAGTGTTCCAGGTAACAGAGCAATGCCTCCAAAACATCACGAAGAACACAGCTGAACATGGTTTGTGACATTTCACCAGATGTTGCCACTGTGTATTGAAATGAGCCGGTGGCAAAGAAATGTAAAGCTGCCATAACCTTCACTTTGGGCATCAGTGCAGTTGGATATGTGCGTCCAGGCTGCAGATGAGGTGTCAACTGCGCAATTATTGGCCTGGTGAACCGGTACTTCCTGATGGTGTCACGTTCTTCTATGGTCTGTACACTGGAGGCCATCTGCGATACCTATGTGTAGAGTGAAAATACAGTTGGTGTCAGGTCACAATGTGCAAAGCAACATGCATTGAGACAAACAGAACATGAAATGTGAACACAATTAAAGCCCAGAACATTTGAAAAACAAATTTCAATTAAAAAGTCATGACCTTAGATACATATCACAGCATCAGTACCCTTCCCAGACATGCTACCAAGGTATGGTGACACAGCAATTAGAGTGGTGTACTTTACATATCACTAGTGTCAGACATCATCAATGTGAACAAGCATCACATACTCAACTCTTCCACAGAGAAATATCAGACATTGATGTTGTTGTGGACAATTACATGTTTAATAGTTAGACAGAATAGGAACAGGTAATGCAAGATATGTGTGACACCTGATATACACAGCATCTAACATACTCAATCATGCCCACCACTGTCACAGGGTGGACACTGTCATGTAGTTATGTCAACATCACACATACAATCACCTGCACAGACTATATTCAATGTTGATGATGTAAATATATGTAACAACACCTTACACTGAAGTTTTGGGCACACGGATAGACTAGTAATTCACATTACACAAACAAGCTGAAGAAGCAGAATAATGTCACTGTCTACTCATCCAAAGGTTAAAGCTTCAGTCATTACTTACACAACAGACATCTACATTCTGAAATGACAGCAATTACACAATGGGTCATACATTCCACAAATGCAGTGACAAGGCAAGAATGCACATGTACATCCACACAAAAACAATAGACACTGTGACCAATCCAATGTGGATTACTGGATTTGTCCAGGTGCATGCTGGTATTTCCCATAAAACAGTGTGCCATGTGCCCCCTCAAGGTTAGCTCCTCATGGGAGTGTGTCTTATTCATGCAAAAACATTTTAATTGAATTTTAAGAAGGAATCCACACATATAATGCACAGAAATACAACAATCAGAGAAGTGTCTGCTCTGCCGACCAATTACTCAAAGAGCGCGGTATCTGCATCAGAACCGATTCTGTCACTGCCACTGGCTGTTGGTTGGTATGGTGAGAGAAGTGGGTGAGTATTCAAAGGATATCTGCATCCGAACCGATTCGGTCACTGCCATTGGCTGTTCGTTGTTATGGTGTGCGACGCAGGTGAGTATTGAAAGGACGCAGTATCCCCATCCGAACCGATTCGGTCACTGCCATTGGCTGTTCGTTGTTATGGTGAGCGACGCACATTTAGGCTTGTGTCTTCATCGTGTGGAATCCGACTCGGCTACCTCCCATCACAAATGTATCAAAGCCAATCGCGCTACGATGATGAATGTTTGAACGTCGTGGTAGGCTTGTCGTTTGCAAACAATGTTATGCATTGGACCGATTCGGAAAATGCGAACGACGCGAACCTATCACTTTGGATGCATAGATTTGAGACCGCCTCTGCTGTTTAGATATACGTTGTCTGTCCCTAGAGACTGCACTTGCCTGCACTACCTGCATCAGTCCTGCACCTCCCCATCTCTCTACTGCTGTTACCACATTCTCTAATAGCCACTATGGCATGGACACAGCCCAGGGCCCCAGCTTTCACTGAGGAGGAGAAGAAGGCCCTGCTGGACACACTCTTGCCACTGCACAGCCAGATGTATGGCAAACCAGAGGAGCAGGTGAGTGATGATTACAGTGCATTGCCCTGGGATATGTGCAATAACCGTGCATTACTGGCATTATGAATTTAATTTGTAATTATTTATTTGGGGTTTTTGCAAATTTAACTGTGTGTAGGGAACAGTTATGGGCAGGTACTCTGCTGTAGAAGTGTGTGTACTGGGGCAAACATATCATCACTGTTCTCATGGGACAGAGTTGTCATTGAAAACAGGACTAATGCACATGATGCTAGATGCATTCCCCTTAGACATTTTTTCCAATCTGACCATGACCTATGAGTAGAAGTGTCACACTCAGAAACATGTAGCATGTAAACTAAGGGACTGTCACCATGTCATCCTACCAGGTCAACCCCGATGAGAAGGCGACGATGTGAAGGACCATCGCCCAGAAGGTGCGTGATGTGGGGGTCACATATCGTCGTGTCCGTCATTGCCATAAGAGGTGGCAGGACCTTCGTGGCTGGGCCAAGAAGATAGCTGAGGTCCAGCTGGGCCTGTCACAACCTGGCGAGAGAGGCGGGCACAGAACCCTGACACCCCACATGCTCCATATCCTAGTGGTGGTCTTCCCTGACCTGGATGGACAGTTGAAGGCCAAACAGCAGCAAGGAGGGGGTAAGTATGTGCCTTGTTGCACTTCTATCTTTAAGCATGCATGTTGTAATATCTCAGCCTGATGGCACTTGTACAGGTCGTCAGTCTGCCAAACGTACAATTGTTTTCACACAATGCATATACAGAAGGATCATCAGATGGCAGGTAATGCCCCTTACATCAGGGACATGTGAGTAAGTCATGTTAAGGGGAGTAACAGTAGTGCCATGCACACGTGTTCATCCAAAATTCTGAACACATGTGCATGTGGATGAGCTTCAGCATGATTCCCATAGCTTGACATGTGTCTGCACATTCACTGATGGGTGAGCCTGTTCTCAGTGTGGTTTGAACAAATCATTGAAGTATGTTGTAATTTGAGCACTCAATTATGGAAAGCCCATTGTTAGACCTGGCATACTTGCGTGGTTTTCCCTGACTTTTTGCCTCTACCTCCTGTGTTTTTGATGCTGTGCTGGATTTCGTTTTTGCTGGCTTAGATGCTTTGGGCACTTTGCCACTCCTGATCAGTGTCAAAGTGCAAGTGCTCCCTGTGTAAATTGATATTGTGATTGGTTCTCCCTGATTGGCATATTTGTTTTACCAGTAGGTCCCTAGTAAAGTGCACTGAGTGTGCCAGGGCTGGTGAATCAAATGCTACTAGTGGGCTTGCAGCACTGATTGTGCCACCCACATGAGTAGGCCTGAAAAGAGGTCTCAGGCCTGCCACCGCAGTGCCTGTGCGCAGTTTGTTAACTGCCATGTCGACTTGGCAAGTGCACCCACTGCCAGGCCTTACCTTTCCCTTTTCTTACACATAAGACACCCCTATGGTAGGCCCAAGGTACCCCCCTGGGCAGGGTGCAGTGTATATGAAAGGTAGGACATATACTGGTGTGTGTAACATGTCCTGATAGTGAAATACCGCCAATTTCGTTTTTCACTATTGATAGTAGGGCTGGGTGGTAAATTCCGTTCCGCTCGCGGAATTTGCGGAATTTGGGTAATTTCGCGTTTTGCGGAGAACGCGGAATTGCCAAAAAATCCACGATCCGCAGCTTCGCGGAATTTTTTGCTTGTTCGCGCTTTCAAAATGCGTGTTCGCGAGATATTTCTCCCCGAGCACGCAAACAGCATTCGCGAACAGGAAAAAAGCATCGCGAACGGGCAGAACAAGCAATTCCGCGTGTTCGCGGAACTTTTGCGTGCTCGCGGAGATTTTTTACCGTTTCGCGGAGCATTGCGTAGCGCGACTACGCAAATTCCGCCCACCCCTAATTGATAGGCTTTCTTTCCCCATAGGACAGAATGGGGAATGCTTTGTAACATTTTACAAGCATATCTTCCCATAGGGATAAGATAGAAAAATGGTGTTTGGTATCCCTGAGCTCAGCATTTAATAACACATCTTTTTAGTAAAGATGGTTTTTAAATTGTGTGTTTGAAAATACCACTTTTAGAAAGTGGTTATTTTCTTGTTCAACCATCCTGTGTGCCTCTGCCTGTTTGTGGATTGACTGTCTGGCTTTGGAGTGACAGGGGCTGGGGAGGTGCAGTGGCTCCAAGAGTCTGGATGAGTCAGCACTAGGCTGAATAGGCCTGACCTGCATTTGGAGTGGTGGGAGGAGTAGCACCAGTACCTGAATAGGGCTGTGCCTGCCTTCCACAATGCTGGCTCCGCCCCCCTGTGGTGTGTCTGGAGCCAAGGCTCACACTGGCAATGGATGTTGTTGTGCACTTGCAGAGTGCCCCCCAGAACTGGTTTGAACTGAGCTCAAAGCCCCCTGCACAAAGAGAACAAAGACAATTTGGGGTATAAGTATTAGACCTAAAACCCCTGAACTTTAGATCATTCCTGAAATTCAAGAGGAACCTTTGCCAAGGAGAAGAGCTGGAGAGACTAAGGAGAAGTACTGCCCTTGCTGTGTGTCTGGGGTTGGCCTGCAGTTGCAGTTTCTGCCAAGGAAAGGAGAAGGACTTTGTTGTGTGCTGTGTACCCTGCTTGAAGGAGATCTCCAAGGGCCTGAAGTGAGCTGGCCTCCTGTTCAGAAGTCTCCGGGACACAAAGACTTCACTCCAGCTCCCCTGAATTCTGCTGTTCTGAGGTCTGACCTGCCTTGAGGTGCCTGTGCCAGTTTTGGGCCTCTGGAGGTTGTTGCTGCTGTTTGGGAGCTGGGAGAAAGAAGAAACATGAAGAACTGCTAAACTCGACGCATCGCTCTTCTTGCAGCTGTTTTCTCGACGCTTCTCCGCGGCGCGAGAAGAATTTCCACGCATCGCCGTGCCGTTGCGAAAACCTTTGCAGCACCTGTCGCTGCTGCAAGAATCAACGCATCGAGGGATCACAACTGAAGAGGGCCGACGAAGCGCCGCTCGACGACGCCGCATCGATCGCCGACACATCCTGGATTTCCACGCATCGTACCTGTGCGGCACGCTTTCCCGACGCATCACCTGCGAACAGGAACCGTCATGAAGAATCGATGCATCACTCCCCATACAGATCGGACTCGACGCAACTCGTCCTCTGCGTGTCGCAGAACTGTCGCATCGCCTCACCAAGGTCTCAGGAGTGTCGCATCTCTTTGTTTTCCGACTCTGCGGCTGTTTGTCTTTGGAACTTTGACACATCTACAGGTACTTTGGGTGAAAAGTCACACATCAATAGTTTTCTATGGTACAAGTTCTTGAACCCTTTTGAAAGTCATATTTTTAACTGTGTATGTTGGATTTTTGTCATTTTGGTCTTGTTTAGTTTAGATAAAGATATTTATTTTTCTAAACTGGTGTGGTGTCTATTTGTGGTGTTTTCACTGTGTTACTGTGAGTGTTGGTACAAATACTTTACACATTGCCTTTGGGATAAGCCTGTCTGATTGTGCCAAGCTACCAAGGGGGTGAGCAGGGGTTATCTAAAGTGTGTATCCCCCTTACCCTGACTAGAAGCAAGGGTCCCTATTTGGACAAAGGTACCTACCTCTGCCAACTAGAGACCCCCATTTCTAACACCCATGCTATACATTTTGCTGGAAGGTGTTGTCTATTTTTAGGCTTAGCTGAGTTTCGCTTGGTCCGTGTGCCAATGTATGGTCCCAGACGTGCTGCTAAGTGTAATCACATGTATCCCATGGTACAATCACAGCTAGGCTAACTCTGGTCACATGATATTGTTGAATATTACATACTCACCAATCTAAAGAGTGAGTCCATGTGTCTGACTCTGTTATGATGAAAACACAAGCCATTCAGTGTCAAACACAGGTTGTCACTGGTTGAAACATGGCTGTAATTGTGAGGTATGATGTGAGGAACACAGTCACAACTATTCTTGACTATTCCTACTTGATGGCTTAGTAAACCATGTGTTTGATGCATCACTGTCTGATTCAGAGATGTCAAATATGCATCAGATTTGAGTTGGTTACCAAAATGAGATGTTAAACTAGAGCAATATCAGCTGTACAAAGTGTGCATGATGTGTAATCGAAGTGAGGGACATTCAGACTTAGCCTTTACAAATGGGGACTTTTGGAATCTAGACATGATTTGTCCACAGTACTCATGATGTATGTTGATTCAGTAACAATAGTCTCTACAGTCAATGCACCCCAATGTGCCATTAGAATGGTGTTCCAGCTGAGGCATTGTGCAGTGAAGTTTTTAGTCCATTTTCCACATCTGTGAACCATGAGCTGTTTTCAATGTGCAAAACATTCAGATTCTGCTACATGACACTGTGCCTATATGACACAGGACGGTGTGCCACATGCCTGTCAGCCTAGCTGTGCGTACTGCCTTAGTGTCTCAGCAATAAGAGTCATATGTGTGAATTAACAGTAGAGAACCTAAGTTACAGGACAAATTAGCACAATCACTGTTATCTGTGTGACTTGACTCATGCAATGACTACGCATTGTGAATGTTTGACAAGGAAGACATTTGATCTGTGACATATGAGCCAAAGGTTCCCCATTTGATGACTAAGGATAGCATAATGTATACCATGTCTCAATTCAAATCTGAGAAACATATTCCCATTGTGATGGCTAAACTCACTTGCAGGAGAGGAGACAGAAATGTCAGGACATAAGACCATCATGAGCACAAGACGAAACATTCCCTGCTACATGGTCCCTTAGTCAACTTTGTGGTTATGTTTGATGTTGATACACCCAATGTGGCAGATCACTTCATGTGTGATTGAGCAATGGTTAACTGGTAGACTAACGAGTGCCATGTATGTTAATATAGCAAGAGCTAATAGCACAAATCAATGTTATGTCTTCTACTTTGGTTCTGTTAACATTTGTGATGTTACCTATGTGTCAAGTACATATTGATGACTCAATTCATTCATTGTTATTCTTGGTCACAGCATCATCAGCGGCCACCGGAGGAGACAGTGCCATGGATGTGGTGAGAGCAGTTCTTCAGTCTTGGCCTTTACATTGCAGAGTGAGAATCAACACCTCCTGCAGAGCAGACCGTACATCTCTTCACTGATGATGAAGAGGACCTCCACACCATCGACACCGACGCCCTCCAACAGCTCATGGACACCCTCAGCACCCCACCCCCAGGAGCAGGGCAGCCCAGCTGCATCGAGGAGACCCCACCCCCTGCACAGACCACACAGCAGGAAGCCCCCACCACCACGGCTGTCTCCCAGGACCCCCACGACCAACACATGGAATTCCAACGCCATGTGTTAGAGGGCCAGAAGGAGATGGCTGATCAGGTGCGGGTGGGGTTCGACCTCATGGCAGCCAAACTAGTTGCCATGCGTGGGTGTCTAAGTCCCATCAGGGACCACGTACAGTCCCTAACGGACACCCACAGTCCGATCCATGCTCTCCAACAAGCCACGGCTGACATCGCTGGAGTCATGACTCTGAGACAAGAACAACTGTCTAGTCAGAGTGGCTCCAGTGATGTCAGCCGGGAGTTGGGACACATGCGGAGGATCATGGAGAACAGGGAGCGGATGCAGGCGGAAAGAATGGCTGCCACGGCTGCACACCAGCAAGATGTAGCTGGGATCTTCCATGCCCTGCAGATTCTCATCATGGCATTGCTGCCACAAGGCCTGGCGCAGATGAATGCTGCTGCTACTACTCCATCCACATCTCCGCCCCCTGATGTGTCAGTGCCTCACAGTGCGGCAGACAATCCACCTCCGGCCCCTGATGTGTCACTGCCGCACAGTGCGGCAGACATTCCACCTCCGGCCCTTGATGTGTCAGTGCCACACAGTGCTGCAGACAAAACACCACCACCCACATGTGAGGCACATCACACATCAGAGGACGATGATGTGGATGATTCTGCCTTTGTGGTAAGAAGGAAGCGGTAGCATTCATCTCCGCCATATGGCCTGTTTCAGCTTGGTTCTGCCCTCTGCATCATGCCCTGGAATAACACCTTCCACTGTCCCCCGATACACTCTGCGACACTCACCTTGGCCCTCGACATGGACTGCCATATTTGGTTTGGTTACCAATGACACAGCAATCGAGACTGCGGACTGAACTCTTTCTCTTCCGATGAACTTGTCAATCCCTAAAGGACTCTGGCTGGCCCTCCACGGGGCAACAATGTAAAGTGGGGTTTTCATGGCCATGTACTGGTCCAGCTTCAACACTCCACTGAATGTGATTAAAACATTCTAATTCACACAGATGTGTCATGTCTATGATCAAGCAAGTATGAAAGTATGGATGAATATAGGGGCAGTGATTCCAAAAAAAGGTACTCCCTGGGAACTGATATCAATGGGCATGTTTGACCGTGACCCAGATAGGCAGTGAGATGACTGGGAATGTGTGAACTAGCTGTGGTCTCATTGCTCCTAAACAACAATCTCGCAATTTCCCAACTTAGCCCCACGTCAATGTAGGAAATAGGCTGTGTGTAAAAAAGTCAAAGTCAAAGGTATGTGGATGCCACAGCTCGGAGCAATGATTTGTCTGAGTGTGCAGCGGTTGGACTCCTGGGATGGTCTGTGCGTAAGTGTGAAGGTCATTCCATGCAAGAGAACTGCGAGCAAGGACTTCTGTGTGTGGGGTGTGTATACGTTGGTCTTTGGTTAGCGCTGTGCGTAGTGTGGGAGTCATCATCAGCTCCTATGGTATCTCTCAGGGGGTGCCGGGCGCATGCAATTCCAAGGTCGGAGGTGCAGATGTGCTACCGCCTTCTAGTTCAGACAAAGGAGCTTTCATCCCTAGTGTTAGTTTGTCATCTGCTTGCATTCTGGAAATGTGATGTGGATTTATGGGGGGGGGGATGTCACTGCTTCGCCTTCCGGCACGGTTGAACCCTTAACAGCGATGTACGTGCCCTCACAGTCAAATTTGCATGCTCTGATGTAGCAGTGGTGTTTTGCTGCAGTCTGACAGTGATGGGTACAGGTAGCTGTGAGGAGGCGCGTGACTTCTCACCTTGCACCTATTAGCTGACACTGTTCACTACTATTGATGGATGACGTCCGTGTACACATGTGATCTATACATGGCACATATGTCCAGGGGACACCGTGGTGTGTTCTACGCAAGGTATTCCTGCTGGCTTCTTGGCTGGTGTGCATCTCCCATGTTGCTGAGGTGTTCACTGTGCCCCCATCCCCCTTACGTCCATGTTGCTCATGTTGTGGGACTTGAGTCACAGGGTGCATCTCTGCATCAGGGTGATTCATATTTGACCCCAAATGACACCAGAAATTTCATATTTGACCCCAAATGACACCCGCAATTTCATATCTGACCCCAAATGACACCCTGTTGTCTTTTTTTGAACACCAATGACAGCCTTCATGTCATGTTTTTGTACACATGTGATACGCTGATGAGTGGGATTACGTACTACATTTGACACCCTGAAATTGCATTCCGAATACGTGACTCCCTGAACAGCCTCTCTGTACAGAGGTGACATACCCACCATCTATTTGCTATTTGTGAGATTGTTAGCACTTAATGTTGCACTTACACTTGTCAAAGTGATGTGCTAATGCAGAGGACTGACATGCACACAGGGAATGTGTGTTGCAATGAATTTATTTGCACATGCTGTTCATGTGGTCATTTTGTACTGTTCCATGATTGGTAAGGACAGTCACAATGTGACGTGCTCATGCGAAGAAATTGTTAATGATTGTGTTCCTTCGGGCTATTCCTGCTGCAGCTGCAGTGGTGTGTGGTCCACCTGCCTCACCTTCCTCATCATCGTCCGGTGCATCTGGCACTTGGATCCATGGGGCATTGGTGCGTACACATATGTTGTGCAATACACAACATCCAATGGTCATCTTGCACACTATTTCTGGGCTGTACTGGAGTCTTCCACCTGTGATGTCCAGGCACCTGAAACGTGACTTTAACATGCCAAATGTGTGCTCAACAATGCCCCTGGTGCGTTTGTGGGCCACATTGTACAGCCTCTGGGCCGGGGTGTTTGGGGCTCGGAGGGGTGTCATCATCTACGGGCAGAGTGCATATCCTTGATCACCTATGAGAGGTAAGTGAGATTAGTGTAAATTGGTGGTTCTGCATGCTGTGTTGGCAGACTTACAAGTTTTGTGGTGTGTGATTTGTGTGACTTTGGGATTCATGTTTGCCATGTATTGCTTCTGGCAAATGTGCAGGATCAATGTGTATTACGTAGCCTCACAGCTGCTCCTCCCTCCCCCCGAGCCTATTTACTTGAGTGCGCTGCGCGGTTGAATCACTTGCACTCCTACGGCACACCATTGTCATGCCTGTCTGCGCATGTCCGCAAGCCTCACAACAACACTGTAATGTTGGCCGTTGAAGGTGGTCGGCCACATGTGTGTAGGCCCATGGTAAGGATAGGGTGGACACAGATGTGGAGTTCAGGCCTGGCTGAACTCGCGCTGCGATTGAGGCTAGTATTACAGCAAACAAATGATGGACGGAATGCTGACAATGCAAACATTCTCCCCCAGTCAAAAGATCTGGGTTAAATCTATCGTTCTTTTGCCCACTACGCCACCCCAGTCTTGACCCAGTCATATGCAAATCAGTCTTGACCCTGTGCCCCATGGGAACAGTCGAGACCGAACTGCCAGGCCAGGTCCTCCCTGGACCGGAAACAAGCATCCTGGGACCGGTTTCAGGGTATGTCACCCTTCTTCAGCCAGGCTAGCTTGAATCCAGTGGCACAGTGAGCAAGGGACCCACGTCTGGGCATACCCATCCCACTTAGGGCGAAAAGTGTTACAGCAAACAAATGATGGACGGAATGCTGACAATGCAACCATTCTCCCCCAGTCAAAAGATCTGGGTTAAATCCATCGTTCTTTTGCCCACTACGCCACCCCAGTTTCGACCCAGCCATATGCAAATCAGTTTGGACCCTGTGCCCCATGGGAACAGTCCAGACCGAACTGTCCTCCCTGGACCAGAAACAAGCATCCTGTGACCGGTTTCAGGGTATGTCACCCTTCTTCAGCCAGGGTAGCTTGAATCCAGTGGCACAGTGAGCAAGGGACCCACGTCAGGGCATACCCATCCCACTTAGGGCGAAAAGTGTTACAGCAAACAAATGATGGACGGAATGCTGACAATGCAAACATTCTCCCCCAGTCAAAAGATCTGGGTTAAATCCATCGTTCTTTTGCCCACTACGCCACCCCAGTTTGGACCCAGCCATATGCAAATCAGTCTTGACCCTGTGCCCCATGGGAACAGTCCAGACCGAACTGCCAGTCCAGGTCCTCCCTGGACCGGAAACAAGCATCCTGGAGTCCGGTTTCAGGGTATGTCACCCTTCTTCAGCCAGGCTAGCTTGAATCCAGTGGCACAGTGAGCAAGGGACCCAGGTCTGGGCATACCCATCCCACTTAGGGCGAAATGTGTTACAGCAAACAAATGATGGACGGAATGCTGACAATGCAAACATTCTCCCCAGTCAAAAGATCTGGGTTAAATCCATCGTTCTTTTGCCCACTACGCCACCCCAGTTTGGACCCAGCCATATGCAAATCAGTCTTGACCCTGTGTCCCATGGGAACAGTCCAGACCGAACTGCCAGGCCAGGTCCTCCCTGGACCGGAAACAAGCATCCTGGGACCGGTTTCAGGGTATGTCACCCTTCTTCAGCCAGGCTAGCTTGAATCCAGTGGCACAGTGAGCAAGGGACCCACGTCTGGGCATACCCATGGTCTGCATTCCATCCATCAATTGTGTGTCTTTTGCTTTCTCGCCCTAAGTGCGCCGGGTATGCCCAGACGTGGGTCCCCGGCTCACTGTGCCACTGGATTCAAGCTATCCTGCCTGAAGAGGGGTGAAACCCCGAAACTGGTCCTAGGATGCTTGTATCTGGTCCAGGGAGGACCTGGCTTGGCAGTTCGGGCTGTACTGTTCCCATGAGGCACAGGGTCAAGACTGATTTGCATATGGCCAGGTCTAAACTGGGGTGGCATGGTGAGCAAAAGAATGATGGATTTAACCCAGATCTCTTGACTGGGGGTGAATGTTTTCATTTGTTCTGCATTCCGTCCATCAGTTGTGTGTCTTTTGCTTTCTCGCCCTAAGTGCGCCGGGTATGCCTAGACGTGGGTCCCGGGCTCACTGTGCCACTGGATTCAAGCTATCTTGGCTGAAGAGGGGAGAAACCTAGAAACCGGTCCTAGTATGTTTGTTGCCGGTCCAGGAAGGACCTGGCTTGGCAGTTCGGGCTGGACTGTTCCCATGAGGCACAGGGTCAAGACTGATTTGCATATGGCCAGGTCTAAACTGGGGTGGCATGGTCAGCAAAAGAATGATGGATTTAACCCAGATCTCTTGACTGGGGGTGAATGTTTTCATTTGTTCTGCATTCTGTCCATCAATTGTGTGTCTTTTGCTTTCTCGCACTAAGTGCGCCGAGTATGCCCAGACGTGGGTCCCGGGCTCACTGTGCCACTGGATTCAAGCTATCCTGGCTGAAGAGGGATGAAACCCCGAAACCGGTCCTAGGATGCTTGTTTCCGGTCCAGGGAGGACCTGGCTTGGCAGTTCGGGCTGGACTGTTCCCATGAGGCACAGGGTCAAGACTGATTTGCATATGGCCAGGTCTAAACTGGGGTGGCATGGTGAGCAAAAGAATGATGGATTTAACCCAGATCTCTTGACTGGGGGCGAATGTTTTGAATTGTTCTGCATTCCGTCCATCAATTGTGTGTCTTTTGCTTTCTCGCCCTAAGTGC
Source organism: Calotriton arnoldi (assembly GCA_963921515.1). Taxonomy (NCBI): domain Eukaryota; kingdom Metazoa; phylum Chordata; class Amphibia; order Caudata; family Salamandridae; genus Calotriton; species Calotriton arnoldi. The sequence continues at coordinate 1,083,914 of CAWUFW010000579.1, forward strand.
GCCGGGTATGCCCAGACGTGGGTCCCGGGCTCACTGTGCCACTGGATTCAAGCTATCCTGGCTGAAGAGGGGTGAAACCCCGAAACCGGTCCTAGGATGCTTGTTTCCAGTCCAGGGAGGACCTGGCTTGGTAGTTCAGGCTGGACTGTTCCCATGAGGCACAGGGTCAAGACTGATTTGCATATGGCCAGGTCTAAACTGGGGTGGCATGGTGAGCAAAAGAATGATGGATTTAACTCAGATCTCTTGACTGGGGTGAATGTTTTGATTTGTTCTGCATTCTGTCCATCAATTGTGTGTCTTTTGCTTTCTCGCCCTAAGTGCGCCGGGTAAGCCCAGACGTGGGTCCCGGGCTCACTGTACCACTGGATTCAAGCTATCCTGGCTGAAGAGGGGTGAAACCCCAAAACCGGTCCTAGGATGCTTGTTTCCGGTCCAGGGAGGACCTGGCTTGGCAGTTCGGGCTGGACTGTTCCCATGAGGCACAGGGTCAAGACTGATTTGCATATGGCCAGGTCTAAACTGGGGTGGCATGGTGAGCAAAAGAATGATGGATTTAACCCAGATCTCTTGACTGGGGGTGAATGTTTTAAATTGTTCTGCATTCCGTCCATCAATTGTGTGTCTTTTGCTTTCTCGCCCTAAGTGTGCTGGGTATGCCCAGACGTGGATCCCGGGCTCACTGTGCCACTGCATTCAAGCTATCCTGGCTGAAGAGGGGTGAAACCACGAAACCGGTCCTAGGATGCTTGTTTCCGGTCCAGGGAGGACCTGGCTTGGCAGTTCAGGCTGGACTGTTCCCATGAGGCACAGGGTCAAGACTGATTTGCATATGGCCAGGTCTAAACTGGGGTGTCATGGTGAGCAAAAGAATGATGGATTTAACCCAGATCTCTTGACTGGGGGTGAATGTTGTGATTTGTTCTGCATTCCGTCCATCAATTGTGTGTCTTTGCTTTCTCGCCCTAAGTGCGCCGGGTATGCCCAGACGTGGGTCCCGGGCTCACTGTGCCACTGGATTCAAGCTATCCTGGCTGAAGAGGGGTGAAACCCCGAAACCGGTCCTAGGATGCTTGTTTCCGGTCCAGGGAGGACCTGGCTTGGCAGTTCGGGCTGGACTGTTCCCATGAGGCACAGGGTCAAGACTGATTTGCATATGGCCAGGTCTAAACTGGGGTGGCATGGTGAGCAAAAGAATGATGGATTTAACCCAGATCTCTTGACTGGGGGTGAATGTTTTGATTTGTTCTGCATTCCGTCCATCAATTGTGTGTCTTTTGCTTTCTCGCCCTAAGTGCGCTGGGTATGCCCAGACGTGTGTCCCGGGCTCACTGTGCCACTGGATTCAAGCTATCCTGGCTGAAGAGGGGTGAAACCCCGAAACCGGTCCTAGGATGCTTGTTTCCGGTCCAGGGAGGACCTGGCTTGGCAGTTCGGGCTGGACTGTTCCCATGAGGCACAGGGTCAAGACTGATTTGCATATGGCCAGGTGTAAACTGGGGTGGCATGGTGAGCAAAAGAATGATGGATTTAACCCAGATCTCTTGACTTGGGGTGAATGTTTTGATTTGTTCTGCATTCCGTCCATCAAATGTGTGTCTTTTGCTTTCTTGCCCTAAGTGCGCCGGGTATGCCCAGACGTAGGTCCCGGGTTCACTGTGCCACTGGATTCAAGCTATCCTGGCTGAAGAGAGATGAAACCCTGAAACCGGTCCTAGGATGCTTGTTTCCGGTCCAGGGAGGACCTGGCTTGGCAGTTCGGGCTGGACTGTACCCATGAGGCACAGGGTCAAGACTGATTTGCATATGGCCAGGTCTAAACTGGGGCGGCATGGTAAGCAAAAGAATGATGGATTGTGACCCAGATCTCTTGACTGGGGGTGAATGTTGTGATTTGTTCTGCATTCCGTCCATCAATTGTGTGTCTTTTGCGATTGAGGCTAGGCCTTTGGCTTATGCTGCGGCAATGAAGATACACACACAATAGTTGACATGTATGAGCCAAGACCCCGAGCGGTCTTGCGCTCCTTTATTTATCCATTCGAGCGAGCCCGCCCTCCGGGTGCATGCTACATTGCGAGATTGTCAATTAAGGGCCGGATGGCGCCGACACTACAACAGAGACACACGCCATAGGTACTTTTGTGGCCAGCCCGGAACTGAACCACGCCCAGAGCCCCGGGCCATTTCTTCTCACTTCTCACACGCCTACGCGTGGCCCGCCGCTGCAGCGCTGGGATGTCGTGCGCTTCGGAGTATATCTCCAGACGTTCCACCCAGGCTTTCCAGCAGCCGGTCTGGGACGAGGGTCGCCCCATGACTGTTAAGGGCTCCAGTGGGGTTACCGAGGACATGCTGTTGGCTGCTGGAGGCGGACTTGTGGGGTAGCCCCAAGGGACGATGACTTGCGGTGCACTGAGGTAGGCCCACCTGAAGAGCTGAGCGGGTGTGCAGCCTGCGATGTTGCAGTAGCCCTTGAGGGCCGGACTGGAATGGATTTGTCTGAGACCTGCTGGACCGCAGTGTATGCCGGAGGGAGCAGTCAGCACACACAGAACTCCGCGGTGCGGTGCCGCAGGGTGCGCTGGGGGCCTGTTGCGCGGAAGCCAGCGATTGGCTGAGGAGGCTGCCAAGCTCGCGGGCCTCGGGCTAGTAGATTGCACCGGCACGTGGTGGGCCCTCTTGGAGACACGCCGGTGGCGGCAGGTGAGCAGTGAGGCCTGGGTGCGCAGGGGCTGGCAATCACTGATGGGGTCCGGACGTGTCTGGGGACCAGCGGGCTGGGGTGCAGCAGGTGCACAGGATCGCGCAGGCACCACCGGTCACGGCGGCGGCCTCGTGGCAGGGTGAGGGGCGCCGCCCTGGCAGACACGCCCCTGCAGGCGATGACGAGATGTGCGCCGGGTGGCGTATGACGTAGCCACCTCGTCGCCGGTGTAAATTTGGCCGTTGAAGGTGGTCGGCCACGTGTGTGTAGGCCCTTGGTCAGGATATGGCGGACACAGAGACACACGCAGTAGTTACTTTGGTGGCCATCCCGGTAGTGAACCACACCCAGGGCCCCGGGCTATTTATTCACACTCCTATGCTGGACTTACGCTTACAGGGGGGGCGACATAGCTACATGTCCAAGGTCTTCCCCACTGCCTGAGGTGACATGGTTGCGTCCACTGTCCACAACACTACAGACACCAGCAGTATATGTCCACATGGACATGTCTGTGCTCTGCTTACTCAAGACTGTCCAGCACATCACCGCCACACTTGGCATTGTGTACATTCTTATTCATGGGTCCATTGCCTCCTTCGCACATTCTTGGTTCCCATCACTCCCCACATTCTGCAATTTTGTGGCAGAGGGGCTATGCCTTTGTGGATGGTGTGTCTACATGTCTGGCTCCTGTTACCACAGTTACTTGTGTTGTCGTGTCTGGTAGGTGGGCATGTTGGTTGGCATGTTGTATGTGATTTTGTTACGTGTGCATTCCCACAGTTGTGAGTTGTATAATTGTGGAGTTGAGGTATGTGGTGTGTTCCGTTGGTACTTACCAACGTACAGTGCATTTCCATAGGTGCCATTCTGAAAGTGCTGGTTGATGATGGACTGTCGGAAGATGTAGGAATCAGGCACACTGCCTGGGAAGTTGGCGGAGACATTGGTGAACAGTCCCCGGTGGCCCACTATTGCCTGCACATTGATGGAATGCGTGTGCTTTCTGTTGCGGTAATTGTGTGCAGTGTCAGCAGGGGGCACAAGTAGGACATCTGTGCAGTCAATTGCCCCCAACACGTGCGGGAAGCCAGCTATGGCGTAGAAGCCTTGCTTGGTCTCTAGCTGTTCCTGCGCAGTGTGGGGGAAGTGAAGGTGCTGGGGTATCAAGCTGATGATGGCATCCAAGACAGGTGTGTGGAACTTTGATAGGGCTGGCTGTGAGACTCCTCCCACTAGGGCAGTTGTTGGTTGGAAGGTACCAGAGGCCAACAAGTGCAGCACAGCCAGCAGCTTTGTCTGCGGAGGGATGTTGGTTGTCCGCTGTGTTGGTACCGTCAGCCTGTGGGCAATGTGGGTCAGGATGCGGAGGATGGTTGTCCTTTGAGCCTGTGGTGGGCAATGACATCCTCTGGCGTTAAGTCTCTGGGGCTGGTGCGTTTCGAAAGCTCCGCTGTCTTGTTCTGCGCTGTCTCGGTGGCAGTCCGGGAGGGGTGGTCCTGGGGTGGGAGTGGTCCTGGGGGTGGTGGCGGTGGGTGTTGTGGCCCTCTTGGGTCTCCAAGCTGCATGATTAGTGGCTCCATGGCATATGTTGGTCTTCAGATGTGGCTCTGGGCTGGGCTCCCTTTATACTGCATGTTTTCGTCCTACTTAAGACCAGAAAGAAGCAGGTCTTAAGTCCCTGCGCTAACGTTCCTTATCGCCTGTTTTTGGACCGCATCGCCGATCTGGCTGCTCGTTGAGAATATCGCGAAGTGGTGTTATCGTGAGTTCTTGCGCGGGAACGCCTATGATTAGCGTTAGTTGTCGCTGTCAGCCTTGGCGATGTTTTTAGCGGCAGCTATCGCAGGTATACTGACGATGTCGGCTGTTAGCGCAGGCTTGTGAATAGGGCGATAAATCTATTGCCACTTTCATGGCGGAAAAGTGCCGCTAATTCGGCGATGAGTCCTTGAGAATATGCCCCTTAGAATCTTTTCCTACCCACATCTTTCTGAAATCCTCCATCTGCATATTTCACACATCATCTCCTTTATCACTGTCATTTCACTCTGACCTTTTGCATGTACTTCCTTGCATCACCTCTCCTTCACTGCGCTCTTGAACACACACAGTCATTCTCTTTCACACATCAACACAGAATTTTCTTTTCCTTTAGCATGGTCCATATTTCCGGAACTGTGTACCACCTTCAGACACTTTCACATAAAGTCTAAATTATTGTTGACACAGAAACGAACATTGCTCTGCAGAGAGGCCAATGATTGCATGAACATGCAGTCAACACACCTTTATGACCCATTGACAGGCACTGTGAAAAACACACCTTTCCTTTAGCATCAATTCCAAAGCTCTCAACCGTGGTCTATCAAGAACACTCACCCATACAGTGAAATGACCCAGACACCTAGAAGATTCTTAGTTCAGTGTATCTTCTACACAATGGTCATATGGTGCATGGAAAAAACTACAGAAACACATCTGTAAAATGCTAACATTCTTAGTGGATGCAGGCTGGAGTAAAACATTTGAAATTAAAGCAAGGGTTGCCCCGCTGACATGAATTACATTAAGGGTTGGTATTGAATTGATGCGAAATCGAGGGTTGTTTTAGAATGTAAAATTAATAACATGAACATAGGGCACGATAAAACCCTGCTTCAAAGTTAGTGGCTTTCCCGATGGCAATTATTCAGCAGGGAGGAATAAGCAAGGGCCTCTTGCTCTCCTTTCCCTGCCATGCACCAACAGAAAATCAAACTTTCAAGCCAATTGTCTTTTTAAATGATGAACAGCTGCCACTCTCATTGTCCTTCTCCTGGTGTGTGGAGCATCATGAGCACTCCCACACAGCTTCTCATCAATAGGGAAAAGCAGGGTGCACGCACAGGCACGGATCACTGACATAATATCGATGACAACAATATCGACCTACCAGAATATCGTGTCAAGAATATCGATGAATAGAATATCGACATCCTATCTCTACAAAGGTAAGTACAAAAATATCGAAACCAAAATATCGTTGTTTAAAATATCGTTGTTCAAATATCGTTTTTTTAATTTCTTAAAAATAATATAAAATAAATTAAATATAAATATAATTAATAAAAACATAGGGGTCATTACGATGGAGGGCGGATCGCCACCGCCCGCATGGCGGTGGCGATCCGCCCTCCATTTCCCTCCGCCTGCCACCCATTTACCCCCCGCCATATTAGCATGGCTGGGGGGTCAGCGGCGGATGAAAATACCGCCCGCCGCGTTACCGCCTGTCGGATTCCCGACCGTGCGGTAAACGGGCCTAATATGGTGGCGGTGTCTGTGAGACACCGCCATCCATAATTGGATGCAGGCGGAGAGGTGCCTTTTCATGGCGGCATTACTGCCATGAAAAGGCAGGCGGTATTCGCATTTGGGGGCCCGTTGCGGGCCCCAGGATGTTGGGGGTGGGGGTGCACATGGGGGTACCTATGGTACCCCCTGCGTTTGCATGCACAAGGTGGCAGGCACCGCGCGGTGCCTGTCACGTTGTGCATGCAAAGCACAACATGCATTGTGTACCTTGCGGCGGGTGCTGCTGACAGCACCGCCCGCCGCAATGTAAACTATGCGGGATGCGCCCGCCAGTGTGGCGGGCGCATCGTATGTGCCGGGCGGGACCGCCACGACGTCAGCAGGCGGTCCCTGGCTCCGTTGCGGTGGCGGGCGGACAAAGTCCGCCCGCCATCGTAATGGGCCCCATAGTTAGAATTATTTAAAAATGTTAAAAATTATAAATAATAAATATAATATAAAAATAAATTAAACATACATATATAAAAAGATTATATATATATTTACTTAATAATGTTAATAAATAATTATTTTATTAAATTATAAAACATTAGAAACATAATAAAAATTATAAATACATATATATATATATATATATATATATATATATATATATATATATACATAAACCTGTAAGATAAATATAAAAATAAATTATATAAATAATAAAATAAAATATTAAAATAAATATTTATCTTTAAAACAACATTTTACACTGCATTAACTGAAACAGTAGGGAAAATCTTGGATAGCGTAGGGGATAAAATAACTATTCCCACTCCAGGGAGTGAAACAGTAGGGAAAGTGTTGTTTAGCGGAGAGGAATAATTTACTATTCCCACTCCAGCAAGTGTAACAGTAGGGAAAGTGTTGGATAGCGGATGGGAATAATTTACTATTCCCACTCCAGGGAGTGCAACAGTAGGGAAAGTGTTTGATAGCAGAGGGAATAATTTACTATTCTCACTCCAGCAACTGCAACAGTAGGGAAAGTGTTGGATAGCGGAGGGGAATAATTTACTATTCCCACTCCAGGGAATGCAACAGTAGGGAAAGTGTTGTATAGCAGAGGGGAATAATTTACTATTCCCTCTTCAGCAAGTGCAACAGTAGGGAAAGTGTTGGATAGCAAAGGGGAATAATTTACTATTCCCACTCCACAGAGTGCAACAGTAGGGAAAGTGTTGGATAGCGTAGGGGATAACATTACTATTCCCACTCCAACGAATGCAACAGTAGGGAAAGTGTTGCATAGCGGAGGGGAATAATTTACTATTCCAACTCCAGGGAGTGCAACAGTAGGGAAAGTATTGGATAGCGGAGGGGATATCATTTCTATTCCCACTCCAACAATTGCAACAGTATGAAAAGTGTTGGATAGCGGAGAGGAATAATTTACTATTCCCACTCCAGCAAGTGCAACAGTAGTGAAAGTGTTGGATAGCAGAGGGAAATAATTTACTATTCCCACTCCACAGAGTGCAACAGTAAGGAAAGTGTTGGATAGCGTAGGGGATAAAATTACTATTCCCACTCCAACGAGTGCAACAGTAGGGAAATTATTGGATAGCGGAGGGGATAAAATTACTATTCCCTCCCCAACAATTGCAACAGTAGGAAAAGTGTTGGATAGCGGAGGGGAATAATTTACTATTCCCACTCCAGCAAGTGCAACAGTAGGGAAAATGTTGGATAGCGGAGGGAATAAAATTACTATTCCCACTCCAACGAATGCAACAGTAGGGAAAGTGTTGGATAGCAGAGGGGATAAAATTACTATTCCCACTCCAGCAAGTGCAACAGTAGAGAAATTGTTGGATAGCGGAGGTGAATAATTTACTATTCCCACTCCAGCAAGTGCAACAGTAGGGAAAGTGTTGGATAGCGGATGGGAATAATTTACTATTCCCACCCCAGCAAGTGCAACAGTAGGGAAAATGTTGGATAGCGGAGGGGAATAATTTACTATTTCCACTCCACAGAGTGCAACAGTAGGGAAAGTGTTGGATAGTGGAGGGATAAAATTACTATTCCCACTCCAACAATTGCAACAGTAGGGAAAGTGTTGGATAGCGGAGGTAAATAATCTACTATTCCCACTCCAGCAAAATAATAAACATTAATTAACAAATACTTAAATAATAAAAAATAATTTACCTCTCACCAAATGCCATTGCTTAACAATTAATTAATTAACTAATAACTATGAACAATAAAATTAAAAACAATGAGTAATAAATTAATTCACACTTTTAAGACTATAAAATAACAATAATTTAATATTATATAAAAAATGTAAAATTATATTAATTTTTAATTACTTGCCACACTACTCTCTAAATACACAACTCACTCATAAAAATTAACACAATTTACATATTCACCAATTAATTATTAATAATAAATAACCAATTAATAATTAATTAAAAACATTATTTAACACAGGAAATATTAAATACACAAATATTAATTAATAAAAATTATTAATTAATGAATTATAATTAAATTACTTCCCACCCTACTCCCTATAAACCCACAACCCACTCTTAAAAAATAACACCATTAAGATATTTACCAATTAATTATTAATAATTAATATCCAACTAATAACTAATTAATAACAAAATATTTAACACAATTAACAATATAAAATATTAAATACATAAATATGAATTAATAAAATTATTAATTAATTAATTATAATTAAATTACTTCCCATCCTACTCCCCTATAGAACTCACAACCCGCTCCTAAAAAATGACACAATTAACATATTTACCAATTAATTATTAATAATTAATAACCAATTAATAACTAATTAATAACAAATTAATTAACACAATTAACAATATAAATTATTAAATACAAAAATATGAATTAATTAAAATTATTAATTAATTAATTTTAATTAAATTACTTCCCACCCTATTCCCCTATAAACCCACAACTACGGAACTATGACGCAATATTTAATCTCTTAAAAAATTAATAATTTCTAAAAATGTATTAATAAATATATTATAATTAAATTACTTCCCACCCTATTCCCCTATAAACCCATAACCCGCTACGGAACTAAAATTCACAAAAATTACTTAACATTAAATTAATTACTTCTAAAAATTTCAAACATAGATTAAGAAAATAAGCTATACTTTTAACACATATACTAAAATACAGAACACTAAAATAAATTTCGATATTATTAACAACGATATTTTGACTAACGATATTACTAACTTCGATATTAACAAAAACGATATTTCTTACCTGCATGTCGATATTCTGGTTGATGATATTCTTGAAGGTCGATATTTTGTCACATCGATATTTAAACATCTATATTATGGCATATCGATATTTAGACATCGATATTATGACTCTATACCCACAGGCACACCTTGCACGGAGGATAACTTCCCAACTTAGACAACATGGAAATCAAATGAGATAGTTGACCGAATTATGAAGGAAACCAACATATTTTCACAGTGGGGGATAAGGCTAGAACCTGGAAAAAAACTAGCCTATCCCACTTCCCTCTTAGAAGAATGTAATAATAAACCATCGCACACAGCCACATCAATTTTAAAAGGAGCTCGCAGCTATTCCCCAGGATCACACCGCAGTCACCTAAACACCAACAGCCTAATAACACAGTCATCAGTTCCCAGCTGAGCTAAAATACGGCGAACAATAATGACGGGGGACACACAGTGACAAGGGGGACCCAGCTCAAGAGATTTATTAGTTGATCCACCAAAAATAAGAATATGCACCTGGAACATCAACGGTCTGGCAAATAAGATGGAGGATCAAGATACACTAATTTACTTAAAGTCATTTGACCTGATATTACTCCAAGAAACCTGGGAAGAACATGAGATAGCCCTACAAGGATACACATCACAAATTGTGCCAGCTACCAAAGGGTCAATCTACGGCTATCGTTCAGGTGGTCTGATGATATTTGCCTCAATACTCACAATAGGAGCAACAGCAGAAATCAAAGCAAAAATAGCAGGCCCAAGCGCCATACAGGCAACAGCCATAACAATTAAAATCAACAAGGTAAACCGGTCACTTATAATAATGAACACATACATACATACATAGGCTTAAAGCAGCCAAAGAATTAGTTAACGAACTGGCAAGAATCATAGAAGAGCGGGACGCACAGAACATAATCCTGGCAGGTGATTTCAATCTCTACCTCTTCGGATCTGCCTCAGAAGACGACCTAGCACAGGAACTAAACACAGCGTGGGGAATACCAAAGTAAGCTCCAACACTGTCAAACAAACAAACAAGATGCTCAATCCAATTGCTTAAGGATCTCGAACAACTAAACCTGAGGGTGTTGAATGGCCGATTTAAAGAGGATAATCCACCAGCACCAACTTATCACTCTTCAACCATCTCCTCTTACTTAGATTTCACTTTGGTAACTCTTCCCTTGTTCGATATCATAGACTCATTCAGAATGGGCGACAATGGACAAAGTGACCACCTGCCGCAAGAAGTGACGCTAAGTGCTACTAGAGGGAATCTTATGGGGGCATGCACAAGCGCCGGCACTGAATCCACCTCGGATTTTAGACGAAGAAGGTGCAAGCCTGATAAGATCGAAGAACTATCCAATATTGCGAAGACACTCCTCTGCCGAGAAAACAACCTAATAGCTAACCCAACAGAGGCCTGGGAGGTCTTCACAATGAATCTTGGGATAAAGTTTGCCACGAGGACAGGGACCATCACGGGAAAAACCAGTGGGTCCTTTACCTGGGAAGGCAATCTCACCTGAGATAAAGAACCTCAAACGTAAAATAAATCAAGCACTAAGACAGCTTTGCAAAACACTACAAAACTCAGCCCTGCAAAGCGAGCTGCGGAAATTGGAGGCAACATTTAAAAAGATGAACTGGGAAAAGAAAAGGCAAGCAAACGAAGAATTTTGGGCAAAGATACTGTATGACTCGAAACTTAAAAACAGCGCCACGTTCTGGCGGACAATTAAAAGCTTTCAACGGCCAGCCCACTGAGGAATAAATTCACATATAACAGAAGTCGATTGGGCACACTACCTGTACAACCACTTCAATGACAAAATTCAAGAGGAGAATTCAGCTGTAGAAAAACTGTGGATCACCGAGAGGAAAATGTGCGAAACAACTATTGATCGAACTAGACAAAGGACTAGCGAGGGCACTAAACATGATGAGACCCTATCTAAACTAAAGGACCTTGGGGTGGAAGGGGCAGTGGGCTCAAAACCATTATGGAACAGTAATGAAAATAGTAATGAAATAACAGCATCACAGATTAAGTCACAAATAGCTAAAGGGAAGCTGGAAGGAGCCCCAGGCCCAAATGGAATACCCCCAATATTGTACAAGCACGATGCAGAATCCTGGAGCGAAGCACTGGTATCAGTCTTTAAGGGCATACAGGAAGCGGAAACAATCCCGGCATCTTGGAAAGGATCAATAATTAGTCTAATCTACAAGCAGGGGGACAAGAGCATCCCAAACAATTATAGACTTGTCGCCCTAATTGACATAGAGGCAAAGTAGTACGCCGGGTTAGTCCTAGGGGAATTATTATCCTGGGCATCGTCAAAATGCATTATCTCCGCAAACCAGACAGGGTTCTGCCAAGGACAGGAAACCACTACCAACATCATGGCGCTAACTCTGCTGATGGATGCAGCCAATGCAGCAAAAAGCTCACTATTTTTATGTTTCATAGACTATAGCGCAGCATTCGATCACGTAGATCGCGCCAAACTATGGCAGAAATTGGAAAAGTGGGGGATACCAAAGCCTCTTCTAAATCAGTTGATCCTATTACATGCTGATACCTGGGTTACGATCAAGCTGGGAGCTGGGACGCACCTCTCAAGGCGAATTAACACCTCTAAAGGCCTAAAACAAATGATGTGTTCTAGCTCCCTCGCTTTTGAACCTCTTCTTAGCAGATCTTCCAGGGGACTTGGACAACTGTACATCGCACGCCCCACGTTTGGGAAAAATCTCGCTGTCTAACCTTCTATACGTGGATGATCTGGTTTTGATAAGCCGGACCCCAATCGGCCTCCAACACCTGCTGGACACCACTAATAATTTCTCACAACGAAATGCGTTAAACATTAACTTAAAGAAAACAAAAATTATGACTGTGAATTACCATAAGACGAAGAGAATCACATGGCATTTGGATGGGTGCACCCTAGACCGGGTAACTAACTACAAGTACCTCAGAGTTTTACTTGACAGCAGAGGCTCGTATAAACCCCAAATGGAGGCCTTATGTCAGAAGGGCACCATGAGCTATCTCGCAATGAAGCCCCTGAAGAAAGCCCTACCAGACCAAACCCTAGATCCCTTATTACAGGTGATTCGAGCAAGATAACAGCCAATGCTAACATATGGGAGCGAACCAATGCAAGGGAAAGATGCAATGGTCTTGGATAAAATAATTGGTAGCACATACAGAGGAATCTTTCAGCTACCAAACTACGTGTTACCCGCCCAAATACGCTTAGAATTCGGTCTCCAGAAGCAATCAGTGGAAAGAAGGGGCGCTTATATAAAAAGCTGTCACAAGATCAGAGGCGCCGAGCCAGGATCTCTAAATGAGCATCTTTGGACCGAGCTGTCATGTCGCGAGAAATCACCCGCTAAAGAGTATCTGGTCGACTCACTAAAAGACTCGAATTGACCAATCTCTGGGAATCCTCCATAGATCATAAGAGTTTTAAAAAGGTCGTAACTAAAGTAACAAAAATGATATCCATAACAGAAGATAAGGAAACTGGCCAAGAGGGCTCACGGCTGGATTGTGCTTAACGATTATAAAGCTCTTACGCCACAAGCTTATTTAAAAACGGGAGTCAAAATGAAGACAAAGGAAAAACTTTTAAAGCTGCGCTTTGGCATTTTACCAATCCTCCCTAACCTACCGCCTTGGAAAAGGAGACTAGAGGAACAGTCCTGCTGTCTTTGTTGGACATGAAATGAGGACCTGATGCACATTATTTGCATCTGCCCAATCCGGATATAAGACGTGCTTTACTTCGACCAATATTCAACCAAAAGGGAATCAGCACTTGCAGGTAGGCAGTAAAATTGTGCTTTAACCCAGAAGAACCTCAGTTAAATTGTCGACTTACAAAGTACTTTGATACAGTGGACGAAAGACTCAAGCATAAGCCATAGGCGTCAGGAGAATAGCAAGCTGCTAGACTACTTTCAATCAACACTTTAACAGCCCAAACTACACGTGGGCCGGTCTTGTCCTAGCCATGTTTACACCTTGAAGCACAAGCACTTTACCTATTTTTACACACTCCAAGAGGCTTGAATGGACAATAAAATTGAGACTCGATATGACCTCTATTTATAGTATAACATTAACAAGTTAATCTGAAAGACTGCATTCTAAAATTCAAGGTACAATTTGAGATAAGGATCGTTTTATGTATTTTTAATGCCCCGGTTGTTTTAAATTGTAAGTTTTTATTAACTGTACAATAAAATTACTTACTTACTGTCAGAGTTATAGCAGCCTATTTGAAGCAAATACTTACCACTAGGATGTTCCAGGCCACTTTTTCCATTGTTTTCTTGACCCAGTTAAAGACGGTGATCCAGGTATATTTTGAAGGATATTCTCAACCTTACAAGATGTCATTTTACTTCCGGTTGCTATCAGCAATTTGCTGTTTGTTGAGGTAGTAAAATTGAAAACATTGGGCCAGATGTATCAACATTGCATTTTTGCGATTTTATAATAGCAAATTTTACCGATTCGCTATTATAGAATCGCAAAATACAATGTATGTAGGTTTCACAAATAAAAGAGCGATTCCTACATATTCCTTAATAGCGAATCGCAATTGTGAGGGGTTCTGACAAGCGGAAAATGCGCTAACTCCCTGGGCTCACTTTCAGAGCTCTATTGGGAACGCGTGACTTAATTTCCTTCATGTCGCACTTTCATGCAGAGCCGCGCTGACCACAACCGCCATTTTAGGTGCACCGTCTTCGTTTCAATTGCTCGCCTGGTGAGAGATGTATGCTGTTCCCTGCTCTACGGGCTCATTCAGGTTGAATTGCCCTTAAAATAACTATGGGGGTTATTAGGATGGCGGGCGGACTTTAGTCCGCCCGCCACCCTAGCGGTGCTGGGACCGGCCGCCAGACGTGCGGCGGTCCTGCACCGCTAATTAGGATGTGACCGCCACCCTGGCGGTCGCATTCCGCATACTTTACATTGCGGCGGGTGCTGCTATAAGCAGCACCCGCTGCAATGCCAAAGTGCCATGTTGTGCATTGCCATGCACAACGTGGCAGGCACCGTGCGGTGCCTGCCACCTTGTGCATGGCAATGTGGGGGGGGTACCATAGGTACCCCCCAAGTGCAGCCCCCCAACCCCCCGGGGGCCCGCAACGGGCCCCCAAAGCGATTCCCCGCCAGCCTTTCCATGGCGGCATCACCGCCATGGAAAGGCTTTCAAAACCATACATCTTAATATGGATGGCAGTGCCTGCTAGGCACCGCCACCATATTAAGCCCCAGGTCCGCCCGGCCGGACTGGCGGAAAAGCGGCGGACGCACTTTGTGTCCGCCGCGATACCCCCGCCATTATAATATGGTGGGGGGTAAATCAAGTTGGGATGGCGGGCGGATCGCCACCGCCGGGCCGGCTATGGTGATCCGCCCGCCATCCTAATCACGCCCTATGTCTTCTAACAGGAGAGACAAATATTCTGACTGGAGATGTCCATTGAATGTGCAATTTATAGAAAAGTGTTGCCTCACCAGCCATTTTGTCTTCATGATTTTCTCTTGACTGGATTTATGTGCATGCTGCCCCTTCATGACTTATTTCACTCTCTTCTACCGAGTCAATTGTAAGAAACCTCCACATAATATTTCTCTGGGGACAGTTATGATTTTCCTGTCATATCTCTGGTAATATTTTCACTGTGGCGTTGCACTTAAGGATGCGCCTGTATGTTCACTATTATATTTGAGACATATTACTACATCATTTTGAACCTCTTATGGGAAGAATTAAAAAACTGGCCCCTTCTGCGTCACGTTCTCACAGCCCTTTATTAAAAACTCTAGGATATTCACTGAATTCTCAAATATGGAAGACTCATTGGTTTCTATTGCTAAAACTTCGTCTTCTCTGGGCACTAGAGCTCCTGCAGCAGGGAAAGCCACCACCAAACGTCTGAAGAAGGAACCACCTTCCCCACCAAAGCCTTCTTCTCCTGTATCTCTTGACATGTTATAGGAAGAGATACGTGCTCTCCGTCCCTTCATGGAGGAAATTACCACCAAATTGCAATTTCTAAAAGAGAATTGGTCACAGATGAATGATCGTCTTACCTCTGTGGAACAAAGTGTCTCCTATGCTCACACAAACGAGAAGGTTAATAATATTCAATCTCAAGTCTCCTCACTCCAAAAGCAGGTCGAGGATCTTGAAAATAGAAATAGAAGAAATAATCTCTGAATTTATGGCCTGCTGGAGGGTTCAGAGGGCTCAGACCCTCTCTCTTTCTTTAAGTCCTTCCTTCCTAAACTGCTGCATTTACCAGAGGGAACATCGCTTAACATTCAACGTACCCATAGACTTGGTCATCAACATGCAGGGGTAACCACTTCTCGGAGACCAAGAGCTGTCATCATGTACTTTCTCGAATATACTGACCTACTCAAAGTACTTACAGCAGTCAAATCAATTCAGCGTGTGGTATGGTCAGGTTCCACTCTATTCTTTGCTCAGGATTACGCAAAAACCACTGCAAATAGACGCAAAGAATTTCATAATATGAGATCTGACTTACGAGCCATAGATGCTCGCTACGGACTTTTCCATCCGTGCCTCTTCAAGGTTACTTATAAGAACAAAACTTCGACTTATGAGGATCCTATCAAATTGCAGATCTTTATCAACTCCTGCAGATTAGAGTCCATGGACTTTTCTGGTGCTTCCTCTAGGCCTCGGCGGTGAACTCTGCTCCGTTTGCGGAGTTTGTGGAGTTTTCTGCACTCTGCGCTCCGCGGAGCTCGCGGAGTGCAGAAAACTCCTCTTCGCGTAGTGCAGAGGCTTTTTTTCCCCGCTTGCGTTCGCGAACTGTAAGTTCGCGAACGGTAAGTTCGCGAGCGCGAGCTGCCGCTCGGGTAGAATTTCTACCCAAGCGGCAGGAATACCAGCACGAACTGCAGTTCGCACTGCACTCCGCCACTTGAAGAACTTCGCTGAGTTTTTCTGTAACTTCGCGGAGTTCCGCGTAGCAAAACTCTGCGAACTACGCCCAGGCCTGGCTTTGTCATCTCGTAACGTTTGACATTTTCTTCCTTATAAGAGGCAATTTTTCTTCTTGTTTCTAACGTTCTAGGTTTTAACATACGGTTACAAGTTTTATGAGGTTTACTACTTGATCATTTCATCTTTTTTCAAATTATTTTGTCATGTCATGTCATTATATTTTATAATTTTTATCTATTCCTTATGATAACCGTTCTCTCTTTTTTGTCTCCTTTTTCCCAGGCTTGTTTATGTTTGTTCATACCATACTCCCTTACCCTATGTGAAGTGATGTGGTCCTTCCTCGTTCTACGTCCCGTCGAGTCTGGGCGTGCCATCGACTCCATGTGGTCTCACCCCCCCACCTTCTTAGGATGTCCTTAGGTGTAGGTATGTTGTATCCTTTTTTGTTGTTGTTGTTTCCTCTTTTCCCTTTCTCTTCTTCTCTCTTTGTTTTATTTCACCCTTTATTCTATGTCTATCCTTTTCTTTTCTTTTTGGTTCACTGTCCCATGCTCATATCAGTATTCATTTCTCTTAAATATTCTATATCGTCTTTACTTATGCTCCCATGGTTGGATTGTTATATTTTCCATCCTTAGTTCTTCGATGGTCTGTCTCGACCCTTATCTTCTAGTTATCCCCCTGTTGTCTTTATGTCTTTGAAGATTATATCGTGGAATGTCAGAGGTCTGAACTCTCCCATTAAAAGTCAACGTGTTTTATCACATTTATCCAAACTGGGAGCTGATATTGGTCTTTTACAAGAATCTCATTTATCTGCAACAGAATCTTTGAAATTGAGAAGGGGTTGGGTGGGAGAAGTCTTTTTCTTACCAGGTGACGGTAAACGTAATGGTGTAATAACTCTTTGTCACAAATCGATTGATTTTAAGTTGCTTTCTCAACTTTCTAATGATGGGGGAAGATGGTTATATACTAAATTACAAATTGGAGGTGCTCTGGTCTCTTTATTTTATATTTACGCTCCCACGAATGGTGACTCCACGTTTTGGACTGCTCTCTCCCAACAACTTTCATCTTGTATTGATGATAATTTCATCCTTGCCTGGAGAATTTGCAACCCTACCACAAGGGAATATACATTTTATTCTCTGGCTCATCAAACCCAATTGCGAATTGATTATTTTTTTATCTCACACAACATCTCCCAATCATTAAGAAATGCAGATATTGGATCTATTCTCATTTCTGATCATGCTCCCATCATCATTCAATTGGACATAGCCCCAAAATCCAATTTACCTAGGTGTTTTAATAACTCACTCCTTTCAGACCCTAATTTTAACTCCTCCTTTTCTTCTTTCTTCAATGACTATTTCTCCCTCAACCAAACTGATACCTTATCCTTCTCCGTAATTTGGGATGCTTTCAAAGCAACCGCCAGAGATTTTATTATTGGCTATGTTTCCAGAAAACGAAAAAATGCACGCAAAATAACTAAAGATCTTTTGACAGAGATAAAGAGACTGGAGCGCTCTTATTATTCTTCAAAGTCCAAAAATTGTCTATCTCAACTTGTTAAGACAAAATTTCAATTCAATAAGGAATCTACTGATAATGTCTCACTTTTTTTGCTAAAATCTAGTGCAAAGTTTTATGGTGGCCAGAAAAAAGCCGGCAAACTTTTGGCATAAAAATTAAACATAATAAGTTTGACATTGAATCTATCATGGATGAACAAAACACATTACGTTTCAAAGATTCAGAGATATTAAATGAATTTCTTCTGTTCAACAAAACATTATACACACCTGAAATTGTACCCTCAGAATCGAATATCTCACAATTTCTCTCAAGTATTCATAAATCCTCTACTACTCAACCAGATTTTACTTCTTTAGAATCTGATATCTCACAACAAGAACTTCTCATCGCTCTACAATCTCTTAAGAAAGATAAAGCTCCAGGGCCAGATGGCTTCACAGTGGAATTTTTTATACATTTCACTCCACTACTTTTACCCAAATTAATCACTCTCTTAATTTCTTTTTCACATTCGGGAGAATCTACTGGCTGCTTTTTGGAAGCTTTAATCTGTTTAATCCCTAAGGATGGGAAAGATTTAAAATACTGTAAGAATTACAGACCTATTTCACTTGTCAACATTGACTATACATTTTTTTCCAAGGCTTTGGCCCTTCATCTAGAAACTTTCCTCCCTCAATTATTGGGTGCGGAACAATCTGGTTTTGTTAAAGGCCACCTTATTTTGGACAATACTTGTTTATTTTTTGATATCTTATCCAAATCTCCTCATTTATCCCATTCATTAGCTGCTGTGGCCTTAGACGCTGAGAAAGCGTTCGATCGCGTCAATTGGACTTACCTCTTTCAAACACTCAAATGGTTTGGTTTTGGTCCAAAGATCATCTCCCTGATTTCGATTCTTTACTCTAATCTGCGAGCAGCTGGTTTTGTTAATGGCAACTCATCCCCCTATTTTGACCTGAGAAGAGGTGTTAGCCAGGGTTGCCCCTTATCTCCGTTTCCTTTTCAATCTAGCTTTGGAACCTTTTTTGTCCAGAATTCGTCAAAATGGAGTTATACAGGGATTCCAAGCCAATGACAAACAAATCAAATTGGTGGCATATGCCGATGATGTATTGTTATTTATTTCCAACCCGCAATCCTCTGTCGCTGCTTTTCTTCAAGAAGTCAAGCTTTTTGCCTCCGTTTCGGATTATAAACTGAATAAAGACAAATGTGAGATTCTGCCTTTAACCAAAAATACTTTTAAAGAGGATTTTAGTTCTTCAAGTTTTACTTGGAATTCTCATCATATTAAATATTTAGGGCTTTATTTTACCCCTTCAATTCTAACAACACTTTCTATATGTATGGAGAAATGTATACATAAAATCTCTACATTAACAACTAAATGGCACCTCTTATCTCTCTCATGGTGGGGCGTCTAGACACCATTAAAATGATGCTCACTCCAATAATTTTATACACTCTCGTCAATATTCCACTACCCATTCCCTCAAAATTAAAAAAACAAATCAATTCCATATTATTATCATTTTTATGGAACAATACAAAATCCTGCATGTCATTGCTGAGATTAACAAGGCCAAAAGCAGAGGGTGGAGTTCATTTTCCAGATTTCCCTATGTACCAAAAATCTTTCCTACTTCGTCAAGCTTCGAGATGGCTCTCTGACTCTCTACCGGAATGTCTTTTGTGGATGGATCTTGAGCGTTCATATTTCTCTCCTTTTTCTTTTAAAGAGTTTCTCTCTTTCACCCGCAGACCACAATCTATTTTTACCCCTATTCTTAAATACACCTGTAAGCTTCTTGACTTTATTCCAATTACACTCCCTAATGATCCAAACACCTTTCTTAATTCCTCACTTTGGCATAATAAACCTCTGCTCCACCAACCTCCTCCTCGCCGAAACCCCGCACATTTGCAGAACCAGAGCAGGGGGAAGATCCTTCTCCTACATCGCGGCCAAGACCTGGAACGAGCTCCCCACCGACATCAGACGTGCCCCCTCCCTGAACACCTTCAGGAAGGCTCTGAAGACCTGGCTCTTCGACTGAAACTGGTCTGCTGACCCCCACTCCCCCAGCACCTTCAGACCCTCATGGGTGAGTAGTGCGCTTATAAGTCCCCTGATTGATTGAATAAGTTTATATTGATTTATGGCAATCCTTTTTATTGGAAATCTTGGGGAGCCAAAGGCTTAATCTGGACACACCAACTTTTTTCTCAAAATGAGATAATATCGTTTTCGGAAGCTAGTCAGCATTTTGATCTACCCCCTTTATTCCATTCTAAGTATAATCTTATCAAACAAGCACTCTCTAATGCATATGCTCAGGTTCTATCTCATCCTCAACCTGAACCTCCCCCTGTCAATGGCTTATATACTCTTCTACATTCGGATCCTAAAGCCTCCACTATTTATACTCATATACGCTCTTTACCGTCAGACAGAGAAAAGACTAAAGTGGAACTTTCCTGGGAAGAGGATCTCCCGGAGTTAATTGGTCAACTTCTCTATGGAATAAAATATGGACTAAAATAAGGAAATCTTCTAGGGTGGCTAACACCACACAAACACTATTTTTTATCTATAATAGGCTTTTACTACACCCGGTTATTTTACACAAAAGATATACTGATACACCTGACACTTGTTGGTCTTGCTCTTCCTCATATGCCGATCTGACACACCTACTCTTTATGTGTCCACATGTGCACACTTTTGGAAAAATGTTTGAGCTCAAATTAACTTAATTTTCAAATCCAATTTCCCTTTTTCTCTTATTCATTTATTTTTAGGTAGCTTATCACCTATTTTGGATGATTATATTATTAACATAAAGATTGTTGATTTATTGTTAGCTGTTGCTTTTCAGCAAATTACTAAGAATTGGAAAGATTTGACTAAATTATCATTCCAGGCATGGTGGTATGCAGTATGCTATAACCACAGATTAGACACAGCACTTGTTCATCCAATTCATTTAGCTGAATTTATGGTTGCCTGTTACAATGTTCATTGATGCCAATGCTAAACGCTCTTTCTCCCTAACTCCTATTCAGCAAGAAGTTGCACGACCTCCATGACATTACTTATCTCCTTAATAATATGTTATATCATATTAGTATACTTTTATTACTTCCAGTTCTTATACAATTTGCATGAAATGCATTATCTTATTGATTATATTGCTATTTGGTTGTCTTGTCAGTTCATCATTGCCATGTTTGCATGATATTTTGTATTATTTGCATTTTTTTAAATTTAAATTTTTTGTATTTATTTCGCTTATTCCTTGTGTATTCTCTTTGACCATCATACTCTGTATTTTTATTCTTCATCTGTTTAATAAAATTTACTTTGAACTTTAGGAATGAATGAGAAGGCATTCGCAATTTGCGATTACCAAATTGGTAATCGTAAATTGCGAATTCAATTCAAGGGTGCAAGGGGGGCAAAAGGCCACCCTGATGCACCCCCAAAAATGTCATGTGTGCACATGTGGCACACACACATGCCCTAATGGGCATGTGTATGTGCCACATGGGACTTGGAAAAATGCAATTTGGTGCATTTTTCTAAGGATTTGCAAATCACCACCAACTTGAAGTTGGTGGTAATTTGCGATTCCTTACAGCAAGGTCGCAATTTTTAAATGCTTCCTGCATAATGAATTTGTGTAAATTTAGGAATCCTATTTTAGCACTAAGTATATTCCACTACAAATGAAGAAAATTTGGCTTTGTCCGATTATTTCTCAATTATGGTCTCATATTTGGGATAACATTTCTTTAATCTTCCATTCCTCTAAACTTTGAAATTGTTGTAAGTAAATCCTCCTCGCTACCTCTTTTTTTCAAATATACGTGTAGGAAATTATTTGATTTATTAATCTCATGTGCTATTAAATTGATTACTATGCATTGAAAATCTGATCATGTTTTAACCATACAGGTATGGTGGGATTGGATCTTAAATTTACAGAAAGGAGTTGAATTTTCTTTTAGCCAGTCTAAAAAACCATCTCCAATCAAATCACTTATGGAACACTCTGGATGAATATATTTCTACTTGCTAACTGCAAACCTGTTTTACTATTTAATCTTGCTACTCGATATTAAATTAGTAGCCCCATATATGTACTTATAATTTGTGTTTTATTTTTGGCTTGTACAACTGTTTTCACCTCTTTGTTACCATACAGTTATTTCTCATATGTATTGGATTGCTGTTACTCAAACTCGTACTGATATTTTTTGTCCATTTCAATGTTCATGTACTTTATTAAAATGAATAAAATCATTTGAATGCAATTACAAAAAAACCGAAAACACTGCTTCACAACAGAGTATTTGTCAGGTTCCCGCCAGCTCTTGTTCTGTTTAATCTGGTGCCTGAGCCTAATCTCAGACCTTTTGTCCTAGTCACACTTGAGTAAGTAGGCAATATTCAATTTTACATTTTTCAAACCTTCATTTGCACCACCATGGTGGAAGGGTGCCTGTGTTGGCACTTGACTGCCGAAAGGGTGCCAGCGCAAGGGAAATGACAGGATGTGCCAAATTGCATTAAATACGGAGCATTCTTGCCCTTTCCCTGTCATTCAGTGTGGGCAGGAAGGTGACTTTCTGCGCTGCGTGACTTTCCCATAAATGAGCCCCTGGGTCATTTTGCAGCTGTTTTGCCCCAATTCTGAGTAGAAAACGGTGGACAATTTCCTCCTCTGCAGGGTTTGTTTGGGAGAAAGCTATGGTGCTGCCTGATTACCTCAGTATGACAACTCCAGACCCGGAATGATCTCGTCTGGAGTTCACAGACCCAGATGATGACATGATTCCACTCAGAGTTATTGCTCTGGGTGAAATCATGTCACTCATCATGAAGGCTTAAGATAATCACTTAGAAGCAGGTAGTGACAGGACATCTTTAAAAAATTGGTAGCTGTCCCGAAAACCCACCTGTAAAAGCCCCCACCTTCTTTAGAGATTGATAAATTCGGCAATTTTGCTGCAATCAGAGCAAACTCTGACTCCAGTATTAGCTTTTTTCAGCAAGGCTCCCACTGCTATACATTGAGCATTGAGGGGCCATCCTATATTATTAGGCAGCCACTCTGATACTGTCTCTGACTATGTTGTACCTGTTCTTGACTATGGACGTTCTGCATGGGTAATATGCTCCCAAATCCCTAACAAAACTGTAATTATTTTTTAAAAGGAAACTCTGGCTTTGGGGAACAAAAG
This sequence comes from Calotriton arnoldi, assembly GCA_963921515.1. Classification (NCBI taxonomy): domain Eukaryota; kingdom Metazoa; phylum Chordata; class Amphibia; order Caudata; family Salamandridae; genus Calotriton; species Calotriton arnoldi. The sequence continues at coordinate 1,107,049 of CAWUFW010000579.1, forward strand.
GTGGTCACAGGTTATCACTTCCACATCATGCCAAAGCAGAACAGTGGTCAATCCTTTTTTTTCTCCTGGTGGCTCCTGGTTTGGACTGGTCAAGCACAATTTCTAAATTTAGCAGACCCCCAGTCATTGGACAATTGGCATGGAAAATGCTAAATGACTCTTGGATTCAGTGCAATTTTTTCCCCAAGTACTCATAGACATCCATGTGCATGTGCATATTCCTGAATATAAAGCTCTTCACTTGTGAGTTTATGCTTTAGAGTTGCCATCCACAGATGTTAGCAACAGAGAATAATTTTTAGATGAAAAATCCATCTGTTTTATTTTTGGGAATCATGAGTCAGGTCTGTTGGCTTGTGCCTTTACCAATAAATAGTGGAAGCTCTATCTCATTTAAAAAAATAGTTAATCTAGAATCTTTGCTTCCCACCCAAACTAAACTACCCCTGAATCATCTCTACCTAATCTAAAATGCATACAATCTTTTATCTCAAGAGGTTTTTCAAGTGAGGTAAAGCAGACCTTGTAGACTGATATAGATTAACCAGATCTAGTGTGACTGAGAGCCTTTGCGCTGCTGTTGTTGATATTAAGGGCTGGTACTGGGCTTTCATTCTTTTCTTGCCTTTGACAAACTGTAAGAAAGCCTTCAGTGTTTGGCTACTTTTCCATATCGCCTCTATCAGAGTGTTTCAAACTATTTAGACTTTGGAGGCTGACTTTGGTAGTGACTCTATCCTGAGAAGAGAAAACCTGTTTTAAGGACAGTCACCAAACACTTAAGCTATGAACTCAGGAGCATGACACTGTTGCCTGAACACAATTTAAAGCAGTCTGGTGAGAGAACAGGCAGGTATGACATTGTAGCATGGTGGAAAATGCTTGATATCCCATTGTTTGAAAGTGGGTTAATAATTTCGAATGGGTGGACCAGTGGCAATTTAATATACGTACTCTGTTTATGTCACAATACAAGTCTCAGAGAAACTGCTGAACCGCTGATAGCTCCGGCAAATACAGTAGGCAGTTCCTCTGAGAAATGAGCATTAAGTTTAATCAGAACCAACAATTTCAAAGTCAAGAAAGTAACACAATAGATGTTCTAATTTAGAAAACTGTAATGAGTACAAACACCAAAATCAATGAACAGGCAAAAAGCTCCTAGAAAAAGTGAAACAGCATCAAAAGCAACAGTTTGAGGTTCACTAGGATGAAGGTGTGATTTCAAGCTGACCGCTATGAAGCAGAGATTATATACACTAATATGTCATTGTGGTAAAAAAATTTACATTAGGAATTTTGCTTGAATTTGCTTGAATTTTGCTTGATTTGGAGTTTGGCATTCAGGTTACTCCATCACAAACACGGCGGATATTCCATCTGCATTATTACAAGTGCATCATATCCTATGGCACTTCTAAACACGGATATTCTTCAACTTTGTGATTGAGGAACCTCTTAATCAGGCCCTTAGTCCCTGTATTGAAAGTGCAAAATCTTCAGCTGGGCAAGGTGACTGTTGATGCCAGTGAGGGTCTCTTGAAATTGGAAATGTCAAATAGGATACTTATGTGACTCCATTTTACTGTGCTGAATTACGTTACAAATGGGACAAATCCTAGGTTTATTTGCCCATCTTTGGTGCAAACTCAATGGGAAACCCTCAGTCCAATGTCCCAGGCCTCTGCAGATGGAAAATGACTAAGGGGCTTATCATGACTGCATGCTGCAGTGGCGATGCGGGTACTGACGCACCGGAGGTCCGACCAACCTATCACAAGTTTTGCAGTCGGACCGCCAAAGGACCACTGCAACCGCCTGAAATCCATGATCCCTTAGCGGTGTTGCAGCAATATGAGACAGCAATATGCTGATGGTGCCGCTGCAGTTGCACCAAGCATACTACAAGTTTCCTCACCGCCCTCCTTTTCATGCCAGTCAGCCTGCCCTGAAAAAGGTGGCGGTGAGGAAACTAATGGGGCCCTATAGGATCCCCTGTTGCCTCAGGGCCAGGGAATGCATGCAGGGGGCACATGTTGTGCCCCCCCTGTATGCATGCCCCCCCTTTCCTGCACGGCATGGACTGCATGACATGGTGCAGTCCATGCTGTGCATGAACGTACTTTGATGGCCCCACAGCATGGGACTCCCAAAGCACCTACCACCAGACCACTAATGTACTCCTAATCTGGCAGGTGGTGTAATGGACGAGTTTGGCAGTCTCCCAGTAGGGCACAGGAATGGCAGCCCACTGGGAGACCGAAAAATTCATAATCATGTCCCAAGTCACGCTTTTCTATAAGTGCTGGAAATGGTCTTTCTGGGCACTCCTACAGCATTCAGCTCCTCCAGGCAGGCTTTTGGCAACAGGTCTCTCTTAAGCAAGGGCTCCTGTTGTGTCATGTCCTCTGTGTCCAGTGGGCCTTATTGGAGTCTGCAGTCCTGCAGGTCAGGCAAACAGGATGTCAGCCACCCAACCCTTGGAGAGCAGTCCCAGTCCCCGGGTGCAAAGCAGAAGCCAGAAGTCTTCTTTCTTCCTGTAGGGCATTCTTCATGTATAGTCTTCTGAGGTCCAGGAATGTTCTGATGACGTGGTGATGAAGTGCCAGTGTTACCCTTTAAACTAGTCAGTGATTAGAGTTCCCTACCCAAGCCTGTCTTAGCTCACCTCCTCTTGAAGCACTTCCCAAAAATTCCCTAAACCCTTAAATTCAAGATGATTGAACGCTTTTTCCCTCTGGAAGACCTCCCAAACAGGCCCCTAGCCACAACCCTATTTAGATGATCTCCATCCCCCCACCCCCTCTGTCAGGCTCTGAACCGGTTCTCACTGTGGTTTGGCAGAGAGAGTCTAAGAGGGCTCTCAGAATGATAAGGAGCAGATCCTGCCATCCCCATTTAGGAATAGCAAGTCAAAAGAAAAAGTGTTAAGGCTCTCCTTCATTCTGCTAGCTCTCCTGTACTCCTCCCAGATTGCTGATCCCTGTGAAGTGGTCAATTGTCAACAAGATCTTTGCCTTCCTGGGTCAAAAGGCTGGCCTATTGTTCTGTGGCAGGCCAAGTTTACAACTCCAAATAGAAGTATGTATTTCCTTTTAGAGGGGTGATGAGTGAAAGAACTGGCTTTAAGCCAGTTCTGGCTCATGCAGCCTAAAGTGCATTTTTACAAAGTTACTTTCCACTAAAGTTATGACAAATTTTTAGCATTAGATCAGATTTTGAAAACTAAGTGTAAACTAACCTTGAATTATTTATTCAGCATTTTTCATATAGAGATATAAAATAAATATTTTAATCACATCCAGACCTGTCTTGTAGAAATGCAGTTTCACCTACAAAGTAGAAACATTTCTAGGTAGTTAGTCACTGTGAAAGGCACACCTTTTCAAATATTTAGGTACCGCCTTTCATATATATTAGGCACCCTTCCCGGTGGGCCTATACATTTAAGGGGTGACTCAGTAATATATAAAACAGGTTTTCTTACATGACCAGGAAACTTTTCTTTGCCAATGCGTTACAGCAGGGCCTTGCAACAGCAGCCCAGCCAGAGTACGTCTGTGTTCCTGGCAGCCACATAAATTTGTCATGTATATTTGTGTTGTAAATGCACACTGCGGTGCCAAATTACATTTAACTTCCATGTCATTCCTGCATTTTCTGCACCATCTACTATGGTCATGCAGGAAAGTTAGATAGAGTAATTGGATAAAGCTAATTTTACCAATCCAGTTTTAGGGCCAGGACACAAGCGCCATGGCACTGAATATCAGTGCCAGAGTGCACACAGTCCAAATAGCAGCCAAAATAGGGTCCACAAAAAGCATAAATTCAAATTGCTACACTCATCATTTTACATAGTCTAATAGAGCAGAGAAAAAAATATCGGATGAAAGAAGGACTCTGTGGACAAGGATGAATTAGTAAAAATATGTGAGGTTGATCCTTCAAAGTTTAAAATGACAAATATGTAGCTTGGAGAGCCTGGATTATTCGCGATGACTTAATAGAAAGAGATGGTCTTGAAAACCAATTTCAGTTCTGCTTCCTAAATATAATTTTGGTCTGTGTATCTGTAATATTAATTCTGAAAATGCTTATCTACTACTAATCTTTATGAGATTGATTTGACCAACTATTAGATACACAGATAGGCTTCCACATACAAATGGCGTCCAGACTAAACCAATCTGAGGGAGGTCAGAATGACAAAGCAAATATTAAATAATAGGGAATGGAGTTGGGACCCTGCAGTCACTTCACAAAGTTTAAGGCTGGCAGACAATCAAATTGCCCAGAACTAAGCCATGCACCTATCTATTACAACAAACTGGAATAGCTTGAGGGCTTAAAGGCCGACTGTTGCAAAGTGGTCTTTTTTGGGTGGTTACCCTCCAGATGTAATTTTTTTTTAGGCTTCACTTGCTGGTAATTTCATACTAAAACAATGGACCCTGCTATCCCTTGCCCAGTATATGTGCTCTGACCCCTAAAGTCGAAATTTGCTTAAAATCCCATTTGGCACATTTCATTTTCCTATAAGGCAATTGTTTTGCTGTAAAAACAAAATCCACAGTATGTAAAATTAAATGTCTTATGTTGAAGCAGAATTCCTCAAAAGCAGCTCTCTCAAAAGCCAACCTTCAGGCAGCACCTACTCTGTGATAGAATTATCAGAGTTTTGGAGTGGCCAGATGAGGAGTGGCGAAGTAGGGAGGATACTGCAGAGAAGGAGATCTGGAACGAGACAGCATTGTGAGTTAGTAACCGTACAGCAACAATAATGTGTATGTTATGATAAGCATTCTACTAAATGGTTTCATATACCTGTGGAGAAAAAGGGTTATATTCCACTTCAATTTGTGTCAAATCAGAATCCTCTGTTCATTCTTTTGAATCTTCCTTTAAATTAAAATCGTGAATGATTACCCTATTAATCAAAGATGATTTTTCTTCAGTAATGTTTCTCAGCAAGAATTATGTTTCCCAGTCTTATTTACTTTGTATGAAACTCCCATGGAATTGTTCTGCACAAGGTTTTTCAGTTCTTGATATTCTAGTTTAATTATTACCCAGGGTTCTTTGTCACCCTAACAATATGTTTTTTTCATCTCTTTTAACTGGGAACATGCAGTCCTCTAGTTGAGCATACTTCAGCACAAGTTAACCGTTCAAACGCACGGGTTCTCAATAAAATTACCTTCCATCTTACTGATATTGGCTGCAGCAATATTCGCAGAAAATTATCTAGTCAGGTGGCCCAAAATCAAAAGCTTTCATGAGGATGAAAAAAGCATTTGTAATCCTTGGCATCATGACTAATCTTTTTAGAGGATGGAGCTCAAGCACCCACTGCTTTTCAAACAATGCCTTAAACAGCAAGAAGTGGTTACAGTGTGGCTCCCTCTTCTAGGATTCAGTTTTTCAAGATGGCCAATGGGCTTTCCCTGGGTTTGCGCAAGATCTTGCTATTTGCTCCAGTTTTTGTGAGGATTTTGTCCTAACTGAGGAGGTCTTGCAAAGTGTGTTTTATATACCTAAAATTATAAATATAAAATTAGAATTCATGTAAGTGGTGTACATAAACATTCTCTTTCCAGTTTATTTTCGTATATTCTAAAAGTCACAGAACAAACAGTCTTGTGATCAACAGATGATTCTTTTTGGATGACCAAGATAATTTGTTTTGAGTATAGTGCAGGTGGCACATTTTTTACAGTCAGTATAGTACTTCAGCTATATTTTCAAATGCACATGGTCGTTGCTGTGATTGTATGTGGGCAAGATAAACTTCTCAGGAAAATGGCTGGATTGGTCCTGACACATATGGACTGAAGCAATGTATTATGCCATCCACTTTGTGAACCTGAAAACATGGCACCAGCCTACACTGAGTCCTGGTCCCCTGTAGTCTGCAAGCTCTCCTGGTTACAGATAGAACTGTAAACATACGCTCTTTTACAGACCTAAGAATCTGCTTCTAAGTGCTAAATAACACACTCCTAAAGTTATTTTATGGCCCACAATGTAGGGCTCATAGTGCCAAGTGCATGTTAGAATGTACCTACACTGACTAAACCACTAAAAGCAATTTTCAATGTATTGGCTTTAGCTGTTCTTATTGGAAATATTGGTAATACTGGTAAAACAGATTACATCACTATTTCTGCATCAGTAAGAAACAGCTACAGAAAGAGGTCAAGAATTTGTTTTTAAAATGTCATTTCATTCATGAAGTTGAAATTGTTTTAACTAGTTAGCAAATGTTGCTTTCAGAAAAGTTATATTTACTTGCTGTCACTGTAGGCTAATTGGCCCTCGTCTACAGCTGCTGCCCTGCCTGCAATGAGGTGTGAAATTCTTTCCAGTGGCCACACAATAGACCACTTTGATTGACAGGTCAACCTCAATGGGCAGGAATGAACCATCTAAATTCAGCAGAATATTCAGATTAGGGGTTGCCTCCCCTCCTATTGGTACAACAGTGTTAAATCCTGCATGACAGGCATGTCTGTCTGAGGCACATGTAGAAGAACCTTTGCACCTTTAAAAGGGATCAAACATACTGAGCTCACAACCCTTGTGCATCCCCTGTATGGTTACCGAATGATCCTACTTTTTTTTACTATAATACTGTCCCATTTTATGTTGTGGGTCCAGTTCAAACTGGATTTTGGTGTTAGATGTGCGATGACACTAATAAGTTCCTCAGTACACTTCCCTTCACACCTCCAACTCTCAGAATCCACGGTTAGTGTGGCTGGTGACTTTAGCCATCTCGAAGTTGCCCTGACACATTGCATTGAAGGCCTGATTTCAGTAGGTAAAATAGGAACTTCTAAAAAAGTAGTTAGGTTAAGTCTTGGGATTGTTTACTCCACTGGTCAGAGAGAGGATTGGAGTGTGTTAGAGTGTCTCCCACACACCGGCTGGTGAACCCTGAAAAGCTGGACCCTCACCCAGCCTTCCTCAGAACACTGCTGGATTTATGAAAGGTTACCAGGCACACTGGACCTGCTGTACTTGACATCTGTGACCTGTGAGAAGGACCTGAGGAGTTTAGATCTTCTTCCAATTGAAACCTAAAGACAGAAACACTCCAGGGATCAGAAGACTGATCCCCTGTGCATCTCAAGGAGCATAAAAATGCTGAAAAAGACATTCCTGCAAAGAATTCTAGCAGGCCAATTGAACTGGATTGGAAATTGACTTGGCTGTTGGCCTCTGCCTGACACCATGAGAGTCTCTACATGCCTTCATCTAAACACTTGGAGGCCTTTTATGTGTAGCCCTTTGTTTGTTTGGGCACTAGAAAAATATTTGGGAACTTTGAAAACATTTGCTCCAGAGTTTCACTGGTGTGCATTAAATAAAGAATCCGCCTGGCAGTTCCACAGTGTGGGATTGAATTTCAGCTTCTTCCTGCACAGTTCTCTGCACCTCCAAAAATATGACTAAGTCCCACTTTGAGTTAGGACTTCAAAACTTTTCAGCTAGAAATCTCAAATGCTCCAGACTGCCAATGTGACCAACCTGCTTCACATAGCCAGCCTTCAGTTCCACATTGGTGGCTACAGTTTCAGTGGCATCTTGCACAGAAAGGAGTTTACTTCTCAAAACGTGACAAAGTCTCATTCTTTGTTGGGACTTAGAAGAAATTTCAAAATTTTTCTTCAAGAAAGTGACAAAGTTCCATTCTGAAGTGGGACTTTCAGACTTTCACTGAGACCAATCCACTTGGTGTGTTCCAATTAGGCTTTATTGTGATTGGCCTGAAATTGCATCTTGGTCCTGATCTACTACAACCATTGACTTACATTGGGCGTTTCATTTATCTTGGTGCTTTTTTCACTCACTCTTTAAAAATTCATATGTTAGGTTCTCCTTTTTGGATTTTTGTTGTTTGGTCTTATTTTACTCATAACAATTTGTTCTGTATTTGAAAATTAGTTGTGAATTTTTATTGTGTTTTGTTTGACGTTTTCTACTGTGTATGGCCTGCTTAAATACTTTACACATTGCCTTATTGCCTATTTAGTCCATTTAATTTGTGTAATATCTAACCTTATCCTCTCAGACAAGTGTCCATTCAAAATAATAAGCCACTTTCCTACAGAGACTCTAGCAACTTCAAGAGATATTGCTATTGAGCTACAATAGAGTATGCTTAGGAAAGCCTCTTACCAGTCCAGAAGGATCAGCATGCAATATATATCCCTAATCAATCATGGAAAATATGCTATCAGAGACCTCTAGAATTGTGATCACTGGTCTGTGAAGGGGCATAAAGCCAAACAGAAGAGAAGCAGTAGGTTGTGCTTTCAAAATAAGCTTATGGCTGTCTCACCATAATACCCATTAGACCTTTAGTTTTGATGTATTCAAATAGGATGGTGATTGGATAACACATTCAATAACACTGAAGACTAGATATCACTGTACCTAGGAAGGATATTGCCAACAATGCTTTGATCAGCTCTTTTTTTAATATCCCAGTTACCAAACCTCAGTAGAGTAACAGACCCTAAATTTGTCTAGCCAAGGCACATATTTAACATGCTATTGGATGTAGTAAGGAATGAGATCAACTGACTTCTTAGAGCTGATCTTTATCAGAAGGCAAGAATGAACATTTTGCTTACTGTATTGGAAGCATAGAAGATGGTTCTTTAATTGCGGGTAGACCATGAGAAGACATAGCATACCCTTTCTCTTATGTTGTAGTTCTTTCAATAAAATAAAAGCCCACTTCTCTCAAAGCATAGTAGATGAGAATATCATGCTCCAGGACTGCTATGAATAGCTTTCAGAACCATGATGTGGCATAGCTGCTGGTGTTAAGCAAGAGGTCCTTTTTAGCTAATGTTGAATTACAAAGACTTGACAGCTATGACATTCCAAGTCTTGAGATCAAATTTTGCTTTTTTACGATAGCTTAGCTGTCTCCCTGTAGCATGATATATTAGCTTAAAGTACTGAGGCTAGTGCATGAAGCCAAATCTGAAACAAATCCAACATATTTTCAGAAACTGTTAGTTGGCATTTACAGGACCACTCAATCACAGTTCTCAAGGCCTTTTAGTGATCAAAATGAAACTCTCACATCATGGAGAGCAATGGTTCTCAGTGCAACGTTTCTCAGTAAATGACTGACTGTGCGCATCATTCCACTTTTGTGTTCCCTGCTGGGGTCCAGTCACTTGAGATTCTTTGATTTGTTATTGAGCAACAGCACCTATACAAGTTTTGAACCACCCATATAATGTGTCAGACTAGATGGATCATATGCAGTTTATAATACCAGTCCCCCTTCCCAGACTGACTGAGATCTGATATAACATTTTCTATAGCTCATGAGGAAAAGGGCACTGCATTTTCCCTAGTAAAAGGTGTGAAAATGCTATCCATATATATATATATGACCTACTGGCAGTCGCCAGTAGGTAGTTGTAGTTAGGACCAATGTTTCCATAGGAAAAGCTTTTTTTCTTTTGCCAATAACTTTTTCACTGCTTCACGAATCTTCACGAAATGTTCGAAAAAGTCCCTTTTTTGGTTCAGCTACTGTGTTGAAGGTTTTGGGGTGATCGGTCAAGCGGGGGCCAAGAAAAAAGGGGGGTTTCAAAATGCGTTTTTCCCAAGTTATGTCTATGGGGATTTTTCATTTTTTGAACATGACTACAGTCCGAACCACTGAACGGAATTAAAAAAATTTGGCAGAAAGCTAGATGTTGACCCAAAAAGCGTGCTTTTTGTGATTTGGTGTAAATCCATTCAGTAGTTACAGAGATGTTTACATTTAAAAATATAGATATCTGGGAGCCCATAATCCTACTGAAACCCTACTGAAATGTGATTGGCTGCCAACATTTCAACCAGAAAGCATTGGCAGCCATCTTGGCTATACAATAAATGTAAAAAAAGAAGAAAAGGGGGCAGGGTAGAAACACCCAGACCCTCTAGGCCTCTTATGAGGGTCCCACTGTGTTTTTTTTAAATCTTTTGGCGGGGCCCGCTCTTTGTTCATTATCGGCCCTGGGTGGGCCAGGTTCCGGGGGCATTATGCAGCTATAGGAGGGGGGGGCACGGGCCACCACATCCCCACCACATCCCCAGGGCTTCTTTAAAAAATTGCAGGGGAGGCCGGTATGGCCTTCCCCGCTGCCCCAGGGACCACCAACTCCACTGGGCTTATACTTTTATGAATAGGGGGCCTCTTGTACCCCCAGCCCCTGGTATCACCACCTCCATGGGGTTTTACTTGAAAATAATGTGGTGGGGTGCGAGGACCCTCCACAGCCCTGGGGGACGCCACCTCTCCAGGGGCTTTAATTAGACTAAATGCGGGGGTGCACAGACTCCACGCAGCCCCAGGGGCCTCCACATGTACAGAGCTTTAATTAAACATAATGGGGGGCTATGCAGACCCCCCATACCCCAGGGGGCAACCACCTCCCTGAAGCTTTAATTAGACATAATGCAGGGGGCCACACAAACCCCATGCATCCCCAGGGGTCACCACCTCACTAGGGCTTTAATTAGAAATAACGCAGGAGGCCTGCGGCCCCTCTGCAAACCTGGAGCCTGCCACCTCCCTGGGGCAAATAGAAAGAAAGGATGGGGCCTCGTGGCCCTCTCCTGGAGCCAATAATGGCCCTGGGGACCGCCACCCCCCAGGGCTGGCTCCTGCAGTGTCCCAGGGTGCACACCCAGGGACATTGCAGTTTGGGAAGGCTTGGTGGGAGCATTTCCACTTCCGCCAAGCTATAGTAAACTCTGCTCCACTACTAGTAAGCAAGAGCATAAAAATACACTTGCTTACTAGAAGTGTAGCAGAATAGCGTTAGGACAGAGGGAGCTGCATGTTCAGCAGCACCCTCTGCCCAAAAGCAATGCCGGCTCCGGCAGGAGGTGGGGAGCCGGCAGGCACTGGGGGGCCTGGAGCTCTCCCCACGGTCCCTAACAAAGTGGCTGGGTGCCCTGGGTGGGACCAGGGGACCCAGACTAGAGGCCGGGCCTCAGAGCCAAAATTGGCCCGGGAGGGGGGCTGCGCAACCCCCTTTATTGTTATTTATTTATTTAAATAAAAAAGAGGCCGGGCCCCGGGGGATGGGGTCCCCAGGGCCCAAGTCGGCCTGAGAGGGGGGCCACTCGACCACCCCTCCTTTAATTATGTTTTTTTTTTAAAGGCAGGGACCCACGGGCTAAAATTGGTCCTGGCAGGGGAGGGGCCGCATGGCCCTCCTCCCCATTGAAAAAAGGGTTGGCACCGGGGATGGGATCCCTGGGGCACAAAAAAGGCCCAGGAAAGGGGGCCACACAGCCCTCCTTACTAAAAACTAAATAAAAAAAAAAAACTATGGGTAAGTTGCCAGAGGCCCTCGCCCCTTTCTCCACCACTCTGCAAACATGCCTCCTGGTGCTCTGCTGGTGGGAGGATGAAGGAAAGGAAACATTTGCGATAAGACCACACCAGAGAAGGAAGATTAGCAAAGATAAAGTCTTTTTCCTTTTTGTTATTTCCAAAGAAAGGCTGTCACAGATACAACTCAATTACGGCGAAAAAATTGTGACAATAGTGAAAATAAGTGACATATGGTGACCAGTGAAGTCAGTGGTGCACTATATACAAGACGTACATACGTGACATAGATAAATTTGATTCAAAACAATGCTTCTATAAATATACTGTCCCTTGATTTTTACATGAATACTGGACCCTTGACCTTACCAGGTAGGTCGCTCCCCCGCCACACAGCTCCGCCTGTGGTGTCCTGCCCGCTGCTGCTGCTGGTAAGCTCGCCCCTCTGCTTGTGGCCTCGGTGCCCGTTTTCCGTCTGTTTCCCTCGCTGCCCCCATTCTCCCTGTGTCCATTTTCTTTCTGTTTCCCTCTCTGCCCCCATTGCATTGTGTCCATTTTTCTTCTGTCTCCCTCGCTGCCCCCATTGCATTGTGCCCGTTTTCCGTCTGTTTCCCTCGCTGCCCCCACTGCATTGTGTCCATTTTTCTTCTGTTTCCTCGCTGCCCCCATTGCATTGTGTCCATTTTCTTTCTGTTTCCTCGCTGCCCCCATTGCATTTTGTCCATTTTATTTCTGTCTCCTCGCTGCCCCCATTGCATTGTGTCCATTTTTCTTCTGTTTCCCTCGCTGCCCCCATTGCATTGTGTCCATTTTTCTTCTGTCTCCCTCGCTGCCCCCATTGCATTGTGCCCGTTTTCCGTCTGTTTCCTCGCTGCCCCCACTGCATTGTGTCCATTTTTCTTCTGTTTCCTCGCTGCCCCCATTGCATTGTGTCCATTTTCTTTCTGTTTCCCTCGCTGCCCCCATTGCATTTTGTCCATTTTCTTTCTGTCTCCTCGCTACCCCCATTGCATTGTGTCCATTTTTCTTCTGTTTCCCTCGCTGCCCCCATTGCATTGTGTCCATTTTCTTTCTGTTTCCCTCGCTGCCCCCATTGCATTTTGTCCATTTTATTTCTGTCTCCCTCGCTGCCCCCATTGCATTGTGTCCATTTTCTTCTGTTTCCTCGCTGCCCCCATTGCATTGTGTCCGTTTTCCGTCTGTTTCCTCGCTGCCCCCACTGCATTGTGTCCATTTTTCTTCTGTTTCCCTCGCTGCCCCCATTGCATTGTGCCCGTTTTACGTCTGTTTCCCTCGCTGCCCCATTGCATTTTGTCCATTTCCTTTCTGTTTCCCTCGCTGCCCCCATTTCCCTGTGTCCTTTTTGCCTTCTGTACCCCTCGCTGCCTCTCTCCACTCCCGCCGCTGCGTCCCCTGCGGCCCCGCCCCCCTGACTGCCCATTCGCTGCCCCTGCCTCCCAGCTGCTCCTCCCTTCCACCTCCCCATATATGGCGGCCGCTGTGCGGCCGCGCCGCTGGCGCGCCGAAGGCAAGCCCATCTGCGCCCGTCCGTGCCTGGACCGCGCCCAGCGCCAGACCCCCTGGGCCGTGCGCCCCCCGCACCAGCCTCGAGGACCGACGCCGATACGATGCCACCACACTCCACGCTCTCAACCCCGGACGGACGCACAACTGCTTCAAGGCCGCCCCGAAACGCACCCATGGTCCCTTCACCTTCCGGAGCTGCAGCTTCACCAGCCTCAGAGCCACCGAGGCGCCCGCCAAGAAGGACCTCAACCACCTCCGATGCATCCTACTGAACACCCGCTCCGCACGCAAACACGCCGTCGAGCTCTGGGACCTGCTCGACACATCATCACCAGACGTCGCCTTCCTGACAGAGACCTGGATGAACGACTCCTCCGCCCCCGACATCGCCATAGCCATCCCAGACGGCTATAAGATCACCCGCAGAGACCGCGTCAACGCAGTAGGAGGAGGAATCGCCATCATCCACAAGAACACCATCAGGGTCTCGACCAGCACCGACAACACTCTCAGCACCGCCGAACACATGCACTTCCAGATCCACACGGACCCCAACACCACCCTTAGAGGCACCCTTGTCTACAGACCCCCTGGGCCCCGACCCCAGTTCAGCGACTCCATCGCCGACTTCATCAGCACGCACGCCCTGACCTCTACCGACTACATCCTCCTCGGAGACCTGAACTTTCACCTGGAGAACAACAACGACAGCAACTCCACCACCCTGATCGACAACCTCGCCAACCTCGGCCTGAGCCAGCTCGTCACAACACCGACCCATTCCGCCGGCCACACGCTTGACCCCATCTTCTCCTCAAGCTCCCACGTCTCCTTCAGCCACACCACGGAACTCCTCTGGACCGACCACCGCTGCATCCATTTCACCTTCCAGAAACCCACCACACACCACCGCACCCAACAGATCCCACGCCGCTGCTGGAGCAAAGTCACCGAAGACCAACTACGGGCAACCCTCGCTCTCAGCCCTCCCTCCGACCCATCCAACACCGACGACGCTGCCTGCAACCTCAGACGATGGATGGACGACTGTGCCAACACCCTCACCCCACTGAAAAAACTCACCTACAGTGACACCACCAAAAGAGCCTGCTGGTTCACCTCGGAACTCCTAGCTTCCAAGCGTACCTGCCGGAAACTAGAGAAGAAATGGCACAGTGATAAGACACCGGACAGCCACGCATCCCACAAAGACGCCATCCGTAACCACCACCATCTCTTCAAGTCCGCCAAGAGAATCTCCTTCAAAGACCGCCTCGACAACAACGCACACAACAGCAAGGAGCTTTTCAACATCGTGAAGGAACTCTCCAACCCCAGCTCCAACACCAACGACATCCCGCCGTCGCAACCCCTGTGCGATTCCCTCGCCACCTTCTTCCACCGCAAGATCGCCGACATCCACGACAGCTTCAACACCCAGACAGCCCCAACTAAGATCGATGCACCAGACCCGCCGCACACCATCGACCACGACCCCCTGCCAGCCTGGGCCAGCATGAACATCGAGGACACCATCAAGACCATGAGCACAATACACTCCGGCTCCCCGTCAGACCCTTTCCCACACCACATCTTCAACAAAGCCAGCAGCTCCATCGCACCCCACCTGTGCAACATCATCAATCTCTCCTTCGAGACCGCGACCTTCCCAGAGAGCTGGAAACACGCAGAGATCAACGCCCTACTCAAAAACGCAAGGCGGACCCGAGAGACCTCAAGAACTTCCGGCCCATCTCCCTGCTTCCGTTCCCAGCCAAGGTCATCGAGAAGATCGTCAACAAACAGCTAACCCGATACCTCGAAGAAAACAGCATCCTGGACCCATCCCAATCGGGGTTCCGCAGCAACCACAGCACTGAGACTGCCCTCATGGCACCCCTCGCCCACGTCGCCCGACAGCACAACCTCAACATCATCTCCTACGCCGACGACATCAGGATCCTGCTGGACAACGGTGAGACCGCAGCCCTCATCCTGCTGGACCTTTCCGCCGCCTTCGACACTGTCTGCCACCGCACTCTACGCGCACGCCTCCACGACGCAGGGATCCGAGACAAGGCCCTGGAATGGGCCACCTCCTTCCTCGCCGGCAGAACCCAGAGAGTCCGCCTCCCACCATTCCGATCCGAAGCCTCCGAGATCATCTGCGGCGTACCCCAGGGATCGTCCCTCAGCCCAACACTGTTCAACATCTACATGGCCCCGCTCGCACGCATCGCCAGACAGCACGACCTCAACATAATCTCCTACGCCGACGACACTCAACTGATCCTCTCCCTCACCAAGGACCCCCTCGCCGCAAAATCCAACCTCCATGAAGGAATGAAGGCCGTCGCCGATTGGATGAAGATCAGCCGACTAAAACTGAACACGGAGAAGACAGAGGTCCTCATCCTCGGCTCCAACCCCTCAGCCTGGGACGACTCCTGGTGGCCAACGACGCTGGGAGCAGCCCCGACACCCCCCGACCACGCACGCAACCTGGGAGTCATCCTCGACTCAACGCTCTCCATGGCCAAGCAAGTCAACGCAGTCTCATCCTCCTGCTTCAACACCCTCCGCATGCTTCGCAAGATCTACAGGTGGATCCCGACAAACACAAGAAGAACAGTCACCCAGGCCCTCGTCAGCAGCAGACTTGACTATGGGAACGCCCTCACGCGGGAGCCCCGGCCAAGCTCATCAAGCGACTGCAACGCATACAAAACGCCTCCGCACGCCTGATCCTCGATGTACCACGCCACAGCCACATCACCCCCCACCTGAGGAACCTGCACTGGCTCCCCATCGACAGGAGAATCTCCTTCAAACTCCTCATCCACGCACACAAGGCACTCCACAAGACTGGCCCAGCCTACCTCAACAGACGACTCCTCTTCTACGTCCCCAACCGCCAACTCCGCTCCGCCAACCTCTCCCTCGCCACCGTCCCTCGCATTCGAAGAACCACCACCGGCGGCAGATCCTTCTCCCACCTCGCCGCCAAGACCTGGAACACCCTCCCACTAAGCCTACGACAGACCGAAGACCTGCTGACCTTCAGGAGGCTACTCAAGACCTGGTTGTTCGACCAGTAGCAGCACCCCCCCCCTTTTTTTTCCCCAGCACCTTGAGACCCTCGTGGGTAAGTAGTGCGCTTTACAAATTCTGTGATTGATTGATTGATTGACCCAATGACAACTTTATATTAGGGTCAAGGAGGCTGTATGGACAGGTATGATGGTAATGTCGATGTTTTGACCCTGGTAACAGCACAAATGTGGTGCGTCAAAAACGGGTCTTCCTCAGGACTATGAAGAGCAAAAAGGACAGCCAGAAATCCTGTCTGAAATCAAGACGTGATAGGAGTGGGTAAATAATTCAATCCACTTAGTTAGGAACATCCACCATCCGGTTGGAGTCTCATCGTTAAAATACTCTAATTACGGGCGACCTCAACCAACAGGTTGGGGTCTTGAAAAGGAGCCGTAGCTCACACAGTTAACTTCACCTAGCCGGTCGAAGTCTAGTATGCGTTGATTTATTAGTGCCGCCAAATGCGGTCAGGTACTTCAGATCGAGTCTTTAGTCAGCATGTAATGAAATAATCATTTTACATTTGTTGAAAAATCAATTGACATACTTCGTTTTCTCTTTTAACAATAATATAAACTGATCACAGCAATTGTATTACCCGACAGGACCAATTGTTTTCTATATCGTTAACACCCAGGTCCTGAGGGACATAGGGTCACCCCGTTAACTCTAATGGTGGGAGGAAGAAGTCCCCTTGCTGCAGAGGGTCCTTGGGGGCCAACAAGCACTCCTGTTACCTTCAGTAAGTCCCACAGAGCGGGATTACTGAGAGGTCTTTGGAAGCCATGCCCTCCTTCTCTTTCTCCACCACTCTGCAAGCGCTCCTCCTGGCGCACTACTGGTTGGGGAATGAATTCCACTTGGATGCTGAAGGACCTTGTGGGCCAAGAAGCCCTCCTGTTACTTTCTGCAAGTCCTACACAGCAGTATCCCTGACAGCTGGTCAGAGGTCCGCCCCCCTTTCTCCACCTCTCTGCAAATGCCATTACTCCTTAAAAAAGCATAGAAATTCACTGAAAAAACGAAAGGTTACAGGGATGTTATAGTTAGGAATAAGCATTTACAAAACCATAGAAATTCACTGAAAAAATGAAAGGTTATAGGGATGTTATAGTTAGGAATTAGCATTTAAAAAACCTTGGAAATTCCCTGAAAAAAACAAAAGTTACAGGGATGTCATGTCATGGGAGATGTAATTGTGAGGTCATAAGCAGTGCATTGCAGGGGCAGATTTATAGTTAGCCGAGCTAACTATAACTGCTGAATTTCACTGGTTTTGTACGAGCGAAACCTGAGCCTAAATATAGCATCCCTGTAATCTCTGTTTTTTTCAGGGGATTTTTACGTTTTTTTTAAATTCCATCTCCTAACTATAATGTCCCTGTAACCTTTGGATTTTTCAGTAAATGTATATATATATATATATATATATATATATATATATATATATATATCCAAGGCCCAGTGGCTGGCACACTATAGCGTTTAATTCAAAGTGCTAGTGACAGCACACGGATTCCCAAACGTTTCGGCTCCAACATGAGCCTTGCTCACAGGTGAAAAACATTTGCTTCAATGAGACCATGCTTTTTAAATGCAATCAGGCGGTCATGTGACTCGGTTTGTTTAAAGTCCTACATTTCCCAGAATGCAATGAAATGTTAACAGACATAAAAAACGGAGTGCAGTGCTTCGTTGGAATAAAGCATAATTGCGTTGTTCAAACACTGCTCACTCATGCTGCATCATCCTCTTTACATTGCACTCAGTTGTTGCCGTGGATCGTGGTGAGTCACAATGCAATCATCAACAGTCTAACATGCACTTCAGTGCTTCGTTTTAATAAACTTCTTTGCATGTTGTTGAAGCACATTTGGAAGTTCGTCACACCATGCTGCTTTAACAAATATATTCCAAAGTGGCTTAAAATACGTGTTTGCAGTACATATCCGGTGCTTCCAAAATTGAAAGTTTTCCAGTCCAATAGTGCTGCCACTGTAGGATATGGTATCCATACGCTAGTAACCAGACAGAGTCAGAATGAGGTGTCACCTCTCCTGTATCCCTTGCTCACCTCCACCTCTAGAACTGCCTGGAAAATCCTCCTCTAGCGTGGGGGTCAGCGGGTCATGCTCCTGAATTAATCACACCAAAAGACCTCCGACTTCAAAGGAGCCTCCAACCCTGCAGGGCGGCCTCGGAAAGTACAGGGACAAAGCACCCAGTAAATTGCCAGCAGCAAAAACACCAAAGAAAACTCCAAGGCCCAGTGTCTGGCACACTATAGCGTTTAATTCAAAGTGCTAGTGACAGCACACGGATTCCCTAATGTTTCGGCTCCAACATGAGCCTTGCTCACAGGTGAAAAACATTTGCTTTAATGAGACCATGCTTTTTAAATGCAATCAGGCTGTCATGTGACTCGGTTTGTTTAAAGTCCTACATTTCCCAGAATGCAATGAAATGTTAACAGACATGAAAAACGGAGTGCAGTGCTTCGTTGGAATAAAGCATAATTGCGTTGTTCAAACACTGACTCCGAGAGAGTCAGTCAGTCAGTCAGTCAGAGAGTCAGTGAGAGTCAGTCAGTCAGTGAGAGAGTCAGTCAGTCAGTGAGAGAGAGAGTGAGAGAGTCAGTCAGTCAGTCAGTCAGTCAGTGAGAGAGTCAGTTAGTCAGTCAGTCAGAGAGAGAGAGTGAGTCAGTCAGTCAGTTAGTCAGTCAGAGAGAGTGAGAGAGTCAGTCAGTCAGTCAGTCAGTGAGAGAGTCAGTCAGTCAGTGAGAGAGTCAGTCAGTCAGTGAGTCAGTGAGTCAGTCAGTGAGAGAGTCAATCAGTCAGTCAGTCAGAGAGAAAGAGTGAGAGAGTCAGTCAGTCAGTCAGTCAGTGAGAGAGAGAGTGAGTGAGAGAGTCAGTCAGTCAGTCAGTCAGTCAGTCAGTGAGAGAGTCAGTCAGTCAGAGAGAGAGAGAGTGAGAGAGTCAGTCAGTCAGTCAGTGAGAGAGAGAGTGAGAGAGTCAGTCAGTGAGTCAGTCAGTCAGGCAGTGAGAGAGTCAGTCAGTCAGTCAGTGAGAGAGTCAGTCAGTCAGTCAGTGAGAGAGAGTGAGAGAGTCAGTCAGTCAGTCAGAGAGTCAGTGAGAGTCAGTCAGTCAGCCATTGAGAGAGTGAGAGAGTCAGTCAGTGAGAGAGAGATTGAGAGAGTCAGTCAGTCAGTGAGAGAGAGTGTGATAGTCAGTCAGTCAGTCAGTGAGAGAGAGTTAGATAGTCAGTTAGTCAGTCAGTCAGTCAGTGAGAGAGAGAGTGAGAGAGTCAGTCAGTCAGTGAGCGAAAGAGTCAGTCAGTCAGTCAGTCAGTGAGAGAGTCAGTCAGTGAGAGAGTCAGTCAGTCAGTGAGAGAGATAGTGAGAGAGTCAGTCAGTCAGTGAGTCGATCAGTCAGTGAGAGAGTCAGTTAGTCAGTCAGTGAGAGAGTCAATCAGTCAGTCAGTGAGAGAGAGAGTGAGAGAGTCAGTCAGTCAGTCAGAGAGTCAGTGAGAGAGTCAGTCAGCCAGTCAGTGAGAGAGAGAGTGAGAGAGTCAGTCAGTCAGAGAGTCAGTGAGAGTCAGTGAGAGTCAGTCAGTCAGTCAGTGAGAGAGTGAGAGAGAGTCAGTCAGTCAGTGAGAGAAAGATTGAGAGAGTCAGTCAGTCAGTGAGAGAGAGTGCGAGAGTCAGTCAGTCAGTCAGTGAGAGAGTGGGAGAGTCAGTTAGTCAGTCAGTCAGTGAGAGAGAGAGTGAGTGAGAGAGTCAGTCAGTCAGTCAGTGAGAGAGTTAGAGAGTCAGTCAGTCAGTCAGTGAGAGAGTCAGTCAGCCAGTCAGTGAGAGAGCCAGTCAGTCAGTCAGTGAGAGAGAGAGTGAGAAAGTCAGTCAGTCAGTTAGTCAGTCAGTGAGAGAGAGAGTGAGAGAGTCAGTCATTCAGTGAGAGAGTCAGTCAGTCAGTCAGTCAGTCAGTGAGAGAGTCAGTCAGTGAGAGAGAGAGTGAGAGAGTCAGTCAGTCAATCAGAGAGTCAGTCAGTCAGTGAGAGAGTCAGTCAGTCAGTGAGACAGAGTGAGAGAGTCAGTCAGTGAGAGAGAGAGTCAGTCAGTGAGAGAGAGTGAGAGAGTCAGTCAGTGAGAGAGAGTCAGTCAGTCAGTGAGAGAGAGCCAGAGAGTCAGTCAGTGAGAGAGAGAAAGTCAGACAGTCAGTCAGTCAGTGAGAGAGTCAGTCAATCAGTGAGAGAGAGTGTGAGAGAGTTAGTCAGTGAGTCAGTCAGTCAGTGAGAGAGTCAGTCAGTCAGTGAGAGAGTCAGTCAGTCAGTGATTCAGTCAGTCAGTGAGAGAGTCAGTCAGTGAGAGGGCCAGTCAGTCAGTCAGAGAGAGAGTGAGTCAGTCAGTCAGTCATTCAGAGAGTCAGTGAGAGAGCCAGTCAGTCAGTCAGTGAGAGAGTGAGAGAGTCAGTCAGTCAGTCAGTGAGAGAGAGAGTGAGTCAGTCAGTCACTTTCAGCAAGCGCGGTCCGCGCCGCGGTCCCTAAAGTGAAACCGGACCGTGCTACAAAGAACAAACAAAGAAGAGTGGGAGGGGTGCAAACATGGAGCGCAGGCTGCTAATTAGTAACCTGATCCACGACGAGGGAGGAATGCAGCTGCCAGCCTGTGCGCCGCTGCTCGCTCCCGAGAGCAAAACGCCGTGGGAGTGAACATTGTTAGGTTGGAAATCCTCCCCTTCCCATGATGCACTCGTTATGCTATATGAGGTTAGCCATGTGTGGCTAAATAGACGCCATTTGTATTCACGTTATGTAACCTATTGAGTTATCCTTGCCACATGTGAACCTTAGTTAGCCAGTGTGACTCCATTTTGTATTTCGCAATCACTAGAAGACTGCTTGGGCTCTGTTCGTACTAGGCCTTATTTTCTAACCCGCTTGCCTCAGCAGAACGCTGTACTTCATTATTATTTTTCCTCCTGTTCAAGGCTGTAACTCGACTTGCTAATACATTGTTATTCTGTTTGCACATTCCGATCTCTACATGTAGCTCAGCTCCCACGTTAGGAGATGCTGAGACTCGGCACAGTGGCCTTGGAGTATTGATAATGCATCCATCTGGCAGGTGTTAGCTCATCTCTCTGTACTCCCTTTGTTCATGCCCGGCTCAAGCCGGTAACTTTCCATTAGAGGCATGGCTGAAGTCTCCAGAAGGGTTTATCATGTATTAGCGTACCCTGGGGCGTCAGTCCCCTCGGCAGACATCTTAGGGTGAAGGTCTGATTGGCCACCTCTGCAGAGTATATATCGAATAAAGTAAGTTTGTATTCTCTACTGTCTGACCGACTCTTCATTCTTGGGAAGGCATAGCAGGTGGTTGTAAAAGACCTGCGTGGCCTTAGAGGGCCACGTCCTTCAGTTGGTGCCCGAACAGGGACCCCACGAAGTGTGGCCCCCTCACCCGTAATCGGGTTGGAGGGGCCGGGGTGGTGTCTGGTCGGTTGGGTGGATCGGGGCCCCATATATACAAGATCGAGCTGCCCCGTCCTTCCAATCGGGCAGATCCTTAGCTAGTGGCCACCGGCTGGGGTCCTGAGAAGGTGAAACCTTGGAGTTGACCGTTTGGTCTGAAGAGTCGGCAGTGGAGAATAACTTGACTCGACCTGTGTGAACCAGGTGAGTGATTTGATTCTTGGAAAATGGCGCCTTGCTTGAATGATATGAGCCTGTGGGCTGTGTCTGGTACATTCTGCGGACTGTCTTGTCTTGGACTTGGTGGGTCTGCGGACCCTTGAGGGACACAGAGCGCTTGTGAGCAGTCTACCGGGTCAACTGGTAATTGGCCTCTTTGTGAAAAGGTCTGGGACCATTCACAGGTACTCTGCCAGACCAACTGGTAATTGGAGTTGCTCTTGAAAAGGTCTGGGGCTGAGGCCTGTCTTCTTTCATTGGTACAGTCTCTGGACTATCTTGGGTGCAGTTTGCGGACTGCCTTGATTGAACCACACGAGTCAACGGGCTGTATCTTGGTACGGTTTAATACCGTCTTGGTTTGTACGTGGTGGGTTTGTGGACCCTTGTAAAGGATTTGCGAGCACTCTGACGGACCAATTGGTAATTCGGTTTGCGCATTGAAAAGGTCTGGGGCTGTTCGCAGACAATCTGCCAGGCCAGCTGGTAATTGGCGTACATTCGAAAAGGTCTGGGGCTATGGCCTGTTCTCTTGAACTTGGTACGGTCTTTAGACGGCCGTCTTGCTTGTGATGCAGCCTCTGGGCTGACTGGTGATGTGCTCATGTGTCTGGGTGTTGCCTTGGTCTGTGGACTGATGCTGATGACGATGCTGGCAGGACGTGCGTTTGAGTGAGGAGCAGCTGTGCCTTCCAGACAGTTGGTTTGGTTTTGAGTGATTTTTGTTACTTTATTTTCTCTGTATTATTGTTGTTGGTGTTGTTGGTCCGTTAGGGACAGTGCATGTGTCTTATATTAGGATGCCTTGTTTAAGTAAGTTAGGATGTTTTGGATGCCGGTGTTGTTCTTCTGATGCTCGGTTCGAAGAGAGCCAGCCCACACCTCCGGAGGGTACCCCAAATTTTGACATATATGTCAAGCATGGTATTGGCCTTATTATGTTTAGCACATTGTGGAATAAATATACGAGGGACAATGCTGAGCTGCAATGGCCACTTACTGGCTCATTTTATGAACAAAAATAAATTTCCTGCAGGACAAATTGTTTGCTAAAATGAGTAGGCAGTCTATGTTTGATTCCCACCGGCCACAGGAGCGGACACTGTCACTTCCGCCGTCCTGCCTCTTCACTCTCCTGCCCCATCTCTTGGCTCTGCCTCGTCCACTACGCTCCCTTTTACACCTACAACTTTGTCCCCCTACATGATGGTACCTGTCTCTGCATCTGTCCCTTCCCCTGTGAGTGTAACGCCCCAAACACCATTGCATACTGAAACGCCTGCGCGTGGACTTCCCGGAGCCAACTGGGCGGCAGCGCGAGACCGCATAGAGAAGGTGTTAGTGCGCTCTGCTGTCGGTACTGAGGA
This sequence comes from Calotriton arnoldi, assembly GCA_963921515.1. Lineage (NCBI taxonomy): Eukaryota > Metazoa > Chordata > Amphibia > Caudata > Salamandridae > Calotriton > Calotriton arnoldi. Next base: position 1,130,086 of record CAWUFW010000579.1, read on the forward strand.
GAAAGAGATGGTGGCCAATCAGGCAGCTCAATGGGCCGATTTATAGTGTGGAGGATGTGTGGAGTGTTATGAAGGATTATGAGCCCTTCGTACAGCAGCATGCCCTGAAGCACATGTCCACCATGCTGATAGCCTTGTGGGAATAGTGTTTCCAGGGTACCGCACCGCAGATTATCTACAACATACAAGACAGAGTATATGTTACAGACATGGCCCCAAATGAAGTTTTTAGCAATGTGTCTACCCTAGTGGGTTACCGAGGCAGGTTACTCCAAAAGGTTCCGATGTTAGGGACACAGCACCCCATGAGGGAAGTCCATCCCATTTACCACCCTGAAATACCAGAATTGCGCGACTCTACAGATACCGTAATAGGACCGCGAGTCAATGCTCGTTTTCAGGAGCAATGGATCTATACTCCTTGGAAAAGGAGCGAGGTCCTGTCCCTAAAAAGCAAGTTACCGGACCCAAGAAAAAACCCCACTGCATATTAGAAAGAATTGACAGAGGCGGCCTCCTCCACAGTGACGACGTTAACTGACATAGAGCTATTCTTCGGCTTGTTGGTACCGGTAGATATATGGAGACAAGTACACGTGCAGGACCATACCCTGGAGTTTGGTGGCACATGGGACGAGATTAGAGCATGGGATAAGGAGCGCAAGCCCGGTGAGAAGCCAAAGGCGGAGTTATTGGCTTTACCGGGGCGTATTATCGCCTACATGCCCTCCCTTATCCCACCGAAGAAGGTGGATTGGGATAAGTTGACTGTGTGTCGTCAGAAGAAGGATGAGAGTGTGTTGGATTTCTTTACCCGATTTGAAGGGGTGTTCCTAGATTTTAGTGGTCAGGATTTGTCGCAGGAGGGTGGTGTCCGTTTGTTCGTGAACAGGTTCGTCACTAACTTACTCCCTGAGGTTGCCACTAGGTTGCAGGCTTCGGAAAGTACCTGGACGACTTCCTCTCCATCAGTCATATTGAGTATGGCACTGTATTATGAGCATAGAGAGAATGAGGACAAGGAAAAGGTAGAGAAGAAGTCGAAAGAATTGAAGACGAGGGTGTTGATGCAGCAAGTTGCGAGAGGAAGAGGTAGAGGACGAGGTTCGGGTTTGGGTCCACGGCCACCCCAATCTAACAGGGGTGGTGCTTCAGGTGCCCCCATGGGACCCAACCAATGTGTATACTGTAGAAAGGAGGGACATTGGTGGAACGAGTGTCCGGAATTGTTGCAGAAAGGTGGGGCTCCGAGAGATCAGGGTTTTGGAGGGAGAGGACGAGGGGGAGGAGGCCGAGGGGGGACGCAGTCAGAGGACGCATCTTATAACAGACAGAGTGGTAATTATTTTTACGACCCTCGGGGAAGACAGTACTACCACGACGACTATGATATGGATGAAGTGACGGGGTTGTCTCACAGCTAGGACAGCCAGGGGTAGGGCAAGAGACCAGTTTTGGTGCCTGTAGATCAGCGTGAACCGTACATTACTGCAGATTTACAAGGTACCTCAGAGAAATTCCTAGTCGATACAGGGCCTATGAATAACTCTGTTTCCCATTCACTGGTCCCGGTGGCAGCTCTGTCTGGCCAAAATAATGTTTCGGTGGGTTTCTCAGGTGTGCCGGATGTTAACCCCATTTCCAAGCCTCTTGCTTTGACTATCGGTCCCTTTACAGTTGACTCACCATTTCTACTGACGTCCAATTGTGGGAAGAATTTCTTAGGACTGGATCTGTTAAAAAGATTGCATGCAACGATTTATTGTTCCCCAGACGGCGTTTACATGACTGTTGGCCCGCGAGTCGCCTATGCCACACAATGCTTCGCAAAGGATGATCCCCTCCCTCCTGAGTTCCGAGATGTGCCTCGCACGTTATGGGCTACAGATGATACAGATATGGGTTGCTTCAGATCCCGCCAGTTTCTGTACAGGTAAAGGATAATGCCAGGTTGCCCAGAATTCCTCAGTACAAAATATCCCAGGCAGGAGAAAAGGCCTTATTGCAAATAATACAGGAATTTATTAAGTCTGGTGTGGTTGAAGGGACAGCAGCAAATGTGTGCAATAGCCCTATTCTTCCTATTCTTAAGAAGGCACCTTTGGACTGTTCTGACACCCATCCTGATGTGTACCGTTTTGTTATTGATCTGAGAGAAGTCAATAAAATTGTGGTTCCCCAGTATCCTGTGGTACCTGACATCACCACAATACTGACCATGATTCCCCCGACAGCTAAATTCTTCTCAGTGATAGATTTGAAAAATGCTTTCTTTAGCATACCAATCCATCCTGATAGCCGCTATCTGTTTGGATTTGCAATAGCCGGTCGGAGCTTTAGATTCTGCCGTGCTCCACAAGGCTATTCAGAAAGCCCCAGTATTTATAGTCAGGCTTTGAAAACACAATTGGATTCTTTAGAGCTTCCCTCTGGTAATGTGTTGCTGCAATATGTCGATGATCTTTTAGTGGCCTCGGACACTGAAACAGGCTGTAAAGACGCCACGGTTAAATTACTGCTACATTTGGCACACCACGGACAAAAGGTGTCCCTTTCGAAATTTCAATATTGTCGACAGGAGGTCACCTACTTAGGTCACCTACTGTCGAAGGAGGGTCGCAGACTAACACCTGAGCGCATAGCTGCCATTACTAACATGCCTGTTCCTAAGACCCAATGCGAGGTACACGCGTTTATGGGGATAACTTCGTATTGTCGTCACTGGATCCAGAATTTTTCCTTACTAACAAAACCCCTTCTTTACCTCACTACCAAAGACGTGCATGAGCCTTTGCCTTGGACACCTGCATGCCAGCAAGCTTTTGAACAATTAAAGACTGCGCTTTGCTCTGCTCCTGTGCTTGGTACTCCTGACTACCAGAAGCCTTTTGTGCTCTATGTACATGAGGCGGACGGTTGCACGCTATCTGTCCTAACACAGGGTTTCTGTGGTAAGCAGAGACCCTGCGCTTACTTCTCTGCCATTCTGGATAATGTCGCCAGAGTGCTCCCGAGCTGTCTGAGGGCTGCCGCAGCCACAGCGGTATCTATCAGACAATAGGCAGGGCTTGTTCTTGATATTGACCTCACAAGTATGGTATCTCATGCTGTGGACACGCTTTTGAACAAGACAAAGATGCAGAACCTCACCAGTGCGCGTCTCACTGGTTATGAGCTAACATTATTTGCTCCGCACATTACCATTAAAAGATGCGCTACTTTGAACCCAGCCACGTTACTACCCCTCCCTTCGGAAGAAAAGGACAATGATGTCCATGATTGTTTATTTCGAACTGAGGAGGAAACGAAGGAACGGGTAGACCTGACTCATGTTCCCTTATCTGATCCTCAAGGGGAACTATATGTCGATGGCTCTTGCTTCAAATTGCCGGATGGCACCACCACCGCAGCCTATGCGATCACCACGTTACACACTGTAGTTGAGACATCTCGCATTCCATACCAGTCGGCCAAAGCAGCAGAGTTAGTCGCCCTTTTGAGGGCCTGTGAATTGAGCGAGGGACTGGCTGTTAATGTCTACACTGACAGCCAGTATGCCTTCGGGGTGGCTCATAATTTTGGGCACCTCTGGGCAGAGAGAGGGTTCCTGACCTCACACGGGCAGAGGATACAGCATGGTCCCCTAATACTTAGGTTATTGTCAGCATTGACACTCCCGGACAAATTGGCTATAATCAAGTGCAGCGCACACAAGGCTGTTGTAGATAATGTTGGAAGGGGTACTGCCTTTGCGGACCAAACAGCTAATGAGACAGCTAGATCGAAGATGAATAAGATGTTTGTGGCAGGTCCTGCTAGATGGGTTCCAGACAATGGGATGTTTGAGGATACAGTGGAAAGTGTGAAGGAGATACGGAGAGAGGCGACTGTAGATGAACTGGAAATGTGGGAACAGAGGACAGGGCGTTTGGACGAGGATGAGTGTTGGACTGATTTGTCAGGGAAGCAGAGATGGTTGTTGCCCAATGCTTTCGTCCTCCCTGTAGTCACCATGGCCCAGCGCACATTAGTGCCAAAGGAATATGCAAACTATTAGACCCAGTATGACAGAATGATAATATCCTTAAGGTCGCCGCGCACTTGGTGAAGCACTGTATTATCTGTTTAAAGCACAATCCTGGGAAGGGCACCCCTACACCTGCTGGTAATTTTGCACCACCTTCCTTCCCTTTCGAGGTTCTCCAGATGGATTTTATCGAAAGGAACGAGTGAATAACTTGAAATATGTACTAGTGGTAGTTTGTGCATTCAATAAATGGATTGAGGCCTACCCCACTAAGGAGAATACGGCCATGGCAACGGCGAAGGCACTTTTAAAAGAGTACTTCCCATGCTATGGATTGCCACGCATGATCTGGAGTGACAATGGGAGCCATTTCAATGCCAAAGTCATTGATCTGGTGTGTAAGGGCTTACAAATTACACAGAAATTCCATGCAGCAAACCATCCCCAATCAGCAGGCCTTGTTGAAAAGTACAATGGCACTCTCAAACTGAAGTTATCAAAAATTCATGAAAGTACAGGATTACAATGGCCAGATGAGTTGCCCTTAGCATTATTGTCCACGAGAGTGACAGCGCATTCTAGGTCAGGGCTGTCACCCTATGAGGTCGTCTTCGGGCACCCTGCTAATGTCTGGGGTGTCCCAAGACCCAAACGTTTCTCCGAGATAGAGTACCCTCTTTTGATAGACTACTTTTACCAATTGTCTAAAGATCTTCGTTTTGTTCATCAACAGATACACACCACTCTGCAACCAGTACCAGAGGGGCCCGGGTATCGACTACAGCCTGGAAATTATGTTATGGTTCGTCATTTCCAGCGCAAGACCTGTCTAGAGCCGAGGTGGAAGGGACCTACGCTGGTGCTCCTGGCCACCCGTACGGCTGTGAAGCTTGAAGGCCGAAAGCACTGGGTGCACGCCTCGCACGTAAAATGGGTGCCCCTACCGCTCCCCTACGACGCCTGGGTTCGAGACGGGATCGCCGATCAGGAAGGTGAGCTGGTTCCCCGCTTTGTCCCTTTTTCTGACGCCCGGCTGAGAGGGGCGCATACAGACAAGGAGAGTGACGAGGCCTTGCTTGGGGCTTCCCCCCCTGAGATAAGGGCCACCCCGAATGCTCCAGCTCCTGGGGTACAACAACCTGAGCCCTGGTCCCCAGCTGAAGCTGAGTTCTTGCCCCTATTTGCAAATGACGAGGAGCCTGGGCATACCAGGTACAATCTGCGGCCCCGACGGAAGGACGGTGCACCAGCAGGGCAACACAGGAGTTAGGGAAGGATTTGAGTTTAGGGTGTAGGCGTTGTGTCTCTGGTGCCTGTTTTAGATTAGAGTGAAGAACGCTGGTGCACTGCCCTGGACACTGGACAGGATCGCTGAGGGTATTTGCCCTGGAGGGAGGTTGCCCTATCCTGAGAGAAGAAGGACTTGTTTCTCATTAAGGGCCGCGATTGTTTTCCAGCAAGGGCTGCGATTGTGCAGCTCCTCCGTGGGATCGTTTGATGAACGATAGGAGCCTGCCTGTGAGGCTCATAACAGACACAGGAATGAAGAATACCCCTCTTGGCTAGACCCGTGCCCTCACCACATCTTCAACAAAGCCAGTACAGCCATCGCGCCCCATCTCCAGAAAATAATCAACATCTCCTTCGAGACAGCAACCTTCCCGGAAAGCTGGAAGCACGCCGAGATCACCGCCTTACTCAAGAAACCCAAGGCAGACCCCAAGGACCTCAAGAACTTCCGACCCATCTCTCTGCTCCCGTTCCCCGCGAAGGTCACCGAGAAAATCGTCAACAAACAACTGACCCGCTACCTCGAGGAGAACAACATCCTGGACCCTTCCCAGTCCGGCTTCCGCAGCAACCACAGCACCGAAACCGCCTCATCGCCGCCACCAATGACATCAGGACCCTGCTAGACAACGGAGAAACAGCAGCCCTCATCCTCCTGGACCTATCAGCCGCCTTCGACACGGTCTGCCACCACACACTACGAACACGCCTTCACGACGCTCGGGATCCAAGAGAAGGCCCTGGACTGGACCACATCCTTCCTTTCCGGCAGAACACAAAGCGTCCGCCTCGCCCCTTCCGATCCAAGGCCACCAAGATCATCTGCGGCGTACCCCAAGGCTCCTCCCTCAGCCCAACGCTGTTCAACATCTACATGGCACCCTCGCCCACGTCGCCCGACAGCACAACCTCAACATCATCTCCTACGCCGACGACACCCAGCTGATCCTCTCCCTCACCAAAGACCCTCACACCGCCAAAGCCCACCTCCACGAAGGAATGAAGGCCGTCGCCGAATGGATGAGGACCAGCCGCCTGAAGCTGAACTCGGACAAGACGGAGGTCCTCATCCTTGGTTCCAACCCTTCAGCCTGGGACGACTCCTGGTGGCCAACATCACTGGGAACAGCCCCGCCACCCACCGACCACGTACGCAACCTAGGGGTCATCCTCGACCCCACCCTCTCCATGACTAAGCAGGTCAACGCCGTTTCCTCATCCTGCTTCAACATCCTCCGAATGCTCCGCAGGATCTTAAAGTGGATCCCCACCGAAACAAGAAAAACAGTCACCCAGGCCCTCGTCACCAGCAGGCTGGACTACGGAAACGCCCGCTACGCAGGAACGACGGCTAAGCTCCTGAGACGGCTGCAACGCATCCAGAACGCCTCTGCACGTCTTATCCTCGACATCCCCCGACGCAGCCACATCACACCCCACCTGAGAGACCTGCACTGGCTCCCTGTCAACAAGAGGATAACCTTCAAGCTCCTCACCCACGCACACAAAGCACTCCACAACTCCGGACCAGCCTACCTCAACAGACGACTCAGCTTCTACACCCCCACCCGCCAGCTCCGCTCGACCAGCCTCGCCCTCGCCACAGTCCCCCTGCATCCGGAGAACGACCGCCGGCGGCAGATCCTTCTCCCACCTCGCCGCCAAGACCTGGAACACCCTCCCCACCAACCTCCGACAGACCCAAGACCTACTGGCCTTCAGAAGACTCCTCAAGACCTGGCTCTTCGATCAGTAGCAGCACCACCACCCTCTTCCCCCAGCGCCTTGAGACCCTCGCGGGTATGTAGTGCGCTTTATAAGTGACATGATTGATTGATTGATTGAAGAACAGTTCCTAAAATGTATCCCTTTGGTCGCCCTATTCTGTATGAGGATCAGCCCTTTGCGGCTCCGCACCCCGCTCCACATGGCCTTGTTTGGTCCTCCTGGTCCCCCAAGACTAAAATAGTGTTTGTGGTAATAATTTTGCTCTCTCTGATATTTGTATTTGGGGTGCTGTTCTTCCTGGAGGAGAGATATCCTGTGCATGCTTGGATAAGTACTACACCAACACCTCCTGAGCATATTATTGGTACCTTAGCGCCTCACAAAGAAGAACACCGGAAGTCCTATAAAGATAATGTTTTTATTCAGATGCTGCATCAAACACGTGCTGTTTATAACACAACGAAATGTTGGGTGTGTGGGTTGTTACCTTCTGTTACACATAAAAGTGAGAAATTGTTGCCTATGCCTCTCTCCTACATTAATAGCTGTGAGGGTTGGTTCACCTTACTTAGTCTGGTCTGCTCATTCACCCAGCCTGACTCTTTGGAACACAGGAGCACCAGTTCCCGTTCTCTGACAATGAATGTGTATCCTCAGCATAGGCCCCCACATGGTGTTTCCCCTGTAGATGGGCGATTTGATCGAGTATTCATGAGTTCATGCCTCAGAGCAGCAGATCGAGGTAGAAAGACAAACAGAACAGGAATGGATAGAGACAGGCTTTCGCAGTTCAATGTATCTGAATATTACCAATCCTTCCAAAGTCGCAATGTTACTGAGGATAAGCCCATACCCCTGGCGGTCATAGATGTACGGGTTCCCTTTTGTGTCCAAGGGATGGGAGATACAGAGGTGGGGAACAGTCGATGTAACACCACCTCCATCTTGAGAATGCCCAAAAGTCCACCATTGATCCCACCACCCAATGTTTATTTTGTTTGTGGTGATCATGGTTATGTTTGGTTACCTGAGGGATGGTCTGGGCGATGCTACCTTTCCTACCTCCTTCCCTCAGTCTATTTAGCTCCTCCCAACTATCACAAAACTCATCGCTTGCAGCGTAGGGATGTCCCAGCTCTCCGAGTGAAGAGGGTTGTCAATACAGACGATATTGACCAGACAGATACTTCCTTGCAGCAGTTTACTGACATAATGAAGGGCTTCATACCGTTCTGGGGTCCCATGTTCAATAGTAGGCCTGGGCATTGAACTCCGCTCCGTTCGCGGAGTTTGCGGAGTTTTCTGCACTCCGCACTCCGCGGAGCTCGCGGAGTGCAAGTAAACCCCGCTTCGCATAGTGCAGCGGAGTTTCTTTCCCCGCTCGCGCTCGCGAACGGTAATTTCGCAAGCGCGAGCTGCTGCTTGGGTAGAATTTCTACCCAAGCTGCAGAAAGACCAGTGTGAACAGCAGTTTGCACTACACTCCGCCACTTGAGGAACTTCGCTGAGTTTTTTTGTAACTTCGCGAAGTTTCGCGTAGCAAAACTCCGCCAACTACGCCCAGGCTTATTCAATAGCCGCAATATTCGATGTCTGGCCAGAGTAGTTGAGGTAGTCATTAATACTACTGCAGGTATACTGACCAATATTACAGTCAAGCTCCAGGCTACGAGACTTGTCTTGCTTCAAAACCGGATGGTTTTAGATGTTATCTTAGCTGACAGGGGTGGAGCCTGTCGCGTCATCGGCAGCAGCTGCTGTGTCTATATCCCAGACAGCGCTCCCACTGTCTACTCCGCAATACAGAAATTACACAGACTTGCCTCAGAAATTCATGTAGACAATGGCTCATGGTCCCTCACAGGATGGCTCTGGGGTCTATTGACGTCATGGGGTTAGAAGATACTACTCGTCTTAAAAGGTATTGCTGGTGTCATCTTTACTTGTTGCCTGTGTATTCACTGCCTCCCGGTGTGCTGCACTTACTGTGTGACTAAGCTTACCCCTGCTCCTAGGTTCTGAGGACGTGATCACAAAGTCCCCACCATGATGATGCAATAGATTCAGTCAATTATGCAGATAGATGAAGGAATATTTGAATATTGAACGGAGTTTCTCTGATGCTCGTATTTGCTTTGCTCCCGCCTTGACCAATGAATGACTATGCAACTTCTCTCTCCCCACTTAGAATTGTAAAGACCCTGCCGGATAGCAATAAAGCTTTTTAGCCACACACGCTAAAAGGAGGGTCTGTTAGGTTGGAAATCCTCCCCTTCCCATGATGCACTCGTTATGCTATATTAGGTTAGCCATGTGTGGCTTAATAGACAGCATTTGTATTCACGTTATGTAACCCATTGAGTTATCCTTGCCGCATGTGAACCTTAGTTAGCCAGTGTGACTCCATTTTGTATTTCGCAATCACTAGAAGACTGCTTGGGCTGTGTTCGTACTAGGCCTTATTTTCTAACCCGCTTGCCTCAGCCGAACGCTGCGCTTCATTATTATTTTTCCTCCTGTTCAAGGCTGTAACTCGACTTGCTAATACATTGTTATTCTGTTTGCACATTCCGATCTCTACATGTAGCTCTGCTCCCACGTTAGGAGACGCTGAGACTCAGCACTGTGGCCTTGGAGTATTGATAATGCACCCATCTGGCAGGTGTTAGCTCATCTCTCTGTACCCCCTTTGTTCATGCCCGGCTCAAGCCGGTAACTTTCCATTAGAGGCGTGGCCGTAGTCTCCAGAAGGGTTTATCATGTATTAGCGTACCCTGGGGCGTCAGTCCCCTCGGCAGACGTCTTATGGTGAAGGTCTGATTGGGCTCCTCTGCAGAGTATATATCGAATAAAGTAAGTTTGTATTCTCTACTGTCTGACCGACTCTTCATTCTTGGGAAGGCATAGCAGGCGGTTGTAAAAGACCCGCGTGGCCTTAGAGGGCCACGTCCTTCAACATTTGAAGAAGAGGTGAGACATGCACCCACCTTTGGCCATTTGCGTGCTTTCATTATTGAAAGACACACGCAAAGGCCAATCAGATGTGTGGGAAGAGTCCGACCCACACGGAGAAGTTTTGAGCCCTCACAAGAAGCCTCCCATAGAGCAGTGCATGCGCGATGCGCTAGGCTCAACCTAAAAAGTACATTTGATGCTCCATCACCCAAACCCAATAGGATCACAAACAGACAATGAAACAATCCACAAAATACCATGTCCTTTATGGACAGCTCACCCAAACAATGGTAAACCATAAAAAGCACATGAAAGCCAAAGGCATAAATCCCATACCTACCCTCTCTTTTAATTTCTTACTTTACTTTTTGAAGATTTGATGACATTAAGTTGTTTCGAGATATAAAGCTATCTCTAGCCAGAACTGAAAAATGGGCAGACATTTGATAAGTCTCAGCCATATCAGCTAGAACAGGCAGTGTTTAATTTAAGCCAGTGGTTTCCGGTGCTCAGCACCGGCACTTAAATGTCAACACTGGTGCTTGTGACAGTCTGCCACAAGGTGGTACTGCCTGGCTCATTTAAGATGACCAAAACAACACTTAATTATTAATTCAATATACATTAATTATGACTATTACCTGCCTCCGCCCACGCCATTCCTATAGTTTTGAGGGCCTGGAATAGTCTGAATTGTCACACTTGTAGGAGTGTGATGGTTAGTAGTTGTGTTATTACACTCAGTAGCATTCACGGCAGGGCAATGTGTGGTGCAAGCTGCAGTGGCCTCCTGACAAGAGCCCTGTTTTTTTTTTTTACAAATTCTTTGTTTTACAAATTAAGCAATGAGAACAGGGCTAGAGCCATAAGCAGCATCAATTAGGCTCTAGAGCTGAGAAACAAAAGACTCTATTGGTGCCACATCATAGATGCTGTCCAAGAAGGTCTTTCATGGCCATTACACACAAAACTCCCTAGGTCTGATCCGTCAATGCTGTAAGGCATGCACACAAGATGAACCACTACTTAACTGACCCCAGTGCAGAAAATGCAAGGGGCACAGATCAGCATGCATATTTTAATAGCACTAATAGCTGCAGTAATCCAATTTCATTCGTAAGACCTTGAGGCACTTCTGCCTTTTGCATAGATAGCAGCCCTTCCGAGGCTGGGATTTTTTTTAGACTATGTCAAAATTTTAAAAGTAAAACGACAATTCCCAAAATGTGGCACTGTATTGAATATAATCTGGATATTAAAGAAGATGCCCTAAATGACACTGAGATACATCAGATTGATAATCCTTCTGAAACCTGCTGGTGACTGTCATTTTTATACTACTTTCTATGCAAGAGCACCACTGGCATCAGGTAAAGAGCAGGGAAAGGAAGGAAGACGTTGGCTTATTCCCCATACACCTTGTTCTGTGTTGTTCGTTTTGTGTATTCTCTGCCTTAGGAACTTTCATCACTGGCCGTGGGTTGGTAGCTTCTGATTACATGTGCACCACTGCCACTACCCTGATGCTCATATGCCCTCATTACGATGTCAGTGGGCCCGGCACCAACAGGCCATCGTTGGAGGGCCCAACAATATCTAACAAAGCGGTCCGACTGCTGGATTATGATCGGAAGTCAGAGGCATCGGGCGGAGGGACCATAATCCCTACAATAGGGGCAGTGCGATGCCAGTTTGCCTCTGCCTTTTCATGGTGGTCCAATCACCATGAGATGGCATACGGAAAGGGACTGTGGGGGACCCAAGCAGGGCCCCTGTCCCCCCTGGGCCTCCACGATGGGGCCCAGAGGGCACACATGGTACCCCCCCCAAACACCCATGCACCCTTTGCCAGACACCTTGTGGTGCCGGGCATATGGTGCAGGAATGTTTGTAAACATGCCTTATTCAATTACAGTCCTTTTCCGGGCCGCAACACATGCCACAATTGAAAAATGCATGTTTCAGACTGCCTTCACGGAGGTTGGATCGTACTAAGGTGGGTGGAGCCGCCGACTACATGTGGGCCAGACTCCATCCTAATACGATGTCGGTCGGACGCTCATCTGACCCGCATCGTAATGAGGGCCATAGTCTCTGCCCTGGGAATGCCATCAAACAATACCCTATCTTTCTGCTCAAGACCTTATGTAAGCATCCCTCCCTCCCATATTGACTGTGCTGTCCACATCATCTGATCACACACGTTAGTGATAGGAGAGAGTCTATGACAAGCCTGCCACAGTCGCCGTATTGTAAATTTCACCTTTCTCCCTTTTAAAAAATAACTAATTTGACCACTTGAATAACTAAGTCAAACATTTCATTTGCTGCTCCAACAGTGTGTGCTTTTATGGTTTAGTGCTTTAGAGGTTGAGCTCACAGCACTTGCGCTGCAGGATGATCTATTGTATGTACTTCGTGGGGTTTGACTCCTCCCATCACTTTGGATTGGCTTTTGTCTGTGTCATTCAAAAATGGCAGCCTCCAAATGGCTAATGGTTGGTGCATGTCCCACCTTTTTTCATCAAGTTAAGTCCCATGGAGTATTGCCGTGGGAACGAGCTGCAACGTGCGATGGGGCGGCAGCTTTTGTCTGTGTCATTCAAAATTTGTAGCCTCCAAATAGCTAATGGTTGGTGCATGTCACACCTTTTTCCCTTAAGTTAACTCCCATGGAGTATTGCCACGGAAATGAGCAGCTACACGCGCACTTTGCTTGTTTTCTCCTCACCATGCGGTAGATTAAAAATCAAGGTTTCGTGAAGGTGAAAGCAGATTATGTCATTAATCTGCAGACGATGCAATCGAGTAGCTCGTTAATGCACTTACTTATGTCAGCATCTCATGTGAGTAAAACACACCCTAGGTGTTAAAGACAGACTACTCACCGCGTATAGCCCCTTGGAGAGCCAGTGGCTCTTGGAAATCACCTTCACGGCAGGTTTGAGCAGTGTTCGGAGTCCTCCACCCAGACAATAAGTGGGCAAACCTAGTCTGGGTGCTAATGTTTTTCCTCAGCTGAGGACTTTTTCTTGGTATGTTTCAGATGTTTCCTTGGATCCAGACTAAAATAACAAACCGCAGTGTTTGAAAGGATGATGTTGAGTGCTTTCGTTACCCCTGTTCTGGCCCTGCCCTGTACCATGTCTTAAGGAAAAAAAGCAAAGAGCAAAAAAAAGCATTGCTGTGTTTTTTTGGAAGGAGTGCAGGTGTGCGGCCAAAACAAACAGCCGTTAAACCTGCGTGTATACGATGTGAAAACATTTCCCCCCTCGGAGAACCTCACAGGGCCACGTGCTCTGTCATTCCAACAACAGCAGGTTATTCTGTCAGATTCACCGACTGCCGCCTGTTTACTCCGCTCTGCACATATACTAGATGGGAGTCCCGCCCGTAAAACTGAAAAAATTGACCTTTTGTCAACAGAGCACCAGGTTAATATGAGCATTTGTGAGCACGGGAAGCGATGCCTCCTGTCCGGAATCACCCACTGCCACTAGTGCGCAAACGTTTTGTCAAGAAGAGAGGTAAATACCATTTTTTGTACTAATATAACCACATTTGACAGGTTACTCGGAGCTCCCAGTGCTCCCTGGTGCAACTTCCAGTAGACAAGTCCGAAATGGTTTCCTCTGTATCCAGTTGTGGTACGTGGATCTTTTGACAGAACCATACGTATGTCTAGTAATAAGTGGGAGTAGAACTACTTAAATAACATATATATAAATTTGAACCAAAAGACACCTTCGGGCAGCAATTACCAGTTCCAATATTTAACTTGAATTTTCTTCACTGTAGGTCCGCTGCATCCCAAAGCCCACATGCTGATAATAACTGGACACAGTACAAAACCATCTATAACTAGTCAGATTAAACAGCCACTAAGGAGAGTGAGCTATAGCGAGATGACCAGAGATGCCAAAGATCACACAGTGTCCTCAAGTGAGCAGGTCAGGGTTAGGACCCAGGACTGCTATTTTAATAATTAGTTATTTTTAACATCCAGTGTGACGATTAGCGCACCTTTAGATTTTGTATTTTAGTCCTAAACCAATTGTAATAACTCTCAGCTTGACCAAGTGAGCCATCGGAAGATAAATAGAGCTGCCCAGGTTCTCACAGTGTCTTCAAGTGAGCAAAGCAGGATTAGAACTCAGGATTATTGATTTTATGGCAAGACAGGAAGCTAGCATTCTGCATAAATCTTTTTATTTGCCACCTCCAAGCAGCAACCATTAAAGATCCATACTAGAACCCAGTATGACAACACAAACAAAATTAGAACATTCAGTCCATTAAACTCCCCAGCACTCCATACTCTTCCTCTTTTGTCAATGCCCCTTGTCCTCCTCCTTCTTCTCCTTTAACCGCTTAACCGCGGCGGCAATTCCGCCGCGGTGCGGCGGTTTAGCGGAGTGGGCGGGGCCGCGTCGGCCAACGGACGTTCGCAGCACTACAGAGGTAGTGCTCGCGATGGCCGTTGGCCGACAGACGCACGCAACGGGTTAAACTACCTCCAAACTGAATCCTTAATTATTTAAACTGAAGCATAAGTAATACTTTCATTAACATAGGGGGGCATATTTACAATAACTGGCGCATCCCTGCATATCAGCAGGGATGCGCCAGTTATTTTGCGTCACAGCAGACACCTCTTGCGCCACCATGGATGCGCCGCATTTACAATGCGGCGCACCATGGCGTAAGAATAGACAGATGCGTGACGCATCTGATGCCGTAAGGTGACGCAGTGCTGGAGTCATGTCGCAAGCGCGACGCAACTCCAGCACTGCTCGGGGGCGCCTTATACTAGCTGTGCTGCGTCACTCTTACGCCTGCTTCAAGCAGGCGTAAGGATTTGACGCAGTGGGTCGGAAAAGTGACTGAGTGAAATCTTGTAGATTTCACTCAACCACTCTTCCGAGGCGTCCTGCGCCGAACGCCCCTGCGCCGGAACGCCCACAATGGACGCAGGGATTTACAACATGACGCATCACCCTACATGCGTCACGTTGTAAATACCCCGCAGCATGGCGCTGGCTTTGCGCCGCCGCTGCGTCACAGAAGTGACGCAACGGCGGCACAAAAGTGGCGTACGGGGGTTGTAAATCTGCCCCAGGATCTTTATATCTTCTGCATAAACCCATCTCTATATCATTTAAACTCATAACATATAATGTATTTATACACTTATTTTCAACCTATATCCTTTTTTTTTTTTTTTGCTCTTTCCAGGATTGGGAATGACGGATAATGCTATCCTACTTGTTCGGCGCTATCACAAAGATATTCTCAGCTTCTAAGTAATATTGATCTGCATAGGTCCGCCTCCCATCTTTTCTGGACAAGCGTTTTCCCCTGTGGTTTGGGGCCTAACAGATATTTATAAATTTTATATATCAGTCTATTTAATGCGGATCATCTCTGATCCATTTTCTGAAAGGGGTGAGTAGTTTTATGGCTTCCTGTTTATTCTGGAGGTGAAGAACCAAGTGCCTAATTTGTATGCACCTGAGTCTGTCAGCCTCTGCCAGACTGTATTGGAGCTTAATACAGTGCCTAATTTGAGCTGGTGGTTGCCGGTGCTCACCTTCACATGTTATGAGCACCAGTTAAGGACACATTCATTTATGGTAGGCATAAGGCATGAGATTTAGGGCCTCATTATGAGTCTGGCGGTCCACGGATGGCCAGACTCGTGGGGGGGCGCAGTGGTGGCGGTCTTCCGACTGCCCTATCACAACCAGGGAGATCGAGCCGCCATGGGACCACTGCTACTGCAGTCTTGAGGCCGCAAAATGCTTGGCGAAGCCACTGCAGCCCCGCCAAGCATGTTAGGAGTTTACTCACAGCCACACTTTTCATGGTGATGTGACCACCATGAAAATTGTGGCGGTGAGGAAACAAAGGGGGCCCTACAGGGCCCCCTTGTGTCTTTGCGGCCATTGGGTGCATGCACTCCAGTACCAGCACTGCATGGATTGCAGCAGTCCCTGCTGTGCAGGTACTGATTTTGACGTTCCCAGTGCGGTGGCTATTTTAGTGGCACCACCGTGGGAACACCAAAGAACCACCTGCCAGACAGGAGAAAACTCCTAATCTGGCGGGTGGCTCAACCACGGGTTTGGCAGTGTGGGAGCAGTGCGGTCCTGCTCCCACACTGCCAAATTCGTAATGAGGTCCTAAGTGATTTGTCCAGAATAACAGGATGTTGAGCCAATGCCCCAGCTCCGAAGTTGCCAGCTCTCGCCATTATGCCATATTCTTTAACCACTTTCATGGTTAGTAGTTGGTTCTGTTTTAGGCGGCACTAACTGGAGAAATGGGCTGATGCAATCTGTCTCCTGACGAGAGCCCTGGCACTTATTTCTTTACAAATTAACCACTGGTTTAATAGCTTCGAAACGTTTGATCTGCCCATCTTTGAACAGTGAGGTTATCATTGCACAATTGTTGCACCTCCAGTTTTTATGAATGCTAGTTAGGATGTGACCAGTGTAAAATCAAAGCTAAAGCAGGGGGTGTGAGAGGCGAAGGGTATGAAGACAGCCAACATTTCCCAGACACAAGATCCCAGATGGACAAGGTAAATCTTGCGATAGGGGAAAAATATAGGCTCAGGCTACTTTGTGCGTGTCCAGCCAAGTAATCTGGACTGGGCATTCCATTTCAGAGGAGTCAAAATGTGTAGAGACTCTAAGGGGCATATTTATGAGAGCCCTGCATCCCTTTTGCACCACATAAAGTGGTGCATGCATGACGCAGGGCTCTCTTAAAGATTTATGAAGCCATGCAAAGCCACCCTATGTGACTTTGAGTGGCCTAAAAAATCATGAGTAAGGCTACGCAGCGCAAATCGCTGTGTCGCCTTACCATGCACTCGGGATGCATTCCATGGGCATTGCGGTGGGTTTTCCCACGCACCACTCATGGAATTTGACACTGCCCAAGATTTACAAAGTGATGTAAACCTGGGGAAGTGCCAAATCCTTATGCCTCCCCAGGTGAGGCAAAACGAGGCGAAATATGTTTATTTCTCCCCTTTTTTCCTCTTTCGATTGTTTTTGTGCAGAAAAGTGCCGCTTCCTGGACAAAAACAATCCTGTCTGCAACGGAGGCACTCTTGCACCATGGTGCAAGGTTGCCTACATTGGCACTAGGCTGCCAAAACAGCACAAGCGGAAAGCACAGGAATGCACTAACCATATTGCTTAAATATGGTGCATTCCTGCCCTACCCCAAAATGCCATAAATGAGCCCCTAAATGTTATTTCTGTGGATACAGAATCAAAGTTCCTGACTTCGTTGCTTTAATTTTGAATTCCGATCGCTCGTGCTTTTAAGGCAGCAACATTAATCCGGATAAATCTCTTGCCATTACTTCGACAAGCAAACAAGGAAGTTGGATGAAAGCCGATATATGTGTGAAGGACCAGGAGGCATGCCTATGCACGCATAAATGCCCATTAAAAGGCTACTGTGGTGACTTCTCTGCCCCATTTAATTTTACTTGACAAAAAGTAAACGCTCACTCTTTCACTTCAGAAATATGAGTGTGATGTGGAAGCAGATTAAATTTCCTTGGTGGTTAAATTGGTCTACAATTTGTTGATTTCCATACATCCGTCCCTTCCTGGAACAAGCCTGTTCAAGCAAGCCAGAAGGGCATTCCCCAAACCATATACAGTGTTTGTGGAAAGTTCTTCAGTAAACTATTACAGACAAAGGCCCGCTGATGAACTGGACAGGCCATTAAAAGAAAAAAATAGCTTGATTTTCAGGATTCTTTCTTTGGTATTTCTGGCACAGACTTCAGCTTTTCAAAAAATGGCCTTTTTGTTCAATATCTTTATTGTTTTTAAAAAGTAAGAGTTCATATAGTTGTAATAAAATGCAATACAACAGAACAACATGGTCAATAGATAAGTAAGACGTTTAACAAAAAACATACACAAAGGTAAAATTTATGTCAGAAAATAATGAAATCACACATAGTACCGGTTCAATATGTCATATAAAGAGAGTATCTTATACTGGATTGATAGCAAAAAATTAGTTGTATTGCATAGATACCAAGAAAGTGCCAGGATAAGCGAAAGAAACAAGGAAAGGATAGAAAGAGAGAATAAAAAGCAGGAACAAGGAAAGAAAGAAAGAAAGAGAAAGGGACGATAGATAGATAGATAAATGGGTAGATAGACAGATAAATAAATAATACAGATGGATAAATGGATAGATGGGTAGATGGGGACACCTGCTACAGTATGAAAAATAAATTAAGCAATAGAGACAAAGGGATATTGGGCTACCAACCCCTGAGATGACAACTTCATATATTTATCCAGTGACCTCCAGATAGTATTGGAAATGGAAGGAGTACAGTGTCTCTCTTCAACCGAAGTATGGGCCCCACGGAGAAATGATACCCAAGCCCACCAAGTATGATAGGACAGTAGATTAAAGGATTTCCACTCAGTTAAAATAATTTTGACAGCAATTGAAATAAGAAGATCTAATAGCTGCATATCCGTATCATCCAGAGGAAGAGGGGAACATGCGGCCCATGGACCCAATAAGATCATAGGGAATGAAAGTTCCACTGGAATGTCAAAAATTAGTGATAAGTGTTTCTGAACTAAATCCCAAAAGGGTTGTAGTAACGAGCATTCAAAAAACATATGTTGGTAAGTGCCTGGGACCAAATTGCAATTCCAACAAAGATCCCCATCCCTCAGCTTCAGTTTATGTAAACGAGCAGGGGTCCAATGCAGAAGATTCATCGAAAAAAATTTAGATTGCATAAGGGAAGGAGCAATCTTATTTCGTAATGAAACTTTCCCAATTAACTGCCATGACTCTTGTGTGATATGTTTAAAAATATCACTATCAAAATGATGTGACCATTTATCTTGTGTAATAGTAGCCTGTGAAGGAAGTGGCGCAGATAAAAATTTGTATATTTTCGAGGCAGTATGACCTGAACGAGACCACATAGACAGAAGTGAAATAGTAACCGAATCTGTACAGAGGGTCACTTTAGAGAGGGCAACCTTTAATTTTAAGAAATAGTAGAAATCCATATTGTTAAGATTATATTTACTGGCCAAAGAAGAAAAGGGAAGAGGATCATGACTGGAATCATAAAGATGTTTGACCAACGTAAGACCTCTATTAGCCCAGGAAGACATTGTGGCAGGATCGATATCAGTAACAATTTTAGGATTATACCATAATGAGGACCATCTCGATTTATGAATGGGGTTGGAAACCTTTTTATCTATATGTTTCAGAGCATTAATTGTGTCAGAAATAATACGGCTTGAATGAGGTAACACAAGTTTAGAGGCAGTGAGAAAAGAGGGGGTAGAGAGAGGAGAACACAACACTTGTTCAATATAAATCCACGGAGGAGTATGGTGTGAATTCGATAAAAACCAGAGAGCACCCTGAGACGATAAGAAAGCAATTTGATACAAATTCCAATCTGGAAGATTACAACCACCCAAGACAGATGGCTTCCTAAGATGTTTGTATGCAATTCTAGCACGTTTGTCACCCCATAGAAACTTTGAGGTAAGTAGGTCAATCTCACGGAAAAAGGATGAGGACAGCCTCACAGGTAGCATTGAGGATAAGAAGTTAATAATCGGCGTTATCATCATCTTGAGAGTTTGGAGCCTTCCCCACCAGGAAATATATTTCGGAGACCAAGAGGACAAAAGATCTTTAATCTTAGCTAGAATGTGAGATTCATTATAAGAAATAGTATCTACAAGGTTATTGCAAAACCAAATTCCTAAGTATTTAATTCGAGTCGATTGCCATTTAAAGCCAGCCTCACCCATATGAGAAGGGAAGCACAACGCATTAAGAGGGAACATCTCCGTTTTGTCTCTGTTCAAAGTGTACCCTGAAACGATTGAAAATTCTTTAATGGTATTAGAGATGGCAGGGATGGCAGTAGCAATGTCTTCAGAGAATATGAGAACATCGTCTGCATACGCAGCCGTTTTAAGTGTATGTGTACCAAATTGGAAACCTTTGATGTTGTCATTTGAGTTGAGTAACCGAAGGAGTGGGTCAATGGTCAATAGAAAAAGAAGGGGTGATAACGGGCAACCTTGTCTAGTTCCCTGACGAAGGTTGAAAAAGGAAGACGTAGCCCCATTAACTCTGATGTTGGCTTTAGGTTGGGAATATAGGGACATTACCATGTTTATAAAAGAATCTCCTAAATTATGAGACTGGAGTACTGCGTGTAAAAAAGGCCAAGAAACTTTATCAAAAGCCTTTTCGGCATCAAGAGCAATCGCAGCTGATGGCAAGGCAGAAAGTTTCGCTTTCTCCAATATATGGCAAAAGGTTCGGATATTATCTCTAGCAAGTCTTCCTTTTACAAAGCCAGTCTGGGAGTTATGAATAAGGCTAGGGATATGGCGCTCTAATCGCTTAGCCAGGATTTTGGCAAAAATCTTAGCCTCCATATTCAGAAGCGAGATTGGACGAAAATTTTTAGGGTCAGAATGATCTTTCCCTTCTTTCGGAATCACAACAATAGTAGCCTCAGCGGCTGAACCAGAGACTTTACCCGACACTACAAAGTTATCGAGAGCGTTCTTAAGATATTTTATTATTGATGATGAAAAAGTCTTGTAGAAAGCAATAGGTTAACCATCAGGCCCTGGAGCCTTCCCAGATCGAGTCGACCTAATGGCCTGAATTATCTCTTCAGAGTCAATCGGTTGCCCCAGAGCATTCATCTCCGACTGTGAAATAGTATGTGTAGGAATCGAGGACAAGAATTTCTGACACCCAGATATGTCACATTGATCCTTAGGAGTGTACAGTTTTTCGTAAAAATCACGAAAAACTTGTAGGATTTCTTGAGTATGGAATTTCCTAGAGCCCTTAGTGTCATTAATATAAGAGATCTGAGTAGTTTTGACATTATCAGTTTGGTACTTTAAAGTGGTAGCCAACATCTTACCAGCTCTATTCTGTAAGAGTAAGCGTCTAGACTTTTGAGCATGTACACCAAGGTAAGCTCTCTTAGTAACAATGGAGTTAAAAGTATATTTCAAATTCTTGATGTCTTGCAAGAGAGACTTATCATTAGAGCCTCTATATAAAATCTCTTTACATTTGATCTCATCCCCTAAAGATTGTAATGATTTTCTGATATCACTATTCCTTTTTGACATTTTTTTTGATAATATGACCCCTAATAGTGCATTTAAATGCATCCCATAACACAATTGGGGAGTTAACCGAAGACTCATTATCATTGAAGAAATTGTCAATCTCCACAGATATTTCTTTAACTTCATCCTTATCTTCCAAAATCTCTGTATTGAGACGCCAAGTACGAGGGCCTTGTTTATCCGTCAAGTTAAGAAGAGTAAAAGATACGGCTGCATGATCGGAAACAACTATTGGGTGAATTATAGCATTACTAGTGTGTTTTAGAAGTGCAGCATCAACTAAAAGATAGTCAATACGTGAGAAACTAGAATGTGGAGAGGAAAAAAACGTGAAATCACTACCCTTCGGGTTATGTAACCTCCAAACATCAGCAAGTTGATGAGAGGAGCACATATTGAGCATTTGTTTATGTGACCTAGGAGGGCGAAATTTAAAAGCAGAATGTCTATCTAAAATAGGATCTAAAGGCAAATTAAAGTCACCTCCAACAATGGTTCTAGCACTTTGAGGGATGTCAGAGAGCTTTTTGGTTATTGAACGCCAAAAGAGTTGATCATCAATGTTGGGAGCATAAATATTCATAACATATAATTCGTCTGAGCCATTGGACAAACGAGAAAGCAACCATCTGCCATCCGTATCATGTTCCGTCGTGACAATGGACAGACCAGAATTTTTAGAAATCAAGGTTACAACCCCATTCCTCTTACCGGAGGCTTCAGAGCAAGCAACATCAAGAACCCACTGTTTCCTTAGAAGCAAAGCTTCCTTAAAGGCTATCTTAGTCTCTTGGAGAAGAACAACATCACCAGATAGGCTTCTGCAGTAGTCTAGTATCTTGGCCCTCTTAACAGGATGATTCAATCCACGGACATTAAGAGATACTACATTTAGACCAGACATGAGGAGGCACGCCAGCAAACAAATAATAGTATCTGATAAAAGAGAAAGGGAACACTATACAACATATCGACAAGCACATGAATAGATGGACTGCAAGGACAACATAACAAACAGGAGCCGAAGCAGGAGTCCCCAGGGAAAAAAAGATAGAAATAGAAGAGGAAAAGGCTAGAAAGGAGAAAGGAGAGAGAAAAAATGCTCCAAAGAAAAGAGAAGGAGCATAAAAACAAGCAAAACCCCACCAGGGGATGTCTGTAACAGACAATTTGCATGGGGGAAAAACGTAGAGGAGCAACCACAGAGGCGCACACAGACATTGTGGACCGCTCAGTAATAAAATTGATATATCATTGAGCAACAGAACATTAATGCAAAAGTAAATAATCCAGTCATAGATAACAATAATAAATATTGTGAGCACTAGACTTAAGGCAATATTAAATTTAGGCATCATAAATAACCATAATGAATATTATGAATATCAAGCTAAGGCAACAATAAATAATGCATCATAAATAACAGTAATAGATATTATAAATAACAATTTAAGGCAATATTCAGTTCAATAATCAATTCAGGCCTCATAAACAGCAATAAGACATTATAAATAACTAATAAATAGTATGAATGTCAGGCTAAGACAATATCAAATTAAGATATCCTAAATAACAGTACTAGATATTATAGATAAGAGCCTAAGGCATGGTAAATATTCATAAGTGATGTGATAATGAATAAATTAAGGCATCCTAAATAACAGAACTAGATATTATAGATAAGAGCCTAAGGCATGGTAAACAGTCATAAATAATGTAATAATTAATAAAGTGAGGTGTTAGAAATATCAATAAAAAATAATTCATGAGCTAAATATGTAGATAATAAGAGAATATATTCACATTATAAAAATTATACAAACACCAAATAGATGAATATAGGAAGAAAGGGAAACAGAGGAAGATGCAAATGAGTACTAACCACACGAAAAAGATTAGATACCAGCACAGTCAGAAAAAGAAGAAAAGAGAAAGTGCAAGCTAAACGGATAAAAAGCATATAAAAGATATTGAAGAAGGTGGAAAAGACAGAACCCCAATAACATGGTAATAGGAAGAAAGAGAACCCAAAAAACAACTATTTAGATGTACAAATCAACAAAAATTCATCAGAACAGCAGAGGAGGATGACCGAAAATAGAAAAATAGACAGAGTTGGAGTAGGCCAGAAATGACAAGAGATGAAAAAGAGACTAAGGAGAAGAAAATAGAGACATAATAACCCTCATTATGTAATAGGACAATACCTAAACCCTGTCCACAAGACAGCAATAACTCTTAAGAAACCTGCCTAGAGGTATGAGCAATTTTAGGACCTGTGAAGAAAAAACAGATAAAATACCTGTGAAGAAAAAGTCAGTCAAGAGAGAGTAACCACAATGAACTAACAACAACACTACTGAATCTTATTATATCCGCAAGGAACACATAGGCACGATAAGGCCGTATATCATGGCAAGAGCACAGGAATAATGAATCCAGGTTAACAACATTGAGATACATTAACCATGAGACGTGCTAGGAAGTGTTCCAGAAGCCAACTGATCCATCTGTGATTCAGACTGGTTATCCAAAAAGTGGAAAGCTCTGCAGGTTCATAAAAAATCTGAGAGCGACCTCTAAAAGTTATTTTAAAACGCGAAGGACCTGCAAAGGAAAATGGAATGCTCATATCAATTAGCCTTCTTCGTAAATTCAAGAAACCTTTACGGCGAATGACAGTATCTCTAGCAAAATCCTGTGATATTGATATTCTGTGCCCCTCCCACTGTAATGATTTAATCTTCCTCATGTGAGCTAGGATTTGCTCAGAATGTTGGTGGCGCAGAGGTTTCAGAATCACTGGTCTTGGATAAGCTAACGTTTTAGGCTTAAAGGTGGGAACCCTATGAGCACGTTCTATTTCAAAGTCTTTAACAAATGAAATGTTCAAGACCGTAGGGATCCATGTAAGCAAGAAATCCAACATTGACGGAGCAGAATTCTCACAGTCCTCCGGTAGGCCAAAAATTCGAAGATTACTTCTACGGTTCCTATCTTCCTGCTCAGTCAGGTCTCTTCTCAATGAGGCCAAGGAACGCTCTAAACTTTGAGCCTGTTTAGCTTGCTTATTCGTGAAGTCTTCCACAGAACTTATTCGTGTTTCTGCATTGGAGACACGTAATGAGAGATTCTTGAGGTCATTTCGGATAGCCGCCACCTCAACCTGAAGTAAGTCTGTATTTGTTTTGGTGCTTTGTGCTATGTCATGAACTGCATTAAGTTTAGTTAGAATAGTATCTAATGCTGAAGCAGAATCCATATTGCTTCTCGCTGAAGTGTCGGGCGTGGGTGAGATCTGTTTAGACCGCTTCAGATTCCCTTTCGAATCTCTATCCTTGGGGGTCACACCCATGCCCTCCGCCATTGAAGTGCCCAACAACAAAAACACCTCACAGAATGACTGTATAAATGTGGAGAAGTCGTAGAGCAGGCGAAAGTGCTGTGAAGTATATTGAAGAACACACCACTGTAAAGCACAGCAAGGGAGAGCAAGCACAGAGGAAGACTTGAGGAGAATTAAAATTCCCACACAGACAAATGAATCGCCAACAGAAAAACAAGCAACCACTGGTATCAGGAAATAGTGTGAGGTACAGACTGCTCACTCAGTCAGAGCAAATATGATCTTCAAGCGTCGCAAAGTTTAAAGTTAGCAATTTGACATGTGTAGTCCCCCCCAATGAGGTAAAACCAACTGAAAGCAGGTCGCAAGTAAGTCACTCAGCACTCAATAATTGCTGCCATTTTGTGAAAAAATAGTGCCTCCTCAGCATAGCGTCTTTTTAAAGAAAATCAGAGCATGACATAGTGAAGCATAAAGGATATCCACGCAATACCTCATACATGAAGGGAAAAAGGTCAGGAAAAGCCGTGATGCAGTTCAATGACCTACTGAAGTGATCCGTGAAGCAGCAGGGACTTTCACTTCCGCCGCCATTTTGAAGCTCGAGCTTGAGGAGAAAGTCGCCGAAACGAAAAGAACTCCAAAAGGACTCCAAACAGCCCGAAAATGATATGCAGCCTTCCCCAGGTGTTCCGCTACTCAAATCCGCCGCATGGTGATCGAAAAATCACCGATACAGCATGTTCCGACGAGCGGTCGCACCCGCGATCTGACGGAGCTCAGAAGGACGCTGCCATCTTGGTTGCGCGTCAAACCACGCCCCCCCGGCCATCTTGGTTGCGCGTCAAACCACGCCCCCCCGGCCATCTTGGTTGCGCGTCAAACCACGCCCCCCCAAAAAATGCCCTTAAGTGTACTTCCTTATTGGGGAGAGCCTGGTGGGAATGAATGTTGAAATTATTTAGTCGAGAATGGGTAAATGAAACAAATAGACATGTAATCTGTTCATATACAAAAATAGTATTTCTGAAACTTTAACAGGGTTTTCAAAGGTCTGGGAGTCAAAGTCGAGGAGTAGGGCTATAGTTTCAAAGTGTGTTTTGATTGGTCGGGACCAGTAAATGACAGATGCCGGAGAGTAGATCTAACTACAAGATAATGGAGGAGATTTGTTAAAATTTAGAACCCACTCTGTTAAATGAAGTGTAAGCATCGAGGAGTGTGGGCTTGTTTGTGGCAGCAGCTGAACTTTGAAACTGGTGGCATGTAAACCCCTGCTCAAATTGCCTCCCTCAAGCCAGCAGTCCCCATGTTAACCCCATAAAAGGAGCAGTCCTAGGAGCTGGAGAGAGGGCGATGTGCTCTCTAAAAAATCTGCTTGACTTTATTACCTACTAAACAATGCCATCATGAGAGCTTCTTTAAAAATAATATAAATGTTGCTGCTCCTGTCTAGTAGTCGAGAAGTGGCATAAAGCTGCCTTCTCATGCCAAAACCTCCACCTCCCTTTTGTTGGGGTGAGGTTTTCAAGGAGTCTCATGAGATGTTGAACAGTGGCCAATTCAATCCCCTTCATCCCTGCTTCCAGCGAGGTCACGTCCGGATTGGGAACTATTGGATTTATTGTCCTGTTCCCATCTGTAAATTACATCTTTTGTGGGCTGCAGCGAAACCTATCCTTCTATTCACCCTTTCAGGCCTGGGCATTTTGCACGCCCTAGCTGATGTCTTTATGTGCTGCTGATATTGGGTTTGTGTATACTGTTGACTTGTGCCTTGCAGCTGGAGTTACAGAGTGATTTAACAGATTAAGGGGCATATTTACAAGCCCCTTGCGCCACTTTTGCGCCGCCGTTGCGTCACGCATGTGATGCAGCGGTGACGCAAACCATGCGCTGCATTGCGCTATATTTACAACGTGACGCATCTAGGGAGATGCGTCACGTAGTAAACCCCTGCGCCACATGAAACCTGCGTCAGGTTTCATGTGGGCGTACTGGCGCAGGGGGGGGCGTTTCGGCACAGGAACGCCTCGGAAAAGTGACGTAGTGAAATCTACAAGATTTCACGCAGTCACTTTTTCCGACGCTGGTGCGTCAAATCCTTACACCTGCTTCAAGCAGGCGTAAGGATTGACGCACCATGTTAGGGATAGGGAAGGTTGGAACAGTGCTGGAGCTGCGTCGCGCTTGCGACACAATCTCAGCACTGCGCCAACCTTCCGCTGGCAGATGCGTCACGTATCTGCTTATCCTTGCGCCACGATGCGCCGCATTGTAAATGCGCCGCATCGGACGTGGCGCAAGGGTAAACTTGCATGACGCATTTTCCCTGGCGCATCCCTGCTGATATGCAGGGATGCGCCAGGGAACGTAAATATGCCCCTGTGTATTAGAAAACATCCAAGAGAAGTGCTCAAAAGAGGTGGTTTCAGAACAGTTAATCTGAAATGCAGCAGTGAGGGCCATGTTTGAAAGTGATGGTGCTTCAGTATTCCCTGGAATGTTTTGCAAGCCTGAACAGCCATACACTCCTTATATTAGAGAGGAGCACTATACTGGGGCTTCCCCTCTCTCCCATCTGGTTGCGCTGTTTATGAAACCCCGGGCCTGTTGGATCCAGCAGTCGGACAAGGTGGTCAGAATTTTGGGGCTGATTAGGATGGCGGGCAGACTTTTGTCCGCCCGCTACTCTATCAGAAACAGGACCACCCGACAAGCTGTCGGTGGTCCCGACATACTCATTACAATGCAACCACCACTACGGCGGTCGCAATGCCTATATTTTGTATTGCGGCAGGTGCTGCTGGCTGCAGCACATGCCACAAGACAAAAAGGGGTCACTAACATATCCCTACACTACGTGGCAGGCACCATGTGGTGCCTGCCACATGGTGCAGAGATGTGTAGGGGGGCACCATAGGTGCCCTCCAGGGCCCATGTCTGAGGGCCAGGAGGGAAGGGGGGCCCACTATGGGCCCCCAAAGTCCCTTTCCGTCTGCCTTTTAATGGTGGGTTACTGCCATGAAAAGGCGTGCATAAAGGGACATCATAATCCCTACAGCGGTACCTGGTAGGCACCGACACCATTGTAGGGATATGATTCCCCTCCGACCCACCGGTGGGCTCAAGGAGCCTGTCAGATGCATGGCGGTCAGTCTTTCTGACTGCCAACAAACCGCCCACCATCCTAATATGGCGGGAGGGAAACTTGTTTAGGATAGCAGTGAGACCACCACCGATGGGCTGTTGGTGGCGGTCTCACCGCCATCCTAATCAGGCCCTAAATTTGGCTCTCAGAAATACAAAATTTCCTTACATGCAGATGATTCTGATTACATTGGGATCCCTGCAATACCCACTCTCAATAGCTATGGCCCTCCTCTCAACTTTTGAATCGCTCTCCAGCCATAAAATCAAATATGAAAAATCTGAGGCATCGAATTTGACCCTTCCGTAAGTTGAGGTGACCAAATTGAGCCTAACTCTTCCTTTTAGGTGGTGAGTTATGAAATCCATCAAATACCTCAGGGTGAGGATTCTTAGGACTCGTGGCGTGTTATTTAATGCTAACTATCCCCCATTAATAGCAGCCAGAAAACGCATCCTGTAGTCATGGTAGAACCTGTTGATCTCAAGGATTTACAGGATCAATATCATTAGGATGCATGTCCTCCCAAGGCTCCTGTACATGTTCCACGCTCTCACAATGTGGGTGGACAGGAATTGCCTGAAGCAGATCCCAAAACAATTGTCCCAGTTTGTGTGGAGGGTCTAGGCTCATAGGATTCCCCAGAATATTTATGTCCAGACTAGCAGAAAAGGAGGGTTAACTATGCCAAGCATTGCTTACTATTTTGCAGCAGCCCAACTAAGGATAGTAGTGGAGTGGTCTGTCAAAGTCCGAAAATAATTGGTTATGCATAGATCATGCCATGATCTGCAGATGCTTGTGGGACTTAATTTGGCTTGTTAAAAATCATAGGAACAAAATGCATACCTGAGCACTCAGGTCTGCACACCCCTTAGAGCATACAATACCATAGTGAAATCCAGCCTCTTGGTGATGTATATCTCACCTAACATCCCTTTCTACTATAATGGAAAATGTATTCCTGCTCTAGATGGCTGGTATTTTCGGAACTGGAGGAAAGGGAGATGCACAGTGATTTCTATTATATTTTTCACCTTTTTCCCCCACAACATACATTCAATGTAAAGCTACATTCCATCTCTCTGAGAAGGAATTCCTGCATTATGCACGACTTAGTCAGTGGATGATTAACTAGGCCTGGGAAAAAGTTTGATTCCACCAGAGTAATTTCAGTAATTATGCATAACTCTTGTGATGTGAAATTACCAAATGTTAGGAATTGGCTTTTTTGGTAGATTGGGGTTGAGCTCTGGTCCTGCAGCAACCACAATCCAAGTCATGGTAAGGCACAAGCAAACCCCAAATTTTACCAGTGCTCATCCTCTGGTAGCTTGGCACACAGCAGTCAGGTTTAACTTTAAGGCAATGTGTATAGCATTTGTGCAACACTTCAAGCTATAAAACAGTGGAAATACCACACAAAAAGTTCCCACACTCGGTTTAGAAAAATAGAGTACTTTTTAATTAATAAATAAAGACCAAAACAACAAAAATCCAATCGGGAAACCAGAGGTAATGAATTGTAAAGATTTAGGGTAAAATAGCGCCAAAAAGCACAAAGCGCCAACATGAGAGATCTACTTCCACTGGAGTGGGACGAAGTCAAAAGTTCAGGTCGCCTTTGATGGAGCGTGTGCCAGTCACAGATATCCGGTGAGGTCCGCTGAAAAAAGTACCTTCAATCCTGGTTGCAGAGCAAAGAAGCGTCGTGCAGTTGAACTGATGTGTTGGTTCTGAGATGCGGCAAGGCTGCGGTCTAAGATCCTGTTGTGTCGTCGTCGAGGATCCCGTTAATTTGGCTTGCAATGCGAAGTCCGGGAGTCGAGGATGTGGTGCACACCTGGCGATGTGTGGGTTCCGAGGAGCTGCACAGCTGTGATGTGGAGGCCGGTGCCTTCGTTGAGCTGCCATCAATGAGAAATGCGAGAACCAGTTATATCTTCCCATTTGGACATTACGCTTATGAAATGTAATAAGGTAATTCCAATATTATCTTATTGGAGATATAGGCTTTGCAGTAGTGAAAAATGCATTTAAGAGTTTTTCGCTACCAGGACATGCAAAACTTAAAACTACATGACATGCTAAACTTAAAACTACATGTCCTGCTTTTGAAATAAAATGCACCCTGGCCAGGGCCTACTCTAGGGGTGACTTTTATGTATTAAAAAGGAAGGTTTGGGCCTGGCAAGAGATTTATCCTGCCAGGTCGACATGGCAGTTTAAAACTGCACACACAGGCCCTGCAATGGCAGATCTGAGACATGTTTAAAGGGCTATTTAAGTGGGTGGCTCAATCTGTGCTCCCGGCCCACTAGTAGCATTTAATTTACAGACCCTGGGCACAGGTAGTGCACATAACTAGAGACTTATAAGTAAATTAAATATGGCAATTGGGTAGAAGCCAATTCTACCACGTTTTAAGGAGAGAGCACAAGCACTTTAGCACTGGTTAGAAGTGATAAATTGCACAGAGTCCTAAAGCCATCAAAAACGAATTCAGCAAAAAGTAAGGCAAAATGTTTAGGAGTGACCCCGCAGAAAGGGCAATTTCCAACACCAAAATTAAGTGATTATTCTACCTTGAGTAATTGAAAGTAATCTGGGGCAAGACTCCTGCTGCAGGAGCACAGGAACAGTGAAGTAATAGAGAGTGCTGGCTATTGCTGCTCATGTCCTGTAGCATTTAGTCCTATTTTCTTAGTGCAAAATGCATCCCTCTGGCCCATTTCGGATGCAAGGGTGCATGTTGCACTGAGAAAATAGTGCTTAATGCTGGATTATGCTTCTCATACATTTACGTATAATTACGAGCAGTTTTGAGGTAATTACGAGTAATTAGGCTTGAAAGAACTGCACAAGTCACACCAACCCCTGTTATTCACCCAGATGCTTGCCTTGCTGCCTCTCGAGATAGGAGTATATTTGAGACATATTCCCCTTAATTTATGGGAACTGAAGGCAACATTTTTAACTTATATCGGGTGCTACATGCGCCGGAGGACCCTTAGACATGAAAATACAATAAGGCCTGGAAATATGCTTTAGGGGAGCAGCGAACATGGAAACAATGGGAGAAGTTGGGCAGTGACATACAGTCATCATCCATTTTGGTATTAGGTAAGGAAATCTATTACAAGCTGTAATTTGGCCGGCACTACACCCCTCTCTGCATACATTGTATGTTCCCTATTGCAAACCCTAAATGGTGGTGGAGTTGTAGGGCTGTGAACAATGTCCTGCATGATTGATGGCAGTGCCCAGGAGCTCATCCCTTTCGTGAGGTTATAGTTGATATGATGAGAAGTATACTGACGTATCGACTCCCTCCTCCTCGGAGGTAATGACACTAGGCTGAAGCCCACAGAATTTAAGGCAATGTCGAAAAACATATGCTACATGGTATTAGAATGTATGGGAGCGGGTAAACTCACTTTAGCTTATAACTGGAAGAAGAAGAAGGGCTCACATCCGCATGTACAATGATTTCATAGTCTCTGAACTATTCCGTCTTTGGAACAGTTAGCCAGCCAAATGAATTGTACTTACCTATACTTTGAGGCCAAATAGAAACCCCTGTATACAATTATGCGCAGAAAGATTCCAAGAAGTTTGCTTCCTCCTCCCTGGAAGGCATTGGGTCTCGTTGATTGAGAGGGATGATACATATATTTTGTTGGGGAGTGAGACATCTTGACATCTGAGGCTGGTGGGCTTGAGGTGGATTTATAGATACATCCTTACAAGGTGAAGAATATTTGGATGGGTGGGTTGCTCCATTACACTGGGATTTGGGAGGGTTGGGGGACAGGGTATTTGTTGTAGGGAGGTCAGTTTCATTAGATTTGTTTTTTTCATTTTATTTTGTTGAGGGTAGGCATGTTGCCTACTGATGGGATCAGACAGTGAGATGTGATAATATGTACTTGCTACCTGTGTCCAGACTTCACAGTGGATATTTCTGTAATTCAGTCTTTAAAAGTTCAATAAAAAAAATAATTATGCAAATAAAACAGCAGCCTGGGTACAACAATATGCAAGTTGTGAATAGGGCCACTTTGGAACACAGTCTGCCTTAGCAGAGATAAGTTGTGCCTTCACAGAAGAGTGTTAAAATAAGGAATTAGAAAATGACCTATGTATTCTAAGTGATGCTTCTAAAATCAGCAAAACATACATCTGCTAACTTAATGACACATTATTAATAAACAATTAATGTTTAGTTAGAGGTGGACATATAGGCACGTCAATTTTATGTTAAAATAAATAGAAATTCACTTAAAAATACAAAGGTTAAGGTAACGTTATAGTTTGGGAGTGTAATATCTTAACATACATTAAAAAATAAACCTTAGACATTCACTTAAAAAAAAAAGAATAAACTGACATTATAGCTAGGTAAAAATGTGAGTTAACACATAGCATTAAAAACTGCAAAAAACACTGAAATTCACCAGTTATACTTAACTGACAAAACTTTAACAGAAAAACAAAAATGAATAATGTCTCAATAGCTTTTCATGAGAGACAGAGTTTCAGGGATCACATGTCCCTCGCTTCCAAGCCCATTCACTCATGTAGGGCCTCGGCTCTTTCTTGAGCAATGGAGGGTCATAGAGCCTTTAGCTGGTGGATGAGGAGGGAAACAACCAGTCCTCAGACCAGGTGTCCTCCATCTCCTCCTCATCTTCCTTTGGTCTCTCAGGCCTCCCAATGTTGTCTCCCTCTTCCGCCTTCTTCTGGAGCAGATGAATTCCTAAGATGGGAATCTGGAGAGAAAGTCTGTATTCTTTTGAACCTTCCCGTTCTATATTTGACTTGAAACTTAAATGGTTGTTAGGGCAAAAACATTTTAAAACCCTAAAAGTACTGCTTTTATTTTGGGACAGCTACATAAGTGGTGCATGGTCTGTAAACAATATTGTTAGACCTGGCATTTCTTGGCGTGATTACCCCTGACTTTTTGCCTCTACCTCCTCTATTTTTGATGCTGTGATGGATTTCGTTTTACTGGCTTAGATGCTTTGGGCACTTTGCCACTGCTGATCAGTGTCAAAGTGCAAGTGCTCCCTGTGTAAAGTGTAATGGTAATTGGTTGTCCATAATTGGCATGTTTGTCTTACTAGTAAAGTCCCTAGTAAAGTGCACTTTGTGTACTAGGGCTAGTAATACATATGCTACTTGTGGGCCTGCAGCACTAATTGTGCCACCCACATAAGTAGCCCCCAAAGAGAGAACTCAGGCCTGCCACTGCAGTGCCTGCGCGCAGTTTGCTAAACTGCCATGTTGTCCTGACAAGTGCACTCACTTGCCAGGCCTTACCCTTCCCTTTTTATGCACATCAGACACCCCTATGGTATGCCCAAGGTGCCCCCTGGGCAGGGTGCAGTGTATGTGAAAGGTAGGACATGTACTAAAGTGTGTACCATGTCCTGACAGTAAGAATAAGTTTTCCATCCTCAAGAGTGTATTCTTCTCAGAGTACTGCACCCATGCCTGCTCCAGAAAAGTTGGTTTGTAATAAAAAAAAAAAGCTTAAGAGTGAAAGGGCCGGGCCTGTTTGTTATAGATCTGTTCTATAATAACAAGCTGATGTTTTTTTTTTTTCCTAGCAGGTATGCGTGGAGGGGAGAGAAATCATTAACCTTGTCAACCAGTTCAAACGCAATTCTCCTAGACACATACTAACCACAGACTACAAATTAAGAGTTTAGAAGTACATTGGAATCAACATAAAGCCAAATCTCCGAATAAAGTTGAGTCGGTGCAGCATACACAAGACAATTAACTCAAGAAATAAAATGCAGAGGATCAAAAAGCATGAGTCCAAATTTCCCTGCATTGAGGGTTGATGAAAATAAAGCATTAATCTGTCCCTACACTGATGCTAATGTGACATCCCTACTTAAGAGTACTTCAGGGCAGAAAAGAGAAAAGGTGTCAGCATGTGGAGTCTTCCATAGAAGTCTCCCAACACCAATGGGTAGGGTAGCATGAAGCTACACAGCTAATTCTAAGATGCTCTCTCTCCGAAGGCAGAAAATAAGTGGGCTCTCTCCCTACTTGCAATGTTCCAATATCACAGGAATCATCCCAGAATTCCTTTTGGATCACGCCATCCACTCTGGACATGTTCCAACAGGTAGTTTTCCAGAGGACAGTGATGTTCCCGAACAGCAACATAACGACCTTGATTCCCAGGCCTTCTCCGGTGTGAGAATACAACAGTTCTCCTTATCGGCCTTAACCCTCAATGTATCCTCTTCTATCCTTGCCTAACTCCTAAAAGAAAGACAATATTCTAACTAACAAGGGCGCTTCTTCCACCTGCAACTCAAACGTGAGAAAGAATGAAATCGACAATACACATAAGTTCACTGATAATTCTAAGGTGAGTGCTTCCAGGGAAATGCATTTCAGGCCTACAAAATTCAGCTAACGTAAGAGAAATGGAACATGAGCTTCACAAATTGCATAGAGAATAAGGCACATTCGTTTAGTATTCCTACCTGCATTTAAAGTGACACGATCTAATGAACACCTTCAATAATAAATGGTTGTCATCTGCACAACATGATTCCTTCACGTTAGTGTTTTCTGCTAGTTACATTCAATTTTTACATTAATTCTTCAATTTCTACGTAATGACCTATATACGTCACATCTATGTTATTGCAATTCAAAGTCCTAACACCTTATGTTAACATGACAAACGATTATATGCGGATGCACTCTACACATGTGATTATGATGCACCCCTACAAATGAAAATGAATTTTGCGCTACATCAAGAGGAATCTAGTGACTACAAAAGGGAATGAGAACAAATTATCTGGTCATAGGCTAACATGCTTCTTTTGACTTATTCTTTAGCTGTTCGTTACTATTTGTGGTAGTTTTTCCAAACAATCATTTAATTGGGAAACATATTCAAGTGGGTTTTGCCCAGTTTAGGTTGTTCCTCCTGTGCTTATAGCCATTATTATTATTATTATTATTCATTATTTGGAAATTGCATGGCTACCTAAAAGGATTTCCCAGCACTAAGCTCATCACAATAACATGTGTCATACCTATTCACTATCGGAGGATTTAAAAGAGCCCAGTTTGTATCAGTTTACAGAAAACTTAAAGTGAGTGACAAGCTCTTAAGGCCAAAGCAGGGAGTTCCAGAGCTTAGGACCCAAATAGAAGAATTGGGTTGCAGTTCTCTGGGCTGAGACCGGAAGATACCAAGAATTTTCCTGAGCCATCTAAGAATACCAAAACAGGTGACAGCGACCTTGGTAATCTGGTGACTCATGGACAGCCTGTCATCAAGACAGACCCCTAGATTCTTGACCACAGGTACTGGAGTAGAAATATTGCCCATTTCTGCAGGCCATAGATGTGGTCTCCAATGGTAGGGGAGGTCACCCACCAACAGAACCTCCGTCTTATCCCCATTTAGCTTAAGGGAGTTGGCATTCATCCAAGATGAAACTTGAGTAAGACAGATGTTTAGAGCCTCTGCATTTTGATTCTCTTTAAATGACAGGGATACCATGATCTGGGTGTCGTCCATGTATGAGAAGAATGTAAGACTGTATGTTTCTACAATCTCTGTCAATGGCCTACATGGAGATTGAAAAGGGTTTGACTGAGAGTGGAGCCTATAGGCACCCCAGATGATAAATGGTAAGTCTTCAAATTGTGTTCATGTGTGTGTACCTGGAAGACGTGCTCTTGCAGAAAAGATCCTTAATCTTTGAAGAAGAGTGGTGTGGTTTACCGTATCAACATCTACATGACCCCTCTCGCAGACATTGTCTGATCCCACTGACTCAACATAATCTCCTAAGCAGATGACACCCAACTGATCCTCTCGCTCACCAAGGACCCCTACAATGCCAAAACCAACTTCTGCAATGCCTTGTAGCCAACTGGATGAGACGACTGCCTCCAACTCAACGTTGACAAAACTGAGTACTGATCTTCGGGAAGAACATCTCTGCATGGGACCACAGCTGGTGGCCTGCAGAACTCAGACCCACACCCACAGCGACTGACCATGCACGCACCCTCGGCATCATCCTCAACAGTCAACTGACAATGAAATGACAAGTTAATGCAGTCATCTCCTACTGCTTCCATACACTTTGCATGCTCTGCAGAATCTTCAGATGGATCCCAACTAACACCAGAAAGACAGTCAATCAAGCCCTCGTCGCCAGTCACCTTGACTATGGCAACACCCTCTACACCTTCATATCCTACCCAGCTCCCCGGAAGACTCCAGACCATTGAGAACACTGCAGGCAGAATCATTCCTTGATCTCCACGTACGAACCCACATCGCCCCCCACCTGAAAGACCACCACTGGTTCCCCATCCAAAAGAGATGCCAGTTCAAGATCCTCATGCATGCCTACAAAGTCCTTCATGACCTTGAACTTGCCTACATCAACCATTGAGTGAACTTTCACCAACCCGCTAAACACCTGCGTTCTTCTTCACTCGCACTCACACCCCCCCGCATCCATTGCAGCTGCAGCGGTGGCCGCACCTTCTCCTACATCTCAGCCAAGACCTGGAACGACCTTCCCTCCAGCTCCGAACGGCTTTCTCGCTGGCAGACTTCAGAAAGAGACTCAAGACCTGGCTCTTCGACAGAGACACAGTGCCCAGATTCCCCTAGGGGTGACAGTGCTGCACTTTACAAATGCTGTTTGATTGATTGATCAAATGCAGTGCTCTGATCCAAAAAGATCAACACAGCAGTACCAAGATTGTCTAGCTGATGCCTCCAATATTGGGTACACTGAAAAGGGCTGATTTGGTGCTTTGATAAGCCCTAAAGCCTGATTGCAAGGGGTGGAGCAAGCAATTTAGTTCAATGTAGGATGTGAGCTGTGTATTCATGTGTTTTTCAGCACTTTGCCCAGAGTTGGCTAGAGTAGACAAGAAAGAGATTGGTCTGTAATTAGACTATGAAAAAGGATCAACATTTGGCTTTTTCAAAAATGGCATAACCACAGCATGTTTCCAAGATTTTGAAACAATGTCTTCAGAAAGATATGCATTCAGAAGCTAGGTGAGTCAATCCAGAGATTGAGGGGCACACTTGCTGAACACAGCTGATAGACAGGGGTAGAGAGGAAAGCCTGATTTGGTGGCAGCAAGAAGTGAAGTGAAAGTCGTGAGGTCCAGGGGGTGAAACAAGCTCAGGGCACAATGCAATTGCATTGTACTGGATGGGTGCTGGGGTGGAGTGTAGCAGAAAAAGAGGCCTGAATGTCCGCCTCTTTTTTTATAAAAAGAAACCAGCTAACTCATCACACTGAGGTTGTGAGAGGGGGAAAACTGAAGCAAGGTTAGCGGGATCTAAGAGTTTTTTTTACTTCCTGAAAAAGTTATTTAGGGCAATTTGGGTCCAACATTATTTTGTCGGAGTAGAAGGAGGTTCTGGTGACAAGACAATTTTATTGATAGTCCTTTAAAGCCAACTTATACTTCTGTTTGTCCTCTTTACTGGACTTTCTTGCAGAGAATCATTATACCATGGGGTCACAGGCAGGGTTCTATGGTGCTTCCTGCTCATAATAGGAATTAAGGAGTAGGGCGATTGGACTCTAAAATGGAATTCAGAGCAGGGATGTTAAGTTTTACACAGCTCCTGCCAGCGGAGACTGACTGTTCTGTCCATGTGTGGACCCCCAAGGAGATAGAAAGGGAAAAAGGAACAGCAAAATGATCGGACCAAGATAAAGTAATTAGCTGGTCAACCTGCAGTCTCTTCAGGTTGGTGAATAGAGGGTCAAGCAAATGTCTAGCTTCATGGGTGAAAGCGTTCTTGATAAGCTGGATATCCACTGCCATTAAGCTCTCTGTAAGAGTGCGGTCAATTTTGCAGGCTGGATTGTAAATGTGAATATTAAAATCACCAAGATTGGCAAAACTGGTGTATTTGAAGATAATACAAGAGTAATACAAGAGTTTCAATTACCCACAGATCAAGGTGGGAGACAGATTAGGGCTCCAGACATAGTGAAATTCTTAGCTAAAGAGAGAGAAAAGTAAGGCCTCACAGTCAGGAATTATACGTTTGTCCATTTTACAAACAAATTGTGCTTTAAAAATGATCCCAGAGAGACGTGGCCAAGATGGTGGAGTGAGCGGACGTGTTTTGCTCGAGCTCCGTCCCCGCATCGCTTCTACACAGCACCCGTATCCTCGATATTTATCACAGGAGGCTCCCCCCTGCCGAGGGGCATTGGCGATACCTCAGCGCCCTATCAAAAGCAGGCCGTCCTCATTCTGAAGCGAGGAGCTTTGGGCACAGTTCTCCCCCAAGTGATTGAGGCGCTGCGCTGACTGGAGCAGGGGGCTCCTGGCTGCCCGTCTGAAGCTACGCTTGGGCCCGCTCTGGTTCGGCGACGAAGGCACTGGGTGTGATCCCGTTGGCACCGAGGGCTGAGGCGAGGGAACAACACTCCATCGAGCCTGGAAGTGTGAGGGTGGGCCCAGGCCCGGGAAAACTACATAGCGTGGGTGTGGCTGGGTCCGCTCGGTGGACTTTGTGAGCGATCCCTGGACTGCGGCCCATCGTATAATGGGGAGGCTGCGGAGGGGCGAAAACGTACCTGTGACTTCGCCGACTTGGAGCTTGGGTGTTGCTTAGCCTCCTGTTGTTGACTGCAGCGGCGTCCCCCGGAGTTGACGATGACCGTTTGCCCCCTGGAAGTCCGGCCGTCTGGGACACAACTGCGGCGGCCGGTAGAGAGCAGTGAGCGGCAGCGGGCATAGAGCTCACTTTTCATTGCAATTGCATGGTGTGTCATGCTATCACCATGGGGGCCTAGTGCGGGGGAGAGGAACTGGAGAGAGCCGCCTTTGGCGATGGGCAGCGCAGCTAGAGTGGGCCTCATCTAACTGAAGACATGCAGAAGCGCGCTCGTTTGCACTGTGGTTCTGAGCAGCCTGCATGATATTGTGCCTCTCTGGTGTATTAGTGCTCACTTGCCTTTGACGGAGGCCCACCTGCGGTGAATCTCATTGGCCCGAAGTGTTGAGACTGAGGGAGGGCAGTGGGGCGCATCCGGCCCTATATCTCACAGTACTACTTAGAGCTGGCCGCGGTGGTTCGGAGTCAGATTTGTGAGCTTATCAGACATGGTGGTTCTAGAGTGCACCCCTCATTGTTTCCCCACTGCCTGCTGCTGGGATCGCCTGTAGCCCTGAGGTGGAGCTAAGACAGAGGACACTTGGTGCCTCAAATTCGCTGAATTGGACATAGATCCTCCCCTGGGTCTGCACTTCGGCTGGGAGAGCAATACACCCCCTATCTGGAGAAGGGACAGGTTCACGTTGCTTCTTTACCCTCCGAGCAATGCTATGAGCGCTCGAGGCCCCGCTGCCCTACCCTTGTTACAGCAGCTATCACACATGTGAGGGGCAACTATCAGGGACAAATCATGGCGACTGCTAAAAATAAGAAGGAGAGATCGGTGCGTGACCTCCTTGTGAAGTCTACCGGGGAACTGCAAAGCACTGGGCAGGTTGCTGCTGGAGAGGGCGCTGAAGGGGCAGTTACCCGTGAGTTCCTGGAGTCCCTATTCGCTTCGCAGAGTGAAGACATTATGGCCATAAAACGGACCTGCAAGCCACCCTGAGAGAAGTGCGGAGGGATATCGATGCGGTGGACGAGAGACTGGCGGCTCTTGAATATTCCACGACGGCCAGAGACGAAGAAATTGCCGCTCTACAGCAAGAGGTCATCTGGTTGCAAGATCACAGCTCAATCTTCAGGCACACTCAGAAGACCTGGAGAACAGGTCAAGATGGAACAATGTCCGAGTTCGTTCAGTCCCTACAGGCGCAGAAGGTGAAGATCTAGAGGGATATGTCCAGGCATTGTTCTGCGCAGTTTTGAATGCCCCGGCGGAGACCACAGTTAAAATCGATCACTGTCATCGGGTGGGGCACCCTCGACAACCCAATCGCCCCCCCGGGGGATATCCTAGTTTGCGTAAATGACTTTAAAGTGAAGGAGGAGATTCTTAAGGTGGCCCGCTCCAACCAAACGCTACAATTCAGAGATCACACGCCACAGCTCTTCCAAGATCTGGCAGACAGCACTCTTCAATAGCTGAGAGACTTCCGACCTGTGACCAATCATTTGAGGTCATCTGGAATAGCTTACTCCTGGGGCCATCCATTCTGCATCATTTTTCGCTATGAAGGTAAACTTCAACAGCTCCGTTCTCTAGCGGAGACCTGCAAACTGTTATACCTGGATCCAGACAGCCTGGCCTCACAGCCCACGGTCACAGGGATTGGGGCTCCGGCCACACGCCAGCGGGGCCCACGGTCTGGGTCGAGATTGGACCGCTTACGCCATGACCCTGCAACAATGGTCAAAGAACGATCTGCGGTGCTTCGGACACTCTCCGGCGCACAAGGGGACTCTCTAACTCTAATGACTGAGGTATTGCTGGATGGGTGCGCTGCTCAGCATGATTTGGCCTGGGGCATTGGGGTTGATTACATTAATGATGGGAGCCTTCCTTTGCTCTCTTGGCTGCCCCCATATTTCTTGGCCCCCCTTTAGGAAGGACACTATGTACTTTTTCCTTTTGTTTGTATTCGGATTGCTGTTTTGTTTGAATTGTTTTTGGGTGGGTAGGGATCCCTCTCCGGTGAGCCTCCTAGAATATCCCCTTCAGGTATTGTCTCTCATGGTATTTTTAGTTGGTCAGCAATTTCTTTGGCTTGCTAAAACTCAGTGGTACAATAGCCTAACTTACATAGAATCGCTATCCCCACCAGGCATATGGAGATTAAAATAGTTAGCCTCAATGTTTGCGACCTTAACAACCCTGTTAAGCGGAAGGCGATACTCTCCCTATTTGTTTGCTTCAGGAGACTCACCTACTCTGAAAAGATACACACAGGATGCAAGCTAGAGGGTTTCCCTGTCAGTACTGGTCCCCTGGGAAGGGTAAGAGGGGTGATGTGGCCATTTTGTTTTCCAAGCGCTTTAGGGGCACAGTGTTGGGCTCTGTGGCTGAGATTAAGGGGCGGTTGTTAGCCCTGAGGGTGCGGATGGGTACTTTTCACTACACTGTAGCTTCAATCTACTCCCTAATGAGCATCAAGAAGATTTCTTGATGGAAGCAATTGCCAAGGTACTTCACACACCTGACCCTGCAGTAGTGGTGGGCGGAGACCTGAACTTGGTGATGGATTCGGAGTTGGACCGCTCTGGCTTGAGGACGGGGGGAGCGGGAGCCCTGTCTCTATCTGGTAGGGAGTGGCTAGAGGAATGTGGTCTGAGAGACGCCTGGCGTGGCTTGCACCCCAGCGACCGTGACTACACATATTATTCTGCGGCACATAAATCCTACGCTCACTTGGACCACTTTCTTGTCACTTCTGCTGCCTGGGAAC
This sequence comes from Calotriton arnoldi, assembly GCA_963921515.1. Lineage (NCBI taxonomy): Eukaryota > Metazoa > Chordata > Amphibia > Caudata > Salamandridae > Calotriton > Calotriton arnoldi. Next base: position 1,171,215 of record CAWUFW010000579.1, read on the forward strand.
GCACCCAGGCCTCCTCTATCGAAGCCCGTTCACTCTCTGATCACACACACATCACTCTGACTATGCGCACTTCCTCCCCCGCACCCTCAACGCCACAGTGGCGCCTGAGAGATTCGATGCTGTCGTCCCCAACAGTTGTAAATGCGCTACGGACAGCATTGATGGATTACATTACACTTAATGATGACGGATCCACAGCTCTGTCTTCGGTATGGGAGGCACTCAAACTGGTCACTCGCGGGGCCTTAATCGCTAAAGCTGCACATGAGAATAAGATACGAAGGGCTAAAAGGGAGGAGCTCGAATTGAAAGTAAAGGAACTAGAGGTAATTCACAAACGCTCCGGAGCCCCTCGGATCTGGAGACAACTCGAGATGGAACGGCTCCACCTCCGGCGTCTAGATTTGGATAGAGCTGAACACGCAGTAATGCGACTGAAGCATAAATACTTTGTGGGAACAAACAGAGGGTTTCACATGCTAGCGCATTGCTTGCGCAGCAAGCAACACATGCAGGCAGTAAAAACGGTGCTGGGAGCCCAGGGGGTGGAGGTCTCCGAGGATCTTGGTATTGCTGATGCCTTTCAGGCCTATTACTCAGAATTATACTCTGCTGAACCCCTACTCCCCTCAGATCCACACGCCTATGTTAATGGGGCGGCGGTCACCCCTCTCCCGTCTAGCGAGGCTGAAAATCTTGACGCATCTAACAGTATTGAGAAAGTGATAGCTGCAATTGCACCGATTGAAGCCCTTGAAGGCGCTAGGACCTGATGGGTTCAGTGCAGTCTTTTATAAGACTTTTTGCACTGAGTTAGCTCCTTTGCTCACTCGTTTGTTTAATTCATTTGCGGATACCGGTACACTCACCGAATCGATGCGCCAAGCCTTGATTACCATAATACCCAAACCCGGTAAGGACCCCTTGTTTCACAGCTCGTATCGCCTGATTTCATTGCTAAATGTCGACACAAATGTATTCGCTAGTATCCTAGCCCAGCATCTGAACCCTCTGATGCCATGCCTAGTGGATCCAGACCAGGCTGGATTTATTTCCGGTCGACAATGCGGGGACAATACTAAGCGGATTTGCCATCTAATCGATAAGGTTCAGCGTTCCCACGAGGAGGCCTTGTTATTAGCGGTTGATGCCGAAAAGGCTTTCGACCGGGTACACTGGCCTTATTTGCTCGCTACCCTAGGACGCTTCGGCATGGGCATGAGTTTCCGCAATTGGATTGCGAGTATATATAGCTTCCCTAGCGCCTCGGTCAAGGTGAATGGTGTACGATCTCGCGGTTTCACAATTGGGAGAGGTACAAGGCAGGGCTGCCCCCTCTCACCATTGCTCTTTGCTCTCTACATGGAGCCCTTCGCACAAAGACTCTGGGACAACCCTAACGCACAGGGCATTCCATTTGGAGCTAACCGACATTTGATCAGTCTTTATGCCGATAACGTTATATTCTCCATCGCTCACCCCCTGACTTCGCTTCCAGCTATTGTGGCGGACCTGCACGCCTTTGGCCGGGCATCAGGTTTTAAAATCAATTTGCAGAAGTCGCAAATACTGAACTTGACTTCTAAACAGACCACCGTGGGAACCCTACGGGCTCAGTTCAATTTTGACTGGGTGACAGAGGAAATAACATACCTGGGGTTGGTCCTCAATAAGAGCATAGCAAAAAAATCCAAAGCTATCTATTCTAAAATGCTCACTCGCATACGAAAAGACTTGGTGCAATGGCAGCGCCTGCCGCTGTCGTGGCTAGGCAGGCTCACTGCAGTTAAGATGAACGTCTTACCAAGGGCACTGTATATTTTCCAGACTCTTACCCTCCTCCCGCCCTCGGGTGTGCTCCCTAACATCCAAAGGGAGATTGAGCGTTTCATCTGGGGTCCGGTTTCCCCTAGGCTGTAGAAAACTTTGTTGCAGCACCCCAAAAGGGAAGGTGGCCTCGTGCTGCCAAATGTGAACCGCTATTTTCAGGCGTCATTACTATGATACTTAGTGGAATGGAACCGTCTGGTGATTGATCAGACGGTCGCAGGGCGCCATATATGGAGGTAGGTGTGGTTGCCTAGGTCCTCTCGTGCTTGGGGGCTTTACTCTTCTTCGATAACGCGGCCAACCTTGCAGGTTTGGGACAAGGTGGCCCTGTCAGCGAACCTCACAACGTTCCTGTCGCCTATGTCCCCCATATTCTCAAATCCTGACTTTCCGCCTGGTATGGCTAAGGGGGTAGACACACGCTGGGTGAGGGGAGGATGCAAGCGATTGGGCTGCCTGTTTGACCATAATGACTATATCCCCTTTACACAACTCGCGGTTGACTATGACCTATCTTCCTCAGACCACTTTCTACACGCACAAATGTTACATTGGGTATTGGGTGCTTCCACTCTTCCCCTGGCAGGCAGGCCAATGTGCCCGTTCGAAAAGTGGCTATTTCTTAAGAAAGATGACCAAAAACTCATTTTTGAAATATACTCGTTTCTTTCCCTGGACACTCGCAAGGTCAGATCTGCGGGTCAGAAGCGGTGGGAGGCGGAAATTGGCCGGACACTATCAGACAAAGAGTGGGAGGACATTTTTTTATAGGACTCATCATACTGCACACACCATGGGTCATACCGAAACATCGTACAAAATCATTTCATATTTGTATTACACTCCCTCCTGATTAACAAAATGGAACTCCCAATGCGAAGGACTATGCTGGCGAGGATGTGGGAGCCCTGGCACTCTCCTTCATTTGCTATGGAATTGTCCAAAATTAAAGGTAGACAGATGGCCCTGGCACTTAATGCCACCCACCGGGTGCTTTTATCTTGTTGGAAGACTGATAGACTCCCGGAGCACACACAGTGGTTCCACCAATTGTGGTCCCTCTTGGGAATGGAAAGATTGTCAATGGCCACCCTGGGGGATAAATCTGACTATGTGAAGATTTGGGCCCCCTTTATATCTATACTCTCTTGTGAGTTTCGAGAGATTACCTGTCCCGTTTACTTGCGAATTTTAAAACTGATACCGGACCTAGCAGGGAGAGACTGAGACCGTTGCTTCTGGGTAGGAACCATCAGGGGAGGGTTGGCTTGCTGTTCCCATGGTTGGCTTTATTTATGCTCCTATTATTGATTCACGGCTCACTCGGAGAGGGTTTGGGAGAGGAGGGAGAGGGGGTTTAGGTCCCTCTAGTGAGGATGTAGAAGTGTTTCTTATGTTGTGTTATTGTTTATTTGTTTATGAAAAGGCAGACTTTTCGACTTAGTAACTGGCGTTTTTGCCTAAGGTTTTTATTATATAGGCACCTTATACAGTTGGCTGTTGGTCACCTCAAGTATTGAAGTTAGTATGTACCTGGCCTCAACTATCCCCCCTTCTCTTTGTTGACGCGGCTGGCCCAGGTTGGGTTGTAGGCGACTTGCAGTGTATTTAATTTGCATAAGAAATGCCATATTTACTGGTTCCTTTTTTACTTGATGACCTTTCACGCAGCCAGCCCATTGGGTTGTAGGCAAAGATGCGGTGTAATGTTTTCATATATACTCTGCTAATAAAAACCGATTTCATCCTAAAAATTATAACAATACCACTGCCTTTCTTGTCTAGGTGATCAACTCTGTGAATACATTAATCTGAGGGCAGTGCAGCAACAATATCTGGTACTGAGGCCTCATTAAGCCACGTTTCTGTTAGAAAAATAGCATCAGGACCATGGTCAATTAAATATCAGATTAGTGTTTGACTAAAGAACGTCAGTTTATATTAAAGAATCTAAAGCGGTCAGGGCAAAACTACCTTTAAGGTGTGGGTGTAGGCCATCATTCAGGGCTTTAGGCACTGGATGAGGGTGAGTAATCATAAAGTCACAATATGAGCACTTTCCCCCCACTGAATATGGATCCAAAGAGGAGTGGCATGCTCCAGGAGTAGTGGGACGGAGGATCAATAAGTGGAAGGCAGAGCAAACCATCATACCTGACAATGGTGGACTAGCAATCCTGGCCCCTGGTCCCATTCGAGTGCGAACAGGCACAGACGGGCTTGCCTTTGGCACGCAGTCAAAAAGCCAGTGGCCCGGACACACCAGGCCGTGATTAAATAGGCTTGCCAAGAGCAAAGAATAAGGGCTGCAGGACGTCAGAGTGCTAAACACTCTGTAAATATGGCCCCACAAGATGGCTGCCGGATAGCTTAGATTCCCCCAAAACATTTGATTCTCAGCAGAAATCAACAGTGACTCCAACACAGTTATGATTCAGCAGTTAGTAATTGCAACAGCACTCAGTGATTAGCAATAGGTCAATATTAAAAAATGGCTAATTTTAAACAAATCGTGAGAACAGGCTTGAACGATGACACTTACTGTAATGGTAGCCATGTCTAGATAAGTGTGAGATTTCCTCTCAAACAATAATTCAACCACGTGGTAGCTTTAGGTTGGCAACATATAGCAAACAAAGCTATAGGCAATATTCTGTCCCAAATTTTCCTTCTGTATCAAGTAATTTTTAAGTTAACTTTAAGGTAGAATAAAACCTTTCTACCCGACTATCAGTATCCTGATCTAGCAAGTTAGCCTTGGAAGACAAGTATAACAAAAGGCTTCGACCTGGCTTTTGGTATTTGGGTGGTTCCAATTTAACCTAAGGGTATTGCCTGTGGATAATATGTTGCTGTTGCAAGAGGAATTCCACACAAATTCCAAGTAGGTTTTCCACTGTATGTTTATTGAAGCAACAGCTAGTAATATGAATGGAGCCACAGTTGGCGCACCCTCCGCATCGGCCGCTCAGCAGTAACTGCCCTAACCAAAACCGAGGGTAGCATGGGCCCTGACATCCACATTCAAACATAAGCGAAAAATATATAACATATTGAGCACATGAGGAGGCTCATGCCATAACAAAAGATGCACCACACATTCAAAGAATAACACTCCATGAAAGAACACATGAGATCCATGAGAGAACACAGAGCGTAGAGAACACTCTAAGCAGAATGCTAAGCCTGAGGGAGAGCTCACTCTGCACAGAGATACATACCTACAACAGTTGCATAGTTCAAAGCTACAGGAATATTCTTAGATCCATACCCATTTTTGAAAATGGCATGTCTATTACGGGAATAGGCTGTAACTGAGCTTTGCTAGGCATTAGTCAGAATGGGACTGAATAATGTGTTTAATTATATTTATATATTGCTCAACTCGAATGAATTAGGCATTCTAATGCCCATTCTATGTTTTATGACCTCCTGCCAACTGCTGTACTAATGCCAAGGATTGAAAGATGTATCCCAACTCTGATACCACTTTTGAAGTGTTGGATATGTACAATACAGCCTTTATTTGATGTACACACTACAGCTTCATTTTCTGAAAATCTCCTCTAGCCCATCAGTTGGCTGAAGGGGATTATGAGGACATGTGGCTACTAGGTGAGTTTAACTAACTCACAATGGGGTAGGATATCATCCATACCTAGGGAATGGCTTCAGAAACATAGGTAATTATAACTTTGATTTTAAATACACTCCCATGCTAATAATATTGAACACATTTCATGTATAGACTTTGTATTTCATTGTGCATCAACAGAGTATCATATCTGGCACCCATATGTATGTGAACCCACATTGAATGCAGGTTTGGTGTTCTCAGATTTCTTGACCACACAGGAGATGCCATCCTGAAACACCAGTTCTACCCTATCAGGACTTCACATCACAAAAATCAAGTCTTCATGTAATATGTATCCACTAACACATCACTCACTGTATTCATTTATAACTTGCATGTCATTACTCTCAACATCATTCAAATACAGTATGCTCTTCCTAACCACAAAAACTAGGGTAACACCATTCGTATACGATAGTGGTTTAAAGGTCAGCAAGAGTGTTTTATTTGTTGAAGCAAGAGCCCTCACCCACCCAGAAGGGTGGCATGCTTCATCATTGGGGTAGATCCTCATTGGACCAAACCTGCAATAACCCTATGCATGGGCTCTTTGCCAGAGAGTTTTCTTCTCAGTTTACCATACAGAAATTGAATGGACTTGGTATTCTTCAGAAGCTCATCGTTAGTTGAATCTGTAGAATGGTAAAAGTGAAATTAAATCTAACCAAGGTACCCCTCTGGAGGTACTTTTATTCCAGGGGTCCCTGTTAAAGTTTAAAAACAAACAGGAATATACTAGGAAGTAATGTTCCAAAATAATCACCTAAATGTTCAACATATTTCTTGGCCAATTAGTCTCGACAGATCCACGTCAATTAATCAGGACCGAATGAACCTAATCTACATATAGTGGGTCTCTAATCAAATCCATAAAGTGCACTCACACAGATGATCACCCAGATATGTGTTCACAAACTTTTGATGTTTTGCAGGCACCGTGGTCTTGTTTTTGTAGGAATTGTACATGTCCTGATACCCTCCCATAGATGGGTTTGCCAGGTATTTATTTTTACTAAGTCAACACATCTCCCACTACTTCTCCTACACTATGAGTTACCTACTTAGCACCTGTCTTGGTTGTTATTCTATCAGTCTTATAATTGGGATTGTTTGACAGATTAGATTATCAATCTGACTAGTTTACCGGCAAGGTAATGAACCTGACCCTATTTTTTTACTTCTTCATATAACTATTTGCCGGAGGTCCTCTTTTAACTTGCATGATTTACCTTTTTGCTTACTGGCCCTCAGGTTTATCACAATCGTTTGGTGAAAAACAAAATAAATAAACAGGAATTTTTCCCCACATACTTTTGAGATTCACTAATATACCTATCAATTTCACTTAAAGACTTATGCCCACATGGTACACAGTGAGGCTAATGTTTTTTTGGATTGGTGATAGAATATAAGACACCTAGGTATTTCTGTTTACTAGTAGATATTTTAGGAATGCCTACTATATTGATTCTGATGTACCTTCATGCCTATGATATTTTTCAGCCTTGAAAAGGCCCCAGGCCTGCACACTGCTTTGGGGTGAAATATGTGATGGCTACTATCACATCAATTGAAGAGCATGGAATAAATCCTTTCCATTTCATGAATTGGATTACTTCTACTTTTTCTTCATCTATTCAAAAATTGATGACTGCTACTACCAGTGCATACTATTTTTAAGATATTATGTTGGACACTATCTCGACTGTTTGATACATGTCAGAATTACATGAATTTACCAGATGTGTGATGCTTTATCCCCTAAAACTGAAAAAATCTGTCTTCAATATATAGTGAGGGGAATGGGTTCTGTCCTCAAGGGGTTGCATACACACACTTATAGGAACTAACAAAACAAGATATTGTTTAGGTATTAAGTCCTGAAGACCCCTATCACAGTTGCCAATAGATTTTCTACTCGAGAGGCAGCAAAATCAACTTGAATGGTCATGTGCTCCTGCGCACCGCATTGTTCCGTGTGCGCTGATTTTTCAGCACTGCCTGCGCTACTGACTAAATTTCAGCTCAATCAGTGTGACAAGCATATTTTCCGCCCGTTGGTGGAACTCTGTGATATATTGCTGAGTTTTTATGTAACTCCATGGAATTCCGCAGAGTGGAACTCCCTGAGCGCCACCCACCCCTAGTTAACAAGCAACCTTGGGTCCTTCAAGAGATTTCAACAGAAGTTGAAGGCATATTGAGAAGCGTACAAGGAAAATTTGAGCGTTATCTCCTCATTTATTTGAAATGAATTCTCCCAGAAAGTATCCTGTTTGGTTCTAATGTTTAGTTTGGAAGAATGTTGTTTAAAAAGATCATTATTGGTTATATCCTTGTTTTTGTAATATTTTGGATTTTGAATGTGCAAACAGCTGACACGTTTTTCACCCTACTTGGTCTATTGGACCAGGGCTTTCTCAAGGCTGCAAAAGATGTAACGTGACAGTATAAGTTACAGCAGAATTCCAAAAACCAGTTGTGAAACACCACCAGGTGCATAATTTGTGACATTCGTGAGTGCCAACAGTAAGGTTATGCGAAAGGGTGTTGACAAAGTAAGAAAGAAAAAATAAAACCAATAACAAGACTAAGGATTTCTAAAAATCACCAGAGAGGTGGTAGATGAGGGGTGCTCAGGAATTTAGTGACAGGCAAAATGGTGCAAGAAAGACGTTCGTGGGCATTTTAAAAAAGACTGCGTTCTTGGGTGCTGGCGAGAGGGAAGATTAAAAATTACAGTTAGTGCCTACGAGAGAAATTGCTGGATGCGGTGCATCTTCTATGCTAGATGTATGCTTGGTCTAATAGTCATGCAAAGATTTAGATAGGGTCTGGTCTCGTTTATTTTTTGATTAGATTAGTAAGGTTAATGATAGGGCTTGGGCCTGTGGTTGTGCACTTCATTATTTGACAGCATGCTTAGTGAAAGAACAGAAGATAGGGCATTACACAGTAGTACAATACAAATATACCTTATTGGATAATCATAGCAACAATGAGCAGTTTCCTTCAGATTAGGTATATAATATAGTACATCAATTTTCAAGCCAACAAATATACAAGCTGTAATCTGTAAAGGAGGAAAACAAAAGGGGGAAGGAGCCATAAGCAAGAGAAAAAAAGTATCCAGTTCCTGATTAAACATAGTAATCAGAGCTGTAAAATGTAGGCATTAAGTAATACAATAACAAGTAGGAGAGAGAAAGAAACACCCCTCTAATTAGCCATTCCACTTTATACAGTATTTGCTTCGTCTATATACCTACAGATCTAGTCACATGACGATTTGATAACAGTATAGCAGGGTCCTGATTCGGTCCTGAACAAAGACGACGAGTTTGGAAGAAAAGAAAGCAAACTCAGGACAGTTTGGGGTTTGGATCGGTTGTGACTCGAAAAAAAGAGTTCTTAACTTGCTGTCATAATAATAACTCAGAGTAAGGTACAAAAAACCTGGTCAAACCATATAAGGCTACACGATGTCTGCGCTCGGATGATCTCTACCTGGCCGAGGTCCCCAGAATTAAGAAGGCCAGAACAGGTGGCCGCTGTTTCTCCTACAATGCTTCCAAGCTATGGAACGCACTCCCTCCTCCTATCCGTAAGGAGGTGAACCACCTGACCTTTCGGAAACGCTTGAAAACCTGGCTATTCCCATAAACCCCCCCTTTTCCCCTAGCCACCTCCGCAGCGCTGGGATGCCTCCGGGTAGCCATGCGCTATATAAAAGCTCCTAAAAAAGAAAAAAAAAAGTACAAGAGTGAATCTTTACAAAAAATGGCAGTATCAAGTTAGACTAATTCCTTTATAAAAAGAACTGCTGGGTTGAGGATGCAGGCTAAAAGCGAGTCCGCTATGTTTTAGTAAGGAAACTAGTCTTTAGCATGTTAAATACAGAATGAGGCAGAAAACTATTGCCCGTGTGAATAGCAATATAAATCACCAAGAAAAACAGGCATAATCTTACTGTATTTCCAGCAGAACAGCTGTCCCGGGACAATCCCTCATTCTGAACGTCGTGGTAGTCTGACGGCGTTCGGAGCTGGCGCCATCTTTAAATAGGCAAATCTGTGGGTTGTACGTGACTTTGTCACTGCTCGCTAATAGGCGCCATTTCTAAAAGGTGATACATGTGGTGGAATAATTTACAGTAAGCATTGTGAAGTGGATATTTGATGATTGGTGCCGATAGTAACCTATTTATATTCAGGGTTGGCCATATCGAGGTGAAATAAAGTTGTAGAGCATCTAGTTAGGATGTAAAAACTCCTTGTGGAGTCAAAACCGTTGTAGATGGAAACGGGCGCCATCTTTTAATGGGCAGGTCTATGAGATGTTCCTTAGGATAGTCACTGCTACGATAGGCGCCATGACTTAATGGGCACGCACAAGATTAGAAGTATTCTGATTATAGGTACAGTATTAATTCCTAAAGGGGATGAGAGCAACAGTATGTCAATATGGATTGCTCTAAGGAAAGATATATGTTTAATTGTTTGAAATATGCGGGACTCAGCTTGAAATAGAATTAAGCCAAACGTCATTTTATGAACATAATTCCGTGCTTAGAGCCTCAGAAGCCCGCTACTCAGTAAGAGCGATTATTTGATGCAGCAGGACGAATGCCAAAACTGAAGAGAGCTTTCTAATAGGGCATTCTCATACTATTTCACCAAACGGACGCCATCTTGTTGTAATAATGCCCATGGTGATTCAAGTCAGATATTAGATAAGAGGGGAGAAAATCAACTTCTCGAGCCAATGGGTATGCAATTACCCAGGTAGTCATGATAATAAGTAATGCTCTGTGAGCATACTTGTAGTTGGCATATAGTCAAGAAGATAATGGTGTGTAATCTATCATCTGACTTCCAGTTTCCAGCGTAGTTAACAAAAACATTTTTTATATATAGAGGAGAGAAGGCTCCTGTGTAGGAAATGGTAATTCTTCTAAGAAAGAATGGGACAAGAGCAGATATCACATCTCAAAAAGGGGAAACAAAAGACAATGGTATTTGTTTCGGGAAGACCAGGAGGATCTGGTTCCAGAAGTTGCGCTTAATTACACACTGATATTCGCCTAAAAGCCAATTGTGCCACTCATGTTCTTTATTCAGTCCTTTCTCTACTGTTTCCAGACGAATGATAAGGGCGCTATCCTGTTGGCGCAGCCGATGTTCAAGGTTACCTCCTCTCGCATGTTGTTTCAGTTTTTTAAGGGCACAGAAAGAGAAAGTGCGATGGTGTGGGTGGTAAGTTTCAAAATGTTCAACTAGTGGCTGCCTGGTGTCTGTTTTGTGGATGTTTCGGTAGTGTTCTTGAATCAGGATCTTGAGCGGTCGTATTGTGCTCCATATGAAATATTTTTCGCAGGGGCAAGCGATCAAGTATATTACATTTGAGCTTTCACAATTAATAAAGTCTCTAATTTGAAACAGATGACCATTCACTTAGACGTCCTTGTTCTAGATCTTCCTAGTTTACAGATCGAACAATTGGAGCAGGTGTAAAATCCGTTGGGCCGATGCAAGAAGGTTGGAGGATCTTGTTTATTTTGGAAGAGAGATGGACTGAGTGTCTAAGAGATTTTTGCTTCGAGAGAAACTGAGTTGTGGTGTGTCTGTGAGGATTTTTTGACAAATTCTACATCTGAACTGCAGTTGATGCGTGCTCGAAGGTATTCTCCTGATGGAATGTTAGCAATTGTGTGATGGTGGTGACTGCTGGAAGCATGTAGAATGGAGTTGGCGGCTGTTGACTTTCTGTGAATTTTGGTGTGCAGGGTGTTGTCTTCGATGTAGATTGTAAGGTCCAGAAACTCGATTTCTTTTTTTTAAATTGTGTGGGTTATCTCAATCTCCCATTTGTTTGGGGTTCAGCAGTCACCCCCATCACACAATTGCTAACATTCCATCAGGAGAATACCGTTGAACACGCATCAACTGCAGTTCAGATACAGAATTTGACAAAAAATCCCTGGAGATTACAGGAAGATTAGAACAAAGGGGATATGAACAAGAACTTCTATGCCTAAACAGATTGCAACTCCCTGCTACGCAATAACCGTTCGCAAGATCACAAACCAGTTATCCGTTTCCTAACTCACTATCACAATGGACAGCAATATATACGCAAAACCCTTAAAAAACATTGGAATCTCTTAATACAAAATCCCACGGTGTCAGATGTCCTCACAGACACACCACAACTCAGTTTCTCTCATAGCAAAAATCTCAGAGACACTCTATGTCCATCTCTTTTCCAAAATAAACAAGATCCTCCAACCTTCTTGCATCGGCCCAACAGATTTTACACCTGCTCCAATTGTTCAATCTGTAAACTAGGAAGATCTAGATCCAAGGACGTCAATGTGAATAGTCATCTGCTTCAAATTAGAGACTTTATTAATTGTGAAAGCTCAAATGTAATATACTTGATCTCCTGCCCCTGCGAAAAATATTACATAGGGAGCACAATACGTCCGATCCGGATTCAAGAACACTACCGAAACAACCACAAAACAGACACCAGGCAGCCACTAGTTGAACATTTTGAAACTTACCACCCACACCATCGCACTTTCTCTTTCTGTGCCCTTAAAAAACTGAAACAACATGCAAGAGGAGGTAACCTTGAACATCGGCTGCGCCAACAGGAAAGCGCCCTCATCATTCGTCTGGAAACAGTAGAGAAAGGACTGAATAAAGAACATGAGTGGCACCATTGGCTTTAGGCGAATATCAGGGTGTAATTAAGCGCAACTTCTGGCACCAGATCCTCCTGGTCTTCCACAAACAAATGCCATTGTCTTTTGTTTCCCCTTTTTTGAGATGTGATATCTGCTCTTGTCTCATTCTTTCTTAAAAGAATTATCATTTCCTACACAGGAGCCTTCTCTCCTCTATATATAAAAAATATTTTTGTTAACTATGCGTCTCTCTAGAAACTGGAGGTCAGACGATAGATTACACACCATCGTCTTCTTGACTATATGCCAACTACAAGTATGCTCACAGAGCATTACTTATTACCAGGACTACCTGGGTAATTGCATACCCATTGTCTCGAGAAGTTGATTTTCTCCCCTCTTATCTAATATCTGACTTGAATCACCACAGGCAATTAATACAACAAGATGGCGTCCGCTTGGTGAAATAATATGAGAATGCCCTATTAGAAAGCTCTCTTCAGTTCTGGCATCCGCCCTGTCGTATCAAATAATCGCTCTTACTGAGTAGCGGGCTTCTGAGGCTCTAAGCACGGAATTATGTTCATAAAATGACGTTTGGCTTAATTCCATTTCAAGCTGAGTCCCGCCTATTTCAAACAATTAAACATATATCTTTCCTTAGAGCGGTCCATCTTGATATCGACATACTGTTGCTCTCATCCCCTTTAGGAATTAATACTGTACCTATAATCAGAATACTTCTAATCTTGTGCGTGCCTATTAAGTCATGGCGCCCATCGTAGCAGTGACTATCCTAAGGAACATCTCATAGACCTGCCCATTAAAAGATGGCGCCCGTTTCCATCTACAACGGTTTTGACTCCAAAAGGAGTTTTTACATCCTAACTAGATGTTCTACAACTTTATTTCACCTCGATATGGCCAACCCTGAATATAAATAGGTTACTATCGGCACCAATAATCAAATATCCACTGCACAATGCTTACTGTAAATTATTCCACCAAATGTATAACCTTTTAGAAATGGCGCCTATTTGCGAGCAGTGACAAAGTCACGTACAACCCCCAGATTTACCTATTTAAAGATGGCGCCAGCTCCGAATGCCGTCAGACTACCACGACGTTCGGAACGAGGGATTGTCCCGGGACAGCTGCTCTGCTGGAAATACAGTAAGATTATGCCAGTTTTTCTTGGTGATTTATATTGCTATTCACACGGGCAATAGTTTTCTTCCTCATTCAGTATTTAACATGCTAAAGACTAGTTTCCTTACTAAAACATAGCAGACTCGCATTTAGCCTGCATCCTCAACCCGGCAGTTCTTTTTATAAAGGAATTAGTCTAACTTGATACTGCCATTTTTTGTAAAGATTCACTCTTGTACTTATACCTTACTCCGAGTTATTATTATGACAGCAAGTTATGAACTCTTATTTTCGAGTCACAACCGATCCAAACCCCAAACTGTCCTAAGGGGACCTCGAGTTTGCTTTCTTTTCTTCCAAACTCGTCGTCTTTGTTCAGGACTGAATCAGGACCCTGCTATACTGTTATCAAATCGTCAGGTGACTAGGTCTGTATGTATATAGACGAAGCAAATACTGTATAAAGTGGAATGGCTAATTAGAGGGGTGTTTCTCTCTCTCTCCTACTTGTTATTGTATTACTTAATGCCTACATTTTACAGCTCTGATTACTATGTTTAATCAGGAACTGGATACTTTTTTTCTCTTGCTTATGGCTCCTTCCCCCTTTTGTTTTCCTCCTTTACATATTATAGCTTGTATATTTGTTGGCTTGAAAATTGATGTACTATATTATATATCTACTCCGAAGGAAACTGCTCATTGTTGCTATGATTATCCTATAAGGTATATTTGAATTGTACTACGGTTTAATGCCCTATCTTCTGTTCTTTCACTAAGCATGTTGTCAAATAATGAAGTGCACAACCACAGGCCCAAGCCCTATCATTAAACTTACTAATCTAATCAAAAAACAAACGAGACCAGACCCTATCTAAATCTTTGCATGACTATTAGACCAAGCATACATCTAGCATAGAAGATGCACCGCATCCAGCAATTTCTCTCGTAAGCACTAACTGTGATTTTTAATCTTCCCTCTCACCAGGACCCAAGAACGCAGTCTTTTTTAAAATGCCCACAAACGTCTTTCTTGCACCATCTTGCCTGTCACTTAGTTCCTGAGCACCCCATCATCTACCACCTCTCTGGTGATTTTTTAGAAATCCTTAGTCTTGTTATTGGTTTTATTTTTTCTTTCTTACTTTGTCAACACCCTTTTGCATAACCTTACTGTTGGCACTTACGAACGTCACAAATTATGTACTTGGTGGTGTTTCACAACTGGTTTTTGTAATTCCGCTGTAACTTATACTGTCACGTTACATCTTTTGCAGCCTTGAGAAAGCCCTGGTCCAATAGACCAAGTAGGGCGAAACACGTGTCGGCTGTTTGCACATTCAAAATCCAAAATATTACAAAAACAAAGATATAACCAAAAAAGATCTTTTTAAAAGAACATAAGAAAATTGCTTTTCTTCCAAACTAAACATTAGAACCAAACAGGATACTTTCTGGGAGAATTCATTTCAAATAAATGAGGAGATGACGCTCAAATTTCCCTTGCACAGTTATATAAAAGAGGCTGGAAGGGTCCAGTGCCTCGAGCTAATCTCCTCTACCTATTGCAGACAAACACTGGCAATACCATCCAGGACCCCTGGACCTTTTTCACGCACTTACGGACACATTTGAGAAGCGTATGTTGAACAGAAAAAGGGATCCATGCTGCCTCCTGTCCTACTGGACTGCAGTCATATAAACATGTTCACTGTCTCAATTCTCCCTGTCACAGTGTATTCTAGTATGCCTTCCCCCCTCTGGCTTTGAACATACCCCAGGGTTTCCAAATGCTCTAGGAGGTATCTAGAACAGAGGAAAAATAGGTTTTGAGCCACAAGACCTTGATATACCCAGTAAATTGCTTAATTATTTTTAAACAAATATAGGCGCTGTCTATATCTATTGAAAGGCTAGGGGCAGGCTCTCTATCCCAGAAATAAATTATACATAATGAGAGAAGAAAGCAGACACAAAAGTTATAAACTCAGTTAGATCTGATTAAATATCATATAACAGATTATTCATTTGATGTTTAAGCATAGTAGTTTTATTATTAATTCCTTGGTGAATTAATGTAGCATTTTCAGTCATGATTTTATTTCAGTAAGCAAAACAGCAAAAGCCAACATGTGCTTCACTCATTGTGGCTCACAGGCCTTGGGCTTTTTCAAGGCTAGGGAAATCTGAGTAGTTGATCTCAGGAAAAAAAAACAGAATTTTGATCCATAATCAGTGAGATAGAGTGTTACTGTTGAATGTAGACTAAAATCAGAGCTGAGACGTAACTGGAAAATTCAAGGCTGGTCTCAGTGGTCAGTGGCCAGAGGTCCAGGGCATTATGTGGTCTGCAAATAGTAATTTGTGTTCTGCTTCTTAGTGTCTGGACTTACTCCGAAATCGTATGTGCCAGCATCTGTGGAGGAAGTTTAGGTTGTAATAGTCTCTGAAGAAGAGGAAGATAATGGTCAGTAATCTAGGAACACATTTCTGACACTCCATCCTGGTTGGTGGATTGAGCTTTGACCTTTACATCGTACTTGAACGTTAATTTTAATCATATAAACACTGTTTCCCAATTCTTTGCCATTCTGTGCTTTCTCAGCAGAAGGGAAGCTATTCATACTTTAAGGACTGACTTTGTACTCTGGAGCATTATGTTGATGCTCCCTTCTCATCTAAGAGGTTAGTCGCAGAGAAAGTACTTTGACACTGGGTAAGTAGGGAAAATATGCAAAGGTGCTAAGTGTGAGGAGTTGCTTTCATCCATGTCAGCATTTCGAAACATTTAAGCAGGAGAGTTTGGATGCCAAAGGGATGATATGACAGAGGGAGACCTGAGTCCAAGGACACTCAGGGCGAGGAAGATATGGGAAAAGGAAGACTAGAGGACAGGAACTCCCCTCGACACGGAGATATTACACTAAGGAATATGCACAAAGGAAAACATTGTACTATTACACAGGTACTACACATCAGCAATGTTACAGATCGCTCACTCATGTTAAATGAGAGGTTGCAAGACCTGTCCCCCAGAATAGCAGCATCCAAAAACTGCAGGTGACACTGGACACGATTGAATAGGTCATGTGGAAGCTTTTGTTCAAAATACAAGTAGTATGACATAACTTAATTTCAAGCAAATGATCATTTTAAACAGGTGAAAAATAAAAAAAAAGTGATTTCAGTGGTTTCTCGCATAAGGCAGAGAGGCCATCTATGTTGCTTTGTTTATATGAATGCGTGTACTGATGATGGTGGGGAGTGGGCAATGAGGTTTATTTTGTGCATGGTGTTCGTATGTCAGTTAGCTAAACCTTTTGACTTCTTCCTAGCAGTTTGTGCTATTTTGTACTAGTTTGCATCAAGGGGGGCGTATTATGGGTTATACCTGGGCAATCCCATTCAACCACCTATGCATTTTGAAACAAATATTTATCTGCCAAAGAAGGTATAGAAGAATTAAAGCCTCATTAAGGCAGGTGTAAAGTGTGAGAAATGTTTTCATTTCTAAAAACCTTTCCTACTTCGCAAGTGTATTGCACTGTACAGTACACATACAAAGTGGGAAAAGAGTTAAACTATGTTTAAGCATAATATTTTGTAATAGAACAGTAGTACAAAACCTATGCTTGACATGATGCACAGAGCCTTATGCTGCAGTGCAAGGGTCTGAGCATCGGCGCAAGGCAGCCAAAAGTGCACCAGTACAGTTTGAGAGAGAAATCATAGTAGATGTGGTGCTATTCTGCTCTCTCCCTTTCATGCAATGAAGCACAGCAACATTTGTTGCTGTACTGCCCTGCTTGGAAAATGTGTAGATCTGCCCCTAGGACTGTAACACACAGGATTGAATTGCAGCCCTTGCCATCCAGTGTTCCAGTTTTCTACTATTGACTTCCACCTATATGGGTCATCTTTATACTTCAGATATGATCAGTCATGCTTTTATCTGAAAGGTACATTGTATTAAATGAATAAGCAGCCATTTCTCTTAAGATAAATAAAGTCAGAAACGGACCAATATGTTTACTACTATATGAAACAGCAACCATTTTTAATGTAAGGCATTCAAATGCCCAAGGATCTTTCTCAAGCAGTGAAACTTTGCAAAAGATCTTGCTTCAGAAGATATCAGTTCATTTACTCACAAATTTGCATTGCCTTCTAGTACACATGTTGATGCCTCCTCTCTCGTTCATATATGAAATCGACCACTTCTTCCTGTTTGACTACAACCTGCCATCACATCTGCCCATTAAAATCACAGACACTAATGTTCTCCCTCCAACTCTGGGACATATTTAGAAGTCCCTAGCGCCATGGGTGCATCACTTTTTTTGACGCTCCGGTGGAGCTTCATGAAAGCCCATATTTACAAGGTTGCGCTAAGCCACTTTGCGTGCCTTATCAAAGCTTTGTAAATATGGCCCTCTACAATACAGTTTTCTACATCAAAGGTGCATGCAATGGGTGTTGCTGTGGGCGTTCCCGGCAGCACCCATGGCTTTTTGACACTGCTCCAGATTTACAAGGATCTGTCAATATGAGGCATGGCCAAAAACAAACGCCTTTCAAAAGAAGGCGTTAATGTGGCGCAAAAAGGAGAAATACTTTTATTTCTCCTTGTTATTTGCTCTTTCTATGTGTGCTGCATTTTGCAGCACACATAAAAGGAGCAAAACGCCATTAATGATTCTTTTTGTGCAGGAAGGTGCCCCTTTCTGCACAAACACAATCATCCCTGCAACGCAGGCAACCTGACACCATGGTGCCAGGGTGCCTGCATTGGCGCCAGGCAGCTTTTTTAGCACTGGCGCAGGGGTGAGCATAGGGATGCACTGTATTCTTATTAATACGGCGCATCCCTATATTTTGAAAATGACGCAACTCGGTGCAGCAAAATACCTTGCAGCACCGCGCTATGCCATTTTCATGTAAATATGCCCCTCTATGTGACTCCTTGTAAACTGTGGACCACATACAGGATCATAATTACAAGCCCCTAGCAGTACCAAAGCATCACTTTTTTTGAGGGTCCGGTGGTGCTCTATGAAAGCCCATATTTACAAGGCCGCGCTAAGCCACTTTGCGTAGCTTAACACAGCCTTGTAAATATGGCCCTCTGCAATGCGCTTTTCTGTGGTAAAGAGGTGTGCAATGGGTGTTGCTGTGGGCATTTCCAGCAACACCCATGGCTTCTTGACACTTCTCCAGATTTACAAGGATCTGTAAATTAACAAGGATCAGTAAATCTGAGGCAGCACCAAAAATGAATGCCTTTCAAAAGGAGGCGTTAATGTGGCGCAACAAGGAGTAATACTTTTATTTCTCCTCGGTTTTTGCTCCTTCTATGTGTGCTGCATTCTGCAGGACATACAGAAGGAGCAAAACGCCATTAATGATTGTTTGTGTGCAGGAACGTGTCCCTTTCTGCACAAACACAATCATCCCTGCAACACAGGCACCCTTGCACCATGGTGAAAGAGTACCTGCGTTGGCGCTAGCCAACATTTTTAGTGCAGGGTAAGAACAGGGATGCACTGTATTCTTGTTAATATGGTGCATCCCTGTGTTTTGAAAATGACGCAGATCGGCATAGCAAAACTTCTTGCTGAACAGGGCCATGCCATTTTCATGTAACTACGCCCCATACACTTTTATATGAAATTGTGAGTGAAATGAGGGATACTATAATAGTAACAAAGGCAGCCCAATAACCGGCTGAAGCCTGGGGCAGTGCAGCATGTAAATATACAGTGGTTCCCATCATATAAGAATAATATAATAAATCAATGTAATCAATGTAATCAAACAATAAAACTGTAATTTCCAAGTGTATAATGATGGGATATACACATAGACACAACAATAACAATATTATGATGTGTTTAATTTCATTGTTCACATAAAAGAGAAAACAGAAGAAAGTGGCCACACATGCATGAAGTTCAAGAAAGACCAACAGTGTGTTTGTATATAGTCTGCCAGTGGACCATACAAGCTCAAAAGTAGTGGTACAGAATTAATGCATTGTCTCACAAGGGCCTGTGAAAATCTTAAATCATTTCGTAGGTCCAAGCTATTATTTTAGCAATTAATTTATCCGGTACCACCACTCTCTTCCAAATCACCCTACCTTTGATAATGCAATTTCTGAATGTAGCCACTTCAAACCACTGCCTCGTGGCTGATGCTCACAAACACCTGCAGACACACACACACCCCTACACGTGATTCAGTTTTTCCTCCTGTGAGGTTTTTTAAGCAGCACAATAGACAACATATTGCCATTTGGATTTTGTGACTGCAGTTCCCTCCAGGGAAGGTCGGAAGGTTTTAGCCTGGCTAAGCAGTTCTCCACATTGTTTAGTGGCAGAACGCTATGTTAGCGGGTTTGTAAGTCAACAGAGACTTTGACTCACATGGGGTTTTGGGCGCTACTGAGAAGGGATGTAATGAAGAGGAACAGATTGCACACCGCCTATATGTCCAAGCAGAAGATGATGAAGGGCAAGCCCAGGGCCGTTTATACAACTAGGCAGGACTAGGCGGCCGCCTAGGGCGGCAAAAGGTGGAGGGCGGCCGGCGGGCGCAGCAAAAAACAATGACCTGAAATGGACTTAAACGCTGGAGCTTCTTAAATCAACTTTTGAAATTCGAGGAGATTCGGATTCCCGGCCATCAAACAGCAGAAGAAGTCAGAAGAACTCATGTTGGCCGGGAATCCGAATCTCCTCGAATTTCAAAACGAAAGCGCCTGTTCAATTCGAATGTCGACGTGACATCACGTGACGCCAGGGGCAGCAGGGGGCTGTGCGCGCGCGGCCGGCAAGACAAGAGGCAGAGAGAGTTCCCGCTGCGGCCTGCAGGCCTATCAGGTACCGGGGAGGCCGGGGTGGGATCCGGGCGGCTGCAGCATAGCTGCCAAGGTTTCAGTCTGCTATGTGTGACATTTTCATAATAGTGTAATTATGAGTGACATTTTCAACCACTATGAGTGACACTTTCGAGCGAACAAAACCAAGCAATGAGGACGTCTCGGACTCGCCCCAGCCAGCCCCCGCCGACGACTGCACTGGGCATTGTGCAAGCCTCGGAAGAGTGAGGTGGAAGCACACGCAGTTGTTCTTAAATTAAAAGAAAAGTGTGTGTGCTCATGGTCATAAAGTGTATTATGCCTTATTTTGTGTAAATAAATAAAAGCGGCACTCTGCAGACATGTGGTACAGTTGAATGAAATGGTTTTTTATTGTTTGAATCGACTAGAAAGGTGGTGAAAGAGACGAGAAGTAAAATAAAGTCACTGACTTTCATTCTTACTCTCGGTCTCCGGCAGCTAATGTCTGAGAGCTGTTATTTTATTACCTCGTACGTGGCTGACCAATTGAAATGGAAACAAACACCAGGGAAGATCTGCAGTACGAATCTACAACACTGTAATCACTATCTCATCCAATATATTCTACATATGTAATGTCGTCCGTCTTTAATATCTATTATCACTTTGGTCGTAGCAGTCCCCTGCAGTGCTGGATAGGACAGAGTCATATTAAGAGGACTTAATCTGCACACTTCTACAAGCCAGATAGAGTGACAGGGTCAGCGTTAACACTGGGCTCACTGGCGAGTGCCTGCGAATCTTGGCAAGAACAAAGAGCAAACTTAGCTGCCAACTGGGCATGGAAAAAACAATGAAGAAGCGGCTGACTTGCCGGTTTTAAAAATGCTTTTCCTTATCAACTTAGTGCTGTTTTCATATCGTAATCAGATGACGGCCCTCACAAAAATTAAAGATCTTAGTGGCTGCTCTAAAGGTTATGTTTACTTTACCGCCACCTTAATTGCCTCGCTGAGCGTATGGACCGCTGGCGTGCTCTGGGATGAACGAATCCAGCTCTGTGGCTCGCTGCAGGGGGTTCACTCAGCCGCGGGTGTGGTCGGCTCCCTCCGGTTGGATAATCATCCCTCTCTTCCTTCAGTGAGTTCATACTCTCCCTCTCGTCCTTCAGAGACGTCATGCTCTCCCTCTCTTTCTTCAGTGACTTCATACTCTCCCTCTCTTCCTTCAGTGACTTCATGCTCTCCCTCGCTTCCTTCATGACGTCATGCTCTCCCTCTTCCTTCAGCGACTTCATACTCTCCCTCTTCCTTCAGCGACTTCATACTCTCCTGCTCTTCCTTCATGACGTCATGCTCTCCCTCTCTTCCTTCAGTGACTTCATACTCTCCTGCTCTTCCTTCATGACGTCATGCTCTCCCTCTCTTCCTTCAGTGACTTCATACTCTCCTGCTCTTCCATCATGACGTCATGCTCTCCCTCTCTTCCTTCAGTGACTTCATACTCTCCTGCTCTTCCATCATGACGTCATGCTCTCCCTCTCTTCCTTCAGTGACTTCATACTCTCCTGCTCTTCCATCATGACGTCATGCTCTCCCTCTCTTCCTTCAGTGACTTAATGCTCTCCCTCTCTTCCTTCAGTGACTTCATATTCTCCCTCACTTCCTTCAGTGACGTCATGCTCTCCCTCTCTTTCTTCAGTGACTTCATACTCTCCCTCTCTTCCTTCAGTGACTTCATGCTCTCCCTCTCTTCCTTTATGACGTCATGCTCTCCCTCTCTTCCTTCAGTGACTTCATACTCTCCTGCTCTTCCTTCATGACGTCATGCTCTCCCTCTCTTCCTTCAGTGACTTCATACTCTCCTGCTCTTCCATCATGATGTCATGCTCTCCCTCTCTTCCTTCAGTGACTTCATGCTCTCCCTCTCTTCCTTCAGTGACTTCATATTCTCCCTCACTTCCTTCAGTGACGTCATTCTCACCCTCTCTTCCTTCAGGGACTTCATGCTCTCCCTCTCTTCCTTCAGTGAGTTTATACTCTCCCTCTCGTCCTTCAGTGACGTCATGCTCTCCCTCTCTTCCTTCAGTGACTTCATGCTCTCCCTCTCTTCCTTCAGTGATGTCATTCTCTCACTCTCTTCCTTCAGGGACTTCATACTCTCCCTCTCTTCCTTTGGTGATGTGTGCACGGGGTTTCACTCTGGGGATACTGCAGTGTGCAAAGATTACCCCCCTAGTGTTCCAGAGATGCTGTAGGCACACTACATCCTCTGGAGAAGCTGTAGTGTGCATGGATTATTGCTCTGGTGATGCTGTAGGGTGCATTGGTAATCCTGTTAGAGAGGTTGTAATGTCCATCAGTATTTCTCTACTAATGTGGTATTGTATGTGGGGAGTTCCTTTCACAACGCTGTAGTGACTATGGGATACACTACAGCTGAAGGTGTAGTGTGCCTGTGTCCTGGCAATGGAGCATTGTCTGTCTGGCAGTCTACTTTGCTTCTGGTGATATTGAAAGGCATTTTGTGCAGTAATACCTCCAAGCTTTTATTGTGGAGATGTTGTGGTGTGCACCAGCACCACAGTAACATGTTGTTGACCCTGTTCTGTGTATGCGGTACCCGTGTAATGATGTAGCCTGTTCGTGTACTACTGATCGGATGAAGTAATGTCAAATCCTTTTGGTAATGCTGGTATGCCCTGATTGTGCACATCTGTTGATGCAGAAGTGTCTGTGTGGTATCCTTTGGTGACACTGAGGTACCCGGGGTATTTTGGTGATGCTGTAATATGTATGGGCTCTCTTTATGGTGATACAGTCCGAGATGCTTCCATGGTGATGCTGTGCTATAAACATGTATGTTAATTCTGTAGAAACTAAGAGGTATCGCTCTACGTGTGGAGTGCTTAGCTGATGGTGTATTGTCCCTGCGTACCCCTCTTGTGTTTCTGTGGGGTCTGCGCGTACCCCTCTGTTATACTGTACTGTGCATGTGATATGCTTGAGTGTCTATCAGTGTCCCCCTTTTGCTTCTGTGGAGTCTGTGCGTACCCTGCTGTTGATACTGTAGGGTCCATAGAGTGCACCTCTTTTTATTTATTTATTTAAAAGTTTTATAGAGCGCTAGCTTGACCCGTAGGTATCAGAGCGCTTTACATACACAATATACACAGAAGGAAATTGCATTACATAGTAGGAAGGCAGTAAGGAAGCAAAACAGAGATAAAGAAAAATACAACATGAAAAATAGGTAAACAGTGCAGCGGAGGGAGAGAGAACAAACTAAGGTGGTTAACACAGTCCGGTCACCAACTATCCTTGAATGTCAAGAGAGAGGAGTCAACTCGGATATTGAAGTCTAGGTTAGTTGACGTTGGTCAGGAAAGTATTTGTTAAGGAGATGGAGTTTCAGGTCCCTTTTGAAACAGGAGAAGGAGGGGTTGCATCTGAGGACTCTAGGGAGAGCGTTCCACATCCTGGGAGCGTTGCCAGAAAACGATCGGTATTGGGTGGTTTTATTTTTCAGTTTCGGAGGGATAAGAAGGAGTGAGTTGGAGCTTCTCAGCGTTCTGGATTGACCTGCTCTTACCAGTTTGTTGTTCAGGTAGTTGGGGGCCAGAGAGTGAAGGGTTTTGTGTGTGATGCAGGCCAGCTTGTAAATACACCTCCCTTCCATGGGAAGCCAGTTGAGGAGTTGAGAGCTGGAGTGATGTGTTCAAATCTTTTTACTCCAGATATGAGACGAGCGGCCATGTTCAGCACTGCCCTTAGTGGGGCTAGGTGAGCTTTTGGAGTCCCTGTTAGGATGGCGTTCCCGTAGTCGATTTTAGAGAGAACTAGGGATTGAACTACTGTCTTGAGGTCATCATGGGGAAGAAAAGGTTTCAATCTTTTGAGGTGTTTTAGTGAGAAAAGAGCACTTTTTGCAGAGTTTTTGATGTGGGCCTCCATTGATAAGTTCTTGTCAAGGGTGATGCCTAGAGACTTAACTGAGTCGGATAGGACGAGGGGGCAGTTTAGGGCAACCAGATTCTTGAGCCACTCTTGGATTGGTCAATGGTTGCTTTTTGGAGAGAAAAGGATTAGTTCCGTTTTATCTGGGTTGAGCTTTAAGTGGTTAGCGTTGAACCAAGTTTGGATCTCGGTTAGAGTGACATTGAGGTGTCGGATGTCGCTGGGAGACTTGATTTTGAAATAGATTTGGGTGTCATCAGCGTAAAGGTGGTAATTCACTCCAGCTTTTTTCAAGATGATTGTGAGGGGCTCCATGAAGAGATTGAAGAGGGACGGGGAGAGGATCGAGCCTTGCGGACCCCTAGTGTGACTTTTGTTGGCTTCGAGAGACAGGAGTTGATTTTAATTTGTTGCGAGCGGTGTTGAAGGAAGGAGGTGAACCATTCTAGTACTGTGCCATTAATGCCGGAGCGCTTCGGCAAGGTCTCCAGAAGAGCTGGATGATTTACTGTTTCGAATGCCGCAGATAGGTCAATAAGGATGAGTAGGCAGGCATCACCTTCATCTAAAGCCTTGTGAATATCGTCAGAGATGTTGAGCATAGCTGTTACAGTGCTACAGCCTTTCTTGAATCCTGATTGAAAGGTGTCGAGGAGGTTGAACTCATCAATGTGTTGGTTGAGTTGGTGGAGAACGCATTTCTCCAATGTTTTTGCAAGGAACGGGAGGTTGGAGATAGGTCTGAGGTTAAGATCATTAGGGTCGGCCCCTGGTTTTTTGAGAATGGCTGTAATTTGTCCTAGTTGAAGGGAGTCTGGGACACAGCCTGAAGTGAGAGAGGCGTTGATGATTTTTGTCCAGAAATGGGAAATGGTGTGGTTGAGTTCTTTTATAATTGTGGATGGGAGGGGGTCCATAGTGTGGGAGGAAGGTTTTAGATTAGAGATTATACTGATACCTCTGGTGACACTGTAGTGTCTAAGGGTAATGCATGGACACTGCAGATTCAATTGAGGGGTATTTAAAGACCAGTGCTTAGTTAGGTAGTTGCTGGTGAGCCCCAACGTCCTTCATTTTTGGGACTGACACTTATTTGACCTCATCAGGCTTTGATCCAGAGCAAGAGAGAGAAAAACACAAAACGGGGAATGAAGGAGGAAGAGAAAGACGGGGAAATAAAGTAAGAAAGCAGGGATGAAAAGAACCTGAAAGAGTGAGATGAAGGACCAGGGAGTGAGTGTCTGGGGGTGGATGAAAGAGGCACAGGGTGCAATCAACACTAGGCAGCCTTGGTATTCGGCCCTCTGGCATTCGATGGCGCGGGCCGTGTGCTTCTGAGCAGAACTTCGGGCCCTGGCACTTATACGTTTTCATATTAAGCACTGCCACAGATATGCTGTAGTAACCACAGGCTCCCATCCAGTGATGTGTCAGTGTGTGTGCGGTGCCCTCTTTGATTCCGTAGGGTCTATGGTCACTCTTCTGGGGATCCCTGCCATCTATGGGTGATGCAGCAATGTGTACAAGCTGCTGTCAGATGATTCCGTAGCGCCTACGTGGTGTTTATCTGGTGAGGCACTGGTTCTGTAAGGCACCGCTTTAGTGGTACTGTAGTGTGTATGGATAGCATTGTGGTGATGCACTATCTATGGGGTGACGCTCTGGTGAATCAGGAGAACTCCTGTGGTGATGTGGATCTGTCCGCGTGGTAATCCTACTGTGCAGCAGTAGTGTGTGTGCATCCTGGTAATGATGTGGTGTCTATGGCTACTCCTCTGCTGAGGCTGTAGTGCCCACGCCTTTGGTGAAGCTGTAAAAGGTAACCCTAGTGACCCTGCACTATTTATAGGTTACCCCAGTGGTGCTGCAGAAACATCCAGGAGATGGTAGTAAAAGGGAGGGGGCGGCATTTTTCAATTCTCGCCTAGGGCGGCAAAACACCTAGAAACGGCCAGGCTGGTTGGGAAAAAGAAGAAGCGTGAGGATAGTGGGTGAGGTTGAGCAAATTCCAAAGGGGAACCAGTAGCTGCCTCCTTCATAGAGAGATCTGAAAAGAATAAGAACCAAATACAACAGTTTCCTGCACCTCTTCGGCAGATCAAAGGCTGGTACAGCTACAAATATGCATACTGTTCCTAAAATGTTATGAGTACTGAAAAAGTTAAAAAACATGCTTGCGGTGCACTCCCCACTACTGGAGGTACCACCAACTCCACTTTTGAGAAATCTGCTTCCTTTAGTACAAATGCCAAATATTATTTACTCCATGAGGATAAGGTGAAGTCAAGGGTGCAGGAAATCCCATTATTTTTCAGAAATGTAGCAGCTGTGAGACCATTTGTGATTTTTCTCGTCGTGTCCTATTTTCCACAGAGAGGAAAGCAACCTGGAAGAGAAGCAGAAGTGTGGCTGGTGATCTATACCAAGCTGTTCAAGGTGGTGAAATTATCACTGAGAGAAATGCTGCCCTCTAGTCACCAGAAACTAGAAACTACCACGGAGATGAGTATGGAGACATTGAGGGCCTCATTTATCAAGATTTCATGCAGTGCAGCAAGTCACCTTGCTGAGCTGCATGAAAGGGCAGGAATGCACCATATTTAACATAATACAGCCCATTCCTGTCCTTTCCTTGTGCTGGTGCCCTTTTGACTGTTTAGCACCAAGGCAGGCAACCTTGAGCTGTGGTACAAGGGTGCCTGCATTGTAGGTAGGATTGTTTTTGTCCAGGAAGAGGGCAGAATTCAGCACACATAGAATGAGGAAAAAATGAAGAGAAATAAAGATATTTACCCTTCTTACGTCTCACATGGGGAGGAGTAGCATTATTGACGCATTCCCTGGTCTACCAGTAATGGTAAATCTGGGAATGCACCAAAAATCCATGGGTGGATGCGTGGGAACACCTATGCTCCACCCATGGAACGCCTCCCTGTGGCAGAGTAACACAACGCAGTGATTTGCGCTGAATTGCGTTACTCTAGATTTATCAAGCCACGCAGGGCCACGCAAGGTGGCTTTGCATGGCTTGATAAATCTAACTTAGTAGTTGTGTCACGCTTGTGCTTCATTGGGTGGTGTAAGGGCAACACAACTATTGAATAAATCTGGCCCTGAGAGTCTTGGGAGGGAAGAGGCAAAATCAGGAGCAGGGAAAGGCCCATTAGGGGTGTTAGCATCTAACATTTGAGAGGGCAGTTTAATGACTAGTGCAGGTCCAAAGCACTTACAACAAAAGCCTCCTATCTTTGGCACTCATTCGTCTTCAGACCAACGGATCTTGCCCGCCATTGTAGAACAGAGCTGTAACAAATTTCTTTTCAATTATAATCAACTTTTAGAAAGTTAATGTTCAGTCAATGATGAGAGGATTGGAATAGTTTTTAAAGCTTTATTTCTCATTAAGAGATTAGTATTATTTTGTCGTTTTCATTCAGATTAGTCAATTTACAGAAATATCAAGAAAAGGTTTCATTAGAGTCAGCATAACATAGACAGTGTGTTCCAAAAAGCAAATAGTCCCTATCTTAGTCTAGGAGTCCTAAACTAAATAAGAACCCATAAAAAGTACTCTTGGAAAAGAACAAGATTTTGGAGCATTTAGTTAGCTAAAGAACAAACTCCCCATAAAGAGTAATTCAGGAAACTCAGCCAAGTTCCTAACAAGTTGCAGTAGGAACTGTTCTAAAGATCAGGATAAGAGGGTATCACTGTTACCAGTAGCACACAGCAATCTGAGCAAGAATGAGGGAGAAACAATGCATAAAGCATCTGGGGTAAGGTGGCATGAAAAAGAAGAATGGCATTAAAGCCTCCAAAGCATTAATCCTCTCTAACTAGGAACACATATATATGAAAACATAAAACATTGGTAACATTCAGCACGGTTCGTCCAATGGAAACAGGACTTCCGATGGTCTGTAGTCTCTTTTCCCATTTTCCACAATAAACATTCACGCAAGTGAGCAGTTATCTAATAGTTTCTAATATGGCTTGCACTAGTTACATGAGGGAAGGTTCTCATGAGAGCTTTTGCAGGCCTATTCTGTCAACTGCATGGCGGACTAGACGTGTCCGACCAGAGCTCCGACGGCCCAACATTAATCCTGTTAAAATCCTGCTTTGCGAAACTAATCTGTGAGTCTGCTGAAGGCGACAAAGGGACAGTAACCACTGAGGCTAAGAAATCAAGTTCTAAACCGCGCAGAAGTGACAAAACGAGCGACTCCCAGAAACCGCAAAAAAGAGAGGCGGCAAAGCAAAAGGGCGGCGACCTGCTGAGGACCGCGCCCGCAGTAAGGAGGTGAGCCAGAGGGCCCAGTAAGCAGGCGGGGTGGCACGGGCCTCGCAGACGAGCCGGGGAGGAGACACCGGGACCCCCCTCTCATGGAGTCCTGGCTGGTCCTCGCCTGGATCTCCTTTAAGAGAGATGGCGCTGGAAGGCATGAGTGCGGCGGACAGGCCCGGTAACACTAGACGGCCCTGCCTGGGGAGAAGTCCGGGGTAAAACGAGGTCGCGGCGGACCTCGGCCTGCACCTCTCTGCCCCCAAGAGAAGCAGGGACTATGGCATCACCCGTCGCAGAGAGGTGAGCGGTGGGGCCGGGCACAAGGGCAAACCCACCTGAGTTAATCTAACAGGACCCCTCCCTCGCCGGAGAAGGAGCGGGTACTCAATCGGGAGCTCCCGATTCGGAGAGACCACAGAAAGGCCTGGGAGACCACGAAGGGCAGAGAAGAGGAACCTATCCGGTAGCGGGAGAGACTCCAGCCCTCAACACCTGACAGCGCAGGTAGGCCGTGGAACAAAATAGCGGTGATCAACGGTGGGCCTCGCCCGCTGTGAAGTGGTGAGCAAGGGGGCCTGGCACACAACCGGGTGGGGCCCAGAACACCTAAACAAACCCTGGGAAGAGACACCTGCCCCACCTGAAATCCTGATACATTCCTACCTGGATACCCTAGAGGTGAGACGCCGCCGGGAGATGCCAGGGCGACAGATCGTCCCAATAACAGGAGACACCCTAGCCTGAGAAAGGGTCGAGGTGGCAACGGGGGCACCACAGAACACGGCTGGCCTCTCTCTCCCCCGCTGCAAGCACAGAACACGAAACCATCTGCGGTGAAGAGGTGAGCGGGGGGACTGGCGCATGGGCGATCCAGCCTTGGCTACCCTGTTGGATCCCTCCACACTGCTGGAGAAATTGCGGGTGCCCATCTGAGAGCATCCCAAGACGGCAGATCCACAGGAAGACCTGGGGGAGTCTAAAGGGCTTGAGAAGAGGAGCCCACTTGGTCTTGAGTGGGGCTGCGGCATAGGCGGAGAACTTCAGACCGCTCCCTCGCCTCATGGGCAGCGGCCTAATCAAGAGGTCGGATAGGGACAGACGGGAATAGTTGAGATCTGATCGGCGGCTCCAAGATGGGCGGCGAGACACAGCCCAGTCAGTGGTAGAAGTGGGTTCCTCAGCAGAATACTAACCCTTCCACGGGGCAGGAGCCCGCAACCTGTGATGGACATAGTAAGGACGGCCCCACTACCCCGTTAACTAATCGGCAATATACTAGCACCGTGGCGGAGGCAATCTCCCTCGGACTCGTAACACGAACATTCATTTGGCCTCGGGGGGATTCGTGCTTAGCCCAAAGATGAGGGCCCTTTCGTGAAGACAGTAGGGCTGTGTACTGACCCAAAGGGCGAGGCTCCAGGAGATCTGACAACACATCCAGACTCCTGAGCCATCGACCTCCCAGGAGAGGGTGAGAGGCAGTAGCACTGATCAGGGCAGAAGGGAAGGAGCGTACTCTTCAAGAAGTGACCCCAAAGCAGGAACAAAGGGACTCTTCCCAGACGATAACACCGGCGGATCCCACAACAACTTTCGCAGCCCTCTGGAGAAATGAGTGTGCCAAGCCCGATGGCAAAATACAAGGAACCTAGGCCACAAAGACAGGGGAAAATGGAAAAGTACGCAAAGATAATGGGTGCTCCCCCAGGAACAGCAGGGGCAACGGTGGAGGTACCCGATAATGCAATCTTCCTACAAGCAATACAATCCTCCAGAGAAGCACTGGAAGTTAAAATTGATGAAATCCGCACCAACGTCACCCTGTTGAGACAAGATCTCCGTAATATATCCTAAAAAGTCACGTTAGCAGAGCAACGAATATCAGAGGTAGGGGACACTGCTCACACCTTGCGCAAAGAGGTTACGTCTCTCACGACTGCAATGAAGGAAGTGGCATGGAAGGTAGATGATGCAGAAAATCGCTCACAAAGAAATAAGCTGTGATTCATAGGCTTTCCAGAAGCCATTGAGGGATCTGATGCGGGAACCTTTGTGCATAAATGGCTCATGGACTCACTGTTCTCTTCCTGTTTTGTGACTGAAAGAGCCCATAGGATGCTGGGTCTGAGGCCCCCGGCGGGAGCACCCCCAAGATCTTTAATTGCTCACTTTCTGAACTATCAAGACCAAGACCTGATACTCCGCGAAATGAGGCGGATAGGGGAGATCCGAATCGCCAGCACCAAAATAATGGTGTTTTCAGACTATTTAAGAGAGGTACAAAAACAACGGAGAACATTTGATTCGGTTAAAGAAAAACTACGGAGTCTCCAGATTCAATATATGTTACTTTTTCCGCCCAAACTGAAGGTTATATTTCAAGCTAAAACATTCTTCTTTCAAACACCGGAGGAGGCATGGAACTGGATAGAAGAGCGCCCCCTCAGATGGCAATGAAGAGAACAGACCGATCCTCCGAAGGTGGACCACGCCTCTGGAAACAGGTCCAGGCCGCAAAGATTGAAATTGAAACGCGGCTCAGGACGCTTAGGCGAGCTGCGTAGAGACACCTCGCTTAGAAGACGAAGAACTACAGAAGCAGCAACCCAGGCCTTGGACTCCGATGAAAACCAACCATAAGATAGAACTGGGGAAAACCTCTCCAAGACCAGACCGAGAAGATAACCACTTTTCAGACCCAACGGAGCGGGAACTCTCGACTGACTTAAACCGATCACTCGCTATTGCAGAAGATTACCCGTATGGAGGAACCAGATCCAGACATAATGGCACAAGCAATCCCTCCGCAGATGCGACAAGATGAAAGCGAAGAAGGATGAATCACTCTGGGCCAGTCGAAGGCTGAAGGGACAGTAAGCTGGCATTAGGCACCTCTCCCCCCTTGTGTGTTTTTCTTTCCACAACTTTCTTTTCCTTTGTTTTTCTCTCTCTCGCTCCTTCTTCCTTACAGAGACTCTCCTGGTACAAAAGAGGGGGCTCAAAGTATAATCCAAAGTCAAACCTCCAGTTAAAGTTTCAGTTTGCTTTTAGATTGAAGATGTAGAAAGATAGACGCACAAAAACAGTTTACGGGAGGGTGGGTGACAGGCCTCTCCAAACCATCCATGACACAGTTGGTCATGTTGACTCATATGGGAAGGTGCGTGGGGGAAGAGGGAGTGTGAGGGGGAGCGGGTGGGGAGGAAGTTGGTGAATAGAGGAACAGATAGGTAGGATAACGTTGAAATCAGACAGCAACACAGATCAAGAGCTTAAAAGACAGATAGGGCAATCGGGAAACACATTAAAACATGACTTTCGATACACAAACAAGCAACCAGGAGACACATGATCATGGTAGATACTCTGTCATGTCCTGGTATGTGAACGGACTGGGAAACAAGGTGAAGCGAGGCCTAGTAGCAGCATACATTAAACGGTTGAAGCCCGAGGTGATATTCCTCCAACAAACACACCTGAGGGGAACGCAATGCGGATTCCTGGGCAGAGGGATATATAAAACATTGGCGCATGCAAGTTTCTTCACAGGCACCCGGGGAGTGGCAATCCTAATCAGGAAATCTCCACCATTTAGGGTTGAACGCACATGGATAGACCCTAACGGGACATACGTGGCAATTAGGGGGATCTGGGACAGGCGAGATATAACATTGATTAGTGTCTATGCACCCCCACGCCTACAGGCGAATACGCTAGAGAAACGTACCGATATTCTCCTGCAGGCAAGTTCTTGTATTCACTTAGTGGTGGGAGACTTTAACAACGTCATGGACGCCCAGCTGGACCGTACCATGACTGTCACTGGCACACACAGGGAAACGCAGCTTAGACGCTTCCTTAATACAATGGGGTTGACAGATGTCTGGCGCAGGCACCATCTCTAGACACAGGCCTACTCATATTATTCAGAGGCGCACAGAGCCTTCTCCAGAATAGATTATCTTTTAGCCCCGGCAGGGGAAGTGACAGAAATAGAAAAAGCAGAATATTTGGCTAGAGGCCTCTCGGACCACTCTCTCTTGTGGCTCTCCTTGGGTAAGAGAAGACAGATGACTCAACTGGGCTGGAAACTTAAGGGCAGATTTACAAGCCCCTTGCGCCACTGGTGCGTCACATTTTGTGATGCACCGGCGGCGCATTTTAGTGCCCCATATTTACAAGGACAGGAAAAGCCACCCTGCGTGACTTTTCCTTTTCTTGTAAATATGGCCCTTTGCATGCAGCACTTTGCTTGAAAGGGGCGTTCCATGGGTGTTGCTGTGGGTGTTCCCATGCAACACCCATGGAGCCAGACACATTTCCAGATTTACGAGAAATCGTAAATCTGGAAATGCTTCTGAATGCTATGCCTCCCCAGGGAAGGAGAAATGTATTAATTTCTCCTCATTTCTTTCCTCTTTCTATGTGTGCTGCATTCTGCAGCACACATAGAAAGAGGAAATAACCTCTGGTGATTGTTTATGTACAGTAAAACAATGACGTTTTGCAAGTTCTATGTGTGCTAATGCAGCACACATAGAAGTTGAAAAAGGCCATTTCTGATTGTTTATGTGCAGGAAGGCAACTCTTCCTGCACATAAACAATCTCCCCACGACGTAGGCATCCTTGCACCATGATGCAAGGGTGCCTGTGCCGGCCGGTTTGTGTGCCAGCGCAGGGGGAGCACAGAGATGCGACATATTGTTGTAAATATGTTGCATCCCTGTGCTTTGAAAGTGGCTCAGTCGGCTTGTGGCACGCACTGAGTCACTTTCCTTGTAAACATGCCCCTTAATGCCTGGGAACTCAGAGATACAAAGGCAGCCCAAAAGTTTGGAACAGATACAGAATTGTATTTTAAAGAAAATGTGAGCTCCTTATCATCGGCAGTAACACTTTGGGAGGCATACAAAACAGTTTTGCAGGACAGGACACAGAACATAATAGCACACAAAATGAGAAGAGAGAAAAAAGAGATGGAAGAAATAGAAACAATACTCCTCCAAATTGAAAGCCAGATGTCAACACCTGAAGAGGCCTCACAACTGCGGACGATGCTAGTCCTTCGTAAAGACTATCAAGCGCTAGCCAACGAGAGGCACAGGTAGCAATTCAGGCCATGAAGCCAGAGACAAAGCAGGCAGACTGCTGGTGTGGCTAAGTAAAAAGGAAGC
Organism: Calotriton arnoldi; assembly: GCA_963921515.1. NCBI lineage: Eukaryota > Metazoa > Chordata > Amphibia > Caudata > Salamandridae > Calotriton > Calotriton arnoldi. The sequence continues at coordinate 1,204,782 of CAWUFW010000579.1, forward strand.
AGAAGAACGCTGGGTAACACAAATAGCCTCAGATGGGGGACATCAGTATAACAAACCCACCGATATAGCCAACAAATTTGCCCAATACTATGAGACTTTTTATGCAGAGCGCCCACTAGCAAAGGCCCCACAAACAGAAAGCTATCTCTCAGAGATCAACACACCTACCCTAGATAAGACAGATGTCCAGTCACTAGAACAGGATATCACACTAGAGGAAATTAGAGAAGCGATAGGCTCTTTGAAACCCGGCAAAGCCTCAGGCCCCAACGGCATACCTGCAGAACTTTATAAGCAAAATGCGGATCAGCTGGGCCCACACCTGTTCAGCGTATTCCAGGAAGCCAAAGAAACTGGCATCCTCCCACATGATCTAAGAAGTGCCATAAAAGTAGTAATACACAAGTCGGTTAGGCCACCCACGAGCTGCAACTCATATCGGCCCATATCTCTATTAAACATAGAAACCAAAGTCCTGGCCCTCATATCCAACCTAGTACACCACGACCAATCCGGTTTTATGCCCAAAAGGTCAACCAGACTAAACCTCCACCGACTACATAACTGGCTAGAAGTGGCAAACAATAGGAAATACCCACACTTGATTATATTGTTGGATGCTGAAAAAGATTTCAACACAGTACATTGGCCCTTCCTGAAGCTAACCGTCCAGAAATATGGATTCGGACCTACATTTTGGGAATGGATAGATCTCCTATACGAAAACCCAGTTGCCCGAGTGCGAGTGAATGGGACAGTGTCAAGAAGTTCCCCATAGGTCGAGGTACTAGGCAGGGATGCCACCTATCCCTGCTGCTTTTTGCACTAATATTAGAGCCTCTAGCATGTGTCATTTGGGAACACCCAAGGATACCTGGCTTCCGAGAAGATCCACACAGGGCAGAAGATGAACGAATATCACTCTACACGGACGACGTCCTTCTTTATGTTACTAACCCTAGCTATACCTTCCCATGTATTTTTGATATATTCAAGGGATACGGGGAGCATGCAGGTTACAAACTTAATTGGGAAAAATCTTGCTTGTACCCGGCAAACCCAAGTTTTGACCCAAGTGCTGCCCTCGGACAACTTAAGATGGAAAAGCAAGGGATAAAATACTTGGGCATGTATGTCTCTGCAAAGAAAATAGAAAGCCTTAACCGTAACATTCATAGAGCCATTGCAGAATTTAATGAAGACATCGAGAGATAGAAAGCCTTACCATTGACACTCCTCGGGAAAGCGGCAATGTATAAAATGATAACACTGCCGAAGTTAATATATGTCCTCCAAAATACATACTACTCTTTCCCCAAGGAGGTCTTCTCTAAAATAGATGGGACACTTAGAATGTTCTTATGGAACAGCAGCACTCCAAGAGTGGCACTCAACACCCTGCAGCAAAATCAATATAATGGTGGCATATCCCTTCCAGACATTAGAGCCTACTACTGGGCGGAACATTTAATTGTCATCAATGACTGGGAACACATGCCGGGAGATCACCCCACCTATGCTCTGGAACAATCTCAATTTGGTACATGCCCTCACACCCACTTCCTATATGGAGGTAAAGGAGTAAAACAATTGCTATCTGCCACACAAGTGACGGTAAATGCATGGAAGAGGGCAGAAAGACAGATGAGATGGAATGACTGAGTAACAAAAGAAAAGCCACTGTGGGAAGGGGCGAAATTACGTGAATTTGCCAAATAAGTGGCTTTTGGATATGGAATATGTAGGGCATCTCAAAAGTAGGGGATATATCAGAGGGAAAGGAACTTATTACTTTTGTCACACTGCAGGAGTATGCTCCATTAGAAGGGACATTTCTCATGGGAGAAATCAGTGAAAATTCTTGTGGACTTGCAAAACTCTTATAAATAATAAGCCGGACACTCTGATAAAGTTGAGGGCAAAATGGGAACTGGAAATAGGAACCCTGGATGACCTTGAATGGGAGGAAGTGGTGATGCACCCTCGTGAGGTTGCCATCAAATTTCGCTTCCGTCTAATACAATTTCAAATACTACACAGAGCATATTATGATAGGGCCCGTCTATACAAAATGGGGAAAGCAGACAGACCAGAATGCCGCTGATGTAAAAACGAGGGGGGAACCATTATACATACACTATGGGAGTGCCCAGTGAAACAAGAATACTGGAGCAGCATAACGAAAGAACTTAGCGAAATATTGGGTGAGACGGTACCTATGGACCCAAAATTCGTAATACTGGGAGTCCCCACAGAAATAGACCTCCCCAGGGCAAAGCTACTGGTAGCAAATCTGGGTCTAATAGTGGCCAAATGGGATGTGGCACGACATTGGGGAACATTTGAGCCACCCACACTACATGAATGGAGAGGGGGGATGGACTTGTATATGACAGCAGAAAAGATGACATATAAGGCTTGGATGAAGTATTATGGACTCTCCGCAGGGGGTGAACAGGGGCCAACACAAGTTGAGATATAGGATACAGTAGGGAGGGTAGGGGACCAAGACAGAGTAGGGGAGAGGGCAGGGTACATACACTGCCATGTTGGTTATATGCAGAAAATGTCAAAATGCCTTTGTGGATTGCTCTATTCTATATTTGCAGATAAAAGTGAATGTAATGCTGTGACTGTAGCAAAAAATAATCAAAACAGTTTAAAAAAAACAATACTAATACCATAAAACAGAGCAGAATACATTGTTTAGTGAAATGAGGAAATCATATGGTGTGAGGAAGCAAAGAAATACATTTCTCTTTGAACAGCACATTTTAAGGTGATGAACGATTTTACAGTGAGAGGATTAGATAAGTAGTTTCTGAGAGGCATTTTATTTTAATGTCAAGCAGAAGTGAACAAAATATTTTTCAGGCCTGGTCATAGAAGCACATCAGGTATGAGAACCTACTACTTATTTAAGCTGCATGTTTGTTTTTATACGTTAAAAACAACATCTCCTCCTATGGTTAAAGCTACATGATTTATTTATCACCTCCTAAAGAATAACTTTTCTATGTTCTCGTTTTTTTTTCTACAAGTATGATAAAGTTAAATGCATTTTCTAATGTTAGACACATTTTCTTCATTGCTAACCAAGGCAAATTTAATGAAAAATTTAGGGGCATATTAGCAAGGAGTTGCGATATTTATCGCTAACCGCGCTTAGCGCGTTTTTTTTAACGCCGCCTATCGCTGGAAATTATCGCTGAGATAACATGCTATTAGCAAGGTTTATCTCCATAGCGATAATATTTCCAGCGATAGCGGCGAAATGCGAGAATATCGCTGGAAATCCAGCGATATTCTCGCATTAACGCTATGGTGGATTTAGCCTTACAATCCACCTCCTATATTACAAACAGGTAAGTCATGTACACTAGCAGGTGTTAAATACTAGCGATAAACGCGCTTAGCGCAAATTATTTTATCGCTTCGCCTGCGTTGCTAATAGGGGGAAGTTATGTTAGCGACTGTTTTCAGTCGCTTTTAGTTGGGAACGCCTACCTTGCATGTCATTAGCGATAATTATCGCTGGCATGCAAGGCGATGTGAAAACCGGCCGCTATCGCCTGAAAGCTGTCGCTAACGCCTGTTAGCGACAGCTTGCTGATAGGGCGATAAAAATATCGCCGCTTTAGCGGCAAAAAGTGCCACTAAAGCGGCGATAAAGCCCTTGATAATATGCCCCTTAGACTTTAACAGGGGTTATGACCTCATTAACTGAAGTCATGACAACCAAGGATTATGTGGTTGAGAAGCTAAGTAAGAACTCATTCTCTGCTATAAAATATGTGGTAGCTGATCCAGGGATAGACATGCCATCCCACCCATTGGAATCTGTAGCCAGCACCCAGAATTCAGCATCAGCTAGCCCACACACTATTCCAAACTCAATTACCCTCAGTACGCGATTGATGAGGCGGTTATACATAGCAATATTGCATAATAGCATGGATATACCTCTCTTTGGTTCCACACCATTTCCCCCATGGCCATCTGGAATCACCAAGGTCCAGGTTGAAAAAAGATTTTTGTCTGGCTCGGTGATTAAGGAAGTGGAAGGCTGGGAGATTGTGATTTTAGCAGAGAACGTGGCCAGGTTAGAGAGGGTTCCCAGGATTTTCCTTGGAGATAATATTTTGGTATGTATCATTTTAGAGCATAGATCCAGCACAGAGCTTATTCAACTCCATAAGATTTAGAGGTTCAGAGGGAGAAGGAATGAAATCTTTATGTACACTTTTTTTCTTCCCTCTTAAAACTTAACTTTGTTAGTACAAGGGCCTCCAAAAGTTCAGTGACGGATGCTAGGGAATGGTGGTGGTGGGGCTGGTTGAGGGGGAGGATAAAAAAATAAACAATATCACTTACCCGATCACGGCCGCAGCTTCTCCTCCATCCCTTTCTTTTCCTGGCTCCTGCCAGCACATAGGCTCCCCTAAGCCAATCACGACGCTGCTGTCACCAGCATAGCAGCAGCATTGTGATTGGTCTGAGCGGCCTGTTTGGCCACTCAGACGGTGCCTGGGAGACTTGGGACTGTTTTCCATTTGGCTGTGCAACACAGCCAGGTGGAGAAATGCTAAGTGTGCATGACTGTTTGGCGGGCCCAAGACGGCCGGCCAAACTGTCATGCACACTTATGGTGCAGACATATTTACTCCTGTGACCCCAGCCACGCCCAACCCTAACCTGGCCCCTTAGCCCATGCTAAAAATAAAATGATAATAACGTTGTTTTATTATCATTTTATTTTTCCTTTTTCCACTGCTCTGAGAGCAGTGGGGCAACACTCCTCTGCCTTATCGGAGGAGCCGCTGCAGCAAAAGTTCCTGTCGAATGACAAATTTAGCTGCCCTATCACGTGTCACAGCTCATTCCATAAAAGCTTGATTGAGTACGCAATGTTGGCCCTGTTGGAGAGACTATGGTATGGCAGAGATTAGAAAGAGGCCAAGCACCCTTTCATGAACCATTGTAATTTGTGGACTGACTCCACTCAGACTCCAGGCAGATTATGTGGCCCTGGTGCAACATTTTATTTATTTTTGATTTCTGTATTGTTATCTTACAGTGCACTTGGACTGAGAGTAGTTGGTAGTATAATGCTTCATTTGAAACAAAAAAACAGGAGAATACATACGTCCGTAATTTTTAACACGTCAGGGAAACAGCAACAAACTAAAGAATATACAGTATTCATTGAACTCTGAGTAAGCTTGAGAGGACCGTGTTGAGAGTTAGCTAGGGAATTGATGAAAGAAATATGTTTTGAGGGGCTTCCTGAAGCTGATGAAAGTTATTTGTGTCATTAATTCTAGAGTAGAGGGCAGAGTTCCAGGCTGTAGTGGTGGCCCATTGAAGGATCATTTCAGTGTCAGGGCAGTTCGGAATTTGGGAACTTGAGGAAATACAGTGACCTGACTTCTGTGGCCACTGGAGACATCAGAGATGGAGAGTAGACCTTCCAGTTATCGAGTGTTCTTATATTTTGTAGTCTTATTGCCAGACATCAAAGTATGGATTGCATGCTTGCAGTGATGGGATGTCTGTTTTTTAGTGTGTCATGCATGATTACTTTGTGTCCACAGGCCGCAAGTGTCACTCAGCAGTCAGAATGCCTGTAGGTGAGGGATATGTCAATCAGCATGACACAAACTGAGTAGTGGAGGCAAGCCTGACCATGAAGCGCAAAATAGTTTTGAAGTGACGATATGTGTTTGGTTGGAATGTGATTTTCAAGTCTTGGCTGCTATGAATAAACTGTTGCCAGCTGTTTTTGAACATTCAAAGAGAATGAGGTGTCTGATTTTTGTTTTAGGTCATAGGAATAGAAGTTTGTGCTTTAGTTGCCTTGGTTACGGGTGGTATGAGTATGAGGGCCTGACCAAAATGAAATCCAACAATTTTTACTTAGGTTGGTAAGACTGGGTCAAACCTTCCTATTTCACTGAGTATAGGACAGTACTCCTGAGAGAGGAAGAGATGAGAAGACATTCAGGTTTGTGGGGTTTAGTAATAGAAAGTTATTGGTCATCCAGTTTTGCAGCTGTATAAGACAGTTTCTCAGGGTCATGATATCTTTGATTTGTGATATTTTTGGATGAAATTGAGTGTGATCTGCATTCATTTTTTAGGATCAGATTCAAGTGCCTTGTGTACAGATTAAATATGGTAGAGGCTAGGATGAAACCTTGTGGGATAGCACATGATACTTGAACTTTAGCCTTTATGTAGTCTCTAATCCTCACTACTTCGTGAGGACAAAGGCAAACCAACTCAGTATCTTTCCTCAAAGGCCCATGCAATGTTCTAGTGTTCTAAGTAGCTGGCTATAGTTCGCCATGTCGAAGGAAGCAGATACATGCACCGAGTAGATCCCCCAAATGTTGAAGGGGCTGCGGTTTGACAGGTACCCTCATGCACCTACTTTAAAACTGTGCAAAATTGAAACTCTATTGCGAAAAAGTACTGCAGAACCTAAACAAAATGTTCTGCACCAATATTCCCCCATTCCCAGCCTATAGTATTTAGGCCTACCCAATACACTCATATTCCACTTCGTACACATCGGGGGAGGGCAATAGCCTTGGCTAAACAAGCCATACTGGGTCTGTGGGGCAAGAAGGTGGCTCCGGAATCCAAAATGTGACCACAACGCCTATGGGCCGTGATGGAGATGGAAAGAAACTCAACAATGCTTGAGGTGAGGGAAGTAACTTTTGAGAAAACCTGGGGACCATACCTTACCATCCTTCAGCAAGAGTATATGGAACTTACATACCCTGAGTATCTGCAAGGGCTCCGGCTTATGACCACGTCCGTATATGCTTAGAAATATATGGTGGATACTCCATAAGACATTATTTAGTAGGTAAGAAAGTCAAGCAGACTTTTTAGAAAGCACATCACCCTCTCTCCCACTCCATCGACTGCTCCTGCTCTTTTTATGGGGATAACGTAGGGACTGCTTGCTTGAAGGGAGCAATTTGAGCAGGGGTTTATGCGCCGCCAGTTTCAAAGTTCAACTGCTGCCACAAACTAGCCCACACTCCTTCATGCTTACACTTCATTTAAGAGAGTGGGCTCTTAATTTTAATAAATCTCCTCCATTTTCTTATAAATCTAGTGTCCAGTATCTTTTATTTACTTGGTTCGAACAATCAGGGCACACTTTGAAGCTATAGCCCCCTACTAGACTTTGAAGCCCAGACCTTTGAAAACCCTGTTCAAGTTTCAGAAATACTATTTTTGCATAGTAAAGGATTTCCCATCATAAGAGTGTGACTGAGTCGAAGCCCTCCCCAATAAGGAAGTATACAGCCTGGCATTTTTTGAAAAGCTGAAGTCTGTGCCAGAAATACCAAAGAAAGAATCCTGAAAAGCATGTTATGTTTTTTCTTTCATTGGCATGCCCTTTCCATCATCGATCTACAGACAGGAAACCGGTTCAGAAAGGCCTTGTTTAAAAGGGGAGACTTTCCCTTTCAAACGAGGCCTTCCTGAAAGCTGGGGAGGCCTTTTTGCCCATTTTCTCCCACCGTAGTGGGAGAGGATGCTTACCTGCTCCTCCTGTCCGCTCTGGTGGGGAATATGGGATGTCAGCTCTGCCTCGCACTCACTGACGTCACAGATTCTAATTCTGTGACTCCCCCAGAAAAAAAAAGAAAATCTTTGCAATGGGGGATTAGCAGCAATGAAACTTGATTCAGTTTCTAAAAAAAAAATCAAAGTATACAAAACAACACATATAGAAATAACACAGTTTAAAGCAGTCTTTGTGCTGGGTGCATTTACAAATAACCTCGTAATTCCATGTACCGAGGAACATGTAAATAATTACTTCCAATAAAAGCAGCCACATATACAATGCACACAATGAATAAAAGAACAATAAAAGAAGAGCTTAATTTCAAATAAGTTAATGTATGAATTTGTCTAATAAAATCTGCTGCAGAACAAAACTAGATCATCAGCCATACACAGGCTTTTATTCTTCAGCACTAACGAGACTTAGGGGCATATTATCAACGGCCAGCGATAATTATCGCTGGCCGTACATAGCGATAGAAATATTATCGCTGGCTATCGCTGAATATTATCGCCATGATAACGCTATATTTACAACGCATAGCGCTATGGCGATAATATTTCAGCGATAAGCGGTATGTTTCAATGGAACATCACTGGTTTTGCAGCGATGTTCCATTGAGCAACAGCGATAACATTGCTGATACGACCCTGTGGTCGTATCAGCATAATCCATCTCCCATTAAAAGTATGCCTTAGTCAGGAATTTAACAGACGTTAAATTCCTGAGTTAAAGCTGAGGTACGCGATTTTTTATCGCTGCATCTCCTTGTTAATATCGCGAAGCTGCCTTCACGATATTAACATGTGTTGTTTCACAGCCACGCCTTCTTTGCATCTCATTAGCGATGCGAGGCGAGGCTGTGAAAATCGAGCTCTACATCAAGGAAACACGCGCTAGTGTGTCCTTGATCATATTGCGATATAATTATCGCCGCTTTTCGCCCAAAAACGGACGCTAAAGTGGCGATAATTATATCGCCAGCCCTTGCTAATATGCCCCATAGTTTTTAAACGTTGAAACCATACATTGAATAGAAATCAAGGGGCATATTAACAACGGCCAGCGATAATAATCGCTGACCTTGCTTAGCGATAATTATATTATCGCAGGCTATCTCTGTCATTTATCGCCCTGGTAGCGCGTTATTAACAACGCGTTACTCCAGGGCGATAAAATTCCAGAGATAGCGAGAGTTATCGCCCTTTGCAGGGAACATCGCTGGTTTTCCAGCGATGTTCCCTGCAAAAGGGCGATACCTTGCTGATACGACCCTGTGGTCGTATCAGCAGAATCCACCTCCTATGCCTAACAAAGGTAAGTCAGGATTATAGCAGACGTTAGATTTTGGCGAAAACGGCCGTTTTCGCCAAAATCTAACGTCTGCTATAATCCTGTGGGCTGCCTTGTAAATATCGCGATGTGAACATCGGCGATATTTGCAACGTAGCCCATCCGGGGTACGCCCAGTAATGCCCACTTTGCATCTCATTAGAGATGCAAGGATGGGCGTTGGGGGAAAGGGCGATAGTGCAAGGATTCACGCGATAGCGTGACCTTGCTGATTAGGCGATAGAATTATCGCCGCTTTCCGTCCGAAAACGGACGCTAAAGCGGCGATAATTGCTTATCGCCTCGTTGTTAATATGCCCCCAAGTTACTGCAAAAACAATTGGGCCCAATGTGTCAGTCCTTAAGATTCCATGTGCTATCAGATAGCATGTAACTTTTAGGTTCAAGCATGCTGGGCATATCCACCTTCTGCAGGGATAACAATACTCAGTGAAGAATAACAGAACATGTTCCTTCGTCTCTGGAGCTAAACCACATGCAGGGCACTTGTCATAAACCTGATCTTTGGCAGCCGCGGCAGCTGCAGGTAAGAGCGGTGAGGTGGTGGGGCCACTTGGGGGGGATTTTGAGAGATGGCCACAAGGGAAAATTAAATAAATAATTAATTTTCCCTCGTGGTCGTCTCTCGAAATCCCCCCCAGCTGGCCCCATCGCTTTTACCTGCAGCGGCCGCGGCTGTTCTTTGGCCCAGTTACTAAAACTCCTTAGCTGTAGGCAGCCCAAGAGGAATCGAACGTAGAAGCTTTTCGCTGAAGGTGGAGAGATCATATCTAGGAAGAGTTCAAATTTAGGCCTTAACTTAAAACTCAGGAACTGATTAGTTAAGCATCCTGAGGTTGCACTCGTAGCATATTGGTCACACGCAAATGCCCAATACTTCGTTTTTAGAACAGCTACCTCTGCCTTGCATATTTCCTCTGGGTAGTCCCACAGTCTAGCCAACCAAAGTGTCCTTCACCAAGTTGCAATGTGCTTTAACCACGGGATTTTTGTAGCACTATTCGTCTTCAACAATTCCTCCAATACCTCTCAATAATTGATTAGCGCAGGCGTAGACCATAATCATAACCAATACATCAAGGGTTTAAATAGTGCCACATCTGCCGTTTCTAGGACGATCTGCCATCTGGTGGGGGCGGAAGACCACTAGACACCAGGGATTTTATTTTGTACATGTCGGGGAGTGGCCCCTTGGGTAAGAGTTACTCCCCTTTATAGGGGAAATGTGTTGGTCATTTTCTGCCCCACCCCCCGGAGGCAGATCAACAATATTTTTAGGCCCATCTGCCCCCATTGGGGGCCAAAAGCCACTAGAGACCAGGAACACTTACATTTATATATCCAGGAGCGGCCCCTTGGGCAAGGGTTGCTCCCCTTTTTCATTGGGGTAATATTGTGGCCGTTTTATGCTCCCCTGAGGGTGGATTGGCTATATTTGTAGGCCCTACTGCCCCTTAAGTGGGCAGAAAAACACTAGTCACCAGGGATTTTATTTACTTACATGTTGGGGAGTGGCCCCTTTGGCAAGGGTCGGTCCCCTTTTTTGGGGAATGTATTTTGGCAGTTTCTTCAGCCATATTTATAGGCCCTGGGTCAGAAAACCACTAGACAACAGGGATAGTTTCTGTGTGTGTATGAACAGAAGTTCAGCTGATGGTCTGCGTGTACTTAGTGTATGTGGGCTAGCGCTTAGCTGGTGGTGTGTGTAGACTGGCGCTTGGCTGGCAGTGAGTGTGGACAGGGGCTTGGCTGGTGATGTGTGCAGACTGGGTCCTGGCTCTCGGTGTGTGTGGACTGGTGCTTGACTGATGGTGTGCGTGTACTGGCACGTGACTGGCAGTGTGCGTGAAGTGGCACTTGCCTGGTGGTGTGCGTGGACTGGTGCTTGGCTGGCGGTGTGCGTGAAGTGGCGCTTGCCTGGCGGTGTGCGTGGACTGGTGCTTGGCTGGCAGTGTGCATGGACTGGGGCTTGGCTGGTGGTGTGTGTGAAGTAGCACTTGGCTGGCAGTGAGCATGGACTGGCACTTGGCTGGTGGGGTGCGTTAAGTGGCACTTGGCTGGCGGTGAGCATGGACTGGCACTTGGTTGGCGGTGTTTGTGGATTGGCACTTGCCTGGCAGTGTGCGTGAAGTGGCACTTGGCTGGCGAGGAGCATGGACTGGTGCTTGGTTGGTGGTATTTGTGGGCTGACACTTGGCTAGCCGTGCGCAAGGACTGGTGGTGTGCGTGAAGTGGAGCTTGGATGGCAGTGTGTGTGGATTGCGGCTTGGCTGGCAGTGAGCATGGACAGGAACTTGGTTGGCGGTGTTTGTGGGCTGGTGCTTGGCTAACTATGTGTGTGGCTGGCATTTGATTCATGATGGGCAGACTTCATAGTGATTTATAATGCTAACTGTTTTATTTCTTGTCACCATTTGTGATCGTAATGTTTTATTTCTTCTTTTTATTCTAGTACAAAGCTTTTGTTTTTCTTTGGTGCAACCTTTGCTTATTGTTTCAGTGTTATAGATCTGTATTTTCTTTAGTTGCAAGTGTTTGGTAAGAAATTTTTTTTTGTACTATTTACTCCAAATGAGGATCATTGCCCTGCATGAATGCGTTTTTTGGAAATGCTATAATGATAGCATATTTAGCCTTTGTTTGTGTGTGAAATTCTCCTTGGATTGGTGCACAATGGGCCCGATTCACAGAACTAACTTAAGACAAAATCCTAAACTTACTACCATTTTGGTATTCACAGAAGGCACTTACTCATTTTGGTATTCACAGAAGGCACTTACTCATCAATGAGTAAGTGCCTTCTGTGAATACTAAAATGAGTAAGTTACACACAATGAGTAAGTTACTCAAAATGAGTAAGTTACTCAAAATGAGTAGTAAGTGCCTTCTGTGAATGCCAAAATGAGTAAGTGCCTTCTGTGAATACCAAAATGGTAGTAAGTTTAGGATTTTGTCTTAAGTTAGTTCTGTGAATCGGGCCCTATGTGTATTGTGATGTCTTGTGTGTAATTTTCTTTTGTCTTTCCTTTCTAGTGGAATATCATTGGTGCTTGCTGTGTCTGTGCAGAGTAGGTGCTGGTGAGTCTAGCTATCTCTGACAAGTGAGTGGTATCATTATCAAACGCCCAGCTGACCGCCTTCATAGAAGAGAACTCCATCCTGGACGCCTCCCAGTCTGGATTCCGCAGCAACCACAGCACCGAGACCGCCCTCCCGCCGCCACTGACGACATCCGCATGCTACTCGACCGGGGACACACCGCGGCCCTCATCCTTCTAGATCTCTCTGCAGCCTTCGACACCATGTCACATCGCACTCTCGTAACCAGACTGCACGACGCGGGAATACAAGGAGCCGCCCTCGACTGGATCCAATCCTTCCTCTCCGGCAGAACCCAGAGGATCCGACTCCCTCCCTTCCTCTCAAAACCCACGGAAATCAACTGCGGAGTACCCCAGGGATCATCACTCAGCACCACTCTCTTCAACATCTACATGGCCCCCCTCGCCACCATCGTCAGACGGCATAGGCTCAGCATTGTATCCTACGCCGACGACACCCAGCTCATCCTCTCGCTCACGAAGAATCCCGAAGACACCAGACTCTGTTTCCAGGAAGGTATGAAGAACATGGCAGCCTGGATGAAAGACAGCTGCCTGAAGCTAAACTCAGAGAAGACCGAGGTCCTCATCCTCAGTCCCTGCACCTCCGCCTGGGACAACACCTGGTGGCCCTCCGCCCTAGGGAGCCCACCCACCCCTACAGACCATGCTCGGAACCTCGGCATTATCCTTGACTCCTCCCTCTCCATGAACCGCCAGATCAACGCCGTCGCCTCCACTAGTTTCAACTGCCTTCGCATTCTCCGTAAGACCTTCAAATGGATGCCCCCCGACTGCAGAAGGACCGTCATCTACGCACTCATTACCAGCAGACTGGACTACGGCAACGCCCTCTACGCCGGAATCAACAAAACTCTTCTACACAAACTCCAAACCATCCAGAACACCGCAGCCAGACTCGTCCTCGGGACACCGCGCCATGAGCACATGACCCAACACCTACGAGGCCTCCACTGGCTCCCCGTCGAGAAGAGGGTCACCTTCAAACTCCTCACCCACGCCTACAAATCCCTCCACAACATCGGACCCAAATACCTCAACGAGAGAGTATCCTTCCACGTACCCAAGAGGAACCTCTGCTCCGCCGACCTCGCCCTGGCAGAGGTCCCCCGCATCCGCAGAAACAGAACCGGCGGGAGAGCTTTCTCCTACATCGCAGCCAAAACCTGGAACAAACTCCCTGTGAACATCAGACGCTCCCCGACCCTGCACACATTCAGGAAGGACGTCAAGACCTGGCTCTTCGACTGATCCGGAGCCGCCCCCCCTCCCCCCCAGCACCTTGAGACCCTCACGGGTGAGTAGCGCGCTTTATAAACCCCTGATTGATTGATTGATTGTACTGTACATAGGTATTTGTGTGCTTTGTATTGATTTACTTTACCTTGCAAGAGCTATATGTCAGTAGTTTTATTTTCCATTTGATAAAGCCACACTTTGATTATTACTTATTTTACACAGTGTTGGATATTGTTGGCTTATTTATCAAGTTACTTTTCTGAGTAAGGATTATAGCTAGCTACAGGATTACCACTCTGCAGGTTATTGATATGCTTTTTGAGTCTTCCTCTGAGCATGATTATGAGACTGACTCTGCATCTGAGGCAGAGGGGGAAGTTCAGGACTCTGGCAGTGAATTTTCTGTCTGAGAGGAATCATCTGATGATGAAGCCACTCTCAGTGTGGATGAAATGCTGCTTTTAGAGGAGGACACTGATGTGCCAAAAGTGCAGCAAGAGGCATCTGGATTTCAGCCTGGGTCTGAAAGGCTTTCCATTGGAAGAGCTGAACTCTGGGTTTCCCCAAACATGGTGCATCCATCGTTGGCTGCCTTTAGTAAGGTCACAGGGTGTAGAGTGAATAATGAAAACTTTTTGCCTATAAATTTCTTTCAGTTGTTTAGGAACGATGTATATTTGGATGAGATTGTTAAACAGATTAATTTGAATGCTGAACCCTATTTGAGGGACAGCAGTGCCAGACTTAAGCCCCACTCTAGTGCCACCCGGTGGACTCCCAAAAATCTCGATGAGTTGAAGAAGTCCTTGGGTTTACCTTTTTTGATGGGCTTGATAAGGAAGTCGTTGCTGTCTTCATATTGGTCCTCTAGTCCCTTGATGGCAACTGCTATATTTCCTGCAACCATGAGTCGTGATCGGTATTTGCTTCTTCTTTACATGTTGCATTTTGTTGATAATGCTTCAGCGTTGCCACAAAATCACCCTGATTGTGACCATCTTTTTAAGATCTGGGCTGTCTTTGATCACTTTGTAGATCGATTTTCAGAGATCTATGCTCCAGGGAGAGAAATAGCTGTGGATGAGTCTTTGGTCCTGTTCAAGCGCTGTTTGGTTTTTCATCAGTACATTCCTAGCAAGAGGGCACGTTGTGGCACTAAGATGTATATGCTGTCTGAGAGTAGTACTGGATATGTACTGGATATGTCTATAATTTCAGGGTGTACACTGGTAGGGATTCCAGTACTGACTCCCCGGTTGTCCTTCCACTCTCGGAGTTAGTGAGAAAATTGTATGGGAACTTGGTAGAGGGCTTTTTAACAAAGATCCCCATTTATACGTAGATATCTTCTACACTGGTGTGTAATTGTTCGGGGAATTGTTCAAAGTGGACACTGTTGCTTGTGGCACAATCCACTCTAACCATAAAGGTTACCGAAAAGAGCTTGTTTGTTAAAAACTTGAGAAGGACAGTGCAGTACCTTGCGTAGTGATGAACTTATAGCTGTGAAAGTTTCTGACAGGAGAGATGTCTACATGCTGACTTCCATCCATGATGAAAGTACTTTACTAGTGCCTGTTAATGTCAAGCGCGCAAACCGGTGTGCATTGTAGACTACAATAAGCTCATGGGTGGTGTTGATAGAGTAGGTCAGGGGTTGGAAACTTACACTGCTGTTCGTAAGGCTTACGTTTGGTATAAGAAGTTGGCTGTCCATTTATTTCATTTATCAACCTTCATTGCTTTTGTTGTATTCAAGGTTTGTTCTCCAGAATCAAAGATGAAATTTGTTCAGTTTCAGCAGTCTGTGATAGGCAGCCTTGTTGTAGTGGAACAGGCAGTTCCTAGAGTTGCAGCGGTGGAGGATGTCGGTAGACTGAAAGATCGCCACTTTCCTGATCACATTGCTCCCACACCCATAAAAGACATTCCCAGTAAGAAATGTAGAGTCTGTGCCCAAAGAGGGATGCAGAAGGAGATTCATATGTACTGCCCCAATTGTCCTTTTAATCCTGAGCTGTGTGTGCCCACATGTTTTAAATTTTACCACACGCAAGAGAGTTTTGGAGTGCAATCACAAGCGTAAAAGTAAACTGACTGGTCTGTATTGTTTTATATATTTTTTTTCAGATTTAATGGTTGGCATTAGTGTGATGTATTTAGTTAGAACTGTTTGTAGTTACAGTTTTGTATCTGCTTCTAATTGGTTTGTGTTTTCTTTTTGTTAAAAACAAAATGCGAATTTGTGGGCTCTTGGCCCAACCACACAAAGTAAGGTAGCATTTTTATTGTAAGACTTGGGGGAACACAGGGTGGTTGGAATTTTGTGCCGGCCTGGCGATCCCACAACTTTCCCACACAGAAATGTGAGGAAACTGTGATTTCTTTTAGCTAAATTTGAGGTTTGCAGAGGATTCTCAGTAAGAAAATGTTGGGAGATCCACACAAGCGAAACCTCCTTGGACTCCCCCGGGTGTCTAGTTTTAGAAAAATTTCCTTAGATGGCCGCTGACCCCGGGACCAAAATCTCAGGTTACCCCCTTGTAAAATCAGGTCATTTTGTAATAGATAATGTTGATGTCTCCACAATATGTTTTGGGACGTATCCTGTCGCGGGCACTAGGCCTACCCACACGAGTGAGGTACCATTTCTATCGAGAGAGTTGGGGGATTGTTGGGTGGACAGAAGTTTGTGGCCCCTCACAAATTCCAGAACTTTCCATCACAAAAATGGGAGGAAAATGTGTTTTTTTAGTCAAGGTTTGAGGTGTCTGAATTCTGGGTAAAAAAACCTGGCGAGAGCCACACAAGTCACCCATCCTTGATTCCCCCAGCTGCCTAGTTTTCAAAAATGCACAGGTCTGCTAGGTTTCCCTCAGTGCCGGCTGAGCTAGGTCCCAAAATCCACAGGTAGGCACATTGCAAAAAAAGGGTCAGTTTTAAGTAGAAAAATATGATGTGTCCACATTGTGTTTTGGGCCATTTTCTGTAGGCACTAGGTCTACCCACACAAATGAGGTACCATTTGTATTGGGTGACTTGTGGAAATGCTGGGTGAGTGGAAGTTTATGGCTCATTGCAGATCGCAGAACTGTCCATCACAGATATGAGAGGAAAATATGTTATATTAGACACATTTTGAGGTTTGCAAGGGATTCTTGGTAACAAAGTGTGTAGAGAGTCTTGCAAGTCAGCCTATCCTGGATTACAATAGTTGTCTAGTTTTAAAAAATGTGCAGGTGTTGTAGGTTTCACTTTGTGTTGATTGAGCTAGGGCCCAAAATCCACAACTAGGCACATTGCAAAAAAAGGGCCAGTTTTCAGTGGAAAAATGTGTCCATGTTGTGTTTTGGGCTGTTTCTTGTCGTGAGAATTAGGCCTACACACATAATTGAGGTACCGTTTTTATCTGGAGACTTGGGAGAATGCTGGGTTTGTGGAAGCATGTGGCTTCCCACAGATTCCAGAACTTCCCATCACAGAAATGTGAGGAAAATTTGTTTTTTAGACAAAGTTTGAGGTTTACAGGGGATTCCGGGTAACAGAACCTGGTGAGAGCCACACAAGTCACCCCATCCTGGATTTTCCTGGTTGTCTAGTTTAAAGAAATGTACAGGTTGCTAGGTTTCCCTCACTGTCGGCTGAGCTAGAGCCCAAAATCCACAGCTAGGCACATTGCAAAACAGGTGTCAGTTTTCAGTGGAAAAGTTTGATGTGTCCACGTTGAGTTTTGGGCCGTTTCCTGTTGCAAGCATTAGACTTACTCACCAAGTGAGGTGCCATTTTTAGTGGGAGACTTGGGGAAATGTTGGGTTAAAGGAGGACTGTAGCTCCCCTCTGATTTCAGAACTTTCCATCACAGAAATGTGAGGAAAATGTGTTTTTTAGACAAATGTTGAGGTTCTCAAGGTCCGCTGGGTAACAGAACCTGGTGAGAGCCACACAAGTCACCCCATCCTGGATTCCCCTGGGGACCTAGCTGTTAAAAATGTACAGGTCTGCTAGGTTGCCTAGGTGCCAGCTGAGCTAGGGCCCAAAATTCACAGCTAGGCACATTGCAAAAAAAAGTCAGTTTTCAGTGGAAAGATTTGATGTGTCTATGTTGCGCTTTGGGCCATTTCCTATCACGGGCACCAGGCTTACCCACACAATTGAGGTACTACTTTTATCAGGAGACTTAGTGAGACGCAGAATAGTTGAACAAAGAAGTCATTTTGCAAAATACCCTTTAATTCACATACTCGTATGTGTACCCGCAAATTCAGAGATGTGCAAATAACCACTGCTTCTAAACTCCATATCTTGTTCCCTTGTTGCAAGGTGCAGCTCAGTTACTGGCTCTGGGTACCCCGTGTTCTTGGTGAACCTACAAGTGCTATATATCCCCCCACCATGAAAGGTCCAGTGGATGTAACAGTATATTAGTTTAAAAAATTTGCCATAGTCAGGTCAATTAACAAGGAAAAATGTAGGCACAAATGGCTGGTTTTTTTCAACTCAATTTCAATATTTCTTTATTTCAACTGTTACTTTCTATAGGAAAACCTTTAAGGATCTAGACAAATGACCTCTTGCTAAATTCAGAATTATGTCTACTGTTCAGAAATGTATAGCTTATTGGGATCCACCATTGGTTTCATACCCATTTCTACCACTCACTGGAAGGAGGTTGAAAGCTACAAAATAGGAAAAATGGAGTATGTCCCGGTGCAATGCAAAAACTGTGTTGAAAAATCTCTAGGATGTTGGAAAAAAAGAATGCAAATTTGACATGGATACCTTATATGGCCAAAATGTTATGGGAGCCTAAGCGGAAACTAACCTAAAAAAGGCTTAGCACAGGGGGAAGAAAGGCCTAGCAGTGAAGGGGTTAAGGCATTTGTTTAAAAAAATGATAACTCCACCTAAAACCTGGAAATGACAACAATGATAGAAAGAGAGCTAGAGAACCTAGTTAAAAAAAAATATGACTGGTCACACATAAGACATTACTAAAGGAAATGAGAAAGGTGAACACTAAATTCAAATCTGCAGACAGTAATCTTCAACTAGAAGAGGAAACGTCCAGATGTATAATGAGCTAAAGAAAACATATACTGAGGAGAAACATACTCGGGGAGTAGGATAAAGAAAGAGAAGCATCCTCAAAGCAGCCTGAAAAGAAAACACATGTAAGGATTCATTGTTTGATACTGAAGTAGCTCAATTTAGTGTTCCATACATTTGTGCACCAGAAAATTCATCTGTGTACCCAAATATTAATCTGTGTGCAAACTTATTTATCTTAGGGTTGGGAAGTGTCTATACTTACTCATAGCAGAAGACACTTTTATATAATCAAATTATAATTTAATTTATTGCTAATGCTAACTGTATTCATTGACTGTCATTCTCTCTCTTAACGTATGGTCAACTATGGCTAGGCCTTAAGCCTGACCAGATTTTTTGTAAGGTCTTTTATTGTGTTCAGAATTAAATGTTATTCTTGAGTTCTCCCCATGTTTTATTTCAATTTCAGGTGTCCTATCTAATTTCTTAATTAGTATAGGCTTTAGTTTATGATGAGAACAGATAGATTAGGGAATAGTAATTGGAACTTGGCCATGGACATGCAATGCGTCGGGATGGCAGAGAGCCTCCTATAGCAGCCAGACTAGACCATTGCTACTTTCAAGGCCATTCTGATGTGTGCTTCTTTGTTCGGTGATGGGAACATGGTGAGTTTAACAGCTCCCAGGAAACCCCATTGGTCCAACCAGAGGCAGTTGGTGGGACAAAGCTTCGGGAATTTTCTACTGTGTGTTAATTGTGTGTCCCTTGTATGGTTTAACTGATCCTGATTTTGCTGAGGGAAGACCTGTCCCGAACTCTGCTGATTTACCATACTTGTGATGTAGAGCTTCATGTCTGAACACCTGCACCTTTTTCCCCTGAATTTTAACTTGGTTCAACAGATTCTGACACCTTCCTCTTAATTTCCCCTTTCCACTTTTGATGCTTTATTTAGATTAGGGAAGTTCCTTTATGGAACCTGTTAGAAATGGGGGTCTCTAGTTGGCAATGGCTGGCCACTGTCCAAGTAGGGACCCTTCTTCCTAAGTCAGAGTAAGAGGGCTACCCTCCTTGATACCCCTGCTCAACCCTGTGGTAACGTAGCACGAGCAGGTAGGCTTATCTCAGAGGCAGTGTGTGAAGCATTTATGACCATACACAGTAACACAGTGAGGAACACTACAAAGGGACACCACACACGTAGTTATAAAAAATAAGTATCTTTATATAAAGGCAGATTTATCACCAGACCAATAACTGTAAAAGCCACAATACTGTCAAAAATAGGATAGCTGTTGAAGGACTGTCAAAAATAGTTCAAAGGTTGCAAGAATAAGGTTCCAATTCAAAGCAGGGGTCTCTGCGCCCCTTTCTCGTTCAGAGGTTGCAAAAATAAGGTTCAAATCCAAAGCAGTGGTCTCTGCGACCCTTTCTCTCACAAAGTACCTGAATTCAGTAGCAAAACCAACAAAATGTCGCAAAGAAGTGGTAGCGATGATTTTTCTCACGCGAGGCCGGCGATGCGTTAAATCCTTGCCGCAAGGGAGGATGATGAGCCGATCTGCTGATGCGTGCGGAGACGATGCGACCAACTTCTGCACGCTAGGCCGCCGATGCGATGACTTTCTTGCCGCGAGGAGAAGTCGATGCGACGAGCCTGTTGCGTTGTGCGATTGTGTTGCGATGCGAAGAAATGGCGCTCCGCGAGGGAGCGATGAAATCCGGTGCGATGCGATGAAAATGGCGGACGCACGGCGTCCGCAATGCGATGTCTTGAAGCGATGATTTCTTTAGGGGTTGCGAGCGCTCGGCGACAGCAGCGCGATGATTTTTCCAGCGCGTCTCGGCTGCAGCGGCTCGCAAAGAGGCGTTAGCGATGGTTTCGTGTTGCAAGCACTCAGCGGCAGCAGCGCGATTATTTTCCAGCGCTCTCGGCTGCAGCGGCTCGCAAAGGTGCGTTAGCGTCGATTTCCAGCACTCTTTTCTCTGAAGCAAACTAGAGGCCCTGGAACTCACAGGAGCCTCATCAGCAGATAGCAATCCTCGCAGGGAGGAAGCAGGAGGTTGGTGGTGGAGTCTGATGTGCCTGAGACTCCAGCAGGAGGCTAGCTCTTTTCCTAGCCCTTGGGTAATTGCTTGTAACAAAAATAAAAGTTCTCTCAAAAGTTCCTTTTCCTCTTCTTCAAGGTCCAGTGGTCACTGCTGCAGGCCAGTGCAAGAAACAACACACAAGCACAGGGACAGTCACTTCCTGCAGATTCCTCCAGTGGCACGGACAGAGTTTCCTCTCCAGATCCAAAAGCAATACCAATTGGAGGGGTTTGAGCACAGATATTTATACCCCAAAAGTCTTTGTTCTCAGAAGCTACAAGTCACTGAACCTAGCCAGAACCAGTTCTGCTCAGGCCTGGAGCACTTTGTTTACCAGGCTGCATCCTTCCTTTCAGAAAGAGGGGTCTGCTAGCAGACACACAGTAGGAGGTGGAGCCAGCATTCACCTTGCCAGGCACAGCCCTATTCAGGTCAAGGAGCCACCCCTCCCCACACTCTAAATGCAGATCTCTCTATTCAACCCAGGTCTGACTCAGCCTGCCCTGCCCCTCCAAAACCAGACAGCCAATACACATAACAGCAGAGCACACTGGAAGGCTTAGGCAAGAAAATACCTACTTTCTAAAAGTGGTATTTTCAAACACAGAATATAAAAATAAACTTCACCAAAAGGTGTATTTTAATATTCTGAGCTCAGGCATACTAAATTCGTTTTTCTACCATGTTCCTGGGGTCAGTTAGGACTATAGAATGTAATAGTCAAACTGCCCATTCTAGCCTATGAGGAACAGGTAGCCTTACAGTAGTGAAAACGAAATTGGGTGTAATTCACTACCAGGACATGCTACACACACCAAGGCATGTCCTACCTTACACATACAATGCACCCTACCATAGGGGTGACTTACATGATGCCAAGGGAAGGTTAAGGGGCTGGGAAGTGGGTGCACTTCACAGCCAAGATGGCAGTTCTGGACTGCACACAGACACTGCAGTGGCAGGTCTGAGACACACTTTACAAGCTGCTTCTGTGGGTGGCACACATCAGTGCTGCAGGCCCACCAGCAGCATTTGGTTTACCAGCCCTGGGCACACACAGGCCACACTACTAGGGACTAACAGGTAAACCAAATAAGCCAATCAGGGATATACCAATTCACATAGTCATATTTACAAAGGGAGAGCATATGCACTTTAGCACTGAACAGCAGTGGTAAAGTGCCCAGAGTCATAAAACCAACAGAAACAGGTCAGCAAAAATACAGGAGGCAGGCAAAAAGTTTAGGGGTGACCCTGCAAAAAGGGCCATTTCCAACAGAACCAATATATTTTTGTAGTTTGTGCTTTGTATCTTGTTATATTTTACATTGTCTTTTTAATGATATGCAAAGTTAGGTTGCCTGATCACATTGATATATGTGCTTACTTGATACATTGATTTACTGATGAATTAAATTCTAACTTTGACTCATTTGTTAATAAATCTTCATGGTTTGAACACCATCCTGGCAAGAGAGGAAACAGAATAATTACTGTGAGAAATAAATTATTTGAGACTGAAGTATAAGAAACAGACTATATATTACACTGAGGAGACCTTTCTAATGACAATATTCCTCTAATTAAAGTCTTTCAAGTTGATTCCATCTTCAGCTGTCTTAGTGAAATTCCACACAGCAAAACATTGTTTGTTTCCAAAGGTGCTCATTTCTGTATATATATCAGATGCTGAATTATCAGGAAACATTTTAAAGCCTAGTTTAGGGTTTGGCAGAGAGGGTACCCTATCCGCCAAACCTTTGGTGTACCTGCCTCATTTGGAGATTAGTGGGCCTTAAGTATTCTGTGCATGGAGTACCCAATGGCTCTGTGGATGGAATACTTCCTCCAATAGACTGATGGAGTAAGGGCTGTTAAAGGAAGGACATTACATCAGCTGCCCTATTTAGAGCGAACCGTTTAATGTCTTTGTTTTGTCCGTCACTGCCAGGAAACACCTGGCGGTGAGGGAAAGAAAAAATGACTCCCAGCACACTGGAAAAATGGGCAGGTTATGGGGGTCATAATTCTTTTTGTCTTTCAGAAGCAATCTCCCGCTTTGGGAGTTTGTTTCTGAAAAAGAACGTTATACTGACAGTGGCCATCCTTTATGTACATCGAAATGAACCACAGTGATAGCGGTTTCTTTCAAAGTGGTGGAAAGGTAGTCCGTCAGGGTGGTGAAGGTAATGTGTACCACCACGCTTATGATCTGTACTGCATCCACCAAACTCTCAATCAGACCCATAGTGACTAGAGTTAGAGATTTAAGCCAAGATTTACTAAACGTTTGCTCTGGTGCTCATGTAAGGCATAGTGATGCAAAGTGTAACCAGGCATCTCAAAGTGGTACAAGTAAGAGCAATGCTGACAGTTGAACCTTGCACTGTGCCCAAACCCCTTTGAACCACACTGTTGTTTACGTATAAAAGATGTGCATATCTAGGGCGAGCCAGTGCAAGGACATTGGGTTCTGATGCAAAGCCAGATCTACTAAATTAGCAATAACTGGCTTTGCCCCAAATAGTAATACAAAAAAAAAAGCACCCACAAGCATGGGGCGAGGCAATATATTGTCTGATATACCTAGATGTAATGTGTGTACCTTTCCACAAATCACACACCTTACACGACCCCTGTGCTGTTGGTCACATCCAGGAATTTGTAATGGAAGATGTACCTCCTGTACAAATGCAAAGGTCGACACTTCTGGCTCGCTTTGATACAACAGTGTGAGGCTCAACGTGACACAGATCAACCAGATTTAACATGTGTGTTGCTGGTGTTGTCATCACCATTCAGCTATCACTGAGGGCCTGATTACGATCTTGGTGGATGGGATACTCCGTCACAAACGTGAGGGATATCCCGTCCGCCGTATTACAAGTTCCATTATATCCTATGGAACTTGTAATATGGTGAACGATATATCCGTCACATTTGTGAGTAGTATCCAATCCGCCAAGATCATAATCAGGCTCTAAGTCTGGTACTGTGCTTTTTTCTCACCTTCACACAATGAAGGACTGCAGTTTTTACGCAGAACTCCATGGCTTGCAAGATGATCAGTCTGGGCCATAATGTTACTGTTTTTAAGAATAAAACACTATGATTTATTCTTTCAGTTCCTGTCATATTTTATTGGTAAAGCATGCAGTCTAAGCAATAACTCTATGAAATGTGACCTTTCAAATTATATAATGTTAAAACCTTGTGTTTCTGCTTTTATTTGAAGGTTTTAATCTGATTTTTATTTTCTAAAATGTACTTTGATGTAAAGCTATGCGTGCGTCGATAAACACGTGTAGTCCCATTAATTTTGGGACTTTATTTGTTATTTCTAGACTTAAACTCCCTGAGTACGTGTTGCATGCCACTGGTTGTGTGCAAACTCATCACCTGTGAACACCATTACATGGTCAAATACTACACAGTATTCCTTTTTCCACGGGAATTAATGCTCCCATGTACCACCTGCTCTGACCCAGTGCTTAATTTGAGCCGGGGCTTTCCGGTGCTAAGCACTGGCACTTAATTGGTTTCCGGTGCTTGGCACCGGCACATAATTGTCAACACCATACTTAGAACAGTGAACCACATGGTTGCACTGCTCACCTAATTTAGAGATGAGCAGAACAACTGTAGTTTAGGAATACAATATACATTAAAATTGCTAATACCTGCCTCCCCAGCCATTCCTTTAGCTTTGGGGACCTGGAATAATCTGAACTGTCGCATTTACATGCACGAGAGATTGTTAGTAGTTGTTTTGGCAGCAATGACAAGGGCGATGGGTGGTGCAAGCTGCAGTGGCCTCCTGGTCAGAGCCCTGGCACTTAATATTTTACAAACTAAGCACTGCTCTGACCTGCTGGTAAATGAGCGCTTTGAGAGGCTGTAGCAGGTGCATTAAGAGGCAGGGGAAGCTAGAGAAATGCAGTGGCAGAGTGGCCCCGGGCGAACGCCAGGCTGCACTTCCATCCCGATCCTCCAGCAGTTATACCGGCCAGATTTTCTGCCCTACAAATCTGAATGCAGAAAGACCATACCAGTTACAATTGGGTGGAGCAGTATCCTACCCAGGGATACCACTTCTTCCAACTCTTAATGAGAGCCAAGGTCACAGAGCCACAAATTGATTCAACTATTACCAAACAAGTTACTCTCCTCCTTTTACATATAGTTATTTTGAGGATTAAAGGAACGATCAGAAGATGACCTACACATTCCACAATGCTCAGTTAAGGCTCAGCTGCTTTAGACACAGCAATAGTCAGGGTTAATTTTCTTCCAGGAAGACCCAAAGAGAACCCAGGGGCATATTAGCAAGGGTCTTACCGCCGCTTTAGCAGCACTTTTTGCCGCTAAAGCGGCGATATTTCTATCGCCCTATTAGCAAGCTGTCGCTAACAGCTATTAGCGACAGCTTTATGGCGAAAGCGACCGTTTTGGTGCCGCTTTGCATGTCAGCGATATATATCGCTAATGACATGCAAAGTAGGCGTTCCCAACTAAAAGCGACTGAAAACAGTCGCAAACACAACTTCCCCCTATTAGCAATGCCCGCGAAGCGATAAAATAATTCGCGCTATCCGCGATTATCGCTGGAATCTAACACCTGCTAAAAACCTGACTTAACCATTATAGTCAATGGGAGGTGGATTGTAAGGTGAAGTCCTCACCTGCCTATTAGCAAGCTTTTCATTAGCGCGTAGAATTTATCGCTGGATTTCTCGCGCTATTGCAGGGTTTTGCCGCTATCGCTGGATTTTTATCGCCTTGGAGATAAGCGTTGATAATAACGCGTTATCTCCACGATGAAATCCAGCGATAGCCGGCGATAAAAAAAACAGCGCTAAGCGCGCTTTGCGATAATTATCGAAATTTCTTGGTAATATCCCCCCCAGTCTACGCACAACCTCTAAGTCACTTTAGCTACCAACTCTTCGACTGCCTGTCAAAGGCAACACCGAGGGGCATATTATCAAGGGCTGGCGATAACATTATTGCCGCTTTAGCGTCCGTTTTCGGGCGAAAAGCGGCGATAATTCTATCGCTTTATTAACAAGGACACGCTAGCGCGTGTTTCCTTGCCTTAGCGCCCGGTTTCCTATCGCCTCGCATCGCTAATGAGATGCAAGGTAGGCGTGCCCCTTACAACTACATAATAAAATATCGCTGACGGTGCTTCGCTGTATTTTCAACGAAGCCCCGTCCGGTTTAGCGCTGATTTTTTTCGCGCTAACTGGGCCTTAACGCTGGAATTTAACGTCTGTTAAATTCCAGACTAAGGCATACTTTACATGGGGGGTGGATTGTGTGGCTAAGACCACAGGCCCTATCAACAAGGATATCGCCGTTTTCCATGAAACATCGCTGGAAAACCAGCGTTGTTCCATGCAAAACTGCGATATCCCCGCTATCGCTGGAATATTTATCGCCTCGGTGATCCGCGTTGTTAATAACGCGCTAACCGGGCGATAAATTCCAGCGATAGACAGCGATAAAAAAGCGCTAAGCGCGCTTTGCGATATTTATCGCCGTCTATTGATAATATGCCCCCAAGATTCTCTGAAATCAGTAAATACACGTTTATATGGCCATAGCCTCACAAGTCTCTCAGAAAACGTTTGTGGTAGAGTCCCACCAAATACACTCACATTTATGACTTCTCCGGCCATCTTTACTTACTGAGACGTACACCCACAGAAAGAGAGCCGGATTTGCATTGCATTGTCTTCCACGTACTTTTACAGCGCTATTTTAATCAGCCACAGTACCACGGATTGTGTGCAAAAGAATGACTCCTCACCGCCTTATAGAGAAAACATCTCCTAACAAAAAGTGATAAAAAGGTTTTCTTTGAGTATGCAGTTCCCTCCGAGTTAAACATTCACAAGTGACAGAACCTAAAG
Source organism: Calotriton arnoldi (assembly GCA_963921515.1). Lineage (NCBI taxonomy): Eukaryota > Metazoa > Chordata > Amphibia > Caudata > Salamandridae > Calotriton > Calotriton arnoldi. The sequence goes on from CAWUFW010000579.1 coordinate 1,231,148, forward strand.
TTTCAGGATTTTAGAGAGAAACAGAGGATGAATGGGAAAGCCAGGGTAATAACAAAAGCTGTGACAGCCAGAAAGGAAGTTCGCCTGGCGTGTCCTAATGATCAGTTGCTATGGCCGGGCTCAGCTTTAGGATTCTTTTGGCACCATCTCTGGTATAGTTTTAGTGAGTCATAACCATACATGCTTAACTTCCTTAACTTCTTTCTTAGAAAACGTTTTCACAAAGCTCCGCATGATTGACACCTAAGGGTTTTTTCCCCCCATTATGTGACTATTGGAAATGCACTCATGCATAAAGTCGCTTGATATTTATTTGCATGTACCTACTGTATTTCTTGTTCTTCAGTGCGCAGAATGGATCTGTCAAAATCTCCCTGCAATTCAAGACTGCTCTTTGCGAGTGTCACACCACTTTCTAATAACTAAGGGGCATATTTACAAGCCCCTTGCGCCCTTGCATGTGACGCAGCGGCGACGCAAACCATGCGCCGCGTTGCGCTATATTTACAACGTGACGCATCTAGGGAGATGCGTCACGTAGTAAACCCCTGCGCCACATGAAACCTGCGTCAGGTTTCATGTGGGCGTACCGGCGCAGGGGGCGTTCCGGCGCAGGAACGCCTCGGAAAGTGACGTAGTGAAATCTACAAGATTTCACGCAGTCACTTTTCCGACGCTGGTGCGTCAAATCCTTACGCCTGCTTCAAGCAGGCGTAAGGATTGACGCACCATGTTAGGGATAGGGAAGGTTGGAACTGTGCTGGAGTTGCGTCGCGCTTGCGACACAACTTCAGCACTGCGCCAACCTTCCGCCGGCAGATGCGTCACGCATCTGCTTATCCTTGCGCCAGGATGCGCCGCATTGTAAATGCGGCGCATCGGACGTGGCGCAAGGGTAAACTTGCATGACGCATTTTCCCTGGCGCATCCCTGCTGATATGCAGGGATGCGCCAGGGAACGTAAATATGCCCCTAAATGCATATGATATTCTCATGGCCAACCTAAATCCCCAGTTAAACATACCATTTTAAAACGGGTATTTAAAAATAAATTCAGGCTTTTGTCTTAACAAGAAAGTTTTGTATACTTACCAAATTCTTTCACATCGTCCCCCTGGAGATGACAGGTGGGCTCATTGTATACGAGTAATATTCACACATTACAAAAACAAGCAGATACATGTTCTATCATTAGAATGAACAGCAGCATTCATTGGCTATTCTGTTAGAGGAGAATAGAGCTGGGGCATACATAAGCACCTCCTTGGCTTGACTTGTAACTATTAGAGATGACACATAGCTTCAAGAAGGGCTCATTCTTTGAACTTCTAATTTCTAAGGAAAGGTAATATTGAGAGTAAATCCCCTACACCAGTGGACTCTTCCTTGCACTAAAACCTCTGTTCGGATGGAAAAAGTCCACTGTGTGGATCTCAAAAGCGTGCACCCCGTGAGTACATCATGGAAAGTTCACTATATTTTTGCCTCCTACTTCGGCACACACGATAATCCTTCATGTGAGCTGCCTGATATTTCTGTGACCCAAAGTAGGAGTTTCTGGTCTTGAGGTGCATACCATAAAATCTCTCCTGACTCAGCGTAACTACCATCAGCTCACCAAGCTGTAGAGGATTGACAGTGGTAGTGATGATAAGACTGCAGTGTCAGGGCATGCTTTTTAGCTCTCTCTGCTAGGAACTCACCTCCTGGCCTCACCTGCATTTTAGAAATTTGCCTGCCATTACCTTACCAGGATCCTTTGCTCCATCTACGTGGGACATGATCCAGATCACATAACCTCAATCCTAAGCACTCTAAATTGGCTTCACATAGGGGCCAGAAGATTATTCTTGCTAGCCTGCATAGTTCATTAAAGAAAATCCATCTTTTCTGTGTGATCACATTGTATATTTTGGCTTTTGCTCTACGCTACATTTTTGCTGGTACTGGAACTCTGGTATTGCTGGTATTGGAACTCTGGTTGCTTTACCCTTGCCAACCTCTTTAAACATGGGTGAATTGGCATATTCCTAATTGGTTTAATTAAATTACATAAAAGTCCCTAGTATATGGTACAAAATGCCCACAGGCCATCAGTTAAATATCACTGGTAGATGGTAGCATCTGTTGTGTCATTCACTGCAGTTGCAGTGTAAAACATGGCTTCAGGCCTACCATTGTAGCCTGTCTGTGGCAGTTTAAATACTTCAATTCAATCCGTCAAATTAAACACTTTTAACAGGTAAAAACCTCTCTTAAAAACAAATCAGTCATCCCATGTAGGCCTTGTCACCCACAAGGCAGGGTGCAAGGTATTTAAAAGTAACACTTGTAGAAATGTAATGTTAACATGTCCTTACAGTTGACTAGCACCCAAAAGCTATTTTTTTAGTGTAGCAGACATAACTGTACTATGTAGAAAACCAGAGTACAGAATAAATCCTAAAACTGTATCTCAGGAATGGGATGAGCTAGAAAAAAAATTAAACAACCGTTTTTATTAGTTTTTAAAAACCTAATCCAATGGGGATTCGGATTTTAGATAAATATTAAGGAAAAGTAACGTTTTAGAAAGTTACCTTTTCCCTGCCTGAACGCTTGGTGGCTAAATTTGCATTTTCTATCCCACTTCTGCCTGTCATGGATTAGCATTTGGATAGTTGTGAAAAAGCTGTGAAATGCTTCCCATGCACAAACAATAGGCTGACCTGAAGTGGCAGATATGATCACTCTGGACCACACAGAATATGCAGGTTGGGGACCATGAGCATCCTTTTTAATTTTACAATATGCCAATCAGGTGTAAGACAATTGTACCGTGTTTTAGGGCATGAGCACAAGCACTTTAGCATTAGGTTAGCAGTGTTAAAGTACAAAGAGTCCTTTAAGGCCAACAAAAACGAATTAAACAAAATGGGAGGGGAGAAGGCAAAATATTTGGGGGAGACCACTGTAAGAAACTGGCTTAGTGGTTGAATGGGGTAAAGCCCTACTCAAGCAGCATCCACGTTCCTTGTCATTTACTTGTGCTCAACCCTGTGGTAGCTTGGCACAGAGCAGTCAGGCTTAACTCAGAGACAATGTGTAAAGTATTTTTGCAACACTTCAAACAGCAACACAGTGAAAACACACCACAAAATGCCCCTATGCCAGTTTAGAAAAATAGAGTAAATTATAATAAATGAAACAAGACCAAAACGTCAAAAATCAAATCAGTGGAACCGGAGATATGCAGGTTTTAAGGTTTCAGTCTAAATAGCGCCAAAAAGCACAAAGCTCCAACTGTAGATATCTGGTCATGCCAGTCTGCAAGTTCAGGCTGACCACAATGGAGCATGGGCCTGCTACAGGGGCCCAGTTAGGCGCCCTGAACAAGAGTACCTTAGGTCCTGGTTGTAGAGCTTTGCGTGGTCCCGCACCGAGGATGCGTCATGCAGCCAAGGCAATGCGTTTGTTCCAATGTGCTGCAGAGCTGTGATGCGAGGTCCTGCGTCGTTGCCAAGGATCCCGTCGATGAGGGCTTGCGATGCAAAGTCTGGCATTGAGGCGCAGCCAAGTCAATGCATTGGTTCAGAAGAGCTGTGAGGCTGCTATGCGAGAACCTGCATCGTTATCGAGGCTGCTGTCGATGAGTGACTTGTGATGTGAGGGCCTGTGTCTGGAAAGCCTCTCACAGGTGGAGGTTCCAATGCAGGCTGATGTCGATGTGGAGTCCTTACATCAGAAAAACGCTTGCAGCAGACACAATGTGTCGGTTCTTCTCGAGGTTGGGCTGAGGAGCTGAGGAAATGTGTTGGGTCGGCTGGATCCACAGATGGGCTGGCAGAGCACCTTCAGGTCCACTTTCAAGGGTCCAGGACTGGAGAGGCACCCCTTGGCAGGGCCAGGCTCACAGATAGCAGAGTCCAAGTGCTGTGTTCAAGATTGTTGGAGCCTACTGTCCCTGAGGCTCTAGTTAGGTGTCCAGCCAACTAGCCCTTGGAATCACTTTGGGGTCCTGGGTTCAATAGATAGGGTCCAGTCCTTCTCACCCAGGCAAGAGGGCAGCAGGCCAGCACAGCAAGGCAGAAGCCCAGCAAGGCAGTAGTTCAGGTGGGTAGCAGTCCTTCAGAGTGGCAGTCCTTTCAGCAGCACAGCAGTCCTTTTTCCTGGCAGAGTATTCACAGGTCCAGAAGTGTACTGAAGGGTTGATGTCTGAGGTTCAATATTTATAATTATTGCTGCTTTTGATGTGGGGAAGCTTCTAGATGATTCCCTTTGACGTCCCCAGGCATCCTGCCTTCCCTATCCTGGCTCCAGGCTAACTATAGGGGGTATGTAGCCATTTATGTGGAGGCAGATTTCAGCCTATTCAAGTCTAAGTAGGGCTATGCTCAGCTTCGCCCTCCCATTTATACAGAATATACAGAGTTGGGTCTATGAGTATCCTTTTTGAAATTACAGTGTCAAAGCCTGCTTGACAGGTCTGCTGGGTTTACATATAACACTTTGCAGTGCACTTGAAAGGCTGAGAATAAGATGCCAAGATATTTTTTTTGTATCCACTGTCTAGTTGCTGAAGGTCCTGCTTTGGCCTACCAGACTTCTGTGTCTTCGTTTATCATATAACACTGGGGATGGGAAATAGGATGACAAACATTCTTCTTAGTATCCACTATCTGGTTACTGGAAAACGAATATGACTCATTACATCGCATAGCAAAACCACGCATGCCATTACAACACGGGTATTACTACACAATATCAATTACAACGACTACCATTACGACGCAAACTTTTACCACGACTATGCCTTTACCACGCATGCCATTTCAACCCAAAGGCATGCGTGGTAAAGGCATACTCATGGTAAACGTTTGCAAGGTAAGTGACTCCAACCTACCCTACCCTAAACCCTAATGTAGTACCACTGCACAACCCTCCCCCGACCCCCAGTCCTCTCCCTACAATAACACTACACTACCCTGCACGACCCCCCGACACTACCCTAAATCCTAAAACACTACCCTACACTACACAAACACCACAACACTACCCTAAACCCTAAAACACTACCCCCAGCACGACCCTCCCTCTACCCCCAGTCCAGTCCCTACACACAAACACTACTCTGCACGACCCCCCGACACTACCCTAAAACCTAAAACACTACCCTACACTACACAAACACCACAACACTACCCTAAACCCTAAAACACTACCCCCCACACGACCCCCAGTACGGTCCCTACACTATAACACTGCCCTGCACAACCCCCCCGACACTACCCAAAACCCAAAAACAGTACCCTAAACTACACAAACACCACAACACTACCCTAAACCCTAAAACACTACCCCCAGCACGACCCTCCCCCTTCCCCCAGTCTGGTCCCTACACTCTAACACTACCCTGCATGACCCCCAACACTACCCTAAACCCTAAAACACTACCCTACACTACACAAACACCACAACACTACCCTAAAACACTACCCCCAGCACAACCCTCCTCCTACCCCCAGTCCTCTCCCTACAATAACACTACACTACTCTGCACGACCCCGACACTACCCTAAATCCTAAAACACTACCCTACACTACACAAACACCACAACACTACCCTAAACCCTAAAACACTACCCCCCGCATGACCCCCAGTACGGCCCCTACACTATAAGACTACCCTGCTCGACCCCCCCGACACTACCCTAAACCCAAAATCACTACCCTACACTACACAAACACCACAACACTACCCTAAACCCTAAAACACTACCCCCAGCACGACCCTCACCCTACCCCCAGTCTGGTCCCTACACTCTAACACTACCCTGCATGACCCCCTGACACTACCCTAAATCCTAAAACACAACCCTACACTACACAAACATTACAGCACTACTTCGACACTACCCTAAACCCTAAAAAATAACCCCCACCCCAAGCACAATCCCCCTTACCTATCTCTCCTCGTGGTTCCTCTCTCCTTGTTCCAGCGTCGTCTAAGGGGCGGTGCACGTCGTTGTGAGGAAACGGAACAGCCTCAGTTTCCTCACAACGATGTGGATAGCCATTTCATCGCATGCGTTGTAAAAGCGCATGCGATGTAATGGTATGCGTAGTAATGGCTACGCGTTGTTACATCGCATGCATTGTAACGCATGCGATGTAATCACTTGCGGGGTAACAGCCTTGTTGTAATGGCTGTTTACCCTGGAAAACCCAACTTTTGTTCTGCCAGATTTCTGTTTTGGGGTCTTGTGGGTACAGCGGCCGCCCAAAGCTGGATTTTAGAGTTAGATGCGGGAGGACCCTAGGATTACCATAGGTCTCTCCTCCCACACACAAACTTCTACAGCCCTCAGAGCCCAAGTTGAGTGTGTCTAAAGACCTTTGCCCTGTTGGAAACACCCACATTGGGTAGGCTTGGCCCCAGGACCTTTTAGCCCTTTGGTATAGCCATGCCTAGAAGTCATTCCCACCCCCTAGCTTGTGCCAGGTATAAATCTGGTATCTCCAGGCACTCACTTCAGAACACTGCTTGCCTGAGGAAGAAATGAAGAAGGCTGAGCTTGTTGTCTGTTGTCTGAGATGCTGAATGACTGGACCTGCTTCCTCTTGTACCCAGGACGAAGAAGCGGAAGTGTCAGTTGACTGACCACCTGTTAAAACTACAAGGATATAATAAGCTACAAAGGATTTCCTACAACGGCAACTGTACAATTAGAACATGGTGTTGGCCTCTTCATGACACTCTGTGATTCTCTAAGTACCTATCCAGAGGTTCTGGGGGGCATTAGAAGTGTACCCCTGTGGGGATTATGACTCAATTACTAAATTTAAAAGTAAAATCATTGACCAGGAAGAACCTGCTTTGTCTATCCGACCTGCACTGTATCGCGGTCAGCCTCAAATTGCACCTAGGTCCAGGTTTTCTGCGACCATTGATCACATTGTGTTTCTTGGTGCCCCATATCATTCATGTATCCTGTTCCCCTTTTTGGAGTATTTTTTCCATGTTGGTGTCATTTTCTTTTTAAATGTTACTCTATTTTTCTAATTCAATTTGGGATTTGTAATGTTTTGCATTTTGACCATATTACTGTTTTGGTACTACATAAATAATTTACACATTGCCCTATATTTTGTCAGTCTGTTCTGTGCCATAGCTACCAGAAGGTTGCACTCAGGTTGTTTTAGTGACTTAGAGCGTTCACTCGGACACAGGTTCTGATTGTTCCTCGAGATGAGTAGTCACCCCCAAAATCATAATCCAATTTCTTAAAGTTCATAAGGCAATTTTCAAGGTTTTCACAAACAATGTTGCACATAAATTGGCAATGTCAGGAGAATCTCAATCACTCACAAGTTTAAACTCAATGCAGCTTTTACAGGAAGTATTTCAAAATTCTAGAACTCTATCCTGCAACTATGAGGATGAATCCTTCAAATGTGAAATAGTTTTAAGTCCATGTTCTACAACACTACCAACTATTACTGGATATGGGGTAGTCCTCACAAAACTCAAAGTACGGCAAATCGAAAGAACAATTTAAAGTGAGACTTATGTGATAGACAACAGTTGCATACTTATTGTAAATTTGAAATCCATTTACTCCTTTCAGATTTTCGTAACAAGGTTTTGGGTATATTTAGCTGTGCACTCATTGGGTCTATCTCACTGTGTAATATACTGGTTGGTCCCTCCTATTAACTTTATTACCTTTCATTATTCATTTCAGAGCTCTCCAAATGTTAAATACTAAACATTCCCATATGTTATTTAATACATACCTTACAACATGTACTTGTACGTACCTATGATCTATGCAAAGCAGCCTGCTACACTAGTGGGTCTGGTTCATGCTAAATAATTAATATTCTGTGTCATGAAAGAGATCATAGGCATGAATTCACTGATACAATGGCAAAACATGTGGTCAATTGTGTTCATAAAATCAACATCAACAGTTGTAACAGCAGCATCTCCACTAGTCAGTGCATTTCTGACCAGGCATACTAGCTCCTCTAAACACATTCAGGGGCATATTCTCAAGGACTTAACGCCGATTTATCGGCACTTTAGCGCCGCAAAAGTGGCGATAGATTTTCCGCCCTATTGCCAAGCTGGTGCAAACTGCCGAAATCGCCAGTTTACCAGCGATAGCTGCCGCAAAAAACATCGCCTAGGATGAGAGTGACAACTAACGCTAATGATATGCAGAGTAGGTGTACCCGTGCAAAAACACACAAAAACACCACTTCGCGATATTCTCAATGACCAGCCAGATCGGCGAAGCGATCCAAAAACAGGCGATAAGGCGCGTAAGCAGCAGGGATCTAACGCCTGCCCATTACTGGTGCTAAGCAGGACGACAACCTGCAGCAGAAAGGGAGCCCAGCCCAGAGCCACATCTGAAGACCAACAGATGCCATGGAGCCAATGATCATGCTGTTTGGAGACCCAAGAGGGCCACAACACCCACCGCCGCCACGCCCAGGACCCCCTCCACCCCGGACCACCCCCCGGACTACCACCCAGGCAGCGCAGAAGAAGACAGCGGACGTTCCTAAAATGCACCAGCCGCACACACTCAACGCCAGAGGATGCCATTGCCCACCACAGGCTCAAAAGGACAACCATCCTCCGCATCCTGACCCACATTGCCCACTGGCTGACAGTACCAACACAGCGGAGAACCAACATCCCTCCGCAGACAAAGCTGCTGGCTGTGCTGCACCTGTTGGCCCCTGGTACCTTCCAACCGACAACTGCCAGAGTCGGAGGAGTCTCACAGCCAGCCCTAAGAAAGTTCCTCACACCTGTCTTGGATGCATGTCCACAAAAGCAACGGCGGGCCCCTGTATCAGCACCACACGCTAGTCCCAATTCATAGTGTTCCTGCGCAACCAACCCCAACGCCAGCCATTGCTTGATGCCTCTGTGCTCCTGATCCAAGAATGCAGTCACTGAAATGGGGGTGCGCCAGGTCATGAAGTCCAGTAGTCAACAGTAGTGTAAAAACTTCTTTATTACAAATACATAAATCAACAATACGAAAAGCTCAGCCAACGCGTTCCATTCCCAACGGGGAACTTCATCAGGGCAACGTGTGGATTCAATAAACTGCATATGCTGCGGGAACTCCCCAATACAATTCCATATTCCGAAAGTCAGTATTCAGAAACCTGTTGGATAAATGGTGACAATGGTCAAGCATCCGCATAGACACAAACGTAATCTGGCACAGTGTATTGCACTTGGACAAACCGGAATGCTGACAGGCATGATAAATCCTGCACAAAAAGACCGTAACAGAAGTCCGTGTGGCCGTAACCTTCATAGGAAAGAAAAGGAAGGTTACGACCACACGAACTCCTGTCACGGTCTTATCATGCAGGAGTAATCGTACCTGTAAGCATCATGGTTTGAAACAGCTTGATACCCCTGCACCTTCACTTCCCCCACACTGCGCAGGAACAGCTGGAGACCAAGCAAGGGAACTACGCCATAGCTGGCTTCCCGCACGTGTTGGGGGCAATTGACTGCACACATGTACTACTTGTGGCCCCTGCCGATACTGCACACAACAACCGCAACAGAAACCACACGCATTCCATCAATGTGCAGGCAAAAGTGGATCACCAGGGCCTGTTCACGAAGGTCGTCGCAAACTTCCCAGGCAGTGTGGAAGACCTTGGACATGAAGCTTTGTCGTCCCCCCCTGGAAGCGTGAGCGGAGTGGCCTTGGCCGGCGTATGTCGTGAATGAATAGCCCGGGGCTCTGGGCATGGTTCAGTTCCGGGATGGCCACCAAAGTAACTACTGCGTGTGTCTCTGTGTCTGCCATATCCTGTCCATAGGCCTACACACACGTGGCCGACCACCTCCAACGGCCATATTGACACTGGAGACGAGGTGGCTACGTCCCAAGCCAACCCGCGCACATATCGTCATCGCATGCAGGGTCGTGTCTGCCAGGGCGGCGCCCCCCACCAAACCACGAGGCCACCGCCGAGATCGGTGGTGCCTGCACAATCCTGTATGCCTGCTGTATCCCAACCCTGGTCTCCAGACCGGTCCGCCGCCCAGCGATGACTGGCCGCCCCTGCGCACCCAGGCCTCAATGCTCACCTGCCGCCACCGCCGTGTCTCCAAGAGGGCCCACCACGTGCCGGTGCAACCTCCTCAGCCGGTCGCTGGTTTCCATGCCACAGGCCCCCAGCGCACCCTGCGGCACCGCACCGCGGAGTCATGTGTGTGCTGCCAGCTGCCTTCGGCGTACACTGCGGTCCAGCAGGGCTCTCAATCCAAATCGAATCTTTATTGGCAGGACGGCGTATCGAGGTCCAGGCATCATCGCAGGCTGCACACCCGCTCAGCTCTTCAGGTGCCCCTACCTTAGTGCACCGCAAGTCATCGTCCTGTGGCGGTAGGCCTCGTGCAGGCCGCAGTGCATCGGGTGCCACCAACTCAGTGCAACGCAAGTCATCGTCCCGTGGCAGTAGGCCTCGTGCTGGCTGCAGTGCATCGGGTGCCACCAACTCTGTGCAACGCAAGTCATCGTCCCGTGGTGGTAGGCCTCATGCCGGCCGCAGTGCATCGGGTGCCACTAACCCAGTGCGCCACAATTCATGGCCCCTTCATGATTGAGTCTCGTGGTGCGGACGCCATCATGTCACCTCCGGCAGTGGGGAATGTGATGTGGTAGGCCCCTTTTATTGGCAGGGTCACATGTCCTGTGACGTCTGTGCTGGATGGGTGTGGTGTGGGTGTAAACCAGCCCTCAGGGAGTGGCTGTGGCATGCTAACAACTAGACCAGTGATCAGCAGATCACTACAGGGAAGACCTGGGACATGTAGCTTTGTCGTCCCCCCCTGTAAGCGTAAGCGTAGTGGGCTGGGCTGGCATATGCCGGTCCAGCGTAGGGGTGTGAACGATGAGCCCGGGGCTCTGGGCGTGGTTCAGTTCTGGGCTGGACAAGAAAGTAACCAATGCGTGTGTCTCTGTCGTGGTGTCGGCGCCATCCGGACCGCAATCGGCAATGTTGCACCCTGTGACTCGAGGCCCACGACATGAGCAACATGGACGTAAGGGGGAATCACTGACCCTACATTCATCCATACTTTCATACTTGAATGACCATAGACATGACACATCTGTGTGAACTTGAATGTTTTATTCACATTCAGTGGAGTGTTGAAGCTGGAGCAGTACAGGGCCATGCAAACCCCACTTTAGATTGTTGCCACGTGGAGGGCCAGCCAGAGTCCTTCAGGGAATGACAAGTTCATCGGAAGAGGAAGAGTTCAGTCCGCAGTCTGATTGCTGTGTCATTGGTAACGAAACAGAATCTGGCAGTTCATGTCGAGGTGCAAGGTGAGTGTCGCAGAGTGTATCGAGGGACAGTGGAAGGTGATGATACAGAGGGCAAAACCAAGCAGAAACAGGCCATATGGCGGAGATGAATGCTACCGCTTCCTCTTACCACTATGGCAGAATCATCCTCATCTTTGTCCTCTGATGTTTCATGTGCCTCACATGTGGGTGGTGGTGTTTTGCCTGCATCGCTGTGTGGCACTGACACATCAGGGGCCGGAGGTGGAATCCCTGCCACACTGTGTGGCAGTGACACATCAGTGGCCGGAGGTGGATTGTCTGCCGCACTGTGAAGCACTGACACATCAGGGGGCGGAGATGTGGATGTAGAGGCAGCAGCAGCATTCATCGGCGCCAGCCCTTGTGGCAGCAATGCCATGATGAGGGTCTGCAGGGCATGGTAGATCCCAGCTACATCTCGCTGGTGTGCAGCCGTGGCAGCCATTCTTTCCGCCTGCATCCGCTCCCTGTTCTCCATGATCCTCCGCATGTGTTCCAACTCCCGGCTGACATCGCTGGAGCCACTCTGACTAGACAGTTGTTTTTGTCTCTGAGTTAGGACTCCAGCGATGTCAGCCATGGATCGTTGGAGAGCATGGAGCGGACTGTAGGTGTCCGTTAGGGACTGTAAGTGGTCCCTGATGGGACTTAGACACCGACGTATGGTATCTAGTTTGGCTGCCATGAGGTCGAACCCCACCCGCACCTGTTCAGCCATCTTCTCCTGGCCCGCTAACACACGGTGTTGGAAGGCCATGTGTTGTTCGTGGGGGTCCTGGGAGACAGCCGGGGTGGTGGGTGCTTCCTGCTGTGTGTTCTGTGCAGGGGGTGGGGTCTCCTCGATGCAGCTGGGCTACCCTGCTCCTGGAGGTGAGGTGCCGAAGCTGTCCATGAGCTCTTGGAGGGCGTCGGTGTCGAAGGTGGGGAGGTCCTCTTCGTCATCAGTGTACAGATGTTCGGTATGCTCTGCAGGAGGTGATGATTCTCCCTCTGCAATGTGAAGGGGAGATGCAGTTTAACATTGTGTTCACATGTATGTTGACTCATTGTACAAGTTTACATACAGACTGCATGACAATGTACATTGTGACTGTTTGGGAGGAGCTGCCTATTTGATGCGGGACAGTGGACACATCGACAACATCACGGATGTGTGTTTTGTACTTGTACATTATCATCTCACATTTCCCTGCTATGCCAAATGTGATTGGCCAGTTTCGACACACAAGCGGCACCAGTTGTGTCCTCTGTTCTGTTGTGAACGTGTTGCAGTTTGCACCACATTGTTGTCACAGTTGATGTGCTCTGAATGTTATGTGTGTGTGCTGCATTTTGGGTGAGTCGGCCCAGCAGCTCTGCTTTTGCTGCCCCTTAACCCTTCCAGGCAGTGTGCCTTTGACTTCTGTGCTTATACAGTGCTGAGATGTTGCATACTTGGGTAAATTGGGCTCTTGGTGGGAGTTGGGACTCTGGGGCATGGTTTGTCCGCAGATGTGTTGTTGACGTCAGGGCTTGTTTGTGCACGTGGATGTGTCAGAGTGTGACCTGCTCTTTTACGGATGTGGTCCACACTCAGCCTCCTCAGTGTCGTGGAGTGCAACATGTCATGAAATATTGACTGCAGCCATGCTATCCGTCATGCAGTGTCACTTGCATTGTCAGTGTGGCTCACAGACACGCCGCTTTGCTGGGTTTGGCACATGTGCATGGGTTGGTTGTGAGATTGGTGATGTGTGGGAAGGGCCCCCTCTGGGCACATAATCGACGGGGGCCTACTTGCTGTTTCTAGGTGTGCTGCAGTGTTCCAAGGGGATCAGGGACATGATCCAGTGTCATTGTGGGTGTGCACTGTGCTATACTTATTTGTGCATGTGTGCCATTGTGCCCATCTCCCCCCGTCCCCCCAGTCCCTGGTCGTTACTCACTCTGTTGCTGTTGTGTCAGGTCATGTTGAGCAGTGTCCGGTCCCCCAACTCCTGCCACCGTCTCCACACTGATGACTGTGGACACCATTTCCTCCATCTCATCCAACTCCTCCTGTGGCGCTGGACTCCCACCTCCAGTCTGCATTGCTGCCTTCTGGTTGTTGCCGAGTTTCTGCTTGGTTTTGCGCTTCACATCATTCCAGCGCCTCTTGACCTCTTCCATTGTCCTCCTCAGCACTCCGACTGCATTCACCTTGTCCACAATGGACTGCCATATTCAATTTTTTGTTGCCAATGACACAGTGGAGGTGACGAACAGATGTTGATGGTGTTCTATCACCTCCGTTATCAGGATCCTGTTTTCCTGCGGACTGAACCGCGTCTTCCTCTTCTTCTTCTCCTTGCCCTTCCCTGACCCCGAGGTCCCAGGCTGGTCCTCCTCCGTGGGGCTTCTGGGGTTCTGGTTGTCCTCTGTACTTGCTCCGGCTCCCTCCATTGTGCTTCGCAGTTTTTTTGGTTTTGTTTGTGGGTTTTTTTTGCGGCTTTTATAGTGATTTTTCCCGCCTGACGTGTGTGAATTGCAGGCCTGGCGCAGCTTATCGCTGATTTTTTTTTCGCGGTTGGCCCATCGCAACTTTTTTCAGGTTCGGCTTTGGATTTTTATCGCCGTCCCGGTGATTTTATCGCGGTCATTTGACGCGTTATCGGGATACTATCGCATGTTAACGCCGTGTTGGGAATACGACGTTAACACAGCGTTATTTTCCCGCGATAGACGGCGATATGTAGAATTGCGTTAACCTATTTTGGCGATGATTATCGCACGTTCTTGAGAATATCCCCCTTAGACTTTTATAAGACCCCGCCCCTTCACAGTTCTACCTGAATGCAAAGAACCCAGTGAGCTAAAAAGTATGGGTGTGTGGAATTTGTACAATTTACTTTTGTATAATTGCTTAAAAATCGCCAAAACTTTGCAAAATCGGATACAATTTTGTGCTTCATTTTACTGTGAATGCGTCCTCGTGTTAATTTTTGCTGTGAGGATGCATATTGCACCCAAAAAAGTGCAAAAGCATTGCAATAAATAGTAGCGTTCCTTTGTTCGTGTGCATTTGCTGTAAATGTTTACCTCAAATGTCTTCACAGTACATTTTTACAATAAGAAGCACATAATTATGCAAAGTGGGGAAATGCCATAAAGGCATCATTTCAGGAATGTTACATAGCAAGCAGCATTAAATTCTAGTTTTGTACTTTACAATAGCATTCAAAGACCTAAAATTATGCTTTTAGCATTGTTTCATGGGACACACTCCACTGCCTCATATCATCCCACTCTTTAGAAAACTACCACAAAGGCAACAAATTAAGTAGAATTGAGTAGATTTTTGATTCAAAATCATTGTCCCAATTTACATCACGCATATGCAGCTTCCACACCCCAAAAATATCTAAAAAGAAAAACACCAAGAGGTGGAGCTCATCAAGAAACTGTCAGAAAGAACTAAACGTGTAGTCCGGATACATCCTAAACCCCTCTCAATCCACAGTCAAATGCATGAAATAACATGTTAGTAAGCAGTAGACCCACGGAGCAAGAAATGGCATAAGAAAGAAAGGAGACACACTGGATATTTACCCTTGAGTTAACGTTTATCCATCCACTGCCTTTAATTCGGTACGTTCTGATATATCAAAAGAAGAACATACATTTAATATACTATGGGGCATATTCACAAGGAGTTATCGCCGCATTAGCAGCACTTTTCTGCCGCTAATGCGGCGATAATTTTATCGCTCTATTACCAAGCTGTCGCTAACAGCCGTTAGCGACAGTTTTTAGGCGAAAACATCCGTAGTAAAGATCGCCACTTCTGTTAGCGATAATTATATGCAGGAGAGGCGTTCCCGTGCAAAAACAGCCGCAAACCCCTCTACTCCATATTCACAAGGGGATCCCTGAAGTTCTGAAGACCAAAAAAACTGTCTCTAACTGCAGTTAGAGCCAGTTACTTAAGACCAGAAAATAGCAGGTCATACAAATGGGGATATCACTTGGGGATATCACTTGGGGCCTCATCTCAGCAGGTTTTGGTGCTGGACAGCGCTGCAAGCAATGTTGCAGCGCTGCCCTGTGACAAAACTCCAGTGCAGGATTGCGCACCATCAATAAGATAGTGCGCATACCTGGGCCCCAGTCATGAAAAGTGTTGCAGCGCTGCGAAAAGACAGCGTTGCAACACTACTCACCATGCCCATCTTGCTACAGAATGGATGCGCTGTATTCACTGGACGTGGATATGTCCGGAATCCTGACGTATCTGTCTGCGCTAAAGTCACGCATTGCTTCAGTCGTGTCACAACCATGACGCAACTCCATCAATGCATGGGGCGAGCCTATCCCTGTGGCACTGCGTCAACCTCATGCCTGCCATCAGGCAGGCGGAAGGTACTGACGCAGTGCCGTTCATGAGGGGTGCCCGAATGTCGGCGCTGTTGGAGATCCATCGGTGGTGGTTGCGCGCTGTGGTGTCATCGTTTGGAAGCATTGGTGGAGTGTTGGTGCGGGGGAGTTGACGAGACGTTCTTCGGTGGCCTTGATCTAGCTGCGAGGGGGTGCGATGATGGCGGTGGCGTCCGGTGGGCAAGGTGAAGAAGTGATGTTACCAATGATGGTCGGTGCATGAGAGTCCGGTGTTGTGGCTGTAGTTGAAGTTCCCGCTGGCGGAGGTGACGTGCTCGACCGTGTGTCCTGCTATGTGGCTTGTTGAGGTGACTTGCTGCTTGCGTCTGATGTAGGGGACCTTCCCCAGGAGGGGGTGGTGTCCTGGTCACTGGGGTTGTCCAGGTGGAACATGAGTTCACCGAGTAGGATGTCGTCGGTGGATGGGAGACCCTGGGGTGCAATGAGGTCTACAATGGTATTGGAGAATGGGGGGCCATGGCCAGGGGGGCTTGTACATGAGGGTGCCGCAGAGGATGTGCTTGGGCTTAGTCCGGATCTGGGAGTTGAGGTGGTCCATGGTCACCCTTGGGTCATTAGAGTGCGTGGTCAGTCAGAGTTTGCTTCTGTAGGTGATGGCAATGCCTCCTCCTTGATGCTCGGGGTGCCCCTTGCGGGTGATACTGCAGCCGTCAGTGATGGCGATGGCGATGTCCGGTCCGGAGCAGAGGTTGGTCCTGGCAGGCGAGGTGGCGTCCAGGGTTGATGGCGAGGAGGGTGCTGGCGTCGTAGCGGTGGAGTGTCCAAGAGGAAGGCTCCTTGGTGCAGAGCGCGGTCCAGGGGCAGACGGACGCAAACGGCATAGCCTATGGGTTGCCTTTGGCACGGGAGACGACCATTACAACGCAGGCAGTACATCGTTAACAACGCAACTCCGACAACGCAGGTGCCTTTACATCGCATTTGATTACAACGCATTGTGAGGTCAGTAATGGGGTAATTTAAAGTTTTTCGGGTGGGTATGGGTTTCAGATGTAAAATATGGAAATTGAGGTGTGTTTTGGGGTAAAATATGGAAATTGGGGTGTGTTTTGGGGCAAAATATGAAAATTGGGGTGCGTTTTGAGGTAAAATATGGAAATTGGGGTGTGTTTTGGGTCAAATTTGATTTTTGGGTGTGTTATGGGGGCTCAATAAGGAATTCCAGGGTTTACGGTTGGGTTTAGGGTGCAAAGGTTAGTTTTGGGTTGCACTCACTGAAGTGGGAATAGTGAGATTAATGTCTCCGCTATGCAATACCTACTCTACTGTTGCAATGTGCCTAGTATTAGTATGCATTGGAATGGAATGCGATGTTATGGCATGCGTCGCAACTTAGTATGTGCCTTTGGCACACGAGTGGTACGCCCGCTGTGCATGGGCGCGCAGCGTCCGCCATTGAGACGTGCTGGGGGGGGGGCTGGACAGCTGTGAGGTGTAATATGCTGGAAAGAACACTGGATGGGGCGTGGATGCGGGGATGTGTGTGTGAGCGGGTGTAGTAAAAACTGCTATGAGGGAAGTCTTACCTCGAAGCCGGGTCCCATGTCTTCGTAGCTCCTGCTCTCCTGCGTCTGCTTCCAGGAAAAGGAAGTAGGCAGCCAGGCTCCCTCCCCTGAGTCAATCACAATGCTGCGATGCGGCAGTGGGATTGGTAATTGGCAATGGGACAAGTCATGCAGCCAGGGGACGGAGGGGTGAGCATGTTCTCCATGCAGGCTGTAATGCAGCCTGCATTGCGAACAGGGAAGTGCGCTGCACTGCTTTGGGTGGACTGAGTGGGCCGGCCAAACAGTCATTGTGCACTTGAGTGGGCATGCCAATCCGTCCATGCCCTGCTCCATGTTTGGAGCAGTCCTACCCACCCTCCCACCCCCTGAGGATACATAGCATGATTACATCCGTCAGTTATCCCTTGTTTTTCCCTTTTGAATCAGTTTATTTGGCTTCTCTGAGCCCGTGCTTCCCACTTCCTGCCGCTGCTGCCCCTGCAGCCCCGCCCCCCTGTCCTCACCCGTTCCCGGCTCAGAGCTGATCGTTCCTCCCCCCTCCCCTACTAAATGGCGGGCGCACCTAAGGCAAGCCCGTCTGCGCCCGTCCGCAACCCGACCGCGACCAGCACCAGGAAGCTTGGATCTTGAGCCACCCACTGCTAAAGCACAGCCACCCTCCACGCACTCATCCACGGAAAACTCAGAGACTGCCAACAGGCGTCGCCAAACACGACCCTCGGCCAGTTTTCCTGCCTCCACTGCCTCCCGACCTTAACCACCGCCCGGCCTCCAACACAGCCCTCAGCTGCCTGAAGCTCAATGCCGAGAAGACAGAAGTCCTCATCCTTGGAACCACCCCTTCAGCATGGGACAACACCTGGTGGCCGACCGCCCTCAGAAGCCCACCTACCCCCTCGGACCATGCCAAAAACCTCGGCTTCGTACTCGACTCATCCCTCACCATGAACCGACAGGTCAACGCTGTCACCTCCAGCTGCTTCAACACCCTCCGCATCCTCCGCAAGACCTTCAAATGGATCCCCCCGGAGTCAAGGAAGACAGCCACCCATGCACTCATCACCAGCAGACTGGACTATGGAAACGCACTCTACTCCGGCATTAACAAGTCCCTACTCCGCAAACTCCAGACATTACAGAACACTGCCGCCAGACTCGTCCTCGGCATCCCCCGGCACAAACACATCAGCCAACACCTACGAAGACTCCACTGGCTCCCCGTGGAGAAAAGAGTCACCTTCTAAGTCTTCACTCACGCCGACAAATGCCTACACAACAACAGACCCAAATACCTCAATGACAGAATCAACTTCCACGTACCCAAAAGAAACCTCCGATCTTCCAACCTCGCACTGGCTGATACCCCGCGCATCCACAGAGCCAGAGCAGGTGGAAGATCCTTCTCCCACATTGCAGCCAAGACCTGGAATGAGCTACCGGCAGACATCAGATGCGCCCCCTCCCTTAACACCTTCAGGAAGACCTTCAAGACGTGGCTCTTCGGCTAACAGCTCTGTAGACCCCCCCCCCCCTTCTGCGCCTTGAGACCCTCACGGGTGAGTAGCACGCTTACAATTCCCCTGATTGATTGATTGAGTTATCTTCATGTGATGATTATTCCTCTTCTGCACTGCTTGAGGCAGTGGGGCAATGCTCTTCCGCCATTGTGGAAGTGCCGCCACTGGGGCTGCATCATCTACGTGTGATAGGCCTGAGCGACTCTCCCCCCGGCCCTCCTGCGCTACGCGTCCCACCTTCTCCTTACCTGGACATTGACACTGTGGCGCAATCCACTGCACTCTCTCTAAATCTGTGACTCAGCCAGCAGGAGCCTCTGCCAGGTGTGATTTCACTAGGCTGGGTACAGCAGTCGCCGCCTAATCCGCTGGTGGACCTCCCAATGCAGTTGATGCAGCAGGGCCCCCTTATGCGTGAAGTTGCAGCGCTCACGTCACACAAGTTCGGCGTAGCACAGGGTCGTCACCCTCCACAGCATACGGCCAGTCCAACATCATCGGGCCTGTGATGCAGGGAGATGGCACACAGCATTGGTAATCCCCTTCGTGCACCCCGGTGTAGTGGTGGATCGTAGTATGCGATGCGGACCTCACTATGTTGGTGCGCAGGAGCGCCTCTACCATTAACAGCTCCAAGGGTCGCAAGGCGGTCTTCTCACACAGGTCAGCAACGTGTCTCCATGCGACCCACCAGACTTCACCACCAGGCACGGGCGATCGTCGCACCTCAATGTCTACCGCCACGGCTCATCGACTCCACAGATCCTCCACATCCCACTCCAGGCTCCAGACGCAGGTCCAGCGAGGCATCCAGGCTCCAGGCGCAGGTCCAGCGAGGCATCCAGGCTCCAGGCGCAGTTCCAGCGAGGCATCCAGGCTCCAGGCGCAGGTCCAGCGAGGCATCCAGGCTCCAGGCGCAGGCCAGCGAGGCATCTAGGCTCCAGGCACAGGTCCAGCGAGGCATCCAGGCTCCAGGCGCAGGTCCAGCGAGGCATCCAGGCTCCAGGCGCAGGTCCAGCAAGGCATCCAGGCTCCAGACGCAGGTCCAGCGAGGCATCCAGGCTCTCATCCTGGTCATCCTGGATGTTGGGTGGCTTGCAGGGGTTGTTGATGTGTGCTGCACTTGGCCCTGGCTGCTCCATTCTGCATTTTATTGGTTTTTATGTCTATTTTATATTGGAGGTTGACTGATAGGCTATTTTTTGCATTACAGGCAAAAAAAACGCACGCTGGGCTGACTAACGTGAGTTTTTTTGCCGCTAATGGGCCTATCGGTAGTTTTCGCCCGCTAACTCCGGATTTCCTGTCGCCATCGCAGTGATGTTAGCGGCAGTTTTCACCGCCGTTCCCTGATACTATCGCCATGTAGCGACGGCTTGTTAATACACCGCTAACATGGCGATAGTTTTCAGGGTTAGGCGGCGATAAAAAAACTGCCGCTAACTGGCGTTTGCGATAGGTATCGCCGGTCCTTGAGAATATCCCCCTATCAGTCTTGTTACAGCAAACTATCTTTTCAATTACATACAATGCACCTAGAATATCCCTTTGTTTCTGGCTCTCTATGTTTTAATTTTTAGATAAGTAACTATGGGGCCTATTACGATGGCGGACGGAGACACGACCGCGGTTCCGGCGGTGGCGGTTACACCCTTTTACCGCACGCCGCCAGCGGTCTTCACGCCCGCCATATTAGAATGGCCACCCATTGCCCATTTCCCGTCTGCCGTAGTGCGACGCCGACCGCCATCAAAGTACGCCCGCCACCGCGGCGGAGTGAGCCAATCACCACACACCGCCGTGTGGAATGACGTCCCGTACGCCGAAGATATTACGATGCCGGAAACATGGCAGCGCACCGCGACGGAGAAACCGCACAGCGAGAGACGGCGGAGACACCACAGCGGAGACAGAAAAGAGACACCCGGTACACACCGCGATGGATCCTGCCCTACACGCCATCCCGGTGCTGTACATGATACACCACCTGCAAGCCATTGTCTGCCGCGGACGCCTCCGCAGGTACGGACAGACACAACAGTGCAAGTAACACAATACACAGCTCCAGGGTGGAAAAACGTCGCATGGGAACACCACACACCCATGTGGGGACAGGCACACAGCCATCACTGCACACACACATGTCCCACCTGTGACAAACACACCTCGCCACATACTGCCCACCCATGTTCCGCCATCATGAACAAAAGACCCGGTCACGTCACCGCCGCGGTCAGTGTGCAGGAAACCATGAACACAACGCAGAGCCCAGGGCCAGCGCCTGCCAAGGTCAGCGTACAAATAGCACAGAGCCACAACTCCACCCACAACACACTAGCTACCTCCCTGAAGGGACACAACATGTGCCTCCCAAGTGCCACTCCTGCACAACAACCACACAACTAAAGCCACACCATGCCCCACGTTCCAACAACTGCATATACAGCCACAGCAGGACCCTTTGCACAGGAACACATAGCACAAAAGCCCAGGCCCCAGCCAACACACACACCACAGCAACATCACACACAAGCCAAGCACACTGAGGCCAGGCACAAAATGTACACACACACAGATGAGGACCAAACACTTCACTGCACACACTACCTGACAAGTCACACACACACACACCACCCTGACTCACAGCCACATACACACACCACGTGCCAGCAGTAATGGAGGACAACATATAGGAAAGCCAAAGTGAGGTGCCCACAAATGGAAGGGCAGTGACACAACCATCAAGCATGTGTGATGCTTATGCAAGACAAGACACATGTGAGAACACACAAAGCCTATCACAGCACACATGGCTGACACAGTCAGTCAACACAAACCACGGTCACCTCAATGCAACTACTCCTGGAGACAGCAAGGACACCCATGTATAGGCACAGGGATGAAAGGAAGGCCCTGAACTCAAACACTGACCAGCCACACATAGGCATCCAAATACTGGACAAGAGAATGTCTGCTGCACAACACACAGGGCCCAGTGACACACTACATGACAGCCAAGCACAAGTAGGATATGTCACACATACCTCCTCTCACAACAGCACCACACAATACTGCCATGTGCACAAAACACAACCACAGGGCTCAAGAAGTACACATACAGGCACACCACTCCAGGGTGACACATGGCAGTAGTTGACAATGCAGGTGCACACATATCCACAGTCACAACAAAGTCACCCCCTTCACACCATACACCTCTCCACCACCCAAGTGCACACATTGGAAGTAAGCCATGGGACCTGGCTAACTCAACACCACAAGATGTCCATACACCTACACTGCTTGGCACACAGAAAGGAAGCTCACACAGACCCCATGACCCTGGCCTGCCTGCCTGTAAGCCTGTGCCCAAACTCCCACCCTGTGCTGCCATTGCCCACAAACCTGACATGTGTCCACCATAGATAACATGAGCAAAGAAGGATGATGACAACAAGAATTCATTGCCAACCACCTGCACTGCACCCATAAGTATCACAGTCAGGTAGAAATGAAGTGCCTCCCACCCTTGCAAAAAAAATGAAATGTGAGACAACCTATTGGCAATGTTGAAGTGGCATACTGAGCATGTGACACAGTAAACCATGCACACACAGAAACAACTTTATTCAGGAAGGACACTGACACAACTCACAGCAGGACCAACTGTGTTTATTCACAATTTGCATAGTGAGACAACAAATTTGGGCAACAGCAAGGCCAGTGGGCATTTCAATATGCACAGTATTTACATGAGAAGCTGCACAGGCAGGGAGCAAACAGCAGTGAGCAATAAGGACAGTGGCCAGTCCAATGTGCAGGTGAGGTAAATGAGAAGCTGCACAGGCAGGGGGCAAATAGCAGTGAACAACAAGGCCAGTGGCCAGTCCAAAGTGCAGGTGAGGTACATGAGAAGCTGCACAGGCAAGGGGCAAAGAGCAGTGAACAGCAAGGCCAGTGGCCAGGACACAGTGCAGGTGAGGTACATGAGAAGCTGCACAGGCAAGGGGCAAACAGCAGTGAACAGCAAGGCCAGTGGCCAGGACACAGTGCAGGTGAGGTACATGAGAAGCTGCACAGGCAAGGGGCAAACAGCAGTGAACAGCAAGGCCAGTGGCCAGTCCAAAGTGCAGGTGAGGTACATGAGAAGCTGCACAGGCAAGGGGCAAACAGCAGTGAACAGCAAGGCCAGTGGCCAGTCCAAAGTGCAGGTGAGATACATGAGAAGCTGCACAGGCAAGAGGCAAACAGCAGTGAACAGCAAGGCCAGTGGCCAGTCCAAAGTGCAGGTGAGGTACATGAGAAGCTGCACAAGCAAGGGGCAAACAGCAGTGAACAGCAAGGCCAGTGGCCAGTCCAAAGTGCAGGTGAGATACATGAGATCCTGCACAGGCAAGGGGCAAACAGCAGTGAACAACAAGGCCAGTGGCCAGGACACAGTACAGGTGAGGTACATGAGTAGCTGCACAGGCAAGGGGCAAACAGCAGTGAACAACAAGGCCAGTGGCCAGGACACAGTGCAGGTGAGGTACATGAGAAGCTGCACAGGCAAGGGGCAAACAGCAGTGAACAGCAAGGCCAGTGGCCAGTCCAAAGTGCAGGTGAGGTACATGAGAAGCTGCACAGGCAAGGGGAAAACAGCAGTGAACAGCAAGGCCAGTGGCCAGTCCAAAGTGCAGGTGAGGTACATGAGATCCTGCACAGGCAAGGGGCAAACAGCAGTGAACAACAAGGCCGGTGGCAAGGACACAGTGCAGGTGAGGTCCATGAGAAGCTGCACAGGCAAGGGGCAAACAGCAGTGAACAGCAAGGCCAGTGGCCAGTCCAAAGTGCAGGTGAGGTACATGAGAAGCTGCACAGGCAAGGGGCAAACAGCAGTGAACAGCAAGGCCAGTGGCCAGGACACAGTGCAGGTGAGGTACATGAGAAGCTGCACAGGCAAGGGGCAAACAGCAGTGAACAAAAAGGCCAGTGGCCAGTCCAATGTGCAGGTGAAGTCCATGAGAAGCTGCACAGGCAGGGGGCAAATAGCAGTGAACAACAAGGCCAGTGGACAGTCCAAAGTGCAGGTGATGTACATGAGATCCTGCACAGGCAAGGGGCAAACAGCAGTGAACAGCAAGGCCAGTGGCCAGGACACAGTGCAGGTGAGGTACATGAGAAGCTGCACAGCCAGGGAGCAAATAGCAGTGAACAACAAGGCCAGTGGCCAGTACAATGTGCAGAGTGGAGACATCAGAAGCTGCACAGGCAGGGGGCAAACAGCAGTGAACAAAAAGGCCAGTGGCCAGTCCAATGTGCAGATGTAGTCCATGAGAAGCTGCAAAGGCAGGGGGCAAATAGCAGTGAACAACAAGGCCAGTGGCCAGTACAATGTGCAGATGAAGTCCATGAGAAGCTGCACAGCCAGGGAGCAAATATCAGTGAACAACAAGGCCAGTGGCCAGTACAATGTGCAGATGAAGTCCATGAGAAGCTGCACAGCCAGGGAGCAAATAGCAGTGAACAATAAGGTCAGTACATTGTGCAGAGTGGGGACATCAGAAGCTGCACAGGCAGGGGGCAAATAGCAGTGAACAATAAGGCCAGTACATTGTGCAGAATGGGGACATCAGAAGCTGCACAGGCAGGGGGCAAACAGCAGTGAACAAAAAGGCCAGTACATTGTGCAGAGTAGTGACATCAGAAGCTACACAGGGAATGTATGCAACTCTACCATGCCATGCCCAGCCACAGAGTAATGGGGCTGACAATGGGCATCACACGCACCGCTGTGGACAGACAGGTGTGTGAGGGTGACCACCACTCAGATGGGGCTGTCTGTCGGACTTGGAGCTGACTGTGTGTTGGGGTCAGTTGGAGGGCTGAACTGGGCAGTGGGAGGAACAACTGTGGAAGAGCCATCTCTGCTTGTGGGAGCTGGGGGGCTGCTTGGACCAGGTGGGTTGGTGGCAGGGGGAGGTGGACTCATGCCCTGGTGAGACACAGTGTGTGCCGGAGATTGTGGAGGGGTGCCTCTCCACTTCTTGGGGATCCTGAAAGGCTTCCCTGCCTGGGGATTGAGGTGAACTGGGGCGGACACAACAGGTGACCCCACTACCAAAGCTGATTCTGGTGTGGATGGTGACCCTCCCTCTGGGGACATGCTGGATCCCGCTGTGCGCTTGCCTGGGGTTTGCTGCCGCCCTGCCTCCCTCTGTCCACCAGGTTTGCCCCCTACAGTGTCCTCCCGTGCTGGCTTCACAGGGCTTGGGATGGGAGTGGAGGTCAAGGATGGATTATCCATGGGGCCCTCATCCTGTGTAATGTTTGCAGGCAACACCTCCTCAGTGGGTGTGGAAACTGTCATTTTGCCTCGGCGAGACGTCTTTGGGACAGGGGAGTCTTTGGCGGGGGAGGAAGGTGAGGCCTGTAACCCTGATGCTTGTTTCTTTGCTTTGTGGCCCTTGCTGTCGCCTGATTGGCTTTTCTCTCTGCGTTCTGGGGTGGCCTTACTTTTATGTGGGGATGGTGTCTGCGCTCTAGTACGCTTGGGCTGCTGCTGCTCCTGTGTGCTGCGGGATCTGTATCGGGACTTCGGGGTCCGCTGAGCATTGTCACTGTCGTCAGAGGTGCACAGTGACACGGGGCCAGACAAAGTGATGGGAGCCGCTCCCTGACTATGTGCCTGTTGCAGGGCTGCTGTCACAGTTGATGACAAGGACTGCACAGTCTGGTGTAGCCCACCTACGTCGGAATGTATGCCCTCCATGAAAGCTATAACCTGCCCCAACTTTTTGTCGTGCTCTTGGAAGGCATTGAGAAGTGCTGTCTGCCCCACACACAGCTGGCGCAATAGCTCGACTGCTTCAGCACTGAGGGCAGCAGGGCTGACATGGGCTGGGGCAGCAGTGCCTGGGGTGAAGGTGACTCTTCCCTTCCTACTCGTGCGGACACGGGCAGCACCAGTGGAGGTTGAAGGGAGGCTGGGCACTGGACGCTGTGTGGCGGAAGGGGAGGCAGAGTCCCCATTCCCTGTACCCCCCAACATGGATGCGTCACCGCTGGCGTCAGATGACGTAGAGCTTTGTGTCTCCGGCTGTGAATCCTCTAGCAGACTCATGTCCCCCTCCTCAGCGCTGGTCACATCTGTGTCAGTCTGCTCCGGTGCGGCTGTTGCACTGGATGCCTCACCACTGGTGTCCATCCCCTGTCCCTCTGCACATACGGGAGATGCTGCATAGGAGAGAGAAGTACTGTGAGATGAGTGGCATCAACAGAACTAACACGTGCCAATACATCTGCATCCTAGAAGAGGTGTGCAGCACATCGCATGCCACCCTGTGCACACATATATCTTGCCACCCAAAATATCAAGCCAACGGTGCATGTCCAACACACATCCTGCCATAAGTGCCCCAGGTGACTCACACAGCACACCATCCTGCTGTTGGCTCACATCAGACACAGCCACAAAATGGCCTGTGCACACACACTGTCCTGATGGTGGCAAGGATGAACACCACAACATGGTGCTCATCACCCACATGGATGGAGCAGTAGGGGACCACACAGACCACAACATACCAGCCCACAATGACCCTGCACACATGCCATCCACCATATCGAGTTCATGGGCACATCTACTGTTGCACATTGGCCTCAGATGTCTGACTGGCAGACATCTGAGGTCTGTAATTGCACGCATTCATTGAAACGCACTCACAGTTGGCACACTGGCATTCCCATCCATCTGAATTCACACACTACCCCACAGCAGAAGGTACCTGAAGGCCACAACTCCAAATGTAAGAGAGATGCACAGTTTTAAAACTGACTACATGAAGCACAGGTTGGGCAAATGCATGGCACATACACCCAGCATAGAGGCCACTCACAAAACATTGCACCACACAACCAACGTCACACAGCTGACAATTTGCACACTCTGTAGACACATGCACCCACTCCCAGCCAAAGGCAGCCTGCAACACATACTCACCCCTAGCTTGCTGCTGATGCTCCTTCAGTTGTCTGTCCAGCTCAGGTTGTGTGACAGCCAGGATGCAGACCATTAGTGGTGTCATGCTGCGCCTAGCCAACCTGCCAGTCCGAGGGAGCAGCCCCAGCATCATCTCGGCCACGT
Organism: Calotriton arnoldi; assembly: GCA_963921515.1. Lineage (NCBI taxonomy): Eukaryota > Metazoa > Chordata > Amphibia > Caudata > Salamandridae > Calotriton > Calotriton arnoldi. Next base: position 1,258,074 of record CAWUFW010000579.1, read on the forward strand.
TCTTGCTCAGCCGGCAGATGTCGTCCCACCTTTTATGACAGTGGGTGCGCCTTCGGTTTGACACACCCAGATCTCGCACTCTGGAGGCAATGGCCCTCCACACAGCTTTATGCTGGTGGACCTTCAGCTGCAGGCATGGGAGACAAGAGGGGTGAGGTTCCAGTGACACAGTGTACAATGACAACACAAAGAAAATGCAGTAGCACAACAGTGACTCATCCAAAACTCCAGCCACAACTGTAACAGAGCCAACAATTGCTGTGAACATGGTACAATGTCATTGGTCAATCAGACGTACATGCATGCATGTTCGATGGTGGACAAAGTACATCCACATCCCATTCACATGCAGGATACCAACACAGCAACCGACGTGTAGTCTGCCCGCAGCTACTGTCTGCAGTTACCTACAACTACACATAGAGAAGATAGCAAAACATGTGTATTGTTGTTGGACTCACTGTGTCCAACACTGCGCAGACTTAAGTGTCCTAGCCCTGTGAAAGCCTCACTGTGTCCTGGAACTCACATAGAGTGATAACAACTGTCATACACACACCCTTCTCACACGGCTGCTCCTGTGCAATCTACAGGGCAGAGATGGTACTTAGATGAAGAGGCGTGAACCAAACACACATGGAACACACTGTACATGCAGTGATGTGGACATGTGGCATTCTGCGGGGACTGTGCAGGGCAGGTGGACTGACACTGAGTGGGTAAATTGGGAGCAACACAGCCATTCACACAAACGATAACTGGCCTGACTCCTGCATCACCAAAATGCAGCTGCACTGTATGGCTGTCACTACAAAACATGTCCCTCTACTCAGGATGGGCATGCAGGGTAACGTGTGAAAGAGCCCACCAAGCCCTTCCCGCTGTAGAAAGCATGCTAGGCAGTGCATGTCAGAGCCCCACAACCACTGACACATACAGAGGCACCTCCACCTCACGTGTGCCCACCCTGCACTCTCACTCACAGTCTTGGAGACTTACCACGACATTAGGGCCACCATAAAGCCTTGGGTACTGTGCAAGCACCCCTTCTACCAGGACCTCAAGCTCCTCGCTGGTGAAGGGACTGGCGCGGATCTTCTGAGTCCTTGACATCACAATGGACATGTGGCAGCAGCAGCACGTTGAGGGTGGCAGCCAGCAGTCCCTTGAGGCAGCAGCAGCAGGTGGAGGGTGGCAGCCAGCAGTCCCTTGAGGCAGCAGCAGCAGGTGGAGGGTGGCAGCCAGCAGTCCCTGGAGGCAGCAGCAGCAGGTGGAGGGTGGCAGCCAGCAGTCCCTGGAGGCAGCAGGTGGAGCGTGGCAGCCAGCAGTCCCTGGAGGCAGCAGCAGAAGGTGGAGGGTGGCAGCCAGCAGTCCCTGGAGGCAGCAGCAGCAGGTGGATGGTAGCAGCCAGCAGTCCCTGGAGGCAGCAGCAGCAGGTGAGGGTTGTCAGTCAGCAGTCCCTGGTAGCTGTGGGAATGTGGGGCACCCTCCCACACATATATAGGCCCCTGGGGCTGTGTCAGTGGTCCCAGGGTGCTGCAATTGGTGTACCAGGTCTGCCTCATTCAAAAACATCCAATGTCCGCCTCCGCGGTGGCGGTGCACGCCTACCTCGATTTTCAAATTCGCATCAGGCTACCGCGAGGGTGCTTCCCATTGGCTGCAAGGGCATGGTCCATGGCGGTGACACACTGTAGGGGCCAGGCACGCGCTACCGCGGTGGTGCATCTTTTGAATGCTTCCAGTGACCGGCTCCGCGGTGGCGGTGCACGCCTACCGCGATTTTCAAATCCGCATCAGGCTACAGCGAGGGTGCTTCCCATTGGCTGCAAGGGCATGGTCCATGGCGGTGACACACCGTAGGGGCCAGGTGCGCGCTACCGTGCTGGTGCATCTTTTGAATGCTTCCAGTGACCGGCTCCGCGGTGGCGGTGCACGCCTCCCGCGATTTTCAAATCCGCATCAGGCACCCGCGAGGGTGCTTCCCATTGGCTGCAAGGGCATGGTCCATGGCGGTGACACACCGCAGGGGCCAGGCGGTAGGCACCGCCAAATGTGTGCCATACAGTGCCTGGAGTGACCATGATTTGGGTAGCGGTGCATAGTGACCGCCATTGTCACATACATATCTGGCTGTGTCTACCGCGATCGTGCCTGGGGTATGGGCGGTGCCAGTCCGCATGGGCCAGGCAGTAGGCACCACCAAATGTGTGCCATACAGTGCCTGGAGTGACCGTGATTTGGGTAGCGGTGCATAGTGACCGCCATTGTCACAGACATATCTGGCTGTGTCTAACGCGATCGTGCCTGGGGTATGGGTGGTGCCAGTCCGCAGGGGCCAGGCGGTAGGCACCGCCAAATGTGTGCCATACAGTGCCTGGAGTGACCGTGATTTGGGTAGCGGTGCATAGTGACCACCATTGTCACATACATATCTGGCTGTGTCTAACGCGATCGTGCCTGGGGTATGGGCGGTGCCAGTCCGCATGGGCCAGGCGGTAGGCACCGCCAAATGTGTGCCAGACAGTGCCTGGAGTGAGCATTAATGGAGTCGTGGAGTAGCTTTGCTGCACCTAACGTGTCCTCCAGCTCTATGCATAGGCCAACATGTACAGTGCCCAGTGTCTCAAAAATTGAAGGGTCCTCATGAGGGCAAATGCACAAAAGGAACATGTCACTCCACGTCACCAACACATACCATAGATGGGTCGCCAATACATTGCATGGGCACATACACTTGCACATGTCACATGTGCTGTGTAATGAAATGTAGACTGTCCAGTTAATGTGTTGCATAGCATATGTTGATTATGGTCAATGTCTGTGTGCGCTATGTAACGCACAATGTTGTCTGATTTACTGAACTAGGGGCATCAGCAACTGTCACAATGTGTAATGCACATGCACACACGTGTCCCCCACGTACAGCCGGTGGTCAGTGTGTAGTTGATGTGTGCCATGTGCAACCTGTGTTGGGAGGTGTATCAGGGACAGCAACATGGTGTGTCAGGGTAGTATTGCAATTAGTAACATATGCTGGTGGTCATACTCACAGGTGTGCACACATATCTGTTAGTATATCACACTGTGCATGCGAATGAGCCAGAGGGGTGCACAGATAATTGCTGCTGGTAAGGGGACAGGTGTACGAGTAGTGTGTCGGATGTGTACCTACTTGTGAAGTGCTCTGTCGGTTAATGGTGCAATGTGTAAAACTTGCCAATGTGTCTGTTGAAAAAATTGATGTAATGCACATTTCATGGTCTTTTGCATTGACATCTGTGCACTTTGATCTGTCCTAGGAGGAGGAGGCCCAATAGCCATCGTCCGTTCACAGTCCTGGCAGACATGGAGAATGAGGATATAATCCGCAAATTCAGGCTGGACCGACAAACCCTGCAGAACCTATGTGCCATGTTGGAGCCCCACCTGCAGCCACGTCGGACATATCCGACAGCTTTCACCGCAACATCTAAGGTGATGGCATGCCTGCATTTCTTTGCAACAGGCTCATTCCAGCACACGGTCGCAAGTGCAGGCGGGATGTCACAGCCGATGTTCTGCATGGTGCTGAGGGATGTACTGTCGGCCATGATGCTCTACAAAGACAGATATATCCATTTCCCCAGGGGGCCTGAGTTGGTGGCTGTGAAGGGCGATTTCTATGCCCTTGGACATATCCCCCATGTCATTGGTGCAATTGATTGCACACATGTTGGGCTTGTGCCACCACAGGCACGTGAACAGGTTTACCGCAATAGGAAGCATTCACACTCGGTAAATGTTCAAGTGGTGTGCCTGGCGGACATGATCATCTCACACGTGTGTGCCAGGTTTCCCGGCTCAGCCCATGATGCCCACATCTTGCGCAGCAGCATCGTTCCTCAGCTGATGGCCAATCTGCTTCCGGAGCGTGCATGGCTTGTGGGTGAGTATGCATAGTGGATTAGAGTGGGGTGTGTGTGACAATCTGTCGTGTGGCATTGTGGGACTGCAAGGTTAACCTGTGTTTCTCACACCCAGGTGACTCTGCATATCCGAACCGCCCCTGGTTGCTGAGCCCATTGCGGAATCCCGTCACGCCAGCTGATGTGCGATACAATGATGCCCATGGGAGGACACGTGTGTGATAGAACGGACATTTGGTTTCCTAAAATCAAGATTTTGTGCCTGGACCGTACTGGAGGTGCCCTTATGTACTCGCTAGGGAAGGTGTGTCAGATAGTGGTGGCATGCTGCATGCTCCACAACCTGGCCATTCGCACTGCAATACCCCTGATCCTGGATGACGATGATGAGCAGCCAAGCCCCGCGCCTGCAAATCAACCCGGATCCAGTGACGAGGGCAGTGGAGAGGAGGAAGGTGTTGACATGCGTCGACAGCTCATCACCCGCTACTTCACTTGAAGGTGAGTGACGATGTAGAAGGGACAAAATGGTCTCATGGTGTTGCAGTTGCTGTGTGGGTGTATGTGAGCTTGCTGACTGCAGCTTTGTGTTGACTCATTGCTGCCTGCCAATGTATGTGTGATTGGTTAGTGTGATACAGAATGTCTCTATGGTGACTGTTGCTCTGTGTAAAGTTTGTAGATCTGAGTACCTTGTTGACAAGTGTTGTGTGATGTGTGCGATGCCACACCCATACAAGTGACTCTTGTTCTGCGGTTTTCCCTAGGTCCCTTCAGCATCTCACTGCCTACCTACATTCCATTCCCCTGGACCATGTCCTTCAAGGTGAAGGTTGCACATCCTGTATTAAAGACGGAGCAGACACAACAACATGTGTGTAAGGTGTATTTATTTACAATTGTGACATGCGAGGGTGGAGAAAATGTGAAGGGGGAATTGAAGAAGTGAGTTGACAGTCATGGTAGATGAGATACTTGAGTAGTCCCCACAATGATGTGGAGACCCAGTCCAACAGATAGATGCCATTCACATGGCAGTGTGGTGAAGGATAGTCCAAAAGGTCAATGCAGTGGTGCAGTGGTCTGCCATCATAGCTGTCTCGGGGACTAGCGTTTGGCAGGTGCTTTGGCACGTGAGGCCCCCTGGCCTTTCCTTGGACGGCTCCTTTTGCGCTTGACTGGAGGGGCCACTGCTGCAGGGACAGTGGTGTCTGAGGACTCATCCCCCTCTGTGGATGCAGGGGAGGATGATGAAGTGTCATCCTGCTGCCCATCAGGGGGAGGCGGAGGGGTAGAATGTTGCGCTGGCCTGTCCCTCAGAACCGCCACTAGCTGCCCCAAGAGGTCCACAATCTGTCCCATGCGTGTGTCCATGGACCTCAGCAGCAGGAGGTGCTCCCGAGATTCTTCCTCTAACCGGCCCATTCGTCCCTGGGCCTGTTGGTAGGCCCCAAGGACTCTGTCGATGTGGGCCAGGGCTTCCGTCCCAGGATCAGTTCCCCTCTGCATGACCCTGTCCCTCCCACCTGCACTGCTGCCACGGTCCTGTCCGGTCCTCACATTGGCCCGCTGCATCCTCTCCCTGGCCTCCGCAGTCGATGTAGTGGGCTGCTCAACCCCTGGGGCAGGGAGGGTGTTGCGGCCAGCTGTGCTGGTGGTGGTGGTGGTGGTGGTAGTGGTTGACACACAGGCCGTGACAGCAGCTGTCTGAGGATGGTCATGGGCTGCAGCTGATGTGGTTGTGGGGACAATGGGTGCCTGGGACTGGTTGCGGGCTGCCACACCAGATGGGCCAGCTTGGAGCTCCTCATCCAAGGAATCCAGGGAGTCTTCATCCAGTTGTCTCTGTTCCGGGGGGGGGGGGGACTGGCTCTTCAGGTTGGTGTCATCCTCTGCAGTGAGTTCTTGGTCACCTGTGGGTCAGATGAGAAATGGTCATTGTGTTGCACCCAGTAAAGTTTGTGTTAGCAGTGTTACATCAACTGTTTGTACATCCAGCAGTTGTTCACTGTACAAATTTGCAGTGACCGACATCCAGTGATGCATTACAAGCTGTTGTGGTACATGCATTACTTGTCCATATTGGGAGTTGTCAAGACATGACATGCACAATTTAAATTTTTTACATTGACAGGCTCATGTTGGCATCCAGTTATTGATCAATCATATGTCATCCATTTACGCGTATGTGTCACTTGTTGAGCCCTTGCAGCTGTTTACTCTGCACATTGAGTGAACATTGTAGTTTCATGCATACCTTTTCAATGTGGTGTACATATCTGTATTTGCAATTCCAGCCATGCTTAAGTTTGCTTTAATTAGATCCTAGGTGGTCTGGACCACTGCTACTGTCAGATGGCATGTAGTGGTGTGCATGGTTGTGCTCTGAGTTCCATCTACATGTGTTTCAGACTTTCACACTTTGGTTGCTGTCACAGTTTCATTTTCTTAGGTGTGTGCACACTATAGTTGCCAATGCTATCTGGGTGTGCAGTTGTGCATTGAGAGGCCTGGTATCCCATGCCACCATGTTTTTTGAAATGCATATCTGGCTGCATGTTGTGGCTGTTGATATGTTGTGTTTGCTGTTTTTTGTTTGTATTTGTGAGACCTCTCTGTGTGTGTATGATGATGGCTTCCATCTTGGTCCAGTGTGGGACAAGTCAGCATGATATGTCTACATACCAGTTTTTTTGAAGTGGACATTGCAATAACTGACACATGCATGTTGGTGCCAGGAAGTAATGGGTCTTGTGTGCTGGCGGTCAGGTGGGCCCGTGTGAGTTGTTGTGCAAGCTTCCCCCCCCACACACCCCGACCTGTGAGATGCGGTTACCTACCTGTGAGTTGAGTGGGTAGCATACATTGCCTGCCACATGATTCTTATTCGTGGTGTAGTGTCCCATACTCCATAGGGGTGGAACAGCATGCATGTTGAGTTTTGTGGGACGAATAGCCAAACACAGTACACCGTCTCACTGTGAAGATGGCTACCTACCGTTTGAGGTGAAGGTGAGCAATGACATGGCTATGTGACTTGTTAGTAATTTTTGGATGGAATGTGCGTGTGGTGAGCAGAAGGTGTGTGTGGCTTTTTGTACCCATTGATTTCAGATTACATTTGGGCATGGGGTATAGCCCCCATCACTGTTGTCCCACCGTTCTGGGTGTGGGGTTCACTCCCCCAACATTTGAAGGCACAATAGGGCATGGGGTATAGCCCCCCCATCACTGTTATCCCACCGATCTGGGTGTGGGGTTCACTCCCCCAACATTTGAAGGCACAATAGGGCAAGGGGTATAGGCTCCTAGCACAGTGGTGACATACAGCAGGGTGAACATCTCACCCAGCATACATTTCCACACTGTCATGGTTTCATGGTATTTGTGGACCTGAGAACATGAGCACAGTACTGGTGAAGCAGTTGTTCCAGGGCATCCATACACTGACATGTTGTGGTCAACAGTGGTGTGTGTGTGAGATGTACTCAGCCATGTGCAGACAATGTGTGCTTTTGGGGCCAGACTATACCAGCACTGTTCAGACAGACAGTGTGAGATGTGAACATTGTCAATGCATACACACATTGGTGGTCCGAACAAGACACCTTTGACAATTTTAGTCAGACAAGGTGCTGTTCTGCAATTCAGTGCAGCACTGTGGTAGCTCGGTGTGTTGCAGGACATTTTGGATGTGCTTAGTTTAGCATTGTAAGTCCCAGCTGCAGTGTAGTTTTTGGGTACACCGCACTTCCACTGTTTACATTGCAACACTGTGGTATGACATGGGTGATTTGCACTTTGCCAACCAACCTGCCAGACACTGCTGCAGGGCAGCATGATCGTTGTTAGTGTTGCAGTGTGTGATGCCTGGCACAGTGGACACAATGTGGGTAATTTTTGAACAGAGACTTGTGCATGGTGACTACAACACAACTGTTTTGCATGATTTGTGTAGGTGACTGTGGACTAAGTGGCATGGTGTCATGTGCGGCTGCACAGACGTCACATGCCTATGAGTGGGACAAGTGCTCCATCATGCTGAGCTGTGGGAGTAGGGGGCCTGTTGTGAGTTGTGCTGCTGTGTCACCAATTAAAAACAACACTCCCGGTTGAAATGGTTACCTACCCGTAAGTTTGATGAGTGACATTCAATATCTGCCACATGCTTGTGGCTGTGGGGAGTGCTCCATCTTGCGCAGCTGTAGGACAAGGGGGCCTGGTGGGAGTTGTAGTGCAGGCTTCCCAACCACCCACCCACCTCCCTGTAAGGGTGGCTACCTACCTGTTAGGTTGAGGTGAGCAATGCTATGGGTGGCACATGGGTTGGGGTGGTGGGCTCCATCTTGCGCAGCTGTAGGACAAGGGGGCCTGGTGGGAGTTGTAGTGCAGGCTTCCCAACCACCCACCCACCTCCCTGTAAGGGTGGCTACCTACCTGTTAGGTTGAGGTGAGCAATGCTATGGGTGGCACATGGGTTGGGGTGGTGGGCTCCATCTTGCACAGCTGTAGGACAAGGGGGCCTGGTGGGAGTTGTAGTGCAGGCTTCCCAACCACCCACCCACCTCCCTGTAAGGGTGGCTACCTACCTGTTAGGTTGAGGTGAGCAATTCTATGGGTGGCACATGGGTTGGGGTGGTGGGCTCCATCTTGTGCAGCTGTAGGACAAGGGGGCCTGGTGGGAGTTGTAGTGCAGGCTTCCCAACCACCCACCCACCTCCCTGTAAGGGTGGCTACCTACCTGTTAGGTTGAGGTGAGCAATGCTATGGGTGGCACATGGGTTGGGGTGGTGGGCTCCATCTTGCGCAGCTGTAGGACAAGGGGGCCTGGTGGGAGTTGTAGTGCAGGCTTCCCAACCACCCACCCACCCACCTCCCTGTAAGGGTGGCTACCTACCTGTTAGGTTAAGGTGAGCAATGCTATGGGTGGCACATGGGTTGGGGTGGAGGGCTCCATCTTGCGCAGCTGTAGGACAAGGGGGCCTGGTGGGAGTTGTAGTGCAGGCTTCCCAACCACCCACCCACCTCCCTGTAAGGGTGGCTACCTACCTGTTAGGTTAAGGTGAGCAATGCTATGGGTGGCACATGGGTTGGGGTGGAGGGGTCCATCTTGCGCAGCTGTAGGACAAGGGGGCCTGGTGGGAGTTGTAGTGCAGGCTTCCCAACCACCCACCCACCTCCCTGTAAGGGTGGCTACCTACCTGTTAGGTTGAGGTGAGCAATGCTATGGGTGGCACATGGGTTTGGGTGGTGGGCTCCATCTTGCGCAGCTGTAGGACAAGGGGGCCTGGTGGGAGTTGTAGTGCAGGCTTCCCAACCACCCACCCACCTCCCTGTAAGGGTGGCTACCTACCTGTTAGGTTGAGGTGAGCAATGCTATGGGTGGCACATGGGTTGGGGTGGTGGGCTCCATCTTGCGCAGCTGTAGGACAAGGGGGCCTGGTGGGAGTTGTAGTGCAGGCTTCCCAACCACCCACCCACCTCCCTGTAAGGGTGGCTACCTACCTGTTAGGTTAAGGTGAGCAATGCTATGGGTGGCACATGGGTTGGGGTGGAGGGCTCCATCTTGCGCAGCTGTAGGACAAGGGGGCCTGGTGGGAGTTGTAGTGCAGGCTTCCCAACCACCCACCCACCTCCCTGTAAGGGTGGCTACCTACCTGTTAGGTTAAGGTGAGCAATGCTATGGGTGGCACATGGGTTGTGGTGGTGGGCTCCATCTTGCACAGCTGTAGGACAAGGGGGCCTGGTGGGAGTTGTAGTGCAGGCTTCCCAACCACCCACCCACCTCCCTGTAAGGGTGGCTACCTACCTGTTAGGTTAAGGTGAGCAATGCTATGGGTGGCACATGGGTTGGGGTGGAGGGCTCCATCTTGCGCAGCTGTAGGACAAGGGGGCCTGGTGGGAGTTGTAGTGCAGGCTTCCCAACCACCCACCCACCTCCCTGTAAGGGTGGCTACCTACCTGTTAGGTTGAGGTGAGCAATGCTATGGGTGGCACATGGGTTGGGGTGGTGGGCTCCATCTTGCGCAGCTATAGGACAAGGGGGCCTGGTGGGAGTTGTAGTGCAGGCTTCCCAACCACCGACTCACCTCCCTGTAAGGGTGGCTACCTACCTGTTAGGTTGAGGTGAGCAATGCTATGGGTGGCACATGGGTTGGGGTGATGGGCTCCATCTTGCGCAGCTGTAGGACAAGGGGGCCTGGTGGGAGTTGTAGTGCAGGCTTCCCAACCACCCACCCACCTCCCTGTAAGGGTGGCTACCTACCTGTTAGATTGAGGTGAGCAATGCTATGGGTGGCACATGGGTTGGGGTGGTTGGCTCCATCTTGCGCAGCTGTAGGACAAGGGGGCCTGGTGGGAGTTGTAGTGCAGGCTTCCCAACCACCCACCCACCTCCCTGTAAGGGTGGCTACCTACCTGTTAGGTTAAGGTGAGCAATGCTATGGGTGGCACATGGGTTGGGGTGGAGGGATCCATCTTGCGCAGCTGTAGGACAAGGGGGCCTGGTGGGAGTTGTAGTGCAGGCTTCCCAACCACCCACCCACCTCCCTGTAAGGGTGGCTACCTACCTGTTAGGTTAAGGTGAGCAATGCTATGGGTGGCACATGGGTTGGGGTGGAGGGCTCCATCTTGCGCAGATGTAGGACAAGGGGGCCTGGTGGGAGTTGTAGTGCAGGCTTCCCAACCACCCACCCACCTCCCTGTAAGGGTGGCTACCTACCTGTTAGGTTAAGGTGAGCAATGCTATGGGTGGCACATGGGTTGGGGTGGAGGGCTCCATCTTGCGCAGCTGTAGGACAAGGGGGCCTGGTGGGAGTTGTAGTGCAGGCTTCCCAACCACCCACCCACCTCCCTGTAAGGGTGGCTACCTACCTGTTAGGTTGAGGTGAGCAATGCTATGGGTGGCACATGGGTTGGGGTGGTGGGCTCCATCTTGCGCAGCTGTAGGACAAGGGGGCCTGGTGGGAGTTGTAGTGCAGGCTTCCCAACCACCCACCCACCTCCCTGTAAGGGTGGCTACCTACCTGTTAGGTTAAGGTGAGCAATGCTATGGGTGGCACATGGGTTGGGGTGGAGGGCTCCATCTTGCGCAGCTGTAGGACAAGGGGGCCTGGTGGGAGTTGTAGTGCAGGCTTCCCAACCACCCACCCACCTCCCTGTAAGGGTGGCTACCTACCTGTTAGGTTAAGGTGAGCAATGCTATGGGTGGCACATGGGTTGGGGTGGAGGGCTCCATCTTGCGCAGCTGTGGACAAGGGGGCCTGCTGGGAGTTGTAGTGCTGGCAGCATGTACCCATGTACCCATGGTGATGTTGCTAGCTACCTTTGGGGGGCTTCAGGGGGAGTGTCTGTTGAATCTGTGAGAGATGTGTTGGGGGAGTGTTGTGCACATGAATAAATTTGAACCTAGGAGGTATTACTTTGTAGTAGTGCAAGACAGTACATTTGTGTGATGTTAGGCATTTGTTTGTACTTACCAGCCTCCACTCCCCGGGTATTCCTGAGAGACTCTCTGGATGTAGAATGCCAAGCACCTTCTCCTCCCATTCAGTGAATGTTTTGAGTGGAACGGGAGGGCCACTGCCTGTCCTGTGAGCCAGCTCATGGTTCTTGGCTCTCTTCTTCTTGACCACTGCCTTCAGATCGTGCCACCTCTTCACAATTTCATCTCTATTGCGTGGCACGGTCCCTACTGCATTTACCTTGTCTACTATCCTTCTCCACATTTGCGTTCTTGTGGCTAGTGGTGTCTGTTGGACCTGGTTACCAAACAATTGTGGTTCTACCCTGATTATCTCATCAACCATGACCCTCAACTCACTCTCAGTGAATTTGGGCATTCTCTGTGGTGACATGGTGTGTGATGTGCCAAGGTGTTTGAGGTGCAGGTTTGGAAGTGATAGTGGTGGTTGTGATGTGTATGGTGTGTGCTGTGCAAAGGTGTTAGAGGTGCAGGTGTGGAAGTGGTGGTGGTGGTGGTGATGTGTGTGTGTTGTGCAGATTTGCCTCTCCTGTCAGCTGTGGTTAATGTCCCTTCAGTTGTGGAGTTTTGCAAAGGATTGTGGTTTGTTAGGGGGCTGGATTTATACTGGTCTCTGTGGGTGTGTCAGGATGGGGTATTGGTAGCAGGTGTGGTGTGTGTGTGGTCCTGGGATTTGTAGTTTTGGAGTTTCCCATGGGGGTGTGTCTTTGGGCTGTGTTAGGTATTTTTGGGTGCATGTCTTGTTTGGTTGGTGCACTTTGTGGCCATGTTGTGTGTTTTTCTTGCGACCGCCATTTTTTTCACGGAGCGTCCGCATCGGTGGCTCGGCTACGGCGCTTCCGCCCTCTCACTCATTCATCACTGTTGTCTACCGCGGCGGTCGGAAACAGCGCACTGCACCGCGGCGATGTCGGGAATATCATAATTTTGATGGCGGTGTCTCCGCTGTGGTTGCGGTCGTTTGGGCTGTTTCCGCTGCGAAACCGACCGCCGAGGACGGGTTTGGGCCTTCTCCGCAGGCGAACGGCGGTTTCTCGGGGAACCTTTCCGCCGCGGCAGGATTTCTACCGCCATGGATCCTAATCTGGCCGTCGGTTTTCCCGCGGTTGAGGCGGGCGGTGATTTCCCGCTACCATGGTGGTCGGCTTGCTTTTCCGACCGCCATCGTAATGACCCCCTATGTTCTGTCTTAAGAAAACACACTCACTGATTCAAAAAAACATTCAAGGTGGTTGTTTTATAAACTGCAATGTAGTAAACATACATTACATCCATTACAATGTTAACGTTTACATCGGCTACAAACAATTTCCTAGCCTATATCGCTGCTTTTATAGACCATGTGCATCAAAAGAAAAATAATCAACATCTTTAAAGTGATGAGGATTCTTCCCTTTTATTAGGTTGATAAAAAAGGTGTGCAAAAATGCGAGATCATAAGCCTTAAAAGATAGTTCTGAAACAGTCCTTACTTAATGGAGTTTATCTCCATAAACATGAATAAATAATTAAGAAAATCTCTAAATTCAGTTCAGGCTTCTGTAATTACAAATTTTATCACAAACAGTTTCCAAGGGTTTCCATACCTATTGAACAAAGGTCCTTGCAGCAGCAACAATTTATCTCCATTGATTTGCAAGGCTAACTTCCTGCTGCATTTTCAGGAGCTGGTCCACCGCATCTTTAATATGTCTGATACGAAGGAAATAGTTCACTTTTCAAAATGTATTGGCTCTAGACAGTTTAGCACCTTTCAGACGATTTTCGTAGTTATTCCATCATTCATACACTCCATGTTGGGAAGCATTTTTGGAGGTCTTCCACTTGTCCTGCTACTTGTGACAGGAATCCTGATTTAAATTTTTCTGCTTCGCAATGGATGCCCCAGTTCAACCCGAAATAGAGACAGCACTGCTTGTGCTGTGATGCCGTGAGTGCATGGTACACTGCTTTGGCGCACCTCGGCTTCGAGAACTGAATGAGCACTGGTTCTTGTATTTCAGGCCTGTTTGGCTACACGGTGTAGAACCTGTATTCCGGTGCCTGCTTTGCAGCCATGATTGCATATTGGATCTATGTCTCGGATCACAATCGGTTGCGCCACTGGACATGGAAGTATTGATGGACCTCTTAAAGGCCCATTGGTATTGTTGTCCCCAGGATATTACATTGCTGACGAATGCATTCTTCGAGTCATCCTGGGATGTTTTGGCACCTAGCAAAATGAACACCGGCTCTACAATACGCTTACAGGATGCAGTCCCGTCCTCAGCGGCTTCTGTGGGAACTGGATGAACTCTTCTTTACTCCTTAAACCTGCTTCAAGGTGCGCCTCTGCGAACGTCGTCTGCGGTTGTGGGCAACAGCAATGTTGCGTCTACCACTCAGAACACATAAACTATCGCTTTTTCCGTGTGGTGAGAACTATTTGGCCTGTTTTTAAACAAAATTAATCAAAACAGCTTTTGCTTTATTTTTCTTGGCACCATTGCTTTCTGAGTGCTTGGGATTTCAAGTAGTATAATGACTTTTTAAGGCTTTTATATGAATATATTAAAGGGAAGCTTGCGTTTCGTTGATTTTAAGAGTAGTTTTAAACCTTTTAACTTTATTTCATGATGACCTGCTGGCTTTTAGATACCTTAGTATGAGGAGTGGGTGTTATGTGCCCGGGTTAGGCCCATGTTGCGAAGTAGCTCATTTTTTACATTGTCTTTTTTTTTTACAATCACATTTCTGCTGTGACCGTTTGCACATATTTGTGTGCACAACAATGTTGGATTCGTTTTTCTGAAACGACTTTGTTTACACATCTAGCTTTGCACAACATTATCACAATGCCTGGAACATCAAGTACAAGGCCCTTCTACGCACTAGATACAAATGTCGTTTTATCTTCATCCACGGTGCGACAGGGCTACCTACATATCCATAACATCGCAAATCTATACGCACATCACAAGGATGCTTTCTATTATAAATAAAGAGCATCCCAAAAGATTAGCAGAGGATGCACTACAGCTGACACCGAGGGTCACTGTATGCTGAGACTTCACCACGCAGCGGTCTGACATCTCCTTGAGGGGGTATCCAATTCGTGACCAAGATGGGCTTCTAACTTTTCTCCCACCAGGTAATAGGTTTGGATCATCCCGTGGGGGGATTCTTGGCTTCACACCTACACACATTCTAGATACACTCAGAGTAGGGTTTACATAGTAGGAGTACACCTGATTACTGCTTTGTTTATATGCATTGTTTATATACTTGCATATATACACTGTTTTAGCACCATGGTAGAACTATAACTACTATTTGCACATTTGGTGATGGTAATCACTTTCATCTGCTTCTGTCTACACAAGAATACCATGGGTTCAATAAATATATTGAAAACGTCCCACTGTGTATTCTCTGTATATGTCTCGTAGTGCAAGTAAGCACGAGTGACTGAGCAAAATGCTCTGATCTGTTTCCACAATCCCTGAGGGGTCAGGGTTGTCATGTTCAGTGGCTGCCAGAAACCATTTGCTCCCTGGTAAGGTTAGGGGGGCTTATGGTGGCACTGTGAGCTAGCTGGTCTCTAGGCCAACATATCCTACGGGGGTGCCCGGAATCAGTCTAAGTACCTCTCCCAAAGTTTATGTTGTCCAACAAACACGCATGTCCTACGGATTAGTGGGAACTACACGACACAAACACAGAGGAGTGTAAGACATTTGTTGTGCACACAATTACCAATAAATGACACAGGACTCAAAATAGATATCCACACCAATTTTATAAAAATACGTTTTGCTCAAGATTTATTTTAAGACCAAGATCTTCAAAAATGGTAAGTACATCTTTAAATAGAAATTCTTTTCAGTTTCAGTCTTTGCAATGTTAACCTACGGAGAAAATCAATAATGTGGTTTTACAGATTAAGCAACTTACAAATCCAGTCTTCGGGTTTCAGGGTCAGTCAGTAGAGGGCAAGGTTCAGGTAAGCGCAAATACTGCACCACAAACAGCACATGGGCGGCCGGGTGCAGAAGTCAAATCTGGAGGTCGGGCCGATGTTATCCTATGGAGACTGGAGTGCTAGAAGACACGGTGCTTGCAGGTAAGTAAAGCGGTTGCAGGGCTCAGGTTTCGAGGGTTTGGGCAAGCACAGGGGGGGGTCACAAGGCAGCATCAAACGCACACCACCAGCAGCACAGGGGCAGCCGGGTGCGGGTTGCAAACATGATGTTGGGCGCACCAATGCAAGTAAATGGAGAATCTTGGATTTGAGAACAGGCTGCAGGCGTTGAACCGAAGACTTCATGTAGAGCACCAAATGACATCAGAAGTAAGTTGGGATGCTGTAGGTCACAGGGATACCGTCAGTTGAGCTCCTCAAGGCCCAGGGGCTTCGGGTGCAGGGGTGTCCTTTGACATCGGGTTTCTCTCACCGGAGTCAGTCGCAGTCGGGGGAGCCTTTGGATTCACACTGCAGGCATCGTTGTGGAGTTCTGGAGGGGTCAGCCAACACTGGACTTGGACTCAGGATCACTGGGGAACCTTTTCTGGATTGATGGGCCACCTGGACACAGGCAGGAGTCGTCGGGCGCAGAGTGGTCAGAGATCGCAGATCTGGAGGGCACTACAGTCCTTTGTGCTGATTTCTTGAGGACAGAGCCGCTGTCCTCTGTTCTAGTCTTTTTCAAAGGCAAGCAGTCCTCCCAGGGGTTGTGGAGGTCGATGGCTGCAGGACAGGCGTGGTTCTTTTTGCAGGGTCTTTGAAGCTGCAGACAGGCCGGAAATAGGCCTGGGCGAAGTTTGTGAAAACTCCGCCGCACTACACTGTGTTCCGCAAGCAGTGGAGTGTATTAGGCCATGCCGTTCATGCAGATTTTTAGCACAGGATGTTTGTTCCCTGGTGGAAAATCAGTGTGAATGGCACCAAGAGCAGTGCAAGAGGGTGCTGCTCCTTTCCACAGCTCAAGTAGATGTTCTCCTCGAGCGTCAGCTTCCTCAAGGCAGACGCAAGGTTTCTTAATGCGAGCGGTAGCTGCCATCCGTGACCACCCGCGTTGAGAAATCTCACTGGGAGGTGGTCTGTTGTAAGATTTTCCTCACTTGCGCTCGCCAACTTAACATTGGTGAGTGTGAGCAAGGAAAAAACTCCATATCGCAGAGTAGGAAAAACTTTGCAAACTCCGTGAGCGGAGCGGAATTTCTCGCCCAGGCCTGCCTGGAAAGCCTGGGGCCCAGTCAGTGGGCGTCGTCAGTCTTCTCTGCACAGCGTCTTCTTCATCCTTTTTCTTTTTAGGACAGCAGAAGCTAGTTTCAGGGTCTGGGGAGCCACCTATATACTAGATTTAGGGTTATTTTAAGGGGTGACAGGTAGGGCCAGTGGTCACCTTACCTGGGGTATCTACACCCTCAATTATGCCACCTTCCTGTGGGAGGGCAGCATAGGCCTAGCCCTGATTGGAGGAGTCCCACCATCTTCAAAATGGCGGGGACTGAAAGATGTGCTTCACCTCGCCTCTTGCATCTCAGGTGTGGAGTTGGTAGGGGTGGGCACACCTCCTATTTTTCCTAATTTTTCCCGCTGGTTTTCCCACCCAAAGTGGGGATTTAAACCGGCAGCAGAGGCTGGGGCTCACATTACAAAGGTGGCAGGTCTTTGAAGCTTCCCTCTCGAGCATTGTGCCCATCCTGAGGGAGGAGGTGTGACACCTCTGCCCAGGATGTGCTTTTTTCTGGTCACAGAGAGCGGGTGCTCTGGACCCAGGGGATCAGAAACATGTCTGGTGGTGGTAGGCTGCCTAAAGCTAGTTTGTGACCACACTAGGGTTGGTAGGTTTTCAGGGGGCACCTCTGAGGTGCCCTCTGAGCTCAATAAATCTCACACTGGCATCAGGGTGGGTTTATTGAGAAGAGCAGTTTGGTACCAAACACTCCTGTGCTCAGAGAAGCCATCAAGGTGCTGTGGAACTCGAGTTGTCGAGTTTCCAGCCCATGTACTCTCTATGGATTCCCTGGCATCCAAATATTGTAGGGGCATATCCGCTCATGCAGATATGCCCATACCTGAGATATAGTGCACCCTGAATTAGGGCTGTAAGGCCTGCTACAGGGTTGACTTGCCTATACCTTAGGCAGTGCTGGTTGGCATGGCACACAGGCAGTGTGCCATGTCAACTTTGTCTCTTTGTCTGCACCAGGGCATGCATGCTGCAGTGGCAGTCTGCATGGCCAAGGTGAAGAGTCCATAGGGGACCTACTTCAGTCCCAATGCCCTAGGTACCCGGTACTATTTATTAGGGACTTACAGGGTGCCTGAAGGGCCAATTGTGTAACAGTTTTAGGGAAGAAGCACTGGCACAGAGGCCCTGGTTGGCATGGACCCTGTGCACTACAATCAAAACTCCATCACTTTCCAAGCAAAAGGTGGGGGGTAACCATGTCAAAAGAGGCACTTTCTCACAGTGTGATTTAGTTCTGTGCTCAAATATGAATTTACCTTTGATAAAAGAATGTGGGCCTTGTCTGTGGAGTCATAAATAAGGCCTCTGCAGGTGGACCTCGATCTTGCGTGGACACAATGTGGGCCAGTGGGTAACGTGTCCAGATGTCTGGAATGAGGGGCACATGATCACTGCATAACTGTGTACTGTGTCCTGATTGGCTGTGTGTTCCTAATTTATGGTTGCATCTGACTTTATGGTGTTTTGGGAATGCACGCACCCTCTGGCCATGTTTTCTTTATTGTGGCCAATCTCCCTGGACCATTGTGTTGTCCCTGCGCTTATCTGGGGGATGGACCTGAGTTTCCTGTTCGCATGTTTGTCTGCCAGCTACGTGCCACCCCACCCGTGACCTGTCAACCGGTAACCTCAGGCCTAGGTCGCAGCGCCTGCCTGACCACGTATTTCTGAGTCGGTGTTGATGGAGAGTTCATGACGGGCAAATTTGATAATAGTGATGCCATTTCGTTCTGATGTGTGAATGTATCATTATAATCAATGACATTGATTCTATCAATATTAGCAGTTCTGCCAGAGAAAACCTTTAGGGAAGGCTAAGCCACTGGATTCACCTGACCGATAACTAAATTTCTCTGAGACAAAATGCTCCTGATAGCATGATATGAAACATCTGTTTCAACCATAAATGAATGCTTAGTATTTATGTGTTTTTAAAAACAGGCTCAAGATAAAACATTTCTTTAAATACTAAGGGCTAGGTGTACGACGGGATTTTGCATGCTCAAGCGGATTTGCGACCCGTTTGCGCATGCAAAATCCCTGTCGGCCATGTACTAACACTATTTTGCGAGTCGCAAAAAATTGCGACTTGCAAAATAGTGTTTAGCAACTCATAATTAGGAAGGGGCGTTCCAACAAGGGCGTCCCTTCCTAATTGCGACTTGCAGCCCTATGTATGAATGTTTTGCAACCGCAATTGCAGTTGCAAAATACTGGCAATTTACCACCTTCATCAAGAGGGTGGTAATGCAGTCGCAAATGGGAAGGGGTCCCCAGGGGACCCCTTCCCCTTTGCAAATGCAGGAGAAAATATTTTTATGGGGCAGGCAGTAATAATAATAATAATTACGTTTATTGAGCGCTTGGTTACACTAGGCTAGTGTGTCCCCGCGCTACGGTACAGTCGAGAGAGACATCATTCCCAGGCCACCCCCCATATACGGTACGGCAACTCGAAAGCTACTCAGTGGGGAATAGAAAAGTTTTCGGCTTTTTACGAAAAATCAACTCCGAGGCCTCCATCCAAAGCCCCGACGGGAGTTTGTTCCATTGCTGAGCTGCCCTGAAACTAAAGGATCGCCCACCCATCCTTACCCTCCTGACTCTGGGAATAATAACCTGTCCCGTCCCGCTAGATCTTAATTGGCGGGAGGGGACATACGGAGTCAGAAGGTGATGTAGGTATGTGGGCCCCTTCCTTTGTAGAATCCGATGGCTCACACAAAGAGCTTTAAACAGGATTCGCTCCTTAATCGGGAGCCAATGAAGGGCGACCAGGGCCTTCCTGGAAGAGGCTCGCCTAGGTAGCATCAGAACCAGGCGGGCTGCTGCTTTCTGGATACATTGAAGCCTCTGTACACAGTTGACATTAGCCCCCAGGTAAAGCACATTTCCATAGTCCAGCCTCGATGTTACCAAAGCATGAACCATGGTCTTCCTAGCTACGGTAGGCAGGAGGTCCAGGGTCTTGCGGAGTCCACGCAAGATTCCAAAACAAGTTCCTGCCACCCGCCTGTATGATGCTCAAACGAGAGCTTAGGGTCAAGCCACACCCCTAGGTTCTTCACCTGTTCACTAGGACCGGGGATAGGACCCAGGGTCTGTGGCCACCACGCCGATGTCCACACAGAAGGTGCCTTGCCAATAATCATCACTTCTGTCTTGCTCCCGTTCAGTTTAAGGCAGTTGTTAGCCATCCATACCGCTAGTTCTTGCAGGCAGGAATTAAAATTAGTAGCTGCCTTCTCGTCCGACTGTGTTAGAGACACCACCAGTTGCGTGTCGTCAGCATAGGACACGGCTTTGACCCCAAACTTTCCAGTGATGTCTGCCACTGGGGCAACATATAGGTTAAATAGGGTCGGGCTAAGGGTGGACCCCTGTGGCACCCCTGTTTAAGCCCAATGCTCTTAGATAGATAAGGTCCCTGCGCTACCTGAAAACTGCGGTCCTGCAGAAAGGATTCCATCCATTCCAATGCCTTGCCCCCCCACCCCACCCCTCCTGAGACACTGAAGCAACGTATGATGAGCAACAGTGTCAAAGGCGGCACTCAGATCTAATAAAATTAAGGCCGCCGTCTGACCCTCATCAACGTACTTCCGGATGGTCTCAGTGGAGAGGAGCAAAGCCGATTCAGTCGAGTACGATGCTCGAAAACCGGACTGAGTGGGATGGAGAAGACTATGTTTGCTAACATGGGCCGTCAGCTGGATGTTCACAACCTTCTCTGCAATTTTCGCAAAGTAAGGGAGTAGCGAGATGGGACGCAAATTGTCTAGCTGGTCCATGCTGACATTCGGCTTCTTCCTCAGCGGTAAGACCACAGCCTCCTTCCATTTTTTTGGCACAGTGCCTGAGCTGAAAGAGAGCTCTAACAGATGTCTGATGCAAGGTTCAAGGCAATCCATGCTCCCTCTCAGCACCCTTGGCCTTGCAGGGTCACTGGGAGAGCCAGATTTGATGCTACTAGCTATCTTCATTAGGGTCTCATGATTAGGGGTACTGAAAGTATCCAGATATTCTTCTCCCTTTATGTTAGTGGGGGCAGCAACCACAGCGCGCCCCTCCCTTGCAGAGACCGGGAAGGTGGAATAGATTTTCTCTACCTTCTCTACAAAAAACTATGCTATCCGATTACAGGACTCCACTGAACTTATACTCGGTGCTGCGATCTTATCCAAGGATGAGATCTCTTTGTAGACGGTGAGCAACTCTTTGACTGAATTTTCCGCTCTCTCAATTCTTTCCTTATAATAGGAAGCCCGTGTTTTTCTGATAAGGGTATGATAGAGCTTAAGACTAACTTTGTATTCAGTCTTCATCTGGGCCCACTACCTGCCCTTAAAAAATGAAACAAAAACGTTTCATTTTTTTTCCCTTTAAATGCAGCCCGTTTTCCTTTAAGGAAAACGGGCTGCATTTAAAAAATGGAGGTCTGCTGAGCCCAGCAGGCCACCTTACCTGGGAGGGCCTGCCATTCTCAATGGGGTTGCAAATTGCAAGTGCCTCATTAATATTCATGAGGCATGCACTTTGCGACCCCATTGAGAATCGCAAACAGTGTCTCAGACACTGTTGTACATTGGAAATTGCGAGTCGCAATTTGCGACTCGCAATCGAGCGCAAATTGCGAGTCGCAATTTCCAATGGTTGTACATCTGGCTCTGAATATCTAGTCAGCCTCCCTACCATGCAAAAGTGGCTTCCTTACAGAGTAATTTGATAATAGGTCTCATTAAATGAACAAATTGATTAATGAACGGTCTATAAACTTGGTAAAGCCTAAAACAACTATTGACAGTTTTACTGAGGTAGGTGTTGACCACTGAACAATTGCTGACACTTTCTTCTTGCTCACTGTACTACCTTCAGGGGTATCTAAGTAAACCAAAAATTCCACAGTAAGATATGAAAGACACACTTTAACAAAACGATAATGATCTCTTAACCTTTGCAAGACTGCCTTGACATGTTGTGTTTGCATCTCCAAGCTAAATGAATAAATAAAAATTATCATCTACATAAACTATGCAGAATAATTCAAAACCTCATTGATTAAATACTGAAATGCAGCTGGAGAGTTACAGAATCTGAGTAGCATGACCTAACATTCAAATAATCCAAACAATTTTCCACTTCTCACTCTTTTCAGACACTGACTAAATTGTACACTCACCTGAGGTCAAATTTGCTGAAAATGTTTGCATGTTTAATGTCACTTAATTGAATAGGTATCAAGTGCAATATCTAAAATTAGTTTAATTGCGTAACCTTTGGATTGCTCGACGGTTTATACACGTTCTTATTTCAATCCCCTTCTTTGGAACAAAAAATAATGGAGACTAGATGGGTGATTGCGATGGTCTAATAAATGTGTTGCAATAATATTGATCTACTTACTATCTAAGGTGTTCTGTTACTAGTTCAGTGAGTTCAAATACTTCACTACAAGGTATGGGTGCACCTGGTTCTAAATTGATCTCACAATCATAACTTGTATATGGAGGTAATAGGCTTGCTTTTTCCCTATCAAATACATCTACATTTTTATAAATTCGTAAGCTTTTTGCACATATAATTTACTGAGACTTGTGAATTTAAAAGTCCTGAAACAATCTTACCCTGCCTATCTGACAAAGTCATGTTGATTGGCGCAATCGCAAGGGCCACATATGATTGCATGGTATTTACTACCAGATTTTGAACTGACTTAAATTCGTCACTTGACAAAACAGCTCCTTCATTGTACAGAAATCTGATTTTCCACTGGCAGTGGGTTTTCTACATCTGGTGTTACTGATACTCGATTCTTCCATATCCTAGGTTTACTTCGACAATCTTCAACAAAATGGTCCGTCTACAACAGTACATTCATTTTGTATACATCATCTTTTTCTTTCTTCTTTACAGATATGAGCTTTTGAATTGCCTGGTTGCGTAGATTATGGAATTTATGATATTATAATCACTTCTTACTTTGCATGCACAACTATTATATCTTAGTCTCAGTTTCAGTTTATCTGAGAATGGACTTCAGCTAAGCAATGATCTAACCGTACCACCATATCTTTGAATTTAGAACCTTTAGTAGAAGGGTTGACTAATTGTGCTAGTACATCCTTCAACTCATGACCTTTTCTCTTCAGGCCTACCATTGTCACCCAATACACAGTTAAATGTGGTAATATACCTTAACAGATCTTGATGACATTGTTTAAAGTTCTGTTACTCATTATCCTGAGAAAGACTATGGGCTACATTTTTAATATGGCAGAAAGAATACTCTACCACAAATGTGACAGAGTACCCTGTCTGCCAAATTGATGGTCCACCTGTTATGTTTCCAGACAGTAGTGCCCTTGTTGGATTTGCCATAAGAAGCCTTACACTGATGGCCCCATGGTCTTTGGGCCAACGGTATAAGCACATCAAACCCTCTGCCCAATTAGAGTGGGTGATCTAATGTGCTTTTTTTCTCTTCTTGACTACCAGTAAAATCCTGGTAATCGCAAACAGAAAAAAGAAAAATGACTCCAACACCCTGAGAGAAAAATCCCAGGGTGTGAGGGCCATTTGTGTTTTGTTTTACAAAAACAAAATCTCACTTTGGAAGTTTGTGTTTGTAGAACAAACCAGTTTGCTGAGTCTTAGTTTTGATGTGTAGGAAAGTCATCATTTCTGTCCTGATAACTCACATTTTTTGATTGATGCTGGTGGTTACTGACCCTAAAAGTACCCTGGGCTCTGCTGACCAGGCCCAGGGCCAGTGCTCTGTCTTCTAAAGATATTTGGCAATTGGTATAATTCTAATTGGCAAAGACAACCTACCTGTACGTCGATAGTATATGGTAGGGTATGTAGGTTTTAGAGACCCCAATGGACTTATCAAACTTAAGTATGCACTGCTGTTCTGTCTTTTGTCATTTTAAAGCCAAGCCTATCTTACAGGCTTGTTTTAAAATAAAACTATGTCCAAATTTCACTTTGTCCAAATTTCACTTTGGGATTAATAGATTAATGGTACTTTCAACGTCCAAAACTACTTTTGTATTACATTTAAGATCTGCCCTAGGTGCCCCAATGGTAGAGTGCACTGTTCTAAAAAGCAAGGATAAAATAAAATATGTTTTATAAACCTTGGTAAAGAAAAGTAGCCAATGTCGTTTTTCTATATTGCAGTGCTGCTAGCTCCATAGGCCAACATAGGAAGGCTTCATTAAACTTAATGAAGTCTAACTTTTGATTGGTGCCAGCTAGACATATCATTCAAACGATCAAAATAATGGTTACAATAAACCACATACCTTGCCAAGGTTAGCTTCAGTATAACTATTACAGGAAAGCAGTTTTAGAACTTACTATCCTGAAGTTACCTAACGCAGCCCTGTAGTAGCCTCTTCTGATTGGTCAGCCTTTTATTTTCTGAGCCTAGCTGCTCCATGAGTAGGCGTGAAGAGGCCTGGGACTGCAGCAATACAGCCATTTGGTGGGAGGAGATTTTCTTCCTGGAGAATCCTGGGGGAGGAATGGGCCGGGAAGATAAGTTGGACTTCAAAGGCAGAAGAACAGATGTCATAGGACCCAGGCCAGCCCCTTCTTCCTTGACCCCCAGCCAGATGGGAGCCCCCCTAATTAGATTAGGATGGGGGCTGGAAGGGGGGGCTACACGGCCATACACAACAAGGAGAGAATTTCTCTATTTTGATTTTTGAAAGAACAGTGCATTCTGGGTCAAAAATATACCACACTTTGCAGGAAGTGGTTTCAGCAGGGGGAGGTGGCTTTACCCCAATGATTGGTGCATCCCACACTCCTGCCAGCCCAGAATGGAGGTTAAATATGGGAAAGCTGCAGAAGCTCCTCAGACCACTGACTGTAACACTGCATTCTGGGCCAAGCATATGCCACACTTCGCAGGAAGTGATAATAGAAGAGGGAGGTAGCTTTACCCCTATTGGTTCGGGTGTCGTTCCCCCCACCAGCCCAGAATGGAGGTTATATATGGAAGAGCTGCAGGAGCTCCTCAGATCACTGCCTGGAACATCAGAAAAAGAAGGAGTGCCCTGCTTGATCCTTGGACTGCACCACAGAAGGCTTGCAATCAGAAGGGCTGCACCTGCTGCACTCACAACGGTCCACAAAGAAAGGACTGTGCCTGACTCAAAGGAAAATGAGTGGACTCCCTGATCAGCAATAGGTATATCAGAACTGGAAGAGGCACCTGCCAAGCCAAAGAGAGGATCACCCCAGCTGACCAGTTGCAACTGGATTTGTCCTAAACTGTGCAATTGCATTGTGGGAAATTGTGTCCTAGCCCCCAATCGGCATACAAGAGTCTATGAAAAATTGGCTGGTGCTACTGGCCCTTAATGTTCCCCAAAGGAACTCAGAACCAACAAGATCTCAAAGTCTAAAAACTTTCTGCAAAGTTTTACAGAAAAGCTCAAGGAGGTGACCGGCTTGACGTCGAGGCACCGTTGTTGACTCCCGAATTGGCCTGACCGTGCTGGTTTGTCTTGCTGTAAGCTCTGAAGCTCCTAGCCGTCGACGTTGAGGACAAAGACTTCCAGATCCAAACCCAAGGAAAACCGAGGACTTCTCGTCGAGGGAAAAGCTCCAAGAACAAGACTAAGTCTGAAGGTAAACTTTTGACCTAGATTTAGCACTGTTTATCCAACCCGCGCTCCATCTCAGTCGGCCTAAAACTTTGACTTTGTCCCTGTCAAGTGTGACTAGATAGCTCTCAGTGGCGCTTTATGCTTTTTGGTGCTAGAATGCACAATTTGTGAAGTATTCTTTAAAAATACATATCTTTGTTTCCTTACATTGGATTTTTGCTGGTTTAGTGTCATTTTGAAGGTAACAATATTTCCTATTTATATAAATTGGTATTGGATTTTTATTGTGTTGTGACTATTACTTATTTACTATTTTGGTGGTATTAAATGCTCGAGGGGTGAGTTGGGTTGAAGATGGATTACTGTCGTGTAGTTCCTAGCACCCCCCAGGACCTGCGCATTTTGGATGACCTAAACTGACGGCTTGATGTACAGACAGACTATGAATACCCCCACAGGATGAGTCAGCCGTTAGACCAGCTAGCTCTAAGGTACCACTAGCACCCCCTTGTATTCTATAGTGGTGTAGGTAGTTTCTGGCAACCACTGAACATGACAAGCCTGATTCCTCAGGTATCGTGGAAAACACTACAGTATCTTTCGCTCAGTCACTCATACTTACTTTTCTCAGAATACACATAGAACGACGATTGGAAAGGTTTCAATAATTATTTATTGGTCAAGCGTCAGTCTAGTGTGAAACATATTAGCTGTGACAATCAAAAGACAGGAGCACACAGATGTGATCACTAGTACCAATATAGTAAATAGCAGATAACATTTCTACCATAGTACTAATAAGATGAATAAAAGCAGATTATATAAAACAATAGCATTGGCGTACTCCTACGATGGGTAGCCTACCTAAATTTACCTAGCCTAGATATGTAGGTGAAGCCTGTGTATGTAAATGTCAGGCTATATCCTAATGGAGCCAAGAAACCCCTGGGGAAGTGCTAACCCCTCACCTGATGGTTCTGAATGAAGGACCCCGCCTCTGAGTAAAGGATGGCACCCCGCAAGGGATGTCAGGTCTCTACCTGTGGAAGGATCAGCCAGTAGAGTCTCGGTCCAGCTTGGAAGGAATTCTCCTCTCTGTCTGTGAGGGGGAGTGAGGGTCTTTTATACTAAAGTGGTCACTGTAGGGTTTCTTCTAGAATCGATATGTTTTGAAAACATTCGCTAATCCTCTGTTAATCCTTTTCTAAACAAACATGATCATGCACAGCTGGCTGTTGGCCATGGATGAAAAAAGTGGTGATCCTTATACAGAATAAATCTGCCGTGCCTGGGGACATGTTTATGTATGTCAGGTACAGGGATTAAGATAGGGTACTGAGAGCAAGATGTCAGAGAGACAGAAGTAATCTACTAGGTAAAAGGTTATCTGTGTAGAACAGTTATGTCGTGTAGATGGGACAAAACGTATGTATTTGGTATGTACATGATGGGACTATCCTAAAGGACATGACACCCACTCCTCATCAAAAGGTCAACAAGGTCAGCTTGACAGAGTAAATGCTAAAAAAGGGCATACAAGTAATTTATAATAAAAGCATACTAAAAAACACTTAAAAAATGTCCATAAAAGCAAGGTCTATATCGAAAGCATTCTTCCCTAAAAAGCGTTCATAAAAAGTCCTCTATATATTTGAATATATCATCATTGCTTTTCTGAGCACCTTGAAAGCCAGTATGTTCAGATAGAGCAGAGAAGAAAAACAAAGTCAGTTCAACCTTCAATTTGGTACATGTTTAAAAATTGTCCAAACTGTTCCCAGCACAGGAGAGGCCAGATTGTTTAAGAGTCCTGCGCTGGAGACTCAATATCACTGAACATGCCATCCGCAGGAGGCAGTCCTTCTAGCACCTCCAGTATGATATCAAGGGACCATAGATGGTCATCACTTGTTCCCACGGCAGCCGTCGGGGAAGAATTAGATGCCTGTGTGCCTGAGACTGATGCCTGCACATCTGTAGTGGAGCCGATCTCCGTTCCAACAGGAGCTGAAGCGTCATGTGGAGGCTCTAGGAACGCCATCATCAACATGGGAATACGCTGTGGACAACTGTGCACATGGGCCCGTAAAGGCGCCAGGAGCATGTCTATGTCCGGCGGTGCAACCGATGGAAGTGTCAGACAGAGGTCCAACATTCGTCCCAATCTGCAAAAGAGGCAGCGGAATACTGGCAGGATGCAGTCAAGCCAGGCCGGTCTGAAAGACAGGAACCAATGCTCACTCAGCTCTCAAAGACGAGGTATACCCACGAAGAACACCAATTGCCCACAACAACGTTGCTCCAGCAGTGTTATCTCCATGTCTTGAGTGATGTTGACATCCATTGCGAAGCAATAGAATTAAAATCAGGATGCCCACCACTGAAAGCAGGGCCGTTTCTAGGTGTTTTGCCGCCCTAGGCGAGAATTGAAAAATGCCGCCCCCTCTCTTTTACTACCATCACTCTCTACCCCTGTCATCCAGGCTAGAAGAATTAATGCATTAGATATATAGACTAGCTTACGCGGGCATGACAGCATAAAGTTATGTGGGTGCCCCACAATCACAGCATCTTCTGCGGCCCATGGGTAAACATCTGACACCTTCACTCTTGATGAAGACCATGGCACCCTCTACAGACTTCAAAGCACAATAAACAGGAGATGATACTACTATCCAACAGCATTAGTCAATGGTCCTTATTTTACAGACCTTGGAAGGGAGAATGCTCAGATTAACTATGTTTGAATCCTTTGCTGATACCTGCTGCAGGTTTTTCACGGATTTATGATAAAAATACATTAGTCCAAGAGGCCGCCTTGCCCAACCACTTGTTTCTGTAGGGGGTAGGAGCTCATGTAATGTGTGAACTATGTAAATGACATTTCATTTATACCATGTAGCCGCCGGGGTGGGCTAGGGTTTCAGGTCCTAGTCTGACTACAGACGCTAAGCTCCAGTCGGAGTCTTGAGGCTTGACACAAAGGGCAACACTCGACAACAGTCCATGTGCTGAGGAGCCTCAGCTCAGAAATGACAGGTGTTGGAATGCTTCTCAGATCTGCAAGGCTCAATGCCATTTTAAAATTGCCCATTTCATCAAAATGCGTTTCTTTTTTTACAGTGCCTAGATATGTTTTCAATCACTTTTCTATAAAACAAAGTTTGGATTTTATTTTTGGCATTTTACATTCCTACAGCACACTCAAAATACCCCTCTACTGCAACAAAAACCCGAACGGAATAGAAGTACTGCAATAAAAACACTAACAGAATAGATGTACTGCAACAAAACACTAACCGAATAGATGTACTGCAACAAAAACACTAACGGGATAGATGTACTGTAACAAAAACACTAACGGGATAGATATACAAAGAGATGGCTTATGTTTTTCTTGGGTAGGAGGACAAGAGGGTGCTTTAGAGCCATCCTCAGATGTCCACAGTTATAGCACAGTAATCTGACATATACACACACACACATTTGGTGTACTTTGGTGCTACAGGCAGCAATAGAATCGTTTTTTGCTCTGATGCGACCCAAGTGTAGCATGAAGGCCTAATACTAGTCCAGTGGTTACAAAATAATCGACTGTACATCAGAAATGTGCAAGCCTCTGTCACCCAACAGCCCAGCTTGTACTATATATAGTCTATGGCAGCGTCTAATGTTTCTGCTCGAGACATGTACATTAGAGACCACTGCTCCCTCGTGGGAAGAATTATGTGATTTTTGGAGGAAAGATGGAAGAGAGACTGCTTTCAGAAGACTATTTCTTTTTTAGGCACTGAGACCTATCTTTCATTTTCAGACTTTGACCCAGCGATCGAAATGAGAAAGGCTGAAAAGGGAAAAAAGAGGAGGAAGAGGAAAAAGTGGAAACAGCAACAAAGGGAGCGGGAGGGCTGAAAAAGAGCCTGCAAGAGTATTATAAGGAGATGAGAAGTGTAGGGCGGGGGAAGAAAGCGGCATGAGGAGGAGTCCAGACTAGGGAGCCTTGGTATCAGGCCTGTGGATAGCTTTAATGAAATACTTGGGACGCCGTCGCCCTCAACTTTATTTTTTATTTCTAGAAAATAAACCCTGTTTGATATACTTCATCAGAAACAGGCCAGCATGGGACTGAGCTGCACTAGAGGTGCGAGACGAGGGAGGACACAGACCTGCCTTGGATTCAGTACACATTTGCTGATGGCCTGGCTGGGTCTTGAAGCTATACCCCCTCTCATGGCTGAGTGAGCCGTGTTACAGCACAGCTCCATCCTTGGGAAGAAGGGGAGAGGGTGAGACTTCGGCTAGTAAAGGGAAATGGGCCCGCCCGAACACCTGCCCTCCCATCTCAGGAAACATCTTGTCTTCCTTCAAGCAAGGGAACTTTGACCCTCGAAAAATATCCTAATTGCCCCGCCCAAAAGGAGAAGCTGAAGATTTCATGCGGTCCTCTGCTCAAGACTCTGCGGTGGAAAAAGCTTATTGGCAAGAAAGTAGCTATCCGTCTTGTAACGCTTAGGTAAGTAGGCACCAAAGGCAGATATAGCGAACACCAGGCCTACTTGGTTTTGCTCATACTGGCCCGCTGCAACATCGTAGTCCTAGGTGTCGAACACAGATGGACAGTTGCTCAAGGCGGCCCCGGAGGTCAACAATGTAGGCCCAGGAAGGATCGAAGAATGGCAAAATTTCGGCATGAGATAAATGTGCATGCAACGCACCGAAATGGCAATAACAACCAATCAGTGACTGTCCGAAAGTGTTGACGTGGCTCCTGCCCCCAGACCTATCCTGCACACTACTGCTCTCGTCGTGCAACTCTCATGCTTCATCCTTCTTGGTTCACTTTGTACTCTACGCCCATTTTTGAAAAAAATGTCACTACTGGACTTACAAAATGTCTCTTGGTCAGCAGATAGCAACCCCATGCTTTATTTCATCTTAACTGTATTACAATCCTATTCATACATAATATTATCTTCAAGCAATAATGCTGCAACGTAATAAGGTTACAAATGAAAAACAGACGACTCTCCTCTCCAGTTTCGCTTTATACACAAAGGACATTTCAGTGTAAGCACAAAGCCAGGTCCATGGGCTTTGTCAGTGCTTGTTGTCCGTCAGAGCGGCTTCTGGCTTTCTTTGCCTTGTTCGAGCGGCCTTGAAGCCTCATCTGTCAGGTGGAGGCAGGGCCCCCTCTCTGCGACAGCTTCTATTGCTCCAGTTACCCAATCCAGTCGAAACTTTCAATCTTTGGTAACGTGAGAAACAAGCGCCCGAACTTGGACAGATTTTCTCCCCCTATCGCAGTTGCCAAATAGAATGGCTAACCTGTCTTCAATTGCTGATAAGGGTGCCTGATTGGTGGCAGGTCTGCTCTTATCGTGCGCTGTGCTACAGCAGAGGGCATTTCAAGTGAAATACAGGGGGTGACGCCGGCGCGGCCACAATATCGGAAAGGGCAACATGGCATAGCGCCTGGACGACGGAACCGGATCATGGGCCCCGCGTAACACGGTTCGCTAGGGGCCTGCACAACCTAACAGGATCAGGGGTGCTTAATAACATGTTTTACATTTCATACTGCGCACTGCATTTGAAAGAAATGCATACAATTAATAAATGCCGAGGAGAAAATAAACGGTTCAGGCGAAGGAGGATAGCAACTTCCAGGGGCAACGGACAAGGGCATCGCGTCTTTCTCCAAAGTGTGCTGTATTCCCCCCCATCCCCGTTCCCGCCCAACTTCCCAGGAATGCTGCCACTCCGACCTTACCTGGCTGTGCGGTCACACAGTGTGGAGCACCCTCGGTCTGTCAGGCGCCCTCACTCTCTGCTGGAAGCTCCTACGTGAACAAGTCCAGATGCCTCGCGATTGCTCCAGCCCCGGATCTTCGAGGCAATGTTAAATGTCCGCGCACGGCCAGGGCCGGACTGGCTACCGGGCGTTTTGGCATGCTGCCGAGCTGGGGGCTGATGTCACTGCGGTGGGGGCTAATTTAGTTGATGGAGACCTGCGTGTGCTACGAAATAAACAAAGCAAAACGAATTTCGTTCAGCACACGCAGGTCCCCATCAACGAAATCAGCCCCCAGCTCGGCAGCATGCCAAAACGCCCGGTAGCCAGTCCGGCCCTGCGCAAGGCCCCCGCCCTGGCGCCGAACGTGACTTCATGTCACGTCGAATTGTAGAAGGCGCGTTACCGCTACCCAATGCGCTTTCGAGGTCGAAGGCCGGCCGTTGGAGGATTTTCCAAACATGCTTTTTGCCGCCCTCCCCCTTTTGCCGCCCTAGGCGGCCGCCTAGTCTTGCCTAATGGTAGAAACGGCCCTGACTGAAAGCGGACCAAAGGAAGCCCTCCAAAAACGCTTACAAGTACGTAGTGTATGAATGATGGAATCACTACGAAAATGGTTTAAAAGGTGGTTAACAGTCCTGATCCAATGCTCTTAAATAAGTGTACTATCCCCCTCGTATCAGACATGGTAAAGATACAATGGAGCATTTCTCCGAAATGGAGCGGGAAGTTCGTATGGACCAGAGCCTGTATCTCTGCCGAGGAGCTTGCAACTTGGAGATCAAAGATCTCTTGTGCTGAAGTTAAGGCCACATTTTGCTGAAACAGCATGGCTTTCACTCTGCTCAGAGAATCAAACCTTATGTTGGAAACATTCAGTGAAGGCCACAGTGGTGCCTCCCTAACTGTGTGAGCTGGGGGAAACAATACTTGCTTACAACAAATAACCATGTAGTTGACGGTCACTAGATAAGCAATGACGGGCATCATACCACAGCAGCCTTGGTCATTCAGCATCAAGTAACTCCCATTAGAAAGTAACTCAAAAACTGGATGAATAACAGCAGCTGAGGAACCCTTCAGGTAGCAGGACAAGTTTGTTATTGACGCATTACATGCTCCGTGCAGCGACACCTCTTTACACACTAAAGACCTCTCAAGGCCTTTTCGCAGGTCGAACCACTCAAGAAAACTTCCTTGTGCTTATTCCTGCACCTATATGTGTATGGCAACTCCCAGGTTTCTCTTATGTACCCTTCGCCCAACGCTTCATACCTGCCTACTGGTTAGTATTTCAGGCAGTATTGGAATTGGAATGTCGTGATTGGCAGTGTGATTAACCATTCCGTAGACGGTGATTCTGCTACAGTGAAAGGTAACTTCTCTAGTTTTTCAATGAGCAGCATTGTGTACTTCGCATCTCTGCGTGCCATGGTCAATTGTCTTTCGGTCAGATTGCAAGCCGAAAACAGATTTGTGTCTTTAATGTATCACCATGGAACGTGGCCAGAACGCAATGATTGAAGCGTCAAGCTTAGAAGCAAAATAGCGCGTAGCTGAGATTGCCCATGTTGTAGAATAGACAAATCTTGTTCCATTATGTCGATAGCTGAGGACACAATGTTGCCCAGTGAATAAATATGAGACAAGAGTGTGGTCATGCCATTGTCTACCACAGCTAAGGCCTTTTCTAGGTTAATTCTATCGATTTGACGCAGTCTCTCTGCAGCTTCCTGTTGGGAGACTTTCCAAACCTCATTATAGATGGTATATAAGAAGCGTTTCCTACGTGGTTTCTTGGGTCCTAACAAGAAATCCCTAAGATCCATGGTGTCTGACAGAAGACACAAGTGTTGTTTCACCTGTGATAGTGTCGAGGTCTTTAGCCAATCTAGGCACAACTTCCCAACACTATAGGAAGTCACTACCCCTGGGTCGTCTGTGTATAGATATCGTGGGTCGGGCCTATGGATACTAAACCCTTCGGTGGTACCCTTGAATCTTGAGTTACACATTTTCGTGTCTACAGGCCAAACCAACCAACCCTTCCAATCGGGAGATGAGGAATTGTACGCATTTGCACCATGTGTCCGCTCACTTGTTAGTGTGTTATTTGAGATGCCCTTAATAGGCGTGGGTGAGGGGATGCTCTGTGTTTTCAAGTCTTTGATTTTGCAAACCCGTAACAGGTAGTCTGTTGCACTGTTCTGTTCAGGAAAATCATCTGCAATGGTATGAAACAAGTCTAAATAAAGCCTCAGTTCCCTGAACCTGCCACTCTCTTGTCCCCCAGATGGATTTTGCGTCTATGGTGTCTCTCCAGTAGTCGAAACCCTGTATAAACATTTGAGAGATAAAAGGTGCTGAATATATCAGCTTTGTGTTTGTTAGCATAATTTTCTTCGCAGTTGCATTAGTCTGTGCAAGTTTGTAGTAAAACGATTCTGGGTCTGGAAATATTGAACCCTCAAAAGTATGCAAATTTCTGTGTGAATGTGGCAGAACTACCCTTTGGTGGTGTCAGGCAATGTTCCAATTGATGGTAAGTGTTAGCAGTGCGTGGTACACTTGCTCTATGCAAAAATTGATGACCATAATGTGGTAACAAAACATGGTATTGTAATCAGTTGTATCTTCATACAATTCCCTGTAAGAAAATGCAGCAGAGTGCTCTAAATCTGAAAGCATAGTATTTAAAGTTTCAATGTCCCAATTATCAGAGAGTGTACTGGGGGTAGTGAAATAATTTAAAGAAATTATAAACAAATGTGGAATTTTTTAATGTTCAGTGGGTCCAAATACATCATATGACATTTTATCCCAAACTATACCATCAGGCATTGAAATTGCTGTAATGTTCACTAGGGATAAGTCTCTTTGCTCGCGATGTGATGACGTATGTGGTTTCAGGACCAAGTTCACAGATTGTACTGCAGAGCGTTCTGGGAGATAATGTCCGTTCAGAAGCAGAAAAAAGACAGTCACGGTGCCAATCCAAATTAACAGGTATACTACCCCTATTGCAAACCAAATATGCAACCAGGGTGACACTAAGTAAGTCTTTTGGCAAAAGATAGAATTGTAGAAGTTTCTCTTTCTTTGAAATGGGTGGCATTTGATCAGGTTCACTTGGATCTGAAGAGAAATCATCGAAGTTGATGAAGTAGTCAGACGCAGTTCTATCTATCTTTGGTAGCTCCGCAGGTGTTGTAGAACTGGCAGATGTGTCGTTGAAGGCACATTAATGTGACATCATTGTTGGTTCGAATTGCAACTTGCATTGTTGTTTCTTCTTGATGGTTTTCGATTTCAACTGGTGTGATTTGTACTCCATTATTCGCTACTCCTTCACATTGTGTAGTGGAGTCTTGAAAGGTTATTAGTCTTTCCATCTGAACTTCCTGTACAATAGCAAGAGGCGATCTGCAGCTACTCAGGACTCCACGTGGCCTACTGTTGAGAATCGGCCATATGATGCAGTTTGATCAGATCAATGGAGACAAATCTTTTTTCTTTTTTGTCGGCAAGAGGCGGAAGAAGTACTGTTCTTGGTCCCACTACTGCCAGGACAGGTACAGGTGATCTGTAAGATGGCCCAAACTCTCTTCTGTCACGATCTTTTCCCTGACCAGGTCGCCAATCTGCGGGATCCAGGTAGGTCTTGCCGGAACTGGTTTCACTTCCCCAGTGGCAGTGCGTTTGACTTGCACGTTGCTTTGTCCCGCCCGGTATTCATTGAGTTCCTGTAAAATAGCCAAACGGTCATTCAGTTCAAATGGTTTTGCATATGCCACTGTGCTGGCACAATCAAGATCAGGGACCCACATTCTTGTCCCAAACAGGATTTCATCAGGGGTACGGCCTTCCAAGGATTTTCTTGGCATATTATTGAGTGCCCACTGGACCCTGTATAGGTGATTGACCCATGTACCACCCGCGCCTAATACCCTTGCTGTTTAGGATTCCTTTCGGTCCCAGTTTTTCCTCTCCACCACCAAATTTCCCTCGGGATGGTAGGGGGAGGAGTACTGCAAGGCCACACCCATACTTTCCATGGCTTCCTTGTAAGCCCTAGAGCTAAACACAGGGCCAAGGTCGGAATATAACGTGCCAATTGCATATGTCCCGATGAAGACTCGCAAATCCTTTATAACAGTTGGAGCGGCAGCCGAGAGCTGAGGCCAAACCCATAGGAATCTAGAGCATGAATTCACTGCCACCAAGATGTACTTGTAAGCCCCGTCTGAATTTAAGGGGCCGCAGTGGTCCAAATAGACACATGCTAGAGGTCTGTCTGAAATCAGCAGTGTTGTTTGTGGTAGCCTCTGAACAGTGGAACCCTTAATCTGCTGGCAACTATCGCACTTCAGGACATAGTCCTTTGTTTGTTTTGTCAGCCCCGACCACCAGTAACGCTGCTTTAATAATGAAATTGTTGCAGTGACTCCTGCGTGTGCAGATCCCAGACCCTCGTGTGCAGCTAGAATTAAACCTAATCTGCGATCTTTGTTTGGTATTACTCTATCCCCTACTCCTGGAATTCGAGCATACGGTGTGTTATGCGCATCTAACTTGGAGTACTTGAGTGGAAAGCCCTTTGGCAGGACGGCAGAGCCGTTCTTTCTGGCATTGATAGCTACTAGTATATCTCTGTCTATTCTCGTGTGTGAACGAGTGATTGCGGCAACAGCAGCAGTTCGCACTGTCGCCTTGGCGGCTTTATCAGCCAGTGAATTCCCTTTAACGTGTATGCCAACACGCTGATGACTCAAGGTGTGAATAACTTGAGCCGTGGCAGGCATGCTTTCAGCTTTGCCACTTGTTCCCATAACAATTTATGTTTTATCGTGCCACCCTTGGCGTCTTTAAACCCATTCTGACCCCAGTAGTGAAGATATTCATTGTAAGATTGCACACAGAAAAATGAATCGCACACAATCAGTGTGGGGAATTCCCGATCCGTATACTGTAGTGCTAGTATCAGGGCTTTCAGTTCTGCCAGCTGCGCTGTACAATCTCCCAGAGATTGCGTAGTCGTATTGCTGGGATAGAACTTAGCATCCCGCACACAAACTTTCATTATAGCACACGCAGTGCTATATTGTTGTTTACTTCCAATAGCCGGTTGGGCAGAACCATCAGTGAAAATGATGTATTCATACTGATCTAGAGGCAAGATTTCATTTGGAAGAGGGTATTCTTGTTCGTACTGCAGGAATGCTTGTGTTCTCAGTGCAGGATCATATCTGTATTCTACATCTGTTGCAGTGAGAGAATTAGCCCATTGTATCCATCGTGGATGCAGTGCCTTTGAATTTGGAATTCTGGCTTTTGTTACCGCTTCTAAAGTCGGTATTGGGGTTACAACAATGATGCGTTTCCCCTGTGCTAGTGCTCTTTCTCTCCCTACAGTAGTCTGTACTGCCATCAGTATTTTTTCTGTAGCTGCAAATCTATTTTCAACATTCATGTACAAATGAGATTTGTATGCAATTGGAACTGTCTCATTTTCATTGAACGTGATGTAGGTATACCCTGATAATCCGGGGACAACCCGCATTACCAGGTTGCGGACATTTACTCGTGTCTGCAAGTGTTTTGAAGCTATCATGTCAGCCTGAACTGAACGTAGAGTATCTGTATGATTGTGAGTCCACTTGTTTGCTGTGAAATCTGGTCTGATTATGTCATATGAAGGTTTGACTCTTTCTGCGTAGTCTTGAATGTATGCTCTGCCGAAATTTCAAAATCCTAAAATGGATTGTAAACCCTCTAGAGTCTTTGGAGGCTGGATTAGCGTGGATTTTTCTAAATAATTTGCGGCCATGCTTTTCCCTTCACTTGACAGCTCCTATCCCAAAAATAGGACTCTGAGATGGGCAATTTTCTATTTTTTTAAGTTAAATTTGTAGCCGAAATTGGCAAAACCAACAATTATGTTGTTCACCCTGCATAAGTGTTCAAGTAATTCATCGTCCGTCAAATAAATATCATCTACGTAGGACACTACCTCCTCATCGCAAGTTTGTAATAGCTCTGACACATAACTGACACTGAGTGCTGAGGGCAGAACATCCGGTCAAATATCTGCTTTCAGTAGCTATATTTTGGCAGAAGAATCCATTTGAGATATCTAGTGTTGTTTTATATTTCTTCCGCACAATGTTATTCATTAATGCTGCACTCTGTGCGTTCTGAACTGCAAATGTTTTTGTGCATGTGTTCAAATGTCTGATATTTAAAACCAAACGATATCTGTTGTCACGTTTCATTACGGGAAACAAAGGGTTGTTTATTGGTGAGGTGCAAGTTTCAATCACACCTTGGTATTCAAGTTGGTCTAAGATTTCTTTAACCTGTTTCTTCACTTCATTTTTAATAGGGTACTGTCTCTGTTGGGTTTCAGTAGTTTTTAATGGGATCTCGTGGTATTTGGACTCCACGTCCCACCCTACATGGTTGCGGTATAATGCCAGAGCTAGTGCTTGCGCCCACTCCCGCGCTTATGAGTGTTTCAAGGAAACAGGAACGAGGTCGGAAAAAGCAGGCAAAATGACGCTTTCCTCTTTTGGGCAATCCATTATAAATTCAGGCGGCCAATCTTTTTCTGCTAAGAGGATGGCGTATCCAAATGTCAAATTTTCCGAAAAGAGACCTTTAATTTTTCTTGAGATGTCCCCCTCTATTTAGTGATTAATTTCGTGTAGACGGTGTGGGACACTCACTCTTGTATCAGGTGTTTCCACCGTGATGTATTCATTCAATACTGCTGTCACCAGAAATTCCTTCAGGTTCTGGCGAGCTATTGTTACTTCTGCTGCACTGTCTAGCATCGTCATAGCCCATTCCCCTTTCAGAAGCTGAGTCCTCAGTAACCTGGGCATTTCTAATTTTTAAGCCAACTACTTTCTTCTTTTTGAATTGAGGCTTTGCTTTGTGTTGCTCTCCCTGTTTGATAATGAAATCTGAAGTGCGATGTGTTTCCTTTTTCCCTTTGGTTGATCTTCAATTTTTTGTTCTGACCATCCTTGCCTCTCCGAGCTTTTTGATGAACCCTGAAAGGAATGAAAGGAACGTGTATCAGTATCCTGATACCTGTCAGGTTTCCTAATGTTCTCATGATTCCTAAGGTTGTACCTCTTTTCAGAGGACTCCCGTTGGGGAGACCCACCCCTTGATAGCGAAATGTTTCCTTTATTATTATTATTATTTTTGGATTGATTATTACTATCCCATTTCTTTTTAGAAGAAGTGGGTGCTTGCTTTGAGTTATCCTTATCAGAACTACTCACCACTTGTGGTTTCCCTGGTTTGGCTCCCAAACTATCTCTACCTAGTGAAGCATAGGTTTCTTCAATAATTTTTGGTAATGCACGCTCCTGATTTGTAGGAGCTGTTTCCCTTAAGCGTTGGCGTATACCCACAGCTGCTGCTTCCCCCTTAATGTTGCTCAGCCTAATGGCTAAGACTTGGTCAATGTTACCCATCAGTTTCATCCCCAAATCCAGGGCAGGTCCTGCCCCATACTCATTTTGTATCTGTTTCAATACTTTGGGAATAACTGATATGGTCGGCGTACCGTGTATTCTAATGTAGACTGCAGCAAAGATGGTTCCCCATGTGGTACAATTCTCCAGTCAGGGAACCATTCCCATTGGCAAGCAAATTGTTAACATTCTGTGTTTTTCATGGGGACCCGTATGTGGAAATACTGATTCCAACTGTGCTATTCTTTTAGCAATCCAGAATGATTCTTGATCCCTTTTTGATGGGAATGCACCCATTATTGCTTTTAGTGTCTGTGGACTATTATTTAAGGGTGGGCGGAGTTCACGGAGTTCTACTCTGCGGAATTCCACGTAGTTACTCAAGAACTCTGTGATATTCCGTGAAGCTCCGCCTACGCCAAATAAAGAAGTCATAGTGTTTTCCTGGGGGCCTCTGCAGTGCTCTGTGTGGGAACCAGGGTCCATGCGTGCCCCTGGCCCTCCATTTTGTTTTTAAGATTGCTCAGCAGGGCAGCTTCGAACGCCTGAAGTGACTCAGGGGCATATTCACAAGGAGCTATCGCCGAATTAACGGCACTTTATCGCAGCCAAAGTCGTGATAAATTTACCCCCCATTCACAAGCCGGTGTAAACAGCCCACAGCACCAGTTTACCCGCGATAGCAGCCGCAAAAAACATCGCCACAGAGGACCCCAGCAAATATCGCTAATGAGATGCAGAGTAGGTGTTCCCGTGACAAAATCCGAGACAACAGCACACCTCAACATTCACAACGACCAGCCACATCCGCGATAAAAACACAAAACAGGCGATAAGGCGTGTTAGCACCAGGAAATCTACACCTGCTCTGACCTGGTGTAAAGTCGGACGGCAGCCAGCACCACAAAAGGGAGCACAGCCCAGGGTCACATCCGAAGGGCAACAGATGCCATGGAGCCACCCATCATGCGGCCCGGACACCAAAGAGGGCCACAACACCCACCGCCACCACCCCCAGGACCACCCCTCCCTGGCACCCCCGACCAAAGACATGCCACATCAGCCACACCGAAACATGTACAAAATATTCCGCTTGATTCCGCACAATCACAACTGGTGACATGGATATGTCGTCACAGAAATGACCAGCACACATTCACTTTCGAAGCAACAAATGAAACTTTATTAAAATGAACAACGAAATGAAATGAAGACACATGGCCGCTCCCCTCCGGACAATACGTAGGTCACAGCCTGTAAGACAAAAAACATGATGAGAAGGTGTGCCTTGCACACATCAGAGGACAGAGAGAGAGCGAAGGAGAGAGAGAGGAAGAGTGGGAGGGAGAGAGAGAGGAAGAGAGGGAGAGAGAGAGAGAGAGAAGAGGAGAGAGAGAGGAAGAGAGGGAGGGAGAGAGAGAGGAAGAGTGGGAGGGAGAGAGAGAGGAAGAGAGGGAGA
This sequence comes from Calotriton arnoldi, assembly GCA_963921515.1. Taxonomy (NCBI): domain Eukaryota; kingdom Metazoa; phylum Chordata; class Amphibia; order Caudata; family Salamandridae; genus Calotriton; species Calotriton arnoldi. The sequence goes on from CAWUFW010000579.1 coordinate 1,298,063, forward strand.
GAGAGAGAGAGAAGAGGAGAGACAGAGGAAGAGAGGGAGGGAGAGAGAGAGGAAGATTGGGAGGGAGAGAGAGAGGACGAGAGGGAGAGAGAGAGAGAGAGAGAGAAGAGGAGAGAGAGAGGAAGAGAGGGAGAGAGAGAGAGAGTGCCGCCCCTGCGCACCCAGGCCACACTGCTCACCTGCTGCCACCGGTGTGTCTCCAACCACACACCAGGTCACACATCTGAGTCAGAGCCGTCAGCTGAAACAGAGCCCAGATACATGACTGGCACAGTACACACACTTGCACAAGACAACATTGCCTGCCTGCCCATGCACACCCAGGCAGAGGCACCCCAACCTCTCCCGCCACCCATCGGAGCATGCCCGCCCATGCACACCCAGGCCTCAATGCTCACCTTCCGCCACCGGCGCGTAGACAGGAGGTCCCACCACGTCCTGCTGCAAGCCACAAGCCTGGGGCCCGTGGACATGGCACCCTCCACATCATGCAGCCCCGCTCCGCAGGCCACCAGGTCTCACGTTTGGTGCTGGGTCTTGATTACTCCATGGCAGAGGACATACCAGTTCACCCGGCACCATCGCAGGATGCACACCCGCTCAGCCCAATGGGTGCCACCAACTCTGGGATCCCGGAAGCGATGCCACGTGGTGGTAGGCCCGCGCTGCCTGCTGGCCTACACTGCGGTCCAGCAGGGCACACAAAACCTGAGCTGTCCGGACCGCCGGGACAGGGCATCATCGCAGGCTGCACACCCGCTCAGCAGCTCAAGGTGCCACTGACACAGTGCACCCCAAGTCACTGTCCCATGGCGGGGTGCCTGTGCCGTCCGCAAGGCCCCGGGTGCCACTAACCCTGTGCAACCCCAGTCTGTGCCACGTGGTGGTAGGTCCGTGCCGTCCGCAAGGCCTCGGATGCCACTAACCCTGTGCAACCCCAGTCTGCGCCACGTGGTGGTAGGCCCGTGCCGTCCACAAGGCCTCGGATGCCACTAACCCTGTGCGCAACAACTCATGGGCCCTACATGAGTGAGAACCGTGAAGCGGCCGTCATCCAGTCACCACCAGAAGAGGGGTATGTGATGTCATCGGCCCCTTATGTTGGCGGAGTCACATGGCCTGTGACGCCTGTGCCGGATGGGTGTGGTGTGTGTGAAAACCTGCCCTCAGGGAGTGGCTGTGACATGCTGACAACTAGACCAGTGACCTGCACACCACCAGCGAGTACGCCCGCGACGGGTAGCAATGAGGGCCCCCCCTCGGGGCGTTAGCGGAGTGGTCTGGCCTGCCGTACGCCCGACCAGCGCAGGGCTTGCAACAATGACTCGTGGGCTCTGGGCGTGGTCCAGTCCATGTGCGGACAAGGAAGTGACTGATGCGTGTGTCCCTGTTGTAGTGTTCACGGAACCCGGTACACAAAATGCAATGTCGCACCCTCTGACTGGCATCCCACAGGATGAACATCATTGACGCAAGGCAAGGCACTGTCCCCACATTCATCCACACATCCATACATGAATGACGTAGGACATTACACAGCAGTGCGTCACTGGATGTTTATTTGCACATCCAGTGCAGTGATGCAGCTGGAGCGCTACAGGGCAATGCCGAGCACACTACACAATATGGGCCCGTGGAGGGCCAGCCAGTGTCCATCCGGGGATGACCTGTACTGCGGAAGAGGAAGGGTACAGTCCGTAGTCTGCCCGCCGTGTCATTGGTCATCAAACAGGATGTGGCAATCCATGTCGCTGTCCAAGGTGAGTGCATCAGAGTGTATCGGGGGTCAGTGGTAGTTCTTGAGGCCATGTGCGGCACCAAGCAGTAACAGGCAAGGTGGCGGAAATGGATGCTAGTGCCTGGCCCTCCTGACCACAGTCCCATCCACGTCCTCGTCCCCGGGTGTGTGCCCTGCCCCACCTGTGGGTGTTGCAGTACCGGCTGCGGCACTGTGTGCCACTGACACATAAGTAAGCCTGGGCGTAGTTTGCGAAGTAGCGCTACGCGAAGCTACGCAAAGTGCAGTTCGCACTACGCGAGCTACGCGTAGCACTACGCGAACTGCGTAGTGCACTGTTCGCAATGATTGCACAGTGCCGGATGCTTGTCCGCACTGTGCAATCATTGAAAACGGCATCTTGCACAGTGCGAGCTGTCTTTACTGCCGCTCGAGTAGATTTTTACTCGAGCGGCAGCTTTCTCAACGCGGACTGGTAGTTTCTCATCGCGAGCGTTCGCGAGCATACGCGACCACTCGCAATGAGAAACCTGACCTCCCCGCGTTGAGAATCTCGCCGGGAGGTTTATTTTCCACGCTCGCGATCGGCAACTTGATGTTGCTGATCGCGAACGAGGAAAAAGTCTCGCCGGGATGTCATTTTGCTTGCTCGCGGTCGCCAACTTGACGTTGAGGACCGCGAGCAAGCAAAAAATGACCGCTGCACTACGCTACGCGTGTTTGCACTGTGCTACGTGCATTTCGCGTTGTGCAAAGTAGCGCAAACTTCGCAAACTACGCGAGCGTAGCGTAGTGCTTTGCCCAGGGTTACACATAAGGGGCCGGAGGAGGATTGTCGGCCGCACTGTGTGGCAGTGACACATCAGGTGCCGGAGTGGATACGCCTGCCACACTGGGAGGCACTGACACACCAGGGGGCGGAGATGTCAATGGTGTGGGGGCAGCAGCATTCATTATCGCCACGCCTTGTGGCAGCAATGCCATGATGAGGACATGCAGGGCACGGTAGATCCCAGCTACATTTCGCTGATTTGCAGCCGCGGCTGCCATCCTTTCCGCCTCCATCCGCACCATGTCCTCCATGAGCCTCCGCATGTGTGCCAGCTCACGGCTGGCATCGCTGGGGCCACTCTGAGCGGAAAGGTATTCTTCCCTCCACGTCATGACTCCAGAGATGTCAGTCAGGGCTCGCTGGAGCCCATGGGGCGGACATAGACACCCAAGGATAGCATCCAGTTTGGTAGCCATGAGCTCGAACCCCACCCGCACCTGCTCGGCCGTCTCCCTCTGGTCCTCCAGCACACGGCGTTGGAAGGCCATTTGTTGGTCCTGGGGGACTTGGGAGGGTGTCGTGGCTGTGGGTGCCTCCTGCTGGGTGGTTTGGGTGGTGGATGGGGTCTCATGGATGTAGCTGGGCTGCCCTGATCCTGGAGGTGAGTTGCGGATGAGGTCAATGACGTCTTGGATGGTTTGGGTGTCGATGCTGGTGTTGTCCTCCTCCTCGTCATCAGTGAAGAGTGGCTGTGACTGCTCTGCAGGAGGTGTTGACGATGCCCCTGCGATGTGAAGGGGAGATGGTGTATTACAATGTGTCCACATGTATGTAGCCGCATGGTACAGGTTGACATTCAGACAGCATGGCATTGTACATTGTGACAGTCTGTGGGTCTGGGCGAGGACCCAGAGTGATTGTGGGTGTGCACTGTGCCCTGCTTGCTTGTGCATGTGTGCCATTGTGGCCATCTCTCCCCGTCCCCCCAGTACCTGGTGGTCACTCACCCTGTTGCGGTTGTGTTGTGTCCTGTCGAGCAGTGTCCGGTCCCCCGACTCCGGCCACAGTATCCATACTGATGACTGTCGACACCAGCTCCTCCATGTCATCCAGCTCCAGCTGTGGCGCTGGGCCCCCACCTCCGGTCTGCGTTGCTGCCTTCAGGTTGGCGGAGAGTTTCTCCTTGGTCTTCCACTTGATGTCATTCCATCGCCTCTTGACCTCGTCCATTGTCCGCTTGTGCTCTCCGACGGCATTCACCTTGCTGACGATGTCCCGCCATATTACATTTTTGGTGCCCAATGACACGTTGGAGGTGACGAAGAGTTGTTGATGGTGTTCCATCACCTCCATGACTATGATCCTGTTCGCCTGCGGACTGAACTTGGTCTTCCTCGTCTTCTTGTCCTTGCCCTTCCCTGTCCCCGAGGTCCCAGGCTGGTCGTCCGGGGTGCTTGTGGGGTTGCGCTCGTCCTCTGCGCCTGCTCCGGCTGCCTCCATGGTGCTTGTGTGTTGATCAGTTTCTGTGTGGGTGTTTTTTCTACTTTTATGGAGATTTTTGACGCCTGCCAGGTGTGTGTTGCAGGCCTGGCGCTGCTTGTCGCTGTTTCCTCATCGCGTTTTGGCCCATCGCGTGTTTTTTGTGTTGTGGTTTGTGTTTTTTTCTCCATCGTGGTGGTTGTATCGCGGACATTGTCCCCGGTTTCGGCAGACTGTCACATGGTACCGCCTTGTTGTGAATTCCACGTTGACACGGGGTTATTTTCCCGCGATAGGCTGCGATATTGAAAGTTGCGTTACGCTACTCTTGCGGTAGTTATCACGCGTTCTTGTGATTATACCCCTCAGTGTATCAGTGCAGGCTTTGCCTCTCGCATGCTTTGCATAACGTTACATAACAAATTCAGTTAAAACAAACCCAGCACGCTGATTGCCCAGTGGTCCACACAGTCAGGGCACAAATGAATATGCTGAGGCAGCTATAGAAGGGATGCATACAATCCCGGTTTTGTTAATTTAATTCAGCAAAAACACACTAGGGGCGTGACACAATTTTATAAAACAATAAAGATCGTCAGTGAGGTATTGAAGTGAAATATATAAGTATATGGGGTGGAAATTACGCCAAAGATAATTTCAAACAAAAACCTAATACAAGCAAGCACGAAAACCACGCGTGCCAGGATGTCAGTTGTAATACCAACAAACAAGTGTCAAAGGGACAAACGGGAAACTATTTTAAAAGCATTGCTGTGGAAAACAACTGCCACGATCTGTTTGCAACTTGGACTTAATGTCATTCTACAGCCAAGTCCTGGTGTGTTGTTCAGCAGCTTGTGAGCTTCTGCACGCATATTTTTAATGTACAAAAGAGCGCAACAGTCTAAGCATTTTCTTTCATATCAGCGTTTAATAGGCCCGCTCATACCCAGTAAAGTTCTAGTGCGTTTGTGATGCTCCTTTCAGGCGGTGACAGGAAAACTGAGCAAAAACTACACACTAATAGAAAAACTGACTATTAGCCTCTTATTTACAGTCTACGACAGTAAATGTTATCGCAATATGGAAACGACAAGTTGAAATAAGTCTTTGTTAGTGAGAACAATATCAATTGCGCTGTTTAGTTTTAGATTTTTAAAAAATTTCTACAACAATGTCTTTTGTTAAAACTGGTTTATCGAGGGTGTCAGAAAATGTTATTATTTGACAAGTTCATTTACATAGAAGCTGCGTCTTGACATAGCCTTTTGAGGTACACTAATAGCAATCTGCACAGCTGCGCATGTATTGTATATATTATGTCATTGCAAATAAATATCCCCTCATAAAATGTGTAATGCGTACTAATAAACATACATTTGCACGTTTATTACTACAATGAATCAGCACTAGTCTTGACCCCGGGCCCTCACCAGACCTACACTATGTGTGTTTCCATTTCCAAGCACTGCCGCTAATGCACAATAAACATTCCAGTGAGACAGCGCAACACAGAGGGGAATATTCTCAAGAACGTGCGATAATCATCGCCAAAAAAGGCTAATGCACGTTTTCATATCGGCTTCTATCGCGGGAAAATAACTCCGTGTCAACGTCGTATTCTCAACACGGCGGTAACATGCGATAGTCTCCCAATAACGTGTCAAATGTCCGCGATACAACTACCGCAACAGTGATAAAAAAGGAAACCCGAACGTGAAAAAAGTTGCGATGGGCCCAACCGCGATAGAAAAATCGGCGACAAGCAGCGCCAGGCTTGCAATTCCCACGTCAAGCGGGAGAAATCACCACAAAAGCAGAAAAAAAAAACACAAACAAAAACAAAACAACTGCGAAGCACAATGGAGGTAGCTGGAGCAGGAACAGAGAACGAGCAGAACCCCACAAGCCCCCCGGAGGACCAGGCCGGGACCTCGGGGTCAGGGAAGGGCAAGGACAGGAAGAAGAAGAAGACGCGGTTCAGTCCGCAGGAAAACAGGATCCTGATAACGGAGGTGATGAAATACCATCAACAACTGTTTGTCACCTCCAATGTGTCATTGGCGACAAAAAATGGAATATGGCAGTCCATCGTGGACAAGGTGAATGCAATCGGAGTGCTGAGGAGGACAATGGAAGAGGTCAAGAGGGGCTGGAATGATGTGAAGCGCAAAACCAAGCAGAAACTCGCCAACAACCAGAAGGCAGCAATGCAGACTGGAGGTGGGAGTCCAGCGCCACAGGAGGAGCTGGACGTGATGGAGGAAATGGTCTCCACAGTCATCAGTGTGGAGACGGTGGCAGGAGTTGGGGGATCGGACACTGCTCGACAGGAGCCGACACAACAGCAAGAGGGTGAGTAACGACCAGGGACTGGGGGGATGGGTGGAGATGGGCACAATGTCACACATGCACAATTAAGCATAGCACAGTGCACACCCACAATTACTCTGGAGCATGTCCCTGATCCCCTTGGCACACTGCAGCACACCTAGAAACTGCAATTAGGCCCCCGTCGACTATTTGCCCAGAGGGGGCCTCCCCACACATCACTAATCTCACAACAAACCCATGCACAAGTACAAACACACATCCGTGATGTTGTCGAAATGTCCATTGTCCCGCATCAAATAGGCAGCTCCTCCCAAACAGTCACAGTGTACATTGTCATGCAATTTGTATGTAAACCTGTACAATGCGTCAACATACATGTGAAAACAATGTTAAACTGCATCTCCCCTTTATATTGCAGAGGGTGAATCAACACCTCCTGCAGAGCAGACGGTACACCTCTTCACTGATGATGAAGAGGACCTCCCCTCCATCGACACCGATGCCCTCCGACAGCTCATGGACAGCTTCGGCACCCCACCTCCAGGAGCAGGGCAGCCCAGCTGCATCGAGGAAACCCCACCCCCTGCACAGACCACACAGCAGGAAGCATCCACCACCACGGCTGTCTCCCAGGACCCCCACAAACAACACATGGCCTTCCAACGCCGTGAGTTAGGGTGCCAGGAGAAGATGGCTAATCAGGTGCGGGTGGGGTTCGACCTCATGGCAGCCAAACTAGATGCCATACGTGGGTGTCTAAGTCCCATCAGGGACCACTTACAGTCCTTGACGGACACCCACAGTCCGCTCCATGCTCTCCAACGAACCATGGATGACATCGCTAGAGTCCTGACTCAGAGACAAGGACAACTGGCTAGTCAGAGTGGCTCCAGCGATGTCAGCCGGGAGTTGGGACACATGCGGAGGATCATGGAGAACAGGGAGCAGGTGCAGGCGGAAAGAATGGCTGCCATGGCTGCACACCAGCGTGATGTAGCTGGGATCTACCATGCCCTGCAGATTCTCGTCATGGCATTGCTGCCACAAGGCCTGGCACAGATGAATGCTGCTGCTGCTTCGACATTCACATCTCCGCTCCCTGATGTGTCAGTGCCTCACAGTGCGGCAGCCAATACACCTCCGGCCCCTGATGTGTCATTGCCACACAGTGCGGCAGCCAATACACCTCTGGCCCCTGATGTGTCAGTGCCACCCAGTGCTGCAGAGAAAACACCACCACCCACATGTGAGGCACATGAGACATCAGAGGACGAAGATGCAGATGAATCTGCCTTACTGGTAGAAAGGAAGCGGTAGCATTCTTCTCCGCCATATGGCCTGTTTCTGCTTGGTTCTGCCCTCTGCATCATCACCTTCCACTGTCCCACGATGCACTCTGCGACACTCACCTTGGACCTCGACATGGACTGCCATATTCTGTTTGGTCACCAATGACACAGCTATCAGACTGCGGACTGAACTCTTCCTCTTCCGATGTACTTGTCATTCCCTGAAGGACTCTGACTGGCCCTCCACGGGCCAACAATGTAAAGTGGGGTTTGCATGGCCCTGTACTGCTCCAGCTCCAACACTCCACTGTATGTGCATTAAACAATCAAATTCACACATATGTGTCATGTCTATGATCATTCAAGTACGGAAGTATGGATGAATGTCGGGTCAGTGATTCCCCCTTACGTCCATGTTGCATATGTTGTGGGACTTGAGTCACAGGGTGCAACATTACCGATTTTGGACCGGGTGGGGCCGACACCACATCAGAGACACACGCATTAGTCACCTTCTTGTCCAGCCCAGAACGGAACCACGCCCAGAGCGCCGGGGTCATCGTTCACACCCCTACGCTGGACTGGCATACGCCAGGCCAGCACACTCCGCTTACACTTACAGGGGACGACGACAACGCTACATGTCCCAGGTCTTCCCTGTAGTGATCTGCTGATCACAGGTCTAGTTGTCAGCATGCCACAGCCACTCCCTGAGGGCTGGTTCACACCCACACCACACCCATCCAGCACATGCGTCACAGGACATGTGACCCTGCCAATAAAAGGGGCCGGGCGCACGTGCCCGAGGCCATTTCCACTATTGAGCTGAGTGTGTCTGTGTGGTCATTATTTATGCATGAGGGCCTAGGGCCCTACCACATCACATTCCCCACCGCCAGAGGTGACATGATGGCGTCCGCACGACGAGACTCAATCATAAAGGGCCCATGACTTGAGGTGCACAGAGTTGGTGCCATCCGAGGCACTTAGTCCAGCACGGGCCTACCGCCACGGGACGGTGGCTTGAGGTGCACAGAGTTGGTGGCATCCGCGGCACTTAGGCCGGCACGGGCCTACCGCCACGGGACGGTGACTTGAGGTGCACAGAGTTGGTGGCATCCGAGGCACTTAGGCCAGCACGGGCCGACCGCCATGGGACGGTGATTTGAGGTGCACAGAGTTGGTGGCATCCGAGGCACTTAGGCCGGCACAGGCCTACCTCCATGTGGTGATGACTTGTGGTGCACTGAGTTAGTGGCACCAGAGCTGAGCGGGTGTGCAGCCTGCGATAATGCGTAGGCCTCGATACGCCGTCCTGCCACTCAAGATTCGATTTGAATTGTGAACCCAGCTGGCCGCAGTGTACGCCGAGGGCAGCAGGCTGCACAGACATGACTCGGCGGCGCGGTGCTGCAGGGTGCGCTGGTGGCATGTGGCGCGGAATCCAGCGATCGGCTGAGGAGGTTCCACCGGCACGTGGTGGGCCCTCTTGGAGACACGCCTGTGGCGGCAGGTGAGCATTGAGGCCTGGGCACGCAGGGGCAGGCACTCATCGCTGGTTGGCAGTCTGGTCTGGGGACCAGGGCTGGGGTGCAGCAGGCGCACAGGATCGCGTAGGCAACACCAGTCACGGCGGCGCCCTCGTGGCTGGGTGGGGGGAGTGAAGGTGCAGAGGTATCAAGCTGATACAAACTGTGATGCTTACAGGTATGAGTAATCCTGCATCATGAGACCGTAACAGCCGGTAACCTTCCTTTTCTTTCCTACGAAGGTTACGACCACACGTACTTCTGTTACGGTCTTTTTGTGCAGGATTTGACTTTCCTGTGAGCATTCCGGTTTGTCCAAGTGCTATACACTGTACCAGATTAGGTTTGTGACTATACGGACGCTTGACCATTGTCACCATTTGTCCAACAGGTTTCTGGATACTGACTTCCGGAGTATGGAATGTATTGGGGAGTTCCCCCAGCATATGCAGTTACTTGAATCCACACGTTGCCCTGATGAAGTTCCCCGTTGGGCGTTGGCTGTGCTTTTCGTATTGTTTATTGTTGTATTTGTAATAAAGGACTGTTTTTACACTACTGTTGACTACTGGACTTCATGACCGTGCGCACCTCCATTTCAGTTACTACAGTTTTGGATATGGGGCACAGTGGCGTCTGGCAACAGCTGGCGTTGGGGCTGGTTGCGCAGGAACACTATGAATTGGAACTGTCGTGTGGTGCGGTGACAGGGGCCCACCGTTGCTATTGTGGACATGCATCCATGACATGGGTGAGGACGTATGATAGGGCTGGCCGTGAGACTCCTCCGACTCTGGCAGTTGTTGTTTGGGAGGTACCAGGGGCCAACAGGTGCAGCACAGCCAGCAGCTTCATCTGCGGAGGGATGGTGATTGTCCACCGTGTTGGTACCGTCAGCCTGTGGGCAATGTGGGTCAGGATGCGGAGGATGGTTGTCCTTTTGTGCCTGTAATGGGCAATGACTTCCTCTGGCATTGAGTCTCTGAGGCTGGTGGGTTTTGGGAACATCCGCTGTCCTGTTCTGCGCTGCCTCTGTGGTAGTCAGTGGGGGCCTGGGGAGGGGCCTGGGGGTGGTTGCGGTGGGTGTTGTGGCCCTCTTGGGTCTCCAGGCTGCACGATCATTGTCTCCATGGCATCTGTTGGTCTTCAGATGTGGCTCTGGGCTGGGCTCCCTTTCTACTGCAGTTTGTCGTCCTGCTTAACACCAGTATAAGGCAGGTGTTAAATCCCTGCTGCTAACGCGCCTTATCGCCTGTTTTTGGATCGCATTGCAGATCTGGCTGGTTGTTGTGAATGTCGCGAAGTGGTGTTTTCGTGTGTTTTTGCACAGGAACGCCTACTCTGCATATCATTAGTGTTAGTTGTCTCTCTCATCCGTGGCGATGTTTTTTGCGGGAGCTATCGCTGGAAAACTGGCGATGTGGTCAGTTTGCACCAGCTTGGGAATGGGGCGATAATTCTTTCGCCACTTTTGCTGCGCTAATGTGCCGATAACTCGGCGATAAGTCCTTGAGAATATGCCCCAGAGATTTTAAAAGCATCAATCTCCAGAGTCCAGACCATTCAAATTAAATCACATGCTTTGCTTGAAGGGCTCCTGCATCTGCAGAGCTCTCGAGTGCCACACAGTAATGTGAACTTAAAAAAACACATCTGAAGACTGTGCGCCGCTTACAAGTTACAACAGAGTGCGGCTTAGTGGGGGGAAAAGGTCAGAGGAATGGAAGATTCTAAATATGTTCAAGCAAAACAGAAATGCAAACCTTACGGAGGAGAAGGTGTCAGGCTCAGCCCACACAATCCTGGGGAACTGTGTACTACTCTTAACTGCACAAACTCTCTGAGAAAGAGAGTGGCACTGTCCACCTCGTCTTGGGGGCGGCAGTCCATGGCGCGAAAGTAGTACGTCTCCCAGGAGTCATCAGGAACCAAGAGGGATCTCGCCGGGGACAGAACTAGAAGTATGCACATGCTCTGTGCTTTCACATCCCAAGAGGCGGCCATATTTAAATAAGGCAAAATGCTGACAAACCTGTGCTGCCTTTGGGGAGGCGTTGGTAAACTCCGCTATGCGGCAATGGCAGAGTTTTTGCAGAACTACGCACTCCAAGCGGAACGCGGAGTGACGAAAACTTCACAAATTCCGCCGCTGTAGTGGAGTTCACCGCCCGGTCTTACTATTATTGGTGTGTGTTGAGTCTGAACTGTACCATGTGGAGCATCTCTAGCAGGTTGTACTGTGAGTGTTCGCATGACAAACTGGACAGTATGTCTGTATAACCTGACTACTTCTTTGTAAAGTGTACGCACTTCCCCTACTGAGAGTGTGTCTATCTCAGGATAAGTCGCTAAGACCGGCCATGTCGCTCCTTCTATGCTGAGAGGACCGAGTCTTACGACCGAAGTTGTGTGTTTGAGGGCTCCTTTAAAACAGTTTTTTTGTTGCTAGTAAGTTAACAGGACTTCAATGTCCTCGTATGGGATGTATTCTTCCGGTGGATCCACTTCAATGTATTCGTGAAATAAATGTGTCTGTGGATCTGCAGGTGGGAATTTTACCCAGGAATAGAATACTCTGATCCGAACACCTCATGTGCCTCAATCACGAAAGTGACATGGCCACCTGTTACAGGTACGCCATGTTCTACCAATCTCAGAGTTACTGCCTGTCTGCAGTTCTCTGTGATGTTTAGAGCGTTCGTCTCCATCCGCACTTCTACTGGTACTGGCAGTTTCAGTCATTTTGAAAGGAGAAGAAAGTAAAGGTTTAGGAGGTTGGGTTTAGCACAATAAGGGAACTTTTAATCCTTACAAGCTTGTCTAAACCTTCAGCCAATACACAGGGTGTACCTGCTCAGCTGAGGCGGATAAACCTTCCCACTTCAGACTTCTCTGAAACAATGTGAGTAGGGCTGTCTGAGAAAGCACGACTGAACTACTCAGATTTTACTATTAATATAAGAACCAAACCAACATTGGCGGCGCCATGTTGTGTAGATCCTAGGAACCCCCCAGGACCTGTGTGTTTTGGATGACCTAAACTGAGGGCTTGGTGTGCAGACAGACACTGGACACCCCCACAGGATGAGTCAGCCGTTAGAACAGCTAGTTCTGCTTTGCCACTACCACCCCCTTGTATTCTACAGTGGTGTAGGTAGTGTCTGGCAACCACTGAACATGACAACCCTGATTCCTCAGGTAGCGTGGAAAACAATACGGTATCTTTTGCTCAGTCACTCGTGCTTACTTTTCTCAGAATACACATAGAATGATGATTGGAACGGTTTCGATCATTATTTATTGGTCAAGCGTCAGTCTAGTGTGAAACATATTAGCTGCGACAACCAAAAGACAGGAGCAGACAAATGTGATCGCTAGCACCAATATCGTAAATAGCAGATACATTTCTACCATAGTGCTAATAAGATGAATAAAAGCAGATTATATAAAACAATAGCATTGGTGTTCTCCTACGATTCGTAGCCTATCTAAATTTACCTAGCCTAGATATGTTGGTGAAGCCTGTGTATGTAAATGTCAGGATAGATCCTAATGGAGCCAAGAAACCCCTGGAGAAATGTGCTAACCTCTCACCTGATGGTTATGAATGAAAGACCCCCGTCTCTGCGTCGAGGATGGCACCCCGCAAGGGATGACAGGTCTCTGCCTGTCGAAGGATCAGCCTGCAGAGTCTCAGTCCAGACTGGAAGGAATTCTCCTCTGTTTGTAAGGGGGAGTGAAGGTCTTTTATACTAAAGTGGTCACTCCAGGGTTTCTTCTAGAATTGATATGTTTTGAAAACATTCCCTAATCCTCTGTTAATCCTTTTCTAAACAAACATGATCATGCACAGCTGGCTGTTGGCCATGGATGAAAAAAGTGGTGACCCTTTACAGAATAAATCTGCCGTGCCTGGGGGCATGTTTATGTACGTCAGGTACAGGGATTAAGATAAGGTACCGAGAGCCTGATGTCAGAGAGACAGGTAAAAGGTCACCTGTGTAGAATGGTTATGTCGTGTGGATGGGACAAAACATTTGTAATTGGTATGTACATGATGGGACTATACTAAAGGACATGACATTACTTTACTGAGACTTGACTGGACCTATTCGTGATTGTGGTATTATTACTAGCTGAGGGTGCATACTCTCACCTACTAATATCCCACTTTCCTACACTTGATGAGCAGTGGTGGAATCCAGGACTTGTGTTTAGTAACACCATTCTTGGGGCAGTTAAAAATCCCCTGAATTGACCTAGTGCTAACATTGTTTTTGATTTTTCATTTATACTAATATTAATTGATTCACTTTTGATTTTTTCAACATTCATCTGACCTCTATTTTAGCAGAGTTTTTGTTTTCAAATCCAAGGGATACCATGAAGCTTGATCTAGCTAGCCTACCCACTCTCCAAGTAGCAGAGTTTAGGCACCAATTTGGGGCTCGGGGATTACTAGCACCCTCCAATTCAAGGAAGGCAGTTCTGATAAAGGCCCTTATGACTTGGGCAGAAGCCCAGCTAGAGGATCAACACTCTAGCATAGAGGAGGATTCAGAGAGAGACGTGCAGGGGGAAGAAATGAAGAAGACCTCAGTAATGAGGAAGTTGAACACCTCCCCACACACACAGTAACCAGGGCATTATCTAGAGCTAGTGGTGGAAGAGGATCCACACAGGGAAAGAGATCTTGAGGCACAACTGGCTTGTATAGCCCTAGAAGCAAACAAGCTGGCCCTGGTCAAGAAGACGTGGGCATGTGAGGAGAGGAGTACCACAAGGGGTGGTAGAGAGGAAGATGGTGCAGCAAAAAAGGGAGGAGTATCCAAGGGTGGTGGGTTTGACCCAGGACTAACCAAGGGAATTGTCCCTAAGTACCAGGAATGTGACGGCATGGACAAATAGCGTGAAGCTTTTGAGAGGGCTCTTAAGATGAGGATAGTGGGTGCTCAGTACTGAGGTTCACTCCTGTGGGAACTGATTCCAGTAGCAGGGAGAGATGGACTCTTGACCTTAGAGCGAGGAGAGGCTGAATTATATCCCCAAATGAAGCAGAGTTTGATCAGAAGGTTTGAATTTTAGGGACACTCAGAAAGTCAGTACCCAATCCTGGGTTGACATTGTAAAGGCGCTAGAAGGCTGGATACAGGGACACAAGGTAGGTGCCTATGAGGGACTTTACATGTTTATGAAGGAGCACATATTGGCCAACTGTCCTTCAGAGAAGTTATACCGTTATCTAGTTGACACTAAACTATCTAGTGCCAGGGAACTGGGTGAGACAGCAGATGTGTGGGTTAGCACCAGGGTGACCAAGAAGAACCAGGTAGGTGATCATAAGAAAGGAGGACAGGTCCCCTCCCAAGGAAAAAAAGTCCAGTGTAACCACAATAAAACAACAGAAAGGGTCCTCAAAAAGTCCACAAACACAAGCCCAAGCAGGGAATTCCCAGAACCAATCCACTGTCAAGGGGCAGAGGTATCAGGGAAGAAATGTTAACCACTATAAAGATGTGGTTGTGTTTTTATTGCTTGCAGTAAGGGCACAAAAGTGGAGATGCAGTCTGCACAAAGAAGACCCCACATTGGTGGTCAGGCCAAGGGGATTGGTAATGTAAGTGCGGGAGTAGAAGTTTGCTCAGAGATGGGGAAATGGTATGCAGAGGTGACCTTAGTTTCTGTGGGTGGTGTGGAAGTTGCAACCCTGGCAGCCTTGCCTTAAAGCATGGAGTGGTACAGGCAAAGGCCTAAGATCAATAAGGACTTAGGTTGAGGCTCTGAGGGATACAGGAGCCAGTGTCACCATGGTGTTCAACAAACTTGTTTCCCCAGAGCAGGTCCTTTCTGGTGTATTTCATCAGCTTACCCATGCAGATAACAGAGCCAAGCTCCATCCTATGGCAATGGTGAGCTTGGAATGGGGTGGTATGAATGGCCCTAAGAAGGTAATTTTGTCTTCTGCCATCCCAGTAGAGTGTCTACAAAGAGGTTATTTGAAGCTTTTGAGTGGTCGGGGTGGAAAGGCAGGTCCATGCCAGATGCTGGACCTCCCTGAATGGACTTGTGCTGTGATGAGGGCACAAACTGCACATCAGGGCAATACTGGACACTTGAACCATGGAAGAATGGGCCAAGCCTCCAAGAACAAGAGAACGGGCAAAGGGTCTGGAGAGCCAGACAAGTAGCTCAAGAGGTCCAGAATGAATCCAATCTTGAGGGGGAGGATCTGGTACCAGAAGGAGGGATTCCACCCCTTTAAGTTCTATCTGACTGGGCAGAGTAGCCAGGAGCTTGTGGATGCTCGAGTAAGGAGCTGTGCCAAGGAGAAAAGGATTGTTCCACTCTGGAGGGCCTGACACAGACTACCTCTATCTCTTGACTGGGAGTGAATGTTTGATTTGCTCTGCATTCCATCCATCATCTGTGTGTCTTTTGCTTTCTCGCCCTAAGTGTGTCAGGCATGCCCAAACGTGGGTCCTGGGCTCACTGTGCCACTAGATTCAAGCTAGCCTGGCTGATGAGGAGTGATGCCCCAAAACCGGTCCCAGGATGCTTGTTCCGGTCCAGGGAGGACCTGGCTTTGCAGTTCGGGCTGGACTGTTCCCATGAGGCACAGGGTCAACACTGATTTGCATATGGCTGGATCTAAATTGGGGTGGCATTGTGAGCAAAAGAACAATGGATTTAACCCAGATCTCTTGACTGGGAGTGAATGTTTGATTTGCTGTGCATTCCGACCATCATCTGTGTGTCTTTTACAGACAGAGAAGGATGACGTTAGTGGTTTCCACAGAGTCTATTGGGAGGATGGAGTCATCTATGCTGAGGTCAGGGACCCCAAACCAGGGGCAAACAGGAGAGCGATGGTCCCCCAGAAGAATAGAGAATTCCTTCTCACATTGGCTCATGACATTCTCTTAGCAAACATGTGGGAACGATCGAGACCTGGAACAGGTAGGTCACCCATTTCTATTGACCCCTTATGTCCAACAAGGTAAAAGAGTTTTGCTGCTCCTGTGCCACCTGTCAAGCAATTGGCAAGACAGAGGGCATGCCTAGGGCTCCCTTGATACCACTGCCAGTGGTTGGGAATTCCTTTGAGAGGGTACGGATTGACATTATGTGGTCCCCCAGACCCACCAACTGCATCTGGGAAGAGATATATCTTTGTGGCAGTGTACCATGCCACCAGATACCCAGAAGTAGTACCCCTCAGGACGGTGACTGCTCCTACAGTGGCCAGAGCCCGACTTGGCATCCTCACTAGAGTGGGCTTCCCAAAGGAGGTGGTCTCAGATAGGTGGACTAATTTTATGTCTGCCTAACTGAAGGTGATGTGGGATGAATGTGGTGTTACCTACAAGTTCACCACCCCATATCATCCCCAGACCAATGGTCTGGTGGAAAGATTTAATAAAACACTGAACGACATGATCATGGGCTTGTCTGACAAGCGCAGGAGGAGGTGAGATATTCTCCTCCCATTTGTTTTTTAAATATCTTTATTTTTGTCAAACATACATGTTACATTCGGGGAAAGGAAACAAAAGGGAAGGGAGGGTAAGGGGCCAGGACCGAATATGGAACGGATGGGAGATATTCTCCTCCCATGTCTGCTGTTTGCTTATAGAGAGGTGCCACAGAAAGGGGTTGATTTTAGCCCCTTTGAGTTATTGTTTGGCCACCCTGTAAAAGGGCAATTTAGTTTAGTTAGAGAAGCTTGGGAGAAGCCTCTCTATGAACCCAAACAAGATGTGCTGTATTATGTGCTATGCCTACAGTCCCACATGGCAGAGTACATAAGGAGAGCAAGCAGCAACTTGAGGCCATCCAAGAGCGTGTTAAGCTTTGATATGACCAGAAGGCTTCTATGCCTGAGTGCCATTCAGGACAGTTTGGTTGGGTGTTGGAGTCTGTGGCTCCCAGGGCCCTCCAGGACAAGTGGATTGGGCACTACCCCATTCTGGAGAACCGTGGCACTCCCAGTAGTCCCTAGCGGGTACTCCATATCAACAGATTAAAACCCCACCATGCTTATGGTCAACGATGAAGGACGGAAGGATGAGAGCGAGCCTCTGCCAGATCTCCTCTCCACCAATGCACAAGATTAGTCAGTGGAGGAAGTAGTACTCTCCCTGAGTTGACAGACCAGCAGCAGAAAGACTGCAGACAAGTTTGGGACGGGTATGCCCAGACGTGGGTCCCGTGCTCTCCATGCCACTGGAATCAAGCTATCCTGGCTGAAGAGGGGTGAAACCCCGAAACCGGTCCTAGGATGCTTGTTTGCAGTCCAGGGAGGACCTGGCTTGGCAGTTCGGGCTGGACTGTTCCCATGAGGCACAGGGTCAAGACTGATTTGCATATGGCTGGGTTCAAACTGGAATGGCATGGTGAGCAAAAACGATGGATTTAGGCCCAGATCTCTGTACTGGGGTGAATGTATATGACATTGTTCTGCATTCTGTCCATCAACTGTGTTTTTTGCATTTGTCACCCCGAGTGGGACGGGTATGCCCAGACGTGGGTCCCGTGCTCTCCATGCCACTGGAATCAAGCTATCCTGGCTGAAGAGGGGTGAAACCCTGAAACCGGTCCTAGGATGCTTGTTTCCAGTCCAGGGAGGACCTGGCTTGGCAGTTCGGGCTGGACTGTTCCCATGAGGCACAGGGTCAAGACTGATTTGCATATGGCTGGGTTCAAACTGGAATGGCATGGTGAGCAAAAAAACGATGGATTTAGGCCCAGATCTCTGTACTGGGGTGAATGTATGACATTGTTCTGCATTCTGTCCATCAACTGTGTTTTTGCATTTGTCACCCCGAGTGGGACGGGTATGCCCAGACGTGGGTCCCGTGCTCTCCATGCCACTGGAATCAAGCTATCCTGGCTGAAGAGGGGTGAAACCCCGAAACCGGTCCTAGGATGCTTGTTTCCAGTCCAGGGAGGACCTGGCTTGGCAGTTCGGGCTGGACTGTTCCCATGAGGCACAGGGTCAAGACTGATTTGCATATGGCTGGGTTCAAACTGGAATGGCATGGTGAGCAAAAAAACGATGGATTTAGGCCCAGATCTCTGTACTGGGGTGAATGTATGACATTGTTCTGCATTCTGTCCATCAACTGTGTTTTTTGCAGACAAGTGTTGGAGCAGTTTATTTTGAAGTTGAATTTGTAAAGTGCATAAAACCAAAAAGGCATCAAAGCGCAGTCACTAACAGGAGCAAACGAGCCAAATTTTCATGTGTCTGTGAAAAACGGAATACGAATTGAGACTCGCAATATGTTTAGGGTGTGTGTTTCATAACCTGGCTGCTGCCACCGAAAATGTTTGTTCGCCCCATCTGGCTGTCCGAAACCTAGGGACAATCTCTTTCCTCCATCCTGCAGATCTTAACTGTCTATTTGGAAAGTACCAGTTGAAGGTAGTTCTCAAATAGCTGGAGGCCTTACAGACCAAACGAAGAGCTTTAAAAATCACCCGCTTCTTCACTGGTAGCAAAGAGAGTATTCTCAATCCCTCCCTCACCAAAAGATGTTTTGGAAAGCCCAGGACCAACCTAGCAGCTGCATTTTGGTTGACCTGGAGTTTATTGAGCGAATACTGGTTGGCATATAAATACAGGGCATTACAGTAGTTGAGGCGAGATGTAATAAGCGCATTGACCACTGACATTCCAAATTCCCCTGGAAGAAAAGGAAAAATCATCTTCAAGCTCTTGATAATCCAGAAGCAGGAGCTCACCGTTCTATTGACCTGAGGGTCAAATGTCAAAGGATTAACACAGGCCACCGAAATAGGTAATGGACTTCATGTCTCAGACCACCACAGGTCAGTCCAAACTGAGTTCTCCACCCCAAAGACTACAATCTCCAGCTTCACAGCATTCATTGTAAGCCATTTCTCTCTCACTCAAGTGATGACTTCAGCCATGCAGGACCTGAACTTGACCACCACCCCTGCCCAGTCATCGTATATGGAAACAATAATTTGGGTGTGGTCCACACGGGACAACACCTGAAACCCAAAGGATAGCACCAGTTTCGCCAAAGGGGCCACATAAATATTGAACAAGGTGGGTCTGAGTTAGTACCCTTGCGGGACTCCACAGGGAATCTGAAAATATTTAGCCCTGAAGTCCCGCAGCTCACCGTTTGGGTCCTCTTCACCAAAAAGGATTCTAGAAGACTTAATGCTGAATCTCCCAGCCCAACCTGTTGCAGTCTTTGCACCAGCGGAGATGGAGATATTGTGTTGCAGGCTGCAGATATATCTAGCATAACCAGAATAGCCGTGCCTCCTTGGTCCACTTGGCAGAGAGTAGAGTCTGAACCTCAATCAATGCCTAGTCAGTGCTGTGGTTACTCCGAAAGCCATTCTGAGAGGGATCCAAAAGCTCATGATCAGTAAGAAACTGAGCTAATTTCTTATTGATATGTTTCTCAAGAATTTGTGCCAAAGTGGACAACAGGGAAATTGGGTGGACTTTTTAAAATCTCCCAGATCCCTGCTTGGCTTCTTTTTAAGGAGGATAATTATTGCCTCTTTCCAGCACTGGGGTACACTCCTGACTCCCAGACCTCAGTGTAGACTTTCTCCAGGAATGCAGCAATTCAATCTGGAGCAAGTTGAAACACCCTGGGCGGACAAAGATCATCTGGGGAGCCTGACTCGGTACTACAGGAGGCTTGTGAGGAACTATAGGACCAGTGTGGCTCCCCTGACAGAACTTACATTCAAGAAGCAGCCCAAAAAGGTAATTTGGACCCCAGAGTGTCAGCAGGCCTTTAACAATCTGAAGGAGGCTATGTGTTCAGCACAAGTTCAACTGGCACCTGACTGCAATAGTGATTTTATTGTTCAGACAAATGCTTCAGAGCAAGGGATTGGGGCAGAACTGGCACAAGTAAATGATGAGGCCCAAGATTAATCAGTTGCCATTTGTTAGAAATTAGATTGTAGTTTGATTGGGGTTTGAGCCCTCATCAAGCAGCAACCACAATCCTAGTCAGGATAAGAAGCATGCAAACCCTAAATTAACCTGTACTTACCCTCTGAGCGGTCAGACTTAACTTACAGGCAATCTGTAAAGCATTTGTGAAACAGTAAAACGGGGAAAACACCACACACAAAGATTCCACGCCAAGTTAGATAAATAGAGCTTAATTCAATAAATACAACAATACCAAAATGACAAAAATTCAATAAGCAGAACTTGAGATATTAATTTTTGAAAGAATAAACTGCAAAATAGTGCTTAGAAGCAATAAGCGCTTCTTTGGGAGATCTGGTTGCTCTGGACCGGGTCAAAGTTCAGGCATACCACGATGGAGAGCAGGCCGTATACAGGAACCCAGTGAGGCCTGCTGAACAAAAGTACCTTCATCCTGGTTGCATTAACATCGAGGATATGGGGTGCAGCCGAGGCAATGCATTAGGTAACTATCCATGCAGTGGTGGCAATGCGCCAGTCCTAATCTGTGCAGAAGTGGCGATGCGTCAGCTCCGATAAGCGGTGAGCTGCGATAAGGAGGTCTGTCATCGTTGTCAGGGCAGCCGACGACGGGGATGCAAAGACCTTGTGCTGGGAAGAGCGTTGCACAGTGGAGGTTCTGAAGGCAATGCGCCGGGTCCTATTCACACAACTGAGGCAATGCGCTGGTTCTGGTCCATGCAACAGCTATGATGCATCGGTGCTGATCCATGCAACAGAGTCAATGCACCAGTTCTGATCCACACAAGCGAGGCGATGCTCTGATTCTGATCCACACAACAGAGGTGATGTGTCAGTACTGATCTGTGCAACAGTGGCGATGCATTGGTTCAACAGAAGATGTGAGTGTTGTGCTGGGGCAAATACCTTAGGGCCACTTCCAAGGGTACAAGACTGGCTTGGCACCACTTGGCATGGCAGATTCACAGATGGTAGAGTCCAGAAGCAGAAGCAGGGTGGTTGAAAGTCTTTTATGTCCTTAAGACTTCAGATACGGAGGCCAGCCAGCTGGCCCTTGGAGTCACTCTGGGTTCAAGTGATGCAGGTCCAGTCCTGCATCACTCCAGACAGGCAAACAGCAGGCAGCAGGGCAGCACAGCAAAGCAAGAGTCCAGCAAAGCAGCAGTCTAGTAGAGTGGCAGTCCTTCAGCAGCACAGCAGTCCTTCTTCCTGGCAGAGTCTTCACAGGTCCATAAGTGTACTGAAATGGTGGTGTCTGAGGTCCAGTACTTATACCCAGTTGGGCTTTTGAATAGGCCTGGGCGGAGTTCCGCATAGCATGACTCAGCAAACTGGTTAAAAAACTCCACTGTGCAACGTGGAGTTCCGTGGGTGGGCAGAGATTCCTGACGGGCCAGTTTGCATTGCATTTTACATCAAATGCAATGCAGAGTACGTCCACGCATTCAAAATAGCGCACGTACTGCACCACGCGGTTCACATGGCCGAGGCCATCTTGTTTTCTTACTCTGTTTGTGGGGCTTGGCCTGTTTTTCAATCCTTTCTTAATCTTTTTAATCCTCTGCCCTCCTAACTAATCTACCACTCATTTTTATTTATTGTATTAGTGTGTGTTTTTGTATCTGTGTATTTTATGTTGTTTTCTTTTTTTGTGTGTTTATTCATGACTTTTTGTATTTTTATTAGTTTTTCCCTTTACTTCCTTATTTCTTCCTTCTTTCCTTCCTTTACTTGTTTCTTTTCTTTACCCCACCCAGTGCTACTTCCCTTACTTGGTTTTATCAAAGCTATGGTTCAAAGTGGGGGGGTATTTTAATTGTTGATCTACTCCCTTGACTCACTCTGGGGCATATTATCAAGCGGCAGCGATAATTATCGCTGGCCGCGCTTAGCGTGAGATTTGTTATCGCCGGCTATCGCTGGAAATTATCGCCATGCTAGCGCTGTATTAACAACGCTTAGCGCAATGGCGATAATTATACCAGCGATAGCGGTGTTTTCCATGGAACATCTCTGGTTTTCCAGCGATGTTCCATGTAAAACGGCGATATCCTTGATGATAGGGCCTGTGGTCTTAGCCACACAATCCACCCCCCATGTTAGGTATGCCTTAGACTGGAATTTAACAGACGTAAAATTCCAGCGTTAAGGCATAGTTAACGCGATTTCAAATATCGCTACCCCTCATTGATGATATCGTGAAGCTGGGTTAGCGATATTTTCCCATGGAGTTTTGTCAGGCACGCCTCCTTTGCATCTCATTAACGATGCGATGCGAGGCGTGCTGACAACGGGTGCTAAGGCAAGGAAACACGCGCTAGCGTGTCCTTGTTAATAAAGCGATAATATTATCACCGCTTTTCGCCCGAAAACGGACGCTAAAGCGGCGATAATGTTATCGCCAGCCCTTGATAATATGCCCCTCTATTTGTTAAGCGATGCAGATATGTATCCCACCCATCTTCATTCATCACCTACCTCCCTGCCCATTGCGTTTCGCCACCATGACCGAAGTGAAGCATCATGACTGCAGTGTTGGCTGGGTGGAGTCAGGGTAGAATTTGAAAGACATTCGCAGAAGAAGAGTGGGGCCATTGGACTTAAAGTAAGATAACTGTCCATTGCAGCTGCCCCAGCTGCAGACTGCAGAGAGTAGCAAAGTGCCCTACACACTGGCTAGCATGACTCCATTAATTTAGCACATAGTGCATAATACCTTGCTCATTAATGAGAGATAATTTATTTTTATTTTTCCACACAAACTGTCTGTTTAGTTTTTTACTAGAAAAAGCCTTTAAAATAAAAAATAAAAATCACTCTGTTTATTTAATCTGGTGTTATTCAGCCAGACAGTCAGTGATTTTTATGTGAGGCATGTGTGGGTAAAAAATGACCCTGTGACTTTCCTAATCACATAAAATTCCAATGTCCCCAGGGGACCAGAAAAGTACTGCTGCTGTGCCACTATTTCATTTTAAACAAGTGTTTGCACAGAGCATTGTTTAGCGGCCCAGAACACCACTGGCTGGTGGCCAAGGAGGAGGAGGAGGAGGCAGAAGCATCCACTCCATACACCAGTTCACACAGATAGCCTCCGGCCTCCTGGCCAATATATCACCACTGTCAGCTGTTAGGGGCCTGAACTGCCACTGCTCCCCTCCGCTCAGACTGCCAATTTCAGTGCCGCATCCTGCAGCGAATGGACCAATGTTAAAGCAGGATGGCCCGGATGGAGCAGAGCCTTGATCGCCCCTGGAGCCGCATAGATGATGCCCAAGTTTAGCCCTTTTTTAATTTTTTGTTTTGATGGGAGGTACTTTTGTTGTGGGTGGAGAGGGTGGGAATTGGGAAGGGAGTTGGGATCTTCAGTTTGGACTTTAACAGTTTTCTTTGGACATTGGTTGGGGATGAGGCGATTTGTTTGGGGAGAGGAGTGGACCTGTTTTAGGCAGAGAGGTTGAGTTTTTTGTAAAAATAAATAAAGGGGAACATTTGTTTTCTTCACAATATATGCCTGAAGTAGTTTATTTGTGTTTTACTTTTACTTTGCACTGCTGTCTTTTTACGCATGTTTTTTTTCTAAACTGCTTATAAAAGTGTACACCGCTAGTTATAGTTATATACCTGTGTAACTATCTTGACCATTATGGGGATGCTCCCATGGCCTATATTGCCTACAAAAACCTTGATAAACAATTTCTCATGCAGTAGCAATTACTTGCTTACTTACTAACTTAACAAGTTGACTTCACTCCATAGTTCTCTTGCTTGAATATAGATGAAGCAATTAAAGGAAAGGCATCACAACTACACAAGCGAGATCCCACACCTACCCAGGTGAGCTCCAACTGTAGGATTATTTGGAAGGATTATCCATTGCACGCAACTAAGTGGGTTATAAATTATATCATAGCTTCACAAAGAATTGAGACCATACTACTACATGACACAACAAAGAATAACTGAAAGTGATCGAAGAACAAAAAAACAACAAGAATAACTCCTTCTGAGCAATGGGGAGCTAGTATTCAATTCAAACTAAAGTTATAAAATCCTCGAGCCATAAAAAAAGGACTCAACGACTAGAGTGGACAAGGTTTAGCGTTTACACAACAGAAGGCCTGAATGATGATGCTGACAACTGACGTTCTTCTATATCTAAAGTACGGAATTATGGATCACTTTTACGTATGGATGGGTAAATGGGGCCAGTGTGGGCTATTGCTTAGGTAAAGGAAGATGCTGCAGTGAGTTGGTGTCGCTTTCACCACATCTGACCCACCAAGTGTATGATCCATTTATGGTGTAATTTAATTGACACATCAATAAATCACACAGCCCAGGGGAAGAGGGTTAAGGGTTTGATAAATGGATGGGAAAGGGGATTTGGGGAAAGGTGTGACAAAGACAAACCCTACACAAGGACAATATTCATCTGGGTAATAAGCAGCACACCATCATCATCAATCTGTTGTAGAAGGAAAACAAAGGAATAGGTATGACACAATAAAGTTAAATGCATTGCAAACAATCCTTCTGCTCCAGAGACCAGTTATTAGATATATTTCTTGTTACTTTATTTATTTTGTTTCAAGAGTCAAAAATGATTACAGCAATGGTCACAAAAAACACAGTAGTAACATTAGAGTTTTGAGCATGGCATACTGATTTAATAAATATACCATTTCATTTCAGCAACAAATATAATAGCTAACATATTAATATAGAAGAGAGAGGGAAAAGAGGACTAATGACCCAGTCTGTAGTGCCGGGCATCCAACAAACATATGTACTATATCGGCTGCATAACAGCAAAATTTTGGACAATATGCCTGATCGGGATCTCGTGAAAGAAACCATTTTGAATCTGATCAGGAGTATAGTAAAGCATGCAATCTGTTTTAAATTGTTGCAATTTTAGACTCACAGAGAGAGCGGACCGATCTGAGACTTCAAAAGCCTGCTGTATCTCTGCCACTGAAATCTCAGAGATAAGCATCCTGCTCCATTTAGAAGCTAATGACAAGCTGTCATCCTTATTCTGCAAAGAAAACTGCTGATATAGCAAGCTGATAGAAACTTTACCTGAGGCCTTAAAGAAATAAAATATTTGATGCTTCAAGATCAATAAATACCTTACAGCCACGCCTGAAATAATCCACCACCTGCAGATATTTAAAGAAGACTCATTGTGGAAGCACATATGCTGCTTGAAACGGAGCAAACGCCTGAAAGCCTTGAAGATCATACAGTTGTCCTAAATTGCTCATCCCTAAATTTTCCCATACCTTCCCCATCATGTTGTGAAATATTTCAGGGAAGTGTGGGTTGGTTTATATGTATGCAGTGTAGGTAAAGTATATTTATAACAGATTTCCTAACATATGTGGACCATATCCCTGATATTCTTAAATTTGACCATCTTGCAATAGTTAAGGTCTGTCAGCTGGTGTAAAGAAAACCTAGTTTCAGATCCCAGAGCCGGCTGGTACCCCAAGACAGACATATCAGCTTCCTGCCCAATCATCAAGTTCCGAATGTGCCGAGCAAAGGCTGCCCAGAAGTATAACTTAAAATCAGGAAGGTTAAATCCCCGTTGCTTATATGAGAGTTTAAAAAAATGAATAGCCCGCCTGGCCCTCCTGTATCTCCAGATAAAACTACTAATTACACCCTCTAGACGCTTGAAAAAGTAATCGGGGAACAAAGTGGTATAGATCGAAATAGATACAGGAATTTTGGCAAGATATTCATTTTGATGATTTTACACCGGGCCACAATACTGAGAGGGAGCCAATGCCATACCCGCAGTTTAGCAGATACTATCTGCAATAGGGGCTCATAATTAAGCGTAATACTATTCTCCACTCGACTACTCAGTTTGATTCCGAAATATGTAGCCGTAGCTGTTACTCCTGAAACCAGCATATCCAACTGATAGTTAAGAATTATATGGGTTTTTGCTAAGTTCAACTTGTACCCAGATGAGACTCTAAATTGATCCACCTCTTCTGATATGTGAACATGAGCAGCTAGCGGATTAGTGGGAAAAAACGTAATGTCATCCAGGTAAGAGGTAATTTTAAGCTGAATACCATTTAGTATTACTGGCTGAATACCTTCATTTAGTAAGAGATGCTTCAGATATGGCTCTATATAAAGAGCAAAGAAGAGGGGAGAAAGTTGCCCCCCTGACATGCACCCCTATAGATTTTAAATAAAGCGGAAGGGTTCCCTGCAGTAAGACCTTTGCCATATGATTTTTATATAGAGTCTGAACCAATTTAATAAATCTGTCCTAAGACCAAATATCCCCATAGTTGCCCATAAGGATTCCCAGGAAAGGGGTGCTACCTGCTGGTCAAGGGCACACTATTGGGTCAAACGATACTTTTTTTAAACGTCTATGCCCCCAATACTGATGACCCGGACTTTTTCGCCCGCCTCCATACTCTGCTTCACCGCCATGACTACGACGTCCTTTATCTGGGTGGGGACTTCAATCTCTGGGTGGACAGTACCCTCGACTCTTCTAATCCACGGGCTAACCCGAAGGCTCGTTCCCTTGTGGTGCTCTCCGATTTGCTTTGCTCTTTGGAGTTGCGCGATATATGGCGCCAACATCATACGTCAACCCCCGGTTACACCTTCTACTCGGCCCCCACGCCACGCTTACTCGCATTGACTATCTTTTCGCCTCCGCGACCGGGTGCCGCTGGGTTGAAGGGGTAACTGTGTTACCCCGCACTTTGTCCGATCACTCCCCCCTGTTAGCACGGCTGGTGGTTCCTCACTCGGCGGGGTGGGAGCGCAGATGGTCCTTCCCGACCTCTGCTCTTCTGGACGAGGTTTTCCGAGCGGAGGTCCAAGAAGCTATCACGGAGTACTTTGCCCTGAATATTGGGTCGGTAGCGCACTATGCTACCCTGTGGGATGCCTTCAAGGCGTTCATACGGGGGGTCATCATCTCTAAGCAGGCCGGGGTACTACGGTCTCTGCGCGGCAGCCTGGCTAGGGTGGAGGCCACTCTGGCCGTCCTAGATGAGTCTTCCCCCGATCCGCAAGTGCAGGCCCAACGTAACGCACTGTTGTTAGAATTCCACGACCAGGCTGACAGGGAGGCCACTGTCCTAGGTAAACATCATCTAGCGAGATGTTATGGAGAGGGTGAGCGCCCCGGCAGGACGCTGGCGCGTCTGGTGGGCCCCCTAGAGGGGCTGGTCACATCACTTTCCTCGTGCGCGATGACGGGACTACTGCTACTTCGGATCGGGACATTGTGGCGGAGCTGGTGGCGTACTATCGTTCCCTCTACTCTACCACTTTGCCTGCTAATTTTTTGCAACACCTTTCTTATTTGGAGGAGGTGGCCATGGTCTGGCTCACTGAAGGCCAGGCCGAGTTCCTGGCACATCCGTTTACGGTCGATGAAATCTCCCTGGCTATCGACGAACTCTCGGGCTCTAAAGCCCCTGGCCTTGATGGGCTTAATGGAGCGTTCTACAAGGCTTACAAAGAAACCCTGACGCCTCACCTCTCGGAGGTGTTTGCAGAAGCACTGGAGTCTGGCGTCCTCCCTCCTACCATGCGCGAAGCGGCTATATCTTTGTTATTAAAACCGGGAAAGGACCCTACGCATTGCTCATCTTACCGACCCATTTCCCTTATCAACTTTGATAATAAAATTCTTGCAAAAATGCTTTCCTCGCGTCTCTCCCTTTTACTCGACCAAATTTTATCTCCGGTGCAAGCCGGCTTTGTGCCACATCGCTCCACCACTCTAAACCTCCGTACGGTCTTCTCAGTCATCAATCGCATTGAGCCCACAACGCCAGCCGCGGTCGCGCTATTGGACGCAGAGAAGGCCTTCGACTCTCTCGAATGGCCCTTTCTGATGGCTTCGCTCCGTAAACTAGGCCTTCCTCCTAACTTCCTTGCTTTGATCGCTCTTCTCTACTCATCCCCTTCAGCCCGATTGCGGGTCAACGGGTCTCTCTCCCCTCCTATCCCCATCACGCGTGGCACACTTCAGGGCTGTCCACTGTCCCCGATCCTGTTTATTATCGCAATGGACCCTTTGGTCCGTCATCTTCAGGAGCAGCACCTGTCCCGGGGCTTGCAATTCCCTTCCGGTCCGCTTTTGATGTCTCTCTATGCGGACGACGTCCTGCTCTTTGTGCGCCATCCCCAATCCAATCTTCAGCCGCTCATGGATGAGATCGAACGTTTCGGCTTGGTTTCAGGCCTTAAGATTAATTGGGGGAAATCTGTTCTGTTTCCCATTACGGATGCTGCGGCGACAGACGTCACGGAATACCCCTTGCGCGTGGATCGGGAGACCACTAAATACCTCGGGGTGCACCTACATAGAGAAAAGGCCCAGGTCGTTCAATTGAACTACGGACCTGCCATTGAGCAGCTCTCGTTGCAAATCGAGCGATGGATACAGCTACCTCTCTCCATGGCCGGCCGTATCGCCCTCATAAAGATGAAGGTGCTCCTCGTTTCTTGTATTTCTTTCGCACCATCCCCATTCCACTCACCAATGCGTTTTTACTCGTCTGCGCAGCCTTCTTATTCGACTGATCTGGGCTGGTCGTAGGCCCTGAGTGGCCTGGGACACCCTCACCCTTCCGTATGCACGGGGGGTTCGCAGTTCCGGATTTCCAACTGTACTTTTGGTGGCCCAAGCGCAATATGCGCACCACTGGTTTCATCCTGATGCCAGGATACCTTATACGAAAACGGACCGGGAGCTGGCTGCCCCGACCCCCTGGCATCCCTGCTCCCGAAAGGGTCCCTCTGAATCCACACGACATTCAGCCCCTGGCCACCACGTGTTGGGCTTGGCGTAAGTTGAACAGATTGTATGGGTCTGGCCCTCTTTACTCACCTGCACTCCAAATCGCAAATAATCCATTTTTACCGCTTGCCACGGATAGAGGGGTGCTGGTCACCTTCGGCAAGTTAGGGCTTGACACTTTTGAGTCCCTTTTTCCGGATGGCCGGGCGCGGGGGCTAACCGAGTTGGCACAGCTTCCCGGGCTCACTGGGGTAGACTCTCTTAACTTGACCCGACTCCAGGGCACGCTGCGCACCACCTTCTCCACCTTTCCTGCCCCATACGAAGACTTTCCCCCACTCACTCTTCTTATATCGGACGACACGGGCTCGCATTTGGTCACAAAACTCTATAAGGCAGTTATGACACTTAGAGGGGGGCGGGATGCTGGGGTCCGGCAACGCTGGCAAGCGGACCTTGGACACCCGCTGCACGACAAGGATTGGGCCTACTGTTTAGAACAAACCCACAGGGTGTCTCCCAATCACAGGCATAAATTGCTTCATTTTAAATTTATTCACCGGGTTTATCTTACCCCACTCCAACTGTCTAAATTTGATTCATCTAGGTCGGCGAACTGCCCAAAGTGTAATGCTCTGACTGCCGACTTTGCTCATATGTCCTGGTCCTGTCCCCACATTCTTCCATATTGGCAGGATGTCTTTGCTGAGCTATCACGCATCATAGACACACCGTTGGTACCCACCCCGGAGTTGGGATTGCTGGGCCTGGTCAAGCGGATTAAACTGTGTTACAGGCGATTTGTTGCGCTTGCCCTTCTTCTCGCCAAGCGGGAGATTGCCACACTCTGGGGGCGAAGGCTCACCCGACTAAATTGGCCTGGCAGCGAAGCATGCTATATTGCAATACTCAATCAGACATATATGCTTCACTCCAGCCTCCTACCTCTAGGCCGGGCGACATTTGGTGCATATACCGCACCTATCTCCAACGCGCACTTCCTGCATCACAGACTGTTTCCTCCCCCCCCACCCCTCTTCCGTAAATACCTGGTACATGATTTGATCTCCTTATGCCTCCCGTGGGCTGTTGCCCCTCTTCAGGGCAGTCTAGTTGTGTGGCCGGCTCGGTCTTCTACCCGGGCCACAACCGCCGCTCCTTGTCTTTCCTGGGTACCTACATGGGATTATGCGTGAACTTCAGTTCTCCTACAATGAGCGAGAGTATGTATCATTTCTTGGGTATGTCTATTTTTGTGAATTTTGTTTCATTTTGTCATGCTTCTGGATCTTATTGTTGTTTGGTGCACCCCCTTAATTCGTTGCCAACTGGCTTTGCTGTACATCTCATCATTTGCAAGGCTACAATCTGTGTTTTCGTCTGTCGGGGGTTGTGCCTATGTATTTTGGGTTTTCTAAATTTCTGTTTATTTTTTCTTTTTGTGTAGCCTGATATTGTTTGTTTCATTTTCAATAAAAAAAAAAAAAAAAAAAAAAGGATTCCCAGGAAACACGATCAAAAGCCCTCTGGGCAT
The DNA here is from genome assembly GCA_963921515.1 of Calotriton arnoldi. Taxonomy (NCBI): domain Eukaryota; kingdom Metazoa; phylum Chordata; class Amphibia; order Caudata; family Salamandridae; genus Calotriton; species Calotriton arnoldi. The sequence goes on from CAWUFW010000579.1 coordinate 1,328,495, forward strand.
CCAACAGGATCCTGCCAATCTGGTCTTTATTCTTTTCTACTACATCAAATGCTGCTATTGCAGTATTATTATGACTCGTAGTATCTCTACAAGGCACTAATGCATGATGTTGATCTGACAGTAAACTATGCAAACAAGGAGCCAAGTAAGGAATGAGTGTGACACAGTACAGTTGAATGCATTGAAAACAGTCCTTCTGCCCCCGAGAGCCATGCTATCAGATATCTAAATGTTCTGTCTTCCAGGTTTTGAAAAATCAAATTATGGAGGAGTGAACCTACCCAGTTCTAAAAATATGATTGTTAAAATAAAAATGATAATGTATTGCAAAATTAGGTGGTGCCGCTGCATTCTCCTCGGGAATGTCCATCACTCTTGAGTGCCTGTTTGGACTGGCCTGGTAGATAAGCAGGAGCGTTGCACTCAGCTTTCGTCTTTTATTCATGCAGGAGATGAGAAGACTTGTGGATTGGAAAACAGAAACTGTATTTTAGAGTCAAGGAGAAGGACAAAAGGATGATAAGCCTCATGAGGAGTGAACCAAGAAGAGTCAGAGGCAGAGCAAGGATTCAGAGTTTCACTTTTGCCACCAGTGCAACACACACACTCAGCAGCATTTCACAAATCAACGCACCTCTCTCCATTCCACATAGCTGAGTACTACTAGGCTTCAGAGTCCTATTTTCCCTTTGAAGTTGATAACTTCTTTATTCTAACTGTTGATGAGATAGTGACGCCCTGAGTTCTTCCATGCTCCTCCAGACTCCGAGTAACTCTGTCCCGGTCATGACCCGAGCAAGATAGATGTGTAGAGCACTGCTGTTGAAGAGCAAGTAGAGAAACAGAATTGCAGTATTTTGTATAGGTTTTTGTTTGTTAACTAAAGTGACTGTTCTTGTCTCTGAAGAACCAGGAAAGAGGAGTGTGAAAGGGCCAATCACATTCAGGAAAAAATTATCACCCATCCTTCAGGCCCGAATTATTGCAAATCATCTCAATCAAGTTCCCAAATTACAGTTGACCACCCTCCCTCACTGTCTGCCACCACTTGAATCATCAATCATCACTCACAATCACTCAATATATCACTCATTGGTGCAATGGTTACCTGTGATAACCCAAGCATGGTGGTAGGTATACAACCCTCCCTCACTGTCTGTTCTGGATGTTCTGCAGTTTCTTTAGGACTTTTTGGGTGGTGCCGGCGTAGAGTGTGTTGCCATATTCCAGTCTGCTGCTGACGAGCGCATGGGTGACCGTTTTCCTGGACTCACAAGGGGATCCACTTGAAAATTTTCTGAAGTGGGCCAACCATGTGGAAGCAGGAGTATGAGACGGCATTCATTTGGCAGTTCATTGAGAGCGGGGAGTCCAGGATGATGTTAAGGTTTTGTGCGTGGTCCGTGGGTGTGGGGGGTTCTGAGCACTGCAGTCCACCATGAGTCGTCCCATGCGGAGGGGTTGGAGCCCAGGGTGAGGACTTTGGTTTTGTCTGAATTGAGATTGAGGCAGATGCCCTTCATCCAGGTGGTGACTGCATTCATCCTGTTGTGGAAGTTGCTCTTGGTGGCTGTGGGTTTGTCAGCGAGGGAGAGAATCAGCTAAGTGCTGTCGGTGCAGGAGATGATGTTGAGTCAGTGGCTCAACATGGCTGCTAGCTGTGCCATGTGGATGTTGAATGGGGAGGGGCTCAGGGAGGATCCCTGGGGTACTCTGCAGATGATCTCTGTGGGTTCTGAGTAGAACGGTGGAAGTCTGACTCTCTATGTTTGGCTGGTAAGGAAGGAGCGGGTCCATTCTAGGGCTTTGTCGTGGATGTGGGTGCAGTGGAGTCTTGCACAGTGGGTGTGATAGGAGAAGGTGTCGAAGGTGGCCGAGAGATCCAGGAGGATGATGGCTACAGTTTTGCCTGAGTTGGAGAGGGTGCATATTTCATCTGTAGCAGCAAGGAGAGTTGTTTCAATGCTGTGGTTGCTTCTGAAGCCCGAATGTGGTCCATTTCGATGAACTCAGAGAGGTGGGCGTTGATGGCCTTCTCAATGACTTTGGCTGGGAAGGGGAGCAGAGGGAGATGGGTCTGTAGTTCTTGAGGTCTGTTGGGATGGCAGAGGGTTTCTTCAGAAGGGCATTGAACTCTGCATGCTTCCAGTCTTTGGGGAAGGTGGCTGACCCGATGGAGCAGTTGATGGTGCAGCAGAGTTTGGGGGCAATGGAGATGCTGGCTCTGTTGAAGATGTGGTGAGGGCAGGGATCCAAGGAGGCTGCAGAGTGGATGCTCTTCATGATCCTGAGGGTGTCGTTAGAGGTGAGGATGGCCCAGTTGGGGATGTTCTGCTGGGCTCTGAAGCCATTGGGTGCAGTGGTTGCCGGTGGTGTGGGTGGGTCTTAGGTTTCAAAGCTGTCATAGATCTCCTTGATCTTTCAATGGAAGAAGGTGGCGAGGTGGGGGGAATGTCTACTGTCTTTGTGCTGGGTTTGGCGAATTCTTTGCTGTTGTGTGTATTGGTGTTCATGCATTCCTGTATGGCTGTTTTCCTTGTTGTTCTGATTAGGTGGTGTGCGGTGATGGCGGTTTTGAAGGCTGCGTGGTCTGCCAAGATATTGCTGCTCCTCCATTTTTTCTCACGCCGTCTGCAGGTGTGCCTGGACTCTTGGAGGGCGGGAGAGAACCAGCTGGCCAGAGGAGAGAACCAGCTGACCAGAGGAGAGCCAGTGTGTTGGCGCAGTTTGAGGTGCTGAGGTGTTGACGTCCGTGGATGTCAGTCATGGGGTTTTGCTGAGGTAGGTGGTGAGCTGGTCTTTGGTGACTTTGTTCCAGCTTTTGCAAGGGTGGCGGTAGACTTGGTGGCGAGCGGTGAGTTTGGTGAAGGAGAAGGAGAAATGGACGCAGTAGTGGTCAGACTCTTGGAGGTTGGGAGAGAACCAGCTGGCGTTCTTGGAGGGCTGCTAGCCTGAGGGTTTCTTGAGGGGAGCCAGTGTGGTGGCGCAGTTTGAGATCCAATGGTGGAGGCTGCATGCTGAGGCGTTGGCATCTGTGGTTGTCGACGGTGGGTTTTGCTCGGGGAGGTGGTCAGCTGTTCTTCGGTGACTTTGTTCCAGCTTTTGCGAGGGTGGCGATAGTCGTGGTGGTGTATGGTGAGCTTGGTGAAGGAGAAGTGGACGCAGTGGTGGTCGGTCCAATGTAGCTTGGAGGTGTGGCTCACAGAGATGTTGTTACTTGCTGTGAGAAGATGGGGTAAAGTGTGTGTTCTGCTGAGTGGGTCGGAGAGGTGACCAGTTGCTTGAGTCCAATGGTGTCAAGGTTCTCCAGTAGGGAATGAGGTGTTGCAGTCGTCAATGTGTGCCTGGTGGAAATCAGCTATGGCTTCGTGAAAGAGGGGCGGGGTCTGGGAGGTCTGTAGGCAAGGGTGCCACGGAGGGTGTTCCTCAGGTTGGTCTAGATCTGGAAGTGGAGATGCTCCATCTTGGGGGAGTGGTCGTTGGAGCTGGTTGTGAGGTGGATTTTTGTGTACGATGGTGATGCCTCATCCCGGCCGGTTGGCACATTCCTTGTAAATGATTTTGTAGCCGTCTGGGATGGCAATTGCAATGTCTGGGACTGAGGTGGGGTTCAGACCTGTAGATATCTTTTGCTTTACCCCCTCAAAAGAGATCCAGTGTGCAGTGATGCACATGTAATCAGTCACCCGACAACTGGTCCACATGTTTGTCGTCAGGTGGATATTGTGAACAACACTTTACTGCAAAGCTTGTCCAACCAATTGCAGCACATCATGATGCAGCGCTGGAACAGCAATTCTGGCAAAATATGTCCAACTTGGAACCTTCCATTTTGGACAGATGACTGCCACTAATTCTGAGAACCCTACTTCTTCTACAAAAGTTAAAGGGAGGAGGGGGGCGGAGCTTGCCTGGCTCCAAGATGGCTGTGGAATAGCATAGTTCCGGAGCCCCGGCTACATAATCCTTCAAAATCCTCCCAGAAAACGCTATCTTGACTCCCTGCATGTAACGATACCTTAACATCCTGGACTCCTGAAGCTACGGATGGACGCCAAGACTCTGGGAAAGCGGCCAGCACTGAGTAGACCTGTGTACGACAGAGACCGGGCCCGCACACGCAGAGGCCGGAGTCAGGGCAGAGCAGGGCCGTGCCAGGCTCCCGAGCAGTGCAAGCCGCAGGAGGAGAGGTCAGAAACAGTGTGTGACACCGTAATGCACAGGGCCCCCAGCGAGCTTGAATACACGGAGTGGAGACCTGCAAAAGCAGGTACGCCCGGGGACTGCACGTGACTACTAACGGCGTTAGAGTGAGACGTCTGAGCACCACCATTCAAGAGAGACTTGAGCAGAGAGCACGCAAGGAGTGCAGGCCGCCTCCCGGGCACCACATGGTCTAACAGGGTCACCGGGCATCTCCGATCAGCACAGGGACAGCGCAGAGGCTGCAAAGCGCGCCCCAACATCAATAGACCTACAGTGCTACGGATCACAAGCATGAAGTGTTGAGGCCTACGCATTGAGGATACGCACTCTACCCCCCGCCCACGTGGACCAAAGGACACTGACATAAACGGGTCAATCACAGAGTCGGAGAAAGAGCTGGGGGACAGATGCTGCTCATGCTTACAGTAGAGCCCCCATAAACAATAACTGAATGCAGTACTTTTATGGATGCACTGGAATAGATGCTCAGCTCAACCTTGGGACATATCGATCTTCGGCAGGCCTGACTTACAACATGAGAACATAAGATATCGGCAGTACCTCAGCGTACATAAAGTAGGGAACGGAATCAGCACACAACAGATAAGACCTGTTGCCCCCCAGATACACACATCACTCCACTGATCCCGGGTGCTGCGATGGGGAAAGTAGACAAAACACAAGCCAAACTCCCCTTCGAGTCGAGGAAATCCACCAAGTCTAAGGAAGCGGAGACTGGGGCAGTGGCTAAAGGTTCAGAAGCCGCTGACCCCTTGGAGGAGGACGACCTGAAACAAATTCTGATGGCCATGCAAAGAAGCCTGACTAAAATAGATGGGAAAATAGATGCCCTTACGTTCCGGATGAACAGAATTGCAGAAAGAATGGATAAACACTCAGAAATATTGGATAATGCCAAGAAAGATATCTCAGATGCTGAGGATATACTTAATGCAAACTCTGATGCACACCAGAATACTGACAAAATGCTGAAAGTATTAAAAGTAAAGACAGAGGATTTGGAGGCAAGATCCAGATGGATCAATGTAAGGATAGTGGGTGTGGCTGAATCAACCAACATAACAAATATGAAGCTATACGTGGAACGATTGCTGACGGAACTGTTAGGTAGAGACACTTTCTCTGACATATTCGTAGTAGAAAGCGCCCACCATTCTTTAGCTCCAAGACCAGCTCCGGGGGCCCCACCTCATCCAATAATAGCTCAGCTAATAAATTACAGAGACAGAGATGTGGTACTTCGTAAGGCAAGGGAGCTGTGGGAGCTACGGCATGAAGGGGCAGTACTAGCCATATATCCTGATTTTACGCAACACGTACAAGAGGCGCGCCAACAGTTTCTCCCAGCAAAAAAAAGTTTGAGTGAGTTAAACATGGAGTACAGTATGCTATACCCGGCCAAGCTACGGGTCATGTCTGAAGGGAAAGCTTACTTCTTTACGGATCCCAAGCAGGTACTTCAGTTTCTCAAATGCAAAGGAGGTCTAGGAAGCAATAGGAACCCCTGAACATCTAACCACAAGAAGACGGCGACACTCAAGAGACAGGGGAATAAACAGACAGGATGGATGGTAAAATAGGGTATAGTTACCCTGAAAAGACCAATCGAAATGAACTGCGTAAAACAGATAATGCAAATAATGTAGATTAGAAGACGCGACACAGGTACCGGTGGTCCAACTTCAACCCCACCTTTATACCTTGCTTCTCCCCACCACGTGGGATTGAGGAGATGCGATGCTGTATTAACGTTGTGATGAACCTCTTCAGAGGCCCAGTTCAGATGTAACCCTATGAATCCGGTAAGACTGTTCTAATCTCCACGTATTGAACCTTAACGGGGACATGTTCACCAGGGTCGGTTAGAGGGCTGAGTACATTAATGAATGCAATATAGAAATGGCCCAAATCAAATCATTAATGTATGGACGCAGTGAACTAGAGATTATTTTGCTAAGATGGCGTCAATAGGTCAGCCGGGCATCGGGCAAGGCAGGAGACGGGCAACATTCACCCTCATGTGTTATACACCTTGTTTTATTAGCACGTTGTTCCAAGGGTTAAGTAGTATGCAGGGAAGGGAGGGGGTGGGAACACGTTCAGCCAAGCAAAGTTCAATTGCCATAGGCGTGGGAGGGTTGTATTAGGGATTGTGTTTAAGTTTTTAGTTGCAAAAACAAGTGAAATGTGCTATGCATATAGAAATTCTAGTGGATTGCAAATTATGTGTACATATGCAAGATATGAGTAATGGCAAAAGACATAGCAAAGCCAGCACGCAAATACAGTTGATGACATGGAATGTGAGAGGACTCAATGACCACAGGAAAGTCAGGAAAGTGGTAGCATACTTGAAGAGACAAGCAGTGTGCATCGCTATATTACAAGAGACACACCTAGCACACAACAGTAGTATGCTCTTACAGCAGCGGCTGTGTGGAAGTGTCTGCACAGCAGGGTTCACATCACATGCCCGTTGAGTACTAATATGGGTAGACTGCAACTCCAAGATCCAATTGAAGGAAGTCACAGTAGATCCTGGCGACAGATAGGTAGTGGCAATCTGCTCCATAGAGCGTAGCGAAGTGGTGCTGGTGGGGGTATATGGGCCAAATTTTGACGACCCACAATTTTACCTGCCATTGGGGAGGCACCTGATGAAGTGGCACCACCTGCCTCAGATCTGGGTTGAAGACTTCAATTGCATACTGAACCCTGAGCTTGACTGCTCTGGGCCCCCCCCCCAGACGGCCTTCCGCAGCAGCACGGCTCTTTGCGAAACAGTGGATCTCTTAGGACTGGTTGACCTTTGGATGTACCGCAATCCACGTGACCTGGGATTCACACACTATTCAGCAACGCACAACACGCGCTCCCGAATAGATTATTGGTTTGTATCCAGAAGCTTTGCGACCTGGACAGTGAAATGTACACCCCTACCATGCAAATACTTCGATCTCTCACAGATAGCCCTTGATTTAGAGCTTTTAGGCTACAGGGTTGCGGCGTTCACGTGGCGCTTTCCCCCTCACTCCTTATTAGACCCAGTATTCAAAACAGAAATAGCCACATCAATAGAAAAATTCTTCGCAACAAATGTGGGGTCAGTAGATAAGCATGCCGTAGTGTGGGAAATATTCAAAGTCTATATTAGAGGAGTTGTAATTTCCAAACATTCAGGGGTGCTGAAGTCAATACAAGGGAGACTCTCACTTCTGGAAAATGAACTTGGGGTATTAGAATCAGAACATCAAGGAAAAGGGGACTGCGCCTTGCTAGCGGAAATCAAATCTAAATTAGCAGAATATCATGACACTGGTAACAGTGAGGTGATACACATGGGTAAATATGTCACGGCCAGAAGATACGCGGGCTACACTAGCTGCCCTCATGCGCGCAAGAAGTGGGGCCGTGTGGGTTTCTGAACTTCTGGCAGACGACACCTAGTATACTACTGATGAGGGCAACATTGCAGATGCATTTCACAAATATCACTCAGATTTGTATCGTTCATGTGTACCGCCAAATGGGGGGAATGTGATTGATTATTTAACACACATAGCTATGCCATGGCTCACAGCGTAACATAGGGAGCACTTGATGGCTCCATTACACGCATCTGAAGTGCGAGCAGCCATTATGAGTATGCAGTCAGGGAAGGCACCAGGGGGAGACGGACTAACAGTAGCCTTCTACAAGGCATATCAGTATCGCCTAATCCCCCACTTGGTCACACTATTCGAAGAAATGGCACAAACAGGAGTCATGCCTCCATCGATGCGTGAGGCTGTAATAATCGCGCTATTAAAGCCAGGAAAGCCTCCAGACGCGTGTTCCTCGTAAATACCACTTTCCCTGTTAAATGTTGATGCCAAACTGTACGCTAAAATACTCGCGAACAGGTTGTTCCCCCTTTTGCCCACATTGGTACAGCCGAAACAGTCCAGCTTTGACCCTGGGTTCAGTATCACATTGAATCTTCGTACAATTTTTGGTACAATACAACAAATAGGTCCAAAAGTGAAGGCTGTGGCAATATTCCTGGACACTGAAAAAGCATTTGATTCAGTTGAATGGGAATTTCTCTATGTGCTTCTCCGTCGAGTGGGAGAGATTTTTTTTAAACTCGTTGAACTGCTATATACGAACCTAGTGGGACGGGTTACAATTGGGAACACAGTCACCACACCCATTAGCATCTCTCGAGGTACCAGACAGGTAAGCCCTCAGTCTCCGCTATTATATGCTCTGGTAGCAGAGCCATTGGCGGGTTCCATACAGGAATATCACAGTCACAAGGGAATCCACTTTCCGGGCTACAGACTTACTATCTTGACATATGCGGACGATACGCTAATATATGTCAGGTACCCCGAATATAATATTTGGTGGAGTATCAGGAGTTCGTGTTAACTGGGAAAAATCAGTATTAGTCTCCCTCACCCCAGCCACAAGGCAGGTCCCCCTTGAATTTCCACTGGTATGGACCTCAGAACCGATCAGATATCTGGGTATCTGAATACATATAGACCCCTCGACAGTAGTTCTTGAAAACTACGGGACAGCAAGAGCAAAACTTGAGAAAGACATAGATCGCTGGAATAGACTACGACTTTCCAAAATAGGACGCATTGCTATTATGAAGATGGTAGTTCTTGCGAGATTTCTATTCCTATTCTAAAACATCCCTATATTATTAACACGCACATTTTTCACTTCACTATGATCTCTCATGATAAAGCTGGCATGGGCGGGAAGACAACCGTGTGTGAAGAGGGAGACACTAACACTGCCATATGCTTTGGGGGGATTAAACGCACCAGACCTAGAGCTATATTATAAAGTGGCCCAGGCCTCATTTGCACAATACTGGCTGCACAGGCCAGCAAACTTACCATTCTTATACATAGAGAGAGAGACGCTGTTGCCCCCACTACACTTCCTCAAACACTATTCTCCACCCCCAGAAGCAGGCATGGGGTCTTTGATACATTGCACACCACATCGCATGCCTGGTGGGATCTCTTAGAGAGACAGGCAGGAGCGATGTTAGTGGAGTGGTGCTCATGGTTCACATTGGGGAGGGAGAAAGGGGTGACAAAGGCCCTTGAAATACCTGGGATTACCAAGATGGGAGACTTATTTGACGAAGGACAGCTAAGAGCTGGGACGCACTAAGAACCGAATCGTTACAACCCACGGCCATCACCAGATTCCAATACTTTAGAGCCAAACACACTCTAAGGTCCCTACTGGGAGATGACATGTCTGAACCCCCGGATATGCCAGCATTAACATACTTGATAACGGAAAAGTCCCCCACAAAATTAATCAGACATTTATACGCCTACACTCAGGAGGCCCGTAGACCCTCTATGGCCAAAGCGAGGCTAGAATGGCAGAGAGATCTAAATATAAACATCACGGACGACTGTTGGAAATTCTGCTGTGACATGATCAGAGAAGTCTTGCAAAATGGAAGACACAGGCTAATACAGTTCAAGTATATAAATCGAGTGTATTACACCCCAAGAGATTACATAGGTACGGGTTGCGGGATACTGCAGCATGTCATAGATGCCTGGAACAGAATGCGGGATTCATGCATGTGGCATGGCACTGCCCCGTAATATACTCTTTTTGGCAGAAGGTCACAACAGAACTTGGGAACATAATAGGCACAACACTCAAAATGGACCCTCTCCTAGCGCTATTGGGTTATAGTAAGCAAATAGGAAAGGCAGATCGCAAATTGATATCTATTGGTATGTTGCTGGCAAAATGTCAGGTAGCGATAAGATAGGCAAGAGGCCCTACCTCGACTTTAAAAGCATGGCACAGCGATATGATATACTGTAACACCTACTCAGAGGCGTACAATGAACTTCTCCCACTATGTAATAGACTAAAGAACATATGGGGGGCATACCAGGCATACTTAGTAGGCAAAAAAACAGGAGAGTCAGAAGAAGATATAGACTCCCCCCACACAGTGCACACAGGACATGTTGAAACAGAGACCCCATTGGATCCTGAATTCTAAGAAAACATTAGATGAGAGGTTTCTGTATAGATCTCAATGTTATAAGCAAAAACATGCTCAGTAAAAGAAAATGTGTAGTATGTTACCTGTGGCTTAAGTACAATGGAATGGGATTGTCTGACATCATGCTACTGCACACAATGGATATAATTGGAAGATATAAGATATTGGCTGTATGTCTCAACAAGAATAAGCACGCAACATGTACAAGTAAAGATGTAATGTAATCTGACCAACTATGTATCTTCTGCATTTCACTAATAAATAAATAAATAAAAGTTAAAGGGAGGAGGTCCAGAGCTAATATTTTTGCCGGCTTCCCATTGTACAAACGTGCCACTGGGTGTTTGCGGTCATAGGGCCCCTCCTGCCTGAACATGCCTGTAATAGTAACCTGTATTTCTTTCTTCTTTTCTTTGGCCACTGACACAGGTGACTTTTAAGAAGTAGGTGGTGGTAGACTCAGTGCACGTCATGGTGGGACAGTCACTGTATGCTGTGGTATCTCCATTTGACTCCACGTCTTGTGCCATTGTGAAGTTGCTGAGGAGGGTGATTCTGCTGGTGCACTGCTGGGGACACGGCTGCTTTGTGTGAGGATATCGACCTCTTCTTCCTCATCATCACCTCCCACTGCGATTGGACTTGTAGCTGAAGTTTCCCGGCTCTCCTCACCCTCACCACCACGACCACATTCAGCAATTTTTTTAAGGTGCTCCTTCCACTGGATTGTGTGGTGTTTTTAATTATGGGTCATTTGGCCTCCAGGACCATGATTTGTACCAGGCTGACCTTGACGAACATTCATTTGGCAAATGATGCACACTGGAATGTGCTTCCCTCTTTTTGCTAACCGTAAAAAAAAGTCCCAAACTGGGGAAGAGTACTTCTTACTGTGCCACTGACAAAGCCTGAAGAAAAACTGGAGGTAGGTGGGCATGTCATCGATTGCCTCATTGCAGTGCATACTTCTACTGAGGTAGTGGTTAGTGCAAGTCTCAGCTGTGACTTTGGAAATATGGGAGCTGGTGGTGCTACCTGTGCCGCATTCCTTGGAGCAGGTTGAATAGCAATGTAGTACTCCTCTTTGTCAGCTTCTACAATGACTAGCATTGTTGTCATCCTACTCCTCATCCCCTTGCATAATTCTAAGGCTTTCAGGAACTTTTCTTTTCCCTTGCCTTTCCTGACATCTCCTGGACTCTGCCAGTGTCCACTCCATGTCCCTATCATCATCATCAGAAGTGGTGCTTGGAGAAGATGATGGAGTAGTACCCTTCTTTTTCTTTGCTGGAGATCTGGGAGCCAATGATTCTAAAGGAGGAGGTTCTTGCATGGCAGGAAGCTCAACCTCCAACATCAGTAAGATGCACTATTGTTGGCTTCAGCTGCTGTTAACTTTGCTCTGTTTCCTGAAAATATTGGGTACTACATTGTGAAAGGAACAAATCCTAATTCAGCATCACCAGTCGTCGGGTCACCCGAATTGCAGTGGCTGCCTCACTTACAGACATTGTCTTGGGCTTCAGTTGGGATGATGCTGTTAATGTGGGAGTGCTACTCTCAGCTTGCTTCCTGGAGGCCAGTGTGGCAGGCACAGGACGTGGTCTAAAAAAGGTTTGGGTCGACAAGTCACTGGTCGGAAGCTGCTTCTTCTCATTAACCACTTTCTTGGAAGCATCTTTCTTTAGGGCCATCTCAAAGCTCTAAGTTGTTAGTTGCACTAAGCTGCACAAGCGGAAGTTATTGGAGGACTGACTTGTGATGTCACTGCACAGGACTTCTGTTTGGCAGTACTGCAGGTGATGTCTCTTCTCTTGTGCACCTAAAAGCAAACAAGCAAGAAAAACATTTAGTGAAACATGGCATTGTTGCAGTTTGAATTAGAACAGACAAAGGCAATATTAGTGTGGTTGCTTACTTAGGTAATAACCCCCCAAACAACACCACCATATCATAAAATTTAATTCCCCATCAGGATAACACACAATATACAGATACAGCTCTTTCCTTTATGCCCATATATTCTAAAGGAGACACCTGTGGCACTCAGGGAGCTGCATCGGTAAATGGAATATCGATCTTTTAAAAAATGGAGGTTAGTGTGTGACCTATATCAGGCAATGTGGTCCAGGGGGAAATGGAATAATCATTACATAAATGAATGATGCTGATGTGTCTGCAGTGCACCGCAGCCAGGGTGTCAGGAAGAAATGGAATTATACCTAAAAAAACTGAATGCTGTTGTGCGGCTGTGCATCTGTGGTGGATGGATAGATGGATGGATGGATTGACCTAGGCAAAATGAAGAAAAAAAATGTACAAATGTTTTAATTTAACATTACCTAAAAAAAAATTAAACACTGAATAAAAATAAAAGTAAGAAAATAATTAAAAAAGTAAAATTAAATAAATAAAAAAATATAATAAAAAAACTAAATACAAAAAATTACAAAGATAAAATAAAAATGTAATAAAAAAAAATCAATCATTGCCTACGTTTGTATGGGAGGATAAGTAGAAACCTATTGTGAGGAAAAGAGATCCAAAATAAGAAAATGCAAAAAATGCATGTAATATGTAGGTGCTGTTCATCAAAATCATATTCTTAATATACATACTACAATCATCTTCAAGCATATTATTAAACTGATAGCTCACATCCATCCATGCAAGCCTATGGCAAAAACACACTGGTTGGATGCACAAAATTGCTGCCAGCCAGTGCCACATGGTCAAACAACAGCAGCAAGCAAGGAGGAATGGGGAACAAAGAACACATCAAAGCCTATGGCAAAGGCACACTGGCTGGATGCACAAAATGGCTGCCAACCAGTGCCACAAGGTCAAACCACAGCAGCAAGGAAGGAGGCATGGGGAACAAAGAACCCATGCAAGCCTATGGCAAAGGCACACTGGCTGGATGCACAAAATGGCTGCCAGCCATTGCCACATGGTCAAACAACAACCGCAAGTAAGGAGGCATGGGGAACAAAGAATACATGCACGCTTATGGCAAAGGCACACTGTCTGGATGCAGAAAATGGCTGCCAGTGAGTGCCACATGGTCAAACAACAACAGCAAGCAAGGAGGCATGAGGAACAAAGGCACAGTGGCTGGATGCACAAAACAGCTGCCAGCCACATGGCCACAAACAACATCAGCAAGCAAGGAGGCATGGGGAACAAAGAGAACACATGCATCGATGTCAAGAGCACGGTGCACCGGTTCCACAGCATCGATGATGAACTGCTGGGCTTATGGTGAAGCCTCGGTTAGAAGTCACACAGGGTCAAGACTGCGCCAAAGTCTGGACGGTGCACCACAGATGTCGGTGATGCAGTGTCTGAGAATCATGCAGGGGTGGCTCTTCATAGGCACTGCGCCAAAGTCGAGGCTGCGTTGTAAGTCGAGAACAATGCATCGCACACTCAGTGAGCGGGGAGCACGACTTTGGTGCAGGCAGATTTCGCAGGGGTGCGTCAATTCTGAAATGAAGCTTTGGAGTTGATGCGCCGATTTCTTGGTTGCAGCACCAATACTCACTTCCAAGGGCCCAGAACTGGATTTGGCACCACTTGGCAGAGCAGGGCTCACAGCAGAGGAGACCGGGTGCTGGTATCAAGGTGAAGTATTTGTTGTCCCTGACACTACAGTAACAGACGGCAAGCCCAAACAAGCCCTTCGAGAACCTTTAGATGCAGGATGTAGAGAGTAAAGTCCTGTCCTATCACTCCCAGGGAAGAAGCAGCAGACACCAGGACAACACAGCAAAGCAAGCAGCAAAGTGGCAGTCCCTCCTGGCAACTCAACAGCTCTTCTGCCTGGCAGAATGTCCTCAGTCCAGAAGTGTTCTGCGTATATGGTGTCAGAGGTCCAGTACTTATACCCATCTTAGCGCTTGAAATAGGGAGACTTCAAAGAAAGGTCTTTGTAGAGCACAAGACGCTGCACTTCCTGTCCCTGGCTCCTGACACACTACAGGGGGGCAGCTCTTTGTGTGGGAGCATGCACAGCCCCCAGCAGGTGCAAGGGTCAACTCCTCCCTCCATTCTATCTCAGGAAGACCCATTTGCCTGTTGATGGGCCATCAGGATATGCAGGGCACACCTCAGCTCCCTTTGTGTGACTGTCTAGATGTAATGCACGAAGCCCAGCTGTCACCCTAACCCAGACGTGTATTCTAGGGACAGGCAGAGGCACAGATTGGTTAGAGTAAGAAAACGCTAACTTTCTAAAAGTGGCATTTTCAGACCTGCAATTTAAAAAACAATTTCACTAAAGGATGTATTTTTAAATTGTGAGTCCAGAGACACCAAATACCAATTTTCTATCCGCTCCCAATTGGAAAATACACATGTAAAGTGTTACAAGGCAGCTCCAATGCTGGCCTATGGGAGAGACAGGCCTTGCTGTAGTGAAAAACGCATTTAGAAGTTTGTCACTTCCAAAACATTGTAAAACCCAATGAGTGCATGTCCTACCTTTTACCTACATTGCACCCTGCCCTTTGGGCTACGTAGGACCTACCTTAGGGGAGCCTTACATGTATCAAAAGGGAAGGTTTGGGCCTGGCAAGTAGGTGAACTTACCACGTTGAAATGACAGTTTAAAACTGCACACACAGGCTTTGCAGTGGCAGGCCTGAGACAGGTTTGAAGGACTACTGATGTGAGTGGCACAATCAGTGCCACAGGCCCACTAGTAGCATTTGATTTACAGCCCCTGGGCGCATGTAGTGCACTGCACTAGGGACTTATCAGTAAATCATATATGCCAGTCTTGGAGAAACCAAAAGCCTTTACATTTTAGATAGGGAGTACATGCAATTTAGCACTGATTAGCAGTGGTAAAGTGCAGAGAGTCCTAAAACCAGCAAAAGCAAAGTCAAAAACAAATGAAGAAGGCAAATAATTTGTGGATAACTCGGCAAAAAGGGCCAGGTCTAACAGGAATGTTTCTACTAATGGTGCAAACACAGTCACCTGTGTGATCCGCTGAGTCTCATCATTTTTATAGATTAGGGAATACCTGAAATGGTGTTAATGCAGCTCGTTCCCATAACTGGAGTAGGGACTATATGAAAGCAGTCTTTTTGTTCACTCACAGGGTGAAATATAACAACGGACTTAGTATTGAAATTGGGCATATAAAGAAGGATCGAGAAAACTTTAGCAAGCTGAAGGATGCTTGCAAATATTCGGTGTACAACTGACATGACTATAGGACTGAAGAAATCACTTATCCCTGGAAATACATTCCGTCTGCAGGTGCCAGGTCACAGAGGTGGCTTCAAAGGGCCTACCCTATCCGTCAAATCTGGACTGGCCCACCCATTTTTCTTTGTGTTCAGTACTTTTGCACCACCCTGGGCAGATCCTACTCCCCTCTCACCATGGCAACCAAAATATACATTGATTAATACATGACTGTTTCACCAACCAGCAATAAGTGATAATGATTCAGGCTGACTCTGGCGACTCCCTCTCCTAATCACATCCCTTGCTTCGCAGGTCTCTGCAGAGGGACAGCCCTTGGCAAACCTTTGCCTTGGAATGGCTAGCTCGATATAGAGATGAATTGTTCTGCGCCAGCCTCCTTAGCTGACTCAGATGTTTGCTTGGAGTACATTGAAAGGCTTTGTGCATTCCTTTAAATTATCACACTTTTGGAGTCGATGATTACACCAGGGGAGTCCGTCGTTCTGATGCCTGCTTGGGAGGGGCAACTTAGAAAGTGGGGCAACTCGGAATTCTCTAAGTTAGACATGAGCACCAGACGGCTCATTACTTATTTATTAATTCAAATCATATTAATTAGCATGGACCCTGTCACTGGGGCTTCAGCGTTTTAAACAGAACCAATTCAACATTACACAGACTTCAATAACATCAACATGCTATAAGAGGCGGAAATGAAAAAGATAACAATTAGAGGGTCGACTTAGTTAGAAAGTTAGAGGTTACAGAAGTGTTGTTTCAAGTTCTTTCTGTAAGAAAAGTGGTTTTAATTAAGTCGTATGTACTCAGAAGGCTGGCCTACAGAGGTATTTCCAGAGTTAGGAGACTTTTATTTCTTGCCCACCTGGGACATCCAGGGAGTGGGAGTTTCTCTTAGATATGAAGACAGGCCTTCGCGACTAGCTCTATGAGTTACGCAAACAATTTTGGAATTTACTATAGCCCTTTGAGGGAGCCAGTTTAGGAGTATAGGTGGGAAGTCATCTGATTATTTAGTGACCAACCTAGCTGCTTCATTTAGGATCGCTCTGAGTAGGGCAGTGCCCAGATTGAGAGGCCTTCAATAACTCTGTCCACCGTTCAGCTGCTCTGAAGTCTGATGTTGGGGTGGACGGTTTGGGTTTTCTGAAGTTTAGCTGGTATGAGGCAGCATTGGCTATGTGTTCGACCAGTTTCAATTCTGCTTGATTATCAGAGAAACTAAACTACTGTTAGTAGCGAGGGGTGCTGGGGGGTCTCCAGAGGTAGTTAGGTGTTCATGGGAAAAGGACAGTGATGTTTAGTTATACATCGTCAATGAAGACACATAGGGGCATATTAGCAAGAACGGCGTTAAAATTATCGCCGCTTTAGCGGCAGGAAACTGCCGCTAAAGCGGCGATAATGGGCTTGATAATATGCCCTTGAGAATTCCAATAGAAGCCCAGGATCACAGCAGAACATGGGCTTCTATTGGTATTCTCAAGGGCATATTATCAAGCCCATTATCGCAGTTAAAGCGCTGATAATTTTAACGCCGTTCTTGCTAATATGCCCCATAGTTTATTTATTTTTGAATCAGTGAGGTTGAAGATGGTTCGAAAATGATCTTTCCTCATTCCAATGGAAATGAAATAAATACACGAGTCAACAGCATTACAATAATAATTAAGTCACTACCAATTGAAGAGAAAAGCTTATTCCTGAGTAATTCTATGTACAGTGCAAAGAAGGGACACCTTCCTGCACAAAAACAATCACTACATGCATTTTCCTCTTTCAATGCGTGCTGTAGAATGCAGGCGCAGGGTAAGGATTGCGATGATGTGTGAGCCGACTTCCATGTTTAAGCTGCAGCTTTGACACGTAGCATCTTCCTCTAAGATTCAGAGATCTGTGAGCGGCCATTTATTGTTCGTACAGTGATACAGTGGAAGAATAGGGGACCAGAGTAGGGCGAATGCCATTCCAATACTATGCCTAGCACTAACCCATTTAAACTGGTAGAGAGTTGAGAACAGACTACTACTACTTCTAACAACAATGATAATAAAAATAATACTATAATAATTATTATAATAACAACAATAATAATAATAGCAGTAAATAATGCAATAAAATGAGAAAATAAAAATAAGAACTTGTTATTAACTATACTATAATTAACATTAAAATGTTATTAATAATAAATGAAGGTTTTATGATGATTATCATTAGTATTATGTATATTATGAGTGTTGATTCTTATTGTTATTACTAACAATATAACACTACTAATGATAATATTAATAATAATAGCATTTATAACTTTATTAGTAAAATAATAATTGGTATCATTTTAATGAAGATGGTGATTATGCTAATACGAATAATTACTTTGTAATTCAAACTGAATTATGTCTAGGCTCTTGACCAATAGCTGTTATTGATATCCATCTCAATTGTACACATTTTATTGACGTCTGATAGATAGAAGACTCACACTGCCCTGCTTGTTAGGTCTTGGCTAGACAGTGCATGTGTTGTCCCGAACAGATATGTGTTTAATCTTTGGGCTTAAGCCCACCCACAGGCTTCCCATTTGCTCGCTCCATTGTCTGTCTCATATTCTTTGTCACCATTTTTCCTCGAGATGAATGGTTATCCCTCTTCTTGTGTTTAGCCCTCCCCGGGAGCATGGCCAAGTACTTTTTATAAATATCCACTGTTCCAGTTTTTATGTCCATTTTAGGGCATACTTTCTTTTTCTTTTTCATCACTTTAAAAAGTGCTCGTGCTTTTACCAGCTCCATCTCTTCCCACCCACCCTGTCCACAGATCACCCTCTCCAACTCCCCATCAATGTTTTTCTCTTCGATGCTGCGTTCCATTTCCCCCACCTCCTCCCTCCCATCTCAGCTTGCTCTCTTGCTCCTCCTGGTGATTGTTCCATCCACAAATCACCCCCTCCCCATCACCGTCACTACTTTAAACTCCCATTGTAGTCTGTTTCGTTCTAGTGAGTGGTGGTGTTTTGCCTTTTAATGTCCTGTTAGTGTATAGTTGGCAGGCTGATTGGAGTATGTGTACACGGCTGCTATTACATGACACACATGCAGTCTCTGTTTATTTTATGCATGTGTGGGTACTAGGTGTGTGTGCATGTTTACACCATATGTGGTCATTCAGCAATGGTGTTTTAGCTGGAAAATCAGACCACAAGTGAATCAGGTATACGTTATCATAGGGCATGTCAGAGCTTCTAAAGTACCTGTGACTTCTGCTGTAATTGCATAGCCATGTTTCTCCTGTGCAAAATGATGGAACTGTTCGTGTCTCACCTTGTTGCTTCTCATTTCATAGGGTGGACTCTGTTTCTTAAAATTTCTCCAGTCGGGACACTTTCTTACGTTTTCTGCACTTATCGGTGAAGTGTTTCCCTGCGCCATTGTTGCTTAACTTGAATTCTCTTCAAAGGAGCCATGCTGAGCCTTGATGTCATCAAGGTCTGCCTGCCCCTCAGTGTCCTTGGCAAAAGTAATTTTTTAAGGTGGTTGGCGATGCGATGTATTTCTTCATGTTCACTACTGTAAACCAGCCTAACCCTGTGATTCTTTCTATTTCTTTGTGTGCAGTTTTATATACTGCTAACTCAACCTCAAGGTAGTGGAGCGATTTACATTAGTACCAGTTACTTTTTTTGTGCATTTTTATATTTCGTCAACACCACCCGAAGGTATTGGAGCTCTTCACATTTGCACCAGTTCTTTTACACAACCACAAGGACACATTCATTTTTGTAGGCACAGGGAGATTAAGTTATTTGCGCAGAATCAAGAATGTTAAGCGGAGCCCGAAACTCAAACCCGGTTTCCCAACTCCATAGTTGGCAGCTGTGGCCCTTATGCCACATCCTCTCCCAAGAGGGGGCCACATCGTCTCCCTAGCCTTGGTCTCATTTCCACATTTTGTGATTACGGTCAAATCACTTAATCTCCCCATGACAGCCCGCATTTGCTGGGGGCTGCCTGACCACCTCCCGACCGTCACTGATTGCTCCGCTGAACTCCATTGCACAGATCCTCTCCTTCCCGACTCTGCTATTCAAATTTGGGGTTTTTTGTGCAGTTTTATGTAGCGCCAACACCGCCTGAAGGTATTGGAGCATTTTACATAAGCACCAGTTACTTTTGTTGTGTGCAGTTTTATATAGCGCCAAACACTACCCAAAGGAATTGAAATGCTTTAAATTAGCACCAATTAATTTGCACAAGGACACGTTCATTTTTGTAAGCACAGGGAGATTAAGTGATTTGCCCAGAATCAAGGATGTTAAGCCAATGCCAAAATCAAACTTGGTATCTCAGCTCCCGTGTCAACAGCTCTGCCCTTATGCCACATCCTTACCCAAGAGTGTGCCACTTTGTCTCCCTAGCCTCAGCCTTAGTTACACAGTTTGTGATTACGGCCAAATCACTTAATCTCCCTGTGGCTGCCAGCATTTGCTCTTGGTTGCCCGTCTACCTCCCGCCCCTCGCAGCTTGTCCCCGCTGAACTCAGTTGCACAGATCCTCTCCTCCACTGACTCTGTTTTTCACATTTTTTGTGTGCAGTTTTATGTAGCGCCAACACCACCTGAAGGCATTGGAGCGCTTTACATAAGCACCAGTTACTTTTTTTGTGCAGTTTTATATAACGCCAATACCACCCGAAGGTATTGGAGCACTTTAAATAAGCACCAGGTACTTTTTTTGTGCAGTTTTATATAGCGACAACACCACTCGAAGGTATTGGAGTGCTTTAGGTTAGCACCAGTTAGTTATTTTGTGTAGTTCTACATAGCCCGAACACCACCCGAAGATATTGGAGCGCTTTATGGGGCATATTCACAAGGACTTATCGCTTAGTTAGCAGCACTTTATCGCCGCCAAAGAGGTGATAAATTCATCGCACTATTCACAAGCTGGTGCTAACAGCCGATATCACCAGTTTACCCGCGATAGCAGCCGCAAAAAACATCGCCACGGATGACACCGGCAACTAACGCTAATGAGATGCAGAGTAGGCGTTCCAGTGCAAAAAGCCGCAGAAACACCACTTCCCAACATTCTCAACGACCAGCCAGATCAGCGATAAGATTCAAAAACATGCGATAAGGCACGTTAGCAGCATGGATTTAACACCTGCTCCTACCTGGTGTTAAGTCGGACGACAACCTGCACCATAAAAGGGAGCCCAGCCCACAGCCACACCAGAAGAACAACAGATGCCATGGAGCTAATGATCATGCAGCTCGGAGCCCCAAGAGGGCCACAACACCCACCGCCGCCAGGCCCCCCACCCACCCCCAGGACCCCCCCCCCGGACTACCACACCGGCAGTGGGGTATGTGACGTGCTAGGCCCCTTTGATTGGCAGGGTCACATGTCCTGTGACGCCTGTGCTGGATGGGTGTGGTGTGGGTCTGAACGAGCCCTCAGGGAGTGGCCGTGGCATGCTGACGACCAGACCAGTGATCAGCAGATCACTAAAGGGACGACCTGGGACATTTATCGTTGTCGTCCCCCCCTGTAAGCGTAAGCGGAGAGGACTGGCCTGGCGTATGGCAGGCCAGCGTAGGGGTGGGAACAATGAACCCCGGGCTCTGGCCGTGCTCCAGTTCTGGGCTGGACATGGAAGTAACTGATGCGTGTGTCCCTGTTGTAGTGACTATGCCACCCGGACCGCAATCTGCACTGTTGCACCCTGTCACTCAAGTTCCACGACATGAGCAACATGGACGTCAGGGGGAATCTCTCACCCTACATTCAACCATACTCACATACGTGAATGATCAAAGGCATGACACATCTGTGTGATTCTGAATGTTTAATTCACATCCAGTGGAGTGTTGCAGCTGGAGCAGTACAGGGCCATGCAAACCCCACTTCACATTATTGGCCCGTGGCGGGCCAGCCAGAGTCCTTCAGGTAATGACAAGTACATCGGAAGGGGAAGAGTTCAGTCCGCAGTCTGATCGCTGTGTCATTGGTAACCAAACAGGAGATGGCAGTCCATGTCGAGGTCCAAGGTGAGTGTCGCAGAGTGTATCGGGGGACAGTGGAAGGTGATGATGCAAAGGGCAGGACCAAGCAGAAACCCGCCATTTTGCGGAGATGAATGTTACTGCCTCCTCCTTACCAGTAAGGTTGGTTCACCCGTATCTTCGTCCTCTGATGGCACATGTGCCTCACACGTGGGTGGTGGTCGGTTGCCTGCCGCACTGTGAGGCACTGAGACATCAGGGGGCGAAGATGTGGATGTAGAAGCTGCAGCAGCACTCATCTGAGCAAGGCCTTGGGGCAGCAATGCCATGACGATGTACTGCAGGGCATTGAAGGCCCCAGCCACATCCCGCTGGTGTGCAGCCATGGCAGCCATCCTGTCCGCCCTCATCCACATCATGTTCTCCATGAGCCCCCGCATCTGTCCCAACTCCCGGCAGACATCGCTGGAGCCACTCTGACTGGACAGTTGTTCTTGTCTCAGTATCATGACTCCAGCGATGTCAGCCATGGATCGCTGGAGAGCATGGAGCGGACTGTGGGTGTCCGTTAGGGACTGAAAGTGGTCCTTGATGGGAATCAGACACCCATATATGGCATCAAGTTTGGCTGCCATGCGGTCGAACCCCACCCGCACCTGATCAGCCACCTTCTCCTGGCACTCCAACACACGGTGTTGGAAGGCCATGTGTTGTTCGTGGGGGTCCTGGGAGTCAGCCGTGGTGGTAGGTGCTTCCTGCTGTGTGGTCTGTGCATGGGGTAGGGTTTCCTTGATGCAGCTGGGCTGCCCTGCTCCTGGGCGTGGGGTCCTGAGGGTGTTCATGAGCTGTTGGAGGGTGTCAGGGTCGATGGTGGTGTCGTCCTCTTCGTCATCAGTGAAGAGAGGTTGGGTCTGCTCTGCAGGAGGTGTTGGTTCTCCCTCTGCAATGTGAAGGGTATATGCAGTTTAACATTGTGTTCACATGTATGTTGACGCATTGTACAAATTTACATACAGACTGCATGACAATGTACATTGTGACTGTTTGGGAGGAGCTGCCTATTTGATGCGGGACAGTGGACATTTCGAGCACATCACGGATGTGTGTTTGTACTAGTACATTTTCATCCCACGTTTCAATGCTATGCCAAATGTGATTGGCCAGTTTCTACACACAAGCGGCACCACTTGGGTCCTCTGTTCTGTTGTGAACGTGTTGCAGTTCATACCACATTGTTGTCAATGTTGATGTGCTCTGAATATTATATGTGTGTGCTGTATTTTGGGAGAGTCGCCCCTGCAGCTCTGATGTGGCTGGCCCTTATCCCTTTCAGGCGGTGTGCCTTGACTTCTGTGCTTCTACAGTGCTGAGATGTTGCATACTTGGGTAAATTGGGCTCTTGGTGGGAGTTGGGACTGTGGGGCATGGTTTGTCCGCAGGTGTGTTGTTGCGGTCAGGGGTTGTTTGTGCAGGTGGATGTGTCAGAGTGTGACCTGCTCCTTTACGGATGTGGTCCACACTCAGCCACCTCAGTGTTGTGGCGTGCAACATGTCATGGTATATTGACTGCAGCCATGCTATTCGTCATGCAGTGCCACTTGCATTGTCAGTGTGGCTCACTGACACGCCGCTTTGCTGGGTTCGGCACATGTGCATGGGTTTGTTGTGAGATTAGTGATGTGTGGGGAGTGCCCCCTCTGTGCACATTGTGGACGGGGCCCACTTGCTGTTTCTATGTGTGCTGCAGTATGCCAAGGAGATCAGGGGCATGACCCAGAGTCATTGTGGGTGTGCAGTGTGCTATTCTTGATTGTGCATGTGTGCCATTGTGCCCATCTCCCCCCGTCCCCCCAGTCCCTGGTCGTTACTCACCCTGTTGCGGTTGTGTCCGGTCCTGTTGAGCAGTGTCCGGTCCCCCAACTCCTTCCACCGTCTCCCCACTGATGACTGTGGACACCATTTCCTCCATGTCATCCAGCTCCTCATGTGGCGCTGGACTCCCACCTCCAGTCTGCATTGCTGCCTTCTGGTTGTTGGCGAGTTTCTGCTTGGTTTTGCGCTTGACATCATTCCAGCGCCTCTTGACCTCTTCCATTGTCCTCCTCAGCAATCTGACTGCATTCACCTTGTCCAGGATGGACTGACATGTTGCATTTTTGGTTGCCAATGACACAGTGGAGGTGGCGAACAGTTGTTGATGGTGTTCTACCACCTCCGTGATCAGGATCCTGTTTTCCTGCCGACTGAACTTCGTCTTCCTCTTCTTCTTGTCCTTGCCCTTCCCTGTCCCCGGGGTCCCAGGCTGGACCTCCGTGGGGCTTGTGGGGTTCTGGCCGTCCTCTGTACCTGCTCCGGCTGCCTCCATTGTGCTTCGCTGTGGTTCGATTTTGTTTGTGGTTTTTTTTTCTGCTTTTATGGTGATTTTTCCCGCCTGACGTGTGTGATTTGCAGGTCTGGCGCTGCTTTTCGCTGATTGTCTTATCGCGATTGGGCCCATCGCAACTTTTTTCACATTCGGCTTTGGATTTTTATCGCCGTCCCGGTGAGTTACTCGCGGTCATTTTTCGCGTTATCGCGAAACTATCGCATGTTACCGCCGTGTTGGGTATACGACGTTAATACGGTGTTATTTTCCCGCAATAGACTGCGATGTGAGAAGTTGCGTTAAGCGAATTTGGCGATAGTTAACACACGTTCTTGAGAATATCCCCCTATATTTGTTACTTTACGCAAGGACACATTCATTTTTGTAGGCACAGTGAGATTAAGTGAGTTGCCCAAAATCAATGATGTTAAGCCAACGCTGAAATAGTCAGCAGCTCTGACCCTTACGCAACATCCTCTCCCGAAAGGATGCCATATCATCTCCCTAGAATCAGTACCACATTTTGTGATTATGGATAAATCACTTAATCTCCCTGTTTCCAAACACAACAAGCATTGGCAAAGCCAGTAGGTTTTGCCTGTGCAAAATCTATTGATTTTAGGTCTCGATGAGATGTGCTGTGTTCTATCTGTGGGCTTACAGGCTGCCATTCTCCTATCATTGGTAAACTTCAGCGTCGCTCTCATTTTCCCTGAAACCCTTCATCATGGCATGTGGGAGTCGTGCTCCCTTCTTGTGTTTGGCCCTACTATAGCGCATGGACCAAATACATGTATCCTTAAACTGCTTCCAGTTAACGCAGCAATTTTCTCTTTCTTTTCTAGCACTCCATAGGAGTATTTGTGTTTTTAGGCCATCTCCCTTGAGAACATAAGCGCATGCTACTAAATGCAAGCACGTGTACATAAAGGAATGCATTTCTTAAAAAGTTGTTAAAACACAAACAGCACTTGTTTATTTTATTTTTCACGATCGGATGGTATTGAAGTGCTCGTCTGTCCTCCGTCTTGCCATGGCGCGAACAGGAGCTGATGGTATTGGAGCGCTTTACGTGTTTACCAGTTACATTTCACAATGACACATTCATTTTTGTTGCTTGCCCTGCTTCAATTAAGGTATATTTTCCCCCTTTATTGTTGATTCCTCCTGCCCTTTCTCATCATTGCTTGCCCATCTACCCATCTCCTCCTTCTTCCCTGCTTGACCCATTCACCCACTACCTCCTTCGTCGCAGCTGCTTTTGTTATTTTTATTATCACAAAGAGACAAGAGTGACCCATACGTCCTTGCGAACTGGGTATTGCTATTTTAAGTAGGAGAACAACGTCCACAAGAAACTCATTTGTATCATTAGATATACTTTCTTGCAAGTAATAATTTTATCTTGCGTGATTTAAACATAACCAGAAAAATGAGAAATTAAACCACAATCAATTAGGCCTATTACTTTTGTTGCAGAGTTTTTAGGAACCCACAGACCAATTATTTTAGCTGTACCCACTTCAGCCGAAGTGAGTATAATTTATTTTGCATGAATAGTGTTTAAAAAAAAAGAGACATAAACATTTCAATTGTGTATCTACACTATATACATTTCTACTATTTGATGTGACTTTGTGACCCCAGTGAAGTGACCATAACCAAAGAAGTGAAATAAACGTAGGGCTATACAAGACTGGTGACACTGGTTATTGGTAATTTGATAAGGGAAGACTTTTTCGGGTATAGTATATTTAGTTTTCAAAACCGAATTAAAATTCGCGGGGGCTCCTCCTCTTTCAGTTGTCAACGACGTTTCGATCCTCTCGTGTTACGTGGTCTCTTCAGGATGGGAATTCTGGGGACTGGAGGGTGGACATGGTATTAATGACAGTGTAGACATAGTACAGTGGGAATTAAAACTGTGGGCTTGGAGGTAAGAGCATGAGTTGCTTACCCAGCAGCACTGTGAAAGTGCTTGAGGTGCAGGAATCTTCCTAGTATGAGTATTCACAGTAACACAGGGTTACTGTAGGTCCTAACAATAAAGTAATAGCTTAATAGTGTACAATGATTACTGGTGGGTATCAACCACATCTACAAGTCTAGCGCAGATATTAACACAAAGCTGCTACTCACTGATATATGAAACGGTGAAGAAATAATTCAGTTATTCAGGATTGTCATCATGATTCTAAATATAACCAGGAGAGTCTGGAGTTAGACTTAAAACAACGAAAAACATGTATTTTTTGTACAAGATAGCAAGAGGTTTGAAACTCTACTCACCATCTGCAAGCCCTTGCGCCACCAGTGTGTCACTTTTAATATGGAGAAAAGTGGTGCTGCATTGGTGCAAGGGGGTTGTAAATAAGCCAGAATGTTTGTATAGCAGAGCTCAATTATTTGATCACAATTCCATGCTCCTTGGGATATTAATTTCTGGTAAAACAGTTTCCCAATAGAATTCCGCACTGATGTACTCAAGAGACCACAAGTGCCTTATTTCCACTAGACGATTATAATTGAGTTTTTCCTTCATGCAAGGTCATTATATTTCTGAATGAATCAGTGGTGGGTATGACAATGGATAAAGTAGTGCTTCACAATTGAAGGAATTAGAAGCAGGGTCTTTCATAGCAACAGATACATGGTAAACTAACGCATTCGAAATCCTAAACAGGCAGATGCATAAAGTCTGGGTCAAACCAAGGAATGGGTGGCAGATTGAGTAGCTTTTGTGTCAGAAAATACAACAGGCCTTAGATACGCAATCCACACTCACAGTGACATCATGGAGGTGATGCCTGCCCGTTGATAGTAACTTCCATGGTGGTCGAGTCGCAGATTGGGAACATCATTTCATTTCATACAAGGTCCAGTAAATCTCTGTGGAAACATTTGCCCATGGTATAAGTATCCCCCAGCTCAGATGATCATTGACATAGCTGTCCAGCCAAGGAGACATTTCCAGTAACGTCTCCAGACTTTTCTCATTTACATCTTGCATTTACTGCTTACATCTGAGGCGTGACAGCCCAACCTAGATGAAAGGGTTGGGTTAACCCTCTGTTGAAAATGTTTCGTTGGACACTGGACAGTTTGCAACCCATTATAACTATTCCTTTTACTCTAAAATCATTGATCTCATTGAAGGAGTGGCGGCAGTGCAGTACAAGGACCGTCTGGAATCAAACAACAACTTGGATGGTTTGCAACCTGACTAAAGACCAAGGAGGAGCACAGAGTTAGACCTTGTACAAGAGCAAACTATCTGCTGCAAATCTTAGATGGAGAAGCCACTATTCTGATACGATTGACATTGTCAATGGCCTTTGGCACCCTTAAATAAATTGCTCTTTTAGATTATCTAAATTTAGTGGGAAGAACACATGGGTGGAAAGAGCCTGGTATTTCTCCATCTTACCACAGGGCCTTAGCATCAACTGCATTGTTCAAGTGATGTGCCTGTAGCTGTGACTGTTTTCATCTTTGTGCAAATGACACAAGGGGTGTTTACGCAGCCTAGGGACATTCTGTATGATGTCACCGAGCTGCAGTCGACCTGTGTACAAGTTAGGAAATGGATGAAAATGAGCTTGGTTAAAGTGAATTATACTAATACCCAGATTTTATTCTGGAACTCTGATTAGAAGCTTTTTGATTAGCTGTAATTATTGCTTTAAACTTGATGACTTTCTTAATGTTCCAGACAGCACCGTAAAAACTTCTTTCTGCCTTCTGTGATGCCTCTCTGACAAGAAAACTCAGGTTCTTGATTAGCGAGCTCATCTACTACTGCCTGAGAATTTTGGGGGTTTATCGTATTATTGTCAGTGAGCTACAAACGATTGGACAATTGTTGGACCAAAATTAGATCGCTGACTTGCAGAAAATAGATTATTTTGCAAGGCGGCACCACTTCCAATATAAAAAAAACATAGGGGCATATTCTCAAGGACTTATCGCCGATTTATCGGCACTTTAGCGCAGCTAAAGTGGTGATAGATTTATCGCCCTATTCTCAAGCTGGTGCAAACTGCCTATATCGACAGTTTTCCAGCGATAGCTGCCGCAAAAAACATCGCCACGGATGAGAGCGACAACTAACGCTAATGATATGTAGAGTAGGCGTTCCCGTGCAAAAACACACGAAAACACCACTTCGCGATATTCTCAACAACCAGCCAGATCGGCAAAGCGATCCAAAAACAGGCGATAAGGCGCGTTAGCAGCAGGGATTTAACACCTGCCTATTACTGGTGTTAAGCAGGATGACAACCTGCAGTAGAAAGGGAGCCCAGCCCAGAGCCACATCTGAAGACCAACAGATGCCATGGAGCCAATGATCATGCAGCTTGGAGTCCCAAGAGGGCCACAACACCCACCGCCACCAACCCCAGGACCCCCCCCCCCCAGATCACCCACCTGGACTACCACCTAGGCAGCGCAGAAGAAGACAGCGGACGTTACTAAAACACACCAGCCTCAGACACTCAACGCCAGAGGATGTCATTGCCCACTACAGGCTCAAAAGGACAACCATCCTCCGCATCCTGACCCACATTGCCCACAGGCTGACGGTACCAACACAGCGGACAACCAACATCCCTCTGCAGACAAAGCTGCTGGCTGTGCTGCACCTGTTGGCCTCTGGTACCTTCCAACCAACAACTGCCAGAGTCAGAGGAGTCTCACAGGCAGCCCTATCAAACTTCCTCACACATGTTTTGGATGCATGTCCACAAAAGCAACGGCGGGCCCCTGTATCCGCACCACACGCTAGTTCCAATTCGTAGTGTTCCTGCGCAACCAAACCCAACGCCAGCCGTTGCTTGATGCCTCTGTGCTCCAATCAATCAATCAATCAATCATGTCACTTATAAAGCGCACTACATACCCGCGAGGGTCTCAAGGCGCTGGGGGAAGAGGGGGGTGGTGCTGCTACTGATCGAAGAGCCAGGTCTTGAGGAGTCTTCTGAAGGCCAGTAGGTCTTGGGTCTGTCGGAGGTTGGTGGGGAGGGTGTTCCAGGTCTTGGCGGCGAGGTGGGAGAAGGATCTGCCGCCGGCGGTCGTTTTCCGGATGCGGGGGACTGTGGCGAGGGCGAGGCTGGTCGAGCGGAGCTGGCGGGTGGGGGTGTAGAAGCTGAGTCGTCTGTTGAGGTAGGCTGGTCCGGAGTTGTGGAGTGCTTTGTGTGCGTGGGTGAGGAGCTTGAAGGTTATCCTCTTGTTGACAGGGAGCCAGTGCAGGTCTCTCAGGTGGGGTGTGATGTGGCTGCGTCGGGGGATGTCGATGATAAGACGTGCAGAGGCGTTCTGGATGCGTTGCAGCCGTCTCAGGAGCTTAGCCGTCGTTCCTGCGTAGAGGGCGTTTCCGTAGTCCAGCCTGCTGGTGACGAGGGCCTGGGTGACTGTTTTTCTTGTTTCAGTGGGGATCCACTTGAAGATCCTGCGGAGCATTCGGAGGATGTTGAAGCAGGATGAGGAAACGGCGTTGACCTGCTTAGTCATGGAGAGGGTGGGGTCGAGGATGACCCCTAGGTTGCGTACGTGGTCGGTGGGTGGCGGGGCTGTTCCCAGTGATGTTGGCCACCAGGAGTCGTCCCAGGCTGAAGGGTTGGAACCAAGGATGAGGACCTCCGTCTTGTCCGAGTTCAGCTTCAGGCGGCTGGTCCTCATCCATTCGGCGACGGCCTTCATTCCTTCGTGGAGGTGGGCTTTGGCGGTGTGAGGGTCTTTGGTGAGGGAGAGGATCAGCTGGGTGTCGTCGGCGTAGGAGATGATGTTGAGGTTGTGCTGTCGGGCGACGTGGGCGAGGGGTGCCATGTAGATGTTGAACAGCGTTGGGCTGAGGGAGGAGCCTTGGGGTATGCCGCAGATGATCTTGGTGGCCTTGGATCGGAAGGGTCCAACATTGTAGTTACTGAAATGGGGGTGCACCAGGTCATGAAGTCCAGTAGTCAACAGTAGTGTAAAAACAGTTCTTCATTACAAATACATAAATCAACAATACGAAAAGCTCAGCCAACGCGTTCCATTTCCAACGGGGAACTTCATCAGGGCAACGTGTGGATTCAATTAACTGCATATGCTGCGGGAACTCCCCAGTACAATTCCATATTCCGAAAGTCAGAATTCAGAAACCTGTTGGATAAATGGTGACAATGGTCAAGCGTCCGTATAGTCACAAACGTAATCTGGTACAGTGTATTGCACTTGGACAAACCGGAATGCTAACAGGTATGATACATCCTGCATAAAAAGACCGTAACAGAAGTTCGTGTGGTCGTAACCTTCGTAGGAAAGAAAAGGAAGGTTACGACCACACAAACTTCTGTTACGGTCTTATTATGCAGGATTTATCATACCTGTAAGCATCACGGTTTGTATCAGCTTGATACCCCTGCACCTTCACTTCCCCCACACTGCGCAGGAACAGCTGGTGACCAAGCAAGGGAACTACGCCATAGCTGGCTTCCTGCATGTGTTGGGGGCAATTGACTGCACACATGTACTACTTGTGCCCCCTGCCGACACTGCACACAATAACCGCAACAGAAACCACACGCATTCCATCAATGTGCAGGCAAAAGTGGACCACCGGGGCCTGTTCACGAATGTCGTCGCAAACGTCCCAGGCAGTGTGCATGATTCCTACATCTTCCGCAAGTCCATCACCAACCAGCGCTTTGAGGATGGCACCTATGGAAATGCACTGCTCGTCGGTAAGTACCAACTGAATACACCACACACCGCAACTCCACAATCATACAACTCACAACTGTGGGAATTGCCACGTTACAAAATCACATACAACATGCCAATCAACATGCCCAACTACCAGACACGACAACACAAGTAACTGTGGTAACCGTGGCCAGCCATGTAGACAAGCCATCCACGGCATGGCACCTCTGCCACACAATTGCAGAATGTGGGGAGAGGTGGGAACCAAGTATGTGCGAAGGAGGCAAGTGACCCATCAATAAGAATGTACACAATGCCAAGTGTGGCGGTGATGTGCTGGACAGACTTCAGTATGCAGAGCACAGACATGTCCCTGTGGACATATACTGCTGGTGTTTGTAGTGTTGTGGACCGTGGACGCAAACAGGTTACCTCAGGCAATGTGGAAGACCTTGGACATGTAGCTTTGTAGTCCCCCCCTGTAAGCGTGAGCGGAGTGGCCTTGGCCGGCGTATGTCGTGAATAAATAGCCCGGGGCTCTGGGCGTGGTTCAGTTCCGGGATGGCCACCAAAGTAACTACTGCATGTGTCTCTGTGTCCGCCATATCCTGTCCATAGGCCTACACACACGTGGCCAACCACCTTCAACGGCCAGATTTACACTGGAGACGAGGTGGCTACGTCCCAAGCCAACCCGTGCACATCCCGTCATCGCATGCAGGGTCGTGTCTGCCAGGGCAGCGCCCCCCACCCAGCCACAAGGCCACCGCCGAAACCGGTGGTGCCTGTGCGATCCTGTGCGCCTGCTGCACCCCAGCCCTGGTCCCCAGACCGGTCTGCCGCCCAGCGATGACTGGCTGCCCCTGCGCACCCAGGCCTCAATGCTCACCTGCCGCCACCGGCATGTCTCCAAGAGGGCCCACCACGTGCCGGTGCAACCTCCTCAGCCGATCGCTGGATTCCGCGCCACAGGCCCCCAGCGCACCCTGCGGCACCGCACCACGGAGTCATGTGTGTGCTGACTGCTGCCTTCGGCGTACACTGCGGTCCAGCAGGGCTCTCAATTCAAATCGAATCTTGATTGGCAGGACGGCGTATCGAGGTCTACGCATCCTCGCAGGCTGCACACACGCTCAGCTCTTCAGGTGCCCCTACCTCAGTCCACCGCAAGTCACCGTCCCGTGGCAGTAGGCCCGTGCCGGCCGCAGTGCATCGGGTGCCACCAACTCTGTGCACCGCAAGTCATCGTCCCATGGCGGTAGGCCCGTGCCGGCCGCAGTGCATCGGGTGCCACCAACTCTGTGCACCGCAATTCATCGTTCCGTGGCAGTAGGCCCGTGCCGGCCTCAGTGCATCGGGTGCCCCTACCTCAGTGCACCGCAAGTCACCGTCCCGTGGCGGTAGGCCCATGCCGGCCGCGGTGCATCGGGTGCCACTAACCCAGTGCGCCACAAGTCATGGACCCTTTATGATTGAGTCTCGTGGTGCAGACGCCATCATGTCACCTCCGGCAATGGGAAATGTGATGTGGTAGGCCCCTTTTATTGGCAGGGTCACATGTCCTGTGACACCTGTGCTGGATCGGTGTGGTGTGGGTGTAAACCAGCCCTCAGGGAGTGGCTGTGGCATGCTGACAACTAGACCAGTGATCAGCAGATCACTACAGGGAAGATCTGGGACATGTAGCTTTGTTCCCCCCCTGTAAGCGTAAGCGGAGTGGGCTGGGCTGGCGTATGCCAGTCCAGCGTAGGGGTGTGAACAATGAGCCCGGGGCTCTGGGCGTGGTTCAGTTCTGGGCTGGACAAGAAAGTAACTAATGCGTGTGTCTCTGTTGTAGTGTCGGCGCCACCCGGACCGCAATCGGCAATGTTGCACCCTGTGACTCAAGTCCCACAACATGAGCAACATGGATGTAAGGGGGAATCACTGACCCTACATTCATCCATACTTTCATACTTGAATGATCATAGACATGACACATCTGTGTGAATTTGAATGTTTTATTAACATTCAGTGGAGTGTTGAAGCTGGAGCAGTACAGAGCCATGCAAACCCCACTTTACATTGTTGCCCCGTGGAGGGCCAGCCAGAGTGCTTTAGGGAATGACAAGTTCATCGGAAGAGGAAGAGTTCAGTCCGCAGTCTGATGTCTGTGTCATTGGTAACCAAACAGAATATGGCAGTCTATGTCGTGGTCCAAGGTGAGTGTCGCAGAGTGTATCGGGGGACAGTGGAAGGTGATGATGCAGAGGGCAGAACCAAGCAGAAACAGGCCATATGGCGGAGATGAATGCTACCCCTTCCTTCTTACCACTAAGGCAGAATCATCCGCATCTTCGTCCTCTGATGTTTCATGTGCCTCACATGTGGGTGGTGTTGTTTTGTCTGCATCACTGTGTGGCAGTGACACATCAGTGGCCAAAGGTGGATTGTCTGCAGCACTGTGTGTCACTGACACATCAGGGGGCGGAAATGTGGATGTAGAAGCAGCAGCTCATTCATCGGCGCCAGGCCTTGTGGCAGCAATGCCATGATGAGGATCTGCAGGGCATAGAAGATCCCAGCTACATCTCGCTGGTGTGCAGCCGTGGCAGCCTTTCTTTCCACCTGCATCCGCTCCCTGTTCTCCATGATCCTCCGCATGTGTCCCAACTCCCGGCTGACATCGCTGGAGCCACTCTGACTAGACAGTTGTCCTTGTCTCAGAGTCAGGACTCCAGCGATGTCAGCCATGGATTGTTGGAGAGCATGGAGCGGACTGTGGGTGTCCGTTAGGAACTGTAAGTGTTCCCTGATGGGACTTAGACACCCACGTATGGCATCTAGTTTGGCTGCCATGAGGTCGAACCCCACCCGCACCTGATCAGCCATCTTCTCCTGGCCCTCTAACACACGGCTTTGGAAGGCCATGTGTTGTTCGTGGGGGTCCTGGGAGACAGCTGTGGTGGTGGGTGCTTCCTGCTGTGTGGTCTGTGCAGGGGGTGAGGTCTCCTCGATGTAGCTGGGCTGCCCTGCTCCCGGAGGTGAGGTGCCGAAGCTGTCCATGAGCTGTTGGAGGGAGTCGGTGTCGAAGGTGTGGAGGTCCTCTTCGTCATCAGTGAAGAGATGTTCGGTCTGCTCTGCAGGTGGTGTCGATTCTCCCTCTGCAATGTGAAGGGGAGATGCAGTTTTTGTGTTCACATGTATGTTGACACATTGTACAAGTTTACATACAGACTGCATGACAATGTACATTGTGACTGTTTGGGAGGAGCTGCCTATTTGATGTGGGACAGTGGACATTTTGACAACATCACGGATGTGTGTTTGTACTTGTACATTATCATCTCACATTTCCCTGCTATGCCAAATGTGATTGGCCAGTTTCTACACACAAGCGGCACCAGTTGTGTCCTCTGTTCTGTTGTGAACGTGTTGCAGTTTGTACCACATTGTTGTCAATGTTGATGTGCTCTGAATGTTATGTGTGTGTGCTGCATTTTGGGAGAGTCACCCCTGCAGCTCTGATTTTGCTGCCCCTTATCCCTTTCAAGCGGTGTGCCTTGACTTTCGTGCTTATACAGTGCTGAGATGTTGCATACTTGGGTAAATTGGGCTCTTGGTGGGAGTTGGGACTCTGGGGCATGGTTTGTCCGCAGATGTGTTGTTGACGTAAGGGGTTGTTTGTGCACGTGGATGTGTCATAGTGTGACCTGCTCCTTTACGGATGTGGTCCACACTCAGCCACCTCAGTGTCGTGGCGTGCAACATGTCATGATATATTGCCTGCAGCCATGCTATTCGTCATGCAGTGTCACTTGCATTGTCAGTGTGGCTCACAGACACGCCGCTTTGCTGGGTTTGGCACATGTGCATGGGTTGGTTGTGAGATTGGTGATGTGTGGGAAGGGCCCCCTCTGGGCACATAGTCGACTGGGGCCTACTTGCTGTTTCTAGGTGTGCTGCAGTGTGCCAAGGGGATCAGGGACATGATCCAGAGTCATTGTGGGTGTGCACTGTGCTATACTTAATTGTGCATGTGTGACATTGTGCCCATCTCCCCCGTCCCCCCAGTCCCCGGTCGTTACTCACCCTGTTGCTGTTGTGTCAGGTCATGTTGAGCAGTGTCCGGTCCCCCAACTCCTGCCACCGTCTCCACACTGATGACTGTGGACACCATTTCCTCCATCTCATCCAGCTCCTCCTGTGGTGCTGGACTCCCACCTCCAGTCTGCATTGCTGCCTTCTGGTTGTTGGCGAGTTTCTGCTTGGTTTTGCGCTTCACATCATTCCAGCGCCTCTTGAGCTCTTCCATTGTCCTCCTCAGCACTCCGACTGCATTCACCTTGTCCACGATGGACTGCCATATTTCATTTTTTGTTGCCAATGACACAGTGGAGGTGACAAACAGTTGTAGATGGTGTTCTATCATCTCCGTTATCAGGATCCTGTTTTCCTGCGGACTGAACCGCGTCTTCCTCTTCTTCTTCTCCTTGCCCTTCCCTGACCCCGAGGTCCCAGGCTGGTCCTCCGTGGGGCTTGTGGGGTTCTGGTTGTCCTCTGTACTTGCTCCGGCTACCTCCATTGTGCTTCACAGTTGTTTTGGTTTTGTTTGTGGGGTTTTTTCTGCTTTTATAGTGATTTTTCCCGCCTGACGTGTGTGAATTGCAGGCCTGGCGCAGCTTATCGCTGATTTTTTTATCGCGGTTGGGCCCATCACCACTTTTTTCACGTTCGGCTTTAGATTTTTATCGCCGTCCCGGTAATTTTATCGTGGACATTTGACGCGTTATCGGGAAACTATCGCATGTTACCGCCGTGTTGAGAATAAGACGTTAACACGGCGTTATGTTCCCGTGATAGACGGCGATATGAAAAATTGCGTTAACCTATTTTGGCGATGATTATCACACGTTCTTGAGAATATCCCCCATACTGTGGTTAGGTGAAAACACTGCTATAACTGATTCCCTGCTTAACCAATGTCAGCCACGCATAAACAGCAGGCAATTTCCAAGAGAAATGTATGGTATGAAGTACCAAACAGTAATAAAGTTAACAAGACAATAAAAACTTCCAAAACTAACTTAGAAAAAATTAAGAATTTTGTTTAAAAAAAAAAAAAAATGCATAAGAAATACCAGAATCCAACAAGGGAACCAGAGTTATGAATTCCGCCGTTTTAAGACAAAAAGCAGCAACAAATCACAAAGTGTAATTTGAAAGTTACTATTCTTGTTCGAGAACTCATAATGATTTCAGGCAAACTGCAATGGGACTTGGGGATTGGGTAGACCAATAGTGCCACAGTGGTGAAAGTTGTACCTTTTGATTAAATGTTTTATGTCCCTCAAAATCCTCTACTATGGCCAGGCATAATGGTGAAGCTTGAGAGGGTCTATCTCATTCAGCTCATCATGCTCTGATGCCCATCATGCTTGTTACGTTCCTCAAGCTGCTGCTGAAGCCTTCAGTTTTTGTGCCAGAAAGCTCTGACTGGGACAAAGTAGTATTGCACAGTCACCTGTGGGCTACACTTGCTGCCTCACCCCAGCGCCAGGTTTTACCTTTGAGCTTAGTCCCTTTTTAGGTTTTGCCTGAGCCAGCGCGCATGCGCTGCGAGGCTTTTAGTAAGGGCTTTTAAACTCTAAACACACGCGCGTGCGTGTGCTTTTTTTTTATCACCCGCAATTGGCCTTTGCATGCATCTTTCTAAGAAAGACAGCACGCAATTGGTCCAAGGCGGGTGCATGTTCTGCCTTCTCTGTCCCCTGGCCTAGGGTGCTCGGGAGCGAGCAGTAGCGCCATCTGATTCCAATTATTGCGCCCGCGTCTTGCGGTCGCGTTAATTGGAAACAGATGGCGGTCAGTGCTGGTCGCTCTGGTTATCTTGTTTATACTGTTGGGGCATGGCTAATGGCATGATGACGGACACAGTGTACATACAAGGGGTTTGATTTTAAGCAAAATACCTTCAGGGGAATTTACGTTGACCTTGTCAATGCCTTAGTGCTAAAATTAAACACATACACATATTTGTCACCCACACACATCGAATCACGTAACCCAGTTTGGTAGCCTGAAAACTAAGACTGCATGATGAACCTGCACATGAAGTAAAGGATCATTTTCATGCTTCTTGAGTTGGAATTTTATCCTTTCCTATGTTAGTGGGGTGCCACCAGGGACGCCCACTTAATGTCCTGGTGGAGTGCTTTAATGCATTGGAGTCTATTGGAAGTGAGAGATTTGGACCATGCATATTGCAGGAGTGTGCAAATTTGCTTTCTTTTTCCCTGCCCGTAATTTTTTTCATCTCAGCTATGCAAACAGATAATCTTTCCATCTTTTCTCTTTACTTCTTCCTTCTAGTCGTTTCTCTCCGATTTTTACCTATGCCATCTTCACCATCCTTTTTCTACCGTATCTCCTCTCTCCTCCTTTTTGCCGTTTGTTACATTTTGTGATGTTACTTGCTGGTTTGCTGCCGTTCTCTCCTGTTACATGCATTTCTTGAGACGCTGCTTTTCCCTTGTTAAATGTGTTTCTCGAGACTAGGGTCTCTCGGTTTGCTTATAAAGCGCTCTGACACCCCCTTGGGTAGAGTAGTACTATAAAAAATTCTAAATAAACACGTAGAAATCTAGGCATAATGTGTAGTGGTAGTGAGATGTAGTCTTTACATGGTTGTTTATGGAACCAGTAGGTGTGTTTCAGTGTGAACAGCATGGCTTCTGACGCTTTTAATAATTGCAGTTTTTTGGACAGTGTAAACTTAAAACTTTTTCACTGGATCTTTGCAGCTTCGTTTAATGGGAGGAATTCGTAGCAGTGAGTAAAAAGTTCACACGTGTAACTGAAACATTGTCGACCTGATAAACACAATTGTGTTTGTGGTTATGTTTGTGGCAGAAAGAGTTGTGAAGCCTGCCCCCTGTGATCGCTAGGGCAACATGTTGGTGGGGAAGACCGTGACTC
Source organism: Calotriton arnoldi (assembly GCA_963921515.1). Classification (NCBI taxonomy): domain Eukaryota; kingdom Metazoa; phylum Chordata; class Amphibia; order Caudata; family Salamandridae; genus Calotriton; species Calotriton arnoldi. Next base: position 1,365,998 of record CAWUFW010000579.1, read on the forward strand.
ATGCGTCAGTTTCAGCACGTCATGTAACCTGGAGCAGCAGTGATTGACTCTCAGCTGTGCAGTGATCTGGAGAGCTCTGACCGCATGGTTGTTTTCCTGGTTTGTGGTGGACTTTTTGTCAGTCTTTCGCAAGGGAAGTAAATAGTTGTGTAAAGCACATCCAGGTCTGAGTGTGGAGTTCTTACTGTGAAATATCAAACAGTGGAGTAGTTAGAATTGTCAGATTTTTTCGACATGCATCTATGTATACAATTTAGCTGAGGCCTGTATCCACATTCATGATGAATTCGAGAGGCCTGGACATTTTATGTAGGGCTACGGCAATTAGGCGGTTCTGCTGCTGCTGTGTGTTCTGCATAATTATGGATTTGCCACGTTTGCCATCGAATCTACCAGCTACTGCATAATTTGCAGATTTCAGCTGTAACTGATCCGTAACTTAAACGGATCAAAGGTTGCTTAAGCGCGCCACAGGCGGTATCATGCAGTACAGACCATTTGCAAAGGATAACTGGCCAGTGGCCAACGTTTAGTTGTTGTGGTATTCATGTGTTAAACTGTTTCTTATGAGGCAAAACGTTTAAACAGACTATACTAATGTATGTTTAACTGCCAAAATAGTGAAGTAGTGCTGCCCCAGACTGTGCCACATAATCTCCATTTTCTTGCCACATAATTTAGTCCACTCTGCCGCATAATTTGGTCCTCAGTTGCCTCATAATTCTAGCAGACTTGCAGTACCTTTCAACGGCTGGTACAACATTGTCCTTCAAATACATATGCTGCTGACTGTACAAGCTCACATTTAATGAATCGCCTAATTGAACAATAGGTCTGTCGGCCACTGGAGTATGCCATTTTTTGTCTGTGTTCGTTATTCCTTGCCCTACTTTCTCTATCCCTACCATGGTTTCGTTTTTGGCTGACAAATGACCACAAGTTACAAGGGTGACTTTGTGTAAGCCCTTTTTTTCTGCCAACAGTACTAATGCTTGACCTTACCAGGTAGGTCGCTCCCCCGCCACACAGCTCCGCCTGTGGTGTCCTGCCCGCTGCTGCTGCTGGTAAGCTCGCCCTCTGCTTGTGGCCTCGGTGCCCGTTTTCCGTCTGTTACCCTCGCTGCCCCCACTGTATTGTGTCCATTCTCTTCTGTTTCCCTCGCTGCCCCCACTGTATTGTGTCCATTTTTCTCTCTGTTTCCCTCGCTGCCCCCATTGCTTTGTGCCCGTTTTCTCTCTGTCCCCTCGCTGCCCCCACTGCATTGTGTCCATTTTTTCTTCTGTTCCCTCGCTGCTCCCATTGCTTTGTGCCCGTTTTCTCTCTGTTCCCTCGCTGCCCCCACTGCATTGTGTCCATTTTTTCTTCTGTTCCCTCGCTGCCCCCATTGCTTTGTGCCCGTTTTCTCTCTGTTTCCCTCGCTGCCCCCACTGCATTGTGTCCATTTTTTCTTCTGTTCCCTCGCTGCCCCCATTGCTTTGTGCCCGTTTTCTCTCTGTTTCCCTCGCTGCCCCCACTGCATTGTGTCCATTTTTCTTCTGTTCCCTCGCTGCCTCCATTGCTTTGTGCCCGTTTTCTCTCTGTTTCCCTCGCTGCCCCCACTGCATTGTGTCCATTTTTTCTTCTGTTCCCTCGCTGCCCCCATTGCTTTGTGCCCGTTTTCTCTCTGTTTCCCTCGCTGCCCCACTGCATTGTGTCCATTTTTTCTTCTGTCCCCTCGCTGCCCCCATTGCTTTGTGCCCGTTTTCTCTCTGTTTCCCTCGCTGCCCCCACTGCATTGTGTCAATTTTTTCTTCTGTTCCCTCGCTGCCCCCATTGCTTTGTGCCCGTTTTCTCTCTGTTTCCCTCGTTGCCCCCATTTCCCTGTGTCCTTCTTGCCTTCTGTACCCCTCGCTGCCTCTCTCCACTCCCGCCGCTGCGTCCCCTGCGGCCCCGCCCCCCTGACTGCCCATTCGCTGCCCCTGCCTCCCAGCTGCTCCTCCCTCCCACCTCCCCATATATGGCGGCCGCTGCGCGGCCGCGCCGCTGGCGCGCCAAAGGCGCGCCTAAGGCAAGCCCGTCTGCGCCCGTCCGTGCCTGGACTGCGCCCAGCGCCAGACCCCCTGGGCCGTGCGCCCCCCGCACCAGCCTCGAGGACCGACGCCGATATGATGCCACCACACTCCACGCTCTCAACCCCGGACGGACGCACAACTGCTTCAAGGCCGCCCCGAAACGCACCCATGGTCCCTTCACCTGCCGGAACTGCAGCTACACCAGCCTCAGAGCCACCGAGGCGCCCGCCAAGAAGGACCACAACCACCTCCGATGCATCCTACTGAACACCCGCTCCGCACGCAAACACGCCGTCGAGCTCTGGGACCTGCTCGACACATCATCACCAGACGTCGCCTTCCTGACAGAGACCTGGATGAACGACTCCTCCGCCCCGACATCGCCATAGCCATCCCAGACGGCTATAAGATAACCCGCAGAGACCGCGTCAACGCAGTAGGAGGAGGAATCGCCATCGTCCACAAGAACACCATCAGGGTCTCGACCAGCACCGACAACACTCTCAGCACCGCCGAACACATGCACTTCCAGATCCACACGGACCCCAACACCACCCTTAGAGGCACCCTTGTCTACAGACCCCCTGGGCCCCGACCCCAGTTCAGCGACTCCATCGCCGACTTCATCAGCACGCACGCCCTGACCTCTACCGACTACATCCTCCTCGGAGACCTGAATTTTCACCTGGAGAACAACAACGACAGCAACTCCACCACCCTGATCGACAACCTCGCCAACCTCGGTCTGAGCCAGCTCGTCCACAACACCGACCCATTCCGCCGGCCACACGCTCGACCCCATCTTCTCCTCAAGCTCCCACGTCTCCTTCAGCCACACCACGGAACTCCTCTGGACCGACCACCGCTGCATCCATTTCACCTTCCAGAAACCCACCACACACCACCGCACCCAACAGATCCCACGCCGCTGCTGGAGCAAAGTCACCGAAGACCAACTACGGGCAACCCTCGCTCACAGCCCTCCCTCCGACCCATCCAACACCGACGACGCTGCCTGCAACCTCAGAAGATGGATGGACGACTGTGCCAACACCCTCGCCCCGCTGAAAAAACTCACCTACGGTGACACCACCAAAAGAGCCAGCTGGTTCACCTCGGAACTCCTAGCTTCCAAGCGTACCTGCCGGAAACTAGAGAAGAAATGGCCCAGTGATAAGACACCGGACAGCCACGCAGCCCACAAAGACGCCATCCGTAACCACCACCACCTCATCAAGTCCGCCAAGAGAATCTCCTTCAAAGACCGGCTCGACAACAACGCACACAACAGCAAGGAGCTTTTCAACATCGTGAAGGAACTCTCCAACCCCAGCTCCAACACCAACGACATCCCGCCGTCGCAACCCCTGTGCGATTCCCTCGCCACCTTCTTCCACCGCAAGATCGCCGACATCCACGACAGCTTCAACACCCAGACAGCCCCAACTAAGATCGATGCACCAGACCCGCCGCACACCATCGACCACGACCCCCTGCCAGCCTGGGCCAGCGTGAACATCGAGGACACCATCAAGACCATGAGCACAATACACTCCGGCTCCCCATCAGACCCTTTCCCGCACCACATCTTCAACAAAGCCAGCAGCTCCATCGCACCCCACCTGTGCAACATCATCAATCTCTCCTTCGAGACCGCGACCTTCCCAGAGAGCTGGAAACACGCAGAGATCAACGCCCTACTCAAAAAACCCAAGGCGGACCCGAGAGACCTCAAGAACTTCCGGCCCATCTCCCTGCTCCCGTTCCCAGCCAAGGTCATCGAGAAGATCGTCAACCAACAGCTAACCCGATACCTCGAAGAAAACAGCATCCTGGACCCATCCCAATCGGGGTTCCGCAGCAACCACAGCACTGAGACTGCCCTCATCGCCGCCACCGACGACATCAGGATCCTGCTGGACAACGGTGAGACCGCAGCCCTCATCCTGCTGGACCTCTCTGCCGCCTTCGACATTGTCTGCCACCGCACTCTACGCGCACGCCTCCACGACGCAGGGATCCGAGACAAGGCCCTGGAATGGGCCACCTCCTTCCTCGCCGGCAGAACCCAGAGAGTCCGCCTCCCACCATTCCGATCCGAAGCCTCCGAGATCATCTGCGGCGTACCCCAGGGATCGTCCCTCAGCCCAACACTGTTCAACATCTACATGGCCCCGCTCGCATGCATCGCCAGACAGCACGACCTCAACATAATCTCCTACGCCGACGACACTCAACTGATCCTCTCCCTCACCAAGGACCCCTCGCCGCCAAATCCAACCTCCATGAAGGGATGAAGGCCGTCGCCGATTGGATGAAGATCAGCCGACTAAAACTGAACACGGAGAAGACAGAGGTCCTCATCCTCGGCTCCAACCCCTCAGCCTGGGACGACTCCTGGTGGCCAACGACGCTGGGAGCAGCCCCGACACCCACCGACCACGCACGCAACCTGGGAGTCATCCTCGACTCAACGCTCTCCATGGCCAAGCAAGTCAACGCAGTCTCATCCTCCTGCTTCAACACCCTCCGCATGCTTCGCAAGATCTACAGGTGGATCCCGACAGACACGAGAAGAACAGTCACCCAGGCCCTCGTCAGCAGCAGACTTGACTATGGGAACGCCCTCTACGCGGGAGCCCCGGCCAAGCTCATCAAGCGACTGCAACGCATACAAAACGCCTCCGCACGCCTGATCCTCGATGTACCACGCCACAGCCACATCACCCCCCACCTGAGGAACCTGCACTGGCTCCCCGTCGACAGGAGAATCACCTTCAAACTCCTCATCCACGCACACAAGGCACTCCACAAGACTGGCCCAGCCTACCTCAACAGACGACTCCTCTTCTACGTCCCCAACCGCCAACTCCGCTCCGCCGACCTCTCCCTCGCCACCGTCCCTCGCATTCGAAGAACCACCACCGGCGGCAGATCCTTCTCCCACCTCGCCACCAAGACCTGGAACACCCTTCCACTAAGCCTACGACAGACCCAAGACCTGCTGACCTTCAGGAGGCTACTCAAGACCTGGTTGTTCGACCAGTAGCAGCACCCCCCCCTTTTTTTTTTCCCCCAGCGCCTTGAGACCCTCGCGGGTAAGTAGTGCGCTTTACAAATTCTGTGATTGATTGATTGATTGATTGATTGAATGCTCGGACACCTGCACATACTTCTAACAGGATAGGTGGAATTGCTTGCCCCAGAGCTCTTAGGTTTGGTTGAATTCAAAATCAGGATTGGTTGAAGGTCACCCCCATGACTTGGGGCCAGTTGCCAGCATTGATTGTCCAATTCCTGTTGTTATTTTAAGACATAACATAATGCTTTAGTTCTCATCTGGGATAAACTGTTTTGCAGAATTTTTTGTTTGATATGTTGTTTCCCTGGTGGTTTATACCAGCGAGCTTCCGGTTGGCGAGTAGCTTCATGACCACCTTCTTCCAATCCTGGCCTTTCCACAGCACTTTACAAGCAGGGACTTGCACAAGTAATTGGAGCACTTTACAAATATCCAATGCGAAAAGCAGCACAAAATAATATGAAAGCACCAAAATTGTAGACAAACACATTTACACTCCTGTTATCAAAAATCCAGAATAAAAATAACATATTAAAGAGAATTAAATAATATGAAACCGTGATTTGAACCCAACGCCTTCAGCAGTTTCTGTACTTAAAGTATGTGTTTGTTTACTTACTCTCGCCGTATTGACGCATTGAACTACTTTAGTTTAGTATAAAGAGCATTGAGATGAATACTAGACTGAACGGTATGGTAAGGAGGTTATTTAAGATAGAAATAGGCTTCATTTTGAATAAAAGCAGAATAATGGCGTTGGCCTAAATGAGTGCGGCAGAATCAAAGTTGCAAGTTGATTATAAATCTACTAAGCCCCAAACAGGATAAAGCACCGCCTAGGAGTGCTTGAACCAGCGAGATGACACCACGGTCGGATTGGCCATTTATTACACCAGGCATTTCCCCCAGGGGTTGGAGCCACTGGAGTCCGATGTTTAATAGTCGACGACGGCTGCTACTGCCTTTGTCTCCAGCTCCTTGGTGCTTATGCAACAGGCAAAAAGAGCACAAGAGCGAAAGGCACAGAGAGAGCGATTGGAAAGAAAGAGATAGGAAGGGAGCAAAGGCCGGCTTGACCATTATTTACAAGGACTGCTTTTGGCTTTCAGTCCGGTCCTAGGAGAAGCGCCCAAGCTCACAGCGGAGAGAGGGTTTCACGATTATCCTGAATGCATAGAGTTCACATCAGCAGATGAGTTAACTGGGAATGCGTTGTGCTGTTGATCATTACAAGGCACGTGGGAGCATCCGCTAAGGAAGTGCTTTAGCCGTCGTTATAGGAAATAACTTGGGGGCATATCAGCAAGGGCCGGCGATAATTATCGCTAAGCGCACTTAGCGCTAGGATAATTATCGCCGGCTATCGCTGCTTTCTATCGTGGAGATAGCGTGCTATCAGCAACGCTTAACTCCAAAGCGATAGAAATGCAAGCGATAGCTGGAAAACAGTGTGATTATTGCTGGGAAACCAGCGTTAATCGCACTGTGACCGGCGATACCTTGCTGATAGGGCAGGGTGGTCTTAGCCATGTAATCCACCTCCCATTGGATTACATGGCTAAGTCAGAATTAAAGCATGCGTAAGGAAAGTAGCGATAACCGTGGTTAGCGCTACTTTTCTTATCGCTATGCTTGTTAGCGATTCCCTTGATAATTGGAGAAATGTCGGTTAGCGACATTTCTCCAGTTATTTCGGGAAGGAACGCCCACTTTGCATCTCATTAGAGATGCAAAGCTGGGCGTTCAGTAAACAGGCGCTAAGGCATGGATTCACGCGTTAGCGTGTCCATGCTGATAGGGCGATAAAATTATCGCCGCTTTTCGTCCGAAAACGGACGCTAAAGCGGCGATAATTTTATCGCCTCGCCTTGCTGATATGCCCCTTATTTACTTTGACAATAGGTACACAGTTTAATAGTTCCTCTTTGAGGCTAGGCTGAGGCATATTTTTCTGGTCAAATCACGTGAAATGTGTGTTCTTTTCAGCCGCTAAAACAGGAGCAGAACATGTCTTGAGGCAATAGTAAAATGTTGGCCCGAGAAATGTTCTCCTCTTACCAGTTCCCTTCCAGTATCCTACCTCATTTTTGAAACTGTTACTTTCAAATTTTATTCCAGAGAACAGCAATCACTTTTCTTGAAGTTTTGCCCAATTTTCATGACATTTAATGAAAAAAAATATTTTGCACTGTTTTAAGGGTGCTGGAAGAGTTCTTAAGATGTAGTAGAAGAAACAGTAGGAAGGGCGTGTTTGGATTTGTGAGTCTGATATCTGTAGGCAGGAAGTAGTTCCGTCTTTTCTGGAACAAAATGGCCAAAGGTTGCAGTTGGCGTGCTTTACTTGGCGGCCACTGGATACTTTCCTTTATGGAGACAACTACAAGAACATTGAACTTGAATGGGCCAAGAAGTCTTCTGGCATCCCAGCTAGGGTACCTAAAGGCAGGTATGTGGATGTAGGCCCAGTGTTTCTTTGAGCCCTTAGCCCACAGTTTCTGTTCACCCTATCCCTCAATTGGAGTAAAGCCACGAGTTCTCAGTGTCTAGGAGTTGACTTGGATCTGTAACCTACCTAGCGATAAGAAGAGATACTGCTTGGTTTGGCATGCATAGGATTTCTGGTTGGATCACTTGGGATTGTTATGCAGTTGTTTAACCCCTTCGCTGCTAGGCCTTTTCCCCTCCTGTGCTAAGCCTTTTTTTGGCTATTTGGGGTAGTGCACGCTTAGGCCCCTGTAACTTTTTGACCACATAAGGTATCCACGCCAAATTTGCATCCTTTTCTTCCAACATCATGGCGATTCTAAAGGTACCCAGGGTTTGTTGATTCCCCTGGAGGGGTCCCAGAAATTAGCCAAAATACAGCTAAATTGTGGGGTTTTTGGGAAAAAAGGGCTGCAAATGAAAGCGTCTGGGTTTTTCCCTGCAAATGGTAGTAAAAAAGTGTTTGTGGGGCTGAAATCACCATTTTGCCAGATTTTAGGGAATGACAGACTTTTGTCAGAAAACCAACATTTTTTACACAGTTTTGGCATTTTTCTGGGACATAGCCTATTTTTGCTATTTTTTGTGCTTTCAACCTCTTTCCAGTTAATGGTAGAAATGGGTATGAAAGCAATAATGGATCCTGGAAAGCTTTACATTTTAGAAAAGTAGACAAAATTCTGAATTCAGCAAGGGGTCATTTGTGTAGATCCTTCAAGGTTTCTTTATAGAAACTAACAGTTAAATATAGGAAAAATTGAAAATTAGTTGAAAAAAACAGCCATCTGTGCCAACGTTTTCACCCGTAACTTCTTCTAATTGTGACAGCTGTTTAAAAGCAATATACCGTTACATCCGCTGGACCTTTCTGGTTGGGGGGATATATAGGACTTGTAGGTTCACCAAGAACCCGACGAACCCAGAGCCAATAACTGAGCAGCGTCTTGCAATGGTTTTTTATTATGTACCGGGTATATAGCAACTAATTTGGGAAAATATATACATGGAAAAATCGGTATGAAAGACACCTATGTATTTCTGAAATGGGAACAAATTATGGAGTTTAGAAACAGTAGATATTTGCACATTTTCGAAATTGGGAATACTCATACTAGCATGAGAATTATTGCTCATTTTTCAAAATGACTTCTTTTTTACACAATGTCTTTCATTTGGAAGGCAGAAATGCATCAAAAGTCAATAGGTAATAACAGTTGCTTTACAAATCTGAATTACCCTAAGTCACCCGATAAAAATGGTACCTCACTTGTGTGGGTAGGAATAGTGCCCACGACAGGAAATGGCTCAAAACCCAACGTGAACACACCACATTTTCTCAATGAAAAATTACCCTTTTTTGGCAAAGTGCCTAGCTGTAGTTTTTGAACCCTAGCTCCTGGCACCTAGGGAAACCTAGCAAACCTATACATTTTTGAAAACTAGACACCCACGGGAATCCAGGATGGGGTGACTTGACTGCCTCCCACCAGGTTCTGTTACCCAGAATCCCTTGAAACCTAAAATATTGTCAAAAAAACCCAATTTCTGTGGTGGAAAGTTCTGGAATCTGCGTGGATCCACAAATTTCTACCCACCCCGCGTTCCCCAAAGTCTTCCAAGAAAAATGGTACCTCACTTGTGTGGGTCGGCCTAGTGCCCGCGGCAGGAAACGGCGAAAAACGCAACGTGGACACACCTCAATTTCGCAGTGAAAAATGACCCTTTTTTGGCAAAGTGCCTAGCTGTAGTTTTTGAACCATAGCTCTGCCGGCACCTAGGGAAACCTAGCAAACCTATATATTTTTTAAAACTAGACACCCAGGGGAATCCAGGATGGGGTGACTTGACTGCCTCCCACCAGGTTCTGTTACCCAGAATCCCTTGCAAACCTACAAAATTGTAAAAAAAAAAGCATTTTCCCCACATTTCTGTGGTAGAAAGTTCTGGAATCTGCGTGGATCCACAAATTTCCACCCACCCCACGTTCCCCAAAGTCTTCCGAGAAAAATGGTACCTCACTTGTGTGGGTCGGCCTAGTGCCCGCGACAGGAAACGGCGCAAAACGCAACGTGGTCACACCTCAATTTTGCAGTGAAAAATGACCCTTTTTTGGCAAAGTGCCTAGCTGTAGTTTTTGAACCCTAGCTCTGCTGGAACCTAGGGAAACCTAGCAAACCTATACATTTTTTAAAACTAGACACCCAGGGGAATCCAGGATGGGGTGACTTGACTGCCTCCCACCAGGTTCTGTTACCCAGAATCCCTTGCAAACCTAAACAATTGTCAAAAAACCCACATTTTCCCAACATTTCTGTGGTGGAAAGTTCTGGAATCTGCGTGGATCCACAAATTTCCACCCACCCCTCGTTCCCCAAAGTCTTCCGAGAAAAATGGTACCTCACTTGTGTGGGTCGGCCTAGTGCCCGCAACAGGAAACGGCGCATAATGCAACGTGGACACACCTCAATTTCGCACTGAAAAATGACCCTTTTTTGGCAAAGTGCCTAGCTGTAGTTTTTGAACCATAGCTCTGCCGGCACCTAGGGAAACCTAGCAAACCTATACATTTTTGAAACCTAGACACCCAAGGGAATCCAGTATGGGGTGACTTGACTGCCTCCCACCAGGTTCTGTTACCCAGAATCCCTTGCAAACCTAAAAAATTGTCCAAAAAAGACACATTTTCCCTACATTTCTGTGGAGGAAAGTTCTGGAATATGCGTGGAGCCACAAATTTCCACCCACCCCGCGTTCCCCAAAGTCTTCCAAAAAAAATGGTACCTCACTTGTGTGGGTCGGCCTAGTGCCCGCGACAGGAAACGGCGCAAAACGCAACGTGGTCACACCTCAATTTCGCAGTGAAAAATGACCCTTTTTTGGCAAAGTGCCTAGCTGTAGTTTTTGAACCCTAGCTCTGTTGGCACCTAGGGAAACCTAGCAAACCTATACATTTTTGAAAACTACACACCCAGGGGAATCCAGGATGGGGTGACTTGACTGCCTCCCACCAGGTTCTGTTACCCAGAATCCCTTGCAAACCTAAATAATTGTAAAAAAAAACACATTTTCCCCACATTTCTGTGGAGGAAAGTTCTGGAATATGCGTGGATCCACAAATTTCCACCCACCCCGCGTTCCCCAAAGTCTTACAAAAAATGGTACCTCACTTGTGTGGGTCGGCCTAGTGCCCGCGACAGGAAACGGCGCAAACGCAAGCGTGGTCACACCTCAATTTTGCAGTGAAAAATGACCCTTTTTTGGCAAAGTGCCTAGCTGTAGTTTTTGAACCCTAGCTCTGCTGGCACCTAGGGAAACCTAGCAAACCTATACATTTTTGAAAACTACACACCCAGGGGAATCCAGGATGGGGTGACTTGACTGCCTCCCACCAGGTTCTGTTACCCAGAATCCCTTGCAAACCTAAATAATTGTCAAAAAACCCACATTTTCCCCACATTTCTGTGGTGGAAAGTTCTGGAATCTGCGTGGATTCACAAATTTCCACCCACCCCGCGTTCCCCAAAGTATTGCGAGAAAAATGGTACCTCACTTGTGTGGGTCGGCCTAGTGCCCGCGACAGGAAACGGCGCAAAATGCAACGTGGACACACCTCAATTTCGCAGTGAAAAATGACCCTTTTTTGGCAAAGTGCCTAGCTGTAGTTTTTGAACCATAGCTCTGCCGGAACCTAGGGAAACCTAGCAAACCTATACATTTTTGAAAACTAGACACCCAGGGGAATCCAGGATGGGGTGACTTGACTGCCTCCCACCAGGTTCTGTTACCCAGAATCCCTTGCAAACCTAAACAAATGTAAAAAAACACATTTTCCCCACATTTCTGTGGTGGAAAGTTCTGGAATCTGCGTGGATCCACAAATTTCCACCCACCCCGCGTTCCCCAAAGTCTTCCGAGAAAAATGATACCTCACTTGTGTGGGTCGGCCTAGTGCCCGCGGCAGGAAACGGCGCAAAACGCAACGTGGACACACCTCAATTTCGCAGTGAAAAATGACCCTTTTTTGGCAAAGTGCCTAGCTGTAGTTTTTGAACCATAGCTCTGCCGGCACCTAGGGAAACTTAGCAAACCTATACATTTTTGAAAACTAGACACCCAGGGGAATCCAGGATGGGGTGACTTGACTGCCTCCCACCAGGTTCTGTTACCCAGAATCCCTTGCAAACCTAAAAAATTGTCCAAAAAAACACATTTTCCTCACATTTCTGTGGTGGAAAGTTCTGGAATCTGCGTGGATCCACAAATTTCCACCCACCCCGCGTTCCCCAAAGTCTTCCGAGAAAAATGGTACCTCACTTGTGTGGGTCGGCCTAGTGCCCGCAACAGGAAACGGCGCAAAACGCACCGTGGTCACACCTCAATTTCGCAGTGAAAAATGACCCTTTTTTGGCAAAGTGCCTAGCTGTGGTTTTTGAACCCTAGCTCTGCTGGCACCTAGGGAAACCTAGCAAACCTATACATTTTTGAAAACTACACACCCAGGGGAATCTAGGATGGGGTGACTTGACTGCCTCCCACCAGGTTCTGTTACCCAGAATCCCTTGCAAACCTAAAAAATTGTCAAAAAAAACACATTTTCCCCACATTTCTGTGGTGGAAAGTTCTGGAATATGTGTGGATCCACAAATTTCCACCCACCCCGCGTTCCCCAAAGTCTTCCGAAAAAAATGGTACCCCACTTGTGTGGGTCGGCCTAGTGCCCGTGACAGGAAACGGCGCAAAACGCAACGTGGTCACATCTCAATTTCGCAGTGAAAAATGACACTTTTTTGGCAAAGTGCCTAGCTGTAGTTTTTGAACCATAGCTCTGCCGGCACCTAGGGAAACCTAGCAAACCTATACATTTTTGAAACCTAGACACCCAGGGGAATCCAGTATGGGGTGACTTGACTGCCTCCCACCAGGTTCTGTTACCCAGAACCCCTTGCAAACCTTGTCCAAAAAAAACACATTTTCCCCACATTTCTGTGGAGGAAAGTTCTGGAATATGCGTGGAGCCACAAATTTCCACCCACCCTGCGTTCCCCAAAGTCTTCCAAAAAAAATGGTACCTCACTTGTGTGGGTCGGCCTAGTGCCCGCGACAGGAAACGGCGCAAAACGCAACCTGGTCACACCTCAATTTCGCAGTGAAAAATGACCCTTTTTTGGCAAAGTGCCTAGCTGTAGTTTTTGAACCCTAGCTCTGCTGGCACCTAGGGAAACCTAGCAAACCTATACATTTTTGAAAACTACACACCCAGGGAAATCCAGGATGGGGTGACTTGACTGCCTCCCACCAGGTTCTGTTACCCAGAATCCCTTGCAAACCTAAATAATTGTCAAAAAACCCACATTTTCCCCACATTTCTGTGGTGGAAAGTTCTGGAATCTGCGTGGATCCACAAATTTCCACCCACCCCGCGTTCCCCAAAGTCTTCCGAGAAAAATGGTACCTCACTTGTGTGGGTCGGCCTAGTGCCCGCGACAGGAAATGGCGCAAAATGCAACATGGACACACCTCAATTTCGCAGTGAAAAATGACCCTTTTTTGGCAAAGTGCCTAGCTGTAGTTTTTGAACCATAGCTCTGCCGGCACCTAGGGAAACTTAGCAAACCTATACATTTTTGAAAACTAGACACCCAGGGGAATCCAGGATGGGGTGACTTGACTGCCTCCCACCAGGTTCTGTTACCCAGAATCCCTTGCAAACCTAAACAATTGTCAAAAAAACACATTTTCCTCACATTTCTGTGGTGGAAAGTTCTGGAATCTGCGTGGATCCACAAATTTCCACCCACCCCGCGTTCCCCAAAGTCTTCCGAGAAAAATGGTACCTCACTTGTGTGGGTCGGCCTAGTGCCCGCAACATGAAACGGCGCAAAACGCACCGTGGTCACACCTCAATTTCGCAGTGAAAAATGACCCTTTTTTGGCAAAGTGCCTAGCTGTAGTTTTTGAACCCTAGCTCTGCTGGCACCTAGGGAAACCTAGCAAACCTATATATTTTTGAAAACTACACACGCAGGGGAATCTAGGATGGGGTGACTTGACTGCCTTCCACCAGGTTCTGTTACCCAGAATCCCTTGCAAACCTAAAATATTGTCCAAAAAAACACATTTTCCCCACATTTCTGTGGTGGAAAGTTCTGGAATATGTGTGGATTCACAAATTTCCACCCACCCCGCGTTCCCCAAAGTCTTCCGAAAAAAATGGTACCCCACTTGTGTGGGTCGGCCTAGTGCCCGCGACAGGAAACGGCGCAAAACGCAACGTGGTCACACCTCAATTTCGCAGTGAAAAATGACCCTTTTTTGGCAAAGTGCCTAGCTGTAGTTTTTGAACCATAGCTCTGCCAGCACCTAGGGAAACCTAGCAAACCTATACATTTTGAAACCTAGACACCCAGGGGAATCCAGTATGGGGTGACTTGACTGCTCTCCCACCAGGTTCTGTTACCCAGAACCCCTTGCAAACCTTGTCCAAAAAAACACATTTTCCCCACATTTCTGTGGAGGAAAGTTCTGGAATATGCGTGGAGCCACAAATTTCCACCCAGCCTGCGTTCCCAAAGTCTTCCAAAAAAAATGGTACCTCACTTGTGTGGGTCGGCCTAGTGCCCGCGACAGGAAACGGCGCAAAACGCAACGTGGTCACACCTCAATTTTGCAGTGAAAAATGACCCTTTTTTGGCAAAGTGCCTAGCTGTAGTTTTTGAACCCTAGCTCTGCTGGCACCTAGGGAAACCTAGCAAACCTATACATTTTTGAAAACTACACACCCAGGGGAAAGCAGGATGGGGTGACTTGACTGCCTCCCACCAGGTTCTGTTACCCAGAATCCCTTGCAAACCTAAATAATTGTCAAAAAACCCACATTTTCCCAACATTTCTGTGGTGGAAAGTTCTGGAATCTGCGTGGATCCACAACTTTCCACCCACCTCGCGTTCCCCAAAGTCTTCCGAGAAAAATGGTACCTCACTTGTGTGGGTCGGCCTAGTGCCCGCGACAAGAAATGGCGCAAAATGCAACGTGGACACACCTCAATTTCGCAGTGAAAAATGACCCTTTTTTGGCAAAGTGCCTAGCTGTAGTTTTTGAACCATAGCTCTGCCGGCACCTAGGGAAACCTAGCAAACCTATACATTTTTGAAAACTAGACACCCAGGGGAATCCACGATGGGGTGACTTGACTGCCTCCCACCAGGTTCTGTTACCCAGAATCCCTTGCAAACCTAAAAAAAGTCAAAAAAACACATTTTCCCTACATTTCTGTGGTGGAAAGTTCTGGAACCTGCGTGGATCCACAAATCTCCACCCACCCCGCGTTCCCCAAAGTCTTCCGAGAAAAATGGTACCTCACTTGTGTAGGTCGGCCTAGTGCTGGCGATAGGAAACGGCGCAAAACGCAACGTGGACACACCTCAATTTCGCAGTGAAAAATGACCCTTTTTTGGCAAAGTGCCTAGCTGTAGTTTTTGAACCATAGCTCTGCCGGCACCTAGGGAAACCTAGCAAACCTATACATTTTTGAAACCTAGACACCCAGGGGAATCCAGGATGGGGTGACTTGACTGCCTCCCACCAGGTTCTGTTACCCAGAATCCCTTGCAAACCTAAAAAATTGTAAAAAAAACACATTTCCCCCACATTTCTGTGGAGGAAAGTTCTGGAATATGCGTGGATCCACAAATTTCCACCCACCCCGCGTTCCCCAAAGTCTTCCAAAAAAAATGGTACCTCACTTGTGTGGGTCGGCCTAGTGCCCGCGATAGGAAACGGCGCAAAACGCAACGTGGTCACACCTCAATTTCGCAGTGAAAAATGACCCTTTTTTGGCAAAGTGCCTAGCTGTAGTTTTTGAACCATAGCTCTGCCGGAACCTAGGGAAACCTAGCAAACCCATACATTTTTGAAAACTAGACACCCAGTGGAATCCAGGATGGGGTGACTTGACTGCCTCCCACCAGGTTCTGTTACCCAGAATCCCTTGCAAACCTAAAAAAAGTCAAAAAAACACATTTTCCCCACATTTCTGTGGTGGAAAGTTCTGGAATCTGCGTGGATCCACAAATCTCCACCCACCCCGCGTTACCCAAAGTCTTCCTAGAAAAATGGTACCTCACTTGTGTGGGTCGGCCTAGTGTCGGCGACAGGAAACGGCGCAAAACGCAACGTGGACACACCTCAATTTCGCAGTGAAAAATGACCCTTTTTTGGCAAAGTGCCTAGCTGTAGTTTTTGAACCATAGCTCTGCCGGCACCTAGAGAAACCTAGCAAACCTATACATTTTTGAAAACTAGACGCCCAGGGGAATCCAGTATGGGGTGACTTGACTGCCTCCCACCAGGTTCTGTTACCCAGAATCCCTTGCAAACCTAAAAAATTGTCAAAAAAACCACATTTTCCCCACATTTCTGTGGTGGAAAGTTCTGGAATCTGCGTGGATCCACAAATTTCCACCCACCCCGCATTCCCCAAAGTCTTCCGAGAAAAATGGTACCTCACTTGCATGGGTCAGCCTAGTGCCCGCGGCTGTAAACGGCGCAAAACGCAACGTGGACACACCTCAATTTTGCAGTGAAAAATGACCCTTTTTTGGCAAAGTGCCTAGCTGTAGTTTTTGAACCATAGCTCTGCCGGCACCTAGGGAAACCTAGCAAACCTATACATTTTTAAAAACTAGACACCCAGGGGAATCCAGGATAGGGTGACTTGACTGCCTACCACCAGGTTCTGTTACCCAGAATCCCTTGCAAACCTAAAAAATTGTCAAAAAAAACACATTTTCCCCACATTTCTGTGGTGGAAAGTTCTGGAATCTGCGTGGATACAAAAATTTCCACCCACCCCGCGTTCCCCAAAGTCTTCCGAGAAAAATGGTACCTCACTTGCGTGGGTGGGTCAAGGACCCGCGACAGGCAAGGGCCCAAAAGCTATTGAGGGGACATCAAAATTACCTATCACAAACCAACCTGGTTTTGCTTGGGGGGTCCCATGAGTTTTTGGCCCGGGGCTCGGCAGCCATCTAGGGAAACCTACCTAACCCACACATTTCTGGAAACTAGACACCCGGGGGAGTCCAGCGAGGTATGGCTTGCGTGGGTCCCCCATCATTCTCCCACCCAGAATCCCCTGCAAACCTCAAATTATGCCGAACAATTCACTTTTTTGTCAAATTTCTGTGTGGGAAAGTTCTGGAATCTGCGTGGATCCACAAATTTCCTCCCACCCAGCGTTCCCCCAGGTCTCTTGATAAAAATGGTACCTCACTTGTGTGGGTAGGCATAGTGGCTGCAACAGGAAATGGCCCAAATCGTACTGTGGAGATTTCAAAATTACCTATAGCAAAACTACCTGGTTTGGGGGGGCACCTGAGATTTTGGCCCCGGGCTCGTTGGCCATCTTGGGAAAGTACCAAACCCAAACATTTCTGAAAACTAGACACCCGGGGGAGTCCAATGAGGTATGGCTTGCGTGGATCCCCCAACGTTTTCCTACCCAGAATGCCATGCACACCTCAAATTTAGCTGAAAAAACCACATTTTCCACATATTTTTGTGTGGAATCACCGTGCCGGCACAAATGTCCTACCACCCAGCGTTCCCCTTGTTCTCCCGAGTAAAATGATACCTCACTTGTGTGGGTGGGCCAAAGGCCTGTGGCTAGGAAGAGCCCAAAACATAGGGATTTAGAGTATAGCACCGAGAATTCTAAGCGCTACATTTTTTTAAAAATACGTTTTTAGCCAATTCTGCTTTGGACATCCACACAAGTGAGGTATTATTTTAGAAATAAAGCATTACAATTGCAATTCACAAAAAATAAAACAATTAACATTATAACACGCTATGTTACTACCCAAATGGTCAATTGGCCAGATGGGCCTTCAAATAGGGCTGAGAAAAATAGGGGGTGATCTTGCCCAAGGGATCGGGTGAGGTTGTCTGCCAGGCCAATCTGCCCCCAGCTGGGGCAGAAAATAGCAGACAGAAATTTGCCCCCTTGCAAAAGTAATAAATCCCTAGTGCCTAGTAGGGTTTTCTGCCTCCCCCCTCCCGCCTAGGGCAGAAAGGCCAAAAAAAGGGGCAGATCTGTCCCCACGAAGCAACCATGTCGCTTCCATTACTTGCAAAACAAAATCCCTGGTGCCTAGTGGGGTTTTCTGCCCCCCCCCCGGGGGCAGAAAGGGCAAAAGAATAGGCTTATCTGCCCCCAGGGGGGGCAGAATACACATATAAAAAAATCTGCCCCCTGGAAGCGACCCTTGGCCAAGGGGTTGCTTCCATTTTAATTTAAAAGAAGTCCATGGTGTCTAGTGGGGTTTTCTGCCCCCCCCCTGGGGGCAGAAAGGCCCAATAAAAATGCCGATCTGCCCCCAAGGGGGGGCAGAATACACATTAAAAAAAAAATTGCCCCCTGAAAGCAACCCTTGCCCAAGGGGTCGCTTCCATTTTTATTTAAAATAATTCCCTGGTGTCTAAAGGCCAAAAAACGGGCCGATCTGCCCCAGGGGGGGGGGGCAGAATTCCCATTACAAAATAAAATGGCCCCCTGGAAGTGACCCTTGCCCTGGTGTCTAGTGGGGGTTCCAAAAAAACGGGGCGATCATATCCAAACGAAGAAAATTGCCCCCCCCGGAAGCGACCCTTACCCAAGGGATCGCTTCCATTTAATTTGCAAAGGTAATCCCTGGGTCTAGTGGGCTTTTCTGCCCCCCCTGGGTCCAAAAACGGCCGAAAAAACGTCCGATCTGTCCCCAGGGGGGGTAGAAAAGTCTTAATATAAAATTGCCCCCATAGGAAGCGACCCTTGCCCAAGGGGTCGCTTCCTTTCGCAAAAAAAACCATCCCTGGTGTCTAGTGTGGCATTCCTGCTCCACAATCGCGACGCTGTGCCCGATCGTGAAGCAGGAATGCCCTGCATTGAGACATCAGGGGAGAGGAAATACTTTTTCCTCTCCCCCGATGCCTCAAGGCATCCTGATTTCGCTCCCCCGCCCCACCGGAGACAACAAACCTACCTCCTCTCTGGACGCGCTGGAAAGAAATGATTTCCAGCGCGTCCGGCGCTTCCTGGTGACGTCGGCGCGCGCTGTGCGCGCTGACATCATGGGGAAGCGTGGGGGGGTCGGGGGTGGCAGCGGAAAGTCTTCCGCTGCCATCCCCCTCTGTGGGGGCAAGATCGATGCCCCAGGGGGGGAGCGCTAGCGCTTCCCCCAGGGGCTGTGCTCATGACGGAGCGGTTCCGTCATAAGCACAGCCCAACTGATGCTCATGACCGAACCGCTCCGTCATGAGCATCGAAGGGGTTAAATGGCACAAGTGCCTTAGCAAAAAACAAAACAAAACTCACCTGGCTGGTCCAGGTCTTATACGGAGCATGTCGTACCCCAGCATTCATGTTACTCCTATTTGTAGCTTTCTTGATCCTGGACTAGGTGAAATCGGACATCTGAGCATTCATAAGCCAGCCTTTCAGGTTTTGGTTTCTGGTAGTTGGCATTCGTGCACGAGTTCCTAAAAGTGCGACAAAGTGGGCCGTAATATATCCAAAGTTGACTGGTGAGAATTATCCCTTTTTAGGGATTTACTAAAACCATTACGGGTGTGTTCAGAACTCTACACAAGTCATTAATTTACAGTCATGCTCCTACTCCCCTTTACATACTCCTGGGTTTTGCTTGAAGACTATCCTCAGGATTAGGCATGGTAAAATGTGCTATTAAATTATATATTTTTCCCACTTTTTTTTCGACATTTATGTTTTTTATTGTTTTAGTTTTAGAAGTTGACCCGATGGTATCAGAGTGCTTTACAGAGTATGAACAGCAACATTTATAAGCAATACACAGGAAAATATTATAAACCATAGGCATACATGGTAATAATATATATAAGCAATGGTGAAATAGGTGGACAATATAGTTCAGAGGTAGCAAAGGTAGGTTAATTCAAAAGTTGGGGGAGTGCACAGTATTTTCAGAGGTAGAGTTGTTCAGGCTCTTTGATGGTTGATGGGGGAAGTGCATCAGGGAAGTCAGTTATTTTAGGAGGGTGGGTCAGGTATTTGGTGAGAAGTAATCTAAGTTTTTTTCTGAAGTATGGGACTGATTGATTGACATGTAGATCCTGTGGTAGAGCATTCCAAATTCTAGGCGCATTCCCAGAGAAGGAACGGGTGAGTGATTTTTCTTTCTTAAATTTGGGCAGAATCAGAAGTATTGTGTTGGAGTTTCGCAGGGGCCGCTTTTGTCCGGCTTTTGATAGTTTGTGTGCAAGGTAGGTTGGTTTTTCAGTGTAGAGAACTTTGTGAGTTATGCAGGCCATTTTTTTAGGTCTCGCCTGAGCCAGCGCGCATGCGGTGCCCTGCGAGGCTTTTAGTAAGGGCTTTTAAACTCTAAACACACGCTCTTGCGTGTGCTTTTTTTTATCACTCGCAATTGGCCTTTGCATGCGTCTTTCTAAGAAAGACGGCACGCAATTGGTTCAAGGCGGATGCATGTCCCGCCTTCTCTGTCCCCTGGCCTAGGGTGCTCGGGAGCGAGCAACAGCGCCATCTGTTTCCAATAATCGCGCCCGCGTCTCGCGTTCGCATTAATTGGAAACAGATGGCGGTCAGCGCTGGTCGCGCTGGTTATCTTGTTATATCTACAATTGCAAACTTCCTATCGTCAATGTTATGTACGTTTGTGATTACAAAGTACTATCGGAAATTTCCATGTAAGATAGATATCTCACACATTTGATCACTGCAGCCAGTTACTTTCATTATTATCCTTTCAGTAACAAAACTTAGTAAACAACCTTGTAAATATGTGATGCACTATGCAGAATACATGTGGAGTTGGTCGTTTTGGTTTGTCAGACATGTTTGCATCACAGCACTGCTGCACATACACCTCGGATGATCAGCCAGGAAAGTAAGAGATTGCACCTGGGCCAAACTTTCCGCACCATGCCCACCTCCTGACAGTGGCATGATGGAATGAGGGCAATACTGCGGGTGCCCATGTGCCTAAGAATTGCCTCATTTCCCAGTTCTCTGTGACTTTCTTGTGGGTGGCATGCGTTTTTCTAGTGATGTTTCATATTCCAGGGCCGAGTGCCATTGCCGCATAAAACATGTAACAGAACATGAAAACCCCTTTGTTTGTAGCAAGCGAGTGTGGATGACACGGAAATGCTTGCTGTTTGCCCCTCATACATATATGGATGGCCGCGCTGAGGAAAGCTCTTGTGGTTCTAATGGATGTCTCCCTGCTCGCCGGTGCTTGCACTCTGAAGGATGCGGGAGGCGATGTCTCTAAACACACAGAAGGCAGGTGAGCCGGCCCTTGGCAGCTGTCACTCACACAGGCACTTTAGCAAAGAGCCGAGCCTCAAAGAAGCTCGCGCGAGAGCGCTTTTCATTTAACCCGGGCCCTCGAGTCGCTGCCACATTCTGTTTCTAGTGAGGGCGCGCGTGCGCAGGGTAGGGCGCCAAAAAGAAGGGTGCAAAGAGAACGCGACTTCAAAGGCTGCCACCCACCCAAAACCCCGGCTAGTTCTGGCCAGCTTTGCCTTTATTCCCTTTTGGTGTGAACAGTTGTCGTAACAACTGGCAGAATCTCACCAGGATAAACCAATCCCGGCGTGGATCGATGGAGGGAGGCCGGCTCTGCCATTGTAATGGGGGAAAGAATGCCCAACGACACGTATAGATAAAACACACCTGAAACAGCATTACAGTCCAAGAGCCAAGATACATTCTGCAGGTGGCAGGTTTAACATGGAGGAGTGTCATTGGTGAAGAAAAAGTTCAGGTTCTTTGTTGTGGTAAATGTCTTCTGCAAAAGTTCATGGAATGCTTTCTGCCAGCGAACATGTTTCGCTCTCTTATGGCATGCAGGCCTAAGCTTTGTGCCACATAATTATATGCTACATGATTACACTGCGCTCAACATACACTCCAAATACCACTCAGTGCCACATAATTACACACCACATAATTACACTCTACTGAATGCAACATACACTCCACACAATACCACTCAGTGCCACATAATTATATGCTACATAATTACACTGCACTCAATGCAACATACACTCCAAATAATACCACTCAGTGCCACATAATTACACGCCACATAATTACACTCTACTGAATACAACATACACTCCCCATAATATCACTCAGTGCCACATAATTACACGCCACATAATTACACTCTACTCAATGCAACATAAATACACTCCACATAATACCACTCAGAACCACATAATCACACGTCACAATTACACTCTATTCAATGCAACATAAATACACTCCACATAATACCACGCAGTGCCACATAATTACACACCACATAATTACACTCTACTCAATGCAACATAAATACACTCCACATAATACCACTCAGTACCACATAATTACACGCCACATAATTAAATGCACTCCACATAATACCACTCAGTGTGACATAGTTACATGCCACATAATTACACTCTAATCAATGCAACATAAATACACCCCACATACCACTCAGTACCACATAATTACAAGCCACATAATTACACTCTACTCAATGCAACTTAAATACACTCCACAAATTACCACTCAGTGCCACATAATTACACGCCACATAATTACACTCCACTCAATGCAACATAAATACACTCCATATAATACCACTCAGTGCCACATAATTACACGCCACATATTTACACTCTACTCAATGCAACATAAATACACTCAACATAATACCACTCAGTACCACATAATTACACGTCACATAATTACACTCAATTCAATTCAATGCAACATTAATACACTCCACATAATACCACTCAGTGCCATATAATGACACGCCACATACTTACACTCTACTCAATGCAACCTAAATACACTCCACATAATACCACATAGTGCCACATAATTATATGCTACATAATTACACTGTGCTCAACATACACTCCAAATACCACTCAGTGCCACAAAATTACACACCACATAATTACACTCTACTGAATGTAACATACACTCCACACAATACCACTCAGTGCCACATAATTATATGCTACATAATTATACTGCACTCAATGCAACATACATTTCAAATAATACCACTCAGTGCCACATAATTACACGCCACATAATTACACTCTACTGAATGCAACATACACTCCACACAATACCACTCAGTGCCACATAATTATATGCTACATAATTATACTGCACTCAATGCAACATACATTTCAAATAATACCACTTAGTGCCACATAATTACACGCCACATAATTACACTCTACTGAATACAACATACACTCCCCATAATACCACTCAGTGCCACATAATTACATGCTGCATAATTATACTCTACTCAATGCAACATAAATACACTCCACATAATACAACTCAGTGTGACATAGTTACACGCCACATAATTACACTCTACTCAATGCAACAAATACACCCCACATACCACTCAGTACCACATAATTGCAAGCCACATAATTACACTCTACTCAATGCAACATAAATACACTCTACATATTACCACTCAGTGCCACATAATTACACTCCACATAATAACACTCTACTCAATGCAACATAAATACACTCCATATAATACCACTCAGTGCCACATAATTACATACCACATATTTACACTCTACTCAATGCAACATAAATAGACTCAACATAATACCACTCAGTACCACATAATTACACGTCACATAATTACACTCTATTCAATGCAACATAAATACAATCCACATAATACCACTGTGGCACATAATTGGATGCCACATAATTACACTCTACTCAATGCAACATAAAAACACTCCACAAAATACCACTCAGTGCGACATAGTTACACGCCACATAATTACACTCTACTCAATCCAACATAAATACACTCCACATACCACTCAGTACCACATAATTACACACCACATAATTACTCTCTACTCAATGCAACATAAATACACTCCACATAATACCACTCAGAACCACATAATCACACGTCACAATTACACTCTATTCAATGCAACATAAATACACTCCACATAATACCACGCAGTGCCACATAATTACACACCACATAATTACACTCTACTCAATGCAACATAAATACACTCCACATAATACCACTCAGTACCACATAATTACACGCCACATAATTAAATGCACTCCACATAATACCACTCAGTGTGACATAGTTACATGCCACATAATTACACTCTAATCAATGCAACATAAATACACCCCACATACCACTCAGTACCACATAATTACAAGCCACATAATTACACTCTACTCAATGCAACTTAAATACACTCCACAAATTACCACTCAGTGCCACATAATTACACGCCACATAATTACACTCCACTCAATGCAACATAAATACACTCCATATAATACCACTCAGTGCCACATAATTACACGCCACATATTTACACTCTACTCAATGCAACATAAATACACTCAACATAATACCACTCAGTACCACATAATTACACGTCACATAATTACACTCAATTCAATTCAATGCAACATTAATACACTCCACATAATACCACTCAGTGCCATATAATGACACGCCACATACTTACACTCTACTCAATGCAACCTAAATACACTCCACATAATACCACACAGTGCCACATAATTATATGCTACATAATTACACTGTGCTCAACATACACTCCAAATACCACTCAGTGCCACAAAATTACACACCACATAATTACACTCTACTGAATGTAACATACACTCCACACAATACCACTCAGTGCCACATAATTATATGCTACATAATTATACTGCACTCAATGCAACATACATTTCAAATAATACCACTCAGTGCCACATAATTACACGCCACATAATTACACTCTACTGAATGCAACATACACTCCACACAATACCACTCAGTGCCACATAATTATATGCTACATAATTATACTGCACTCAATGCAACATACATTTCAAATAATACCACTTAGTGCCACATAATTACACGCCACATAATTACACTCTACTGAATACAACATACACTCCCCATAATACCACTCAGTGCCACATAATTACATGCTGCATAATTATACTCTACTCAATGCAACATAAATACACTCCACATAATACAACTCAGTGTGACATAGTTACACGCCACATAATTACACTCTACTCAATGCAACAAATACACCCCACATACCACTCAGTACCACATAATTGCAAGCCACATAATTACACTCTACTCAATGCAACATAAATACACTCTACATATTACCACTCAGTGCCACATAATTACACTCCACATAATAACACTCTACTCAATGCAACATAAATACACTCCATATAATACCACTCAGTGCCACATAATTACATACCACATATTTACACTCTACTCAATGCAACATAAATAGACTCAACATAATACCACTCAGTACCACATAATTACACGTCACATAATTACACTCTATTCAATGCAACATAAATACAATCCACATAATACCACTGTGGCACATAATTGGATGCCACATAATTACACTCTACTCAATGCAACATAAAAACACTCCACAAAATACCACTCAGTGCGACATAGTTACACGCCACATAATTACACTCTACTCAATGCAACATAAATACACTCCACATACCACTCAGTACCACATAATTACACACCACATAATTACTCTCTACTCAATGCAACATAAATACACTCCACATAATACCACTCAGTGCCACATAATTACACACCACATAATTGCACTCTACTCAATGCAAGATAAATACACTCCACATAAATGCACTCTATACCACATACCACCAATCAACATAAATGCACTCCACACCATGACACAATTTCACTAAGCATAATTTCACTCAACACCACAGTTCCAGGCCACACAATTCAACTCCACACATTTCCAATCCACACCGCATAATTACACACCAAACAACATATTTCAACTCCACAATCCACAACGTACCTCCAATCCACACCATATAGTGTCACCACCTGAGCACCAAACATCATTCACCACCACCATTTTGCATCAGCGCACCACCTAAGCATCACGTCAGTCTGCCCTTGGAATCAGGCATCTGTTGATTCTCCCCTAGTGTCCGTCCGCTGCGCGTGTTCTAATTAAATTACTGTTTTCCAACCTCCACTCCCCCGTTATTTATGTCCCGCTCCCCCATAACAAAAAAAAATGATAACAAACAAGCATGAGAACAGGCAGGAAGAAGTTGCCAGCAGTGCAAGTACAAAAAAACTAGAAGACATTTTTTATGTTAAAATCTTTTTTTAATCAGGTTTTTCAGTTGTATATAATGTCGTCTTCGTTTGTATAAAGGTAACAAAAATGCTTAACACTTTTTATTATAACTTTTCAACATAATGCACAGCAACCACAATGCTCTACAACATAGCCAAAAGTTCTGGCTAAACACATAAGGTCCCAAAGGCGAGACCTATTGGCTATGCCAATGCTTGTTTAGTTCGTGAAATCCTCCAGCAAGGCAAGGCTAGATGCTGAATCCAGGCATGGCTCCAAAAGGCCACATATTTTCACTACAAAGACCTGCTAAAGCCATGTTTGTCTCTGCAAAATGTTCAGAGCCTGGAGAAACAGAATCTGTTGTGACAAATGTCATATGTGAGCCACATATTGCAGCTCAGATATGACATTTAGCTATCACGCTGCGGGTGCATTTCCTGTACCAATTTACGTTGAAATTACAGTACAATGTATTAAGCTGCTGGGTTAAACAATTCATGAATAATTGTTTTAGGGGAACGCTCACCCACTGTGACGATAATGTTATAGTGTACAATAGGTTGAGACCCAGCAAAACCAAACGTTGAAGAAGTGGGGGGACCACGACACAATGAAGTCCTTTGTAACACTGCAACACGTTCTAAGCTGGCTTACTGATTAGATTATTTCATCAGATGATAGCAATTCAGAGCCTGGTGACATTCATTGTTACTTATCCCATCAAAACCTTGTGACTCCTGCATCCTCAGACAACTGCCTGTTTTTGTAAGGACCATAAAGCCTTAGTTGAATTTACAAGATCTACCAATTATAAGGATGTGTTCTGCAATAAGTTTACAGAACAGTGACAGATGGAATGCTTAAATTAATTTCAGCCACTGGTAATCACTCGTGCCGCATCTCAAACCATCATAATTTTGCACGCCATGCCACCTCAGTTTGGACTCAGTTATATGCAAGTCAGTCTTGACCCTACTCCAATAGGAACAGCCCAGCCAACTGCCAGATGGGTTCGGAAGCATTGTTTTTCATGCCACTAGGTTGTGAAAAACATTACCAAAACTATATCAAAAGCACAACTTGTTATTCCAGATTGAGCCATAATTCCTGATACCAGCCAAATTGGGAGTCTGGCACTAATAATGAGTCCCACTTTGGGAATAAGAAGGCATTGCAAATTTACATGTTTCTGCAACCTGGAGCATACTCATTACAGATGAAAAGGATGAGCAATCAACTCTGATTTCACCATGGGTTTTGGCCTTTAACCAAATCCCAGGACTAAAGGTCTGGTATAGAGTTCAGCGGATGAGTTACTCCCTCACAAACATGACGGCTATCCTGGCCACCATATTACAAGTACCATTGGATATAACATACTTGTAATACAGAGGACAGGATAGACGTCATGTTTGTGATGGAATAACCCATCCGCCAAACTCTAATGATGGCGTAGTATCCTGACCGCCAAGAATGTGGTCCACCCAGCGTATTTGCATGCAGGCAGACCATAGGTTTAATCACGGCATAGACTGCTCTATCTACCCATGATTAAACTCCTCTGGAGTAAGGGCTGTCGGAGGCAGACCTGGAGTTTCGCCCACCTGATTTAGATGGTCAGAATTAGAGGTCAGTTTTCCAATTATGCAGCACACATAGAGAGAGGAAAAAAACGAGGAGAAATGAAAACTTTTCTCCTTGTTACACCTCTCTACGCCTCCATTGGGGAGGCGTAGGATTCTGACGCATTCCCAGGTTTACAAAAGGTTGTAAATCTGGGAGTGTAGCAGAAGCCATGGGTGTTACGTGGGAACACCCACAGCAACACCCATGACACGTCCCTTTCACGCAATGTGCTGCAAGGAGACGGGACGTATTTACAAGGACACGAAAAGCCACGCAGGGTGGCTTTACGTGTTCTCGTAATATGGGACAGCAAAATGCGCTGCTGGTGCGTTACAAACAGTGACGTGCCGGTGGCACAAAGGGCTTGTAAATAAGCTCCCTCATGTACACGCCAGTCTGCTCTCTTTAACATGAATAGATATCAACACATACTTACAAGGCAGATTTTATATTTTGGTTTCCCAACTATAGCTTAAAATGAATTAAGATGACAAACCTACTGCTTATTGCTATAGTCTCCATGCATTTTATGTACTTAAATTTTTTTTTTTTTTGCTGTTTACAAATTTGGAGAATCAAATACACGTGTCCAAGGACATCAAAATATTGATTTTAGTATATGCAAATCCTCACCCTTTCAGCATATTTAACCATGCCCCAGGGAAAGTCTTAACAGCAGCCATGATCAATGCTCTTCGGGTCATATCCTGTGGAAGGAAAATAGCAACAAGAGCAAACAGGGAACAGTCAATTTGGCATACATATCTTACAGTGGTAAAGGTCTGAGTGATATATTAAAATATTTGGCTCATCCTGGTCCTTGACATATTCAGCTTGGTGGCGAATGTTGGGTAAACTTCACCTTGAATGCATTCATCCAAATGTGTTTTTCTTATTTAGCAACAACCAGAATCACTTTGAGGAATACATTCACAGGTAGTCCCACACACCGATTGATTACCTCAAGCATTTGTTTCCCACAAATTACCTATCCTGGACACGAAACGAACATATGAATGCAGCCAGAAGTGAGCCCAACACATTTCCAACAAGCTCCGCTGTCCTTAGTCAAAACGAAGATTTTGTCTAGTCACTAGTGGAAGTGATGCAACAAGTGGAAATACTGTTTAAACAATTTCCCATGGAAGGCGTGGCCAAGCTCAAGATAGCACTGGAAGCTTGAATCAGGAGCACTCGCCCAGGGTTGGGGCACCTGCCTTGCTAGCAGACTCCACTGATTCTCAATTGCGGGCTGTGAAAGGCACAGAACCTGGGAGGCCACTGAATGCAAGAAGGTCCCTGAAAGTGCACAGCCAGCTGACACCTGTAGGTCCCTCGGAGCAAGTGGCCTAACCGGACAGCTGGCAAGATGGAGAGCTGTAGCAGGTCCACCTGCAGGACCAGAACCAAACGGGCCCAATCAGGAAGGGGCCCCTGCCGCCATCAACAACTCTACGGCAGCCTTCACCACTTCCAACAAACCTCTGAAACTCCAGAACAACGGTGAGGCTGAACTGATCAGAGGACAGTGGGGGACCTGCCTAAATGGTGGCCTATATCGTGCCAGTGGGGGGCCCTCTGCCTTCCCCCCCAGACGGAGAAACGCCACAATAGGGCCCAGCGGAGTTTGCGGGGTCGGAACATGTGTCTGGAATGAGATGGCTGGGCAGCTGTGGAGGCAGAATCCAGCTAAGGAGTGCCTGGACCCTCGAAGGGGGGAGGAGGCAACTGCAGAGGTCCAGGGACATACACAGTGAGAAACACTTTGGGGACGCCATTAAGAACTGAGAAGAGGGATTTGCGAAACTAGCCTCCTCTTCCACTGACTTGTCACTGGGTAAAGACCAAGGGGAAGTCACACCCCACCGATTGGACACCGCAGCATCAGAGGACTGTATGCCACCTACTGGGAGGGGCCGACACAAGAGAAGGAGAAACTGAGGCCTTTCAAAGGACAGCTACCCCGTGCCCTACAATGGCCCTTCTGTCCTAGCGCAAACTGACCCTCTTGCCTGCCACCAATCAGGACACCGGCTCATGGGAAAAACTCAACAGTGGATCTCCAGTCTCAACACACATGTGGGCCACCTGTGGAAATAGTGCATTGACTAGATCTGCCTTTAGCTGGAGGAGTCACTCCAGGCCACAGCGTAGACATCAATACCAACGCAAGGGCCATTGCGAGGCACAGAAGAGAATCATCCATTAAAGAACTGTTTCAGGATCCCTCTTCTAAGAATAGAGACCCTGCTACTATGACCTCTGCACAACCAAGGATGACTCCAGAGCAAGAGCATGCGGCAATAGGGGATGATTCAGAGGCCCTGAGAAAAGCTCCCTTGTCAACCTCAGCACAGAAATTATGACCGAGCTGACTTACACTTGAGCGGACCTGAAACACAACAAAACTTTGGAAGGATTTACAAGACTTAGGGACCAGACTTAACCATCTAGAGATAACCCAAGATGGACGCACTCTGGACCTCGAGGAATACCGGTCCCGTATAGTGACAATGAATGACCAACTGATAGTGCTTCAGGAAAAACAGGAGGACCTCAAAAACCAGTACAACTGATTCCACCTCCGTAATAGAGGTGTGTCCCTTGGCAAAGAAGAGGGCAAGGACATGAAAAGTTTCATCCAGACCCTGGCTGGACCCATAGAGAGGCCCCCAGAACCCCAAACTCAAAACTACCTCCTGACATCCTAGTCTGTTTCCACCATTTTGAAGACAAAGAGACAATCCTAGATGCTGCTAGACGCGGTGGCCCAATAAACTATAATGGCAATGAGACTCAATATTCCAAGACTTATCCCAGATCACGATGAGTGGGTTCTTCCACCCAGTTACCGAGTTCTTGAATGAACGCAAGATGAAGTACAGATGGGGGACATCATTTTGGCCTTATGTTTGAGTGGCAGGGCAGATGCTGATCCCTCAAGTCCCTTAGAGAGGCCTGCTTGGCACTGAATCTTCCACTTCCAGGGACCAAGACAGACACACCACAGGATCCACTCTGCCAGCAGAACTTCGAGAAGACGCAAGTGTGATGGAGCTGACAGAGGAATCTCCCAAACAGGAGGAAATCTTGGCAGGCCGTAAATCAGTAGTCGAAAAGTCCACAACTGTCATCAACTCCTACCCTGGACCAAGAGATGTAGAGTGTCTGATACTATTTCCAGCTTCACAAAAGACAGAGTTGAGAGGTGGGAATACCCCGGGGGCTACTGTAGCACTACGACCACCGAGCTCCCAATGTGGGCACCACCGCCCCAGGCGGGTTACACCCTGGACCAGTGTTAACAGAGGTCTTTTTTCCCCCTACTGGACTGGTGTCCTATTCCTCATTGGGCTGTCGTTGTTAATTAGAGATCCTATATAGTGCTATGTATCTCAAATGCGGCGCATATTTCCTTATGTTTGTTCTTGTTTATGTTCTTGTTGGGGATTATTGGGTTTTGGGAGGAAATAGCCGTCTGCCCCGACCATGTCCACACTGGCCTCCCTTGTCACAAGTGATACTAAGTTGATACTCCTGTTTGCATAAATATGGCCTCAAACGCTCTTCATATTCTCACCTACAATGTCCGCAGCCTCATTAACCCTACCAAAAAACGTTCCATTCTGTGCGATATCCCTCCTTCATCAAGATATAGGGCTCTAACAAGAAACCCGCCTATTACACTTAGACCACTCCTGCCTAAAGTAAAATCCAGAGATTATCCAGGTCAATATTTCTCTTCATGTTACTGAAGATAGCGGGGTGGGTATACTAATATACCAACACTGCCTGCTGGTGGTAGAGGGGACCCTTATGGACAAGGGTGGGAGATGGGTGGCTATACAGAGTTCACTGAGAGGCTTACCCCTTACAATAGCCTTGGTCTACAGCCCCAACCAAAGACAAGATTCCTTTCTGACGGATTTGATTAATCTAACGCACCTTTAATTATTGGAGGAGACCTCAATCTGGTTCTTGACCGCACAGTTGATACTGTTCAAACAGGGAGGGGAGGTGTTATGTCCCGATCTATGTGGGTAAGATTTTATTGGAGGAAATTTTAATAATAGACATATGGAAAACCTGCCACCCTCTCACTAGGACTCTTCCTTTTACTCAGGAACCCTCAATACATGCTAGACTTGACTACATTCTTCTTGATAAGCACTTGCTCCCAAATTTGACAGACTCCACACAACACCCTATCACACTCTCTGACCATGGAGCGGTCTCATGTGAGATGGCGGATAAGGCACTCAGGGCCCCAGAGCCACCACCAACTGGAAACTCCAGGACTACCTCCTGAGGGATCTGGTGATGATTAATATTGTCAAGAAGTGCGGCTATCGTCAGGGATGACTTAAAATCTGTCCTTTGGGTATCTTCATAGTGGAGGCCACATGGCTTCAAAAACTTCGAGAATAACTGTTCCTTAAATTAGGCACAGAACTTGAGCGGCTCGATATGGAGCACAAAAGCAAAGACTCCTCGTAACTATGGAGAAAGGTACTAGCAGTTCGATGTCAAATCTGGATGCTTGAGACTGACAGATCAGTATACCTCCTAGCACAACTCAGTAATAAATGTTATGACCATGGTAGCAAGACAGGCAAAACCTGGCAAACCTCCTGTGAGCCGGCTGCACTAGGCCACCATACCAGTGCATGTGCACAGTAGATAGGGAAAGGGCAGTGTTTTCACGCCTTCTACACTCAATTATATGGTACCCAACACACTGACCCTCAATCACATTTGAGATACCTCACAGAGACCCAGTTACCTAAACTAAGCCACTTTGATAGAGCAACTCTTGATAGACCACTGGAGAAAGAAGTAATCCTCCTACACATTTAAACTAATGGCCCTCCAAGGCACTGGTCCCTGATGGCCTCACTCCAGAATTTTAAAAATGCTTTGGCCCCACAATCCTACACGTACTTCACAAAGTATATGGGGAGATACTCAAGAATGTCAGGGTTACCTCCACCATGACTGAATCTACCACAGTCCTAATTCTCAAATCTAACAAAAACCCTATTGATTGTGGATTGTATCTGTCCATATCTTCTTAACACTGATGCTACGATTCTTAACAAAATACCCACCCTATGACTCAGACATTTGTTGGAGAATTTGATACACCCAGACCAGACAGGCTTTATTCTGATGCAACAGTACGGAGAAACCCCTCCACCTACTTGACATCGGCTTCACAGACTACAAGAAAACTGTTATGGTCGCCCTGGTTGCTGAGAAATCATTTGACAGGGTTAACTGTGACTTCCTGTCTGATGTATTGAGGGAGGTAGGGATGGGGAGGACATTTATGTTCTGGCTCCTTGCAGCATACCATGCCCCATGAGTCATTATCTGAGTCAACAGTCTCTTCTTTGACTGGGTGCACATATGTTGAGGCACATGGCAGGGCTGTACCCTCACCCCCTTCCTGTTTGCCCTTACACCGGAGCCACTGGCACAACCCATCCAGAAGAATCCATGGATTGAGGGAATCAGATTAGGCCAACAGGAAATAAACATGTCAATGTTCGCAGCCGATATCCTCCTGCCCTTGACAGATCCAGTGGTCTCCCTTCCTCAGCTGCTTCAGGAACTCCATCGCTATCACAATGTCTCACGGATCAAAGTTAATATCACAAAATCAGAAATCTTGAATATATTACCCCTCGTGCAGTGGTACAACAAATACAATCATTCACTTCCCTACGATGGGCTACCGCACATATAGATTACTTGGGCCTGGAGTTAGCCCCCACATTGGCAAAAACTAGGGATATCAATCTCCACCACTTGAAACAAAATATCCTATGCAAACGTAACAGCTAGAAACACAAATCTTTCTTATCCTTGGTAGAATAACGGCATACAAAATGACAATACTGCCTAAGGTACTTTATTTGTTTCAGACCCTAGCTCTCTGAATACCAGGAGAATACATAGCCGGCCTCCTGATGATCTGTACCACTTTTATATGGCAGGGCAAAGTGGAGAGGGTCAGTCAAAAGCCCACTAGATTGGGGGACTTGGGAATCCCCAACTCAGCTCATTACTATGCCACAACACACCTATGTTATCTTGAGAAAGCACCAAACGTGAACTCCTTCTTTCTGGTCCCTGCAATGGAAAGTTCTAAGTGCCTGAAGAATAAAAGGAGTTACAATCAACAACAATTTACAAATTCCAGTGTAACCCATTTGGTCACACAGTAAGGCTCAGAGTCGATTGATGAGATATAGTATGGATTTATTATTATTTCAAAGCCAAGCTAATATAAATTAGTCGCAGAAACATTGTATAAAAATATGGAATCACTACGGGATATCTAAAGTGACTGATAAAATTGATCCTCAATAACAGAAAGCAAATGAGTAATTCAGTAGCTATTACACAAAGAATATTAATCATATGGGCATATTTACAAGCCTCATTTTCTACCGGAGGGTCAGTTTTTAGATACCTTGGTGGTGTGGTGCCATTTCCCATATTTACAAGGTGGTGCTATGCCACTTAACGTGGCTTAACGCTACCTTGTAAATATGCCCATTTCTGCCGCAGTCCTCTGTGGCAAAGGGAGGTGCAATGGGTGTTGCTGTGGGTGTTCCACCACAACACCCATTGCTTTTTGATGCTGCCCCAGATTTACAAGGCTGAGGCAGTGCCAAAAACAGCGCCATTCTAATGCCATGGATTTCCAGGCATTATAATGGCGATATGAGGAGAAACAATTAATTTCTCCTAGTTTTTTGCTCTTTCCATGTGTGCTGCATTCTGCAGCACACATAGAAAGAGCAAATCGCCATGAATGATTGTTTATGTGCAAGAAGTTGTCCCTACCTGCACAAAAACAATTGCCCCTGTAGCGCAGACACCCTTGCAACATGGTAGGAAGGAGTCTGCGCTGCCGCTAGGCAGATTTTTTTGCGCCAGTGCTAGGGGAAACACAGGGGTGCGCCATATTCTTGTGAATATGGTACATCCCTGCGTTTTAAAAATGTCAGAGCGTAGCACTGCTGAATTTAATGCAGCTCCGTTCTCTGACATTGTTTTGTAAATATGCCCTACAGTCTGATGCATAAACTGAAAGTTGCGATCCTCTTGCCTACACATGAGTTTGTCTAAGAAGTCCTTCTAAACCGTATTCTAGCTGGGAACCAAGGAAACCCTATTAAATCAGGGAAGCAGAGAAAGGTGTCAGCATAGGAGAAATTCGGTAGAAGTTCTCAAAGGTAAAGAATATTGTATAGCATAAAGCCTTACAACAGAGATGTCGCAAAGAGGTCTTTACCTCCTAGAGTCTAAATGGAATCTGAATAAAGCCAAAATGCAATGCCCAACTATACCCACCAAAAGAACCTTTGAGAATTTCAGGTCACATGGATATTTAAGTCTCATCTTCAAACAACCGACTTTGCAACTGCACTCAAGATTTCTTTCCTTTGGTCTACACATTAAAAAGGCCTTGAATTCCTCCTGGTTCCATATTCTGTTCGGACAGTAGTCCTTCCTTGCCTCATTAAATCATCTTATACTTGCCAAGAGATACTCCTTTCGAACCTCGCTATCTCTTTCACACAATGTGCTTTTCTTTGACCATCAGATCATGCTTCTGCATCTGCAGAGGAAAGAAAAACATTGCATCCAAAGCAAGCATTCACGTTAAAATTAAACATTGCAAAATTCAAAAGTTTAAGGCCTTTGGTCAACTTTAGTATGGTAAGCATTTCAGGACACGTTTAAAATGTGTAGTAAGTTTCCTTTAGAGCCCACTTGGTTCTCCTTTATTTTAGCCTGACTGCACATTTTAGGCCGCTTTTGCTTTGCACAGCCACACGTAACATGTTTATTTTGAACCATGATATTATTTTAGAAATAGGCTGTACTTGGTATTATTTTTCAGTTATTCTTCTTGAGATTCAGTCTGAACATTTCGTACAAGGTCGAACAACATAATGCGCTGTTTTGCTATGATTGGTCAGCAACATCTCCTAACATTTAGATACAACACAAAGACACAGCTGCTGTTTTCCAACACAGCATTTTTTTATCATTTTAACAGAGACTTGCCTTTTGGAAAACAGAGAGAAGGATTCTTGCCGAGGGACAAGTCATGGAATGGGTGCCCTGGCCTTGTGTAAACTGAGATTACACTTACGATGCGGACCACCTAACTACAAAATACCAGGTGAGGGATCCGGTTCTAATCCCAGAGAAAATTGATATATTCCTGTGCTCACGTAGTGAGTGTAGGCTTAGACAAATATATCATTCACCATGATAGGCCTTTTTATTGTATACTGTTTGCTCGTAATGTTGATTACTTTGCTCAGTTGTATATGTTTTCTAATTGCAGCACAGTTGCTTCATAATAGAGCATGATAGTTTCAATAAATATTGTAAGCTTTCCTCATGTCTTTCTTTTGTTTATGATGGACATGCATGAGTGAGAAGCAAAAGGTGATGATCTGTTTCCATAGTTTCCTTGGGGACTTGAGTGTTGTGTTCTAGGCTGTCAATTCACTTGTTACTTTGGGAAGATTAGGAGGGCAGGTGGGGCACTGTGAGGTAGTTGGATTTGGGCCCATAGGTACTGATGTGGTATGGTGACTCAGTCCCTTCATTCTGTCACACTGGGATCCCAGGCACAATTCTGTTTCCAAACAGAATTCCTTCAACAAATACATGATTACAAATAAATTAACAGTTTTAATATAGCTGTAAAGCACTATTTGAATGGGTACATTTCCAGTTATAACATAAATGGAGAGAATTATTTAAAGAAATGCATAAACAAATGAGAAATACAATGTTATTCAAGCCACACATACATATATATATGTGAGAACTACAGCTTGTTGCTGCTGTAAAGAAACGGTTAATATACACACAAATATAAATGTCAAGATTACATAGTAGATGCACTTTCTGTAACTGTTCAAGTGCACTACATTGCATTAATACATTTACATCACACGAGTACATAAGGCCATATGTACACATATATGTGGCCTTAATTAAGCATGAAAGGATGGAGCCAATATTACGCTGCTCCAGTCCCCGCTCTGATGGTGAATCAAGTCATCACAGATTACAACCTAATGTTATCAGATGGACCATCTAAAACTTTGTAGTCCTTAGCATCTTTCACCTCTAATCCCCTAGATGTTTCATGTCATCATTGTATTTTCTCTGACCCTCCTCTAAATCCACATCTGCTCTCTTTCTCTTCAGTCGCCTTCTAACCTGTGCATACTTGTATCCATTAAAGATCATGAATAGGAAAATTACACAAAGAGAAATTATCAAAAGGGGATTCAAGATTACACCCAATATTCCACTTCACAGGTTTCCAAACCATTTGCCTACAGCAGACAATGCATTCCCAATGGCTTGACAAGCTCCTGTCACTTCTAACTTTTTCAAATCTTTTGTCAACCCAGATATGTTCCAAATAGACTTCTTGATCCTGACTTTCATTGGGGCTGTAAGTACAGGATTGGTAAACTTTGAGCATCCTGCGGACTCCGCCTTCCTTTGCGAGTAAAAGGTCTAAGGCAAGTCAGCTCTGTAAAACCATAGACCTTACAACCATCTCAATATTTACAAGCGATAAAGAATTTACAGTACTAGTTGCCGGTTTATTCACTATTGTAGACAGCTTTCTAATTTTCACATCATGCGGAATCATTCCTACAGACGGAATTATAACGCCAAACATTTCTCCTACCACTTCCGCTGCACTAACACCTCATCTATTTCTAGATTTCGTTTCCCATACAGAATGATTGAAATGTTCCACATGGTAAATTTTCATGACAACTATACCAAGATAACATGTACCTTGCCATCCATGGTACAATTTAAAAAAAATGCATTCTGTCCAGAAATAAAATACAGTCCAGGAATCACACGATGGTGTCCCTCCAAGAAGAGCTCATTATTCCCGCTTGTCTCAAAAAGATGTTCACAATCACTCTGTCCTAAAAATAATGGGACTATAGAACTTTGATCAGCATGTATACACATTTTTTTTATGTTGCCAATCTAAGGCCAAGGGAAGTAAAATTCCCTTCACCTGAAGTTCAATTTCTTCACTATTCAACCTAAAGTGTTTCTCAAGATCTCTATCAGTTTCAGATTTGGCCTCTAGATCTCTCCTTCTGTCCTCCGCCAAATTCAAGAATTTCTTCTCCAGATCTGACATGGAACAGGTCAAATTATGTCTATGTTTGTGTGCCGTGACAGTGACTTAAGAGATGCAAAATACTTGCCTGCAATCTCACCACCTTTGAAATAAAGATTCCGATTCAAATGTTTGAACATAGGGACTTCTGAAAGAACTAAATCATAGTTAAAAAAAATAATATTGAAAACTACTCTGTCTATAAAATAAGCACAATAGGAGGCTACAGGAAATTCCGTATGTCAAAGGGGCATGATGATGCGTCATCCCCTCTGCAACAGATGCAGCCAACTGAGTGCACATGTAACAATCTCTCGCATTCATAGTGTCCATTCTCCGCCAAATGGTTCAACAATGCAATATGGTGAGTTTTGCAAGCTTCTCGAGTATTTGACACAACCGCAGGTTGTCAACATACTGTACCAAAACAGAGTTATAGGGCATAACCAAAGACTAAGGGGCAGATTTATGACGACTGGCGCATCCCTGCAAATCAGCAGGGATGCGCCAGGTAAGATGTGTCACGCAAGTTTACCCTTGCGCCACCACAGATGCGCTGCATTTACAATGCGGCGCATCGTGGCGCAAGGATAAACAGATGCGTGACGCATCTCCCGTCGGAAGGGTGGCGCATTGCTGGAGTCGTGTCGCAAGCGCGACGCAACTCCAGCAATGCTCGTGGCCTGCCCATACATGACGTGGTGCGTCACGCCTTACGCCTGCTTCAAGCAGGCGCAAGGTTTTGACGCAGCGGCATCGGAAAAGTGACTGAGTGTAATCTTGTAGATTTCACTCAGGCACTTTTCCGAGGCTTTACTGCGCCGGAATGCCCCCCCCCCTGCTTTACAACGTGACCCATCTCCCTAGATGCGTCACGTTGTAAATAGGGTGCAACGTGGCGCATGGTTTATGCTGCTGCTGCGTCACAGAAGTGACGCAACGGCAGCGCAAAAGTGGCGCAAGGGGCTCGTAAATCTGCCCCTCAATTCTTTTTGAGGATCTGGTTGATAATGGAAGGACTCTCCGTATGCCCTTGTGGGACTCAAGTTCAACTTCAAGCTTATTTTATTAGCATAGTTACTTGAAACCACTACATAAAAGTTACATCATTACAATTCTTCTAAAAAAATAATAAAATATTCTTTAGATAAGTTATAAAGCATTGTAATTGTGAGTTAGGTTCTTGAGTTCAAAATTGCACATCCTTAGGGGAGTGGCCATCAATAAAGATGCCATTTCCCATGAGTATTTGTTTAGTGTTGTTGCGATGTAGGGCCTTAGAGAGGGGAAGAGTGTGGCATGAGTTCGATAATTTCCTAAAGAGTGGTTTAGGTTTACTGTGGGTTGATTGCCCGAGCGTCCCTACCTCAGCTGGCATCTTTTTGGCCACCAATGTTAAAACTTTTACCAATCGACAGTTCAACTGTGGGTCCTCTGGTGCGAAGCAGGCCCACACGGTTTGCCTCCATGTACAGATCCCTCTTTGGTTAAAGTGAGGTCTCAGTAGCTGTTTCCGTTCCTTCAAAAGATCTTTGCAGGTGCATAAAAGGTAGAGCAGGTCCTCCAATGCTGTGTCGCATAAGCGACAGGAGGAGCCTGCATGACCCCTGAGCCACTGCGGGAGGTGCTGTGTGCAAGGTAGCAGCCCCAGACGATATTTCAGGAATTTGATTTTTGCGGTTTTAGAGTACACTAAGTTGAAGTATTTTTAAGGGGCCAGAGCTGTATAGGTACTCAAGGTCATTCGGTCATAAGCCCTCTTCGATAGTGAAGCTTTGTCTTCGATCAATGATAGAAGTTCTACTGTTTTCCATACTTATTTTTTTAGTGCAATGTTGGTGATAGATAATCCCAGAGCTATGGATAGCCCTGTGTTGCACAGGGATTTTTTGAGGTAGGTTGAGGCAGGTAATGAATGTCTCTGTTTTAGTTCTAGCCATAAGTAGGGGTTGAGGGTTTCTGGTGTGGCTTTCCGGATTATGGTCCAGGTGATAATGTACGTTCCTTGTCTTGCCAGGGTCTGTTTTTGTAGTCCAAACTCCAACCTAATCCATGCTTGTGAGATATGGCTGTGCAAGCTGAAGATAATTCTGTACGCTCATGTGATTGTGCCGTCCAGGATCTTGGAGTCCCTGTCCCTCTGTAGTTCACTGCCATGGGTTATCTTTGGTAAAAGCTTAGCTTGTGTAACTTGGACTACAGGGAGTGGCGATGCACCACTCAGTTTTGAGCTGAGTCCTTCAGGGCAGCAAAGTGGCCTCCCTCATCTTTGATCACTCCTAGGTATTTGTATTCCGTCGCTGGATCAATGCACATTTTGCGCCAGTACTAGACCGGTGACTTCTTTAGGTTTTTCCTGATTTACATTGTCCTTGTTTACTCCAGGTTGATGTTTAGGCCGTTGGCTTAGGAGAATTCCTATGTGGTGGTGAGGAGGTGCTCCAGGCTTACCTGCGTGTGGCTGATCAAGACTATGCCGTCCGGATGAAGAAGGCCTGGCAGTGCTAGTCCTCCTATTCTTGGGGCATGTGAGTTGCAGGCGTTTAGTGCTGGTACCAGATCTGCCAAGAAGAGGTTAAATAAGATTGGAGCCAGGACGGACCCCTGTTTAATCCCCTTGCTTGTAGGTATGCATCCTGACAGAGAAGAGCCATAGCCAGACTTTATCTGGGCCTATGTGTCTGTATGAAGATTGATTAGCAGGTTCAGCAGAGTCAGTGGGATCCCCCATTGTGCCAATTTGCTCCAGAGTCTGTTGTGGTTCACAGGATCAAAACCTGCTTTTTGTAGTCAATAAAGTATGGGAGTAACAGCATTTTTGCTGCTTACGCCTTGTCAATCAACAGTGACATGGCCAGGATGTTTGTTGTTGTTCCGACAGACTTTGCAAAGCCTGTCTGGTTGAGAGGGATAATTGACTTATCTTTGGCCCATGACTGGAGTTCTTCTAGTAACGTACCAGCAAAACATTTCACCTCATTATCTAGGAGATCAACTAGGCAGTAGTTATTTGGCAAGGACTTGTCTTCGGATTTGAATATTGGGTACATTATTGTGCCCCTCCAGGAGGATGGAAGTGTGCTGATTTGCTTTTTCTCTGTAAAGAGATGTTCAAGGGTTTTAGCCCAGAGTTTTCGGTCCTGTTTGAACAGTGTTGGGGGTATTCCATTTGGTCCTGGGGCCCCCTCTCTCCTTCCTTTTCCTATTTGCCATGTGATTGCTGTGATGTTATGTGCTGGAGATGATATAGTCGTTGTGTTTCCTTCTGTTGGGAGAGGTGCTGTAGCACTCCCTTCCTCAGTGTGGATTGACGGCGGGGTCCCTCTTGTGTATGTTGTAGGTTTTGATCCGGTGGTCTGTGAGATGTAGTCTTGATAAAGATGACCCCCAATGTATCTTGCCCACTCTTCTTCCGAGATGTTGGATGAGATGCCCTAATGTGTGGGGCGAATGATTCTATTAATTGTTCCCCAGAGTCTTGCACTGTATTTCTGCTTAATGACGGCATGCAGTTTTGACCAGACCTTCTCTTCTTTTTGTCTTTTGGCAGCCCATTTTTGTCTCTTGAGCTGTACTTTTTGCTGTCTTAATAGTAATAGAGAGGCTATGTCCGTTGGATTATGACAGAGGGTTCTTAACATGCGGTAGATTGTGCATTTGGTGTTCTTAACCCCTTCGCTGCTAGGCCTTTTCCCCCCCTGTGCTAAGCCTTTTTTTGGCTATTTGGGGTAGTTCACACTTAGGCCCCTGTAACCTTTCGACCACATAAGGTATCCACGCCAAATTTGCGTCCTTTTCTTCCAACATCATGGGGATTCAAAAGGTACCCAGGGTTTGTAGATTCCCCTGGAGGGGAGCCAGAAATTAGCCAAAATACAGCTAATTTTTTGTTTTTTGGGGAAAAATGGGGAAAAAGGGCTACAGATGAAAGCGTCTGGTTTTTTCCCTGCAAATGGTATCAAAAAAGGGTTGTGGTGCTGAAATCACCATCTTCCCAGCTTTCAGGGACAATCAGACTTTTGTCAGAAAACCAATTTTTTTTACAGTTTTGGCATTTTTTTGGGACATAGCCTATTTTTGCTATTTTTTGTGCTTTCAACCTCCTTCCAGTTAATGGTAGAAATGGGTATGAAAGCAATAATGGATCCTGGAAAGCTATACATTTTAGAAAAGTAGACAAAATTCTGAATTCAGCAAGGGGTCATTTGTGTAGATCCTTCAAGGTTTCTTTATAGAAACTAACAGTTAAATATAGGAAAAATTGAAAATTAGTTGAAAAAAACAGCCATCTGTGCCAACGTTTTCACCCGTAACTTCTTCTAATTGTGACAGCTGTTTAAAAGCAATATACCGTTACATCCGCTGGACCTTTCTGGTTGGGGGGATATATAGGACTTGTAGGTTCACCAAGAACCCGACGAACCCAGAGCCAATAACTGAGCAGCGTCTTGCAATGGTTTTTTATTATGTACCGGGTATATAGCAACTAATTTGGGAAAATATATACATGGAAAAATCGGTATGAAAGACACCTATGTATTTCTGAAATTGGAACAAAATATAGAGTTTAGAAACAGTAGATATTTGCACATTTCTGAAATTGGGAGTACCCATACTAGCATGAGAATTATAGATCATTTTTCAAGATGACTTCTTTTTTACACATTGTCTTTCATTTGGAAGGCAGAAATGCATCGAAAGTCAATAGGTAATAACAGTTGCTCTACAATTCTGTATTACCCTAAGTCTCCCGATAAAAATGGTACCTCACTTGAGTGGGTAGGCCTAGTGCCCGCGACAGAAAACGGCCCAAAACGCAACGTGTACACACCACATTTTCACAGTGAAAAATGACCCTTTTTTTGCAAAGTGCCTAGATGTAGTTTTTGAACCCTAGCTCTGCCGGCACCTAGGGAAACCTAGCAAACCTATACATTTTTGAACACTATACACCCAGGGGAATCCAGGATGGGGTGACTTGGCTGGCTATCACCAGGTTCTGTTACCCAGAATCCCTTGCAAACCTATAAAATTGTCAAAAAACCCACATTTTCCTCACATTTCTGTGGTGGAAAGTTCTGGAATCTGCGTGGATCCACAAAATTCCACCCACCCCACGTTTCCCAAAGTCTTCCGAGAAAAATGGTACCTCACTTGTGTGGGTAGGCCTAGTGCCCGCGACAGGAAACGGCCCAAAACGCAACGTGGACACACCACATTTTCACAGTGAAAAATGACCCTTTTTTTGCAAAGTGCCTAGCTGTAGTTTTTGAACCCTAGCTCTGCCGGCACCTAGGGAAACCTAGAAAACCTATACATTTTTGAAAACTATACTCCCAGGGGAATCCAGGATGGGGTGATTTGACTGGCTCTCACCAGGTTCTGTTACCCAGAATCCCTTGCAAACCTAAACAAGTGTAAAAAAACCACATTTTCCTCACATTTCTGCGGTGGAAAGTTCGGGAATCTGCGTGGATCCACACCCCGCGTTCCCCAAAGTCTTCAGAGAAAAATGGTATCTTACTTGCGTGGGTGGGTCAAGTACCCGCGACAGGCAAGGGCCTAAAACCTATTGAGGCGACATCAAAATTACCTATCACAAACCAACCTGGTTTTGCAAGGGGGTCCCATTAGTTTTTGGCCCGGGGCTCGGTGGCCATCTAGGGAAACCTACCAAACCCACACATTTCTGGAAACTAGACACCCGGGGGAGTCCAGCGTGGTATGGCTTGCGTGGGTCCCCCAACATTCTCCTACCCAGAATCCCCTGCAAACCTCAAATTTCACTGAAAAAATAACTTTTTTCTCAAATTTCTGTGTGGGAAAGTTCTGGAATCTGCGTGGATCCACAAATTTTCTCCCACCCAGCGTTCCTCCAGGTCTCCTGATAAAAATGGTAACTCACTCGCATGGGTGGGTCAAGGACCCGTGACAGGCAAGGGCCCAAAACCTATTGAGGCGACATCAAAATTACCTATCACAAACCAACCTGGTTTTGCAAGGGGGGTCCCATGAGTTTTTGGCCCGGGGCTCGGCGGCCATCTAGGGAAACCTACCAACCCCACACATTTCTGGAAGCTAGACACCCGGGGAAGTCCAGCGAGGTATGGCTTGCGTGGGTCCCTCAACATTCTCCTACCCAGAATCCCCTGCAAACCTCAGATTTCGCTGAAAAAAATCACTTTTTTCTCAAATTTCTGTGTGGGAAAGTTCTGGAATCTGCGTAGATCCACAAATTTCCTCCCACCCAGCGTTCCCCCAGGTCTCCCGATAAAAATGGAACCACACTTGTGTGGGTAGGCATAGTGGCTGCAACAGGAAATGGCCCAAATCGTACTGTGGAGATTTCAAAATTACCTATAACAAAACTACCTGGTTTTGGTGGGGGGGCACCTGGGGTTTTGGCCCCAGGCTCGGCGGCCATTTTGGGAAAGTACCAAACCCAAACATGTCTGAAAACTAGACACCCGGGGGAGTCCAATGAGGTATGGCTTGCGAGGATCTCTCAACGTT
This sequence comes from Calotriton arnoldi, assembly GCA_963921515.1. Taxonomy (NCBI): domain Eukaryota; kingdom Metazoa; phylum Chordata; class Amphibia; order Caudata; family Salamandridae; genus Calotriton; species Calotriton arnoldi. Next base: position 1,410,226 of record CAWUFW010000579.1, read on the forward strand.
TTCCTACCGAGAATGCCATGCAAACCTCAAATTTATCTGAAAAAAACACATTTTCCACATATTTTTGTGTGGAATCACCGTGCCGCCACAAATGTCCTACCCCACAGCGTTCCCCTGAGTCTCCCGAGGAAAATGATACCTCACTTGTGTGGGTGGGGCAAGGGCCTGTGACTGGGAAGAGCCCAAAACATAGGGAATAAGGGTATAGCACCAAGAATTCTAAGCGCTACATTTTTTTAAAAATACGTTTTTAGCCAATTCTGCATTGGACACCCACAGAAGTGAGGCATCATTTTACTCGGGACACTAAGGAGAATGCTATGGGGTAGGACATTTGTGCCGGCACGGTGATTCCACACAAAAATATGTGGAAAATGTGGTTTTTTCAGCTAAATTTGAGGTTTGCATGGCATTCTGGGTAGGAAAACGTTGTGGGGATCTACGCAAGCCATACCTCATTGGACTCCCCCGGGTGTCTAGTTTTCAGAAATGTTTGGGTTTGGTACTTTCCCAAGATGGCCGCCGAGCCCGGGGCCAAAACCCCAGGTGCCCCCCCCAAAACTAGGTAGTTTTGTTATAGGTAATTTTGAAGTCTCCACAGTACGATTTTGGGCCATTTCCTGTTGCAGCCACTATGCCTACCCACACAAGTGAGGTACCATTTTTATCAGGAGACCTGGGGGAACGCTGGGTGGGAGGAAATTTGAGGATCCACGCAGATTCCAGAACTTTCCCACACAGAAATTTGAGAAAAAAGTAATTTTTTCAGCGAAATTTGAGGTTTGCAGGGGATTCTGGGTAGGAGAATGTTGGGGGACCCACGCAAGCCATACCTCGCTGGACTCCCCCGGGTGTCTTGTTTCCAGAAATGTGTGGGTTTGGTAGGTTTCCCTAGATGGCCACCGAGCCCCGGGCCAAAAACTCATGGGACCCCCCTTGCAAAACCAGGTTGGTTTGTGATAGGTAATTTTGATGTCGCCTCAATAGGTTTTGGGCCCTTGCCTGTCGCGGGTCCTTGACCCACCCACGCGAGTGAGGTACCATTTTTATCGGGAGACCTGGGGGAATGCTGGGCGGGAGGAAATTTGTGGATCCACGCAGATTCCAGAACTTTCCCACACAGAAATTTGAGAAATAAGTGATTTTTTCAGCGAAATTTGAGGTTTGCAGGGGATTCTGGGTAGAAGAATGTTGGGGGACCCACGCAAGCCATACTTCGCTAGACTCCCTTGGGTGTCTAGTTTCCAGAAATGTATGGGTTTGGTAGGTTTCCCTAGATGGCCGCTGAGCCCCGGGCCAAAAACTCATGGGACCCCCCTTGCAAAACCAGGTTGGTTTGTGATAGGTAATTTTGATGTCGCACGAGGGCGAGTGATGGTTCAGTATATAAAATTTTATTAACGAGATTTCACAAAAATGAAATGCACTGTCAATAATTAAAAGGACAAAAAACTGAACCAGTGAGTCGCAGCTCGTGAGCTGTAAAGCCACATCATGGCCCCAACTGCTTTACAGGCCATTCACACACCTTTCATACGTGATACACACAAGACCATTCACACCACCAGGCACGAAACCAACACATTACAACATTCACAAAAAGGGACTCATTATCCTGCAATACCCTATTAAGTGACGCATCATGCAAAATGTGTGGGGTTAAAGGCATTCCTATCACTGGTGCACTCAGGGTAACCTTACTAGGTGATTCTTGATACGTGGAGGGTTTTTAATCAAAATACCCTCTAATAATTCATCATCTGATTCACCATATCCTGTCGTATTCATGTGTTTCGTTTTTTCCTTACACTTTCCTCCTAACTGTTCTTCAGCCATTATTACTGGATATAAACCCTCGGTCACCACAGCTCTTCTCCAACGCTTCATTTGATCTCATCGTCACCCTGGACTGGAAACAAGCATCCTGGGACTGGTTTCGGGGTTTCACCCTTCATCAGCCAGGCTAGCTTGAATCCAGTGGCACAGAGAGCAAGAGACCCACGTCTGCGCATACCCTTGGCCATTTAGGGTGAACTTAGCTGTTGAAATAACTCCTCCAAGGCAACTTGAGGTAAGGAGTTTATTAGAATGAGATCCTCACACACCCGACTGTTCAGGTGGCTCACACCAACATTCTAACGCGAGCTTCATCTAAACATTCTATGGAATGGGCAAAACAATAAGAGGAAGAGAGGAGGGGGGGGCAGGTGGAGAGGGGAGGACGAGGAATATACCATTTACCTAGATTACAACAATAGCAAACACAACAAGATAATGGACAGAGTGCTGAACTTTTCAACCACTCACTCCCAGTCACAGATCTGGGTTTAATCCATCATTCTTTTACTGACTATGCCACCCCAGTTTGGACCCAGCCATATGAAATCAGTGCAAGATGCTCCCCGTTGATGCTCGTGCAAATTTGATCCTTCTATAATTGATTGTGGAAATTGTTTCCGGGGAAGCCTGAAACCGTTCAAACATAGGTGTAGTCATTTGAAATGAGAGCTCTTAAGGACGATGGTCACTGCTGCCTTTGTCGCCCAGATGGAATGAGACAACTTGTTTGAAAAGGGAAAGAGAGACAAACGTATAACCTAGTATTGAGCTTGTGGTTGAGGAGTAGTGGGTGGCTGCCACAGGATTGTCAGCAGCAAATCTGCTGTTGGTGGCTCTGAGGTTGAGTTGTTTGAGGTTCTCCAATAGGCGCCAGTAAGTTTTAGTTATGTGTCCCAGTGTGCTTTTTCCCAGCAGTGGTATGTACAAGAGTGAATTTTGGGCAGACACTTCATCTGCAGTCAGGGAGCCTAATAGTTGTAGATTTAATCCACCAGTGAGGATGATGTCTGCTGTTCCCCTTTCGCTTATGCATGCCTCAAGATGGTCTACCAGTTGCTGGGCTCCTTTGGTTTTCCTTTTTGGGTGGATGTAGGCATTAATTAATATGATGTCTGAGCTCCTATGTTTTTCATGTTGCAGGTGGCGCAGATATTTTTATTGTGGTGGTTGCCGGAGAGGCTGGGCCCACTGCGCAAACTGTGATTGTACTTGTGATGGAGACTTAGATGGCAAGTCTGCCTTGTAGAAAGCCATATTTTGCCCCCCTGATGGCTGGAGTGAAGAAGTGCAAGAAGCTTTGTAGGTGAGGTGGATCTGTCAGCCAGGTTTCCTGCAGTGCGATGATGTCAAATGGTTTTTGGTAGGTGTTGAAGTCCGAGTCTGATATCTTACTGGTGAGTCCATTGATGTTCCAGGAGCAAGTACGTAGTAGGTTATTTCCTTGGGTTGATGGTGGTTTGATCTGGTCTTGTCAGTTATTGCATGCTTGGCTATTATTTGTCCTTGAGATCCATCCATCTTGCCGTGGGAGCAATGGGCCATATTTGGCTGTTTCTGCCACCACTGGTGTTGCTATTTTTGCAGAGCAAGACCAAATAAAACCTCTCCTCCAATCTGGGGGGTAAAGAACATGCAGGTATTTCTCCAGGCAGGTGGTTGAGCATCTATGCCCCAATCAGCTACCTGTGGCAACTCCTTGAGTACTGTAAGTTGAAATCGCTAGCGACAAAATCCCACGAAAGTTGATTCACCGTTAGTGTCCCCGCGAAGATCCTGTAATCTTACCTGCTACAGGTCATCTGACTGAATTTGGGCCAAAGATATTACATGTTTAAAAAGGCGGAGGAAGTTGCTCCTATTCAGGATGTCATGTGGGCCATTGATATAGTATCTGTGGGTGTGCGCTACCTCATAGACACAGGGAGTTCTGTTCAAGGCTGGTGAGAGTGCTGGTTCCGATCCATGTTCCTGTTTTTTTGGGGAGACTTTAGAGGCAATTTCACAGGTAAATGCATCTATACTGTGCTATGTGTGACCTTTTAGTTGCTGGTGGAGAGGTGGCTTTCCCCTCGTTGAAGAAGTTTGAGTGAAGGACTAGTTTCCTTTGTAGCACCATGCTGAAGGGACAAGGCTCCCTTGTATGAGCTTCAGAGGGCATTTAATTCTATTAGAGGAGGGTTGGAGCCAATGCTGGGCCCAGCTCGTTACTTGCTGATTAAGGCTCCCCAGGTCTTGTTGCTGTTTCTTGCCATTATTTTTGCAGTAAACTGGCAGAATGTTCCCGGAACACTGTAAAAAGTTGAGGAGTGCTACAAGGAATTAGTCCTGCTTGCAGTCTATTAGCCCTTTGAGCTTGGGGGTGCTGGCTTGCTGAACAATGGGCTTATTGAGTGAGTGCCACCAATAGCAAGCAAGTGGGGATCACCAGGACCACGCAAGATGCACCTAGCCTGGCTGATACACTTCTGCGAGGGTCGGAGGCTCGTACTCTACGAAGGCTAACTATAGGCACCACACTCACTACATTGAGGTCACCCAGAGAGGGCGGGATTCTGGGCTTCCGGGCTCCACACTGGACTTTGTTGATGCAAGGGTGGCTTCAGCCGCACTTTCGAGGGAGCTGAAGAGTTGTCCGGGTGCTACGGTACCAAGTGCATGGGCCAGAGATGAGGCTCCACCTAACTCCCTGCAGCCTCTACTCCTGACCTCCTTTTACTACGTCCAAGGAGGCCCGGGGGGGGAAAGGGGGGAGGGGGCTGGACTTCTCTCCTCCCACCACTGGCCAAGCCTTGCAGCCTCACTTCTCAGCACCCGGTGTCCTGGAGGTGAGGCACACCAGGCGTTTTGGTGGCGTATGGCAACCGGTGTCCTGGTGGAGAGAAGGCCATAATGAAGCAATCCTGCACCCCTTGCCGGGTATGTTGTCCCGTATCTAGCCGGCCTGGCCCTGCACGTCGGCTCTCCTGCAGTGCTCTCCCGCACTCCACATCAGCTCAGCTCCAGCGACCCGCGGCTCGGTCTTTCCTCCTCCTGTGTAAGTGCATTGAAAGAAGAATGGGTTTATGAAGGCATGAATGAATGATTTGATGAATTTGTGAGTATATGGATGGATGAATGGGTTTGTTACTACATGCATGGATGATTGAGGAATGATTGGATGAAGAGTTTGAGACTGATATGGAAATGAGAATTGGTTTCTAAGAGCATATGTCACATACCTCATAGCAGCAAGTTGCTCAAGCAAAACAATCACTGACGTCCATATACCTGGCACTGAAACAAATCCCATTCAAACAATGACTATCTAAAAGAAATGTCATGATTCTGCTGTGCTCTCCTAATTCCCTAGCCCTTTTGACAGATGCAAGTCAATATGCTTAATATGGCTACCAGGAAGACAAAAGGAAATCACAACTGGGGGAGTGAAGGAAAGTCTTGCACTAGAGAGCAGTGCCACACAAAGGAAATAAGCATTGGCAATGTCAAATATTTTAGCCTTTGTACAGTGAATATTTTCTCAAGCATCTGCAGAAATATGTACAAATTGGGAATCAGCAGTACAAGCTTCCCTCACACCTTGACAAGACCACTGGTGTATCATTAGAACGGGCATCCCTCGCTAGCAAATTAGTAGCAAACTTGGCATCAGGGGTACAGCCTACTTGGCTGAAAGACCAGATTCAACATGGAGCTCAGCACAGGAAGTTTCTATCACTCGCAACTAATGATAAGCATGATGAGGCGATGAAGAGGATCTCAGTGTGGAATCAAAAGTGAACTGAGCAGCACAGGGCTCAATGGAGGGGACCGGAGTAGCTCAGGATCAACCGTGGAGAGCAATGTCAAAGGAGTTGAGAGTGGAGGGGTTCATAGGGTGGAACAGTGATTAGTCCAAAGGAGTCAGGGCAGCGCATGTTTTTTTTTTTTGCAGATTTATATAGCGCAAACTCGACCCGACAGTATTGGGGTGCTTTACATGAGCACCAGTTACGTTACACAAGAACACATTCATTTTTTTGGTAGGCACGGGGAGATTAAGTGATTTGCCCAGAATCACATGATGTGGAGTCGACCCGAGGCTCGAACCTTGGTTTCCCAGCTCCAAGGTCGGCAGTCTAGCCATGAGTATAGCACTAAAGGGGCACGGAGCGACACAAGAGATCAGGCAGAAGAGTGCATGGCCTAGGGGAACAGCATCAAGCATGGGGGACACAGCATAAAGACCGAGGGGCAGATTTACAAGAAGGTGCTGCAGCGTGGCACCGCAAGCCCTTTGGCTGCGCCACGCTGCGGCACTTTCAGAGCACAGGAATGCAACATATTTGCTTGGATATGTCGCATTCCGGTGCTCTCCCCCGCGCTGGCACACAAACAGCTGCCAGGCGCCGGCGCAGGCACCCTTGCACCATGGTGCAAGGATGCCTGCGTCATGGGGAGATTGTTTTTGTGCAGGAAAGGGCACCTTCCTGCACAAAAATAATCAATACAGGCATTTTCCTCTTTCAGTGCGTGCTGTAGAATGCAGCACGCATTGAAAGAAGAAAAAAACGAGGAGAAATGAAAACATTTCTCCTCGTTGAGCCTCGCTACGCATAATGACGCATTTCCAGGTTTACGAATCCTCGTAAATCTGTAAATGTGTCTGGTTCCATGGGTGTTGCGTGGGAACACCCACAGCAACACCCATGGAACGCCCCTTTCATGCAAAGTGCTGCGTGTAAAGGGGCCGTATTTACAAGGACAGGAAAAGCCACGCAGGGGGGCTTTTCCTGGCCTTGTAAATATGGGGCAGTGTAATGCGCTGCCAGTGCGTCACAAAGAGTGACGTACTGGCAGCGCAAGGGGCTTGTAAATCTGCCCCCAAGTATGATTTGTCTTCGCACTTCCTCCAAAACTCACACACTTGGCATGAAGTGAAGGACATTAGGTTCCTGGGTTAGTTTGTTAAGTAGAGGGGAGTGCTTGGCCTTCCAGCTCTCTCTGGGATTGTAAAATAACTCCGTTCTGAGCGCTGTACATAGAATGGATCCATGCCTTTGATCCAGCGCAATATTAGCCAACGGCATTCATACACCATAAACTCATTTGTGCCCATACATTCACACTACACTAATACTTACGCTGGGTGTCAGATGTACTCTTTTATCAAAAATCCCTGCTACCAATTACCTTCTGATTGAAGAGTAATAACTTACCAATGGATCCTTTGCTAATTGGGAAGTTTAAAATGAGTGACATTCATTATAATACATAATCCTGAAATAACCACTGAGTCAGGAAGTTTTAAAATGTTTATCTAAAGTTTTAGCAGAGTAAAATACAGAAAACACGATACTTGATTGTAATACCCAAGAAAAAGCATAGAAATGATTTTGCTAATAAATGACGGTGTTTTAAGGAAGAGGAGAAGATAGAGACAGCAGCGCAACTAAAGGTTGCAGTATAGTTACCTAAAATGCGAGAACCAAGCCCCTTAGCCAAGGAGTTGGAAAAGATAGGACCCAGGAAGGATGAAGAGCAAAGACTTCTTCTAGGATCAGGAGAGGACCGGTGACCTCTCTACAACGACGCCTGCGCCGTTCCCCTCTCTGATACTCGACTTCTCTCGATTCTCCCGTCTAATGGACTCCGCCGCCCCCTCCTCAGGACCTCTTCCGGACAGGAATTCAGTCAGCAACCGATCAGCTGGGCAGTCTGGAGTTGAGAGCGCTCTGGCAGTATGGACGCCTGTTCTTTGTGAACGCCTGCTCTGACTAATTTACTAATGCTATATTCTATTATACCCTTCTACGCCCATGTACCTCCCCTTAATGTTGCTAAAATATGGGACCACTACTTCTGATTGGACAGGGACAGGGGGTTGATTCTCGCACCATGTCAATTTTGGCCTAAATTGTGAAGCCTATTGTCTTTACGTTCCCACCCCTTCAAATTAATTCATTCGCTTTATTTCCCACCCGTCTCACGACAAATGTTATACATTTTACAGGAGAAAAGTAACAATTTTGTCCGCCGGAAACATTGGGTACATCATCTTCGGCCAATAGGTCGTGGCCTTGGGAGACGTCCAAGTTGACTTCACTTGGCAGGCATACAGGACACATGCGCAGAACCCTCTGTCTCTCGAGTTTCAAGACACCAACCCAGGCCCAAGTTTACGAATTACTAAAAGTGCAAGAAGAAAATATTAAAATCACAAATAAAAAGTTTCACTGTATACCCACTTTCCCTAACTCTATTCCCATTTAATCATAATACTATCCTGCATTAGTAGCGTTAAGAAAACGACAATTTAATAATGACATGAGAGCAAGCTTAAGCATGTGAAAACATTTAGCAGCCATTTTAATGCACACTGCGCAGAAGCAGAAGTTTCCCACCAAGCAAAGAAAGACGTCACACCATGTGATCAGGTTGCGACATGCGCAATAAAGTCCCACACTTTTAGCGGCCATCTTGGTTTATGGACAAGAGTTATTCATTAGTAAAACACATAGGCAAGCGTCTATCCCTTTTGTGTTTGTGAATGCAAGGATTAGTATTGACAGTACAAGTTTAATAAATTAATACTATGAGGAAGATTGCATACAAGCAAGTTTCAATTTTGAAACCTTGCTCCATCAATCCCCTCTCTGATGGCGTTTCTGAGCCATCAAAATACTACCCTCAATCAGATGCCAACTTCTAGCAATTCGTTTCATTCTCATTTTTACTTTTTCTATTCTTCCAGTCTCCTTTTAATTTCTTGTATAAATCACTTCTCCATTCTTCTAGTTCGATTTCCTCTAGTTTTCTCTTCTTTCCTTTTCCTGTCATCTTATATGTTCCATTCTTTCTACAGCATTTGCACCATATTGTTATTGCTAAAATTATTATTGCTAACCCCGCTAAGGGTACTAATATTTGACCTATAAGTCCTTTCCCTATATTAGCAAACCAGGTTCCAATTGACGATATACTATTTGTCAATCTTTCCCATACACTATCAACTTCCAGTGGTTTAAGTTCTTTCTCAAGTTTAGTTATGTTCTGAATGTACGTTCCAATTTCTGCACTCTTATCAGGAATATAAGTGCAACAATGTTCCGTCTTCAATAATTTACAGACTCCTCCCTCTTTTGCCAATAGAATGTCAAGAGCAAGTCGATTTTGCATCACCATAGATCTAATCGCAACCATCTCCGTATTAATCATTAGAAAACCTCCAGCAGTATCCGTTGATAAACGAACAACCACTGTAGACAATTTACATATTTTCCTTGAGTTCAGAATTATTCCCACTGAAGGTATCAATGCACCAAATATATCACCTACAATTTCTGAAAAACTAGCTCTTTTACTACGTATTAATTCATTATTGTTTTCATTGCTTCCAGTGTTTCTTTTTACGTGGTATATCTTTGGAAAAACTATTCCAAAATAACAACTTCCATACCACCTTGCAGGAAGCCTAAAGTAAGCCTTATTCCCACATACATAATAGATTCCAGGAAAAACTGAGGGGCATATTAGCAATGCCTGGCGATAATTATCGCAAAGCGCAATTAGCGCTTGGATAATTATCGCCAGGCATCGCCGGTTTCTATCGCGGAGTTAGCGTGCAATCAGCAATGCTAATCTCCAAAGCGATAGAAACCTTGGAGAACAGTGTGAATATCGCCTGAAAACAGGCGATATTCACACTGTTCCCCAGTTCTGCTTGCTGATAGTGCGAGGGGACTTAGCCATGTAATCCACCTCTCATTGGATTACATGGCTAAGTCAGGGTGGGACCAGGTGTTAGCAAACCAGCGCTAAACGTGTTTAGCGCTGGTTCGCTAATCACCGCCCCTGCCTCGCTGATAGGCGTTAGCGACCTCAGCGACTGTTTCCAGTCGCTGTTAGGTGGGGAACGCCTACTTTGCATGCCATTAGCGATAAATATCGCTGGCATGCAAAGCGGCACCCAACCCGGTCACTATCGCCTACAAGCTGTCGCTAACAGCAGTTAGCGACAGCTTGTTGATAAGGCGATAATATTATCGCCGCTTTAGCGGGAAAAAGTCCCGCTAAAGTGGCGATAATCGCCTTGCTAATATGCCCCTTAATCTGTTCCTCCTTTGAGTCCCCAACCTCCCAGAATTAAAAAATTGTGTTCACATTCACTGGTACCGATGAAAACATTGTTATAATCAGTCTTTAACCTATGAAGACAAATTTTCCCTTTCTTTACGAAATCCAGAGCCATTGCAGCTTGAGCTTTACTAGGTGTATAACTCCCTTCCTTCTCCGCCCAAGGTGGCAACTGAGCCTTATGCTCTGAAGCTTTCTTTTGAAAATCATGTCTTCTATCTTCTACTAAATTCAAAAATATATTTTCTTCTTCTAGTAAAGAACATGTTAGATTGTGTCTATGTGCATGTGTTATGTCTATCAATTTCATAGTTAAGAAAAACTCTCCCATAAACTGTGCGTCTTGACTACTAAGCACTGGGTTCATACTCTTGCGAATCGGAACCTCAGAAAATATCACATCTAAGTTTGAATAATAATACTGTAGCCTACCTGTTCTATAAAATAAACTTGTTAATACACTACATGAGATGCCATATGTCAGTGGTAAATGATGATATGTTAATCCTTCCGCTACTGATTCAGGTAACTTCATACAGACATAACAATTACTAACTTCCATTGTGTCTACATACTGAAACAATAACTTTGTGAAAACATTTAAACTAGTGTCGTTATCAGCTATTTCATTATGAATTTCTGCCTCATCTTCTGCCATTAATTCTACTCTATTTCCTTTCATGTTTGCTGTCCTCCCTTTAGTTTCATTATTAATCTTCTTACCTATTATCTTAAGGTAAGGAATTGCTACAATCAGGACTAACCATACTATAAGCACCAATCCTAGACTACATATGCAGATTGCACAGCATCTCCTACAACAGTTTCGTTTTGGTCTCCCAGTAACTCTATCTCAGGCATTTTTCGACAAGGAAGATTTCTCTTCTTATCTCTTCTTCTTTTCTTTAGAAGATGCTTTTGTTTAGTCAGGGTGGTCTTGTTTCTTCTTCGTATGTTAGTTCTGCACTTGTTCCTTCACCACCACTGTCACTTGACTCTGAGCTTTCAAAATCTTCAAGAATGATATAAGTCCAGTCAGGACCCTTGAATTTGTTATTCACAAGTCTCAGTCTTTTACTTTTTCTTTTTCCTGACTTTTTCTCTTGTTCAGTTTGACTTGTCACTTCAGGTACTTGTTCTGGATCTTCACTTCTGGTTGTTATGTGGTATTTTACTCTTTTGATGACACTTGGCCAATGATCTCCTTTTCTTGTCTTCTTGGGTGGCACTATTTCTTTGTTTTTGTCTTCAGAGATCTCGTTATTTTCACTGCTTAATACTGTTTTCTTTGATTACTGCCTCTTTTGTTTGTCCTTTTTCAGGTCTGATTGGTTTCTCTTCAGTAGTTCCACAATGACTTTCAAGATGTTGGCTTTGTTCCTTTTTTATTTCTTTATGTTCATTTGTATTAACCCCTTTTTCTTTAGTGAATTCTTCTTGATCTAACTGCTTCTGATCAGGGCTTATTGCACTGTGAACTTCTGCAGCCTGACCTGATTCTTCTAAACCTGTCTGTCCCTTTTCAAAGTTTATTAAATCTTCACTATTTTTAGTCCAATTTTCTTTCCCTATCTGATTTAGTTCAGGATCTTTTACTATCTTTTCTTCTTGATCCTGAACTTCTTCTTCTTCACCTATCTGATCTTCTTGAATTTCTTCCAATTTTGTTTGATTTCTCGTTCTGTAATATACTTCAGGAACTTCTACCACTGGTATCCAATCCTGACTTGTGCTCGGTTGTTCTCCGTCAGCTTCTCTCGAACCTCTAGCCTGAGATTCCTCAGCTGGGCAACCTTCAGCTTCTGCAGTGATTGGCGTTGTCTGTGGATTCTCTTCTTCAGGTTCTGGTACTCTCTTTGTGTGGCTTACATGAATCCAATTAGGAAATCTTGCACACTTCACTGCTGTATTGGTGGTCAATATGACTTGACAAGGTCTGCTCCACCTGGGTGATAGACACGTTTCTCTGGTTTGATTCTTCACTACCACCCAATCACCAGGATTCAGATCATGTTCTAGTTCAGGCTGCCTGGAAACTGCGTCTTCTCCAACCTGATGAGAGACAGAACGCACTAGGTCAGCCAATCCTTTGCAATAATCCAGAACCATATCATCAGATATATTTACTAATTTGTTTGTGGGAACATGTGCTTGTCTCATTGCTCTTCCCATCATTATTTCGTGGGGGCTCAATCCTGTTGTTCTGTCAGGTATGCTTCTGATTCCCATCAGGACAAGTGGCAATGCATCTGGCCACTCTAATGATGTTGATGCACATATTTTTCCCAATCTTGACTTTATAGTGCCATTCAATTGTTCAACCACTCCAGAAGCCTCGGGGCGATATGCACAGTGCAATTTCTGTTTAATTTGAAATGCTTCACAAATTAATTTGATTACTTCACTGTTAAAGTGTTTTCCTCTATCTGATTCCAAAGATACTGGGAAACCAAACCTAGGTATGAGCTCACGTAACAACAGTTTTGCAACCGTAATACTGTCATTTCTCCTAGTAGGGTAAGCCTCCACCCACTTTGAAAACAGGCACACTATGACTAGAACATATTTTAGTCCTCTGCATGATGGTAACTGTATGAAGTCGAACTGGAGTCTTATAAATGGGCCCTCTGCCTTTCCAATCTTTCCAAACCCAATTATCGTTTTCCTGCCTGGATTATGCATTTGGCAAGTTAGACATCTCTGGCAAAGACTCTCTGCAACAGCCCTGAATTTGGGATTGTACCAATTTTGTCTGAACAGCCTAATCATTGCATCTCTCCCTATGTGTGTGTCTCCATGATGCATTCTAGCCATTTGTGAGAGTAAACAGTCTGGCATGACTGGTCTGCCATCTGCACTGATCCACACTTCATCTTCTCCTCTTTGGGAGCAACCCACTTTGATCCACAAATTCTTCTCACTTTCATCAACCTCATCTTGCAATTTCTTCACCTCATTCCAAGTTTCAGGTGGCATATACAGCATAAGTTGGCAGCTGATTCCCATTCTTTCCACCCTCTTATTGACTGACATTCTGGTTTTGGCACAATGTTGAGCCACCAAGTCTGCATATCTGTTGCCGACTACCACCCAGTCATCTCCTGACTGATGTGCGGCACATTTCACCACAGCCAATTCTTTTGGTGATTGTATTGCTTCTAGCAATTCCCTTACAAATTGTCCAATTTTAATGGGGGATCCTGAAGAAGTCATGAAATCCCTCTGCATCCACAGTTGGCCAAAATCATGCACGACCCCGTAACCATATTGACTATCAGTAAATATGGTCACTCTCTGATTCCTCCCAATTTTACAAGCTTTTATCAAAGCAATCAATTCAGCTACTTGTGCAGATTTGACTCCTGGCAAATAGGATGCTTCGACTATTCCAGTTAATTCACATACTGCATAGGCAGCAGTTAGTTTACCATCTTCATGTCTTTGACATGAACCATCGACAAATAGCTCCCTGTCTGGCTTTTTAAGAGGCTGCTCCTCTATGTCTGGGCGTGGTTTTGTACATAATTCTGTAATTTGTACACAATCATGTTCATCTTCTTCGTCATCTTTATTTGTTTCATGATATGGGTCCGGCAATAAAGTTGCTGGATTTATTATTGTACACCTTACCATGGTCACATTTTCAGCACCCATTATTATCCTTTCATATTTAGTCAGCCGACTAGGAGTAAGATGCTGAGTTCGAGTTCTTGTCAACAGTATGACAACTGCATGTGGAACATACACTTTTACAGGATGTCCCATCACAATTGACTCGCTTTGTTCAATGCTCAAACAAGTCGCTGCCACTGCTTTTAAGCATCCTGGCAACGCGGCTGCTACTGGGTCCAATGTAGCAGAAAAATATGCTATAGGACGTCTGTCTAGTCCATGTCTCTGAGTTAAGACAGAAAGTGCACAATTTTCTCTTTCTTGACAGAATAATGCGAATTCTCTTTTATAATCAGGCATGCCTAAGGCAGGTGCTGAACAAAGTGCATTTCTCAATTTTACAAAAGCTTCTAAACTTTCATCCTCCCATTCAACAGGGTCCTTTGCTTTCTTTTTCATCATGTTAATTAAGGGCTTAGCCAACATGGAAAAATTTGGTATCCATTGTCGATAGTATCCTACTATTCCTAGGAACATTCTCACTTGTCTTTGGGTTACAGGCATTTGCATTCTCTTTATTAATTCTACTCTTTCAGAGGTTACTCTTCTTTTTCCCCTCTCAATTTGGTGTCCCAGATATTTAACAGCTGTCCTGCAAAACTGTAACTTTTCAGGTGAGACTTTATGCCCTTCCTCAGCCAAAAGATTTAATAATGCTATGGAATCAACAACACAGTCTTCTCTGGTGGTCGACGCTACTAATAAGTCGTCGATATATTGAACTAAAACTGAGCTTCCTGGCATCACTAGTTTTTCAAGGCACTTTTTCAGTATCTGATTAAAAATGGAAGGACTTTCTGTGTACCCCTGAGGAACACGGTTCCACACATAGACTTTGTTCTCAAATTTAAATGAGAAAAGATACTGTCTGTCTGGATGCAATGGTATTGAAAAGAATGCTTGACACAAGTCAATTACTGTGAACCATCCTGCATTCCAAGGGATCTGGTATAGAATTACTGCAGGATTTGGTACTATGGGACAACATGGTTCCACAATCTTGTTTATTTTACGCAGGTCCTGAACAATCCTATATTTTCCACTAGGTTTCTTTAGTCCCATGATTGGTGAATTACATGGGCTACTCATTACTTCTTTTAGAATGTTTTGTTTTACCATTCGATTGATTTCTTCAATGACTCCTGCTTTTACTTCTGCACTCATTTTATATTGTTTAGTATTTGGAAAAATCGCACCTTCTTTTACCGTAATTTGAACTGGATCTATTTTTTCCATAAGTCCTACTTCTTTTCCGGTGAAATCCCATACTATTGGGTTTACTGTACCTTTTAATTCTTCTGGCAACTCATCTTTTGTTATCAGCGAGAACATTTAATCTATTTCTGTACCTTGTTTTGCAACCATAATTTTATATACATGGTCCTCATCTGGTGTCTGAACTGCCACACCATCCGGCGTGCAGAATATTGTACAGTTCATTTTGCACAATAAATCCCTACCTAATAAATTTACTGGGCTAGAATCGCACACTACAAATTGGTGCATTTCTCTGAAGTTTCCTATTTTGACTTCCATTGGTTCTGTAAGAGGTGTTATAATTCTTTGATTAGCTACCCCTACTACTTGGATATCTTCACCAGAGAGAGGAAGGTCTGGGATGTCTGCTGATCTCACAGTAGACCTGGTAGCACCAGTGTCCAAAACGAAAGTAATATCATTACCTTTCACATTTCCTTCAACATATGGACCAGACTGATCTACCTGTAAGGATGCGGCAAGTATGCACTCCTTCTTCCCCTCTCCTAGGCACCGTCATGAGTCGAATTTACAGTAATTGTCCTGCAAAAGAAATTGTGTTGTCATATAATCATTCTTACCACTCCCTCCTGGGTATCCAATGTCTGTACCATGTTTTGCTCTGCTTACATTACCCTGAACAGGTGGAGGTGGTAATTGACTCTGGGGATCTACACCCTGCTGTGAGTCATTCTGCGTCTGTGGATTTAAGTTTTGATTTGGGCCATTATTATTCCGAATCTTTTTACATTCATCCTTCCAATGCCCCAATTTTCCGCATCCATGACAAGGAAATTTCTTTTAGCTTCTTCTCTACTCATTCGTCCTCTAAATTTTCCACCATTTCCCGTATCACCACTCGTTCCAGAATCTTTTCCTTGATTTTCACTCGAATTTTCCAAATTAATTCCCTGTTTCTCAGCCATTTTCACCTGTGCCCCCATCACCTTTTCTTGTAATTTTTTGTGTCTATCCTCAATATCGTCTCCACAATATTTTGCATACTTCAGAATCTCATCTATGGGCTTTCCCTGCCAACACAGCATGTGTTGTTTAATCATCTGGCAAATCTCTGGCTTCAGACCGTAAACAAACCGATACACAAACTGACTCATGTTTTTGTCTCCAATGTCCGTAAATCCACTATACTGTTTAAACACCTGCAATAAACGCTCATAATAGGAATGTACTGTTTCACTGGCTTCTTGGGTGGTTCGATCTATTTTCACCCAATCTGTTTCTTTCGGTGGTATTTTCCCTTTCAGGTAAGTTATCACCTGCTGATACTTTTTCATTACGTCATTTGACGGGGCACCTGTTTTCGGATCTCTGGGATATTCATCACTAGGCCAATCGACTGTGATTTTACAATCTGTCCATAAATCGGCAGGTACCACTATGTCAAACAAACCATCTAAATCTTTTAACAATACCTTTGACACCTTCACAAACCTTTCAACCTGCTTGTACCATTCAATTGGTTTTTCCCTCAATTTTGGAAAATCATTCGTAAATGATAAAATATCCTGTCTGCTCCATGGGACATGTACATATCCTCCTCCTGCAACTTCTCGCATTGGATACATCTGGTCTGCTTTTCCTGCTTCCTTCATCACATATTCTGATGCTGTTCTACTTGTTCGTGCTTCTTCCTTTTTCTTGGCCCACCTAGATCTCCATTTATCTAGATCTCCCCATTTTTGTAAAACTAACATTAATTCTCTTATTTGCAGTCTTCTTCCAGATGCATTCATATTTTCTAAATCTTTGTCCGCAAATTCTGCTCTATATGGTTTCTGTAATACTTTTGATCTCCCTATTTCGATTCCCATCTGTAGTGCTAAATTGGACAATTTTTCATGGAATATCTTTACATTTCTAGTGATACTCCTACACAAGAATAATAATTCTTCATCATCATAGGTATTCAAGCGTTCTACTCCTACATTTCCTGCTATTATTTCTTCTAATTCAACTTTTAATTTATGGATATCCAATACTTTTGGAGGTGTGCACTGTTTGACTGACCCTTGTACCCATCTTTCTAAATCTTCAGGTGTTACTATGGTAGCACTTTTTGTTCCTGATGAAGTTACTAAACTTACATCTTTTGAACCTCCAGGTACATCTTTTCTGGGAGTGCTATTTACAGAACCTCGAATAGGTAAATCCATGAGTGATATTGTGGATTCACAGTCACTAAATTGATCCTCAATTATAACTGGAGCTTCAGGTTTGGTGTTATTCACAGGAGTAGGTGCAAGTATGGGTTGAGGACAATTTCCCTGAGTACCATATAATGGGACTACTGGACCAATTGTTACAGGTATGGTCAACGAATCAGGATGTACTTTTATCTGGGTTATGTTCTGTATTAATTCTGCTCTGGTCTTTTCTAGGGCTTCTTTTTCTTTGTCATGAAGTATCCTAGTCGTGGTAAATTCATGCATTACTTGTGGTACCAATGGAGTTTTCGGTGGTGCACTTGGGGTGCATCCACTTGTCCCTTCCTGATATGGTGGGGGATTTCTTAACATTTCCTCCATAAATTCATCTTCAGATTCCTCATTTCTCATTAAATGTTTTGTCTTTTCTGTACATTTGCCTCCTGATTTCTCTCCTTCTGTGAATAATGGATACAGTCCCTCTGTAATCATTGCCCTTCTCCATTGTTTCATCTGACCTTCTCTTGACTCACGTAAATATCTGGGGTAAAATCCTGGGTAACTCCTATTACTTCTAGATCTATCCCGCTCAAATGCCTCGGTTTCCCATTCTTCTAGAGCTTCGTACTGAGTTAACCTAGGTCTGGGTTCTAAGTCATTCATCCTCAATCTTAAATTTTGAAGAATTCGCCCATTGAACGTGCCATTCTGGGGAAATGCTAATACTCCATCATTTTTGGTGTATTCTATCCAATTCTCCATCCATACACAGGTATGATAACCTCTCTCCATCATCATAAACGATGCCGGCGTTTTAGCTGGTGGAATAATAATTCCTTCTCTCGTTTTGATTGGTTTGTCCTTTTTAAAATAATTCTTAATCTTTTGTAAGAATGACATTTTTCTCCTTTCTCCGTACATTCTATCTAATCTTCCGTGTACAAAATTATATTCTGCAAAACCTAGGAATCTTCTATCCGGACGAGTTCCTGTTAAAGTCGGATCACGTTTTAACATGCAATCCTTATCCACTAAGAATTTTGCTTCTATATTTTCGACCAATCAAATGTCTGCTATCTTTTATTTCCGAGCCAATCCTTGGGCGGCCTTTTGGTGACGTTTCTCTGTCAACCCCTCCTTTACAATCTGCTCTTTTCTGTCCTCGCTGGTTTAACCAATCCCAGCGCGGCACCTGTGACGTCAGTACTACTCCTGACAATTGACCCCTCCTTTACAAGGGTTTCTCCACACCCGCTGTTTCAACCTACCACAGCGCGGCGTTTTGTGATGTCAGCTCCCTCTCCGGCAACTGACCCTCCCTTTACAAAAATTTACGCAAACTTATTTTCTCTATAAATCTTAATTAAATTTCAGTAACAACATAAAACATTCGCTATCGTGCCAGTTTCCACTAATTTTGAAAAGGATAGTTTCTTCCACACTTTAGTAAAACCTTTCCGTTTACTAATACATACACTACAAGTAAAACACTTCCGTCTACTCTTCACACAAGCTCCAGAAGTACCTGTTACTTCTTCAATGTTACCCTTACTAGGTGATATAACATCAAATTTTTATCAGCGTACCCTTCTTGCTATTACTCACACGCATAGAGTCCCTAACGAGTACTTGAAGTCCTGCTTAACTTCTCAGTACTATTTCTGCCTGACAGATAACCTCACTGCAGTATGGCTTCCACTTGCCACCCACTATTCTTTTTACCTACCCCGGGGTATTCTGGACAACATATAACAAAAAACTCAAAAATAAGCGGATGTTAGTTCATAAAAAATACAAATAAAATTCTCATTACCCAATTAACAAAGAGTAACAAAAACCATCCTCTGCTTACCAGAAAACTGATCCAGCGCAATATTAGCCAACGGCATTCATACACCATAAACTCATTTGGGCCCATACATTCACACTACACTAATACTTACGCTGGGTGTCAGATGTACTCTTTTATCATAAATCCCTGCTACCAATTACCTTCTGATTGAAGAGTAATAACTTACCAATGGATCCTTTGCTAATTGGGAAGTTTAAAATGAGTGACATTCATTAGAATACATAATCCTGAAATAACCACTGAGTCAGGAAGTTTTAAAATGTTTATCTAAAGTTTTAGCAGAGTAAAATACAGAAAACACGGTACTTGATTGTAATACCCAAGAAAAAGCATAGAAATGATTTTGCTAATAAATGACGGTGTTTTAAGGAAGAGGAGAAGATAGAGACAGCAGCGCAACTAAAGGTTGCAGTATAGTTACCTAAAATGCGAGAACCAAGCCCCTTAGCCAAGGAGTTGGAAAAGATAGGACCCAGGAAGGATGAAGAGCAAAGCCTTCTTCCAGGATCAGGACAGGACCGGTGACCTCTCTACAACGACGCCTGCGCCGTTCCCCTCTCTGATACTCGACTTCTCTCGATTCTCCCGTCTAATGGACTCCGCCGCCCCTCCTCAGGACCTCTTCCGGACAGGAATTCAGTCAGCAACCGATCAGCTGGGCAGTCTGGAGTTGAGAGCGCTCTGGCAGTATGGACGCCTGTTCTTTGTGAACGCCTGCTCTGACTAATTTACTAATGCTATATTCTATTATACCCTTCTACGCCCATGTACCTCCCCTTAATGTTGCTAAAATATGGGACCACTACTTCTGATTGGACAGGGACAGGGGGTTGATTCTCGCACCATGTCAATTTTGGCCTAAATTGTGAAGCCTATTGTCTTTACGTTCCCACCCCTTCAAATTAATTCATTCGCTTTATTTCCCACCCGTCTCACGACAAATGTTATACATTTTACAGGAGAAAAGTAACAATTTTGTCCGCCGGAAACATTGGGTACATCATCTTCGGCCAATAGGTCATGGCCTTGGGAGACGTCCAAGTTGACTTCACTAGGCAGGCATACAGGACACATGCGCAGAACCCTCTGTCTCTCGAGTTTCAAGACACCAACCCAGGCCCAAGTTTACGAATTACTAAAAGTGCAAGAAGAAAATATTAAAATCACAAATAAAAAGTTTCACTGTATACCCACTTTCCCTAACTCTATTCCCATTTAATCATAATACTATCCTGCATTAGTAGCGTTAAGAAAACGACAATTTAATAATGACATGAGAGCAAGCTTAAACATGTGAAAACATTTAGCGGCCATTTTAATGCACACTGCGCAGAAGCAGAAGTTTCCCACCAAGCAAAGAAAGACGTCACACCATGTGATCAGGTTGCGACATGCGCAATAAAGTCCCGCACTTTTAGCGGCCATCTTGGTTTATGGACAAGCGTTATTCATTAGTAAAACACATAGGCAAGCGTCTATCCCTTTTGTGTTTGTGAATGCAAGGATTAGTATTGACAGTACAAGTTTAATAAATTAATACTATGAGGAAGATTGCATACAAGCAAGTTTCAATTTTGAAACCTTGCTCCATCACCTTTGTTTTTCCTGAATATAGCCCCTATGTGTTTCCGAGCTGTACTTTCTGCAGTTCATCCATTAACAAGATTTTCTGAGTTAAACAAAGAACTGCAGACAGCGCAATTTTGGGAAAAAAATATGCGGCTTATTTACAAGCCCCTTGCGCCACTTTTGCGTCATTTTTAACATGGGAAAAGTGACGTACGGGTGGCGCAAGGGGCTTGTAAATAAGCCCCCAAATGCGTGGACTTGTTCTGTGTCTGCGCAGTGCTCAGAAATGGATAATGACATGCCCCTCAGTGACCATCTCAGGCAAGGTGGAAGGTACTTATTCTGTTCATAGCTAGTACCTAGGTTTCCCATCTGTGCCTTTTCGGCATAGTACTGTTTTTTGCTGCTCTTGAAACTCAAATGGTAATTCATTTCATGTAGCATCTGCAACTTTATACTTGGTTGTAGACTTATTAATTCCCAAACTGTACTTAAGGGAGATAAAATAAAAGCGAGGGAGTTTTTCAGATGAATACGATGAGAACATTAGATTAACAATTGAAAGCCACCAGCACCAATTATCTGCTAGAGATTACTGGAAACATGGAGTGGGATACTGAAAAGAAAAAAAAAGATTTATGAGCAAGAAATATAAATCTTGCAAAACCAAAGCAGGAGAAGCGAGAAGAAGACTATACACAACTATAAGAGAGAGACAAACATGGAAAAGGAAAGGCATATTTATTAGAAAGTCATGCAGCGCAGAAAGTCATCTTGCTGTGTGACAGTTTAAGTTTATTGAATAATTGCTTTGTTACTTAAAATCATTGCAATAAAATTGACAGATTAAAATGCATGATGTATTATATTCATAAAATCATTTTAAACTGCGATGCTCTGGGCGTTTTCACAAGCCGTATTACAACATAAACTTTCAAAATGCAGGATTTAAAATTTGGTTTTTAAATACCTATTAAGAATAAAGGTTTGTTAATGAATAACACTTTTAAAATTTCATGACCCCTTCTGTCTCAATGTCACCTGATTAGAAGGCTGCACTATTTCCTAATGCAGATACAGAATGTGCATCCTAAATTATATTAGGTTGTTTTTGTGAGGCAGGCTGACTCAGCCAAGACTGAAAGGGTTGCGCTGTGAAGCAGTCTTTTCTCAGCTTTCAGCAAGAATTTGATGAAACAACAGTTCAGCTGGATGTTAGATCAAAGCAGGCCAGGATCGCCTGCCTTCTTGAACGAATTTCCCTTTGGCTGAAAGCCCTTGTCAATAGATGGCTCCTTTCACCCTCTACTGCTTCACAGGAGCAGACTTAGGGGCCGATTCCGATCTCGGTCGGAGGCGCACCCAATACCATTCGGTCGGGAAAAAAGCCATGCGAATGCCTGTTTCCCGACCGATCCGTACAGCACACCGAACGAGTAAGTACGATGCGCACAACAGCACAGAATTCGGCCGAGCCGTACTCACCCAATCCAGGTCCTGTTCTCCGACCGAGGCGAATCCGGAAACGCAGAATCGAGTCGCACGGAAGGGAAAATGCAGCTCCGTCCGGCCGAACAAGTACGATGCGCTTCCCGTACGCGCCGAACCCGTCGCTACGCACGGCACGTCAAAGCATCCGGGAGAGGCGCACATAAGCTCCGATTCGCGCCACAACACGATCCACGGCTACGAGACGAACACGCCAGCGACGAGGACGAGGCGAAGCAACGAGGACGACGCGAAGCAACGAGAAGGACGAACGACACGAACCAACCATGAATCCCTTCGTCCCGATCATACCAATATTCTACATTTACTACCGGAACAGGCATGCACGCGTACGGCGCAGAAGGTAAGTCAGACACCAACCACAAAACACATACAACACGTACACGACACATCACACACACACACAGAGGGATGCAGAATATACTTACACCAGCAACAGCAGCACCATAGGGGCGGGATGCCCATCACCAATGCCACATATGCACACAGGGGCCTGAATGCGCACCACCACCCCTACCCAGGGGGGGCCGGATGCCAACCACCACAACCACCCTTAGCCAGGGGGGTGCCAGATGCCCACCACCACTACCACCCTTACCCAGGGGGGCTGGATGCCTACCACAACAACCACCCTTAGCCAGAGGGGGCTGGATGCCTACCACTACTACCACCCTCACCCAGGGGGGGCTGGATGCCTACCACTACTACCACCCTCACCCAGGGGGGGCTGGATGCCTACCACTACTACCACCCTCACCCAGGGGGGCTGGATGCCTACCACTACTACCACCCTTAGCCAGGGGGGCTGGATGCCTACCACTACTACCACCCTCACCCAGGGGGCTGGATGCCTACCACTACTACCACCCTCACCCAGGGGGGCTGGATGCCTACCACTACTACCACCCTTAGCCAGGGTGGTGCCAGATGCCCACCACCACTACCACCCTTAGCCATGGGGGCTGGATGCCTACCACTACTACCACCCTTACCCAGGGGGCTGGATGCCTACCACTACTACCACCCTTAGCCAGGGGGTGCCAGATGCCTACCACTACTACCACCCTCACCCAGGGGGGCTGGATGCCTACCACTACTACCACCCTCACTCAGGGGGGGCTGGATGCCTACCACTACTACCACCCTCACCCAGGGGGGGCTGGATGCCTACCACTACTACCACCCTTAGCCAGGGGGGTGCCAGATGCCTACCACTACTACCACCCTTACCCAGGGGGGCTGGATGCCTACCACTACTACCACCCTCACCCAGGGGGCTGGATGCCTACCACTACTACCACCCTCACCCAGGGGGGCTGGATGCCTACCACCACTACCACCCCCACTAATAGGATGGACAATGCATGACACAACCAGCACACCACAACCTAGGGAATGCAAGAAAAAGACATCCCCCAACACCATGACAAGCGTGTGTAGACTGTGTCAAATGCCTACAACACTGAACATGACTTTGAACATACAATGTGACCCCCTAGCACATGTGCCACACATATATGTGTGTGGCCCCCACAATGCAAGCAGGCCATGACCATTGTGGCAATGGGGTCCAAACCCCCATCATCACAGTGACCAAAAGGTAAGTGTGGGGTCCATAGCTGAAGCACATATTGAACAGTGTGGCAATGGGGTCTAACGCCCCATCACCACAGTGACCAAAAGGTAAGTGTGGGGTCCATAGCTGAAGCACATTTTGAACATTGTGGCAATGGGGTCCAAACCCCCATCATCACAGTGACCAAAAGGTAAGTGTGGGGTCCATAGCTGAAGCACATTCTGAACATTGTGGCAATGGGGTCTAACGCCCCATCACCACAGTGAACAAAATGTAAGTGTGGGGTCCATAGCTGAAGCACATATTGAACATTGTGGCAATGGGGTCTAACGCCCCATCACCACAGTGACCAAAAGGTAAGTGTGGGGTCCATAGCTGAAGCACATTTTGAACATTGTGGCAATGGGGTCCAACCCCCATCATCACAGTGACCAAAAGGTAAGTGTGGGGTCCATAGCTGAAGCACATTCTGAACATTGTGGCAATGGGGTCTAACGCCCCATCATCACAGTGACCAAAAGGTAAGTGTTGACAAAGAAAGAGCTGCAACTGCCAAACTGCATGGATGATTCCTGGTCACAGAACAAAAACACATCAGTGGCAAAGTAGTGCATGTGTCCCATTGCAACATAAATTGGGGGAGCCAAATACTGCAGTGCAAATAAGACATACCTTTGGCCATGTGCAGACAAACAACACCCATGGGGGCTGACACTGTCAACATTCATCAATGACACAATAACAGAAGTGACCATCAGAATGCAGACCCACATATTTGCACCAATGGGCACACAAATGCAGATACCCTGTGGAGACTGTAGATGTGAGGTGAACAGATACCATACCATGGCAGCAATGGGACACACAAACCATGATCATTGTGCTGACCGATGACCTAGGAGTCCCAGGGACAGCAGGGGAAACCCACCAAACTACATACAGCCAATGGCACACCCAAGATATGCCAATGCAGTGGTGCAGATGCACAAACACAAACAGGCAGACCCACACTGCACATCATACACAACAGGTGAGGGGGGTGCCAGTGTCCCCAGGCAACCACACAACACATGAGGAGACCTGAATACCAATCATACAGATGTGCATACAGTGCCACACAAAGGTAACTCATGGATCCAAATCCCCTATGTGGGCAAGCAGGCATTGTCAGATGAGAGGGAGCACAAATCACACATGTCACACAGGCACGTAGGAACAGCAACTGACACAGCAAGACACAGACACACCACAGCACTACCCCCAGGGCCCCCACAATGTGGTGACCCTGGGCTGCATTACAATCCCACTGTGATGACAAAGCTAAATGTCGTTCACACTGTGAACCACAGTCATGTGTCCTGAGCAACAAACTACCATCACACCTACACAAGCACAAATCAATCAGCATGGCCAGTAAGCCAAGGCCAACATGGAGGCAGGGGCCTAGCCGGGCAACAACTCTCATCTGCACACACTCAACACCACACCCTCGACCTCCAACAATGTGCAGCAGTGAAGCACACATGCACTGGTGACATTGCACATGCACCCATGACTATTCCAGGGTGGTGGGTGGGAACCAAGGTGCAGAAACACATCACACATGGCCACTCAACAAGACTCCTGAATGTCTGACACACTGCACACTACGCTGTACATGGACATGACGGCAATACCACACCAACCAATGGGATCCCAGCCACAGTCACACACCAATGAAGAAGCCAAGGTCACCCACAAAGAACACACATAGACAACAACCAACATTGCAGCCCGGACCCTGAGGAGTGCCAGCAGTCACACACACAACGTGTCACAATCACTGAAAGATAACACAAACTGGAAATCACATGACAGGGGCAAACAACAAGTGCCAAGGGGAAACCTGACTGTGACCCATCTGCGTCTGCACACAAACTCAGCCCTGACAGCAAACACACCTATGGGTGACACCCTGATGACCAGTAATGTGCCATGCACCCACATCACAGAGAACCCAGGGAGAAGACTTTGGGGGAACATCGGTCAACTCAGCAAGCATCACAAACAGGTACAACACTAGGGATCACAGCATGCACAGCTAAACGGAAGTGAACACACAGACATGCACATACAACACACACCTTGGGCGCAGGCAATGTCACAGGAGTACACACTGCCATGAGGGGACTCCACTCCTGTGTGAGGAAAGCTGTGCCATATGTTGCCTCAGTAGGGCCCCATCATGTCAGCTGAGCACTTGGTCACACAATCAACAATTAGCACCAAATGAGGGCTCCCGTCACATCAGCCTGGTCATGGAAGTGCCAACGTAATCATCAGCACAGATCCAACACACTTGTATAGCAATGTTGCACTGACAACACGGATGAGTCCTTCCCCATTGATGCCCAAACCTGCATGTCCAGTGGAGATGGCCACACGGTCAGGGAAGTAGACGAATTGAACAATGGCAGGCACAACAGATGTGCAGGGGTGGAAGCCACAGATGTGAAATAGCTAATCTAAGTAGGAAATCCCATTGCCAAATACTGAACACATGACACCCTCAGATGCTGCTATGGATGACATGGATACACCACAGGATAGGACACATTCCCCTGGACCACATGGGTTCCTGCACAGTAACACTTCATTATCATGAGACCAAATATCACCATCACTGCAGCAAGGGCATGGTTAGCATCATCAACAACATGTACATCAGAAGCATAAGCACTAGAGAACAGAAAGTTGCTTTATTCAGCATATGTGTGTAATGAAAAAGTCCAGAAAAAACACAAAGGCCAATGGCCAGTCCATTGTCAAAGTCCAAACTGGGTGACAGTGGCAGATGTCACCCTACGCATGCCTGCACAAAACCAGGGACAATCCACTAGGAGGGGCAACCGGGGGGGCAGGCCAGGCACCGCAGGGACAGGATCAGGGCTCACCAGGAGGAAGCAGGGAAGGGGTGGTGGGTGCTGGAGAGCCACTGACAACTGCAGTGGAGGTGTCTGACATGGTGTGTGCCGGCACAACTGGGGGGCATGACTCAGATCAGATGTTGTGGGTGCCGGCACGACTGCAGTGGACCCTGCAGATGGAGTGGACAGGTCCGCCACTGCAGTGCCCAAGTCAGACAGGGTGGTAGTGGACTCCACTGCAGTGCCTACCACCAGGGGAGGAGAATGGGGAACAGGCAAGGTGGGCTGGACAGAGGGGGAGGACACCCTCACCACATCAGTGGCACAGACAAGCGCAGCGGGGGTGTGGTGCCGGGAGAGCAAGTGGCAGGGGGAGAAGGCCGGATCCTCTTGGGGATGGTATATCTGTGGGTGGGGGAACCTGGGGCAGGGTGTGGTGGGGGCACCTGTGGAGTGGGGGCCTGAGGGATGGAGGAAGGAGACCTGGTGCCTGAGCTGCAGGGCGGCGGAGGGGTCTTGCTCTTACGACTCCGGGGGGACTTGCGGGTGGGGGCCTCAGTCTGTCTGCGCCTGGGGGAGGGTGTCCGGGGGCGAGGGGCACTCTGCTCCGTGTGGGTGGGCTTCCTCTTCCCCCTGAATGCTGTATCAGCTGGATCGGAGGGGAAGAGGCCGAGGTCACTGAGGAAGAGCCGCTGGGTCTTTGGGGTTGCAGGTGAGGCAAGGGAGGGTGTTTTGGAGGGAGAGGCAACTGAGGACTGCGCAGTGCTCTTGGATGCGTGTGTGTGTTCCAGGGCCCCATCCCCTGTGAGTCTGGTTTCAGTCCCCTGACTGTGCGTGCGTGTGCGTTTTGTTTGTGGAGTGTGTGTCTGTGTGCTGGATGTGTGTGTACTGGTGTGTGCCTGTGCCGGTGTGTGTGTGCTTGGGACGGGTAAGGTGCTGGGGAGTGTGGATGGAGCAGAGGCAGGAGGGGTGAGGGACTGTCTGAGGAGGGACACTGCTGCCGTCAGGGAGGAGTCCATAGGACCTATTGCCCCTCTGTAGGTCAGACATGCCCGATGAGATGCCCTCCATGAACGACACCAGCTGAGTCAACAGAGCGGTGTGCGCATGGAGGACACTCAGCATGGCTGTCTGCCCTACATGGAGCTGGCGAAGGAGGTACACAGACTCCTCACTCAGGGCAGCAGGGGACACAGGGGCAGGGGGTGCGGTGCCTGGCCCAAAGGAGACACGCTCCCGAACATGGTAGCCTCCACGGACCTGGGGAATGGGAGCCGATGGGAGGGCGGTGGTGGTGCTGGTGGTGGCGGGGACAGCAACACTAGCTGGGGTGTGGTGGCTGCTGACACCCGCCTCCATAAGGGAGTCATCCTCCGAGTTGCTCTGGTCCTCAGCTGAGGTGGATGGTGCTGAGGACTCCTCGGTGTGGCTCCCCTCGCCCTCCGTGCCACTGGGTCCCTCCGACCACTCCTCGGCTGCTGACCCAGTCTGGCTCTCCGGCTCCTCCTGGTCCGTGGAGCTGTCCCCGTCCGTGGCCGTGGATGTATCTGCAAACAATGGGGAAACAGACAGACATCAGTCACCTGCACCAAACGCACACACCACTGTGAGCACAGCACATTACAGAGAAAGCCCTGGCATCATTAGTTGTACATTGCTAAAAGTGCCCTAACTGAACAGGAGAAGCCAATTGTCAGTCTGATGCCAACCATGGCACTCACATCCCACATGGCCTTGCACCCATCTGTCTGGTGTCTGTTGGATAGCAACACCCCAGTGTGGACACATGCACCAACTACACAGTAGTTGGACAGTGCAGAGGACACGGTGTAGCATGTGGACATGCACACATCACAACTCTTGCCACTGAGTCAGTACAGGTTTCCGGATGAAAGGGACGCCCAGAGTCAAATAGGATATGCATGTGATGCATACCAGCGACAGACACCATGATGCACCCATGTCCTGATAGCCATCGCCACAATGGTGTGCATGTAGCACATGTCACTCCCCTGCAGGATCACCAATAAGTAGACACATGCCATGGCGGAGGCATGACTGCTAAGTCATACATCACTGTCTCAGTGATGTATGACTTGGCAGCCAGACAACAACACTCTGCACTGTGTCACAATAGTAGGTCATGGGGAATGCAAGTCCTGGAGCTGCACAAGTGCACATGTACATCCCCCACACAACACATCATCTTAACCCTCATCTGTCCAGGTCATACCGATTGGACATATGGGAGACCTGTGACACTACCCTCTGAACCTGAGCCCCTCACAATCTGCTGTGAATGGGGAACAGCTGCCTGAACTTCACATTCGCATACCCCAGTCTGCACGGGCAGCTGATCAAACACCTATGTGACACACAAGTATCGTCTCCTATGGTCACATCTCCAGTGGCATGCTGAGCCCCTACCGAGAAACACCCCAGCAGTCCTGGCAACTAATCCACAGCACACTGACACAGAGGCAGACACCTGAGGGGTCAAATCACTGCGCACAATGTGTCAGCTGATACACGGGAGTGGGAGTACAGAGTGCATTGCATGGCCTGGAGTAGGCATGACTGTCCTGCCCCACATGAATGAGGGATGAGCCCTGGACAGTGGATAGCTGGCTATGTATGTGTGACACACGTAATCTGCACACTCCTGGGGCCCAAACATTGTTCCCACCCGCTGCACGGGCGTGTGCCACATACCCCAGGCACATGTGGTGGCTCAGCTCAGCAAGTGGACCGCATATCAAAGCAACACGCAGATTACATGTCCGAACACAGGCGTTGTGTGAACAATGGACCCACCCATGATGCCCTCAACAGAGTTAGGGAAACAGATGCTGTCCCCCACCTTTAGTGAAGCAAACTGCAAGGACACAGTCCCAAGTGACACAATTCCCTGAATGTAAGGGCCACACCTGGGTATCAGATGAGGAGTGGGCAGTGCACAATAGAGGGACATGGCTCCTGGACAACATGACTGCTGTACTGTGGCAGTTGAACCAGGCCAGAGGAGGGCACAAAGCATGTAATACAGAGTTCACAGTGCAGTCTTTGACTCATCCCCTCCTTGCTGCTGTCTGGCCTTCAGCTGCCCATCCAGGTCTGGAAACACCACCGCCAGGATCTGGAGCATGTGGGGGTCAGGGTCCGTGTTCCGCCCCTCCTGCGAGGAGGCGACAGCTTCAGCTGGACCCGTGCAATCCTCCGGGTCCAGCCCCGAAGGTCCTGCCACCTCTTCTGGCAGTTGCGGATCCGGCGCTTGTAGACCCCCACGGACCGGACAGCCCGGACGATGTCCTTCCAGATCTCCTGCTTCCGATGGGCATTAACCTGTCAGGATGACAAAGTGAAAAGGCCATTACTACACATGCAACATATCCGTGCATGACACAGTTGTATATACATGTCTCATTCACAGGGGCACATGATGTACACAGGCAGTGCAACGCTGCCCATGGACAGTTTGCCAGATGTCACTACATGGTATCATTGCATGGGAAGTAAAACCTTGTTCAAATGCACTGTCACTGCACCATACCTGTCCAGTGCATGTCACTACACACTATGGGGGGTGACAACTACTCAGTGAGCCTGCTAGCCAGTGGCGTGCAGACTTTCAGCCTTGCTAGTCAGACAAAATGCACATTCAGAAAGGCAGTGCACAGAACACTCACCTGCTCCCCTGGGGTCCCATACAGCTTGCTGTACTGTGGAAGTAGGCTGTCCAGCAGGGCCTGGTTCTCCTCAAGGCTGAAGGCTGGGGCTCTCTCCACAGTACGTGCCATTGCAGGGTCCAGAGGGGCAGAGACAGCAGCAGTGCAGTGGCAGATGTCGTCCTGGAGCATGTAGTGCAGGCAAGTGAGCTCTCAGGGGAACAGCCAGCAATATATATCTGCTGGAGAGGCAGATACTGTCCCTTGTGTCCAAAGTGATAGGTCCAAGTCGTTTGCATCTTCTGAATCTGGCCAATCCATGGAATAGCAGCACCAATACACGCCCACGGCATCCTTCAAATCTTCAACTTCATGACATACATGATTTTGCAACATTGTTGTGGGTGACCAACTGAATTTCCAGCAACCGACTCGTTCGAATTTCGAAAACGCGTCCGTTGCCAGGCAAGGCCATTGTCAATGGGTGCGCACCGATCGGTCCATTGCGGTACAACGCGTACAGGGGTACAACGCGCACCCGCACACATTGAATGCAATGGGCCGGCCGGGGGCACCGATCGGTCCATTGCTGGTACAACGCGTACAGGGGTACAACGCGTACCCGCACACATTGAATGCAATGGGCCGGCCGGGGCACCGATCGGTCCATTGCTGATCAACGCGTACAGGGGTACAACGCGTACCTGCACACATTGAATGCAATGGGCCGGCCGGGGCACCGATCGGTCCATTGCTGATCAACGCGTACAGGGGTACAACGCGTACCACGACACATTGAATGCAATGGGCCGGCCGGGGCACCGATCGGTCCAATGCGGTACAACGCGCACAGGGGCACAACGCGTACCCGCACACATTGAATGCAATGGGCCGGCCGGGGACACCGATCGGTCCATTGCTGATCAACGCGTACAGGGGTACAACGCGCACCTGCACACATTGAATGCAATGGGCCGGCCGGGTGCACCGATCGGTCCATTGCTGTTCAACGCATCCCTGTACAAGTGACTGGCATATGTCACCATGCCTGTCTCAGATGGACATATGCCAGCCACAGATAGCTCCCAGGGAGTGAGGGGCACACCTACAACACGACAGCCTGTCCAAACTGTATGATAAGGCATGTAAGGCTGCATTTCCTATTGTGTGTATGTTGGTGTACATGTTGTCCTGTGGGTGTCACCTGGGGGCAGCCACCCCCAGGCTGTGCACGTGTTCATGGGGACAGGATCCTGGGTGTTACGTGTACATGACCACTGTGATGTGCAACTGTTCATATCTGTGCATGTGCCATGGTCACATTTCACGGTGGTGTATGTGTATGTCATGTCACATACCCCGTGAGTCCCATGTGGGACGGTATGTTTGAGCCAGGGTGTCCCAGTGGCACAATAGTGATGGTCCTCCACAGTCTGTGTGCATGTAGTGTTTACAATGTCTCTGATTTCATGTGCACAATGGGAGACAGTCTCCACATCCACGTTGTGTGTGCATGGACTTTGATGTTGTGCGTGTGTGTGTCACAGACGTCCATGTCTGTCCTGCAGTGGCAAGTGGGACCACTACCTGTGGGGGTCATAGTTGTTTTGCTGTGGTGTATACATGATACTCCATGTAATGCCAGTGTCCATGTGGCAATACAGGGTCCCTGGGAATGTACCTGTCATTGAGCTGTGATGCCTGGGGCACATCTGTCCTCACATGTCACTGTGGGGGGTGATTGTGACACGGCAGCAGGAGATGGGAACTGTGACACGGCCTCATGATGTCCAATGGGCCAACCTGGGACTTATTGATGCCACTTGTTGGACCGTGATGACAGATGTTGGCCATGTATGTACCATACATGTCCTTACGGAACTGCACACTTCATGTAGTTGTGCCTCATAATGATGTATGTTGGGATATTGAGTGTGTTCAATGCCGCATATGTGGGCTGACTGACAATCTTGCTTACTTCTCCTCTGCACTGCAGGGCTCCTGCTGTCCATCGACCATTCCCAGACCTGGCAACGATGGTGGAACGGGACAGCATCCGACGGTACCGCTTCACCAGGCAGATGATTGAGGATTTGGCAGTGCAGTTGGCCCCACATTTGCAGCCTGGCCGGCCGTATCCTACAGCGCTGACCCCCAAGGTGAAGGTGATGGCAGCCCTACACTTCTTTGCCACCGGTACCTTCCAACATACTGTGGCGACTGCTGGTGGGATGTCACAGACCATGTTGAGCCGTGTGCTCCGCGATGTTTTGGCGGCAATGTTGCTATTCCTGAACCGGAACATCTATTTCCCTAGACTGCGACGACTCACTCACATGAAGAGTGACTTCTATGCCCTGGGGAGGATGCCGCATGTCATTGGCTCCATTGATGGGACACATGTGGCTTTGGTACCACCACAGGCCCAGGAGCAGGCCTACAGGAACCGCAAGCACTACCACTCGGTCAATGCACTGGTGGTGTGCCTTGCAGATATGACCATCACACACGTGTGTGCCCGTTTCCCTGGTTCAGCACACGATGCCTTTGTGATGAGGAGTAGTCGCATCCCCAGGATGATGGCACAGATGCAGAACCAGCGTGCCTGGCTTGTCGGTGTGTACTGACTTTGTGCCATTGTGTGTGATCTGATCTGTAGTATTCCGCCCACTTTTCCAAGTCAGCTAATGTGCACTTGTCTGTCCGTAGGTGACTCGGGATACCCCAACATGCCGTGGTTGCTGACACCCCTCAGGAACCCTGTGACACCAGCCCAGATGCGCTACAATGAGGCACATGGTCGGACCAGGAGAGTGATTGAGCGGACATTTGGTCTCCTGAAGAGCCGCTTCCGCTGCCTGGACAAGACCGGAGGGTCCCTCCCATATGCCCCTGCGAAAGTGTGCAAGATTATCATCGTCTGCTGCATGCTCCACAACCTGGCAGTGCGGAAGGAGTTGCCTCTCATCCAGGATGACAATGACCAACATCCGCCACCTGTGGAGGATCCTGGCCTGGACCACGATGCCATAGTGATGATGATGATGAGGGTGATGTCCGCACACAGCTCATCACCAACTTCTTTAGCTGAATGTGAGTATCCTGAGGTGTCATGTCAATGATGTGAGTTGGCATGATATGTGTAGGTGGTGCTCTGGTGCTGTTGGAGTGTGTCCATGGGCTACTTGACTGGATGTGTGTTGCGATGTGTGCTTACAGGTGGGCTGTACTCCCCAACAGTGTTGACATGCTAACTTGGTTCTGGGTGGGTATCTTGTAACATGTATTGTGCATGAGTTTTGCTGTTCTGTCCTGTTCTCCATTGCTTTTGACTGTGTGTCATTTCGGTCCTTCACAGGGTACTGTCAGATTCGTTTGGTCAACTGTGTCCACCGACGACGTGATTGCACTTCCAGGGTGGTAGCTGTTGTGTCCCAACAGGTGATGTGCGCCACACCCATGGACTTCCTTCCGTCTACAGTTGTTGACTGTGTGCCCACTGCCAGGTGGGATTACCTTGCATCTGTAGTGGTTACGACATGTTGCAACTGTGTAATAAACCTGTGCTTCACTTTGTGATGTGCGTTGTCTGTGGTCACACATTTGACTGCCATTTGCTTACTGCACCTGTGGGCTACTTGACTACAACTGGGAATGGGTGTGGTGTCTGTGCATTGCACCGTCTTCCCTGGCAACATCAGTGTAGGCAATGAGTCAGATGGCCTAGGTGTGTATGTGTTGTGTAGCCCTGGTGGTGTGTCTCCCTCATATGTGTCACGTTGCCTTTACTCACATGCCTGTGTTGTACTTGCTGTTGCAGTTCGCATACACAGTGTAATTTTGCAGTTCATCATCCCCATAACAGCACCCACGTTGGAATCACAACAGAGGCAAGTATGGTGTATTAGTGTGTTTATTGTGATACATTTGTGTGAATAGTGCATAGGATGGGTAGTGCTGTACATAAATCTTGCAATCAGAAGTTCCTAGGTGAATTGAAAGTCCTGGTAGACAAAATCCCCAGTATCGGGGCCACAGTTGTCTGAGACATTGGTCCAACTTGTACTCCCCATGCAATGTGTGGGAGTAGTGTTGCCGTCAACAGGGTGAACAGTCTGTGCACAAAGGTGAACATCCAGAACAGGTTCAGGCTTCCTGGGAGTTGCGCTTGGCCATCGGCCTCTCACTTGCCCCTCCTCGGACGACCCCTCTTCTTTGGGGGGGGCCCCTCAAGTACAGGCTGCTGCGGTGCAGGGGACTCTCCGCCAGAGTCATCCTCCCTCCCTGTGGCAGTTGCAGTTTGTTCAGCACCAGATGTTGTTGGCACACAGGGAGGTGTGGACTGGTTGCTGTTCATCTGGCGGAGGCATTGTAAAATGTCCCTGTGCACCGCCGTCATCTCATGCAGTGCATCCCACTTGGACTCCACGCGGGACATGTGTGAGTCCACGCGGGACATGTGAGAGTCCAAGCGGGCTTGATGGGC
Organism: Calotriton arnoldi; assembly: GCA_963921515.1. Taxonomy (NCBI): domain Eukaryota; kingdom Metazoa; phylum Chordata; class Amphibia; order Caudata; family Salamandridae; genus Calotriton; species Calotriton arnoldi. The sequence continues at coordinate 1,444,834 of CAWUFW010000579.1, forward strand.
AGCCTGCTGCTGTTTCATGTCTCTGAGGAGCCCCACTACCTGGCTGAGATCTCCGGTGCTGGACTGGTACGCATCAGCTATGCGTACCAGTTGTGGGTCATCATGCACACCAGCAACCTCTGCAAGCAGCGACCTCTGTCTCCCACCCCTCCCACCACCCCTGCTGACATGTGCAGTGCGTGCAGTGGCACGCACAGATGACCCTGGTCCACCTTGGGGTTGGTGGTGGTGGTGGTGTCCATGGCCCCAGGTTGGTCCAGGGTCCCTGTGCTGGTGTTGCTCCTTGTTCTGTCCATGTCGGCAGGGATGGTATTTGTGGTGACAGTCGTTGGAGGGGTGGGTGCAGGGGTGCAGCTGGTGGTCCTGCTGGTGCTGCAGCTGGTGGTCCTGCTGGTGCTGCATGTAGACTTGCACCGGATGTGCCAGGTTGGTCTTCTTCGTCCGAGGAGGGCAGAGGCTGTACGACACCAGTGAGCTCCGCATCCTCTTGAGCCTGGGACTGGGACTCCTCAGCGTCTGCTGCTGTGTCCCCATCATCACCTGTTTTTGGGAGACACACACAATGTATGTTATGTTTCTGCAGGCATCAATGGTTGACACACCTGACAGTTGTGACTGTGCCTCTGGGTGCGGGCCTGTACATTGCATTGTCCTAAGTCGTCACAGTCAGGGGTTGATATTGGTGTGGCACATTGTCCTGCATTATTTGGGCATTTCTATGTATTTGTTGGGGTGTGAACATGGTCTGCATTGGTTGTATTTGGTTGACAGCCGGCCCTCCTTCCCACCCAGCCAGTCAGTTATCCCACCATGGACTGTGCTTGCATTGCAGGGAGTGGAAGTTGTCTCTCAGGATGTCAGTCAGTGGTGTCCTGCTGTTTGTTGGTGCACAGTTGCCAGCAGGGCCTTGTGCTCCCCACAGCAGTAGCCAGTGTCAGCCATCTTGTGAGTCCTTCTCCACTCCCTGTGATGTGAGCATGGTTCAGGGTGGTGTTGATGGGACAGTTGTGGGGGTGAGCTATGTCTGTGACTGTGACTCCCATCATGCTATTGCCTCCACCCCACTTCCCAGCATTCCCATACTTACTTGCTTTTGTGGGGAGTTCAGTGTGTGTGGGTGTGAGGGCAATGGCAAGATGGCTGACAGTGGTGTCCTGCTGTTGGTTGGTGTGCAGTTCCCAGCATGCCCTTGTGCTCCCCACAGCAGTAGCCAGTGTCAGCCATCTTGTGTGTCCTTATCCACTCCCTGTGATGTGCGCATGGTTCAGGGTGGTGTTGATGGGCCAGTTGTGAGGCTGAGCAATATCTGTGACTACCACTCCCATCATGCTATTGCCTCCACCCCCTTCCCAGCATGCCCATGCTTCCTTCCTTTTGACTCTGCTTCCCTGTGGGGTGGGCTGGCTGTGCTGACAGGATGGCTGGGAGTGTTGTCCTGGCAGTTGTTTGGCTAAAAGTCCCAAGAGTGTCCCTGTGCTTCACACAACATAACCCAGGGTGGTGGTTCTTTGTGGGATCTTGAGTTAGGATGGGAGGCATTGCATTCTACCAGGTGGGTTCTGTGGAGTTTGTGTTGAGGGGGGTGTGAGGGGAGGTGCTTGTGACTATGGTCAGTGCTGCAAGTCCTCCTTCCCACCCAGCCAGCCAGATATCCCACCATGGAACGTGCTTGCATTGCAGGGAGTGGAAGTTGTCTCTCAGGATGTCAGTCAGTGGTGTCCTGCTGTTTGTTGGTGCACAGTTGCCAGCAGGGCCTTGTGCTCCCCACAGCAGTTGCCAGTGTCAGCCATCTTGTCAGTTGTTTTCCACTCCCTGTGATGTGCGCATGGTTCAGGGTGGTGTTGATGGGACAGTTGTGGGGGTGACCAATATCTGTGACTACCACTCCCATCATGCTATTGCCTCCACCCCACTTCCCAGCATTCCCATACTTACTTGCTTTTGTGGGGAGTTCAGTGTGTGTGGGTGTGAGAGCAATGGCAAGATGGCTGACAGTGTTGTCCTGCTGTTGGTTGGTGTGCAGTTCCCAGCATGCCCTTGTGCTCCCCACGACACAGCAACAGTGTCAGACATCTTTGATGGGCCTTTCCACTCTCTGTGGGATGTGCATGCGTGAGTGTGAGCTTGCTGGGCCATGTGGTGGGGGATGTAGAGCTGTGCCTACGACTCCCATCATGCTATTGCCTCCACCCCCCTTCCCAGCATGCCCATGCTTCCTTCCTTTTGACTCTGCTTCCCTGTGGGGTGGGCTGCCTGTGCTGACAGGATGGCTGGGAGTGTTGTCCTGGCAGTTGTTTGGCTAAAAGTCCCAAGAGTGTCCCTGTGCTTCACACAACATAACCCAGGGTGGTGGTTCTTTGTGGGATCTTGAGTTAGGATGGGAGGCATTGCATTCTACCAGGTGGGTTCTGTGGAGTTTGTGTTGAGGGGGTGTGAGGGGAGGTGCTTGTGACTATGGTCAGTGCTGCAAGTCCTCCTTCCCACCCAGCCAGCCAGATATCCCACCATGGAACGTGCTTGCATTGCAGGGAGTGGAAGTTGTCTCTCAGGATGTCAGTCAGTGGTGTCCTGCTGTTTGTTGGTGCACAGTTGCCAGCAGGGCCTTGTGCTCCCCACAGCAGTTGCCAGTGTCAGCCATCTTGTCAGTTGTTTTCCACTCCCTGTGATGTGCGCATGGTTCAGGGTGGTGTTGATGGGCCAGTTGTGAGGCTGAGCAATATCTGTGACTACCACTCCCATCATGCTATTGCCTCCACCCCCTTCCCAGCATGCCCATGCTTCCTTCCTTTTGACTCTGCTTCCCTGTGGGGTGGGCTGGCTGTGCTGACAGGATGGCTGGGAGTGTTGTCCTGGCAGTTGTTTGGCTAAAAGTCCCAAGAGTGTCCCTGTGCTTCACACAACATAACCCAGGGTGGTGGTTCTTTGTGGGATCTTGAGTTAGGATGGGAGGCATTGCATTCTACCAGGTGGGTTCTGTGGAGTTTGTGTTGAGGGGGTGTGAGGGGAGGTGCTTGTGACTATGGTCAGTGGTGCGAGTCCTCCTTCCCACCCAGCCAGCCAGATATCCCACCATGGAACGTGCTTCCATTGCAGGGGGTGGAAGTTGTCTCTCAGGATGTCAGTCAGTGGTGTCCTGCTGTTTGTTGGTGCACAGTTGCCAGCAGGGCCTTGTGCTCCCCACAGCAGTTGCCAGTGTCAGCCATCTTGTGAGTCCTTCTCCACTCCCTGTGATGTGCGCATGGTTCATGGTGGTGTTGATGGGACAGTTGTGGGGGGCAATATGTGTGACTACGACTCCCATGATGCTATTGGCTACACTGACTTGGCCAGCATACACAGAATTCCTTCCTTTCAGTGGTCTTCACTGTGTGTTGGTGTTGTTGTGGTGGCTACATGTCTGGATGTGTTTGTTAGTTCTATTTGTGCCACTGCCTAGCTGTAGTTGTAGTTGTGTTTGTACATGTGATGGCACGGTTGAATGTAACTTTGAGATGGCATGTGTTGTGTTTCTCTGACTGACATACACATTTTGGGATGATTCTGTTCTGGTTGCTGTGTAATTGCTATGAGTGCATGGTTTGACTCTCCCCTTGACAGTGATGTGTGTGTGTATTGTGGCAGAATATTGTGTACATTTGTTGTGTACTCACCAGGCTCTGGGATGTTCTCTAGTCCATATACGCTCACTGGCGGAAGGATGGCCCGCACCTTCTCCTCCCAGGGCCTGAGGTATACTGGCTTGGCAGGAGGGCCACTGCCGGTGTATTGGCTCAGGAGGTAGTCTTTCTTGAGCAGGTCCCGTACCCTCCTGCGCACGTCATACCACCTGTTCTGGATGTCGGTCTTTGTGCGCAGACATGGTGATTGTGCGTTCACCCTGTTGATGATCCTCTCCCACATCTTGGTTTTCTGGGAGATGGGGGTCTGTTGGACCAGTGTGCCAAACAGCTGTGGCTCTACCCTGAGGATCTCGTCTACCATGACTTCCAATTCACAATCTAGGAACTTGTGATTCTTCTTGGGGGCATGGTGATGGGTGGTGATGGTGGGTGATGTGTGTGTTGGTGTGCAGGTGAGGGTGTGTGAGTGTGTGTTTTGCTGGGTGTATGTGAGGTAGGTATTTGTTGGTGTGCTGATGGTGTGTGGCTTGTGTGAGGGATGAGCTGTGGGTGTGTGGTTGCTGTCTGTTGGGTGCTGGCAGTGGAATGGCATTTGCAAAGGATCATGGTTGGGATTTGTGTCCTTTATATGGGTAGAGTTGTGGGTGTGTCTTTGTTCTCTGTCCCCACCCCCCCAGTATTTATTGGCTTTGTAATTGCTTGTTTGGCCTTTTTTTGTGTCATTTTTCCTTTGTACTGTCTGAGCATGTTGGAAACGTTCTTGTGACCGAGTCGGACCCTGCATTTGTCTCGTACGGTGTTCTCCGTTTCGTTCACGCTGTGTTTGTGCAGTTTTCTATGCTGCGTACGCGTCGGTCGCGGTGTTTTGTGTTACTTCGGCTCGGTTTTGTATGCGTGTCGGTCGTACGGCTTGTCCTCCGTCCAACTCGGTCGTGGTTTTCGCGCCTTGCATCGTACTTTGCGGTTTGGAGTTCGCGTGTACGTTTCGGTCGGATTTGTTCCGGGTGCGTGTCGGTCGGTTCGATTCGCGTGTTTTTCCGGCCGGATTGCTGTTTTCCGTGCGGCTCGGTCGTTCGGCTTGGGTTTGGTACGTGTCGGTCGGATTTTGCACGCTTTGCATCGTACTTGGCGTGTCGGGCGCCACAGGTACGTGTTGGTCAGAATAAATTCCGGCTCCGACTCGGTCGGTGCTTTTTCCGGCCCGAATCGGAATCGACCCCATAGTGTAGGAGGTTTCCTTCCCAGACCCACACAGATGGCAGGCGTCGCAGAGACTTCCAGGTGACCAAGGTAGCAGGTGATCTTTTACAGGTAATAACACCAGCTGATATCTTAAAAACTGCAGCTTAATAGTGGCTGGGTACTCAGGGGTAAAGTATTTTGAAGAGCAAACTTTTTGTAATTGTTAAGCGTCATTCACCCATGTGCTCTGTTTGATGGTATGGCCTTGTCCTCAGTAACAGGTTTTAAGGGTCTTCAGAGCCAGAGGCTTGAATACCTGGTTGCTGATGGGCATGTTCCACAGTTGTGTTAGGCTTATGAGGTTGAGTGTTTCTTGCAGGTAGGCGTGACAGGGAAAGGGCAGGAATGGAACAAATGTCCTCAGCCTGGCCACATCCCAGGTTCACACAATCGCCTATCCTTTACCATGCCTCCCTGTCTTGCAGGCCAATGTCTGATGAAGGTCTCCTTTTGTACAGCACCAATGACACAACCTGCCTGTAACTATGAGGGGTGTATGCCAGTGGCGGACAGAGCCTACTTCAAGTCCATGCAAATTTGAGCTAACGGCTAGAGCATCAACATCGAAGCTGGGGAACCGGGTTCGAATCTCGTCAGGGACTATCAACATCCTGTGATTCTTGGCAAATCACAGAGGGCCTCATTAATGATGGCCCTTGCGTGGCCGGAACGTAATTTTTTGTGACGTTCCCAGGCGCAGAAGCCTGCATGATATTTATAAGACGGCACTAAGCCACTTTTTTTGGCTTATTGCTGCCTGATAAATATCGGTCCCTTTAACGCAGTTTTCTGCGTTAAAAGGGCGTGTAATGGGTGTTGCTGGGGGCGTTCCCAGCAACATCCATTGCTTTTTGACACTGCCCCAGATTTACGAGAAATCGTAAATCTGAGGCAGCGCCAAAATCTTATGCCTCCCCAGGAGTGGCGTACGAGGGGCACAACGAGGAGAAATATCTTTATTTCTCCTTGTTTTTCAAAAGCCTCTTGTGATTATTTTTGTACAGGAAGGTTTCCCTTCCTGTACAAAAATAATCATCCCCGCAACCAGGCACCCTTGCACCATGGTGCAAAGGTGCCTGCGTTGGCGCACGGCAGCCCATTGTGCGCCGGGGAAAAGGATAGGAATGCCCTGTATCTGATAGATATGGCGCATTCCTGCCCTTTTCTTTTGCCGTAGGGCAGGGCAGCAGGAACGCCTGCTGCGCTGTCCTATTGCAAAATCTCATAAATAAGGCCCTTAATCTCTCCGTACCTAACACGCTGAATGTGTCCAGCTGTAACGCAACTAGTGCTCACGTAAAGTGCTCTGATATCTTCGGTTCAAGTTTGCGCTATATGAAACTAAAAAAATATATATAATTGAACTATTCATTTTTTGCCACAACCATATGGTGAAATTCATGCAGAGTCTTCCCAACTTCTCCTGTAAAATGTAATTTAAATTCTATTTAGTTGTCGCCATTGTTGCATCCCTAAAATATTTCAACCATACTGTTCGCCACTAATTTGGAAACTCCACACTTTACGAAGCAGTTTAAGTTTCCTAACTTTACTTGAGGTAAGATTTATCCCTTTGAACGTTCCAGTTGAAATGACTTCCTGATGCAGAATGTCCCAGATAGGATACCCTCCAGCAAATAAATGTTGCTTGTGGAGGCTGTACATTCACCACCTCAGGTAAGAGGTGTGGGAGGGAGGGCTCTGAGCTGAGGCCACTTATTTTTTTAAGAAGAAAACTTCATAGGCTTTGCATTTTGCAAAGCTTGAACAGTTTGGAAAACACACAAAGTTGCGAGCCAGCTGACATTACACCTCTCTGCTTTAAAACCCATCTAATAGATATGATTTAAAGTTGGATTGTGGCAAGTTGATTGAGTGTGCTTTAATATCTACCTTTAAAAAATCCAATGGAATAGGGAAAATAAGATATATAAATAAATAAAACCACTTACCTTGCGTTCGCCGCATCGCCAATTTAGCGATGCGGCGAGCGCATGGTAAGTGGTTTTATTTATTTATTCTATTTCTCCTATTCCGTCATTTGTCACTCCCCCCACCCTGCCCCGCCCTGCCCCGCCGCGGCCCACTACGCTTACCTGCATGGGCCATGACTGACTTCCTGTCTCAATTATTTAAGTCTTGCTAGGTCTTTTCATCCCAGCTGTCTCCATTCTCCACTATTTAATTATCTTCCTGTTCCTGCTTCAATGTCTCTCGTTGGTATACCTGCAACTACCAGCAATAATTAAGGACTTATTAAGGCATGTGGGCTGGGCCCACTGTGAATGCAGGTCTTTGCTCACAAAGTCAGACCAACCTCCCCTGCTTCTCAAGTATGCTTTGTGTTTCAGGAACTATGTGGATAAAATGACAGGGCCTGCTGATGTTGCGAGGCTCCAACCACGTCACCCACTTCACCCACTGGAATGAAATTGATATGGACAAACCTTAAAGAGCGGGTGTTAGACATTGGGTTTCTGGCTGACTGGAGTTTGAGCCCTGGTCAAGAAGCAACCACAATCCTAGTCAGTGTAAGGCACAAGAAAACCCCAAATTAACCTGTGCTCAACCCCATGGTAGCTTGGCAAGAACCCACATCAGTTTAGAGAAATAGAGCTTAATTTCATAAATATGACAAGACCAAAACAACAAAAATCCAAACAGTAGAACCAGAGTTATTAATTGTTAAAAAATAAAGTGTAAAATAGTGCCTGAAAGCGGAAGTGTTGACCACGGCTATCTGATTGTGTTGGACCGGGACAAAGTCAAATGTTCAGACTGAGTGCGATGAAGCATGGGTCGGCTACAGTCCCAGAGTAGTCCAAATGAAGTTTTACCTCCTCACGTTTTGTGCCAAGAGTTCTATTCCTGCTGGAGAGGGTCACGGGAAGCAAGGAGAGCATTCTGGGTGGGGGTCAGCATGGCACAAGCATCGCAAACAGGCTGGCTGTATCTTTACTTTGGCGGTCCCCCATGGAAGATCGATGCTTGCTGTGCGAAGAGACGGGCTGGTAGTGGCTTGCGCTGACTTTCGGTGCGAGCGACATGGTCTCAGTGCGAATAGGCCCATTCACAGTCTGAAGAGCCCAGAAGCTTGATTTTAAGAGTGCTGAGACACATCATGGGTCCAGGGCCTGAGGGGCACCACTTGGGGGTCAGGACCTCACTGCAACAGGGTCTAGGAGCTGGTTGGAGATGATTTTATGCGGGCACCCTACGCCTTTAGCCTATGGAGCACTGCTCTCCTAATTCTTAGGTAAGAGATACAGTAATCTCATACATCTGACAGTTGAGATGCGCCGGTACGCATATGACGGGCTAGTGTTTGCTACCTCCACGTGTTCCGTGAACATACGGCGTTTGGTGTTAGCTTAATTCCCAGCTGGTCATTTTTGCCTCCTTATGTGTTCATTAAAAGGATCTCCTATCTTCTACATGCCCCCATGCTATTACTGACATCTTTCCGGGGGGTGGGCGGGGAGCCCTATGGATGGCCGTTTTTCCTATGCGGCGTGCCAACGGCTCTCCCCCGTCTCCACTGTTGGATGCCATAACGCTGGGTGTATGATTTGGAGGTTGGTGTCATCTGACCAGTTATGATGCACTTTACATGAGTGACGCGTGATGTGCCTCTAGGATACCTACCTCTGGGGGCATATCTGCAAGTTTAACATTTGTACTTGCCTCGTAGTCATATCTTTTTGTTTTGTTTTTCTTCTTTTCTTTTCTCTTTCTTTCTTGTTATTCTAGGTCACGGTCAAGAGGGCATATTCGACTATTGTACTCATACTTTAGCCCATAATTTCTTATGCTATTGCCCCTACTGACCGTTTAGAGGGCTAATGTTACCCCTCTTCTAATTATTATATATATATTTATATATATTTGTTTCGTGCACTATATCACCTCCACAGTTTTTCCGGTCCTGATGAAACGCCAGGGATCGTTATGACCACTAGGGCGTGAAACATGTCGACCTGGTAGTTACCTGGGCACATTACGCCTCTTTGGGTAACTCCTAAACCTACGGGTTTTTTAGTCTGCCAAGGGTACCCTTTCTATTAAATTTTTTTGCTGGTTGGTAACCCTTAGACAGTTTTAATCACACTGCACGCACATTATCACCCTTCACTTAGGACTCTGGTCACACACCCACATGCACCATACGGCAGTTCTCAAAAGATCTCCGCCAAAGTGACCCTTCGGGGGACCCGTAGGGCATTGCACCGCCGGCCCGATGAGGAGCAACTGCCCAATGATGAAGCATGACATCCCCAGGGATGTGTGAGGGCTACAAGAGACAATTTGTGTCTCTCCTACCCCCTTTTCCACTGAGTCCTTGACCTAGTACTTTCCTTTCTCTAATCTCTCAGGAGTGTGTACGTTCTTTGCACCACTCACTGCGGAACAGTGCCCCCCCTTTGTTGTTGACTTCATGGTTAGTTTGGAGCACGGGCACTGGACCTTTAACTAGCTCCTGGTCCCCCTCTCTTTTTTGATATTGCATTAGCACGGCGGCTCAGCCGAGGGACCTTACTACTATCATAATCTTTCTTCTACTCTGTCTACCATACTCTCTGAGCCATGATTACCTCTACTATGGGGGATAATCTAGGCCTAAGCTTCGGTGAAGACATCGTGGCAGAAATATTGAGAACACCTTCATTACTGGACAGCGAGGGTAATACAGCAACGGCAAACATTCAAGGAGACTGGAATTCTATAGCTTCTCTGAAAAAATTACAAGTGAAAATCGCTCTTCATGGCTCTGTAATGACAGAGTACTTGAGAGCTAACATGGCACCGAATGGCTTATTGGTTCGGACCGCACCCAGGATTTTCCTTGAGGACTTAATCTTTAGGCGAGAATGGAGTCAGATCGCGTGGAAATGTACCCGCGACTGGATTATCCTCATTATCAGTACAGCAAAACGTCTCTCGGAGGCGTTAATAATAAGAATCAATATAGCTGAAAACGGTCTAAAAACTGGCATCAGTATATCGGCGTATAAAACACGACTGGCAGAGATCAATGCAGAAATGACCGATAACCGTGACTATCTCCTAAATCAAAAGATCACAAAGCTGCAGAAAGATATCAAAAGGTTTGATAGGGCTAAAATCTACCCTTACACCAGAGAGGACTTCAAACAAACTGACAGTGATGTAGTGTCAGATGATGGTTCATCCACGTCCCAGCAATCAGGACGCTCATCCAACAGCAACTCCAGCGACCGGAGCTGGAGCAGGCGTTCTAATCAACAGGGACTCCTCCCTCCTCCTCTGATGCCTCCCATGTACGGATATCCTCCTCAGCCATACCCGCAACCGGGTCCAATGTGGTACCCTCCTTATCCTGGACCACAGCCAGGGTTCCAACAACCATTCTTCCATAACCCTCCCCCTCCTTTTCAGTACAGAGGCAGAGGCAGAGGAAGAAGAAGAGGGAACAAACAGGTGCAATGGCAGGACATAGAAAACCAGCCAAGGACAACAAGAAGCATGACGCACCAAAAAAACTGATCGTTAACCTGTCCACAAGGGAGCTGAACACCGATGAGACTACAGTACTGGAAATGGGCCTAGGTTTTGTGCCCACCCCTAAGGAAGACAACTTCAGGCTGAACGCAGAATTACACCAACTATTCCGTAAAATCAGACTTAGATCCTTCTTCAAAGAGATCAATATACCGGAATCGGAGGATACAGGACTTAGACCACCTTCGAGATTTACCCCGACAGCAGGCATGGTCCCGAATGAGGTCCTAACCTTCGAAAAGGTGGTTCTTAAAGAGGTTAATCTTCTAGAAACGCCACCTACCTACAACAATATGTCCAATAAACATCGGGATGCCATCAACTCTTTGAAAAATGATGCTACCATAATAATCAAACCTGCGGATAAAGGGGGCGCCACGGTCATACTTGACCTTAAGGATTATGAAAATGAATGTTCACGACAGTTGAATAACACCCAATACTATGAAGCACTTGACACAGATCCGACGGAACGTTTACTAGGACAGATCCGCATTATGGTAAACGAAGCATCTACGGAAGGATGGATTACACCCAAAGAAGCGGCTTTCCTAGTGAATCAAAACCCTAGGATGCCCTATTTCTATCTCCTTCCTAAGATTCATAAGGGAGTTATCCCACCTCCCGGCCGCCCCATTGTATCGGGCATAGGCTCCCTACTGGAGCCATTGAGTCAATTCAGTGACCATTTTTACGTCCCCTGGTCCAATCGACCCTGCCTACCTCAAGGACACCCGGGATGTCCTGAATTTGATTCAAGAGCTCAACGACGATAACACTGAGGAGATCAACTTGCTCCTCACACTTGATGTAGAGGCACTATACACTAACATTCCCCAGGACATTACCATCGAGGTTGTTGGGAATCTTCTGAGGGAGGCAGATCTATCAACTAACACTCCACCTGATTTCATCACAGCCATAATATCTATGGCCTTAACCAACAATTTCTTTATGTACAAGACCACGACCTATCATCAAGTACAGGGCACCAGCATGGGGAGCACCTTTGCTCCCAGTCTGGCAGGTCTGTACATGTCCCATTTTGAAGCCAAGAACATTTTTACAGATACCAATCCCTTCCATAGGAACCTTTTGACCTGGAAGAGGTACATTGATGACATCCTCATCCTGTGGAGGGGTACTGAGATGGCGGCCCATACGTTCCATGAGTGGATTAACAACCAGGATCCCCATCTACGTTTCACGATGACAGTTAGTGACAAAGAAATATCATTTCTAGATCTACTGATAAGCCTTGAGGATGGTCTCCTACATACTACTACCTATAGGAAGTCCACCGATTGTAATAGTCTTTTGAGTTTCAAAAGCTACCATCCAAAAGCCCTCAGAGAAAATCTACCATATGGCCAATTCCTGAGGATTCGACGGAACTGTAGCAGGATACATGAATTTGAGTCCCAGGCGACTACACTGGCAAACAACTTACAGGAGAGGCACTATCCCAGAGATGTGATCTCAAAAGCAAAACAACGTGCAAGAAACAACACCCGTCAGGGCCTTTTGGAAACGAGGGAACCAAGAAAAAATGAATTAATCACTTGTGTCACTACCTTCACTCCTCTATCCAATCAAGTCAAGAAAATTATCAATCGTAATTGGAGGATCCTTAATATTGACTCATTGGATTTAAAACCCCCCGTTTCGCATTCAAAAGAACGGCGAATCTCAGAGACCAGTTGGTCAATACACGCCCACGAATACACAAGACACCTAAGGAAACCACACTCTGGAACCTTCCGGCAGTTACAGGACACTATCCCTGCGGGACGTGTGGGGCCTGCTCTGCCACAAAACACACTAAATCACTACAACTGGGCGATTTTGTGTGGGAACAGCGGAGACATACTAATTGTAACACCACCAACTGTGTATATCTCATTACCTGCCCCTGCCTGCTTCGATATGTAGGGATGACAACCCGGGCAGTGAAAGTTAGGATTAGTGAGCACAAGAGTACCGTGAGACGGGGACGTACTGCTACCAAGCTGACGAACCATTTCATTGAAAAAGGACATCCATGTGAATCCATACACTGGACCATCCTAGAGGCTAACCCAGGATGGAACAGCTCCTCACTACTGCGACGAGAGCAACGGTGGGTCCATCGTCTTCGCACCCATAGACTAGGCCTCAATGAGGAAATTCCGTGGTCTGAACTGTAATTCCTGCTATCACTAATCGATCATAGGAAACACACTGGCCTTAGTGCTACATGATGTCCCTGCCATGAGCTGTAATTACCATTATAACTACGACCCATACTTAACACCCTTTTAGGTCTGATTGTTCTTGCCACCCGCTGTCACTGACCCTTGCGGTTGTTGTGTCATCTTTACTTTTTCGAGTATAGCACACCTTGTACCCCATTTAACATTTACGGGGCATTACACTTGGCGCCCTGTCTCTCGCTCCCCCTGGGGGTGTGGTGTACAAACTCCTCGTTTGTTTTTTGAACATAATTGTTTTTGAACATAATCTTTTTGTTTTTTACTTTCTGTATCTCATTTGAAGTATAGTGGCACGTTTCCAGACTGTATTTTGGTCTGGGACTTGGCTAGTATTATCTAGATTGCACCGCCCTGGCATAGATTACACTGCCAGCTTCCTGAGACGCACTCCACACCTAACTACACACATGCGCAGCCGCCGTAGAACTCTGGTCGGCACGCATGCGCCATACTGAGACAGCTCCACCTTACACACGCATGCGCGCTGAAGGGGCCAATGATGGGGAATACCGGAAACAGGTACCTCCCTCATGCCATTTGTTGTCAGTACTTATACGCGGGTCTAGACCGCAGTTCCTGACCTTCAGGCAGGCGTCAGGACGGGGCAGGTCTAATGGAGCTGACACCCGAGTAAATATGTGAGTACCAATACCGCAGCGCTGTTGATGGTGATCGCCTGTTGAAGTAAGTTCATGTGACAAACTATTAGTGTTATACGTGCCTACTCACTGATTTTTCTCTATTGCACTGTCTCATTGTTTCTCTTAACAGCTAAGTAAGGTGCGGGCACCCTACGCCTTTAGCCTATGGAGCACTGCTCTCCTAATTCTTAGGTAAGAGATACAGTAATCTCATACACCTGACAGTTGAGATGCGCCGGTACGCATATGACGGGCTAGTGTTTGCTACCTCCACGTGTTCCGTGAACATACGGCGTTTGGTGTTAGCTTAATTCTCAGCTGGTCATCTTTGCCTCCTTATGTGTTCATTAAAAGGATCTCCTATCTTCTACATGCCCCCATGCTATTACTGACATCTTTCCGGGGGTGGGCGGGGAGCCCTATGGATGGCCGTTTTCCTATGCGGCGTGCCAACGGCTCTCCCCCGTCTCCACTGTTGGATGCCATAACGCTGGGTGTATGATTTGGAGGTTGGTGTCATCTGACCAGTTATGATGCACTTTACATGAGTGACGCGTGATGTGCCTCTAGGATACCTACCTCTGGGGGCATATCTGCAAGTTTAACATTTGTACTTGCCTCGTAGTCATATCTTTTTGTTTTGTTTTTCTTCTTTTCTTTTCTCTTTCTTTCTTGTTATTCTAGGTCACGGTCAAGAGGGCATATTCGACTATTGTACTCATACTTTAGCCCATAATTTCTTATGCTATTGCCCCTACTGACCGTTTAGAGGGCTAATGTTACCCCTCTTCTAATTATTATATATATATTTATATATATTTGTTTCGTGCACTATATCACCTCCACAGTTTTTCCGGTCCTGATGAAACGCCAGGGATCGTTATGACCACTAGGGCGTGAAACATGTCGACCTGGTAGTTACCTGGGCACATTACGCCTCTTTGGGTAACTCCTAAACCTACGGGTTTTTTAGTCTGCCAAGGGTACCCTTTCTATTAAATTCTTTTGCTGGTTGGTAACCCTTAGACAGTTTTAATCACACTGCACGCACATTATCACCCTTCACTTAGGACTCTGGTCACACACCCACATGCACCATACGGCAGTTCTCAAAAGATCTCCGCCAAAGTGACCCTTCGGGGGACCCGTAGGGCATTGCACCGCCGGCCCGACGAGGAGCAACTGCCCAATGATGAAGCATGACATCCCCAGGGATGTGTGAGGGCTACAAGAGACAATTTGTGTCTCTCCTACCCCCTTTTCCACTGAGTCCTTGACCTAGTACTTTCCTTTCTCTAATCTCTCAGGAGTGTGTACGTTCTTTGCACCACTCACTGTGGAACAGTGCCCCCCCTTTGTTGTTGACTTCATGGTTAGTTTGGAGCACGGGCACTGGACCTTTAACTAGCTCCTGGTCCCCCCTCTCTTTTTTGATATTGATGATTTTATGCCCCCAAGGTTCAGATCAGGAGGCCAGCAGACTAGCCCGTTGAGTCACTCTGGGGACCTGTGTTCAAGATGAAGTTGCAGTTTCAGGTCTTCGCCCCCAGGCAAAAAGGCATCAGGCCAGCACAACAGGGCAGCAGTTCTTTTAGAGCAGCAGTCCAACAGAGTGGCAGTCCTTTTACCATTACAGGAGTCCTTCTGCCTGGCAGAGTATCCACAGGTCCAGAAGTGTACAGAAGTGTTGGTGTCTGAAGTCCTTCTTTTATACGCTGGTACCATTGTTAAGGAAGGTGGGAGAAACTTCTAGACAGTGGCTTTGAAGTGCATGAAATGTCCTGTCTCCCCTTCCCAGGCTCCAATCTGGCTGAAGTTACAATGCAGGGTTGTTAGGCCCTGTTTGTGAAGGCAGAACACAGGCCTTTCAGTTGTAAGTGAGGCTGTGCTCTGCTCTATCCTCCATGCTGCCAGCAGATGGCCCACTCAGACACACCTAATCCCACTATTGTGTGACTGTCTGGGAGGAATTCACAAAGTCTAACTGTGAGCTACACACAGTCATGTGACCCAGGACAGGCTATGGACACAAAAGGGCTAAGGACAGGAAAATGCCAATTTCTAAAAGCGGCATTTTCAAAATGGTAATAAAAAAATCTGACTTTAACACTTAAGAGGGTTTGTTAATATAATTTCATTGACACCAAACATGACATGGCCACCAGCTCCCAACTGGAAATTGCAGCTTATTAAAAGTAATAGGGAATCCCCAATGTTTTCCTATGGAAGAGATAGACCTCACAGTAGTGAAAAATGAATTTAAGATTTTTTCCCTACAAGGACATGTTAAACTCAAAAGTATGTGTCCTACTTTTTAAATGCACCTCTACCTGCCCTGGGGGCTGTCCAGGGCATAAACTAGGGGTGACTTACATGTGTTAAAAAGGAAGGTTTGGGTCTGACAAAAGGTTTAGTTTGCGAGCTCAAAATGGCAGGTTAGAAACTGCAAAAAATGCTTCCCTTGAGTTCTGTTTGATTTTTTGTTTTGTTTTGTTGTATTGCGTAGCACACGGTGCGTGCTGATGCAAAGCAAAAGTGAAAGCAGACCGCATTAATGGAATCTGCGGGGATCCACAAATTTCCTACACACACAGCGTTCTCACACTTCTCCCAATAATGATAGTATCCCATTTACTATCCCATTTGTATGGTTGGGCTATTGACCGTGAAAGGGAAAGCCCCCAAACTCAACAAGGAAACATCAAGATTTAGCATTGCAAATTTACCCCTTCTGGCAATGTGCGCAGCTGCGACATATAGGCTAGGGCTGCGTAATCACCCAGGCAAACCTGTCAGGCCCAGACATTTCGGAAAAGAAGGCACCCAGGGCAGTCAAAAGCGGTGTGGCTTGCATCGATCCTAATATCTCTTCTTACCCAGATCGTGCTGCAAACACCATACTTTGGCTAAATCGCAGATTTTCTTCATTTTTGTGAAGGAAAATTCCCGAATCTGTTAGGACCCATAGAATTCCTACCACCCAGTGTTCCCACACTACTCCCAATAAAAATGGTATACCCAAATGTTCACCAAGTATTATGCACTTAATACATTAATTTTGTAGCAATTTATTTGCTATGAGCAAATATTAAATAAATCTAAAGCAGAATTTCAAAAGAGTCAACACATTTCTAAAAGCAGATTCATACTACACATTTGAGATTAAAATATATAAAAATCTGAAAATGTTAGTCGATGTTGTGCGGTATTGGGTTGAGAGGTCAATTATAATACAAATGCTTTCAGCCTCAGATGCTCTATTATGGTTTCCACAATATTTGGTTCAAGGAGAAGAATCCTCAGTGTGTTGACCCTGGCAGGGTTATGTAGATATCAAACACTTTTTGAAAGATAGTCTGTTATAGCAGCCCTTTGTTACATGGCAGGCCATTTTGGATAATTTCAGATTCTCCGTACTACTATTTAGGCTATTTGAAGTCCTCTGGAGCAGACACATAAACCTACCACACTATCTGGCTCCTGCAAACAAAATAAAGAACTCTAGAGCATATAAATTATCTCATGGGGCTATATTTCACAATAGGCCAGTCCCACTAAAAAAAGGCTGTAGGTTGGAACAGTGTCAGTTAAATGTAAGTCATACATGACGTGCCCCAGCACTATGCCATATCTCTCTCTCTCTCTCTCTCTCTCTCTCTCTCTCTCTCTCTCTCTCTCTCTCTCTCTCTCTCTCTCTCTCTCTCTCTCTCTCTCTCTCTCTCTCTCTCTCTCTCTCTTTCTTTCTCTCTCACACACACACACACACACCCCCACTATGGCATCCTCTGTGGTCTATTATACCCCATCTGTATTTCAACATCTAAGTAACTCCCTTAGCAAACCTGATTAAATCATTCAACATCACCTGTTACAACTA
This sequence comes from Calotriton arnoldi, assembly GCA_963921515.1. Classification (NCBI taxonomy): domain Eukaryota; kingdom Metazoa; phylum Chordata; class Amphibia; order Caudata; family Salamandridae; genus Calotriton; species Calotriton arnoldi. The sequence continues at coordinate 1,462,004 of CAWUFW010000579.1, forward strand.
TCCTGATGACACCCAAATTATTTGAACAATGGATGTCCTGGAAGACCTCTACAATTTAAAACTTGATAACTGCCTTAAACACAGGGATAATGCATAATCATCTAAAGCTCAATACTCCATAGACAGAGATTATGACCTGCAGAAAATGGCAAAAATAACAGCCTGGCGCCATATGGCCTAAGGAAAATGAGGCCCCACCAACAATATCAAGAGAAGTGAGAAACCTAGAGATAACCATTGAATCGAATCTATACTTGATAACACATTTTAGCAACATCACAAAGAGTGCCTTCTTTGCAATTAAATCATTACATCACATCTTCTATCTTGGATACCAACAGAAAATGCAAGCCGTCCTCACACTCATAATGTCCTCGCTTGACTATGCCAACAGTCTATTCTTGGTGCACCCGTATTCATCATACACAAAATACAACTCATCCAAAATGTTGCCACAAGACTTCTCTACTTTCACCCAAGAAAACATGTGACTCCAGTGCTACAATCACTCCTCTGACTACCTGTAGCTAGATGAGCAATGTTCAAGGCACTTCGCAGTGTCCACAGATCCTCCCTAGGAAAAGGACTGCTATACCTCCAAATTAAATTCAAGCAATGCAATGAAAACAGCACACTGTTCTCCAGGATCGCACCTCTTATCACCGTGCCACCTTACTATAAGAAATCTATAGGAGGCACTGCTTTCTCAGTACAAGTAGCCAACCTCTGGAACTCACTGTCCCCAGCATTCGAAGCATCCAAGAGTATTTATACTTCAGAAGACTATTGAAAACATGGCTATAGCCAAGACTACTACACCACCCCACATCTAAACAACAGAATCCGGAAAGACAGTTGCACCCTCAAACTCAATCTTTAGCTTACAATCTATAGACTGGAAACAGCCCAACAAGAAGATTATTTTCAATAGACAGGAAAGATAAGTTGTGCGGACCTATGGTTCAGCGGGCTATTATATAGTGTAATTTCATATATAACATTTTCCGCCAACACTAATACTAATACCACAACATTCAGTGGTCGGCAGGCAACTGTAACTTACACCTCTTACAGTCACATAAGATGTATTTGCTACAAAGGTTAGCCATCACCAGTATTGCGCAACTAATGAACCAGCCATCACCTAATGAATGGGCATGGCATAACTGAAGAGATCTGTCACACACTGCTAGTCAGTTAATTAGAAGAGTTTAATCTAGCACACTCTTCAGGTCCCAAATATCTATACACTATGGTAACTTCTTTACATCTCACAGTGGTACTCTGATAAATCATGATAGTAACATTTCCCATCCCAGCAGATCTCTCCACTACTCTCTCCCTCCAGCCATGCCAGCTCAGACCCACAACTAAACACACAATTTCTGATTGTCAACCCAGTGCAGTAACCAGCTAGGCAGAACATAACCATTAGGCCTGGGCGGAGTTCGCGGAGTTTACGCGGAACTCCGCGAAGTGACAACAAAACTCTGTGGAGTTCCGCAAGCGGTGGAGTGCTGCGTGAACTTCCGTTCGCGCTGATCTTCCTGCCGCTCGGGTAGAAATTTTACCTGAGCTGCAGCTCGTGCTCGCCAACTTGCCATTGGCGAGCACGAGTGGGGAAAAAAGTCTGCCCCGCTACGTGGATGGGATTTTTCTGCACTTTGCAAACTCCACGGAGCATGGAGTGCAGAAAACTCCAAAAACTCCATGAATGGAGCGGAGTTCACCACTCAGGCCTAACAATCATAAGAAATACCATGTAGGGACCCACAGAGCTGTTCAAAGCTCCCTGCGTACTGAAAAACCATATACTGCATGTCTCTGTCCCTCATACTTCATCATCCACCACACTGTTATATGCTCCATCCCATAATATGATAACCGCACCTCGATGGTCACCATGCATGGCATGGAAACACGTCCCACATAGGCTCACAAAACAATGGTGTTACAATGTCATCCTATGTGCCCTGTACACCCCCATTTTTAGCTGACTGGTACTGGTGGTAACTGACTCTGACTGTCCCTGGGCTCCTCCTAACCAGGCCGAGGGCCAGTGCTATGTTGAAAACACAGTGAAATCACACACATACATGAGGGTAAACTATATATTAGGGTACACTTTTAATTAGCATGACTTACTATATAAGTCCCTAGTACATAATATGGCAGGGGGATTAAAACAACCTTTAAGTCCCTAGTATATAATTGGGCATGGCAGTTTAGAGGCCAGCAGCCTTTGTTGCACCTGCATGTGTGCACTACTGAGAGCCTCAGGTAATTTTAAAAGCAGCCCTGTGTTGCAGCACTGCTTTTAAATGCAAATTGTGCCCAAACTTGACTTTGGTGGTAGGGGCACTTACAAAGTGATAATCTACAATAATTTGGCATAATAGGTACCCCAAGAGTCTCCCCTAGATGTCCCAGGGGTGGAGTGGGGGGTCATGTAACTATAAGCAGGCCCTTATAAAACATGTTGTATAGGCCCTGGTGTTGGAGAAATTGTACATATCATTTCCCTAGGGTGACCAGACCTCCAGGACAGTCCCGATTTTCCAAGTACCGTCCTGGTGCCCCGACGCTTTTCTTGATTTTGAACGTATATGTCCCAGTTTTTGGGTCAAAGTCAAGTCAACCTGTAAAGGAGAAGTGAAAGGTGTGCGCTCGTTAAGTAATTTGTCTGTTTCAGGCAGCAAAGGAGGATGTCGGCTGAATGCATGCTGCATCAGAGGGGAGACAGAGGGGGAGGAGGGCAGGTGACTCAGGCCAAAGGTGATGGCATAGCTAATGTTCTGTAAGCATAGCTTGTACATGTGTGGCTATATTATATACGCCGCCCCCAAGCAAGAAGTTGGGGCTGGCCAGTCATAATTAAGGCTAAAGACTTTAGTCCTACTTTTATGTCTAGCCTGTCCCGTTTTTTTCTTCTCAATATCTGGTCACCCTACATTTCCCCCAATTTAGATCCCTAGCCACATAGGATAACATTGCAATAGTTTATGAATGTTTAACTATCGCTGGGAATCGAAGAAAAAATATAATTCAAGGACTTAGGAGAGTGGTATTGATAAATCCAACAATATGCTATTGTTGAATGCATCCTAAAGTTTACAGAAAATAAGTTATAAGACTTTCTTGTCTCTAAGCCAAAATTCAGCCATCCTGTGGTCTCCGCTGGTGAGTCAGAGTTAACAGGATTAGCCAGGCTGCTTGATGAAGTGACAAGTGGCTCATCCAGAGAGAGGCTATAGGTTGGATGGAGTTCTGCTACACAGGAATGCCAGAGCAGGGAGTAGGAGTCAAAACGCATGAGCTTCAAAGGAGGAATAGGACAGGCAGTGAATGCCAGGTCCACCTACCCACCAACCCCTCTGACCCTGCCAGATGGCAGGCTTAAGGCATGAATTTAGAGATGGTAGAGGGAGGAGAGCTATGGAAATGAGCCATACTGGATGTCGATTTAACTATTTCTTGCTCCTCTGCTGAGCTTTTAGCCATACTGAATTTTGGAGGAATAGTGCTTTCTGGGAGAAGCTTATGCCACACTTTACAGGAAGTGGTCATGCTCTGGAGTGTTGCTCTGCACCTCATTGGACAGGAGTGCTCTCCTGCTTGACCCCAGAGAACACTGAATAAATATGTGAGCGGTGCAGAGCCTCCCAGATCTGCTGCATGAAACTAACTAAGAGAAGGAGAAGGCCTGCCAAGCTGGAAACTTGATTTGCACCAGCAGGCCCTGCATTATAACTGACTGTGCATACTGCATTATCTGGAACTACAGCCCTTTGGATGTCCCTTACTTCAAGAGTAATAAAGAGTTGACTCCCTGCAAGCTACAGGTTAACAGAGCTCACCTGGACCATCACCACCAGGAATCCCCCGCCTGGAGTGCATCTAGTGGATTTGTAAGGGTTTTGTCCAGGTGGATTGTGGGAACAGAAGTCCCAAACTTTCAAGGACCTTCTTGGAGATTCCAGACCTTTGGATTGTATTTTGGACACTGTTGACCCTCAAAAGGAACTTCAGGAAGAAGTTGCAGAAGTTTGTAGACATTTGGGGCAACTTTGGAAAAATGCTCCATAAAGGTACTGACTCAACCGCGAGAACCAAGCTGGCCACCTTCAATCGCGAGCCAGCTTGCCCTGCTGGTTTGTCCCGCTGAAAAGCTCTGAAGGTTTGACTTCCAGAGTTTGACCGGGAGCTCCCGGTAAAGTAAGCTGGTGAACCCTCACCGAGCCCAGACTGGTGAAGAGCATTGAGGGACCCTGGCAGAAAAAGCTCCAGTAAAGTTTCTACGTCAGAAGATAAAATCTCGATTGAGGCCTACCGCATGGGATTTCCGAGCAGGGCTCCATCGCAGTCGGCCTGAAACTTTGACTTTGTGCCGGTCAAGCACGACCAGATGTCCCAAAGTGGCACAATAAGTTTTAAAGTGCTAATTAGTGCTAAATCCTTAAATATTCATATCTCTGGTTCCTACATTGGATTTTTGTGGTTTTGGTGTCATTTTAAAGATAAAAGTATTTCCTATTTTTATAAATTGGTGTGGAGTTTGTATTGTGTTTTGTGTCTTAATTATTTACTGAATTGGTGTTTTTTAATGCTTTACATACCTGACTCCTAAGTTAAGCCTGTCTGCTCGCAGCCAATTGATGAGCATGGGAATAATTTACTGAGACCTATTCTGAGCCCTAGACGGTGTTATTGGCCTTATTGCCAGTGGTAAATGAATATTTAATGCTACTAATAACCCCCTTTTCAACAAATGGCAACACCCTTCCACCACACATCCTATATGGTGTAGCATGCTCCTCACATAAGTAAGAGCTTCAGTGCTCATAGGGATAGTAAACACTATACAAATACTGCAATACAATACAATAGTCATAATTTGCGCATCACCAAGATTAATTTTGATCCTATTAAAATCATTGATTCCATCACACTTCAGAATTACAAAAACAAAATGAGCTCCATTTGTGCTTTCATAACTGTTAATGTATTTTGAAATATTTGCACAGTTCATTTATGGGCATTTCAATTTTGCTGTGTATTAGAAATAAATGTCATCCTACATTCCTTCTTTTCCACTCCCTGTACCCTTGTGGGATTGTCACATAGTCCACTTTACAAAATGCCCTCACTTTGCAGTCTGAGAAAGAAAAGTAAACATCTCCATGTTATAAGGGTGAGCTGCAATTTGTTAGAACACATTGCTGGACATTTGACCCCTCATTAAACACATAGCAAATATGACAAGATAAAAACAACATTTATAGGCATTTTTACTGCTCATTCATCTTCACCCTCTGAACTCCAGCATGGTTATTTTGGGGAAGCTGTAGCACCACTACTTCCAGCACCTATGTTTTTCCGTTTAGAGTGTATGCATTCAATTTTGAATGTATTTTGTTGAGCTGAACCGTGTTTTTGATAAATGTTGGGGCAGCTGCCTGGATCACTTGTGGGGTGGGGGGCGAAGATTATTATGGGCTGGCCCAGTCCTCAAATGAAAATCCTACCCCCCTCCACTGCCAAACACCCCCTCTGCCCAAACCCCCAACCTGACAACGGCTCAGACTGCACAGTGCTATGGAAACGCGACAGGAGCATCCTGACCAAGAGTGCTCTGTGCACACTAATCAGCATGTTGATTGCTTAGTAGATGGTTTTCGGCCTTTACTTTGGTTTACGCTGGATTTATGCGTTCTTGTATTGCATGTTACTTTCACTAATAACCAAGGTTTAAAAGTACTTGTAACTGGTGGGTGTTATGTCCTGATCACTCTGATTACATTCTATGGTACTTTAAATAGCTTCGTTTAATCGTTCTCCAGTGCTACTTTGAATTGCTGTTGTCAACATCTCTTACCACAAAATATCGTCAGCATGCACGGAACAAACGCACCAGCCAGCCTTTTAAAATTCAAGGAGTACCTCCAGTAAAATGATCACAAAAGAACTGCAGTTTGGGAGGGAGGGGGGCAAGCCAGACCGAGACCAATTTGTGTGTGAAAAAGGCTGCTTTATTGAAACAGGTGCATATAACAAATACCAAACCTGCCTTACAAAACTAAAACCTTGCTATATATCGAATAACTGACCCCTGATCCCCCCCACCCCTACGATCCCCTCATAGTTTCCCCCACCCTGCCAATTACATAACGAACAAGTTACTTACCTTCGGTAACGATATATCTGTAAGAGACCTTACCTTATGAATTACCCCCAGGCGTCAGACTGGATCTGGAGAATTTTTCATCAGCAGTACCCCTGCGCGTTGAAAGGTGGCGTCGGTCGGCTCCGCGTTCGTCGTCGGCGTCGTGGTCGCTGGGATGACGTTGCGGCAGCTACTTAGATGCTGCCCTCGCGCGCTGACGTCAGTGTAGGAGAGTAGGATCTGCTTCACAGGGGTACCCCCACTTTTTGCTGATACTTCACTGGTTTTCGACATTAGTCTGGCTGGTGCCCTGCTATTCAGAACCCCAGCCTAGCTGTTTCCTCTTTAAAAGGGTCTCCATGTGCCTTAGGCACATCACTGATTGGGATCTGGAGTGCCCTTGTAAGTCCCTAGTATATGGTATACTATGTACCAAGGGCATAGGTACCTCAGAGGCCTGCCAGGGGCTGCAGCATGTATTATGCCACCCCTGGTAGGCCATCCAAACTGACACCACAGGTCTGCTACTGCAGCCTGGGTAAGGTGGTGCATGCACCCCTTGCTGTGGTATGGGTTACCTATATCACTAAAAGCATACACACGTATAAACCTATAAGTCACTCCTAAGGCAGGCCTTATCAATCCTAAAGGCAGAGTGCATGGTTCTTATGTGGAGAGGGTGCCCCTGCATGAGCAGGGCCCCTCTGCAGCGTTCGGAGACCATCTCTGATGCTGTTTGTAGTGCAGCCTGACCATATACTCTTAAACGCATTATATCCTCGCGGTAAAATGCTAACTATGGAATGGCTGCACCTAAACATGTCGTGTTTGGTGTCAAACATCTTGGAATACTACCCCCGCCAATCCTGGCGGCGGGGGTAGCATTCCACCCTTCTAGAGGGAAAGGCATGTTAACTCTGACGAGTCCGGTAACTTCTTTCCAGAGCCCTGGCATCACAAAATGGATGCTGCTGCCACAGACACGAGTCTGGCCTCCTGCTGCTGGACGAAACTCCGGCAGGGGAGGCCTGGACAATAGGTTTCTGTCCCAGGGAGGTGTGACCACCTCCCCAGACAGGACAATGTGTATTGGGGCTGGGGGGAGCACTTTCGGGTGCTTTGAAGTCCTGCACTGGGGGCACATTTGGTGTCCCTGTGCATACCCCAGTTCAAACCGGATCAGGGGCTTGCAGCCCCTGCTTTGGCGCGAACTGGACAAAGGGAAAGGGGTGTAGCCACCCCTCTGCCCTGACCCACCCATAGGTGGGGCCACAGAGTAGTCCATCCCCTATTTTTGGAATAAAGGTAGGAACCCAGTCCTTAGGACTTTAGATTATACCTGGACGAAACTCTGAAACAGAATCCTGGACCTTCGACGCTCTACTCACGATTAGAGGACGGAAGAATCTCCCTTGGGGTCAAGGAGTGACTCCCCTGCTTGGCAGGCACCAAAGAAGCATCTGTCCGGTTCGCATTACTGAAGCTCTCGCCGGACGCCGAAGTCATCGCATCACCAGAGGTGGATTCTCAGACTTCCCCGAGGCTACCCTGAGTCCCCAGCAAAGCTGAGGCCCGTGGCTATCGTGGGTGACTTGAGACCGTGACCCCTGGACACCGAGCACACTTGCAAGTGCACCATCTTCTGGGTCTCCCAAGAAGTCGTGCTTTGGGCTCCGAGTAGCCCTAGCCTCCAGCACCACCTGCACCGAAGATCACTGGCCCCCACTCCACGAGTGTCCTGTAAGCCAGCTCCACGTGCGGCGTCACGAGGCTCCTTCGCGGTCGCTAGCCCGTTGGCTAGTAGCCCTTACCGAAGGCCAATCTTTTCTTTACTTGGCAGTCTGGTTGCTCCAGGCCTGCCCTCACTTACCCTTGCTGGGTGAGTTCCCCAGACCTTGCTGGTCTGCATCATTGACGATCTACACCTTCCTTGAGACTTGCCGTTGCCAAGGCCTGTTGGGTCCAATCTGGTCGCCGACACCTCTGCACTCGACAGACATCAAGCAACAGCCCGAATCCTGCTCCTGGTCGCCGACAACGCCTCCCGGACCTCGTGGCTGAAGAGTCAAGACGACCGTCAACGAACTTGAAGCACTCGACATCGGTGGGCATCCGTCCATCGCCATCCTGGTCACTGGCTAGTGACCCAGACTCTGTCCCCTCTGCTTTCAGGTTCTTCAGAACTCCGATCCACTCTTGGATCCACCCGGACACTTTTCTCCTGGTCGCCAGCAGCACTTTGCAGCAAATCGCCATAAGAAACGACGACGAAACCCGACCCCGAAAGGCACCTATGCACCCGGCTTCCCTGGGTGAGGTAACACGAGTACTCTGGTGCTCCCGTGGGTAGAGACTCTTCAAAGTCCTAGATCTCAAAGGGTTTTGTCCTAGTCCTCTTTAAAGTGTCCCTTTCCTCTATTTTCCCGATCCCGACTTTCTCCATAGAAGTTAACGGCGTATCGCGGTTGTGTATTTACACTGCACGCGTCTCCCGTGGGTCCCCTGTGTCACTACCTTGGGTGGTTCCTTGTGGTCCAAGCACTTCTAGAGGCTCTAGGCCTAGTGTCTAGTTCAGTCGTGGTTCGCATACCACTTTATTGGTATATGGTTTGGTACGCCCCTAGGGCCCAAACGTGTATTTGTGCTATTACTGTGATTTAAGATCTTATAACCTATGTATTTCGAACTCTAGCCTCATAAAGAGACTAGAGGGGTGTGTTTAGTAATAAATACATATATTTTGAATATATACCTGGTGTGGTGCTCTTTCATTTGGTCACTCAAGAGATTATAGACTGGTAAAACAAGCTGCTTTACATTCCTTCAAGACTTAGCCTGAAGGTTGCTCTCCACAGCTACCACTAGGATAGCTTTCAATAAGGTTGTCTTTAACCTACCTACCATAAGAGTCGATTTGGACTGGTGCAAGGTGCCCACTATAATTAGTGGACAGCATATGCCAGGCCAACTTCTCACATTGGTGTGCAGCGTGTGGGATTCCAGCTTGCTATTGTTTTACCAGATAATCTCAATTGAATTGATCAACTGAAAACCACTAAAGGTACCTAAGGTACATATAATTTAAGCTTAGAATATCAGTAAGTTCTACTGAACTTAGAGTTGTGTGTAAAGGGATAGCACAACCCTTTCTACAACTCAAGAGAGTTTAGTAGGCCACACTAGAGTAGGTAGTGCATACACCACACCACACTAGTAATGTCCTTAAAAGCAGGATCCAAAGATGCCTTGCAGGAAGCCATTGAGCTTCCACCCTCCAAGTATGACACACTCCCATTCTTGGAATTAAGAGCTTTGTGTAACGTGAGGAAATTAAGGACAGGCCAAAGTCCCACCACCCAACACCTCCAGGAGTTGTTGGTGGCTTATGATCTTAGTAAGTCCTCAGAGACTGAAGGGGTAGGAGCAGAGGGTGGGCCAGCAGATGAGGAAGGGGCCAGGGGTACCACTACCCCCAGCCCCCTCTGAAACTGACCAGGAGGGTGACAATGACCCTGACCTGGAAAACTCCAATCCCTTCTGGGGAAGATGAAGATGAGGATCTAGAGAACCACACCTTTGTCCCCCCAGGAAGGATTATGAGTGTGCACAGAAAGTCTAGGTCTCCTTCTCAGGAGTCTAACCACTCTGGCACCTCGATAGGGAGCTCTGTTTCTTCTCACAGGAGGGAATCCTCTCATGAGAGAAGAAAGAGACTGGTCCAGTATGAGGAAACTCAGCTGGAGATCAGGAAGAAGCAATTAGCTTTAGATAGAGAATCCCTAGATCTCCTTAGAGAGAGAAGAAAGTTGGGACTAGAGTCCCATGGTGGCAGCCATGTCCCTAGAGATAGGGAAAGGTCCTATGACCATAGGAACCTGAACAAGATTGTCCCTCCCTACCAGAGTGGGGATGATATCCACAAATGGATAACTGCTTTAGAGAGGGCCTGTAAAGTACAGAAGGTCCTCAGGAGCAGTGGGCAGCAATCTTGTGGCTCTCCTTTGCTGACAAAGGTAGAGACAAGCTCCTCACTGTTAGAGAGGAGGATGCTGACAATTACAAGGTCTTGAAGAGTGCTCTTATTGATGGGTTTGGCCTAACCACTGAACAGTACAGGTTGAAGTTCAGAGACACCCAAAAAGCACAGACTCAAGACTGGGTAGACTATGTGGATTGTTCTGCCAAGGCTCTGGAAGGCTGGTTGATGGGCAGTAAGGTGTGTGACTTCTCAGGATTGTATAATCTGATAATGAGGGAGCAGATTCTTAATAACTGTCAAAACCAGCTGTTGCATCAGTACCTGGTTGACTCTGATCTGACCTCTCCCCAAGAATTGGGAAAGAAGGCAGACAAATGGGTCAGAACCAGGGTGAAGCAGAAGGTACAGAACCAAGGTGGGGAAACCAAGAAGCAAGATGCTAAGAACTCTGACAAGGGTGGGGAGAAGGGTAAAGATCAAAAGTCTTCATCAGGCCCCCAAAATCTTCTTCTGGTGGGGATTCCCAGTCTACCAAGGGTAAAGGCCAAAGAAAACCATGGTGCAAGGTCTGTAAGCAAAAGACCCACTGGACCAGTGATTGCACCAAGTCCAAAGACTCCAGTCCAGCATCCACCAATGCCCCTAAGGCACCTGTTCCCCCTAGTACAGTTGGTGGAAGTGCTCCAGCAAAGGGTTTAGTAGGGTTCACCCTGGGAACTGAGTTGGGCTCTGACTTAGTCAGGGAACTGACTCAGGCTGTGTTAGTCTGTGATGGAGGCATGGATGTGACCTCCACTGTGAGTCCCAGTAATCTGGGCAAGTACAGACAACAGCCTTTAATCAATGGACGAGAGGCTTTGGCATTTAGGGACACAGGGGCAAGTGTCACAATGGTGACACAAGACCTTGTGCTACCTGGGCAAGTTATACTTGGTGAAATGTACCAAGTGACCAATGCTAGCAATGTCAGAACAGACCATACTCTGGCAGTTGTTAACTTCTCCTGGGGAGGGGTAACTGGCCTTAAGAAGGTTGTGGTAAGTGCAAACCTACCAGTCGAATGCTTGCTTGGCAATGACTTAGAGACTTCTGCTTGGGCAGAAGTGGAGCTCAGGACCCATGCAGAAATGCTGGGGATCCCTGCAGATGTGTTTGCTGTGACCAGGTCACAAGCTAAACTGTCTAAAACTGAACAGGCCTTGGATTCTGGAAGAATGGACCAAGTGCCTTCCAAGAGGAGGAGTAGTAGGGTTAAGGCAGTGCCTTCCCCTTGGCTCAGGAGGAAGATCAGTCCCTTGAGGGGGATGATCTCAGCCCTGAAGAAGGAACTGTCCCAGAGGAACTTGAGCCTGACCAGGTTGAGTTCTTGGGGACAGGGGGACCTTCTAGGGCAGATCTGAGCCAGGAGCAGCAGAGCTGCCCCTCCTTGAACCCCTCAGACAGCAAGCTGCTGCTGAGGCTGCTGGGAAAGCTAGTGGTCCCCATACAGTGTATTGGGATGATGGACTCCTGTACTCAGAGAGTAGAGACCCCAAGCCTGGTGCTACCAGGAGGTTGGTAATACCTTTGAAGTTCAGGGGCTTCCTATTGACCCTAGCCCATGATATTCCCTTAGCAGGACACCTGGGCCAGAACAAGACTTGGGACAGAATTGTCCCTCACTTTCACTGGCCCCACATGTCTGAAGACAGTAAGGAGTTTTGTCGCTTCCTGTGTAACCTGCCAAGCCAGTGGCAAAGCAGGTGGCACTACAAAGGCCCCCTGATACCACTACCTGTGGTGGGGGTGCCCTTTGAGAGGGTAGGGATTGACATTGTTGGTCCCATGGATCCCCAAACAGCATCTGGGCACAGATTTATACTGGTGGTAGTGGATCATGCCACCAGGTATCCAGAGGCTATACCCCTTAGGACCACTACAGCACCTGTGGTGGCAAGGGCCCTCCTGGGAATTTTCTCAAGAGTGGGCTTTCCTAAGGAGGTGGTATCAGACAGGGGTGCAAACTTCATGTCTGGGTACTTAAAGGCAATGTGGAAGGAGTGTGGAGTTACTTATAAGTTCACCACACCCTATCACCCACAATGCAATGGTTTAGTTGAGAGATTCAACAAAACCTTGAAGGGCATGATTAAAGGGCTCCCAGAAAAGCTTAGGCGTAGATGGGACATACTCTTGCCCTGCCTTTTATTCGCATATAGGGAGGTGCCTCAGAAGGGGGTTGGTTACAGCCCTTTTGAACTTCTGTTTGGCCACCCTGTGAGGGGTCCACTGTGCTTGGTGAAGGAAGGATGGGAGTTACCTCTCAAGCCCCCAAAGCAAGATATAGTGGACTATGTACTTGGTCTCCGCTCCAGGATGGCTGAGTACATGAAAAAGGCAACCAAAAACCTTGAGGCTAGCCAGGAACTTCAAAAGGCCTGGCATGACCAAAAGGCTGTCCTAACTGTTTACCAGCCAGGACAGAAGGTGTGGGTGTTGGAGCCAGTGGCCCCAGCAGCTCTCCAAGACAAATGGAGTGGACCCCACACTATTGTTGAGCAGAAGGGTGAGGTCACTTACTTAGTAGACCTGGGAACACCCAGGAGTCCCCACAGGGTTCTCCATGTCAACAGACTTAAGCCATATGTGGACAGGGCAGACATGGGCTTGCTCATGGCTACTGATGAAGGGCAGGAGGAAGAGAGTGACCCACTCCCTGACCTGCTCTCACAGAACCCTGACGATGGGTCAGTTGATGGTGCAGTCCTTGGCAGGCAGCCTCACTACCCAGCAACAAACTGATTGCAGGCAAGTCCTCAATCAGTTTAGACATATGTTTTCTCTGACACCCAGTCAGACCACCTGGTGCACTCATGAAGTGGACACTGGGGACAGTCTGCCTATTAAAAACAAGATTTATAGGCAACCTGACCATGTCAGGGACTGTATCAGGACTGAAGTCCAGAAGATGTTGGAATTGGGAGTGATTGAGCCCTCAGATAGCCCTTGGGCTAGTCCAGTAGTCCTAGTACCTAAACCTCACACCAGTGGTGGGAAAAGAGAGATGAGGTTTTGTGTAGACTACAGGGGCCTCAATGCAGTCACTAGGACTGATGCCCATCCAATACCCAGGGCAGATGAGCTCATAGATACTTTGGCCTCTGCCAAATATCTCAGCACATTTGACCTAACAGTTGGCTACTGGCAGATCAGACTAGCTGATGCTGCAAAGCCCAAAACAGCATTTTCAACCCCTAGTGGACATTATCAATTTGTGGTGATGCCCTTTGGTCTGAAAAATGCACCTGCCACTTTCCAGAGGTTGGTGAACACAGTTCTCACAGGACTGGAGGCCTATAGTGCAGCTTATCTAGATGATATTGCTGTCTTTAGCTCCACCTGGGAGGATCACCTGGTCCACCTCAGGAATGTTTTACAGGCCCTGCAAAAGGCAGGCCTGACTATCAAGGCCACTAAGTGCCAGATAGGGCAGAGTCAGGTTGTGTACCTGGGCCACCTTGTGGGTGGAGGCCAGGTTCAACCTTTGCAGAGCAAGATCCAGACCATCATGGACTGGACTGCTCCCACTACCCAGACTCAGGTGAGAGCCTTCTTAGGCCTGACTGGGTACTATAGGAGATTTGTCAAGGGGTATGGATCAATAGTGACACCCTTGAATGACTTAACTTCTAAGAAAATGCCCAAAAAGGTTCAGTGGACAGTTAGCTGTCAAAAGGCATTTGATGACCTCAAGCAGGCCATGTGCACTGCTCCAATTCTGCAGAGTCCTGATTACTCCAAGAAGTTCATTGTTCAAACAGATGCATCTGAATTGGGGGTAGGGGCTGTACTGTCACAATTGAATGAAGAAGGTCAGGATCAGCCAGTAGCTTTTATTAGCAGAAGGCTGACCCCTAGAGAGAAACGTTGGTCAGCCATAGAGAGGGAGGCCTTTGCTGTGGTCTGGGCTCTGAAGAAGTTGAGGCCATACTTGTTTGGTACACACTTCCTGGTTCAGACAGACCATAAGCCCCTCTTATGGCTAAAACAAATGAAGGGTGAAAACCCCAAACTGCTTAGGTGGTCCATTTCCCTACAGGGGATGGACTTTACAGTGGAACATAGGCCTGGGAGTAACCATGCGAATGCAGATGGACTCTCTAGGTATTTCCACTTAGAACATGAAGACTTAACTGGGCAAGGTTAGTTTAATGTCCCTACGTTTGGGGGGGTTGTGTAGGAGAGTAGGATCTGCTTCACAGGGGTACCCCCACTTTTTGCTGATACTTCACTGGTTTTCGACATTAGTCTGGCTGGGGCCCTGCTATTCAGAACCCCAGCCTAGCTGTTTCCTCTTTAAAAGGGTCTCCATGTGCCTTAGGCACATCACTGATTGGGATCTGGAGTGCCCTTGTAAGTCCCTAGTATATGGTATACTATGTACCAAGGGCATAGGTACCTCAGAGGACCTGCCAGGGGCTGCAGCATGTATTATGCCACCCCTGGTAGGCCATCCAAACTGACACCACAGGTCTGCTACTGCAGCCTGGGTAAGGTGGTGCATGCACCCCTTGCTGTGGTATAGGTTACCTATATCACTAAAAGCATACACACATATAAACCTATAAGTCACTCCTAAGGCAGGCCTTATCAATCCTAAAGGCAGAGTGCATGGTTCTTATGTGAGAGGGTGCCCCTGCATGAGCAGGGCCCCTCTGCAGCGTTCGGAGACCATCTCTGATGCTGTTTGTAGTGCAGCCTGACCATATACTCTTAAACGCATTATATCCTCGCGGTAAAATGCTAACTATGGAATGGCTGCACCTAAACATGTCGTGTTTGGTGTCAAACATCTTGGAATACTACCCCCCGCCAATCCTGGCGGCGGGGGTAGCATTCCACCCTTCTAGAGGGAAAGGCATGTTAACTCTGACGAGTCCGGTAACTTCTTTCCAGAGCCCTGGCATCACAAAATGGATGCTGCTGCCACAGACACGAGTCTGGCCTCCTGCTGCTGGACGAAACTCCGGCAGGGGAGGCCTGGACACAGGTTTCCTGTCCCAGGGAGGTGTGACCACCTCCCCAGACAGGACAATGTGTATTGGGGCTGGGCGGGAGCACTTTCGGGTGCTTTGAAGTCCTGCACTGGGGGCACATTTGGTGTCCCTGTGCATACCCCAGTTCAAACCGGATCAGGGGCTTGCAGCCCCTGCTTTGGCGCGAACTGGACAAAGGGAAAGGGGTGTAGCCACCCTCTGCCCTGACCCACCCATAGGTGGGGCCACAGAGTAGTCCATCCCCTATTTTTGGAATAAAGGTAGGAACCCAGTCCTTAGGACTTTAGATTATACCTGGACGAAACTCTGAAACAGAATCCTGGACCTTCGACGCTCTACTCACGATTAGAGGACTGAAGAATCTCCCTTGGGGTCAAGGAGTGACTCCCCTGCTTGGCAGGCACCAAAGAAGCATCTGTCCGGTTCGCATTACTGAAGCTCCCGTCGGACGCCGAAGTCATCGCATCACCAGAGGTGGATTCTCAGACTTCCCCGAGGCTACCCTGAGTCCCCAGCAAAGCTGAGGCCCGTGGCTATCGTGGGTGACTTGAGACCGTGACCCCTGGACACCGAGCACACTTGCAAGTGCACCATCTTCTGGGTCTCCCAAGAAGTCGTGCTTTGGGCTCCGAGTAGCCCTAGCCTCCAGCACCACCTGCACCGAAGATCACTGGCCCCCACTCCACGAGTGTCCTGTAAGCCAGCTCCACGTGCGGCGTCACGAGGCTCCTTCGCGGTCGCTAGCCCGTTGGCTAGTAGCCCTTACCGAAGGCCAATCTTTTCTTTACTTGGCAGTCTGGTTGCTCCAGGCCTGCCCTCACTTACCCTTGCTGGGTGAGTTCCCCAGACCTTGCTGGTCTGCATCATCGACGATCTACACCTTCCTTGAGACTGGCCGTTGCCAAG
The DNA here is from genome assembly GCA_963921515.1 of Calotriton arnoldi. NCBI lineage: Eukaryota > Metazoa > Chordata > Amphibia > Caudata > Salamandridae > Calotriton > Calotriton arnoldi. The sequence continues at coordinate 1,478,088 of CAWUFW010000579.1, forward strand.
GCCTGTTGGGTCCAATCTGGTCGCCGACACCTCTGCACTCGACAGACATCAAGCAACAGCCCGAATCCTGCTCCTGGTCGCCAACAATGCCTCCCGGACCTCGTGGCTGAAGAGTCAAGACGACCGTCAACGAACTTGAAGCACTCGACATCGGTGGGCATCCGTCCATCGCCATCCTGGTCACTGGCTAGTGACCCAGACTCTGTCCCCTCTGCTTTCAGGTTCTTCAGAACTCTGATCCACTCTTGGATCCACCCGGACACTTTTCTCCTGGTCGCCAGCAGCACTTTGCAGCAGATCGCCATAAGAAACGACGACGAAACCCGACCCCGAAAGGCACCTATGCACCCGGCTTCCCTGGGTGAGGTAACACGAGTACTCCGGTGCTCCCGTGGATAGAGACTCTTCAAAGTCCTAGATCTCAAAGGGTTTTGTCCTAGTCCTCTTTAAAGTGTCCCTTTCCTCTATTTTCCCGATCCCGACTTTCTCCATAGAAGTTAACGGCGTATCGCGGTTGTGTATTTACACTGCACGCGTCTCCCGTGGGTCCCCTGTGTCACTACCTTGGGTGGTTCCTTGTGGTCCAAGCACTTCTAGAGGCTCTAGGCCTAGTGTCTAGTTCAGTCGTGGTTCGCATACCACTTTATTGGTATATGGTTTGGTACGCCCCTAGGGCCCAAACGTGTATTTGTGCTATTACTGTGATTTAAGATCTTATAACCTATGTATTTCGAACTCTAGCCTCATAAAGAGACTAGAGGGGTGTGTTTAGTAATAAATACATATATTTTGAATATATACCTGGTGTGGTGCTCTTTCATTTGGTCACTCAAGAGATTATAGACTGGTAAAACAAGCTGCTTTACATTCCTTCAAGACTTAGCCTGAAGGCTGCTCTCCACAGCTACCACTAGGATAGCTTTCAATAAGGTTGTCTTTAACCTACCTACCATAAGAGTCGATTTGGACTGGTGCAAGGTGCCCACTATAATTAGTGGACAGCATATGCCAGGCCAACTTCTCACAGTCAGTTCTCTACACGACTTTCCATGCCAGAAGCGCAGAGCCATGCAAGACACTAACCACTGGTGCGCAAAACTAGGGCTCTGAAAGGAAATCCTTCAACCTAGAAGTCAGTGCGCAGAACGGGGAGGATGGGTGGGGCGGTAAGGAATCTATAACTAATCTATGTCTCTTACAGATATATCGTTACCGAAGGTAAGTAACTTGTTCATCTGAAAGAGACAATTAGTTATAGATTCCTTACCTTATGAATAGATACCCCAGCAATACCAACCCCGGAGGAGGGTCTGCGAACCAAGTTCACACCAGAAAGTCCTGGAGAACAGAACGACCAAAAAAGCTGTCTCTCCGGACTTGGCTGTCCAGGCAGTAGTGTTTTGTGAACGTGTGCAGAGATGCCCACTTCGCTGCCTGACAGATGTCGTTGAGGGGGACTCCCCATCCCAAAGCAGTGGTAGCTGCTGTCGCCCTGGTGGAATGGGCACGTAGCCCCACAGGAGGCTCCTTCTTTGCCAAAGAATAGCAAGCTTTGATACACAAAATGACCCATCTAGAGATGGTCCATTTGTGTACTGCCCGACCTTTTTTAGCGCCCATGTAGCCAAAAAAGAGCTGGTCATCCACCCGGAATTGTTTTGTGCGATCCAAGTAAAATGAAAGCGCACGTTTTGGATACAGACGGTGGAGCCTCTCTTCCTCTTTAGAAGGATGCAGAGGCGGAAAGAAGGTGGGCAAAGTTTGACCAATGTGGAAAGAAGTAACCACTTTGGGAAGAGAGGATGGACGAGTGCGAAGGACAACCTTGTCCGGATGAACAGCCAGAAAAGGAGGTTTTGAAGAAAGAGCTTGGAGCTCACTCACCCTGCGCGCAGAGGTGATGGCAACCAGAAAAGCAGTCTTCAAGGTCAGAAGCCTAAGAGGACAGTTATGAGGTGGCTCAAAGGGAGAGCACATGAGATAAGTTAGAACTAGGTTAAAGTCCCACTGGGGCATTACGAAAGGAACAGGAGGAAAAAGATGAGTAATGCCCTTATGGAAGCGAATTACAACAGGGGACTTGAAAAGAGAAGGCTGATCAGGAAGCCTAAGGAAGGCTGAAATGGCCAAGTGGTAGCCCTTTAGAGTGCCCAGAGCAGAGACCTGCTGGGCCAAAGAAAGGAGGAACAAGAGAACCTCAGAAAGAGAGGCAGAAAGGGGATCCACAGCCTTTGCTGTGCACCATGCCACAAATTTGTTCCATCTGCAGGCGTATACCGTCTTAGTGGAGGGACGCCTGGCTGCCAAGATAACATCACAGACTTCGGGAGGAAGGTCAAAAGCCGTCAACTGTTGCCGCTCAATCTCCACGCAAGGAGGTGGAGACTGGACAGGTTCGGGTAGAGGACCGTCCCCTGCTGCTGCGACAGAAGATCCTCCCGAAGAGGCAGTCGGATCGGAGGATCGATGGCCATGTGTAATAGTCCCGGATACCAAACTCTTTGTGCCCAATCCGGAGCCACCAGGATGACTTGGGCCCGGTCGCGCTTGATCTTCTTCAGCACACTGGGCAGAAGTGGTATAGGCGGAAAGGCGTATAGAAGACCACAACTCCACTCGCGACGAAAAGCGTCACTTAGCGAGTGTGGCCTTGGAAATTCCAACGCGCAGAATTGCTGACATTCGGTGGCGAATAGATCTAACCAAGGCTCTCCCCACCTGTGAAAGAGACCTTGCACCGCCTCCGAGTGAAGACGCCATTCGTGATCCATCATGCAACTGCGGCTGAGTTCGTCCGCCCTGGCATTCAGAGAACCTGCCAGGTGTTGAACCACCAGGGATATGCCCTGATGTTCCAGCCATGTCCAGAGATGAAAAGCCTCTTGACATAGGGTCCATGACCCCATCCCGCCCTGTTTGTTGCAGTACCACATGGCGGTGGTGTTGTCCGTGAACACCTGCACTACTCTTCCCCGGACAGAGGGAAGGAAGGCTTTGAGTGCAAGATGAATCGCCTGAAGCTCCAGAAGGTTGATGTGGAGCCCGGACTCCGCCGGAGACTAGAGGTCTCTGATCTCCGCCTTCCCCATGTGGCCGCCCCATCCCAGAAGTGATGCACTGGTCACCACTGTGAACTCAGGTTGGGGAAGAGAGATGAATCTGCCGTTGACCTAATCCCGGTTCGTTAGCCACCACTGCAATTGGCGTGCAGTGCCCTCCGAGATCTGGCGCAATCGGACAGGTTCCCCTGATGCTGTGCCCACTGGAACTTCAGGTCCCACTGCAGAGCCCGCATAAGCCATCTGGCATAGTCCACCAGCAGGATGCAGGAGGCCATGAGGCCCAGTAGCCGCAGGGTCACCCTGACCGAAACCCGGGATAAAGGCTGAAAGATCAGAATCATAGCCTGATTATCCCGGACTCGCTGCTCGGGAGGATAGACCCAAAACTGCATCGTGTCCAGAACCGCTCCGATTAAGAGGAGCTTCTGAGCAGGAGTCAGGTGTGACTTCGGCACGTTGATAGAAAACCCCAGGGAATGCAAGAGGTCCGCCGTAGTCTGGAGGTGGGAGATGACAGCCTGGGGCGAGCCTGCCTTTAACAGCCAGTCATCGAGATAGGGGAAGACTGGAACCCCTGATCTGCGCAGATGAGCTGCGACCACCGCCATCACCTTTGTGAACACCCGAGGGGCGCTGGTAAGGCCAAAGGGGTGCACAGTAAACTGAAAGTGCTCGTGGCCTACCGTGAACGGCAAGTACCGCCGGTGGGCGGGCAGGACGGGATGTGAACATAGGCGTCCTGCAAGTCCAACACTACCATCCAGTCTCCAGGGTCGAGGGCAGAAAGGACCTGAGCTAGTGTCAACATTTTTAACTTCTCCTTCCGGAGGAAGCGGTTGACGTTCCTGAAATCCAAGATAGGACGCAGGCCTTTGTCCTTCTTGGGTACCAGAAAGTAGTGGGAATAGCAACCACGACCTACTTCTGGGGCAGGAACTCGCTCAATGGCTCCCTTGGCCAAGAGAGCCGTAACTTCCTGTTGGAGAAGGGCCAGATGATCCTCCGACATGCGATGGTACTGAGGTGGCATGGCTGGGGGGTAGTCTCGAAGGTGAGGGAGTAGCCCCTTCGGACTATTTGCAAAACCCACCAGTCCGACGTGATGGTGCGCCAGTGGGGGAGGTGATGGCGAATCCTGCCGCCCACTGGTGATTGGTGGCCCTGAAAGGTCAGACTAGGAGGGTTTGGAGGCTGCTGCAGAGGGGGCGGTGGTGGACTGGCCCGTTCGCTGGCCCCCAGACCCACGACGGTGGGTCTCAGGGCCCCGGCCACACAGGGGCTGAACAGCTTGCGTCAGCCTGTGGCCCTGGGTGGAACGTGGTGGGGCACCCCTTCCATAGCCACGAAAGGGGCGAAAAGAAGACTGCGTAGGATGGGTGGTGGAGAGGCCCAGGGACTTGGCCGTAGCCCGAGAGTCCTTGAAGCGCTCCAGGCCGTTGTCTGCTTTGTCGCCGAACAGGCGACGGCCATCAAAGGACATGTCGATAAGGGTAGCCTGGACATCCCCAGAAAAGCCAGTCGACCTCAGCCAGGCATAGCATTGAAGGCCTACCGACGTTGAAATCGTCCTGCCTAGCGAGTCAGCGGTGTCCAGCCCACAGCGGATGGTAAACTTGGCTGAGTCTCTCCCCTCGGTGACTGCACGGGAGAGTACGGCCCGGGTCTCCTCCGGGCACTGGGGCAGCACCTGCGCTACCATATCCCACACAGAGTGGGTGTAACGGCCCAACAGACATGCGGTGTTTATCAGCCTGCAGTCCCAAGCTGGAGGAAGAAAATATCTTCTTCCCAAGATGGTCCAGCTTTTTGGATTCCCTATCAGGAGGTGTGTTAGGGAATGCGCCTTTGGACGTTGAGGCTTGTACCACCAAGCTCTCAGGGGTGGGGTGTTGGGAGAGGAAAGTGGGGTCGCCTGGGGCCGGGCGGGGGCGTCGGGCAATCATCCTATCCACAGGAGCCCTTGTGTTGGGCCTGGACCAGGTGCCCAAAAGGATGTCAGTGAGGACCTCATTAAACGGCAGCAGGGGCTCCGAAGAGCTCACTGCCGGTTGAAGCACCTCTGTCAGGAGGTTAGTCCTGACTGCCACCGTAGGTAGCTCGAGGTTGAGAGCCTCGGGCGCCCTACGCAACACCACTGTGTAAGACGCTCCCTCCTCCGTAGCCACGGTAGGAGGAGACAACATGCCAAGGTCTGGGGAGGTGTCCAGACCACTGGCTTCCCCCAGCTCCTCTCTCCAGTCCGGGTCACATTCCAACTGTTCAGTCAAAGGGTCTCCAGACCCCTCCCAGTCCTCCTCACCCTCCTCTGGTTGCCAATCTGCCCTGAAAGGAACACCAGGGTGGAACAAGGGCACAAAAGTACCCATCGGCGCTGGATCCGGCATCAGTCTGGCTACGTGTCCACCTCAGGGTGGAGGCCGGGGTCGGCGCCGGCTGGGGACACAACCGGCGTCGGCTGCTGGTGCGGTGCCGGTAGAATCAGCGCCGGGGGAGGTGTTACAAGGTCGACCAGCACTGATCCGGATCCAGGCCTGGATCCAAGGGGACCCTGCGGTGCCGGGGCCGAAGCCACGGCATCGATGGCCCAGGGCCCCCAACCGAGTCCGGGGGCCCGAAGGCACGCCGGCGGAGTCAGACTGCCAAAAGATGGCATGCATCGCTTTGTAGAAACTCCGAAGCTGGGCAGGGGTCGCTCCGGGTCCCGGGAAGGGAGGGAAACTCGGAGTTGACCCAGCGGGCTCCACACGCGGAGCCGCAGGAGGGATATCGCCTGCATCCCTCGTCACGTCAGCCGATAGATGGGGAAAAGTCGAAGAGCGACGATGCTTCTTCGACTTCTTCTTGTTCTTTGACTTACCTGAGGACTGCGAAGACTTGGAAGAGGACTGGTGGTGGTGGCTCCGCGACCGGTCCCTCGACCTCCCACGCGACCAGCACCTTGAACGGCGTGGAGCCGACTGCCGGGCCTCGAGGAGCTTTCGGGACCGCTCCCGCAAAGACTTCGGATTCATGGTCCGGCAGTCGGAACACGACTTGGAGTCGTGGTCGTGATCCAGACAAAAGGCACACGCGGTGCGTATCTGTCACAGACATCAACCACCGGCAGGAACCGCAAGCCTTGAAACCGGGCATACCTACGCGCACCAATGGTCGAGGACTCAAAACGGTGTCGACAAAAAGTCGCTCAAAAAAGTCAGTCAAAAAGTGACTGGAGGTACCGCTCTCTCCGGATATGCGCTGGCTGGTGCAGAAAAAGAAAGAACTAACATCAGCGCGTGAGGGCGGCGTCTAAGTAGCTGCCGCGACGTCATCCTGGCGACCACAATGCCGACGACGAATGCGGAGCCGACCGACGCCACCTTTCGACGCGCAGGGGTACTGCTGACGAAAATTTCTCCAGATCCAGTCTGACGCTTGGGGGTAATTCATAAGGTAAGGAATCTTTAAATAATTGTCTCTTTTAGATAACAACATTACACAGTATTGCAGTTAAAAAGTATGCGCTACAATAGGAACCCAAATCCCATACCTGCCTTTCTGCAACTGTAACTAACAAACGTCTACCCTGAAAGTTAGACTACCTGCCTACCCTTTCCCTTTCCCTGCCCCTGCTCACAAACTTCCAACCCTTAACCAAAATTCTCTGCCAACCCTGGCCAACTTTTCAAAACTCCGCCAGCACTTGTTCCAAGTGACAACGTACATAATTGCCCCGTATGCACCTGTCCTCAACAAATATGACCCACCGGAAAGGAAAAACAAAGGACCCCACCCCGAAAGCTAAATTTTTTTTTAAAGTGGGTTGGGAGGGCAGGAAAAAATGTTGCTACACTACCCTGCTCCCAGCCACCAGGTCACCAGAACCTAAAATGGTGGCTGGTGGAGCCCAAAGCAACCCCTTATAATCTTGGGCTATAATTGGGCTATAAACAAAAACCAGCCGAAAATCTACAAAATGGCTGGCACCTGGCCAGTCCAGCCCCTCCCAATCTGCCCAGGGGGCAGACCCCCCTGCGCTCGGCTGCCCCCCGAACCCCTCTTCGGAGGGAGGGGGGCAAGCCAGACTGAGACCAATTTGTGTGTGAAAAAGACCGCTTTTTTAAAACAGGTGCATATAACAAATACCAAACCTGGCAGCTGGCTTACAAAACTAAAACCTCGCTATACATCGAATAACTGACCCCTGACCCCCCCCGCCCCTACGATCCCCTCAAAATTTCCCCCACCCTGCCATTTACATAACAACATTACACAGTATTGCAGTTAAAAATGATGCGCTACAATAGGAACTAAAATCCCATACCTGCCTTTCTGCAACTGTAACTAACAAACGTCTACCCTGAAAGTTAGACTACCTGCCTACCCTTTCCCTGCCCCTGCTCACAAACTTCCAGCACTTAACCAAAAACCCCTGCCAACCCTGGCCAACTTTTCAAAACCCCGCCACCCAGGAAAAAGGAAAGGCGGATCCACTGCCTCTGCCCCCTTCCTATTAGGCCTCTATTCTCCTGAGTGACTTTGACCATTTAGGGTCCTAGCCAAAACCTCCCTAATTTCTAACAGGTATATGTCCATTCCAATCCTTGAAAGGTGAACCCCGTCCCCTCTGAAAAATTTGACTGTGTCAAAGTGAATCTCTTTATGCACAATCTTACTAAAGCCTCCTTCCCTACAAAAACGTGCCATCTCTGTGTTAAGCTTTCGTCTCGCCCTGTCCACCGCTCCCGGGTTGAGCGCCCCGCGCCAAAATCTTCTTGGAACAAACTCAGTTCAAATTACAAAACAGCCCGCCCACTGTTGTTTAATCAACACTAAGGGGCATATTAGCAAGAACGGCGTTAAAATTATCGCCGCTTTAGCGGCAGGAAACTGCAGCTAAAGCGGCGATAATGGGCTTGATAATATGCCCTTGAGAATACCAATAGAAGCCCATGTTCTGCTGTGATCCTGGGCTTCTATTGGAATTCTCAAGGGCATATTATCAAGTCCATTATCGCCGCTTTAGCGGCAGTTTCCTGCTGCTAAAGCGGCGATAATTTTAACGCCGTTCTTGCTAATATGCCCCCTAGTCCCTCTTCATATTTCTCATTAACACAATGCCCTTCTCTTTACACAAATCATTTTTTCCCAAGTGTATAACCGAAATGTCTGGACACATATTACCCACCATCAAGCTATTCAAGCACGGGATCAATTCCCTCCAGTACATGCCCCCTTTTCCATTCGACAATACTTTCAAAATCTTTTCGTTAAAACCGAGATTCTGTCCAAAATAACTCTTGCGGGCTTGAAGGTGTGCCCACTTCACGAAAGAGTGCCCCACTACCCAAATTGTCATCTACTCTGATTGGGGGCCAGCCACCGAACCCGAAATGAGAAAAATCTGTGTGAGCTTATACATTGTTAACTATCGCGCCAAACCCCCCGTCATTGTTTCGCAAGTAACGCTTGTAGCATTCCGATGACCAACGCCCCAGCTGCATGATGTCACTCCTTTCCCACCCCCTATTGTTGGCCTCTGATGCCGCCCCAATCCTGAAAGAGTGAGTCCCAAAGTCTGCGCCGTAGATACCAAGCCCTGATAAGGCTTTCCTCAATACTGCCAGCAGCTGAAAGCTGTGAATCTGCTCCCATTGGCATGTTCAAAAACGAATCCCCCATGCCCCTTAGACATTGCTCGCCAGCGCGCTTCCCAAATGCAAGGACAAGTGAGCGGAGGGAAGGATGCCTGCAGGGCAACCCATTTTCCTTGACCCCTCTGATCTGTCTTTGACTTCCTCAACCAAATATGTACCCCTGACTTACGTTGTGCGACATCCTCCCATCTAACCCCCCACCCTTTCTGTCCCCCAATAATTCTGATACCCGAAATGCCCCGAAAAACATCCAGACCATCAATGTGGAAAACAGACAGGTCTCGAAACAATCTGTGCAAATTTTTGATAATATCTGAATCACCCTGCCCAACAACCGCCACGACAAGGGTTTCCTAACATGCCTCATCTGTCCTCGTTCCCTTGCCCATCCCTCTAGCATACGCGTACCCAGTTCACCTGCCGACGGCGCATAACCCCACAGCAGCTTATCCACAAATGCAATCCCCACTAATTTCCCTGCAATTGTGACCTTGGATAAACCCTTATCAATCATATCCAGTATGAACTGGATGACATCCTCAACCCATTGTACCTTATCATGCCGCCACTGGGCGCCTGAATGCAGAAATTCCTTCCACGCCAAACTGTAAGTTACCCTGGTAGACTTAGCCATTGACCCTACCACCAGTTGTAGCATCCTGTGTTGCCTACGTACCACAACTGCTGCGGCATGGGTGTCGGAGTTCTGTCGTCATCCTTGGCTAGCCCACGAAATCTCCCCCACTACGAACGAGACAAAGCATCCGCTATGTCATTGTCCACACCTGGGACATGCAGTGCCCTGAATGCTATGTCATGGCGCAAACAACCTAAGACAAACACTCTTAACAGCTTCAGCACCTGCTCGTCCCTTGCTGACTGGCGGTTTACTATTTACATAACCGCCATATTGTCTACTCTGAAGGTCACTTTCCTGTGTGCTAGCTGCGACCCCCACAATGTCACTGCCACTACCAAAGGAAACAACTCTAGAAATGCAATACTCCTACCTCCATCTCTCCATTGCGCAGGCCACGGCTCTGCGCACCACCTCCCCTGCCAAAACAGGCCAAAACCCTTACTGCCTGCTGCATCTGAAAAACTCTGTACATCCCATATGAAATCTTCACCCCTTGCAAGTGGAATCCCATTAAAGGACTGTAAACATACTCTCCACATTCTCAAGTCCTCTTTTACTCCTGCTGTCAGTCTCATGTGGTGATGAGGTGTTCTTTGTCCCGCCAATGCCCATCCCAGTCTCCTACAGAAAGTATTCCCTACTCTCACTACTCTGCATGCGAAGTTCAAATGACGTAGCAAGACCTGTACCTCCTTGACTGTCACTTTCTCCCGAGCCAGCATAGTATCAAGCAGTTCCAGCATGTTGTGTTTCGTGTCCTCCGGCAAGCGTGCCTGCATTGCCCCTGAATCGATCTCTATTCCTAGAAAAGACAGTGCCGTGCTAGGGCCCATCGTCTTTTCGGGTGCCAACGGCACCCCCAATTCTCCCATCAGCTCTTTGAAGTTTTCCAGGGCATCCTGGCACTCCGTGGAGCCTGCAGAGCCCACAAAGAAGAAATTGTCCAGATAATGTGTCACCAGCTTGTGGCCCATACGCTTTGTAAACAACCACTGTAGAAAGGTCCTAAAACACTCAAAATATGCGCATGACATAGAGCAGCCCATCGGTAATGCTTTATCCACGTACCATTTCCCATTGAAATGGATGCCCATAAGATCCCAATCATCTGGATGGACTGGAAGCAAACGGTAAGCTGATTTTATGTCGCATTTTGCCATTTGTGCCGTTGCGCCCGCCGTCACCACAAGTGACATGGCCACATCAACTGATGAATATGAAACTGTAGCCTCCTTTTTGTCAATAAAATCATTCACCGAATTCCCTTCTGGCCATGATAAATGTTGAATGAGCCGGAATTGACCTGGCTCCTTCTTTGGCACTTCCCCAATGGGTGACACAATCAAGTTTTCAATGGGCCAATCATTGAAAGGCTCAGCCATTCTCCCTTTCCTCACTTCTTTGTCTAACTTTTCTTGCACTGCTTGTCCATGTTCTTTTGTTGACTGTAAATTCTCTGCCCACCTTCTGTGCTTTGGTCCCCTATACCCCAAACGAAAACCCCATCTAAAACCTTCCCTCAAAACCTCTGCAGCCTTCCGGTCGTCATACCTCTGTAAAGCTGCGTTCAACTTCTCCGGCCTAACCGGAGTATGAGCTCTTTGGCCCAGATCCCTGACCCCCCCTTCTCACCCCGCGCCCCTGCAAAATGCTGCTGTTGTTGACCCCCTGAGCTGGCCCCTCTGCATCGCCACTGTTGGCCCCCTGGCTGATTACCACCCCTGGCCCCGAAACAGTTAACCAACGCATGTCTCCCCCCACACTTTGAGCACTTGTGGCGGAATTTACAGAATTCACAAGTGCACAGTCCTTTGTTGAAATCCAAACAGGACCCTCCTGACCCTGCCTGCCCTCTGCCTGTACTTCCCACCCCTCCCCGGGTGGGCTTCCCCTGAAAGTGCCGGTAAACTATTGGGAGCCCACTGGCTGTAAAAATGGTCTTACCCGCTCTAGACGCCCCCATAGTGTGCTGCCACAAATCTGTATCCAGCTCCCCCCACTTTGCTTCGGGATCACAGGCCATGCGTGCCCAAAACTCTTTGTCACACTGCGCCCAGGAATAACCCCCCCTGTAATCTGCGCTTTCCTGATCACGTCCATGTACTTAAATAGTGCCACGCAGCACTCAGGATATTTTTCACAGTGAACACTTGCGTAGATCAAAAAGGCAGTCGTCCAATTTTCTATGGTCAATGGCACCCTCGGCCGCTTGGCCAATTCATACTCTTCCTCTTTAGAACCTTCTTTAGCACGAACCTCCCAATGCAATATTTTCAGCATTTCAACGTATTCACCCTTCACGATGTGTTCTTTGGTTGCCAGCATTAAATGCGCCCCCAGCTGCTTGGTTACCCCCATGCACGTGAGTTTCTTAATCTTTAACACTTTACTCTCGAGTTTGCCTTTTTTCTCATCAGTCACCTCCTCCTCTTTATCTAATTTCTCTGTGCTTTTATTCACTTCCGCTTTATTTTGCCCGTCTTACCTTCTTCTTCGGTGCCCACTCCTATATCTCAAACGTACCTACCCTTCCTCAACCTACCATCCTCCCCCTATCTCGTCCCCCATATCCCAATCGACACCATCTCAGGCTTTCCCAGCCCCCCTTTTTCTTTACCTTGCTCTAAGGAGGGTGCCCGTGTTGCTGCAGTCCGCCTCGCCAGTGCCGTGGATAATTCCGATTTGGCTGGCCTCTCCAAAGGCCCCGACGCCCTTCTCGTCACCTGCAAAACACTATGAGACACATTACTCTGTCCCCCCCATCCCCACTTCTTCGTCTCTCAATTCGCCTTCTTCAAGGCTCTCCTCATCAAAGTCAAGTTCCTCGCGTCATTCGGCCTGTGTCGCGACCTGATGGCCCCTATTAGGCCCCCTTTCTCATGCCCTAGGGGGTGCTGATTGCACCCGCTGGTATTCCCCCATGTCCCTTGACCGTTTATTCCTGTATTCCTTGTGCCCTGTGGACTGCTGAGGTCTGTCGGGTGTTGGGGCCAGCGAAACCACTCGGGGCCTACTTATGCCGGCTGCGACGGGGTCCCCCGATGGTAATGGACGCGCCGCTCGAGGCTCTGCCCTCCCTTCTCCACGGCGCCAGCGAGCCGCTCCCAGCTCGGCCGAGTCCGGTCTTCTGCGGTGCTCCTCTGCCTGAAAAATAAATGACTGGTCTGGTGTGCTGGGCCTAAGCAACCCTTCTCCCAGTTGCCGTCTTCTTTTCTTGCCTACACCTAAAGTACTCTCTGTCCACCTTCACCCCACCTTAAACAGGTCCCCCACCTCCCTGTCACTGACCCCCCATCCTCCCCTTCACTCCAGTCCAGCCGGTGACTGGTCCTGCCCTGCACCTGACCCAAGGCCCCCACCACCCTGCCTGACTCCGCCTCCTTTTTGGCCCCCTTTGCCCTTTCTATCAAGGCTCTTGCCCCTTTCCCCCAACCCCATGGACCAACCCCAGGCTAAGTACGCATCCACATGCCCCACTCTGTCCAGGCCTTTCACCTCCTCGTTCCAGGAGGTGAAAATGTCTAGCCCTTCCCATGCCTGACTACCCCCGCAGGTTCCCACTCCCCAGGGACTTCTTCCTCATCCCCTTCCGAATAGGAAAGCTCCAATATCCCCATATCAGGAGCTAAATCCAAAGCGCTGCCCTCCCAGGAATACCCACCCTCCCCTAGTGTTGACCCCCCCCCTTCCCAGTGTGAGCCTGCCCTGTCCTTGCCTCAAACAATTCCTCTTGGGCATGCTCCCCCCAGGAGGAAACACCCCTGCACCCTTCATTTATATCTTACTCGTGGGCCCCCATTTTCCCCCTGCCCTGGGAATTTATTGCCACATTCAGCTCCCCGCGCTGGGATTTTATTTCTTCATTTAGCCCCTCCTGCGGGACTATTTTGTCCCTTAAATAGGCGTCCGCCGCTCCCGAGGCCTCAGGCTCACTCACTGCAGGCCCCGGAGCAGACGGGGCCTTCCCTCACAGTTTCCCTGCCGACGCGCTAGACGCATACTTGCAGCCCACCCCCACGCATAACCGCCGGAGCCTCAGACCAGCTATGAGGCTCCGGCTCGGCGGATGACGCAGGAGCGGCTCTTCTGGCATATGAGCGGCCCCTGGAACCTACCGCACTAATCTTGGCTCTCTTGGGGGATGTGCAGGCCGCAACGGCGGCCGCCACCCCCGCACGCCGAGGAGGGCACGACGAACCCACCGGGTCTGGGATTAGAAGATCCAGAAAACCCGCCTCGGATAGAAGGCGCACCGCTTCAAGCATGCGGTAATCCTCCATCGTTTTTTTATGAATTCCTAAGTTTGACTGCTGACTAACTGACAACATTTTTTGCTACACTACCCTGCTCCCAGCCACCAGGTCACCAGAACCTAAAATGGTGGCTGGTGGAGCACAAAGCAGCCCCTTATAATCTTGGGCTATAATTGGGCTATAAACAAAAACCAGCCCAAAATCTACAAAATGGCCGGCACCTGGCCAGCCCAGCCCCTCCCAATCTGCCTGGGGGGCAGACCTCCCTGCACTCGGCTGCCCCCCAAGCCCCCCTTCTAAGAAGTAATGAATTGTGTTTAATCGCAAAATATTCGTATTTGAAAGAAAATTACTTTTTGTATTCAAGTGTTTAAGTACCGAAGGTCAATGGGTAAGAGCGGTGGGGCGGGGACGGCCGGGGTGCGGTGTGGGGAAAGTCGACAGACGGCGGGATAGGTCAAATTAAATAAAAAATTAATAAAACCACTTACCTTGCGCTCGCCGCAGCGCCCACTCAGCGATGCGGGCTGTGCAAGGTAATTCGTTCCCGGCCCACCGCTCTTACCTGTGCAGGCTGCGCCAGCTCTGAAGCAAAGAAAGCCTTTTTGTGGTTTAGACTGTTTTACCTTCCTTTCATGATGTGTCTCATTTAAGTCAAGCAAACTCATCATGCAGTCTATGTGATAGAGTTTTGAAGTCAATTGAACACGTATTTTGTCTATGCCTTGTACACCTTGATATATGCAAAAAACATAGTGTAGGACTATATTTCTCTCTGAAGGAATAAGAACACATTTCAGATGCCATTCAATTCTGTTTTGGGGTACATCACCCAAAAACGTTGGGAATGTAACTACATTTCTTACATGTGATTAAGGTTATATAGGGTAAAAGATCGGTTTCATTTTTAATACATGCTGACTTTCACTATCTACCTATTCTACTTTTAACGCTTTATGTTTTATGTACATTTACATTTGTTTATTTTATATGGTTTTAATGAAATCACAAACAATAAAATGTAATTCATTTATTCATTCACTAAATAAACTTGTTCTTAAACCTCCCTGGACCCTCCTCCACCGCCTGGGACAACACCTGGTGGCCTTCCGCCCTCAGAAACCCACCCACTCCATCAGACCACGCCCGAAACCTCGGCATCATTCTAGACTCCTCCCTCACCATGACTCGCCAGATCAATGCAGTCGCCTCCACCTGCTTCAACTCCCTCCGCATCCTCCGCAGGACCTTCAAGTGGATCCCCCCCGAATGCAGAAAGACCGTCACCCACGCACTCATAATCGGCAGACTGGACTACGATAAGGCCCTCTATGCCGGAATCAACAAAACCCTGCTACACAAGCTCCAAACCATCCAGAACACCGCAGCCAGACTCGTCCTCGGAACCCCACGCCATGAGCACATGACCCAGCACCTACGAGACCTCCACTGGCTCCCCATCGAGAAGAGAATAACCTTCAAGCTACTCACCCACACCTACAAATCCCTCCACAACATCGGACCCAAATACCTCAATGAAAGAGTCTCCTTCCACGTACCCAAAAGGAACCTCCGCTCCGCCGACCTCACCCTGGCAGAGACCCCACGCATCCGCAGAACCAGAGCAGGTGGAAGTGCCTTCTCCTACGTCGCAGCAAAGACCTGGAACGAGCTCCCAGTCAACATCAGATGCTCCCCCACTCTGCACACCTTCAGGAAGAGCCTCAAGACCTGGCTCTTCGACTGATCCGGAGCTGCACCCCCCTCCCCACCCAGCGCCTTGAGACCCTCACGGGTGAGTAGCGCGCTTAAAAAACCCCTGATTGATTGATTGATTGATCTGGTAGCTTGCACATAGCTAGGAGGCTTAACTTAGAGACAGTGTGTAAAGTATTTGTGTAGTACTCAAATAGTAATAAAGTGAGAACACAATACAAGGAATATCCCAATTCAATAAAACAATTCAGAAAAACAGAGTACATTTTAATAAATAAAATGACACTGTGGGAGGGACGGGCGAAAAACATATCTAGGAGGCCGGATGCGTCTCTCAATTTGGGCAATTTATTTTGATTCTAAGAGTAGTCCAAACAATATAATCAAAGGAGTAACATAAAATAAGAACACTTCATATGATAGGTGAAGTTGTTGATAGCTGCTTTCGGTTCTTCTTTCCTCTCAGGGTTGTTCTTCTTTTCTTTGCGTGTTTTTAGGTCCGAACTTCCGAGGTGGTTTGTCCCAGGGAAGCATGGGAGAAGACAAGTGGAGAGAGTGGTAAGTATAATGCCCAATATTTCTTGTACAGGATAGGGACCGTCACCACACCCAGAAGTGCTGGCTAGGACTCTTTTCTGGTGAAAGATTTAGGTTACATGCTCCCTTCCTCCCTATTAGGTTGGCCTTCTTGTAGTGATAATTATGTTGTGAGGGCAGGGAATGTAAACAATGAAGGGAAATTAATTTTATCGAATCAACTCTCCTTTTTATCTTGGTGGCTTCATGCTGGTTACTTCCTCTCAACCTTTATTTTATAGTTTTTGTGTTTCCTTCCCTTTAAATGGTAACCATACTTATATCTTTTTAAGTGGCCTCTAGCCAGCCTTACCCTTAAACCCAATTTACAGTAGATGCGACAGACATTTCTGTTTCAAACCAACACCATCAGCAAAGTAAAAGAAAAGGGGACACCGAAAAATAAAAGTAAGACGTAGAAATAAAGTAGTGATATGGGGTACTGCTACTCCCACATAAGCGCTATGCCAACCTCTTCCTCACTATCCCACCTGCCTCTGCTTGTTTTACCCAGACCTTCTTTATACCCTCCCTTCCCGGGTACGTACCGCAAAAGCCGAAACTCTCTCCTGAGTTGCGGCGGGGTGTTCACACCTCCCGGGGCGACCACCACTCGTCGCTCCAGTCATCCAGAGTATCGTCTTCTTCACCCGCTTCAGGTGCGGAGGACGGTATCCTAGCCTGTTCGCCCTTCCTTGGGGTGTTCCCTTTGTCCTCCAGATCAGCAGAGCAGGCCGTAGTCTCCTTCTCCACACGCCATCTTCCGTCCGCGCTCTCCTCTTCGGCGTCTTCCGAGACCAGCCCTCTGTTCTCTTCCTCCAGTCCGGCTGCCCCTTCTGTGCTCCCCGCCTCCTGCTTTAATTGGTCCTCAAAGCTCATACACCTGCCTCCTTCTGTGGTTAGCGGATCCACGGCAGCAGAACTAACTCCTTCCTCTTTTGCTTTCCAGGGAAGGAGCTGCTCGTTGTGCTGGGACGTAAAGGATAAGTTAGGGGGAAATGTAAATGTCGGGTCGGGGTTCCTTGGGGCCCTAATGTTATATTCCGGGAGTGGAGTATGATCTTCTTTACAGACACCAAAATTACAAAATTACAATCAGTAGAACTAGAGAAATTCGTTTTTAAAGTTTTATATTAAAAATAGCACACCATGGTTATCTTGTCACGCTAGACCTGCTTTAAATCAAAAGTTAAGGCTGAATGCGATGCAGTGTATGTCATATACAGGGACCAGGTTCATCCTGGTGGGAACTTTACCTTCTGACTTAAAAACGTTTTTTGCGAAAAAGTGGCCATCGACTAATTGTTGGCAGAGCAAGCTGGAGCCCACACGGGGCTCAATGATGGCGGGTTGCTGAGGAGCAGGGTCCTGGTAGGATCGTCACTGAAGACGGAAAAGCTCCAAGCGGGCAAAGTCTGAAGTCTGTGCTCAGGAAGGCCTAGACGTTGATGGGTTGCTGCTCAAAGTTGATCCTGATGAAGACTTCTACGTTTGAACTGATAAATGTTTCTAGAAATCAGATCCCTTTCAGTGGGGCAAACCAGCAAGTTGAGACCGACCGGCGATTCAATGTCGTTAACTGCGATTTTGACGGCAGTCCCAGTTTGCGACAGTTCTCCAGGCAGAAAGTTGCCAAGAAGTTTCTACGTTCAAGATCTTGCAGTTTGGGGACATGCGGAGTACATTCTAATACCAGCCAAAGGTCCTGAAACTGGGGGGCACCACTTGAGGGTTAGGACTCATTATGACAGAGACCAAAAGCAGGGTCAAGGGCAGGTCAAGCTGGTACTAGCCAGTTGCGCAGTTGCAAGAAAAGACCTCTGGAATCTTGTTGTGACCCTGCAGCTCAAACAGGAGGCGATCCAACTTGTAGTTCCTTCTGGGGTCCTGGTTGAAGGCAAGTAGACCCAGTCTTTCTTTAGGCTTTTTAGACAGCAGGGCAGTCTTTCTTCTGATTCCCCACATGTCCAGGAGTGTTTTGATGAGAGGTCTGAGGGATCCACATTTATGTCCAGTTCCAGTCTGTGGGTAGGGGCAAGCCTTTGCCCACCCCCTAAGCCAGTTCTGATCAGTTCCTCTACCCGCACTGGGTTTGGTGCCAGCATGACTGGAGAGACACACAGGAGGCAGGCATAGGTGCGAGCTTCATCTGCCAATAACAAGGCAGACATTCTTTGAAGCTCAGAAGAGGGCTAGGCACAGCTCCACCCCAGGCCATCCTGTCAAAGGTGGAGTTCTCCTTCTAACTACCAGGGACCTTTATCCACTGTCTTTGAGTGACACACATATCACTCCAGGGGAGCCATCACCGGAAGGTAACTCAGGACAAATGGCAGTAAAGCTTTTAAGTCTAGTCAGAAAAATTACAACTTTCTAAAAGTCTAATTTTCCCAAAAAGTAATAATACAATTTTTTCTTTAAGTTGAATTTTAAATTACTATTAAAATGAGTCCATCAAGCATCTTTCTAGCAGCTCCCAAACTGAAATTAAGCAGTATAAGGTGCTTTAGTGTAACCCAGTGTTTTTTCTATGGGGGGTCAGCCTTGCACAGTGAAAAACAACTTTGTAGGATTTTCACTGCCAGTACATGTGAAAATTTTAAATATACATATCCTACATTTAAAATAACAAGCACCCTGCCCTGTAGGCATTTAGGGCCTACCATAAGGTGACTTATAAGTATTAAAAAGGATGGTTTAGGCCTGGCAAAAAGTTTATTTTGCCATGTTGAAATGGCAGCTTAATACAGCATATCCAGGCTGCATGTGCAGGCTTAGAGACGTGATTTACAGTGCTACTTTAGTGGGTGGCACAATGAGTAATGTAGCCCACTATTAGCATGTAATTTACAGCCCCTGGGTACATGTAGTACCACATACTAGGGCTTATAAGCAGGTCCACTAGAATTACACAATTGCGTAGCCCGGGCATTTTTTGCATAGTTGCATATCTGCCACATTTGCAACATAATCCATCATCTGCAGCTTAATTTGCAGATTTTAACAAAAGCAATTTTTTTGTAGCTCAAATGCTTCAAAAGTTACTAAAAATTAAGTATTGCCAGGTAGTGTTATCAAGTGTAAAAATGACATGATAATGAAATAATATGATCATAAAATGTGCTGCATTACGCCACATAATTTGTCTTTTCTTGTTGTACAATTTACTCAACCCTGCCGCATAACTTGGGCCTCCCCTGCCACATTATTCCAGTGGTCCTGCTCATAAGTAAATTAAATGTGCCAATTAGGAATTTGCCTATTCTACCATTTTAGAAGGAGCTCACAAGCACTTTACTGCTGATTAGCAGTAGTAAAGTATGCTCGGCTAACAATGAAGGGTTTAGTAAATGAAAGAAAAAAATCTGGAGTGCCCTTGCACAAAGGGCGCATTTCCAACAGAGGTAGAAAGTCTTCCGAGGGTCCAGGCAGCTGACTGCATCTGAAGAATGGCTCAACGATGACAGGGACATGCTGCATGAGATCTCGGTGTCGATCAGAAGTTGTTTGGAAACGGAACCGGTGAAGCCATCATGGAGAATTTTTGTTCTGATTGAAGCTGTTGAGGAAGAATGTTGGTGTTGATGCTTTGTATCGAGTCCAGTGAAGCTTTCAGTTAGGCAGAGAGGAGTACCCTATGACCACAAACAATGACCCACTACCCTGGGGAGAGTATTTGGGGGCTAAGACTCACTCCACAGAGGTCAGCAAAGACGACATGCTCAGGTCAGTTGGGACTAGTCAGCTGGGAAGCAGAAAAAGGTATCTGAAGCTAATTGTGGTCCTGTAGCTCAAAGAGGAGATCAGCCAACTGGCCCTTGTAGTCTCTTGTGGGGTGCCGGGCTCAAGGCAAGCAGGGCCAGACTTCATTCCGGTTCTTCAGACAGCAAAGCAGCCCTTCTTTTGATTAATTTCTGGTCCAGGAATTCTCCAAGGGTGGTATTGGGGAGGCCACATTTATGCCCAGTGCCAACATGAGGATGGAAGAAACTCCTGGCCACTACCTATCTTATCAGGTAAAAGGTTCCAGGGGTGACCATGCCCACTTTTGCAGCACTGCCTTAGTGTTTTACTATAGAGTATCCTGCAGTGCCTCTTTATACCTAAATCTAATAATGTGGGAGGACATTTCTTCCCTTAATCAGAGCTCCCAGGGCACACCCAGAAGTCTGACTATGATAATGGGCAAACCCTCCCTTGTAGTCACTACAAACCAGTTCTGAGGCAGATCCCCCTCCCTTTCGGTTTGGAGCCAAGCTAACTAGGGAGGCAAAGCAAGGGGCCGGCCTGGTGTCAGGCTCATCAGTTTGTGACAGGGTAGGCTTCTTTGAGGTGTAACTAGTCCTTTTGCTCAGCCCTCAGGCCATCCTGTTAAGGGAAAGCCAACACTTCTCCACACCCAAGCCCTTTGTCCTCTGTCTGGGAGCAGTCCACATCTCACCACGCTGCAACCATCAGCATCCAGATGACAGCTGGAAGAAAGGCCTAGAGAGGTATAGGCAGGGACAGGTGTCTTTTATAAACGCACATTTTGCCTGTTAGTTAGACAAAATCTTACTTTACCATTAAATTGGATTTTGTTTAACTATAACAAAGAGTCCTTTATTTAGTTTTCTAGCTGCTACCAACCCAAATCTAGCCTGACAGGGTGTAATAATGTGATCCTGTGCTTTCCTATGGATGGAACCAGCCTTGCTACAATGAAAATAGTTTTTAGGTGTTTTAAGGACACGTGTAACACTACACTTTTGCATGTCCTGCACCATGCCATTCATCAAGTCTTACGAGCAAATAGGCCTACTCCCCAAGAGACTTAATATTTAAATGGAAGGTTTAGGCATGTCAAAAGGGTTTATTTTGAGAATGTCGAATTTACAGTTTTAAACTGCACTGCGAGGCTACAATAGTCGGTCTAAGACTTGGTTTTCCTGTGCACTGCAGTGAGTGACAGAACTATTTGCTGCATTTAACTTACAGGCCCTGGATACACTGGGTACCATAAACTAGGGACTTATAGGTAAGTTAAAGGTACCAATCAGGCAGATACCACTTTCATCATGGTCTAAGGGGTATCACAGGCACTTTACTACTGGTTGTCAGAGGTAAAGTGCATAGAGTTCTAAGGCCAACAAAGTTGGCCTTAGTTAAGGCAAAAATCTCGGGAAATACCACATAAAAGATGGTCCTTTCCATCAAAGACTAATGAGAGAGGTGTTAAGTCAGGAGGGTGTTTTAGGTGTGCCAAATGTCATTATGCCAACCCACAGAAGCAACAAGAGCAGTGTTATGTCTAACGCATGGGGTCACTAATTGCTCTTATAGGGTGAACGAAGGAGGAGGAAGCCATGCCCCAGTCCACAATCTGCATAAACTTGTGATGCAACCTGGTGGAAGCAGAGAAGGGAAATATTTTGAGTGACAAACTTGAATGGTGAAAAAAAAGACTGTTGTACATGGACATTCATTCTAATTTTAATTTATAATAAAAGTGAGAGAGTTTAAACCATGACAATCAATTACATGAAAGATGTTGAACGCCTTGCTACCCTGTCTTAATAAGAAGATTTGACGAGGATCCGATGTCCTGGATTCACTCTTAAAGGTCAATCAATTTTTTTTAAGTACCTGTGTGATGAAAGTCACCAAGGAATATGTTAGAGTTGATGTTGAAAAGTGGGGGAGTAAGAGCAGGGTAGCGAAGGTGAACGGTGAAGTTAGCAACTCAAGTTCAAATGGTAATTGGGTTCTCTTGTGTAATATTTTCAGGCAGGAATTCAATGGTACAACCATGCCTTGGGCAAGTTCAACGCATGAGGAAATGAGGAAAGTTTAAGTGGTGGTGGTATGAATGGTGAAGGAGCTATAGATGGTCGTGGAGCTGTTGAGTAAGGTGGTACATTTTGTGGAACTAGTCCAGTCCTCGATGGGCCTTTTTATCCAGGAATCTGTAATTATAGTGGGCTATCTCACAAGAGGTCTGAAAGGCCACCTAGAGCTCCTCCCTATCCTAAAATTTCTAATAGATACTAGAAGTGCTGTTTTGGACAATCATTTGCTCTCATCACATAAGTATTGTTAAAGCGCTTATTCACCCAAGGGCATACTGGAGGTGAATAACAGATGTTTATTGTTGCCCAATTTAATGGTACTCATTTTATCTACCTCAGAACAAAGAAAGGCTGAGTTGAGTGGACCTGCCATGATATCGAACACAGGCCCCTACAGTGGATGCATTAGTCCACTAAGCCACCAGAAACAGCATGCATGTTTTGTGGTTATTTCGTTAATCCATGTTACTGCTGTTCTTCTTTTATATTGGATTGTTTTTAATCTCACAATTTAGGGGTATATTCACAAGAACGTGTGATAATTACCGCAAGAGTAGCGCAACGCAACTTTCAGCATCGCAACCTATCGCGGGAAAACAACCCCGTGACAACGTGGAATTCACAACACGGCGGTAGCATGCGATAGTTGGCCGACACCGCGGCCAATGCTCGCGATACAACCACCTCGACGGAGATAAAAACACTAACCACAACGCGAAAAAAGCTGCGATGGGCCAAAGCGCGATAAGAAAACAGTGACAATCAGCGTGAGGGCAGCAATACTCACGCGCAATGCGGGAAAAAGCACAAGAACAGCATACGGAAAATGCCACAGAACAAAACACATCAACAGCGGAGTACCACGGATGCACCCTGGCCTTGAGAGGACAACATGCACACCACAACATCCAAGCACCGTGGAAGAACAGAACCTACAGGCACACCTCATGAAAGAGACCAGTGGCAGACAAATCAGAGCCGCAGGTGCGACACACCCACCTTGCAGCATACGCACATAGGCAGAAGTGCACCCCGACATTGACAACATCCCGGTACAAACAGCAACACCTCCACAACTGAACACAGGACAGAACTGGTTCGGAAAATGTGCACAACCTGGCAAATCACATCTGAAACCCCAGGGATATGTAACATGACAATGTACAATTCCAACCTGTAACTTGCAAATATGTTTTATTCACACATGCAGTGCAATTGGACATCCACTACTGTCCCATGAATGCCACGGACGGTCACAATGTGACGTGCTCATGAGAAGTAAGTGGCAATGATGGAGTCCCTACGGGCCATTCCTGCCGCAGCTGCAGTGGGATGTGGGCCACCTGCCCCATCACCACCATCATCATCGGGTACTACTGGAACTGGGATCCATGGGGCCCTGGTGCGAACACAGATGTTGTGCAACACACAACATGCAACGATCATCTTGCACACGACGTCCGGGCTGTACAGGTGCTTCCCACCAGTGCCGTCCAGGCACCTGAAACGTGACTTCAACACGTCAAATGTGCGTTCAACAATGCCCCTGGTGCGTATGTGGGCCGCATTATACTGCCTCTGGGCGGGTGTGTTCGGGTCCCGGAGGGGTGTCATCATCCAAGGGCAGAGTGCATATCCTTGATCACCTGTGACAGTGCAGGGAGAAAAGAGTCAATACTTGGTTCGGCAGGATGTGATGGCAGGCCCACCAATTCAGTGACGCCTGTGCTGGCTGTGTGTGGGGTGAGTGTAAGCCAGCCCCCAGGGAGTAGCTGGTGCTGGCAACTACACCAACAGCCATCAGGCACACAAACATGCAATGTCAGAACTACAAGGGGGGGGTGACTCGAGTCGCACAGGGCTAGTCGCCCCGGATGCACAGCGGCCGACACGGGCCCACCACCACGGGACGCTGACCTGCGGGAGACTGGGGTAGGGTCATGAGGGCAGAGCAGTGCCTCACATGTGTCATGGCTGCATTCCGCATCCCCACACGTTTAGCTGTTGTGTGGCTGTGGTGCCACGTGAAGTCTGTATTGGGTGCAGGGGTAGCCCAGGATGACCATGGAGTGGTGTAGTCGTGTCTGGTAGGAGGTCGTGTAGTTTGACATGTCGGATGTGGTTAGGTCACGTGTGCATCCCCACAGTTGTGCTTTGTGTGTTGGTGGCTGTGGGATGTGTGGTGTGTTGATTTGGTACTTACCAACGAGCAGTCCCGTTCCATATGTGCCATCCTGGAAGCGCTGGTTGATGATGGACTGTCGGAAGATGAAGGAATCATGCACACTGCCTGGGTAGTTGGCTGACTGACATTGGTGAAGAGTCCCCGGTGGTCGACTATTGCCTGCACATTGATGGAATGCGTGTGCTTCCTGTTGCGGTAGTGGTGTGCAGTATCCGCAGGGGGCACAAGTGGGACATGTGTGCAGTCGATTGCCCCCACACGGCCGGGAATCCGGCTATGGCGTAGAAGCCTTGCTTAGTCTCCAGCTGTTCCTGCGCAGTGTTGGGGAAGTGAAGGTACTGTGGTATGAAGCTGATGATGGCATCCAGGACAGGTGTGATGAACTTTGATAGGGCTGGCTGTGAGACCCCTCCGACTCTGGCAGTTGTTGGTTGGAAGGTCCCAGAGGCCAACAGGTGCAGCACTGCCAGCAGCTTTGTCTGCGGAGGGATGTTTGTTCTCCACTGTGTTGGGACCGTCAGCCTGTGGGCGATGTGGGTCAGGATGTGGAGGATGGTTGTCCTTTTGAGCCTGTAGTGGGCAATGACTTCCGCAGGCGTTAGGTCTGTGAGAGTGGTGCGTTTTCGGTAGGTCTGCTGTCTTACTCTACGCTGCCTCTGTGGTGGTCCAGGGGGGGGTGCTGTGGCCCTGTTGGGGCTCCGAGCTGCATATAGAGTAGCTCCATGGCGTCGTTTGTTCATCGGGTATGGCTGTGTGCGGGACTCCATTGCCTACTGCAGGTAGACGTCCGTCTTTACACCTGCTTGAGCCAGGTGTTAAATACCTGCGGCTTGCGCGGCTTATCGCCTGTTTTTGGTTCGCTTCGCAGTTCTGTCAGTTCGTTGTGAAAGTGGTGTTGTTGTTTTTTCGTGTGTTTTTGCATGGGAACGCCTACTCTGCATCTCATTAGGGTTAGTTGGTGGTGTCCGCCATGGTGTTAGATTTTGGGGCAGTTATCGCAGGAATACTGGCGTTGTCTGCAGTTTGCACCAGCTTGTGAATGGGGTGTTAAATCTATCTCCACTTTTGTTGCGTTAAGGTGGCGATAAATCGGAGTTGAATCATTGTGAATATGCCCCTTAGTTTTATTTAAAGGAGGAAATGTGTTATGTCCTTTTTTTGCTATCCTTCCGTGTTTGGACTCGCGTCATATCATCCTCTGCATTTGATGAGGGCAGCTTTCCAGACCTGCCAACCTCCAAAAAACACACTCACAGTGTGTGAGGAGGTAACCTGGAGAGGGGCGGGACCATAAGTCCATTACCTCCCTGAAACCATGAACCCTGAAACCACCAACGTGCTTCTGAGGGGATTTGACCATTGAGGTAGGGGTGGGGCTTTCGACAGGCCACTGCATGTGAACCCAGAAAAAACAAACTGAGGCTTCAAAGGTTGTTGCTGATATCCTGGGGAGGTTGCAAAGCTCTGATGAACATCAGCTGTATTCAGCCTTACACACAATGTGAGTTGGAGCCGCTCTCTGCAGGGGTTTAATACTCACTCACATTGTCTGCCACTGTGTGATAATATCGTCTCCTCGCCCTGGAAAAGAAGTCGATATCATGAAACAAACAGTGGCGCCATGCGAGTTGGCAGGTCTAGGGGTGAAATTCCGGTCTGACAGTTGGTGGAGGTTTGCGGCCGGTGAAGCTGGTGTTGTGTGTCTGCAACTTGTTTCCAAGAAAAGCATTTGTTTTCCATTTTCCTCCATATGGAATTCAACCCACCTCCAGTATTAGTGTCAGACCTGGCAACTCACACGGTGCCTCGGTATCGGCTCTCCTCGTGCGGTCGGTCACCCGGTAAAGAGCCGATATCACTCAGTGGTAGGCAATGTGAGCTGTGAAGTATGCACTCGGTGGGGCAACAGCTGTCATTGGAGGCTCTAAGCTGCTGATGTTCATTAAGTAGCTGAAAACACGCTAGAATGTGAGCAGAAGACTCGGGAACTTGTTTTGGGGGGGGGGGGGTGTTAATAGAGGGGGGGATAGAGGGCAGGAGTGTCTCTCAGTCAGTTCTCAGCATCAAGGCGACCCCTCCAAGGCCACGCCCCCTTCTCACATGGTGAATTTTATTTTGCAGTTGGCATGCCCGGCATCTAAAACATGTAGCTCTGAGTGCGCCTGCTCCGTTTTATTGCATGGGATAGTTAGTTGCCCATGTCCATACATCACAATGACCAAGCTCAGCCAACGGTCTTAAAACAGCATATTTTGCCCACTACACAGTCAGGAAACTGCTGACGCCTCATCAGACAATTTAAAGGTGTTTATTTTCTAAATAAGGGTGATAGCGTGAATGCAAGAGATAGGATAAGAAATACATTGTAAAATAAACAGAGACAAAGATGAATTTTGGAGTGACAGGATAGAGTGAATATTTAGGTGACTGGAAGAAAACCTAACAAGGTGATATGTTTGCTCCCTGTGATTCTTACAGGGCTCAGAGTAGGTATTCTCTATAATTGGTTTTGGCACAATGCGGTCCATTAAACAAACAATGAATACCTATAACAGTACTGTTTGGTTACCGCCCAGTAATTTGCACTTTCAACCTTATGCCGTGTTGACACCGATTCGCTGGCAGAGTGCTCTGCCCTTTTCTCCACTACTTCTGTGGCATATAGACTTTCTCTTCTTGGATCACAGACTCGCCCTCCCTACTTGTTACATTATGCTTGATTAGAAGCATGCTCAGTATATCATGTAGCCTGGCAGGCTGCCAAGACGGTGAATGCAAAGTGCAGGTTACACATTTTTTCCGAGTTTAAAGACTGCCTACTAATTCAAGGTGTAGGATTAGCAGTGCTTGGGGACAAAAGCCCAGGCCGATGCAGGCGCTGGCTTTGTTAACAAAAGGATAGAAAATAATGTCTGCTTCTTTGTTACTGCGCTCAATAATCCCTGTGTGTCAGAGAGATTTTCCAATTTGCAAAAAAGTTTGGTCTCAAAGTTAGTGAATGGCATATCAATAAAACATTGTGGAGCCGCACAAAACGGATCACCGTGGACATGGTAATTAGGAGTGTCAGAATTTCTTAACATGAGCCATGTTTAAAGGGCTACTGAAGTGGCTGGCACAATCAGTGCTGCAGGCCCACTAGTATCATTTAATTTACAGCCAGTAGGCACATATAGTGCACTTTAATTACAAGTAAATTAAATATGCCAATTGTGGATAAGCCAATGTTACCATGTTTCGAGTGTAGAGCACATGCACTTTAGCAAAGGTTAGCAGTGGTAAAGTGCCCAGAAGCCTAAAGCAAGCAAAATTGAAGTGAGCAAAAGAGGAGGTCAGAAGGCAAAATGTCAGGGGAAACCACGCCAAGGATGCCTGGTCTGACACACGTCCTCCTCAGCTGAAGGTGGGGAGAGCTACCCAACCCCTTGGGAGTTCTCTTCACTAAAGCAGAAGAACCTGGAGAGACTATCAGCATTGGCGTGGTCAAACCACAATGGTGTTCCACCGTAAAGCCCACTCCCTGCAGGGAGATGGACCACCCCAACAGTTTGGGATTCTCATCCCTGATCTGCTTTAAGCATCTGAGGGGCCTGTAGTCTGTTTGAATCCGGAAGTGAGTGCCAAACAGGTATGGCCATTGCCTCTTCAGCGCCCAGACACCATCAAAAGGCTTCCCTTCCAAGCGCACTCCACCTTTGTTCCCTGGGCAGTAGCCTCCTATTGATGAAGGATCCAGGCCCTCTTCATCTAGCTGTGAAAGCATGGCCCCTATGCCATGCTCTGAAGCGTTCACCTACACAACAAACTCTTGGGAGAAATTGGGGACGTTAAGCACAGATGCCACGCACATGGCTTCCTTCAGGGCGTCAAAAGCTTTCTGGCACACCTCTGTCCAGATCACCTAATGTGGCTACTTCTGGGAAGTCAGCTCTGTCAATGAGGCAACAATGGTGGCATTTCCCTTGATGAATCTCTTGTAATAACCAGTGAGGCATAATGAGGCTTTCACTTCTGTCTTGGTCTTGCAGGGTTCCTAAGCCGGAATGGTGTCAATTGTGGGCTGCAAGGGCTGCACCATGCCACCCCATACTGGGTGTCCCAAGTAGACCAAACAACCCTAAAACTCTCTAAAAGCCGGCCAAGTCCTCCCCATTCTGAAAAAGCTGTCGCTGGATCCAGCCTCCCCTGACAATTTCAGACCCATCTCCAACATCCCCCTCTTAGCCAAAGTGATGGAGAAATGTGTGCAGCAGCAACTAAGTCAACACATCAACAACTTCCACCTGCTCGATGATTTCCAATCCGGATTTAGACCAGGACACAGCACCGAAACCACTATGCTCCACATCGTTGATGATGCTCTCCAGGCCCTTGACCTGGGCGAGGCCTGTCTCATAATCCTCCTAGACCTATCCTCGGCCTTCGACACGGTCAAC
This sequence comes from Calotriton arnoldi, assembly GCA_963921515.1. NCBI lineage: Eukaryota > Metazoa > Chordata > Amphibia > Caudata > Salamandridae > Calotriton > Calotriton arnoldi. The sequence goes on from CAWUFW010000579.1 coordinate 1,506,420, forward strand.
CATGAAAAACTACTCGAACGCCTCAAATTTAGGATGGGTTTGGATGGCACTGTTCTAGAATGGTTCAGGTCCTTCCTCAAAACCGATCCCAGAGATTCCTTGTCAACAGCAACCTATCTGCACCATCCCCGGTCACGGTTGGAGTCCCTCAAGGATCAATACTGTCCCCCACCCTCTTCAATCTTTACCTGGAACCGCTTACCGAAGTACTACGCACTGCCAATATCTCCTATCACATGTACGCTGATGACACTCAGATCTACATCAAAACCTCATCTCTCGCAGAGATCCTCTCCCTGAACGAAGCCTTGAAATTCACTGTCCAATGGCTCGCATCCAATAAACTCAAACTCAACGCAAAGAAAACTGAATTTCTCCTGATCGCCCCGCCCAATACCAACCGTGAGGTTCAATCATGGATTACGGCTATTACAGCCTTAAATTGCTCACCAACCATTGTGGACTCGGCCAAATCTCTGGGAATCACCCTCGATAGCAACCTGAACATGCGGGACTACATAAATTCAATGGCCAAATCAGCCAGATTCCACCTGAGCTACCTTAGGAAACTGAAACCCTTCCTCGATGCTCCCGACCTAAAAATGGTAGTCCAAGCACTTGTCATCTCTAGACTGGAATATGGCTGCTCTACCCTCTCGGGCCTACCCAAGATCTCCCTGGCACCTCTAAAAGCCTGCCTCAATGCAGCCGCCAGACTACTCACCGACTCGAGGAAATACGACCATATTTCCCCACACTTGAAAGCTCTAAACTGGCTTCCCCTGGAGGCAAGAATACAGCTCAAAGTAGCATGCATCACGCACAAAGCCTTATATTCTAACTCTCCTGCATATTTGAGGCAGAAACTTGTGATCTCCGGAGGAATCAGAAACTCACGATCTGCCAGAGACCTCCTTGCTCCAACCTGCACGCTTTGGAAAAAAAAACTTACAACCGGGCTTTCTCCGGGGCTGCTCCAAGAATATGGATCTCTCTCCCACCGGACATCAGAAGAATCCCCTCTCTGACTCGCTTCAAAAAGGATGCCAAAACATTCCTTATGGGTAAATTTCTCGTTTAAACTTTGCCTCTACAACTACTACAGCCCGGATCTATGGCCATCTATTGCCTCCCTTCGGATTATCTAGCTCACCCCATCAGAAACTGGGGGCCTTGTCGCGAACATTGGTTAACGTAATCTGTAAAAATGTTACCTCGTTCCTGAGTATTTGGATATTTAATCTGTAAATACATGCCCTATCTCCCTTGTGTACCCTGCACCTTACCCTCTCTCATTCAATCCGCAACTGGATGATGCTATGCCTAATCTGTACACGGCTATGTTTTCCTGTAAAGCGCTCTGATACCCTAACGGGTCAAGTTCGCGCTCTATAAAACTCATAAATAAATAAATAAATAAATAAACCCTGCCCTATATGGCACTTACTGGCCTTAATAATCATGCCTGTGCTCTGCAGAGCCTAAAGCACGTACTGGAGGTGGTTCAAGTGGTCTTCCCAACTAGAGCTAAAGACCCCCAATATTGTCTAGGTAGGAGGCACTTAAGTTCTCCAACCCAGCCAGGACCTGATTGGCCAGTTTCAGGAAGGTGGCAGAGACATTCTTAAAACCAAAAGGCATGACCCGGAACTGGAAGTGCCCTTCTGGTGTGGAGAGGTGTGGTGCAGCGGCCAGGGCAGCTGACTTCGGAGCACAGGGTTCACGGTTCGATCCCCGGCTCCGGCGGCAGCTCAGCTCAGCACCATGTGACTCTGGGCAATAGCTAACTTAATTTCCACGACGGCCCCCAGCGCCTTGAGACCCGTAAGGGTGAGTAGTTCGCGCTTTACAAATACGGATTTAGATTTAGAACGCTGACCTTTCTTTAGCCCCCTCGGTCAAGGCAATATGCCAGTACCTAGACGTTAAGTCAAACGTGCTGAGTAACTTGGCTGCTCCAAGTCGATCGATGAGCTCATTAGCTCTGGGTATGGGGTGTGTGTCAGTCCTGGTGACTGCATTGAGCCCATGGTAGTCCTCACAGAACCTGACTTCAGGTGTGACACATGGCGGGCAGCCTTGGGAACCAACACCACTGGGCTTGACCTTTGGCTGTTTGAGGGTTCAAAAACCCCTAACACTAGAATCTTGGAGACCTCCTCCTTGATGTTAACTCTCACCTTATCAGATAGCCCGTATATTTTGTTCTTTACAGGTGTGATGTCCCCAGTATCAATTTCATGAGTACACCATGTAGTGAGTCCTGAGGTTAGGGAGAACAAAGAGGCAAACTGCCCCAGCAACTGGCAGCAGTCTCTTTGCTGATCTAGCGTCAGTGTAGGGGAGAGGCTGACACCCTCCAGTGACCCATCCTGCTCCTTGGAAGATAGGACGGGAAGAGGTTTACTTTCCTCTTCTACCCCATGATCAGTGACCAGGAACAGGATAATCTCAGACCTCTCAAAGTGGGGTTTGAAGCGGTTCACATGCAGGACCCTCAAAGGTTTCCTAGGAGTCTTGAGGTCCACCAAGTAGGTGACTTCACTCTTGCCCTCCTTCACCTCATAAGACCCAGACCAATGGTCTTGTAGGGTCCGAGGTTCCACTGGCTCCTTTACCCACACTTTCTGACCATGCTGAAACTCAACCAGAGTGGTATTCTGGTCATGCAATCATTTCATGTCCTCCTGCCCAGCTTCCAGGTTCTCCTGTGTGACCTTCCAGAAGTGGGTTATCTGATTGCGGAACGCCAGCATGTAGCTAACTACATCCTGGGGTGGCGTCTTGGGAGCAAACTCCCAGCTTTCCTTAACAAAACTGACATTTCCTCTCACTGGGTTTCCACATAGAAGTTCAAAAGGGCTGAAGCCAACCCCCTTCTGTGGCACCTCCCTGTAGACGAACAAAAGGCATGGCAGTAGGTTGTCCCACTTACATCTCATGGGTTTGGGTAGACCCATAATTATGCCTTTAATGGTACGGTTGAACCTTTCACCCAACCCATTGGTTTGGAGGCGGTAAGGAGTGGTAAACCTGTAGGTCACCCCACACTCCTTCCATATGGCCTTCATGAAGTTGGGCATGAAGTTAGTTTCTCAGTCAGATACCACCTCCTTGGGGAAACCCACACGAGTAAAGATCTCCATCAGGGCCCTCTTCACGATGGGTGCAGTCACAGTCCTCAGAGGGATAGCTTCCGGGTATCGGGTGGCATTGTCCTCCCTCTAAGACCAGAACAAATCTGTTGCCCATGGCTGTATTGGGATCCAGAAGCCCCAAAATGTTGATGCCAACCCACTCAAAAGGGGTGCTAACAACAGGGAAAGGTTGCAGTGGGACCTTGTACTTCCTCCCTGACTTGCCACTTGCCTGGCAGATAGGACAGGACCTGCAGAATGCATCTCAGGCCTTCGTTATTTGAGGCCAATAGAAGTGAGTGACAAGCCTGTCAAAGGTCTTGTCTTGCCCCAAATGGCCTGCTAGTGGCACATCATGAGCCAGACCCAGTAGGAAGGTCCTGAAGCGCTGGGGTACCACTAACACATGTGTTGTACCAGGCTCAGGATCCTTAGGCTCACTATACAGGAGATCATTCTCCCAGTAGATCAGGTGCTTGCCAGAGACGTCACTAGTTGCCTCTGGCAACTCGGTCTACTGCTGAAGATCCACAAGAGTAGAGCACTCCTTTTGCTCCTTGCAGAACTCTACCCAGGAGGGACCCACTTCCTCCTGCCAGTTGGTCAGCTCAGGCTGGCTCCCCAGTTCAGCCACATCTTCCCCTGAAGGTACAGGGTCATCCCCCTCATGTTCCGTCTCCTCCTGGACAGTTGGAATTTCAGGAGCAGGCTTCCTGCGCCCCTTGCCCATCCTCTTTTTGACAGGTACCTGGGACATTCTTCTAGGCTCCACGACCTTCTGACCACCCTCTCAAGCTGACATGGACCGTGTGGTCAGGCATACCCATTCAGGCAACCCCATCATCTCCAAGTGTGGCCTGAGCTCCACCTCCTTCCAGATGGTGTGCTCCAGGCCATTGCCCAGCAGACAATTCACAGGCATGGACGGACTCACAGCTACCTTCAGCAGTCCTGAGACCCCTCCCCATTCAAATGGAACAGAGACACTGGGTAGTGGCTCTCACAGTTGTCAGCAGCAGCAACTTGGTGGAACATATTAGGGACTACCAGCTTTGTAGACAAGAGATTACACCTGACGGTTGTCATGCTGGCTCCTGTGTCTCTCAGAGCTTCCACCCTCTGCTCATTGATGGGCACCCACTGACTGTACTTTCTAGTATTGTCAGGGACATGGGTTCTCTGTACCATCTCTCCATAAACCAGGCACACTAGGGTCAACTCTACTCTCTCCCCAAAACTAACTGGGGCAATCTCCTTCCCAAGCGATACACTTGCCAGCCCCAGTGACAGCCCACCGATGGGGGGCTGTGCCAGCTTGGGACACTTTGCATCCCCTTTGCAGTGTACTTCTTGCTGACACTCATAATACTTCACGGGAGCCTTCCCTGCAGACTTATTCTCAGGGAACCATTTCTTTTTTTATCAGCAGGGGGAATGGAACTCCGACCCACGGAACTAGTTTGGTGTCCTTTAGAGAACTCCCAGTTCTTTTTGTCCCCCCCTTCTTCTGGTGAGGACCCTGCTCACCCTTGTGGGGATCCCCCCCAGATACCTTACTGTGGACCCTGTTGCTGACCCAGCAGTCCGCCTCCTTAGCGAGCTCTCTGGGGTCAGTGAGCTTACTATCAACAAGGTGTTGGCGCAGATCTGGAAAGCAAAGACAGAACATATGCTCTGTTGCAAACAAATTATACAGTCTCTGGTAATATTTTACCTCACTGCCCTTCATCCAATCATCCAGTGCCTTGCGCAAGGAATCCACACAATCTACCCAGGTCTGTTGGGAAAGCTTCTGGCTATGCCTGAATTTTTGTCTATATTTGTCAGGGGTTTAACCAAACCTCCTGATTAGGGCCTCCTTCGTATGGGCATACCTCATCCTGTCACTCTCTTCTAGGGCCAGTAGAGTGTCCCTCCCCTCACTAGGATTATGTCTCAAATCTGCTTCAGGGACCTTGTGCATTTGGAGTGCAATGTCATAGACCTCAAACCATCTGTCTATGTCATCTTTTACCACAAAATCACCCCCCAGTCAGAGGGGACAGAAGAATTGCTGCCACCATCACTGCAGGACTTCACCTGTCTGGCCTTAAGGTCCAGCTCTCTCATGCTCAGATCCTGAGCCAACATCATTTTTTTCTCCTCCAAGGCCAACTTTTGTTTTTACTTCTCCTCCTCTATGGCCAGTTGCTTTTGTTTTTCCTCAAATTTGAGATTGTCCAGCTCCAATCTTAACTATCTCTCTCCCTCCTGTTCTCCAGCTCCTCTGGGGACAGGGCTCTGGCACAATGCTTTCTGCCCTGGAGGGAATCACCACTCCTGAATGAAAGTTGCATTCCTCCTCCACAGACAGCAGCCCAAGGCCTCCTGTTTGTCCCTGGTCCAAATCCTCCTCCTCATCAAGCTCTTCCTCAGCCTCATCTTCCTCTGGTGTCTCATTCAATGCAGTGTTGCAGTGTTGGAATGGGTAAATACAATGTCAATGAGTACCATGATATGTGAAGGTCTGACAATGGCAATACCAATAAATGTGATGCTAATGTATGCCACAACCTGTGCCTGTATGACAATGTCAATGCTCATAAATACAATGTCAGTGTTTGTCATAATCTATGCCTGCACAACAGCTACAATACCGGCAGTAGCAATGTCTATGTATGCCATAATGCATGTGCCAATGACAATGTTATTACCAGTAAAAGTGATGTCAATGTACGTCATGATCTAGCCATGCATAACTATGTCAATATCACTAAAAACAATACCAATTAATGCTATGACAACTGTACATGAACTATTGAGAATGTCGATGAAAATGACACCAGTGACTGCCATATTATTTTCAGGAGTTCCAGTGGATGCACTCCATTGCTGTTGGATTTACCCAAGGTGACCTCCCCATCAATCCTGAGTCAGAGATATGTGGTCTGACTCACACCCATGCCTATCAAATAACAGGTCAGAGGTGGGGCCTCTCTTAACCCAAAGATAAATGCACTCTCAGGGAATACCTTGATCGATCCCACAGTTAGATAGTTGCACCACAAACAGGTCCACGGCAATTAGCCCCAATAAAACACATTTGGTCAAAGGCTCGCGTTCCCCAAATATACCACAAAGCTAGATACCACACGTAGATAGGAACACTCAGCCAATCGGGACATGACATGCACACCACACATAGTCATCACACGTTCCTCATGCCGGACATCTCGACACATACACACTGGCCCACAATAGCTCTCCCCGAGGTCGCGAGCCATCTATGTCCTTATCAGATGACCCAACTTGTTAATTTATGACTGAGATGTTTTTCAAGAATGCAGAAATCGTTTATTGTACTTCGCAAGATGTGTATAAAGCCAGTCAAAACTTTGTACACCAAGAGACTTTCCTCAGATGTATTCTGTTGAAACTTTCCCAGCTGCTGTGTTTAATTAAACCAACTTGTCCCTGTTTTGTCAAACACTTCTTATTTTTTCATTTCTTTGAGGAAAATTCATAAATACGAGCAACAGCAGCATGGGCTTCAGACTGTCTTTAGAAGTCAATAGCGCTAAAAGGTTACTTGAGGCCGTGCAGGGTAGATCCAAAGTGCAGGCCGACCGCGATTCAGGGCAGGCTGGCTACAGGACCCATTAGGTGCACGCTCAAAAATCACCTAGGACGTGCAAGCTTCTACAATGGAGACTCTTTGCGTCAGTTCAGACTCACTCAGTTGGGTCGATGCGTCAAAGTCGAGGCTGGCAGTCGGGTCCTGCTTCGTCGTCGAACCCTTACAATGCAGGTGCTACATTATCGTTGAGCCTTGCAGGGCTGTTTTCAGATCGGAACTGTGTCGGCGTTGAACCTCGCAGTCGAGACCAGCGTTGTTGTCTAGCCACACAGGGAAGTCCTTGGATCAACATTGCGTTGGAGGGCACTGCGTTGGTTCAGATCGACACAAAGTCATCACTGAGTCGATTTGTAAGCAAAATCAGCTGCAGTGCTGAAGCCTAGGCCTGGATTTCCACCTCAGAGAAGGGAGAACTCACAGATGGCAGAATCCAGCAGCAGAAGCAGAGTTAAAGGAAGTCTTTGATGCCCCTGAAACACAGTAGCGGCCCGTGGTGGGAGTGCTGCCGGGTGGTGACGTGGGGCGGGGGAGGGGCAGGGTGGGGGGTAGTAAACTACGGAATACGGCCGAATAGAGGTAAGTAGACATATAAATAAATAAAATGAATTTCGTTGCGCGCGCTGCATCGCCAAATGCGATGCAGCGCGCACAACGGAATTCGTTTTATTTATTTATTATGTTTACTTACCTCTATTCGGCCGTATTCCGTAGTTTACTACCCCCACCCTATCCCTCCCCCACCCAACACTCCCCCGCCCCACGTCACCGCCCGGCAGCACTCCCACCACGGGCCGCTACTGCTGAAACGTCAAGAACAGGGGGCAAGCCAGCAAGCCATTGGAGAAACGTGGGTTCAAGGATGTAGAGAGTAGGTCTAGTCCTTCTCGTTTCCAGGCAAGAAGCAGCAGGCAGCAGGCCAACACATCAAAGCAGTTAGCAAAGTGGCAGTCACTCCGGTAGAACAGCAGGTCTTCTTCAAGGCAGAATGTCCTTTGTTCCAGCACAGTTCTGAATTGGTGGTTGCAGGGGTCCAGTACGTATACCCAGTTGTGCCTTTGAAGTGGGGGAGACTTCAATAAGGCTTTTGAAGAACACAAGGACTCTGCCTTTCCTGCCCTGGCTCCAGTCTCACTACAGCGGGGTATGCAGCTCTTTGTGTAGGGACAGGCACAGCCCTATTCAGGTGCAAGTGGCAGCTCCTCCCTCCCAATCTACCTCAAAGAAGGCCCTTCAGCCTGGTGATGGGCCATTAGGATGCAAATGTCTCTCCCCAGCTCCCTTTATGTGTGACTGTCTAGAGGGAATGCACAAAGCCTAACTTTCACACAATCCAGACATGTATTCAGAGACAGGCAAAGGCACAGAATAGCTAAAGTAAGAAAATGCCAACTTTCTAAAAGTGTCATTTTCAGACTTACAATTAAAAATCTCTATTTTAAATTGTGAGTCCAGCGACATCACATTCCAATTCTCTATCTTTTCACAATTAGAAATTATACTTAAAAGATGTTTTAAGGCAATCTCAATGTTAACCTATGGCAGAGATAGGCCTTGCAGTAGTGAAAAAATAATTTAGCATGTCCTCACTACCAGGACATTGAAAACTCAAACGTACATGTCCTACCTTTTAAACACACTACTCTCTGCCCATAGGGCTGCATTGGGCCTACTTTGGGGTGACCTATATATAATAAAAGGGAAGGTTTGGGCCTGGCAAGTATGTCAACTTGCCAGGTCGAAATGGCAGTTTAAAATGCACACACAGGTTCTGCAGTGGCAGGCCTGAGTCATGTTTAAAGGGCTACTGAAGTGGCTGGCACAGTCAGTGCTGGAGGCCCAGTAGAAGCATTTAATTTAAAGCCTGTGGGCACATATAGTGCACTTTACTAGGGACTTACTAGTAAATTAAATATGATAATTGTAGATAAGCCAATGCTACCATGTTTTTGTGTACAGAGCATATGCGCGTTCACACTGGTTAGCTGTGGTAAAGTGCCAGAAATCTTAAAGCCAGCAAAAATGAATTCAGCAAACGAGTAAGAGGAGGACAGAAGGCAAAAAGTCTGGGGAAACCACGCCAAGGATGCCTGGTCTAACACGCGTCCCTCCCCCAGCTAAAGGTGGGGAGAGCTACCCAACCCTTGGGAGTTCTCTTCACTAAGGCAGAAGAACCTGGAGAAACTATCAGGTCAGAAGTTAAAAGGTCTGTGGAAACTATGCAAAGGATGCCAGGTCTAACATTCCTTAACGTCAAAGGTGCTCCTTGAAAAATATGTTATAACATTTTAACTTGCCATTAAAAAACGTTTCCAGTGATTTTTTTTTCAATATTATGCTTCATACTGTTTATGGCATGTCCAGACACATGGGAGATGGTGCACTGCCTGCAGGCCAAGCACACGTCGAACCTGAGCAGTGTGGCACTCAACTTTAACTGTGCAAGCTTTTGATGGCTGCCATAGTTACAGTCAGGTACGGTCAGTGGCTGCTCCCCCAAGTATTGTACACCACTTCTTTCACTATTTTAAGGATGCAGGCATCAGTGCCTGGTATCCTTTAATGGTCATCACAATATTTTTTATTGGCTACCTGCCAATCAGATTGTTCAGTAAATCCTGCATTGCACTAAGGGAGACATGCTCCATCTTCCAATGGGGCTTGTTAATTTTTCAAATTAATTATCCTTGGTGGATTTAAGGATCCAGATTGAGAAGAATTTAAAAATTAATAGTCAAGAAATACAATATTCTCTCTCTCATTAACCCTTTGAAATTATCTGAAAAATAATTATTTTATTTATTTTATTTGGGGAGTTTTATAAAGTGCAAATGTGACCCTTCAGGGCATCAGAGCGCTGTACAGATAGCAGTCCAGTCATACATTCATGGAAAGACAATAAACAGTCGATAAGAAATAAGCAAAGCGCAATACAAATACAGATAGAATATATCCCTCAGCCTGGCAGCCCAAGATCCGTGGTTGTTCACAGGAAAATAGACAAGCTGAAAGACTTCAGGACTAGTAATGAAGGGATGAATGGATTTACACTAAAGAAAGCAAAGACGCTCCTCTAAATAAAGTTCTAGTTTGGTCACCATTCGGCATTTTGATCTGTAACACAGAAAACAATTTCAAAGTGGGAAACACTCCCCTTTTCACTACCTCAGATAGATTTGCACAAAAACTGACATGGCAAAAACTAAGCAGGTTTTTACTATTTGATATGAAACTTTTGTGCAGATTTATCAAATGACTTTGAGGTTATAAGCAAAGTAAAAGTTACTTTTCATTGGAAATTAAGGCCTATCAATGACTACCAAGTCGCTATTGCTGACTGTGTAGCATATATTATTTCCATTGTTGAGAGGCATTATGATCCACTCAAGCAAAATCTTGAGAGGGCAATGCTGTACTTCCCTTCCATCAGCAATATTTAATAAACAGCTGTGAAAAAGTGGATTATTAATTGGGATGGATGATAGTCCACCGCAAGTAGTAATATCACTGTTGTTGTGGGGTCCAGTGAAGGTTTCAGTAATTTAAGCCTGAGCTCGCCCCCAGGTAGCTATGGCACAGAGCAGATGAACTTAACTTAAGAAAATGTATAAAATTTATGATAGCCATTGAACAAAATCTCAATGAAGCCTTTCTCTTTTGGTGAAAAAGCTCAGAGCCGGAGTAATTAAAAATTCATGCCCAAAGAAGTTCCTAAGCTGGCCATATACTTTTGGTACCTTTGTCTGATGAAGATTTCTATGTTCAGACTTAGTCACTTTATTGGAGCTGCAGGCAGTAGCAGGGCTCCTCGAGGGCAGATACTTTATCCTTGATGTCCTGCTGAAATGGATTTGGCGCTACGGAAACCACTGAGTGGGAGCGACTTGAGTCTTTGGCCCAGCGGCAAAGCACCTTCATCAGATCGACATGGCAGTTTTGTTCTAGCATTCTGAAGGTCTTTGAAGCCAAAAAGTTTCTAAGGCCAAGGCTTTTCAAGATGTTAGGAGGAGGTCACTTTGATACAGCAAAGGGTTTCAGGAGCTCAGTTTAAGACTCACTTTAGTAGAAGCCACCAGCAGGTGCCAAGACAGATGCAGTTGGAACTGGTCAACTGGGCTCTCCAAGAACAGGGCTTCTAGCACCTTTCTGTGTTTCTGTAGCATAAGAGGATATCAGCCACCTGACCCTTGGAGTCCACTTCTTTGTCCTGAGTACAAGCGGGAGCAGCTGCAGCCTTTCAGGTCTCCTCACAGATCTCAGCTGCAGGCTCAGTCCTTCTTCTATCTTCCACAGATCCAGTAGTGTTCGGAGGAGGGTACTGTGGGTGTCACATGTATGCCTGGCACCAGCCTGTCGATGGGGGGTGACTCTTAGGCCCTTGCTAATTAATAGGTAAAAAGATCCCAGTGGCAACCCTACCCCTTTTTGCAGTAGTTTCTGTGTGCCCTACTGCAAGAAATCCCAGTGCCTAAACCAGTATGGTGAAATCCTTCTACCCTTTTGCAGAGCCAGTCTGCCCACCCCAGAGGTGTGGCCTGGGAAATGAGCATCCTTTCTCTGTAGCAGTTCTGAGAGTATCTACAGGGATAGGCGCCTGTCTGTTTGGGGTGGAGGGGGAGCAAAAGAAGGACTACGCCCAAGTGCTATCTTACATTTGCCTGTGACAGGGTAGCCTGTCTCTTTGAAGTTAATCATGCTCTTGGGCACAACTCGCATTGTTATTCTTCCAGAGAAACGCTACACCACCCCTTACCCAAGGGCTTTGTCTCAGCTCTGGGAGCAACTTCAGACCTCATCAAGGGAGCTATTCAGCTGCTGGATGACAGTTGGGCTCTTGCAAATGGGCATCCAAAATTTGTAGGCAGGTTTATTCATTAAAATCCAACTTTAACAGTGAATTGGGCTTCTAATAAATATTTTAAAAAGTCCAAAGTTGGAATTGGTAGCTGCTTCCTAGCTGGATGTAAAATTAAATTTACTATTGTATCTCAATGCATTCTTATGCAGCAGCTAACTCTGCTACAGTGGAAATAGCCTTTGAGGCCTTTTCACTGTAAGGCCATTTTCAACATAAAGGGGCATATTTATGAGATTGTCATGCTGTGCAACACGGCAAGTAACCTTGCTGCGCTGCAGTGTGTGACAAGGAAAGGGCAGGAATGTGCCATGCTTAAGGCATTACAGCACATTCCTGCCTTTTCCCCTGCACTGATGCCCTTTTGGCTGCCTAGTGCTTATGCAGACACCCTTGTACCATGGTGCAAGGGTGACTGTGTTGCATGCAGGATTGTTTTTGTGCACTAAGGGGCACCTTCCAGCACTAAAACAATCCTGAGGGGCAAATTCCTCCTTTTATGTGTGCTGCAGAATGCAGCTTACATAGAAAGAGGAAGCAACAAGGAGAAATAAAGATATTTCTTCTTGTTTCGCCTCTCCTGAGAAATGTGTATCTTTTTGGCATATTCCCAGGTTTACTAGTTTTGGTAAATCTTAACCCTGGGCGGAGTTCGCGGAGTTGCACTATGCGGAACACCGCGAAGTGCAAAAAAAACTCCGCCGCACTACGCGGAGCTCCGCGAGCGGCGGAGTACGGTAGAACAATGCTGATCGCGGTGATTGCACAGTGCCGGATGCTTGTCCACACTGTGCAATGATTGCGAACGGCACCATGCACAGTGCAAGCGGTCCCTGCTTTCCTTTTCTGCTGCTCGAGTAGATTTTTACTCGAGCGGCAGCTTTCTCAACGCGAACGGGCAGTTTCTCAACGCGAGCTGTCGCGAGCATATGCGACCACTCGCAATGAGAAACCTGACCCCCCCGCGTTGAGAAATCTCGCCAGGATGTTGATTTTCCACGCTCGCGCTCGCCAACTTGATGTTGACGATCGCGAACGAGGAAAAATCTCGCCGGGAGGTTAATTTTCCTCGCTCGCGGTCGCCAACTTGACGTTGACGAACGCGAGCGAGGAAAAAAACTCTGCTCCGCAACGCGAAGCGGAGTTTTTCGGAACTCCGCGATCTCCGCGTAACGCGGAGTGCAGAAAACTCCGCAAAGTCCGCGAGCGGAGCGGAGTTCACCGCCCAGGGTTAGTAAATCTGGGAATGCGTCAAAACCATGGGAGTTACGTGGGAACACCCATGCAAAGCCCATGGAATGCCTTCCTAGGGCAGAGTAAGCCAATTCAAAGTGGCCTTCCATGGCTTCATAAATCTGATTTAAGGTTTGTTTTGAGTATGTACCAAATTGCGTGTTGCAAACAAGACGCAAACCGGCTCATAAATATGCCCCTCCACATTTACATCTCCTACTTTTACATATCCATGTACAAATAGGTGACTCCAATTCACTCACATGAGACACAATTCGTCCTAGCGGTAGAAGAGAGCAGAAGTGCACAATGGGGTGTTATTTTTTCAAGCAGTTCTTTTAGTGGTCATTCACTTATGGTAAATCTTGCTTGTAGAGATCATGTTTCGATCGACTAGAAGTTCTTCAGGGCTTCAGGGCTACAAATATACATAAGCCCCTGCCTAGGACTTATAATGCCTCCTTAAATGTGTCTTAATAATATTTAAGATAACGGTTTATGCCTGTCAAAAGGGGTTATTTAGACAGATTGAGTTTGCAGTTTGAAAACTGCACAGCCAGTCTACAATGGTAGGCCTACAGACATGTTTGCACTCACAATGTAGTGGTGGCACAATGAGAGCTGCAAGTGACTAGTGACATTGAATTACTGGCCGTGCGTACACCCTGTACAATATACTAAGGACTTTTTATTTTTGTTTGAATAGCATCACATATCAATATATATATACAATTAATACTATGCAAGTGACATAAGATACCTATTAAAATAGAAAAAAAAGTCCCTTCAGGGCAACTTATCGAAAAGTGAATATACAGACACTCATACGAGTATAAAAAAGTGCACAGACAATCATTAAAATGTAGATTAGGACAGTCGATCCATTAAAAATTACAACGATCAAATGCATGATAGCAATAGAGTGCTGTTGTGCCTCATTAAATCTCTACTTACACAATTGCTTCATTCATTCAATGATTACAATTATATACAGTCCACGTGCAATAGCAGCAATGAACATAAAATCAAGCTTTCTCAAACCAGTTCAATCATAAGTACCAGTAATTAGAACTAGGCATCCCTACGCCCCTTGTTTCTCAATGAACAGATAGAGGAATTACAGTACCATATAATAGTAGACATGCCATGCCTCCCTATCCATGTTTAGAAACTTGGGAATCATCTGCATCTGCAATGTTGCCCTCAAGAAATCACCGGTCGCAATGCTTCCGGGTTAGGGCCCCCCTTCTCCATTAAATCCAAAAACTGCCATGAAGCATTAAATCTCTTTAAGGGCCAGATGTACGACCGTTTTTTGTAGTCGCAAAGGGGTTTTGCGACCGCAAAAACGTGTGGCCCATGTACCAACACTATTTTGTAAGTCGCTAATCGATAGGCGACTCGCAAAATAGGGTTAGTGACTTGCTATTAGGAAGGGGCGTTCCAAGGGCGTCCCTTCCAAATAGTGACTCCAAAACCAATGTATGAATGTTTTGCAACCGCAATTGCGGTCGCAAAACACTCGCAGTTTACCATCCTTCTCAGAAGGGTGGCAAGGCACTCGCAAACGGGTCCCCAACCCCTTTGGGAATGCATGTGCAATTATTTTTTAAGGGCAGGCAGTGGTCCCAGGGACCACTGCCTGCCCTTAAAAAATGAAACTTAAAAGTTTCATTTTTATTTTTTAAATGCATCCCGTTTTCCTTTAAGGAAAATGGGCTGCATTGGAAAAAAAAACCTGCTTTATTTAAAAGCAGTCCCAGACATGATGGTCTGCTGACCCCAGCAGGGCACCATCTCTGGGAGTGCTAGCCATTCCCAATGGGGTCGCAAATTGCGACTGCCTCATTAATATTCATGAGGCATGCAATTTGCGACCCCATTGGGAATTGCAAACAGTGTCTCAGACACTGCTGTACATAGCATTTTGTGACTCGCAAATTGCAACTCGCAATTTGTCGCAATTTACAAGTCGCAAAATGCTATGGTCGTACATCTGGCCCTAAGTCCCTCCACCCGTCTTGCATACGCCTCCTCAAACTTTTTTGTTCTAAGCCTTTTATTGAACGAATCTTGGTATGTTGGAACCCTGGATGTTTTCCACTTCTGTAAAATCAATGAGCGAGCAATTAAAGTTATCAATATAAACAACTGTCCCCATTTCCCAATGCTAGAGCCCTGGCTTTTTTTCAGGAACCTGAAGAGTGTCAAACAAGCTTCCGGGTCTATATTAACCTGGGGACCCAGACTAAGAGTGGAGAAAACCTTTTCTCAAAACCGTCCTAACATTTGGCAAGCATAGAAAATATGAAGCCAGGCCCCCATACCCTGTTGCTGATATCGAAAGCAACAATCCTCAACAGCAGGGTACATTCTATTAAGGGCTACTGGAGTATAATAAGCAATCCACCGGAACAGGAAAGACATCCTCTTAAAATGTGCCACTCTTAAAGCCTTATGGACCGAAATAGTCTGCCAGTCCTTCTCTAAGAGGCTACATTGTCTAAACAGCTTAGGGGGCATATTAACAAGGTGCGGCGATAATATTATCGCCTCTTTAGAGCCCGTTTTCGGGCGAAAAGCGGCGATAATATTATCGCATTATCAACAAGGACACGCTAGCGCGTGTATCCTTGCATTAGCGCCCCTTGTCAGCACGCCTCCCATCGCATCGCTAATGAGATGCAAAGGAGGCGTGCCTGACCAGACTCCCTTGGGTAAATATCGCTAACCCAGCTTCCTCATATTAACAACGAGGGTTAGCGATATTTAAAATCACGTTAAGTATGCCTTAACGCAGGAATTTAACGTCTGTTAAATTCCTGACTAAGGCATACCTAACATGGGGGATGGATTGTGTGGCTAAGACCACAGGCCCTATCACCAAGGATATCGCCGTTTTCCATGGAACATCGCTGGAAAACCAGCGATGTTCCATGGAAAACATCGCTATCACTGGAATAATTATCGCCATTGCGCTATGCGTTGTTAATACAGCGCTAGCATGGCGATAATTATCTGCGATAGCCGGCGATAAAATTCCTCACGCTAAGAGCGGCCAGCGATAATTAGCGCTGCCGCTTGTTGATATGCCCCTTAATTCTTTCTAAAAAGCTTATCACATGTTGCCTGAGCCCCTGATCATGTAATAACCTGTACCAATTTCAATTCCCTGGATCATAGACCTTAAAAGCGAGCGTATAGTGGGGTGGATGTCTTGACTAGATTCCTGGCAATGTTTCCTCAAAAAAGAGGATGATCTGCTGGAAGCCCAAGAAGAAAAGCTTACAGCGATCACCACACCAAGCATGCAGTTCTTGCCATATACTGCATTTACCCCTGAACAAAAAGTGCCCTAACTCCTTAAAACCACAAGTGTTCCAGAACCTTATCTGAGTATGTGGTATTGTCAGGCCATAATACTTATACTTCTGTAATGTAATGTCTGTACATGGGGTAGCGCAAGCCCTCCCTGACTAGTGTCTAATTGAAGTAAGGGTAGTTTTTCCCTAGGAGCCTTTATGTTTCAGACAAAATGCCTAATAAGCGCTTCCAGTTCCATAAAATAGCTCTTATTAACTTTTTTAGAACATTCGGAAAAAAAAAGAAGCAAAGGCAAAATAGGCATTTTAATAGGAGATACTCTGTGACTAATGTAAGGAGAAGGAGTGCCCATCCATCCAATAACCCCTTAATTTTCTTCAGCATTGCTACATTGTTCTATTGATAACGCTGGGAGTAGCTATTTTTTACAAAGACCCCCAAATAATGTATCAGGCTTTGGGAGCAGGCCTGCTGCTGGAAAGAAATGGGGAGATTGCTAACTGAAGTATTGAAAAGGTACACCTTAATTTTATTCTGATTCATTTTATAACCCCCAATCCTTTTAAACTGTTCAAACTCATCCAACACCCTCTGGACAATCTCCTTTTCAGGCCTCAGATATAGGATAATATCATCAGCAAACATTTTTAGTTTAGCCATACCCGTTACGAGGGCCTCAATCCCCTCATTATCCAAAATTGTGACAGCCAAGGGCTCTATTTAAGAAGTAAATGAAATTGGGGACAGAGGACTTCCCTGACGTGTTCCCCTATTTATATCTACTACCCCCACAAGGTTGGAGTTCGCACAAACCTTCGCTTGTGCCCCTTGATATAAATTCTGCAGTATTAAAATGAATTGAGCAGGATAGCTGAACTTCTCAAGGAATCCCAATTAACCAGGTCAAATGCTTTCTCTGCATCAACCATTATTACTGCAGCTTGAATTTGGTTAGCAGAGAAATAATCCAGCGCATGAATTAAACAGCCTGTATTAGCAGATATCACATGACTCGCCACAAACCCCATCTGATCTATATGTACTAATATCTGGGCTGCCGGAATGATACGGATAGCCCATTTTTCATTAGTAGCTTATAATTTGCATTCAATACGCTGATTGGTAAGTACGAATTGACATCCTTGGAATTCTTATCTTTCTATAAGAAACTAATAATTGTGGACTCCTTGAAGGACAAGGGAAAGTCCCCACCCTTTTAATAAAGATGAAAAAATCTGTCAAAAAGATATAAGCTCACTTGCAAATGTTCAAAACAACTCAGCCGGGAACCCGTCATTGCATGCCTTCCCACAAGGTATTGTGGCAAGAGCTTCCTGCACCTCTGCCGCTGATATATTAAAGGTCATTTTTTCTACCTGTGAATGTGCTAACCGAGGCAGCATGATGGATTGATAATATTGAAATATGCTAGCCTGAAGGATTGAATATTTAGTTTCATACAAGGTCTAATAATGCTGAGGAAGAGTTTGGGACACTTCAGCCTTCTCTAATACTAATTCTCCAATAACCGGCTTCTTTAGCTCCATTACAAATTAGGCATCCCGCTTAACCTATGTCGACCACGCAAGCAATGTCCTAATCAGCTGACTCTCTTCATATACACGTTACTGAAATGCCCTGGAGCTGTTAATTTCCTTCATAATAAAAAAATCCATTACATTTTGCTTGTCTTTTTCAAGATGGTTCTCTAACGGAAGCTGTAAATCCTGAGGCCTATTCTGGGCCTGAAGGGCAATATCAACAGCCGATGGCAGCTCAACTATCCGATCTGCACGCGCTTTAGATTGCTGAGCCTTATATGCAATAATCTCCCAGCTGTCCAGCCGCCCACAAACTACTTAATGGTGGCTGCTGTGCGGTGAAGGTGCAGTTCACTGACCATTTAGTGGACTGCCTCCTTCCCTTGCACAGCTTCGCCTGGTAGCTGCGGCCCCCGTTGCTGCTGCTGACCCTCTGGTCAGGAGTTCGAGTCCCTGGTGGTCTAGTAGTAGAGCGTCACTGCTCTGCTACTGGGCTGCCCTCTGTCCCTCTTTTTATGCTTTTTCCTGCCTTTTGCTGCCTTTTCTTCTGCCTTTTTTCTGCCCTTACTGATTCTTTTCTGTCCCCTTTGCATTTTTCTTTTTCTTCCCCGCTCCTGCCCCTGTGATCTCTCGCGGCCCTACCCCCCTTCAGTGTCTCTTCCTGCTCCCGTGTTTCCCGTCTCCCAGCTGTCCAGCCCCCCGCATACTACTTAATAGCAGCCGCTGTGCGGTGAAGGTGCAGTTCACTGACCTTTTAGTGGACTGCACCCTTCCCTTGCACAGCTCCGCCTGGTAGCTGCGGCCCCCGTTGCTGCTGCTGACCCTCTGGACAGGAGTTTGAGTCCCTGGTGGTCTAGTGGTAGAGCGTTACTGTTCTGCTGCTGGGCTGCCCTCGGTCCCTCTATTTCTGTCCCTTTGCATTTTTCTTTGTCTTCGCTGCTCCTGCCCCTGTGATCCACGCTGCCCCACCCCCTCCAGCTACACTTCACCCTCGCACGTTTCCCGCCTTCCAGCTGTCCAGCGCGACGGACCCTGGTCCTCTGACCTTCTACTGATACGAAGCCAGCATCCTCCTCGCCCTCAACAAGCAGTGCCACACCACCTTGCATCACAGAGGGACACCCAAGGACCCTTCTGCTGTCAAAATTGCAGCTACACCCTCGCACATCTCCACACTCCAGCTCCTCTTGCCACCCAGATGACCAACAGCGCACCCGACCTGCTCAGCTGCATCCTCCTCAACATGTGCTCCGTCCACAAACATGTCACAGAAATCTGGGGCCTCCTCGACTTCATCTCTCCAGACATCACCTTCCTCACGGAAACCTGGACCAACCCCAGCTCTGGCTCGGACATCGCCACTGGCAACCCCGAAGCTACAAAATCACCCACAAGGACCGCACCCACTGACCAGGAGGAGGCATCACCATCGTACACAAGAACACCCTTTGCCTGACCACCCACTAGGACGACTCAATGACAACCATGGAACCCCTCCACTTCCACTTCCAGATCCAGACCAACCCCAACACCACCCTCTGCAGCACCCTCCTCTACAGGCCTCCCAGGCCCCGCCCGCCCCTCACTGATGCCATCGTCGACATCATCGCACCCAAGGCTCTTGCAGCCACCGACTACATCCTTCTCGCGACCTAAACTTCCACCTGGACACCCCAGTGACCAGAACATCGTATACCTTCTGGAGAACCTCGCCAACATCGGACTCCAGCAGCTAGTCACTGCTTAGACCCACGCAGCAGGACACATGCTCAACCCCGTCTTCTCCGCCAGCAGAAACATCACCTACAGCAACAGCACAGAACTCCTCTGGACCGACCACCACTGAGTAAAATTCGCCTTCAACTCTCCCGCAGTGCACCACTGCCCTCACCACCTCCCCCATCGTAGCTGGAACAAAGCCACTGTAAAACATCTCACCACCCTTCTCAGCACTACCACTCTGCCAACATCAGTAGACGCCAACACCTCAGCTCGAAACCTCCACCAATGGATCTCCAACTGCACCAACACTCTGGCTCCCCTCAAGAAGGCTCCTGGCAAGCAACACTTCAAGAAAGCCAACTGGTTCACTCCCGTCCTCCACGATTCCAGTCGCACCTGCAGACGACTCTGGAAGAGCTGGAGGAACAAAAAAAAAACAGAAACCCACGCAACCTTCAGAACCACAGTCACCGCACACTACCTCTTCTTCAAAGCCACAAAGAAAACAGCCCTCCAAGACAGAATTTACGACAATGCACACAACAGCAAAGAACTCTTTGCCATCGTCAAGGAGTTCGCCAGTCCCAACAGCGAGACCACAGACGTCCCACATTCCCAAGACCTCTATGACAAAGTCTGCCCTTCTTCCACCACAAGATCAGGCAGATCTATGACAGTGTTGATACCCAAAACCCTCCCACCATGCCCAACACCACCGCACCCAATCACTCCGCACCCCAAAAGATCCTGCTCAACTGGGCACCGCTCACCACAGATGACACACTAAAGACCGTGAAGAGCATTTACTCCGGAGCCCCCTCGGACCCTTCCCCACACCACATCATCCATAGAGCAGCCACCTCCATAGCCCCCGAGCTTCGCTGCACTATCAACTGCTCCGTAAAGATCGCCACCTTCCACGAAAACTGCTAACATGCCCAGATCAACCCCCTGCTGAAGAAACTGTAACCAACACCAACAGACCTTCGGAACTTCAGACCCATCTCCCTGCTCCCCTTCCCTTCTTTGAGTTCATTAAAGTGAACCACATCCTGGACATCCCCCAATCCGGCTTCCAAAGCAATCACAGCACTGAGACTGCACTCCTCACTGCCACCGATGACATCCATGCCCTCCTCGACCTGGGCAAAACTGCAGCCCTTATCCTGCTGGACCGCTTGGCCACCTTTGATACAGTCTCACACCGCACCCTAATCACGAGACTCCACGGCAGCGGCATCTGCGACAAGGCCCTGGACTGGATCCTCTCCGGCCAAACACAGTGAGTCAGACTACCTACGTTCCTCTCAGAACCCACAGAGATCAGCTGCGGAGTGCCCATGGCTCACCCCTGAGCCCCACCCTCTTCAACATCTACATGGCTCTCCTTACCGCCATCATCCAGAACCACAGACTCAACATCGTCTCCTATGCCGACAACACCCAGCTTATCCTCTCCCTCACCAATGATCCCACAACCGCCAGAAACAACTTCCACAATGGGATGAAGGCTGTTGCCTCCTGGATGAAAGCCAGCTGCCTCAAACTCAACTCAGACAAAACTGAAGTACTCATCCTGGGACCCACCCCCTCTGCCTGGGAATGACTCCTGGTGGCCCGCTGCACTGGGAACTTCCCCCATCCCCACAGACCACGCTCACAACCTAAGCATCATACTGGACTCCTCGCTCACAATGAACCACCAGATCAGCGCTGTATCCTCATCATGCTTCCACACACTGTGCCTGTTTCAAAAGACTTTCAGGTGGATTCCCACAGAAGCCAGAAAGATGGTCACCCACGCACTCATCACCAGCAGACTCGACTACGGCAACACACTCTACGCCAGCATCACCCAGAAACTCCTCAGGAAACTAAAGAATATTCAAAACACTGCAGCCAGACTAGTCTTCAACATCCCTCGCTGCAGCCACATCACCGAATGAATGAAAAAATATTTGTAGAGCGCATAGCTACCCTAAGGCATCCCAGCACTAATAGCAGCAGCAGACAGAGAAGACAGGTTACCGAACACCTTCAAAAACTCCACTGGCTCCCAGTCAACAAAAGAATCACCTTCAAGCTCCTCACACATGCCTACAAAGCCCTCCACGACGCAGGACCTGCATATCTGAACTACCGCTTCTCATTCCACATACCCACCAGACACCTCCGCTCTGTCCAGCTGCCCCTGGCCACCATCCCATGGATCCTCAAGACCAGAACTGGAGGAAACTCCTTTTCCTACCTTGCCGCCAAAACTTGCAACACCCTACCCCTCCACCCCAGGCAATCCCCGTCGCTGACCCAATTCAGGAAGGATCTAAAGATCTGGCTCTTCGACTGAACCCCTGTGCCCAGACAGATCAGCAGCCCTCCTCCCCCCACAGCGCCGTGAGACCCTCGCGGGTGAGTAGTTGCGTTTTACAAACCCCTGATTGATTGGTTGAATCTGCCCCCAAGCTGTAGCTTTGAAGGCTTCCCACACTGAAAATAGTGATGCCATACCCCTATTTAAACTAAAGAAATCCTGAATAAATGTTCTCATTTCTATAAGTCACTCTTGGTTAGAAAGAAGGTGTCGGTCCAGCTGCTACCTAAGCCTTTCTCCTTTAATTGTATCGAACTGTATTATAATGGTGACAGCAAATGGTTTGAAAATGAGTTAGCCCAAATTCTGAGCCCACTCATTTTATAGAAAGAGAAATGTTTAAAAAATCAATACAGGAAGCGGTATGAAAACGATGCGAGAAGCAGGTATGTTGTAACATGCCATGATGGTCACTACACCATGGGTCAATCAATTGGAAATCTTGCTTCAGCGCATAAACTACTTTTTTAGTTTGGAGCTTCAATTGTTTTTTAGTTTTATTCGATGTATCCAATGCCAAATCCTGGATATTATTACAATCACCCACTAAGATTATTGGCCCTAATCCCCCCATTGAAATATTATAAATCTGTAATAGTGAGTCTACTTCATCAAAAACTGGGGCATACTAATTGACCACATTTAGAGGGTTTCCATTAGCACAAACTTTCAGTCATATCCACCTTCCATGGTGATCTCTAATTACATCAGTTGCCAGCCAATCCAGCCCCCTACCTAATAAAACTGCAATCGCCCCTTACGGCCAGCCCGGCTGAAGCAAAATAAGCATGTGGATACAGCTTTGAAATAAAAAGATCCGGGAAGTTGTTGTTAAGATGGTCCTCGTGTAAAATAAGATTTCTGGGGAAAACAAGGTCAACCATCTAATCAACCACCTATATTTCCACTCGTCAGCCGTTAACATTGCACAAGATAAATCTAACTTTAAGATCCATTGCTTAACCACCTTTTCCAAATGAATGTCGTTCCTATGTCGCTAATCAACAATGATTCAAGTCCTGTCTCGATTCGGCTCTTTTTAAATAAAAGTGCTCCCCACCCCTGTGACCACCACCTACATCCCCACGTGACCCAAAATAACCCTAACCCCTGTGAGGGGGGAATCGCCCACAATACCCCTCTCGTGGCTGCTTCAACCCCACATGGTGCCATTGATCTGCACCGTGGTGCACATGTGGCCCTCCCACCACAACCATTAGCGCCCCCATATGTAACACTTTGGCATCATCAATATCTTAACATCTCATGCATTCTCAAACTCCTGGCACAAGGCATCAATTAGACAATACCTATCCACATCATCAACATCATCTGCCTAGCTAGGATCATCAAAACTATAGCATAAGCACAGAAACAATGATAATCATTTAGAGACCTTCTGCATGAGCTCCTGAGCCTCTGTTAAACTAGTGAACATATAGAACTACCCCTTTACCAGCACCTTCAGTTTAGACTGTTGTGCAATTGTACCCTGAAGACGCTGCGCTTTAAAAATATACAGCATTTTGACAAAGTCTTTTCGAGCTGCAGAGACTGACATATCAGCAAATATATGGCAATGGTGTATTTCTGCTGTTATAAAGTGTTTTTTCATCATTGCCTTGGCCAATATGGGCTCTTTTACTTGGCAGTCCGAAAAGTTTACCAAGATAGTACGAGGAAATTTCAAGTTTTGAAAGCGCTACGCCGGGACACGATGAGCTTGTGTAAGGGTCACATCCCCTGAAGGTTCCAGCAGAACATGAGTCTTGATAAAAGAGTCCACCCATTGAAGAACCTGTTGCCCCTCACACCCCTCTGGGACCCCAACCATACATAGGTTAGAGCACCGAGAATGGTTTTCAAGATCCTTAATTTTGTACTCCATCAAAGATGTTTGCTTTCTGAGCTTGCTAACTTTTTTCTGCACTGAGATGACTTGATCTTCCAGTCGTGATATTCTGGACTCAGCTTCCTGCAATCTCTCTGGGAGTTGAGTCATATTTTCTTCATTTTTTAATAGTCTCTGATGTAAGGCTGCTATTTCAATAGCCTGTGAGGCGTTGAGATCTTAAATTTCCTCCAGAATTATATTGAGCATAGTGTTTATATCGCATTACACAGTAACCGTTTCGCCCACCTGATCTTGCTGCTGAATGTTTTACTGCTGAGCCTCCGGGGGCCTGGTTGTCACCCCTGGCTGTAACTGCGGCTGAATATTTGCCTAAAGGTTAGGATCTGAACTGGGAGATGATGATACCTGGAGATCAAAAACCTCCGCCTGAGACTAATCCAGACTCAGCATTGATGTAGGGGGTCTGCGTTTCTGCTAAAGTTTGCAAAGTTGTGGAGTGAGGTGCCACTAACAGTCGGGTGGCACCTCTTTCCCCTTTACAAGCAAGGGGTAGTCTTTAGCTTTGACCTGCTTCACGCCAGCCGTAATGATCATAGGAATCTCATTATGTTCACTTTTCTTATTATTCTCATAGTTAAGAACATGAACTTCAGACCTTGAAGGAGAATTAATTGAATCAAATGACATTTCTTCCATCTGCTCTGAAGTCTCACTTGCTGGCCTCGTCTCACTATCCTTAGGAATGGTGGTCAGGTCTTGCTCTGAACTTACTGATCTCGCTGCCATCCCAGTCTCCTTTCGCATCTGCAAAACTACGATTTTCCCTTGCAGCTGTAGATTTTACTTGACCGGTGTTATTTTGGCTCTCAGGACTAGCGTTGGAGCAGAGTCCAGATTTCCAGGAAGGTTGCATGGTTTAAGGTGTTTTCTCATATTTATGCTCGCTGCATACAGTCATAGAAGCAAGATGCTGATCAGTGGTTGAAAAGATAAACCCCCACAGACACAGTACAGTGTCAACTTAAGATATCTTAGGGCTCACATAAGGAAAAACCTGCCCAGCTACCCTCATCCGAATAAAGTGCAAGCGCCGCATACATATAACACCTAGAGCACTTACTCCCCCGGTGAGAATCCTTGCAGTTTACCCCACAGGCCACTCCTCAGAGCGGGAGTCTGTCCCAGACAAGAACAGTTGAATGCCAAAGGTTCTAATATGGCCTCAGTATGGCTGTCCTCAATCGACTAAAGTATCAAAAAGTCGCCGCTAGCTGTAGTGCCAACCTACTTTTCCTCCGTCGTCTTGCCGATCCCCCTGCTGCGGTATTCAGACAGAATATCGAGTTGGAAACGTCGGCTTACACAAATATTGAGTTGGCAATATCGTGACACAGAAATATCGACAGCAAGAATACCGTGGTCAAGAATATCGAATTTAAGGTAAGAAATATTGTTTTAAAAAATATAGAAGTCATTAATATCGTTTACAAAAATAAAGTTGTTTGAAATATTGATTTTCTTATTAGTGTTATGTATTTTAGTTTATATTTTATATGTATGTGTTGCATGCTTTTTTCTATAAGTATTGTTTATGTTTTTTAAAATATGTATTAAATTTTTAGTAGTTATCAATTTTATTTTAATTAAATTTTGCATTTTTTAGTTCCGTAGCGGGTGGTGGGTTTATAGGGGAATAGGGTGGGAAGTAATTTAATTATAATAAATTAATGATGATTTTTTATTGATTAATTATTTAATTGAGATTTTATATTGTTAATTGTGGGAAGTAATTTCATTGTAATTAATTATTAATTGGTTGTTAATTAATATTTATTAATTAATTGGTAATTAATTATGGTAATTGTGTAAAAAATTTAGGTGCAGGTTGTGGGGTTTATCGGGGTAAAGGGTGGGAAGTAATTTATTTTTGACTAATTAATAATTAGTTGTTAATTGATTGAAAACTAATTTTGAAAATTGTGTAATTAATTTTAGGTGTGGGTTGTGAGGTTTTTAGAGGTAAAGGGTGGGAAGTAATTTATGTTTAATTAATTAATAATTAGTTGCTAATTATTAATTAATAAATTGAAAATTAAATATGGAAATTGTGTAATTAATTTTAGGTGTGGGTTGTGGGGTTTATAGGGGTAAAGGGTGGGAAGTAATTTATGTTTAATTAATTCATAATTAGTTGATCATTAATATTAATTAATTAATTGATATTAAATCAGGATAATTGTTTATATTTTTTTGTGTGTGGCTTTTACTTTCATAGGAGTAAAGGGTAGGGAGGACTTTATAATTAGTTGTTAAATACTGTTAGTTTTGTAATTGAAAATACGTTTTAATTGTGAAATTAATTTATTTTACAGTTTAATTTTAACTTCGGTGTGTGGGGATTATAGGAGTAAAGTGTGGGAAGTTAATACATTTCTATGAGTTTTAATTTGTTTTTTATTTAATAATGTTTCTTTAATTGGCAATTAATTATGCTAATTATGGAAGTACTTTTTTTAAAATTTAGATGTGGGTTGTGAATTGTGTGGTGGTATAGGGTAGGAAATAAAAAAGTACACTTATGTAATAATTAATGTTTTTGTTTCTAAATAATGTCTAATTAAAATATTTATTTGTTTGAAAATTATTTTTTATTTTATTTAATATAATATTTGTAGGTATTTGTCATATGTATTTAACATTATAATATGTTTTTAAATGTTTTAATATTAAATATATGTGTATTTTAATTTTTAACATATCTATATATTTTTTAATTTTTTTTGTTTTTTAAATATTTTTGTTGTTAATATTTTGTTTATTTTTAGTTTTGAACTGACTGGAGTGAGCATATTAATTTTTACCCCTCCGCAATTAAACAATTTCCCTACTGTTGCACTAACTGGAGTGGGAATAGTAATTTTTACCCCTCCGCTATCCAACACTTTCCCTACTGTTGCACTAATTCGAGTGGGAATAGTAATTTTTACCCCTCCGCTATCCAACAATTTCCCTACTGTTACACTTATTGGAGTGGGAATAGTAATGTTTACTTCTCCGCTATTTAACACTTTCCCTAGTGTTGCACTGACTGGAGTGGGAATAGTAAATTTTATCCCTCCGCTATCCAACACTTTCCCTACTGTTGCAATCATTGGATTGGGAAAAGTAATTTTTACCCCTCCGCTATCCAACACTTTCCCTACTGTTGCACTGACTAGATTGGGACATTTAAGTGTAAAGATTTTTAAATAGTTTGATGTTTTAATTTATAATAGAATGTTTTTTTTTTTTTTTAATTAGATTTTATGCTAATGGTATATTATCTACTGGCGGTCGCCAGTAGATAGTTATAGTTACAACCTATTATCCATAGGAAATCCGCGACATTCTATTTGAAATAACTCTCTTGCCGGTTGACGTATCTTCGTGAAATTTTCAAACTTTGTGGCCCGCTCCGGTCCGCTCCTACCCTGAAAGTCTCGGGGGATTCGTCAAGCGGGGGCCGAGAAAAAGGGGGTCCCAAAACGCGTTTTCCCCATGCACTTTTCCATAGGAAACTTTAGACACGGCTACAGCCCGAACTGCTGAACGGAATTACACCAAATTTGGCAAAGAGGTAGTTCTTGGTTCAGAAAGAACCCTTTTGTTAAATGGTGTAAATCCGTTCAGTAGTTGCTGAGAAAATCAAAAGTAAAAAGATAGTGATATCTATGGCCGAGTAGGGTCCGCGTACCCTCAGCGCACTCTGCGCGCACCGTCCCGATCACGAGCTGCATGTTAATTGGCTGTCAGCTGGCTGTCAACATTCCGATTCAGGAAATGTTGGCAGCCATTTTGTCCCTCGGTAGAACCGAGGGACAGAAACAAGTGCGCAAAGCGCACAAAGGGGGCAGGGTAGAAACACCCTGACCCCCTAGGTTTGCTCAGGGGGTCCCACAAGGACCCCCTGGGCAAAAAAAATAAAAAAATGTTTTTAAAATAATCGGCAGGATGCGCTCAGGGTGCGCGAATCTGCCACGCGGCCCCCCTCCCCAAAAAAGAGAAAAACATTTTTTTTTTAAAAATGGAAAGGCCGGCCCCGGGGGATGGGGTCCCCGGGGCCTTAAAATGGCCAGAGGAGGGGGGCCACGCTGCCCCCTCTCAAAATAAATATAGAGGCCATGCCCCGGGGGATGGGGTCCCCAGGGCCAATACAGGCCCAGGGAAGGGGGGCCACGCGGCCCCCTTCCCGTTTTTTTTTTTGTTGAAAAATTTAAAAAAGGGGTAAGGCCCTGGGGGATGGGGTCCCCAGGGCCCAAAAAGAGAAAAAAGGAAGGGGGGCCACACAGCCCCCCTTCAGGGGACAAAAAAAAAAAAAAAAACGATCGGGCCCGCAGGCCCCGCCCCCTTCCTTCACCACTCTGCAAACGCGCCCCCTGGCGCGTTTGCAGAGGGGGAACAAATTCCCCTTGAATACTGGGGGTCCCTGGGGGCCAACTAGCCCACCAGGAACCTCCAGTATGCGCCAGGGGGCTGCCTTGCAGAGACGTGTAGAGAGGCCACACCCCTTTTACACCTCTCTGCAACGCAGCTCTGTGGCACTTTTGGAGGTATATGGTGGGCTAGTTGGACTCCGGGGACCCTCAGGATTCAAGGGGACTTAATCCCCCAACTTAAAACGCGCCACGGGGCGCGTTTGCACAGTGGTGAAGGGAGGGGCGGGGCTTCAGGTGACATGTGTGCAAACAGGCCCCGTGGCGCGTTTTAAGATGGGGAATTAAATCCCCTTCAATCCTGAGGGTCCCTGGGGGCCAACTAGCCCAACAGGTACATCCAGAAAGCGCCACAGAGCTGCGTTGCAGAGAGGTGTAAAAAGGGGTGTGGCCTCTCTACACGTCTCTGCAACGCAGCCCCTAGCGCATATTGGAGGTTCCTGGTGGGCTAGTTGGCCCCTAGGGACCCTCAGGATTCAAGGGGACTTAATCCCCCAACTTAAAACGCGCCACGGGGCGCGTTTGCACAGATGTCACCTCAGGCCCCGCCCCCTCCCTTCACCATTGTGCAAATATTCCTCTAAAATCAGCCGAAATACGAATTCCGATTTACTCACCTGTTATAAGGAGAGACCTCAGTGCTGTATCTTTCAGCCCAGTACTGGTCCTGAAAAGTAATTTTAACCGTACTTACCAGTAACTTGAATTTCCTTCCATAGGCTAACATTGACTGGTTTCAATTGGAAATTCTTCTAAGTGTGGAGTTTTGGAACTTTAAAATATTCCTGTAAAATCAGCCGAAATACGAATTCCAATTTACTCACCTGTTATCAGGAGAGACCTCAGTGATGCATCTTTCAGCCCAGTACTGGTCCTGAAAAGTAATTTTAACCGTACTTACCGGTAACTTGAATTTCCTTCATAGGCTAACATTGACTGGTTTCACTTGGAAATTCTTCTAAGTGTGGAGTTTTGGAACTTTAAAATATTCCTCTAAAATCAGCCGAAATACGAATTCCGATTTACTCACCTGTTATCAGGAGAGACCTCAGTGCTGCATCTTTCAGCCCAGTACTGATCCTGAAAAGTAATTTTAACCGTACTTACCGGTAACTTGAATTTCCTTCATAGGCTAACATTGACTGGTTTCACTTGGAAATTCTTCTAAGTGTGGAGTTTTGGAACTTTAAAATATTCCTCTAAAATCAGCCGAAATACGAATTCCGATTTACTCACCTGTTATCAGGAGAGACCTCAGTGCTGCATCTTTCAGCCCAGTACTGATCCTGAAAAGTAATTTTAACCGTACTTACCGGTAACTTGAATTTCCTTCATAGGCTAACATTGACTGGTTTCACTTGGAAATTCTTCTAAGTTTTGATTTTTGAAACATACAAATATTCCTCTAAAATCAGCCGAAATCCGAATTCTGATTTACTCACCTGTTATCAGGAGAGACCTCAGTGCTGCATCTTTCAGCCCAGTACTGGTCCTGAAAAGTAATTTTAACCGTACTTACCAGTAACTTGAATTTCCTTCCATAGGCTAACATTGACTGGTTTCACTTGGAAATTCTTCTAAGTGTGGAGTTTTGGAACTTTAAAATATTCCTCTAAAATCAGCCAAAATACGAATTCCGATTTACTCACCTGTTATCAGGAGAGACCTCAGTGCTGCATGTTTCAGCCCAGTACTGATCCTCAAAAGTAATTTTAACCGTACTTACCGGTAACTTGAATTTCCTTCCATAGGATATCATTGCCTGCTTTTTGCTGAAAAAAATTCTAAGTGTTGATTTTTGGAACTTTAAAATATTCCTCTAAAATCAGCCGAAATCCGAATTCTGATTTACTCACCTGTTATCAGGAGAGACCTCAGTGCTGCATCTTTCAGCCCAGTACTGATCCTCAAAATTAATTTTAACCGTACTTACCGGTAACTTGAATTTCCTTCATAGGCTAACATTGACTGGTTTCACTTGGAAATTCTTCTAAGTGTGGAGTTTTGGAACTTTATAATATTCCTCTAAAATCAACCAAAGTACGAATTCCAATTTACTCACATGTTATCAGGAGAGAACCCAGTGCTGCATCTTTTAGCCCAGCACTGACCCTGAAAAGTAATTTTAACCGTACTTACCAGTAACTTATATTTTCTTCCATAGGAATCCTTTGTCTGGTTTTCAGCAGAAAAGTTTCAAAGTGTCGATTTTCACAAACTACAAATATTCCTTAAAAATCGCCTGTATGACTTAAACGTATTCTTTCAACTGTTTACAGGAGATGCACCAGTGCTGGATCCAGGATCCAACACTGAGTAACAAAAAGTAACGATAACAGTTTTTACCTCCTAAGTGAATTTCCTTCCATAGGATAACATTGGTCATTCTATGAGAAAAAGTTTCTAAGTGTCAACTTTTAAAGTACAATAATATTCCTTAAAAATCACGACTGTAACCAAAACGCTTTTACTCAACTGTTTACAGGAGATGTCCCAGGACTGAATCTAGGATCCAGTCCTGTGGTTAGAAAAGTAATCCATAAAGTAACTAATTGCATTTAACTAGAAATTCACATTGAGCTGAATGTTGCATTGTGTTTGAAAATGTGTTGCCCATTGCAACAACTGTAACTACTGTACTTAAAAGTCTATTGCCTATGTGCAAAGTATTTAAACTAAAGTAATTCATTCTGAGAAAGTATTTTTTGTAATGTATAATATAATTACAATGTAATTTAAAAAATAAAATATGTAAAAAAAAATGTTTTCTAAAAAATTTCGAAATCAGTATGAAAAAAATTTATATAACAATTAATACATTTAAAAATTGTCATTTACAAAACCTTTGAAATTCACTGAAAAAACCGTAGGTTTCAGACATGTTATAGTTACAAATTAGCATTTAAAAAACCTTTGAAATTCACTGAAAAAACCATAGGTTTTAGGGACGTTATAGTTACAAATTAGCATTTAAAAAACCTTTGAAATTCACTGAAAAAACCATAGGTTTTAGGGACAGTTATAGTTAGTTGGACATTGCACTCGTACAAAACCCGTGAAATTCCCCCGTTATAGTTAGTTCAGCTAACTATAACTCGCGCCCCGCAATGCACTGCTGATGACGTCACATATTACATCACTCATGACATGGTCAGTGACATCACTGATGACATCACTGATGACATCTCAAATGACATCACTGATGACATCATCCACGTGATAATCTGATGCAGCTCTTCACACCCTAATATAACCTTTGATACACCCAATCTAAATTACAGACTGCCATTCGCAAAACCATAGACACTCCAACACCAATAACTACATACCCACTCACTGATTCTTAGGTCTACACACACACATCCACTCACTCACCCGTACAGTCACTCATACTTATGGTCACTCAATACAGGACTATCATATGCACTCTTACTCCTATATAGACACTCAAACACCGCCACTCATCCATAGAGGTACTCACACACCTAGTCAGTCATGCAAATAATTAAACACACTGCCATTTACTCACCTATACAGTTATACACACACCAGCTCACTTAATCATACAAATACTAGCACATTGTTACGCTCTTATACAATCACTGATACAAGCACACACTCATCCATACAGCCACTATCACAATCACTCACTCTCGCTTATAGCTATTTATATACTCCAACACACATATATACTGCCTTTCATATATGTAGTTACTCACACATGTACCACTGGGACATACATTCACTCACTAACACACTCTTACACACACTTACCCACCCATACAGTCTATCACAGATGCACTCTTGAAACCATCCACCCAGTGAATCACCCACTCACACATCTATGCACAGTCGCACACACCCCATCCACACAAACACTCAGGCACCCATACAGATACTCAGACAACAAATCAATAACTCTTATAGACACTCATGTAGCTATTCACAAACCCATGCAGCCACTTACACAGCAACAGACAGATACAGACATTCACCCAGTTTAGTCACTAACCCATGCATTCAGTAAGATACGTTTAATCACTCACTTATAGAATTAGTCACGCACCTACTAAATCATCCATACAGACACTTATACACCCACTCATTCTTCAATACGTCTTTCCCTATATATATAAAAATATTTAAACTTTACAGAAACACACAGTCACTGGATGATGTCATCAGTGATGTCATTTGAGATGTCATCAGTGATGTCATCAGTGATGTCACTGACCATGTCATGAGTGATGTAATATGTGACGTCATCAGCAGTGCATTGCGGGGCGCGAGTTATAGTTAGCTGAACTAACTATAACGGGGAATTTCACGGGTTTTGTACGAGTGCAATGTCCAACTAACTATAACTGTCCCTAAAACCTATGGTTTTTTCAGTGAATTTCAAAGGTTTTTTAAATGCTAATTTGTAACTATAACGTCCCTAAAACCTATGGTTTTTTCAGTGAATTTCAAAGGTTTTTTAAATGCTAATTTGTAACTATAACATGTCTGAAACCTACGGTTTTTTCAGTGAATATATATATATATATATATATATATATATATTAGAGATTTGTACGTAAATTAAATATACCAATTAGGAGTATAGCTATTTTAAATATGTTTTAGGGGGTCAGAGCACATGCACTGGGGCCAGGTTAGCAGTGCTCCACTGCACATAGTCAAAAAACTAGCTGCATCAGTCAAACAAAATGTTGGTGAGCTTTCAAAAAAGAGGTATTCAAGGAATCCTCCTGGATTTAACAAATTCTTTTTACTTTATATCATTCCACTTAATTAATGCCTGATCCTCTTTAAAACATTGAATTACAGACCAAACATTTTTATATGTGTTGTTCAAAACTTACATAATCCTATCTCCCGCACTTCTCTAAAAAATAATTGCTTTTGGTTAGTTTTTCGTTTGCCTTGTATAAATACCAAACAATTTATTTTGAAGGAATCTTTTTAATCTCTGATGAAGAGACACTTGAACATTTTATGTCACAAAACACGTGTTGGCTTCAGTTGCTTGGAAACCTATTTAAAAAAATCCCTGTTTGGACTTTAGCTCCATGCAAACCTATTTAAAACGCCCTTCTTTGCAAAGTTCAATTGATTTAGAGTCCTCAATATTGAATTGAATACAAAGTGCAAACATACAGCCTGAGAACCAGTTTTCTGTGTTTTTCTGTGTTTTTTAGTACACGTGTCTGAAAAAACATGTGGTGTCTAAAAAAACGTGTTATTAGGCCACATTTATGTTCATTTGCATTGTATAAATGTATATAGCAGAGTTACAATAGTGACTGTGTAGTTGCAATGTCTATTGAAAATACATATTTTACTTTGATGAATATGCATAAAATTGTGCACTTGGTTCATGAAACTGGCTGAGGGCCCGATTACAAGTTTGGCGGTGTGGGAGCAGGACCTCCACACCACCACCCCACTACTATACCACCAAACCTGTGTGTGCACTGCCCTCCAGATTAGGACTTTTCCAGTTACTGGCAGGGGTTGTTCGGCAGTCCAGCGGTGGTGCCATGAAATAGGCACCGCAATGGGAACATCAAAGGCAGTACCTGCGTGGCATGGACTGGAGCAGTCCATGCCGTGCAGGTACTGTGGTGCATGCACACAGGGTGCACAACATGTGCCCCCCTGCATGCACCCCATGGCCCTGAGGCAACAGAGGCCCCTGTAGGGCCTCCTTTATTTCCTCTCCGCCATAGTTTTCATGGAGTCGGAACTCCCATGAAAACTGTGGCAGAGAGTAAACTCGTAATATGCTTGGCAGGACTGCTGCAGTCCCACCAAGCATATTGAGGCCTCAAGACCACTGCGCGACTGCCAAGGATCTCTGATCCCTGGCGGACGTGGGGGTGCAATGGTGGTCGGACCGCCCAAGTTGTAATTATGGCAGTCAGACCGCTGGTGCAGCAGTGCCCGCTCCGCCACTGTGGCAACGGTGATCCATGGGACCGCCGCAGTTGTAATCGGGCCCTAAGTATTGGCATACAGATCTGTAAGGGAAAAACAGTTAAAGGAAGGTTAAAATAAAGATGCATTTCCAATTTTAGCTCCATAGGAAATCTTGCTTTCAGCTAGAGCAACAAAAGCTGAACTGATATAAAATGAACTTTGAATGAATATAGGAC
The DNA here is from genome assembly GCA_963921515.1 of Calotriton arnoldi. Taxonomy (NCBI): domain Eukaryota; kingdom Metazoa; phylum Chordata; class Amphibia; order Caudata; family Salamandridae; genus Calotriton; species Calotriton arnoldi. The sequence continues at coordinate 1,540,701 of CAWUFW010000579.1, forward strand.
TTTACTCAGAAATGTTGCTGTTTGTGAATTAGGGAATGGCACACAAAGATGAGTTAAAATTTTAGACATCTTGCCCAGTTAAACTCACGAACTCGAAGCTGGTTAGTTGTGTCAATTTCATTTAAAGATTTGAAGAATTTGATTGACCCATCAATGGCTTTGATATTTTGTTTTCTTTAAATTTGCCCATACTAATACTAAAGGGATAGATACTTCATTGAGGCATGGAAAAATTGTTTATTTCCTAAAGGTTGACAGTAACCAGCCACCATTTTGTCTTCAGAAATAAGTACCATTTTCCCAGTTTCACCAGACCCTTAGATTTCACAGGCTTTAGAATTTGAGTTTAAAGAAATTCATAAATCATATTTAAAAAAGGCAACGCCATCTATGCAATGGGTTTTGTGAGGTCTTTGTAGGATGCAGAGGTTGGTTATTGTAGGGCCTTACCACAGGCCAGGCCCTTCATTCAAACTCAGCTGCACATGACCAAAATGGATGAAAATCAGGTGAAAGCAGTATTTCCTAAATAAACAGAAATCCACTGGAACAAAACACAGTTAACAATAAGCTGTGGCTCACTGAACAAAAACACATTGTCCAGTTATATGTTCACCACCCAATCCACACTGTAAGAAATAGGGTTATTAATTAAGGGGGACTAACCCCTTAAGTAATAAACACAATCTTTGTCAGCGTGAATCCCTATGGACAAAAAACAGGTGAATGTAGTATTTCCTAAATGAACAGAAATCCAGTGAAACGAAACACAATTAAGGATTAGCTATGGTTCAGAGAACACAAAATATATTGTCAAGTTATATGATTACCACAAGTTGCACAAAGTAAGAAATGGGTTTATTAATTAAGGTGGGTGACTACTCACCTTAAGTAATAAACACAATCCTTGTCAGGGCGAATCACTAAAGTCAATACATTGACCAGAGCTTAACCTCCTGCCAGCTATGGCCCATAGCAGACAGGATTAACTTTGAAGCATTGTGTAAAGTATTTATGCAGTAGAAAAACAGTATTAAAGTCAAACCAGAAGACAATGAAAATCCCAAATCAATTTTGAAAAATAGAGTCAATTTTAATTACTAAAATGACACCAAAACAACAGAAATCCAAAATGGGGAACTAGAGTTGTGGATTTTTACATTTTTATATGAAAATAGCATCAAAAAGTGTTAAGCACTCACCGAGGTAAACTGGTCATGGTAGACCAGGACTTATGTGCAATTTGAGGTGGATCCACAAAGGAGCCTGGGCCTGGTACAGCAACCAGATTTAACTGAGTCAGAAGATTTATCTTGGGACTTAGTTTAAAAAATGGAAGTACGAATTCTTCAGTGGGGCAAGGCAGCAGGCAGTAGCTGAAGAGGGCTCCACGAGGTCAGACAGCCATCGCGTGATGTCTTGGTGAAGCTGTTGGTTTTTGGCAGGAAACCTTTAAGGGGAGATTTTTCAATCCAGCAGCAAAGAAAAGTCCCTCTCTTGTAGGATACTTTTTGCATCTTGCCCGGTCAAGATTTCTTCGTCCAGGTTTTCAGGGGTAAAAAAAAAGTCCACCCAGGAACAGTCAAGGGTTTCAGACATGGCAATCAGGATTAACTCCAGCAGAGGCCACCAGGAGGGTACAGGTCAGGTACTATTAGAACTGGTCAGTTAGACATTTTCAGGAAAGGTCTCTTTTACTGTGTTTTGTACCTGTAGCTTGAACAGGAGGTCAGAAATATAACCTTTAGAGTCCACTTCTTTGTCCTGAGTACAAAAGAGAGCAGGTCCAGTGCTTCAGTGCTCTTCTTAGGTCCTAGACAGTAGGCTCAGTTCTCTTCTAATCTTGCTCAGGTCCAATAGTGTTCTGCGGGAGGGTAAAGGGTATTTCACATTAATACCTGGCGATAGCTTGTTGGTAGGGGTGGGCGATTAGTGACTAACCATTGAGTAAAAGATCCCAGGGCTTACCCCACACACTTGTGCAGCATTTCCTGTTTACCCCATTACAAACAATACCACAGTATTCATCTCTGCCTAAATCCAAGATGGTGAAGTTCTTCTTCCCTTATGCAGACCATATGTGCCTACCCCAGGGGTATGTCCAGGCAAATGAGCAACGTTCTTCTGTGGCTACTTCAAACCAGTCCCTTTTGCAGATCCCTCCCCACTGTGATTTGTGCCTCCCTGACTGGGGATACAAGGAAACGGCTTGTCCAGTTGTTATCTATCTGTGATAGGGGATGTCCCTTTGAAGTAAATTAAGTTCCTGGGCACTGCCCAAATGGTTATCATGCCAGAGGAATACAAACTCCTCCCCATACCTAGGTCTTTGTCTTCACTCTGGGAGCTGTTACTTGAGATAACTCTAAGGGGCTGATTACGAGTTTGACGGTGCGGCAGCGGGACCGTCCTGCCGCCACACCGCTAAACCTGCATGAGAACCGCCTGCCAAATAATTACTTTTTTTGTCATTGGCGGGCAATTCCTTTGCCATTCCCATGGCATGCCTATAAAATAGGCAATGCCATGGGAACGTCAAAGGAAGTTCCAGCACGGCATGGACTCGAAAGTCCATGACGTGCTGGAACGTCTGTGCATGCACACAGGGGGCACACAATTGTGCCCTCCTGTGTGCATCCACAAGGTTTGAGGCACAAGGAGGGCAGTGTTTTAATGGAGGAAAGATCTCCATGAAACGAGTAGTGGAGATGAAAGTCGTATTATGCTTGGTGGGACCAGAGAGGTCCCACCAAGCATATAGATGCCTCTTGACTGCCGCACAACTGCCAAGGAATGGCGGTTCCCTGGTGGAGTCGGTGGTCCTAGTCTGGCATGACCACTGGGGTCATAATGTGGCAGTTGCAAGACCGCCACTGCCGTGCCACCACGAGTTAAGCGTCCTTGGACTGCCAGGATCATAATTAGGCCCTTCCACCTCTCACCACACTTAGGGGTGAGAGAATTACCTAAGTCTATCCCTCAACCTCATAAGAGTTAGGAGATAGATAGACGTTCACTCAGGACTTTTGAAACCACAGATCTTGATCATACATTTCAATAAATAAAATCACCTTGAAAAAACCTGATACTCATAACTGTTTAATATGCAATATTACTTTCAATCGGGCTTTTTTGCACTTCATCTACTCTGGTACAAGAATGTTTTTAGGCCTCGCCTAGACAGCGTGTGCACTGACTCGAAGAGACATGATGTATTTAATCTGTGGCTTCAGGTCGCCCACAGGCTTCCCATTTGCTCGCTCCATCATCTGTCTCATATTCTTTGTCACCATTTGTCCCTGGCATGCATGGTCATGCCTCTTTTTGTGTGTAGCCCTACCCCCAGAACATGGACCAAGTACTTGTAAACATCCACTGCTCCCGTTTTTACAACCATTTTAGGACATACTTTTTTCTTTCTTTTTCAGCACTTTACACAGTGCTCTTGCTTTTACTAGCCCTGTCTCCTCCTGCCCGCCCTCATACCTAGTCCACAGATCACCCTGCCACTGCTTTTGGTGTCCCCCACCTCCTCCCTTCCATCGCTACTTGTTCCCTCACACCTCCTGATACTTGCCCCATCCACAAATCACCCCCTCCCCCTTAACTGCTTTTCCCTTCATTGCTACTTTCCATTTCCCCCCATCTCCTTCCCCCATCTCTGCTTGCTTCCTCTCACGTCCTGGTGCTTGTCCCCTCCACAAATCACCCCCTGCCCCGACACGTTACTGCTTTATACCCCCATTGTAGTGTTTCGTTGTAGTCAGTGGTGGTGTTCTGCCTTTCAATGCCCTGTTAGTGTATAGCTGACGCGCTGAGTGGAACATGTGTGCACGGTTGCTATTACTTAGCACACCTGTAGTCTGTTTATTTTCCGCACATGAGGGTACTAGGTGTGTGCATGTTTACATCATATGTGGTCGTTCAGCAATGGTGTTTATAGCTGGAAAATCAGACCTCAATTGGTTCAGGTATGCTTTATCACAGGACATGTCAGAGCTTCTAAAGTACCTGCGTCTTCTGCTGTAATTGCATAGCCACGTTTCTTCTGTGCAAAATGATTGAACTGTTCATGTCTCACCTTGTTGCTTCTCATTTCATATGGTGGGACTCTATTTCTTCAAATTCTCTGTTTATTTTCTGCATGTGAGGGTACTAGGTGTGGGCATGTTTACACCATATGTGGTCGTTCAGCAATGGTGTTTATAGCTGGAAAATCAGACCTCAATTGGTTCAGGTATGCTTTATCACAGGACATGTCAGAGCTTCTAAAGTACCTGTGTCTTCTGCTGTAATTGCATAGCCACGTTTCTCCTGTGCAAAATGATTGAACTGTTCATGTCTCACCTTGTTGCTTCTCATTTCATATGGTGGGACTCTATTTCTTCAAATTTCTCACTTTCGTACTGTTTCCCGCATTCACTGGTGAAGTGTTTCCATGTGCCATTCTTGCTTAACTTGAATTCTCTTCAAAGGAGCCAGGCTGAGTCTTGATGCCATCAAGGTTTTCCTGACCGTCAGTCTCCATGGCAAAAGTAGTGCTTTTAATGTGTTTGCCGATGCAATGTATTTACTCATGCTCACTCCTGTAAACCAGCCTAGCACTGTGATTCTTTCTGTTTTTGTTTTGCAGTTTTATGTAGCACCACCAGCACCCAAAGTTATTGGAGTGCTTTACATTAGCACCAGGTACTTTTTTGTGTGCAGTTTTATATAGCACGAAACACCACTCGAAGGCATTGGAGTGCTTTACATTAGCACCAGTTACTTTATACAAGGACATATTCATTTTTGTAGGCACAGTGAGATTAAGTGATTTGCCTAAAATCAAGGATGTTAAGTCGATGCCGAAACTCAAACCGCTTTACCAGCTCCATAGCCGGCAGCTCTGGCCCTTACACCACATCCTCTCCCAAAGGGTGCCATATCATCTCCCTAGCCTAGGTTCCACATCTTGTGATTATGGATAAATCACTTAATCTCCCCATTTCTAAACAGAACAAGCATTGGTAAAGCCAGTAGTTTTTGCCTGTGTGAAATCTATTAGTTTTAGGTCTCGGCAAGACAGCGCATGCGCGGTCTCGAAGAGCTGTGTTGTGTCCTATCTGTGGGCTTACAGGCCACCATTTCCTACCATTGGTAAACTTCAACATCGCTCTCATTTTCTTGGATGCCCTTCATCATGGCATGCGGGCGTCATGCCCTCTTTTTGTGTTTGCCCCTCCCATAGCACATGAACAAGTGCATGTTTCCTTACACTGCTCCCAGTTTGCGCAGTGATTTTTTCTTTGTTTCAAAGTACTCCTTGTGTTTTCAGGCCGTCGCCCTTATACACATACACATATACCATTAAAATGCATGCACATGTACATAAACTCATGCATTTCTTAAAAAGTTTGTAAAACATGAACAGCACTTGTTTATTTTTATTTTTTGCATGATCCAATGGTATTGGAGCACTCGCTCTGTCTTGTCATAGCACAAACACAAGCCAATGGTATTCGAGCACTTTAAGTGCCCACTAATTTTATTCCACAATGACACATTCATTTTTGTCACTGATCCTGCTTCAATTGAGGGATGTTTGTTCCCCTTCATTGCTGCTTCCTCCGGCCCTCTCCTGTATTTGCTTGCCCATCTCCCCAGCCCCTCCTGCTTCCCTGCTTGATCTGTCCCCCCACCTCCCTCGTTGCTGCTGCTTTTATTTTCATTTTGTTTTGCTTGTTACAATGGTATTGGAGCACTTCTTCCATCCTCCATCTTGCCATAGTGCTAGCACCAGCCGTTGGTATTGGAGCGCTCACCAGTCACATTACACAATGACACATTCATTGTCGTATGCAGGGGGAAGTGTAAGTGATATGCCCAGAATCACAAACTGTTCAGCCAACCCTGCGATTCAAACCTGGTTCTCTAGTTCCCCTGTCAGCAGCTCTGGCCATTACATCACATCCTCACTTCGCTTCAAAGCTCCTCAACTGTTTCTCACTATCACTTCCACATTTGTTCAGCAAGAACCTGTCAACACTGAACAAGCACTAGCAAAGCAAATACATCTCAGCAATACCCGAGCTATTGGCCTTGTCAACGTAAATGTCTTTTAGCCATTTTGTCTAGCAGCACAGCTGCTGTTCAGCATGGCTGAAAGTCACTGAACAACATGCTATGATGAGGCTAGTGCAGGCCATGTCATGGCACTTATTTGTGTTAGGAGCGGCAGGACAATAAACTCAACATGGGGGGCGAAGAGACTCGGGGTTGGCTCAACATCCTGTGATTCTGGGCTTTCAGTGACTTTCAGCCATACTGAACACAGATGTGTTGCTAGACAACATGGCTATAAAGACATTCACATTTACAAGGCTGATAGCACTGGCACTACTGAGACCTATTGGCTTTGCGAATGCTTGTTTTCTGATGGCGTACCTACAGTCCGCCTCCAGTGCCCCTGGGTATATATACATTGAGATAAGAATGAGGAACAAAGTCCTAGACACCAGGATTATTTGGAAAGATAGGCCGTGTGGGTGTTCTCTTCTGATGGAAAAAGTCGTGAAAGGACAGGTGGAAGTGCTTATGTGATTTACAGTAGAGATAGGTGAAATGTATATTCTGTATGTCAACTGAAAATATAGGCATTCAAAAACATTTCTTAACTTCTGATTCACCATAAGCCATACTGAAAACTTGGAGACTGCCTCCTTCTGGGGATTTTCTGCTCCAGGATGCTGGATGGGCAAGTCATCCCACAGCAGCCTGCAAGTCACCCATGGTGATCAATTAAGGACTGCTGGGTAGGGCCGCAGGGGACTGTATGGGTTGCAAGGAGGTCTTCTGTGCCAGATATCACAGGATTCAAGTGTAACGCACACCTCCGGGAGGGTGGCCCAGCTTTCATGCTCGGAGTCTTGTAGGATTTTATCAACTTTTAACAATTTCATTCAGCACATGGTGTATGTCTGAACAAATTATCACACTGAGTTTCCACTGTATGCATACACTGTATGAGTTTGGAGTAATGGTGCATGCGTTGTAACCCATGCATGATTAAGGATATGCATGGAAACAGCCGCTTTATAGTGGCTGTCTACCGTAGAAGAAGAGACTGAAACGTCTGCTGTGATTCCATTACTCTTCTTGAATCAAACTACACTGGAACAAGTTCAGCATTTTAGTGATATAACCTATGACTGTTCCCTAATATGAGTGGATTTATCGCACATTTATCAAGCAGTGTTCTAGAAAAACATTTTGTTCAAGATTTGCACTGGATAGATGTGTTTTTTGCTTGTTTTGTACCACATGTCAAAGATCCATCTATCTTTTCTGATTATAAAGTGCACAAACTGAATGAAATGTCTTCAAACTTGTACGCCTGTTTCTTTTAGTGTTTTGTTCTGACTTTATAACTTTTACATTTAATTTGCTCAAAATTGATTTACTCAAAGTGTAATTTTGAGAAAACACATTTATATTATGAATATCTGTAAATAAGCACTGTAAATGATCTCCTTGTTGGCCATTTACTGCACTTTACACCATAGCATCAGAGAGCAATTGAATACTTTTGTTGGCTAGATACAAGGTGAGAAGATGAGGGCTCCGTGTGGGCAGAGCTGCAAGTAGCACTGTTCCAACCACTGCCTTGCACACCTATTTGCAGTTATCAGAGTTATTTCCCACTGCTGCAAAGGTTTGCTGAAAAGGTCCCTCTTTTATTTTTTCTTTTAGAAAAAAACATCATTGCAACCTTTGCAATTTATAAATTTCGCAAGGTTTTTGAGAACAGAATCTCAAATTTTGAGTCTAAGGAATTTGCAAATTCATACATCTTCATACAACCTTCTAACTGAATTGATACAAATCGTTGTTTGTAGGCCAGGTGTAAAATTGGGTCTACTTTGTGACATAGGGGCATATTATCAAGAACGGCGTTAAATTATCGCCGGTTTAGCGGCAGAAAACTGCCGCTAAAGCGGCGATAATGGGCTTGATAATATGCCCTGGAGAATTCCAATAGAAGCCCAGGATCACACCAGAACATGGACTTCTACTGGAATTCTCAAGGGCATATTATGAAGCCCATTATCGCCGCATTAGCTGCAGTTTTCTGCCGCTAAACCGCCGATAATTTTTAACGTCGTTCTTGATAATATGCCCCATAGTTTGGAAAATGATTTGTCAAACTAGTTGATAGGGTAGGTGTGAATGTTAAGCTAGCTCTGGGACTGTTGAGAGTTAGCTCATGAAAGCGTGGCAGGTTGTTTGTGTACGATTAGGTGAGATGGTTGCACCCAGTGTGCAGCAGACCTCAGCATTTTGAAACAATGGGGATTTCCCTCAAGGAATGTGAGTACCTAATAGGGCCCCTAATCAATAGTTGAATATATGGAAGATGCGACTTGCTTGTGGGCTTTCGTCCGTAAGAAAACATGGAGGTAGTTGTGTTTAAAGAAAAGTAAAGCTGCTTTCAAAAACAAAAATTTTGAATTAATTAGTGAACTTCGGGGCATATTATCAACGGCCAGCGATAATTATCGCTGGCCGTGCTTAGCGATAGATTTCTTATCACTGGCTATCTCTGGAAATTATCGCCCTGGTAGCGCGTTATTAACAACACGCTTCTCCAGGGCGATAAAAATTCCAGAGATAGCGAGGTTATCGCCGTTTTGCAGGGAACATCGCTGGTTTTCCAGCGATGTTCCCTGCAAAACGGCGTATAACCTTGCTGATACGACCCTGTGGTCGTATCAGCAGAATCCACCCCCTATGTTAGGGATGGCTAAGTCGGGATTATAGCAGACGTTAGATTTTGGCGAAAACGGCCGTTTTCGCCAAAATCTAACGTCTGCTATAATCCTGTGGGCTGCCTTGTAAATATCGCGATGTGCACATCGGCGATATTTACAACGTAGCCCATCTGGGGTACGCCCAGTAACGCCCACATTGCATCTCATTAGAGATGCAAGGATGGGCGTTGGGGGAAAGGGCGATAGTGCAGGGATTCACGCGATAGCGTGACCTTGCTGATTAGGCGATAGAATTATCGCCGCTTTCCGTCCGAAAACGGACGCTAAAGCGGCGATAATTGACTATCGCCTGGTTGTTAATATGCCCCTTCATTTTTCCTGAGCTAGGTTGGAAGACTTTCACAGGAATTAGAGAGTGTTTACCATTGGCCCTCATTTCTGTCAAGAGGATGGGAACAATTGATGACACCCATAGAAGAGGAATCCTCAGTGCTCCTATATGAGCCACTTAGGGCAGTACTGGGCACCGAAAGAAATAGAGAATCGCCTCACAAACTGCAAGGAATGATTAAAACACAGAAACCCACCTGCTCTAAATTGAAATGGAGCTTTTACCTCAAGAAGGGGAAAAGCTGTCCCACAAACCTGCTGTCAGTGATAACGCCGATTCTTATCTAATTATCTATAAGAACCTTCTGGTCGCCAAGATCTTTGTACCTGTTGAATAGTGTAAAGGGGAGAATCCCATCAGATTATATATCAGCATTCATTTTGTCTGAAAGGACCACTGACTCCGAATTCAAGTTTGAGAATTTATTATCGCCAAAAATAACTGTACGTGCAAGCACCTCAACACGAGGTTAAAGAAATAGATGGGCACTAATACAAATAATAATCTACGCAGGAATCTCATCCGACTCAGGATAAGAAGAATAGAAAGTTCTAGAAGGATCAACCAGACTATGATTGCTCCAATTTCTAAATTGCTCTTCATTGGACTAAACAAGCTTAAAATCAATAGCTGTCCCTACCCTAACGCTAAGTGACATCCCTGCATAACGAATTTCCCAGGCAAGAGTGAATAAAGGTGTCAGCTGTGAGGACTTCCTAAGAAGTGCAATCACATAATACCTAAGCTCAGCTCTGTCCTTCTCTCAGGTCTCCCCTACCTCTTCTCTGCCTCCTCCCTCAGGGCACTATCCCTAATACAAAACCACAATACAATTGTACACGCCTTTGTCACGCCTCCTTGGCCAGGTCTTCTTTCTTGTGCTTTTCCATCGAAACGGTTACTTCATCCTGGACGGTTGCGATGACCTTGAGTACCAGGCACCTTCTCCGCTGAAAGTATCATCCCTAAATTCCATTTCACTCCCCGTACCATGCCTCCCCTCTCTCTAGCTTTTGAAAACAAAGAGTTAGTCTTACTAACGAGACATGTGTCCTTGCACCTGCAACAAAAGATACTTTCAACAGAAACCTTCTGCTGTGCAAATTAAATCTACCGTTTGTGCCCAGAGAGCCTTACCAAAAGAAACTTTTCTCGGCCTACAACATAAGCTAACATAAAATAGACCAGGCCTTCCCTAAGCATATATGTAGTCAGGCCTTTACATATGACTTTTAAACACACATCTTACGTTTCCCTATAAGCATTTTCATTACGATTCATATGCAAAAAATGAATTACATGTGCAACTTTAATATGATGCGCATTTAAACTACTGCAATTACATTACACACACGAACTAATTCCTCTATGCATTATGTTCACACAATTCAATAAGCATTACATTACATCATTATCCTAACACCATTATGCTGCTGATTCGCTTTGTCTCAGCGAACTATTCATTCTTTACTAAACATGCATGAGTATACAACGGAATATAAACGAATATATGTCTGAATACATGTGGGTGCGGCCTATCAGTGATTATGATGTACCCCTACAATTCACAAGAACATTTCGCTCCATCAGTTCCCCCCTTTGATGACTCCTGTCATCACATTTCATTCTACTCCCTCGGAGAAGGAACCGACCTAAACAGAACTTGTTGCCATCTTCCCTGATCTAAATTTCTCCATGCTCTTGAGCCTTTGATACTGACTGTCCTGCAGTCTTGCCAACCTCATGTCATTTTCCCTCAAAGCTCTCTTGACTCGGCCTGCTCGATACCACTTGTAGGCCTTGATCAAAATCCACAAGCCAACCACACAAACCACCAAAATAAGGAGGGGTCTCAGAAAGTACCCAAGGAATCCCTAACCTAAGTTCGCAAACCAACCTCCCACTTGACCAAAACCCTTGCCGACCTTTTCCCAAGCCCCTTCTTCGGTCAAATCCGCTATCTTTGTGTGGATCGTAGTGATGTTACTTATATATTTCTCCAGATCCTTGCTACGGTCTGGTATATAAGTGCAGCACTCTTGAACCTTCAACATTTTACAGACTCCGCCCTCTTTTGCCAATAGGACATCCAAAGCAAGGCGATTCTGCAAAACCATTCCCCTTATCGACAACATCTCTCCTTCCACCAACACCAACGACTTTGCTGTATTCATCGAAAATTCATCCACCACAGTCGCTAACCTCCGAATCTTCACATCATTCAAGACTACTCCCAGACTAGGTATCATAGCTCCAAAGATATCCCCCACAACGATTCCTGCACTTGCAGCTCTTCTCGTTCTTGAATGCTCTCCACCTTCTAGAAGATCTAAATCTTCTGTATGGTAAATCTTTGGAAATATTATTGCCAAATAACATGTTCCATACCAATTTGCAGGCAACCTCACATAAGCATTCTTCCCACATACGTAATACGCCGTTGGTATCACTTGTACAGGACCTTGGAGAAAATCTTTTGCCACATCTGCCATGGTGAAAACGTGATCACAGGTACTTTGTCCCACTGCTACCTTCTCGTAGTAAGTCTGATAACGCCTTATACACAACTTACCCCTCTGCTCCTTATCTAACGCTATAGGACCATAGCTTCCCTTGGTCTTATGCAACTGTTCTTCCTCTGTCCAATCCGTCCTGTGATGCCCCAAGTCTCGGGAGTGAGTCAGCTTTCTATACCTATCCTCAACCTGATCTACAAACTTTCTCTCTACATCCGACATCAAACAAGTCAGATTGTGTCTGTGTGCGAATGCGGTATCCAATTCCAAACTCGGTATGAAGTACTTCCTCAGTCTGTCTTCCGTCTTATAATAGTCATATTTATTCAAATGCTTGTAAGCTGGGACTTCAGGAAGCACCGCGTCGAAATTGGAAAAGAAATACTCAAACTGATCTCTCTCATAAAACAAACTAAGCAAAAGACTACATGAAATACCATAAGTCAGTGGAAGATGGTGATACCTAATACCCTCGTCCACTGAAGTAGGCAACTGCATACAAACATAACAATCTTTCGCATCCATCACATCAACATACTCATACAACAACTTAGCATATGCATTCAACTTAAAATCACCTTTAGATAAATCTACATGTAATCTACGACTTTCTTCTAATAGCAAAGCTCTATCAGCTGCCCTGTCTACCCCCTTCTGGCTAGGTGTGATAGGTGTCGGTGTCCCTGTCACTTCCTCTACTTCTAGCTCGTGCGAACCAGTGTATGAGACTACAACTACTATGATTATAGAAATTATTACACTACTTATAAGAATGCCTACAATCCACTTTGATCTACGATTGGGATCTCCCGGCTCCATGGTTTCGAAAGTTCTCAAAAGTCTTGGTTATCACAAAGAACCCTGAAAAAGTCTCTGTCCTTTAATTGTGACTTGCTTAACCAGCTCGAGCAACCATGAAATCTCCGGACTTTCCCTTTCCGATCACAATCTTATTTACACAGTCCAGAAAAAGACTTCCCTAGTTTTCGTTCCTCTTCTGTGGAAAGTCCCTAAGTTTATTCTTCTTCCACTCGGACCTAGGTTATCTTCTTCTTTTGGACTTTTATTTACAGTTTATAGTTGATCCACAATAAGATCCTCATTGAGCAATACCAGAACGTGATACAAAAGTTCAAGACGCAAAATCAGCACTTCATGTGAAAACGGCTCAACTCCAAAAGGCGGGAATTCGAGTCGATGCAGAACCAAGTTTCGGACTTCACTCAGAAGCGGGGGATTCGGAACCGTGAGGGTCAGTGTTCCTTCTATCTCGAGCCCTGGCAATTGCAGCACCACCTTCACCACCACATTCGGGCTCCGACGGACCACTTGCACTGACCTCAGCCTTCCCGTGCTCACCACCCCCTGCATCAAACACAGTGTAAGTCCACTCAGGGGTAGAGTATCTGTGACAAGGCACTCTTGTTCTCTTTGACCTTCGCCGACTGTCTTGTGCTTGGTCTTCGTCACTTGCTTCCGTTTCAGATGCTTCGGACACTGGAGCAAGGTCTCTTTCAGGTGCTAACCTCAGGTTCAGTCGCCTCTGTCTTTCGGGCCAACTTTCTGCACTTCTGTTCGTTCGTCTGCCTTCCCCTTCTATACCCAGTGCACTACTTCCTCTTTCTGCTGAATCTGACTCTTCTCCGCCCACTGCACCGTTTCTGTCTTCGGTGTCTGAGTCAGGGTTCGAACTGTGGAAACCCCCTTCAGCTTGCTCTAGTGCACCACCAGCTGTGTCAGCGACCCTTACAGCTTGACTTGTCCTCCCATGTGGCCCTGCCACATCAGCTGGATTTTCATTTACGAGAGGAGCTGTTTCTTCCAAGGGTGCTGGAACTCTGTGGGTATGGGAAGAATGCACCCAGTTCGGCAATCCTCCACACTTCACTGCTGTGTTCGTGATAAGTATCACCTGATACGGGCCACGCCAACGGGCATCCAAGCAACTCTTCCTCACGTGCTTCCGAACGAGCACCCAGTCACCGGGACACAAGTCGTGGCACAGATCACTCGAGGCTGGGACCACTGCTGCTTGCACCTGCTGGGATACAGAACGGACCACATCAGAGAGTCCTTTACAATAATCGAGAATCAAATCATCAGTGATGCTTATCAAGGCTGTAGCTGGTACTGCTGGCAATCTCATTGCCCTCCCCATTAATATCTCATGGGGGGACAACCCGGTCTTTCTGTCTGGGACACTTCGCATGCTCATCAGCACGAGTGGCAAGGCGTCGGGCCATTTCAGGGATGTCGAAGAACACATTTTTGCCATCCGGGCCTTCAAAGTTCCATTAACTTGTTCCACCATCCCAGAAGCCTCTGGTCTGTAACTACAGTGGAGTCTCTGGTCAATGTTCAATGCAGCACAAAGCAACTTCATGATTTCACTATGGAAGTGCCCTCCTCTATCTGATTCCAAAGAGGTCGGGATCCCGAATCTAGGGATGAGCTCCCTCAACAGTAATTTAGCCACTGTGAGAGTGTCACACCTGCGTGTGGGGTAAGCCTCCACCCACCGTGAGAATACACATACTAGCACTAAAATGTACCTCAATCCATTGCACTTAGGCATCTCCACAAAATCCAGCTGTATTCTATTGAAGGGCCCTCCTGACCTTCCAATGTGACTCAACGTAACTACAGTTCTCTTTCCAGCATTCATCTGCTGACACGTAACACACCTCTGACATACCGTCTCAGCCATTGCTCGGAACCGTGGGTTATACCACGTCTGTCTAAACACTCTCATCATTGCGTCTCTACCCAGGTGTGCCTGTCCATGTATCAGTCTTGCCATCGGACTCAGCAATTCCTCAGGCAACACGGCTCTCCCATCGTTGGATACCCACACATCCACGTCTCCTTTCTCACACCCAGCTTTGATCCATCCCTCTCTCTCTTGGTTTGAAACTTCATCCTGCAATCGCTTAAGCTCTTCCCAAGTGTCTGCCATGGTCAACATTATGCTGAGCTCGGTTCCTTCTTGGCTCTCCCCTATCTCTCTTTCCGTGAATATGCATCCTTGTTCTGCACAGAAACGGGCGACTTCGTCCGCATAATTGTTTCCCAATGACACAAAGTCCTCCCCTTTCCCATGGGCTGAACACTTTACAACAGCAATTTCCTTTGGATGCTGTAATGCATCTAACAATTGTCTTACATATTCTCCATTACGAATGGGTGATCCAGATGATGTCAAAAATCCCCTCTGAGACCATAACTGCCCGAAGTCATGCACCACGCCAAACCCATATTGGCTGTCTGTGTAAATTGTTATTCGAATTCGATCAGCGGCCAAACAGGCACGGGTCAAGGCAATGATCTCAGCCACCTGCGCGGAGCGTACTCCTTCTAGGCAAGCAGCCTCGACCACTCCTGAAATGGTACATACATCAAACGCTGCTCTCAATTGCCACACACTGTCTCTTAAGCATGAACCATCGACAAAGAAAATTTCATCTGGGTCAGCCAATGGTTCATCAACAATGTCAGGTCTCGGTTTGGTGCAAAGTTCGGTCACATCGAGACAATCATGGTCCGCACAATCTTCATCATCCGTGTTCGGTGTAGGCATCAATGTCGCAGGGTTCAAGACAGAGCACCTTTTCAGAGTCACATTCTCTGCGGCAAGTATGACTTGCTCGTACCTCGTTAACCTATTGTTCGTTAGGTGCTGGGTCTTGGTCCTGGTCATCAATAACTCAACCGAATGTGGCACATGTACAGTCAATGGATGTCCCATTACAATGCTTTCACATCTTTCAATGCTGACACCTGTTGCAGCAACGGATCTTAGACATCCGGGCAACGCAGAAGCTACTGGATCTAAAGTAGCTGAAAAATATGCCACTGGTCTACGGACACCTCCATGGTTCTGAGCTAACACTGCTAATGCACATCCTTCCCTCTCGTAACAAAACAATGAAAAGGCCTTGTTGTAATCAGGCATTCCCAGTGCCGGAGCCCTGCACAAATCCTCTCTCAGTTTCAGGAATGATATCAAGCACTCCTCGTCCCATGGTACCAGATCACTCACATCCTTGTGCGTAAGCCTCTGCAAAGGCTTTGCTCTCAAGGAGAAACTAGGAATCCACTGTCGACAATAGCCAACCATTCCCAGAAACATCCTAACTTCTCTCTGTGTCGTGGGTACTGCCATGCTCATTATTGCCTCTATTCGATCGGGTGACACCTTCCTCTTGCCTTTTTCCAATCTGTGGCCCAAGTACTGTACCTCTTTCAAACAGTACTGCAGCTTGTTCGGGGACACCTTATGTCCGTTCTCTGCTAAGTGGTTCAACAGAGCTACAGTGTCAATTCTGCAAGCATCTTCTGTTTCTGAGGCAATGAGCAAGTCA
Source organism: Calotriton arnoldi (assembly GCA_963921515.1). Lineage (NCBI taxonomy): Eukaryota > Metazoa > Chordata > Amphibia > Caudata > Salamandridae > Calotriton > Calotriton arnoldi. The sequence goes on from CAWUFW010000579.1 coordinate 1,556,719, forward strand.
TCTATGTATTGCACGAGAACTGAGTTCTGCGGCAACACGAGACTCTCAAGGTTCTTCTTCAGGATCTGGTTAAAGATCGATGGACTTTCCGTATACCCTTGAGGGATACGACACCATGTTAACACGCGATTTTCTAGCCTGAACGCAAAAAGAAATTGGCTTTCCTCGTGGAGTGGTATCGAAAAGAAGGCTTGACACAAATCGATAACCGTAAACCACTCGGCTTCACATGGGATCTGGAACAGTATTACTGAAGGATTCGGTACCACTGGACAACAAGGGACAACTATCGTGTTGACCTTTCGCAGGTCTTGCACGATCCTGTATTTCCCGCTCGGTTTCTGTAGTCCCATTATGGGCGAATTACAGGGGCTACCTCTGATCTCTTTCAAAATACCCTTCTCAATGAAAGTCTCGATCACAGGTCTTATTCCTGCAATCGTCTCTGGCGACAGGTTGTATTGAGGTGTTCTGGGGAAATCAACATTCTGTTTCACCTCAATCCGCACTGGTTCAACCCCTCTGATTAGACCTATTTCGTCGCCTGCGAAATCCCACACCACAGACGACACTGCATCTCTCAGATCAGGTGGAAGTTCTTCCACAGTCACCATTGGGTACAGATCTATACACAGATGCTGATTGGTAATTTTAAAGTCAGCATCATCATCTCTCGTCTGGACCTCCACTCCCCGTGGTGTACAATAAATCGTGCAGTTCAACTTGCACAACAGATCTCTTCCCAAAAGGCAAACTGGACTCGTATCACACACTACAAACTGATGTCTAGTTTGGAAGGAACCTATCTTTACTAGGATCGGTTCTGTCAATGGGCTGCTTATTCTTTTGTTCGCTACTCCAACAACCTGGATTGATTGTCCCGAGAGGGGTAGGTTAGGGACTACTGCTGATCTTACAGTAGACCGGGTAGCACCAGTATCAACCAAAAGTGTGGCAGGATGACCCTCAATCTCTGCCTCCACAAAAGGTCCTCTCTGGTCTACCTCCAAGACCGCTCCAAGTGTGCAGTCTTCCTCCCCCTCAGGCACCGTCAGGATAAAGGGTCTAAGCTATTCTCGTCGTAATCTTCGAACAGGGGCATCTGTTGGTACGTTCGTGTTCCTTGTGAAATCCTTGGAGCTTGGGGAACCTGGGCGTGAGAACTGTAAACCCCCCCTTTCATCGTCCTAGGTCTCGTTACTGTGTTAACTACCTCTTGCGCGGGTGCCTGAGCCCCCTCTTCCTCTTCCTGTAACTGATTAGCTGGGTTCAAAGGACACTCGCGTTTCCAATGTCCGACCTGGCGACAAAGATGACACGCAGTGGTCTTCTTCAGTGTGGCCACGTCCACTCCTGTCTTGGGGTCTACTGGTTTTCCCTTTCCCTGGCCTTGCCCATTCTGGTTTCCCTGGAAATTTCCTTGCTTTCTTCCTAAAGTCCCTCCACTAGGCTGACTCTGTGCTGTCTGCATTTGGACAAGCATCAATTTGTCTTTTAGCTTTCTATGTTTCGATTCCACCTCATCACTACAGTATCTCGCATACCGCAAAATTTCATCTAGTGGCTTGTTCTGCCAGCAGATCAAATGGTGCTGTATCATGAGGCTGATTTCCATTCTCAGACCCAGTACAAACTTTGACACAAACTGTCCCATATCCTTGGGGTCCAAGATATCTAACCCACTATACTGTTTAAAAGCTTGCAGAAGTCTTTCATAATATTCATGCACCGTTTCCTTGGGTTCCTGTACAGTCCGATCTATCTTAACCCAATCTATATCCTGAGGTGAAATCTTCAGTTTCAACCATGTAATCACCTGCTCATACTTTTTCATGACTAGGGGTGATGGACCATTTGTAACCGCCTCTCTATCCGGTTCCGAAGTCGGCCACTCAATAGCGACTTTACAAGCTGTCCACAAGTCTCCTGGTACCACTATGTCAAACAAAGTGTTCAAATCAATCCACAATACTTTTGAAATTTTCACAAACCGCTCAACCTGTTTATACCACTCTACTGGTTTTTCCCTCAGCCGAGGAAAATCATTTGTAAATGCAGCCAAATCACCTCTATTCCACGGCACATGCACGTACCCTCCATTCTGTACTTCCCGTAAAGGAAAATTTCCAACACCCGTCGCCCCCCTGGAGGCGGCGTTTCCCCTTCTGCTCTCTTTACTGGTTTCTTCTTGGACCACCTTTCTTCCCATTTGTCCAACAAAATCCATATTCTCATTCCTATAATCAGGTCTCTGGTGTGTGTCCTTAATCCTGTGATTCTTTTCTCCTCCAGCTCCTGGTCACTGTAATGCAATCTATGTGGTCCCTGCAACGCTTTAGTTTTATTCAGGTCCACCTCATATCTTTTGGCCAATTCCTTCAATCTATCATGTGCCATCCTAGCTTTTCGAGTCACATCTTTTGCTACAAACAGCAGCTCATCTGATCCATAAATTTCTATCCTTTCCAAAGGCAGACCCCCACTGATCATTTCGTCTACCTCTGCTTTCAGCCTCACTACGTCTAACAACCTTGCCTGTACTGCACTCCTCAGTACATCTCGACAACCCGAGCCATCCCGCTCATCACAGTCACTATTCTGTCCTTGTGACCTATTCCCTTCCATCCTATTCCTGGAACTTGGTCTGTCTTCCGAGACGTTTTGTGCCCTATCTCCTTGCATCCTATCCTCTTGGTTCGTTACTGTTGGTGTCCACTCCCTCAAAGCTGACTTAGATTCCCGCAAAGACCTCGGTCTTTCTGGTCTCTCCTCTTCTTGCCTAAAGGAAGAGTCCGCAGTAGCCGGTAATGGCGTACTTGTCTCCACTGGTCTTGGGAAATGAACCACTCTTACTCCAAACCCATTCCCACTCTCGCTGGTTACTTCTTCCCTTCCAATCTGTACGGAGCCCCCTTCTCTCACTCGGTCTGAGTCATATACCGGTACTATAGGGCCTATGGTAACCGGTACTGTCAAGGAGTCCGGTAATCTTGTGTTCCCCGCAGGAGGCTGTGTTAACATAGACGCCGTTGCCCCTTCTGTTCCTGTGGAAATCCTTCCCACCACTCTCATGCTAGTCTGATTCTGGCTCTCATCAACTATTGCTACTTCTGGGGTCGTCTTTCCCTCTTCTGAATCTGGATTAAATGGTGGTGGCCTCTCTGCCAACAACCTATCTAACAAGCTGTCATCTAGATCACTGTCGTCCTCATCGATTCTTATTATCTTCCCATTTTGTACTAACAATGGGTACAACTTGTCCACTTCAACCGTTGCCACCCTCCACCGTTTCTCCAGTGCATCCCACTTTGCATCCTGAAATGCCCGGATCGATTTCTTCACCCTTTCCTGACTCTTGTCTCTATTCCTTTCGTGTGCTGCTCTAATCCACGCATGCAATGCCTCAAACTGTGTCGGTCTAGGTAGTGGTCGTAATGAGGCCATTACACTTTTTAGCTGGTACAATACCTCCATCCTGAAAGTACCATATCGAGGGAACGACAATTCTCCTTCTGCTTCTGTCATTTTATGCCAATTCTCAAGCCAAATTATAGTATGCAATCCTACATTCTTTGCCATATAATGTGCTGGTGTATCCTCGGGAGGAGCTTCCTCTCCCTCCCGAACAACCACATGTCTATCACCTCTACAAAGTTCCCGTAAAGCTTTAAAACATTTCATGATGAATCAACTTCGTATTTGCACTCAAAATGTCAGCTCTTGCTTCTCGATTTCACTCCACCAATACCAGCGCGGCTCACACCAACCGGCCTATCGCAGCGCGGCACTTGTCTGACGTCACTTTTCCTCCGCTCGCAGCAGTTCCCCTCCTTTCTAATTCACTCGTTCTCACTCGCACCTGTCCCAATTATACTCTGAAATAATGTCCGTCCTACCGAACAATTACCTCTCTGACTGTCGGTCTTACCAATGACCGATCAGCCTCTTGAGCTTGTTGACCTCAATCTGGCAATCGTCTGTCCGCGAAACGACCGGACAATCGCCTTTAACACACTCGATAGGATTCAATCACTTGATGTTCTGCACACAATAACCTACGACCTGCGTTGGTTATTCACACACTCGCACATGTGTTCCCTATCCTCAGTGGGTCTGTCAATGACGTCTCGTGACCCCCACAACCTCTGGTCAACGTTCTCACTCTGGGTGTATTCTACACCACAATAAATCTCCCGGTCCCGCGCGCGCTCACGGTCCGTTTCTCAATCACACAACTCTCTTTCCAACTCCGCAAGACATCACACAACAATAAAACACCGCAATCTACCAAACATCACTCTTTTCATACTCACTCTACTACGAACTGCTACTTCCGCCGCACGTCACTCTCTCAGTTTTCCACGACCTCCGACATCCTTCTCCCGCGGTCCTCTGGATCTGCGTCACTCGGGCTCTATGGGGCAACTTAATCTCCTATCTTGCTCTAGATCTCCCCTTAACATCAAAGGTAACCATCCTACTCTGCTACCAACTGATAACGCCGATTCTTATCTAATTATCTATAAGAACCTTCTGGTCGCCAAGATCTTTGTACCTGTTGAATAGTGTAAAGGGGAGAATCCCATCAGATTATATATCAGCATTCATTTTGTCTGAAAGGACCACTGACTCCGAATTCAAGTTTGAGAATTTATTATCGCCAAAAATAACTGTACGTGCAAGCACCTCAACACGAGGTTAAAGAAATAGATGGGCACTAATACAAATAATAATCTACGCAGGAATCTCATCCGACTCAGGATAAGAAGAATAGAAAGTTCTAGAAGGATCAACCAGACTATGATTGCTCCAATTTCTAAATTGCTCTTCATTGGACTAAACAAGCTTAAAATCAATAGCTGTCCCTACACTAACGCTAAGTGACATCCCTGCATAACGAATTTCCCAGGCAAGAGTGAATAAAGGTGTCAGCTGTGAGGACTTCCTAAGAAGTGCAATCACATAATACCTAAGCTCAGCTCTGTCCTTCTCTCAGGTCTCCCCTACCTCTTCTCTGCCTCCTCCCTCAGGGCACTATCCCTAATACAAAACCACAATACAATTGTACACGCCTTTGTCACGCCTCCTTGGCCAGGTCTTCTTTCTTGTGCTTTTCCATCGAAACGGTTACTTCATCCTGGACGGTTGCGATGACCTTGAGTCCCAGGCACCTTCTCCGCTGAAAGTATCATTCCTAAATTCCATTTCACTCCCCGTACCATGCCTCCCCTCTCTCTAGCTTTTGAAAACAAAGAGTTAGTCTTACTAACGAGACATGTGTCCTTGCACCTGCAACGAAAGATACTTTCAACAGAAACCTTCTGCTGTGCAAATTAAATCTACCGTTTGTGCCCAGAGAGCCTTACCAAAAGAAACTTTTCTCGGCCTACAACATAAGCTAACATAAAATAGACCAGGCCTTCCCTAAGCATATATGTAGTCAGGCCTTTACATATGACTTTTAAACACACATCTTACGTTTCCCTATAAGCATTTTCATTACGATTCATATGCAAAAAATGAATTACATGTGCAACTTTAATATGATGCGCATTTAAACTACTGCAATTACATTACACACACGAACTAATTCCTCTATGCATTATGTTCACACAATTCAATAAGCATTACATTACATCATTATCCTAACACCATTATGCTGCTGATTCGCTTTGTCTCAGCGAACTATTCATTCTTTACTAAACATGCATGAGTATACAACGGAATATAAACGAATATATGTCTGAATACATGTGGGTGCGGCCTATCAGTGATTATGATGCACCCCTACAATTCACAAGAACATTTCGCTCCATCATCAGCACTGGAGACTCCTATTCATTCGTGAGTGAAAATAAAAAATCGACGTTCTTCACAAGCATTCAAAAACATCTTTCGTGCCCAAACGGGCTTGATCGTTAAAGTTAAACACTTCAGCAACGAAAGCGTTAAGACACTTTTACAGAACATTTAAAATGCTCCTTTATATGCAAATGTTTTCTTAATATAAAGACTGTTGACCAAGAGACCAATAAACTAAGGTGGAGGTTGAGTCAATTCGATTGAAAACTTTATTTCAGTTATCAAAGTAACCATAAAAGTGCATCATAAATAGAAGTACACACTATGAAGACATTTCAGTACAAACAATACATAAAATGTAAAAGCATCAAAGGCGGCAATGCACAAATGCAACAGAAGAATGTGGACTTAAAACGGGTGACCGGCATAACAGAAAAGGTTTCTGTCATCCCACTATTTGGTTGTCCAATGCCTAGTTATAACACAAACAAATAAAGTGCAAGTGCCGGACTGAGAGAAAAATAATTACAAAATGACAATAGATGTAGTGCAAAAGGTGATTAATCCTAGGTTAAAAAAGAAGTAGTCCTGGTTAGAATCCTATTTTAAAATTAGTCAGGCCACCCAATTTAAAACAAAATACATTATTTCTACTAATCGCACTTTTTTTTTTTAAAGCAAACATTAGTACGGAGAGTCCAACGATTGCAAATATTCCAAAGCCAACTCCGAGCTTCTAATGCCCCATTGCCTGATAATTGGAAATAAAAAACGTTTGCTAAGATCAAGATAACATTTACAGAAAAAAAGTGAAATGTAACAGGGTGACGATTCATCACATGGGCACAATAGAATTTTAGAGAGGTCAAACTGTCCCAGGGGAAAGCCCAGGTGCCATCTCATGAAACCTAGTCTGAAACGTGTTAATAACATTCTATCCCGGGATGTTCAATCCATTCCAGATACAGTTATAGACTCGATCTACCACATAAAGAGGCAAACTTCCTGAACGAAATGTTGGTACTCTCATGGGCCTCTTGAACATTATGTTTATTCCGCCTGAAGGACATTTTAACCTGGGCCAACTCATATTTAGGCAGGGTTTCAGACACATGGAATAAGCAAGGCAAACCCAGATCCCTCAAAGAGGACTTGATATAGTTAAACCATTGACTAATCAGGGCTCTTTTACAGGGCAGACAATCTTTAATAATTCTCGGGTTTATCCATATCAAAAACCAAAGGAGAAATGAGGACAATTTAATGGTGCCTTCCACATAGTCTACCCCAAGGCAGGGATTCGAACTTGCTTGGTTAGCCTGCCAGAATGGATGGATCACGGAGCAAAAACAGAAGTTCTCATTGTGGTGATATAGCCATCAATCTGGTCCACAACATGGTGGCCAGATGCTCTAGCGCCAGTACCAACTCCAAAAATAAAAATCTTGGAATCTGGTTTTACACCAATCTCACCTTTGATAGCCAGATATCCAAACTTGCTGGCGAATGTGTTGCTATTTTGAAAATCTTATACAAGATTATAGGTCTGCTTCTGGAAGCGGCCAGGAAAACTGTAATCCAAGCACTCCTAGTTTCCAAATTTGATTATTGTAACATACTCTATTTAAGTGCCACCCAAGGCAGACTCAAAATGCTCCAAAGAGAATAAAATGCAGCAGCTTAAACTGCTGCTAAACATTCAGAGGGCACCTCTCTGGGACTAGCACTGGCTCCTGATAAGTAAAAGAGTATCTTTCAAAGCCCTGTTCCTCTGCCATAGAATTCTAAACATCTGTGGTATTTGCTATCATCAGACACTCATCATGCCCTACAAACCCAGCAGGTGCCTCAGATCGATTGGAGGGAGGTTAGCAGCTGTGTCAAGGGTGAAAAGAGCCCAGATAGGCGGCCACTCTTTTAGCGTCTTGGCCCCTAGACTACAGAATTCTCTTTCACTTGACCTGAGGCTAGAAGGCTCAGAACAGACTTTTCGGAAAAAAACGTAAAACCTGGCTCTTCAAAGCTTAATTGTCTTCCCCCTTCTCTGTAGATCTAGCAGTTTAATGTCCCGGTGCAGGGAAACTCTGTTTTGGAGTAACCAGATGCTTTACAAATTCCATAACATAACAAGTTCCTGGTGCAGGATAAAAAAAGAACAAGCCGGTGGAACACCAGATAGTCTCCTGAGCACTCTATTTTGTTCGCCCTGAAAAGGGTTAGGGTTAATGTATCCCCAGATGCCTGACCCATACCTTAAGAAAGGGAGACACTTTCTCCTATAGATCTCCAACAGTGGGGCCACAGGTTTTTTCCCAATATGCCTTGCCAGATTAAAAACATAACCAGGGTCTGTCCTCTCTCCTGAAGGGCCAAACCAGACTTATGGGGCAATACCATAATAATCAGGGCTCTCAGGAACTGGACAAAGTCACCCTCAACCCCCAAATCAGTCAAAATCTCCCAGGGTTTAGCTCTCACCACACTGTCGATGGCACAAGACAGAGCCATAAAGGCCAGGCAGATGGAGCCCTGCTTAGGGGTGGTATATTTACTAATCAGCAGGTGCAAATTTAGACATTGCTTTATCATACCAAGACCTTCCTGAAACCTGTACTGCGCCTTCGACAGAATGTCGGTCTCCCTCATCCAGTCAATCAGGAGCTCTAGCACCACTCTTCCCACCAGCTTCACTGCAGAGTCCAGCAGGGATATCGGCACTATGGGGATTGGGGATTGTCCTACAAATATTGGGATGATAACGGCCATGTGCCAAGAAAGAGGGAACCCAGTCTTGCAAAATGCGTTAAAGCAGTTACAGAATGGGGGTGGGGGGCACAAATCAGATGTAGATTTGTACAGGTCCATAGGGACACTGTCCCTGCCGGGGGCCTTCATTGAGGGGCTTTTGGTGCCTACTTCTCTCACTTCATCTAAAGTGAATTCCAATGCTAGGAGAAATACAAGTGCCTCCTCAATGAGGGGAGTGTCACTCAAGGACCCATAAACAACTTTAAAGTGATTGGCCCAGGCATCCTGGCTAATGGAGGTGATAGCAGAATCGAGTTTTGTGCCCTCTGTTTTAATGTCTGGAGGCAGCCCAAAAAGCTTTTGTGTCATTCAACCTACAGGCCATGACCAGTTTGCCCCATAAATCACTCTGAAGTTCTTTGGGGCATATTTACAAGAAAGTGGCAGAGCGGGGCTAGCTCCAAAATTGCTTACGCAGTGCTCTGCCACTTTAGAAACTCAGGGATGCGCCGTATTTACAGTAATACAGCACACCCCTGCGTTTCTCCCTGCGCTGGCTCTAAATTCAGCTGCCTAGTGACAATGCAGGCACCCTTGCACAGTAGTGTAAGGGTGCCTGTGTTTAGGGAGTGATTGTTTATGTGCAGGAATGTCCCTTCCTGCACATAAACAATCAATAATGGCTATTTATAACTCCTATGTGTGCTGCATTGTCCAGCACACATAGAAGTTGCAAATTGTCATTTTTTAATGATTGCTTATGTGCAGGAAGGGGCACCTTCCTACACATAAACAATCATTCATGGCAATTTGCTGTTTCTATGCGTGCAGCACACACAGAAACAGTAAAAATTTTAAGACCAGATTTTCCCTGGTCTTAATTTTGGCTCTGCCTCCTTTTTACGCCGCCTTAGGGGGCAACATCAAAATCAATGGGTATTGCGGAGGAGCGCCAACCACAACACCCATTGCCCACCCCTCTCATGTTAAGTGGCTTAACGCTGCCTTATAAATGAGGCAAAGTCCCTATCGCCACATGAACGTCATAAAAAGGGACTTTCCTGTGGGACTGGAGTTGAGTGGTTGAAAAGTTTCAGCACGCCGTCCATCATCTTGTTGTGTTTGCTATGTTTGCCCTAAGTGGCCAAGGTTATGCCCAGACATGGGTCCCTTGCTTTCTGTGCCACTGGATTCAAGCTAGCCTGGCTGATGATGGGTGATAGCGCAAAACCAGTCCCAGGATGCTTGTTTCCAGTCCAGGGAAGACCTGGTCTGGCAGTTCGGGCTGGACTGTTCCCCTGAGGAGCTGGGTCAAGACTGATTTTCATATGGCTGGGTCAAACTGGGGTGGCTTAGTGAGCAAAAGAACAATGGACTAAACCCAGATCTGTGACTGGAGATGAGTGGTTGAAAGGTTTCAGCACTCTGTCCATTATCTTGTTGTGTTTGCTATGCTTACGCTAAGTGGCCAAGGGCATGCCCAAACGTGGGTCCCTTACTCGCTGTGCCACTGGATTAAAATTAGGCTGGCTGATGAGGGGTGATACCCCGAAACCAGTCCCAGGATGCTTGTTTCCACTCAAGGTAATACCTGGCCGGAAATTTGGGCTGGACTGGTCCCATGAGGAGCAGTGTCAAGACTGATTTTAATATGGCTGGGTCCAAACTGGGGTGGCATAGTGAGCAAAAGAACAATGGATTAAACTCAGATCTCTTGACTGGGGGTGAGTGGTTGAAAAGTTTCAGCACTTCTTCCATCATCTTATTGTGTTTGCTACTAATTGCTGAGCCCAGCTTAGCAAATAGGGTGGACACAACCTGGTGGCAGACATACAGATCTAGGCAATCGAGAAACAGTGGGAGGTAACTTACACAAATTTTAGCCAAATGAATAATCATATAGACATTTCTCCATACCATGCACAGTACCTGGGTCTTGGCAGTCAAGGACTGACAGGCTGAGGTCTTGGGGCCTCCCCTCCTAGAAATATGTAGGCCAAGACTTAGTGGATTATGGTCGCTGTGAGGGCTTTCATTGATGGCATGTCGAGAAACCCTAGCACACAAATCACGACTAACAAAATGTAGTCTATGACTGAGGAACACTCCCCTCTCTCGAATGTAGCTTTGGTTGCATAGGATGGGTCACTAAGTTCAATAACATTAAGGAGGTCAAACGTTTTAATTAATTAAAAGAAGAGACTGACCCCCTTTTTCCCTATGAAGCCTGTCACTTCCAATGCTAAGACAGTCAAACATAGATTGTTTGTTTTCTACCTGGGTTGGCCCTAGTTTGACACTAAAATTCCCAGCTTGACATTAAAATCCAATCACATCAGATCACATCTTGAGGCACAACCAGGGGTTAGCCCCAAAGGTTTGGCAGAATGTGTGGAATTTCCTGCTATGCGGTGTCACCCCTCTCGTGTGTCGGATGGTTCAAATTCCCTGAGGCTAGGGGGAGGTATGGCAGCCGGGTCAGACACAGGGGCTCACCACCCTCACTTGCCTGCAAGCCGATGCTCCTAGGCCAAGCCAAGGGTGTTCTGGCCGGGACTGCTACACCTTCACCACCCTCACCATGGTCCTGTCTTGTGGCCATAGTATTTAATTTGGACTCAATATGCCCCAGACGATCAAACAACCCAGACATCTTAGACTGAATAAGATCAACAATCTCCTTGCCAAATTGTCTGAGCAGGCCCCCAATATCCTCTTTACAGTTCAAATTTCCGTCGGTATGGAGGGCTCCAAGGGTTCAGACCTGATTAAATTGGCAGACTGTTTAAGCACAGGCCCTATATTCCATTTTGTATGTGGTAGCAAAGCTTGATTCACAACCTGGGCAGGAGGGGAAGGAACACATCTATGAGGATACATTTTGCCCACACGTTCTTGGCCAGTGGGACCGGGGGGTGGGGCTACACAGTCAGTTAGTGGAAAGACCAAGGAAAGACGTTTCTGGGCAAGGAGGATTTCCTTGTCCCGGGCCCCCACCGCCTTTTCTTTATTAAGGGCGCCAGATTTCTTGGCAATGGCCCCCTCTGAATTAGGGCCCATCTTATGCTTAGCCATCAATAGATAAAACACAGAGTATATCAAAAAGAAAAGAAAATATGTTAAAAAAAAAGTAGGCTTAGGCAATTTAGGAAGAAATCCAGAGATGCAATAAAGGGCAATCACAGTGAGTTACAAGAGGGTAGCAAAATCTTGTGCTACGAGAGAAGTGCCACCTGGGGAGTAACCCCTGAGCACCTCCTAAGGCAGTACAGCAGCAGAACAGCCTGGGAGCTACAGTTCCACACATGCTGCAGCCTACAGTCAAACAAAAAAATGAAATTTAACAGAGTGCACGCAACTGTGATCTGTGGGCCTATAATACAATTCACGACCCCTCCTCAGGGTCCAAATAGACAAGGGGACGCAGTCCAGCACCGAAGAAGTAACAAACAAGAGATAAGGGCGCGTTTCACAGTCACTGTAGATTTAAGTAAGGAGCTGCTCATCCACCATGTGCACACAACCATAGCACGTGCTCGAAGATCCATGAAAACGCTTGTTTTTAAAAAAAGAAACTGACGCACCCAAAAATGTTTTTAAAAAAATACAGCTTCTTTTACACCTCGGTTTAAAAAAAATATCAATACTTTTGTCTACAGAGTTCCTTTCTTTTAAACCAACAGTGTAAAAAAAAAACAATCAAATCACCCTGCCGTGAGTATATAACTGCTACCTGAATAGGAATAAATTTGTTGATAAAAACATAAAAACACACTTCTAAATACTTAGATCTATCTAACTACCTACCTCCTCTCTCCTTACAATAAAGTATGCCAGCCACAATGTCTATTAAATAAATAAAGTTTGTCTTACCTGACCGCAGCTCTTCCTTGCTTCCGATCTTGACCGCGTCGCTCCAACCCACTGTAAAAAGAAACACTCAACCGAATAGGTCATCTGTAAAAATAAAAAGTAAAAAAGGACGATTTCACCCATTTGAATACAATTGGAAACCATGGGAAAAATTTGTAAAATGTGTTTAAAAAATGTTAATATACATCTTTGTTAAACTTTTTATTTTTGTCAATTAATATATAAATATACCTGTGTATACGTTTATTTAAAAAAATTCTAACTCATCTATATTTTTTTTAAATAAAAATGTATTATTAATAAATACTTTTAAGTGTCCCATTTATTTTCTTTTAATAATTTTTTTTTTAAACTGTATTTTAATTGTTATGTTATACTGTTTTATGTGAAAAAGTTGCTGTGTACATACAACCTGTTTTAGCATTTTGTTTTTCAATTTATGACTCATCAAAAAATGTATATTAAAGAACTACTGTCCCCTTACTTAAAATCTTTTTCTATATGTTAAAATACTACACTCTTAATATTAAATGTTCATTAATGTTTTACAAATTTAAAATAATAATTTATAACATTTTATAACATTTTAAATAATCTTAAATTACTAAATAAGTATTAAAACTTAATACCACAGTCTTAAAACACTTCCCCACCCAAAACCCCTATTTCCCTAGCATCCTGTGCCAGAGAAAATGTGGCACACCCTCTAAATGTTTTTTTATATTTCTTTATATTTTAATACATTTTTATTAAATTTCATGTATAAAGGTAATTTATATTAATACCTGGGTATTCGAATTAATACCCGGGTATTAATACACTTCCCGCCCCAAAACCCCTATTTCCCTGGCATTCCAGAGAAAAGGTGTCATACCCTCTTAAAAATGTTTTAATTTATTTTGAAATTAGTTTAAAATTAGTAATAGATGTTAAAATAAATGAATCCCTGGTTATTAACATTAATACCCAGGTATTAATACGCTTCTCCACCCAAAACCCTATTTCCCTGGCATCCTGTGCCAGAGAAAAGGTGTCACACCCTCTTTTTAAAAAAAATTAACATTACTTAAAATTTGTTATAAAGGTAAAATAAATTAATACTCAGCTATCAAAATTAATACCCGAGCATTAATACACTTCGCCACCCAAAACCCCTATTTCCTTAGCATCCCCTACCAGACAAAATGTGTCACAAGCTATCAAATATATTTTTTAAATATTCAAAACTTAAAAAGTACATAAAAATAATATTAAAAATAAGTAAATATTAAAAAGTAAGTACTTACCTAAACACTTACCTTAAAACCCAATGTAATAGTATGCGCTGTAATAGCAAATTCGTTGTAATGGGGTGTGTTGTTATAGCATGTGTTGTAATGGCACATTTGTTATAATAGTTGCGTTGTAAATGCATTACGTTGTAATGCACGCGTTGTAATGGATGTTTCCCGTAGATTAGGCACACATGTCCTTCAAGCAGGCAAATCAAATCAGGAAACAGCAGGGAGAGATCATAGATGATCTTAGGGCATTGAACATACCCAGTCGCAGATCCAGGTGAGGGAGGTGCGCACCGCCCTGGCTCCTCCTGGCGCTAATGGGCACAGGACAGGCCTGCCCTTGGCTCGGGCACAGCCCAGGCTCAGCTGGTTAGCACTTAAATATTGCGTTGGCGGGACACAAACATTGGCCCCTCCTCTCCTGGTGTGAAAGCAAACGGTGTAGGCTGGGACAGCGAGTCCCTCATGGCAGGCTCCCAGCTCTCTCCCGACCCTCCAAAAGCATTTTTATTTTATTTTAAAAGCATTTCTTCCTTTGCAATTTGTACATTTTGCAAGTTTAAAAAAAATAAAATCTCACATTCGAGTCTGAGGAATTTGCAAATTCGTACATACTTAACTAACTTCTAAGTTCTAACTGAATTGTTTTAAATCGTTGTTCGTATGGCGTGGCAAAATTGGGTCTGCTTTGTGACATAGGGGGTCATTATGATAGCGGGCGGTTCGCCCCCGCCGGCCCGGCGGTAGCCACCGGCGGCCTGGCGGGGGCGAACCGCCCGCCATCTATACCAGAAAGACCCCCCGCCATATTATGATGGCTGGGGGGTCCGCGGCGGACGGAAAGACCGTCCGCCGCTTTTCCGCCAGACGACTCGTCGACCGGGCGGAAAACATGCATAATATGGTGGCGTGTCTGCAAGACACCGCCATCCATATTATGATGATAGCGGAAAGCAGCCCTTCCATGGCAAAGGCATGTGGTCTTCGCTGTTGGGGGCCCGTAGCGGGCCCCCAGGATGTTGGGGGGGTTGGGGGTGCACATGGGGGGTACCTATGGTACCCCTCTGCATTGGCATGGACAAAGTGGCAGGCACCGTGCGGTGCCTGTCACCTTGTGCATGTCAATGTACAACGTGCATTCCCAGCATTGTGGCGGGCGGTGCTGTGAGCACCGCACGCCACAATGCTGGGAATGGGGGATGCCACCGCCACGGTGGCGGGACCGCCGCACCTATAGCAGGCGGTCCCTTTGGCCGTTGCGGTGGCAGGCGGACTTTGTCCGCCCGCCATCGTAATGACCCTCATAGTCAATGATTTGTCAAACTAGTTAATAGGATAGGTGTGAATGTTAAGCTAGCTCTGGGATTGTTGAGAGTTACGTGGCAGGTTGTTTGTGTATGATTAGGTCAGATGGTTGCACCCAATGTTCAGCAGACCTCAGCATTTTGAATGCTTCTGGATGCACTCAAACAATTAGGATTTCCCTCAATGAATGGAAGTACCTAAAAGGGCCCCAAATCAATAGTTGAACAAATGGAAGATGCGACTTGCTTGTGGACTTTGGTCCGTAAGAAAACATGGAGGTAGTTGTGTTTAAAACAAAGTAAAACTGCTATCAAGAACAACAAAAATGAATTAGTGACTTTGATTTTTTCCTCAGCTATATTGAAAGATTTTCATAGGAATTAGAGAGTGCTTACCATTGACTAGTGGTGGCTCGCACAGGTAACACTGTGGGGCGGTGGGGCGGAGCGGAGGTGGGGTTGGGTGGGGGGGTAGTGTAGTGTGACATACGACGGGAAAGTGGAGAGTAAAGAAATAAATAAATAAAAGCACTTACTTTGCGCTCGCAGCATCGCCGACTTGGCATTGACCCTCAATTCTGTCAAGAGGATGGGAACAATTGATAACACCCATAGAAGAGGAATCCTCAGTGCTCCTATATGAGCCACTTAGGGCAGTACTGGGCACCGAACGAAATAGAGAATCGCCTCACAAACTGCAAGGAATGATTAAAACACAGAAACCCACCTGCTCTAAATCGAAATGGAGCTTTTACCTCAAGAAGGGGAAAAGATGTCCCACAAATCTGCTGTCAGCACCGGAGACTCTTATTCATTCGTGAGTGACAATAAAAAAATAAAAATCATAAGCATTCAAATTCAAAAACATCGTTCGCGTCCAAACAGGCTTGGTCGTGAAAGTGAAACCCTTCAGCAATGAAAGCGTTAAGACGCTTTTACAGAGAATTTGAAATGCTCCATTTTAAGCAAATGTTTTCTTAACAGAAAGACTGTTGACCAAGAGACCAATAACTAAACCCCTTCCAGGCGGCGAGTCCCCCCCCCTCCTGTCCGCCCCCCCGCTTGCTACCGCCAACTGCGCGCTTTCCCTTACAATCACCACTGACCACTTCTTTGGTGCCTGAAAAGGTCGCAGTTTATTTTCAATACCACAAATTTTTGTTACATACAATTTTATATTTCAACGTCTATGGTCATAAGCCCTCTATGTCCTTGCTTAGCTTTCCTCAATTTCTTTTTGATCTGGACTTCCAGCCTCCCCGACTTTCTGGGAGAGGAGGGAGGGGCACCTTTCTCGGGGTTTCACGTCGCGGGTCTAGGCTTCAACTTGCTACCGATTTGGAGGGTGTCCGTTGGGACCTGCCCGGGCTGCAAGTGCCGTCCCGCTCGCCCTGGGCCTTTTGGTGGGCCCTCCCTTCTCCCGGGGGTCCCTGCCGTTTGGCATCCCAAGGACCTTGCCTGAGCGTTTACTTCTCTTTCCTGAGGCTGAGTCCCTACCATCTTCTCCCTCTGTACCCCTGCCGTAAGGCATCCCAAGGGTCCTGCGGGAGTGTCGCCTCTATTCTTTCTCTGGCGGCACGCCGCCCCTGGCTCCCTCAGTACCCCTGCCGTGAGGCATCCCAAGGCCACTGTGAGAGCCTCCCGTCTATCCTCTAGTGATCTTGAGTCCTACCAGCTTCCTTGTGTTTGATCCGCTACCCTTTCCCTGTTACGGCTGCGACGCCCGTATTCCTAGGTGTGGGTGGGTGGGTTTCTTTCCTCCTATCTCCTCGCCAACGGGGGGGTGACTTGTGGTCTCAAAGGCCGTTGGCCCCTTCTTAACCCCCCTTTGGCTTACCTGCTCGCCCCCTGATTGGGGGGGAGCCTTCTTTGTCCTTGTGGGCCAATCCTGGCCCCCTCCCCGGCTTAGCCGGGCATTTACATGTGGCGAGGGCGGGGAAAGGGGGAGGGTCCCCCCGCCGCCGGCCGGCGTTCAACCCGGGCCCCTACTGGGTCCGGCTCTGCCTTCCCGGCCCGGGTCCAAACCCCTTCCAGGCGGCGAGTCCCCCCCCCTCCTGTCCGCCCCCCGCTTGCTACCGCCAACTGCGCGCTTTCCCTTACAATCACCACTGACCACTTCTTTGGTGCCTGAAAAGGTCGCAGTTTATTTTCAATACCACAAATTTTTGTTACATACAATTTTATATTTCAACGTCCATGGTCATAAGCCCTCTATGTCCTTGCTTAGCTTTCCTCAATTTCTTTTTGATCTGGACTTCCAGCCTCCCCGACTTTCTGGGAGAGGAGGGAGGGGCACCTTTCTCGGGGTTTCACGTCGCGGGTCTAGGCTTCAACTTGCTACCGATTTGGAGGGTGTCCGTTGGGACCTGCCCGGGCTGCAAGTGCCGTCCCGCTCGCCCTGGGCCTTTTGGTGGGCCCTCCCTTCTCCCGGGGGTCCCTGCCGTTTGGCATCCCAAGGACCTTGCCTGAGCGTTTACTCTCTCTTTCCTGAGGCTGAGTCCCTACCATCTTCTCCTCTGTACCCCTGCCGTAAGGCATCCCAAGGGTCCTGCGGGAGTGTCGCCTCTATTCTTTCTCTGGCGGCACGCCGCCCCTGGCTCCCTCAGTACCCCTACCGTGAGGCATCCCAAGGCCACTGTGAGAGCCTCCCGTCTATCCTCTAGTGATCTTGAGTCCTACTAGCTTCCTTGTGTTTGATCCGCCACGCTCCCTCCGGTTCCCCGATCGGAGGGTGCTCCCCTAATTGCCGCTGCCCTTCCTCATGTCCTAGTTGCAACCCCTTTGTTCCAGTACCCCCACGATGTTCAGTAGGAACATGTCCATTCCCACCCCCGTGAGGTGTACCCCGTCTTCCAGGTGATACCCGGGGGACCTTAGGTTTATGAACCCGTGCCGCACGAACCCCCATCCCTGGGCCTTGCATATTCTGGCCATGGTAATATTCAGCTTCCGGCCTCACCGCCCCGCGCCAGGCCCCCGTGCTATGATTTCAGAAAATATCAGGTCCGCTGGGCGGATCAGGCGTGCCAGCGCCGCGAGACTGCTCTGCATGTTCTCTAGCAGCGCTCGTCTTCCCAATGCTGCCAGGTCGTTCCCGCCCAGGTGGATCACTACCGCGTCCGGTCTGCCACCGTGCTCCAGTGCTTCCCGCGCCGAGGGTAGCAATTGCTCCCATTTCATCCCTGCACGTCCCCACCACTCGATGGTGGTGTCCCGCAACCATACGCCTCCGAATTTGCGTCTGGTTGCCGCCCACTGTTGCGCCCGCGTTACGTAGGAATGTCCCATTATCCACACCGTCTTCCGCGCCGTTCTTGGACCTGTATGGGGCGGGAGAGATTGGGCTCAGTAAACCGTGGGGCGTATGTAACGCCTGTATGCACTGGATGCCCATCGCCCTATCTCCTTGATCAGCCCTTCCCCCAGTCCTAGTCCCGCCGCTGTCGTGGCTGCCCCTATTCTGAAGGAGTGTGAGCCGTATTCCCATGCGGGGAGGCCTATTTTCTCTAGTACTTTTCTCATCACCGCTATGAATTGAAAGCGGCTGAGGAAGGACCCGTCCCTGTGCCTGAAAAGCGGCCCCTGGCTCAGCTCCCTCCCTCCTAGGTGCTCCTTTAGTAAGCACACTGCGCAGGTGTTTGCATCCGTTGTGCAGAGTATTCTGGTCCTCCTGCCCTTGCCTGCTTGGTCCGTCTTGGACCGTCTTAGCATTATGTCCATGTGGCCTTCCTCTATCGCCACGTCCCTTCTGTGTATGCATTCTGTGCCTGGGTCGCTTCTTGATGGGGCTACTAGCTCGCTGACCCTGTAAGCCCCAAAAATGCTACTGCGAATGCTGCTCGGAACAGCTCTCCCTCCTGTTTTGAGGAGCACACCTCTGCTGTTGCCTCCAGCATCCTGTTTAGTATTTTGACATGGATGGGGCGCCTCCTATCTTTGTTTGGCTGTTGCAACCGCCCCCATCCCTTCATTGCCATTCTGCTTTTGAAAGACCTGGTAGGATCTGCCTGTCCCTCCATTTTTGAGTAGTATGCCACTGCATTGAGGTGCGATTGGGCCCATGTTTTCGTCCTACCTGCCATAAAGGCCCACTCGATGAACCCGAGGACCTCCCCTTGTGAGGCCCACTTGTTCCCTTCCAACCCCGTCCTGCTCCTGAATGTTGCCCAGCACTTACTGTAGTGGTTTCTTGTTTTTGGCGCCAATGCGTTGCTCAACAGCGTCTCCAACCCTGTTCCACCCATGCCCATGCTTCCTCTGGCATTTCGGTCATCCGTCTGTCGGCTGCTGGGGCGAGGTCCCTGAATTTTTTCCACTGAAATCGAGAAATGGCATCCGCCACTGAGTTTTCAGTTCCTGGGATGTGTCGTGCCCTAATCGCCATGTTGCCCTGCAACTGGTATCCCACTAGTCTACGCAGCAGTGCGCCCACTGCTGGGCATTTTGCCGCCCCTGTGTTTATTGCCTGTACTACCGCGTGGTTGTCTGACCACAGTGTAATTTGCTTGTTCGCTAGCCGCTGGGCCCAGATGTGGAAGGCCACCACTATGGGGAATAGTTCCAGCAGCGCTATGTTTTTTGTCAACCCTGTGCGTTGCCAGTCCTCTGGCCATTTTCCCGCTGTCCAAGTGGTCCCCAGTATTGCCCCGAACCCGAGTCCCCCTGCTGAGTCGGTGTAGAGCTCTAGCTCATGTGCTTGTACCCAGGGTTCTCGCCATATCAGGGTGCCATTAAACTCTGCCAGAAACCTGTCCCACTGTGCCAGGTCCTCCCTCACCCCGTGTGTGATGCGGATCCTGTGGTCTTTTGCGTCATGCCCCTGGTTAACCAGGCTAGTCTCCTGGCGAAGTGCGCTCCGCGGGGATTACCCGCGTGGCGAAATTTAGTTTACCTAGTAGCTGCTGCACCCCTTCAGCGTAGCTTTCTTCTGCTGTTGCATTAGCTTAATGCCTGCGCGCAAGTCGGCCACTTTTTCTGGTGGCAGCCTGCATGTGCCGGCCACCGAGTCCAACTCGATTCCCAGAAAGGACAGTCTCGTGGTTGGGCCTTCTGTTTTTTCTTGTGCCAGGGGGATGCCCAGTTCCTGCGCCAGTTGCACGAATTTGTCTAGGAGTGTGCCGCATTCCTTCGTGCCTGCTTTCCCGATGAACAGGAAGTCATCCAGATAGTGTACCCGCCCTCCTTTTGGGGCCCTTGTACCCAGCTCCCATTCTAGGAAGCTGCTGAAAGCCTCAAAATGTGCGCATGATATTGAGCACCCCATGGGTAGGCATTTGTCATGGTAATATTGCCCGTCCAATTTAAACCCCAACAGATGGTAGCTGTCCGGGTGGACCGGCAGTAGCCTGAAGGCTGATTCTATGTCCGATTTTGCCATCAGGGCCCCCTTTCCTTCCTGCCTAATTAAGTCCACTGCGTCGTCCACCGATGCATACGCCACTGTGCACTCGCTGTGTTCCAGCCAGTCGTTAACTGATTCCCCTTCTGGGTGGGAGAGGTGATGGATCAGTCGGAATTTTCCTGGCTCTTTTTTGGGGACTACCCCCAGCGGGGAGACCACCATGTCTTTCAGCGGGGGGTGGAAAATGGCCCGGCCACCCGCCCTAGTTGTACTTCCTTTTTCACCTTTTCCCTCGCCACCCCGGGGTTGTCCCTTACCGACTTCAGGTTTGGGCTTTCCCGCGCTCCCCTTGGCCCTTTGTAGGGTATGGGGAAACCCTGCGTGAAGCCCTCCGCCAGTAACTGTTTGTCATTTGTTTTGCGGTACCCTTGTAGTAGTTGTAGTAGTCTGCCTGTCCTGATAGGGGTGGGTAGCGCCTGCCCTCCGCCCCCGTCCCCCTTGCCCCTGTTCCGCGGGGGCTGTATCTTATTTTTTGGTGGCTGTCTTCTCTTTGTTGGCCCCCGGCCCTGCGTTGCGTCTGCAGCGAATGCTGGGATGGTTGCCCCCGCATGACCCACAAGTGTGCTTAAATCTGCATGATGCTCCCCATTAACACTCGTCTTTGTCGAATTTCCAACATGCTTTATTTGACTTTTGTCCTGCCTGGTTTTTTCCCTTGAAGTCTTTCCCTTGGCTTTCGAACTTGCCCTTACTCCCGTACTGACGAAAAGTGTACTCTTTCACACCAACCCCTTCTCTGGCTGCTACCATGTGTTTTGAGAAGCCCTCCATGTCTTGGCAATCCCATTCTATTACTGGCCACACCTGCATCTTTTCCCTAAAGCCCTCGTCGTAGTGTAGCCATGCCTCCCCTTGGTATAGCTGTTGCGCCTCATGTATTTTTTGCTCATATAGCCATAGTGCCGCCGCGCTTTGGGGGAATTTTTCAATGGAAACACATGCTAGTGTTCTGAACGCTTTCAGCCAGTTTTCTATTGACCTCTCCACTCTGGGCTTTCGGGGGGCTCTTCTGTCCTCGTCCTTTTTATCCTGCGCTGTCAGGTCTATCCCTGCCTGTCGCACCTCGAGCAGTGAGAAAATATCTATGAATTCTTTTCTCCAAATTCTCTCCTTAACGGCGAGCGTGATGAGGTTGGCCAGCCCTAGCATTCTTGTTGTTGTAGGTGGATCGCTCGGGGAGGGACGTATGTATTCGCTGGCCGGCTTCCCATTGCTATCCTGCCCTTCTGTGAGTCTGGGTTGGCTGGAGCTGTTCCCCCCGCTGGCCCCTGTGCTCCCGTGCGGTGCTGCCCCCGTCTCTGCCGGCGTATTTTGTGATGCTGGGCTTGTCAGCCCGGGCCCGTGGCCTGTAGCTCCCATTGTGGGCCCCTCATTGCCCCCTCTGCGCCCGGGGCCAGGGGGTCCCTTGTCCCCTTGCTCCCCATGTTGCGTACCTATTAAAAGGGGGTCCCATCTCTGGCCATTGCCACCAGGGCAGTCCGGATGTTTGCCCTCCTTCTTCCCTGCTCCATGCTTCCCCATGGAATTCTGGCCTCCCTACGCCTAGCCCTGCATGCCATGGAGTTTGCATGTGCCATGGAGCTTGCATTGCTACATTGTGTACCCCTAGCTGGGTCCCCATATTCACATTTTGCCCCGGGCTGGCGCGTGCTCCCTGGCCCGCCCCGTGCCCCGGTTCGCTGTTGCGCGTGCCATGCTTACCGGTGCCCCTGCTGCTTGCTTCGCCGTGTCCCTCATGACCTTCTCGTGGGGCCGCCGTGGAGGCTACAGGCCCCTCCTCATCACTGCTGTCCTCGGACTCTGTGCTGCTCACCACTTCCGGGGTTCTGTCCTTTTTCTTTCTGGCCTGCTGGGGGCCCTTTGCCCTGCCCTCCCTGTGTTTTGCCGGGGGGGGGCGGTCTGGCTGCTTGGGGCTTCCCAGCTGCCCTCCTCGGGGCCGCCGTTTTGGCTGCCTGCCCCTGCCCCGCTGGCTGTTTTGGGGCCGCCGTTTTGGCTGCAAGCCCTTTGCCTGCTGCCTTACTCGAGGTTGGTCGTGTGGGGGATGTGTTGCGCGGCCTCTTTCCTTTGTCCCGCGCTGCCTCCTCGATCTGCTGGTTCATCCAGCTGCTTCCCTTCAACGCCACCAGGACCCTGGCCTGTTCCAGCATGGCCTGCAGGTCCCCGTCCAGGTCTGGTTCCGTTCCTTCGCTGCGTCGTTTCTGCCCCCTCTGGGGGACTGCTGGCCTCTCCTGGTCCTCCCTAAACCTTGCCGGGAGCCGTGTTGTCCTTCCTGCTGCACCCTTCCTGCTGGGCATCCTGTTGTCTGTGCTGTGCAGTGCTTTCCCCTCTCCCCCGTTGGCTTCGGCAATTTTTTGGGGTGTTGGTGCCCCCTGGCGCTGTGTTCGTGCTCAGGAGCTTGTGCCCCTTAGCGCTGTGCCCGTGCTCAGGAGCTTGTGCCCCCGCGGCGCGAGGAGCGGGTTCCGCTGCCCCCTGCTGCCCTTGTTATCAGCTGCAGCTGCTGCCAGGCGCTCCGCTGTTGTCTCTTGGACGGCGCGTTTTGTGCCACCGAGGCGCGAGGAGCGGGTTCCGCTGCCCCCTGCTGTCCTCTTTATCCGTTGCAGCTCGGCTCAGCTGCTGCAAAGGCGGGGGTGGAGGCTCGGTTCGCGCCGGCCCCGCCGCACCCCGGCCGGTCGAAGGCGGGCCCTCTGTTATTCCCAGCTGTGGGGGTGGAGGCTCTGGTCACGCTGCTCCCGCCGCTGCCTCAGGCCGGAGAAGCGATCGCCGAAAACCGGCGCGACGACTTCCCGCTGGACTGCGGCTGGTTTGGGAAGGCGGGGGTGGAGGCTCTACTCACGCTGCCCCCGCCGCTGACGATTGCCCGTTGCTCCGGAGCCTGTTGACTGCCGCTGGAAGGGGGCGAAGGAAGCCCGGGGCCCGACGACTCGCTGCTCCGGACCCAAAAGCCGCAATGGATCTCAGCCGGGTCGTCCAAGGGTCGCTGCAGTCCGCCGTCGATCGATTCGAAGTCGGTAGGCTTTCCTTTCTTTCCTCCTATCTCCTCGCCAACGGGGGGGGGGTGACTTGTGGTTTCAAAGGGCTGTTGGCCCCCTTTTTAACCCCCCCTTTGGCTTACCTGCTCGCCCCCTGATTGGGGGGGAGCCTTCTTTGTCCTTGTGGGCCAAACCTGGCCCCCTCCCCGGCTTAGCCGGGCATTTACATGTGGCGAGGGCAGGGAAAGGGGGAGGGTCCCCCCGCCGCCGGCCGGCGTTCAACCCGGGCCCCTACTGGGTCCGGCTCTGCCTTCCCGGCCCGGGTCCAAAGTTGGATGTTGAGTCATAGAAAGGATATACTAAATCCAGCAAATTAAAGTAGAGCTCTGTTTCCACATTCAAACACATACAAACGAAGTTTTCACTGAAGAGAGAAATGATATGCGATGATCAATATCTTTGTTTTCTGTGATTTTAATTTAAAGTAAAGAATGAATATAAGCGGAATGCGGTTTGGCGTGATGTGCAGACAATTGGTCCTGTAAGTGACTTGTTGGTAACCGGGGCCACCGTTACTCGCTGTTGTCCTAGGCAGGGGTGTGGGTCACCAAGGTCGTTATTGGTCTTGTAAAATGGATAACCTGGAAACTCAAGGAATTTTGGGTGAATCCACACAGTTTGGTAACCAGTGAAAGGATTAGGCACGTGGGCAGCAGCTCAGGGTCCTGTAAAGATAATCAAAACTGCCTCTAATGAAGTTAATGAAATTCAACGAAGTAATCTAAAATAACCCATAAAACCTGGAAAATATACCACTCCCTCCGGTATGTGAAGACTAACAAACACTTTTACAGTAACTATAAGGAGAAACACCTATTGGCAAAGCCAATAGGTTTCGCTCTAGGTAAAATCTATTGGCTTTGTCAATGTTTTTTTTTTTTTAAATGTTGTACAGCACTTCAGCTGCTGTGCAACATGGCTTTAAGTATAAAAAAAACGCGGTAACAAAAACAAGTGCAATGACGCAGTGAGCATTGAGAGTCATAGCGCTTTTTTTTTTAACTTTAAGCCATGTTGAACAGCAGATCAGCTGCTGTGCAACATGTAAAAATAAATTGAAAAAGCCAATATATTTCGCATAGGCGAAACCTATTGGCTTTGCCAATGCTTGTTCTTCTGTTTTCCCTGCTGATGTACTCAATACAGTTGGCGTTCTGCTGCTTTCATGTCTATCCAAATAAACGGGTGAGCTATATTTTCAGCAGCGCACAGCTGTGAGAGACTCCATTCGTTCCTAAATAAGGAACCTTACGTAGATATCCTTCTCAAAATAGACATGGCGGAGAACCAGGGCTTGACTTTCACGGATGAGGAGGTAAATGAAATTCTTTCAGAACCCTCCTTTTTCGCAGATGGACTGTTTTTTTGCAAGCAACACTCGTGAGGTTACACGGGTGTAGGGTATGAATATAGATCCTGGCATGTGGATCTCTTCACCGCACCTGATGAACCTAGCGATATGTTCACTATTGTGGAATGCATGATTGGCCTGAATGTAGTATGCTTGATATCATGTTGTTTTCTCTTTCAGAACAAAGCGTTGGTGAACTAACCGTAAGTTTTGCGGTCAACTGAATCACTTTATTTATTTATTTTTTTTATTTTTTTTATGCTTTTGTCATACAGAAACAGTAGCGGACAACTTACAATCATCCAAGTTGTGGCATTGATATAGAATGCTTGTCACATATATACTTATTACATAACTCATAGTGTGGTATAGCACAACGTCAAAGGCATAAGGATATACAGACATGGCAATCATAGAATATGCAGTGCAGGGTGAAAACATGCAGGGCAGTCTTATGAACAAACAGCTTACGGGCATCAGATATCAGTTATTGTCAACAGATAGGATGTGAGCGGCCCCCATATATCCCGTGGCTTGGATGTAGTCGGCAGTTCCTCTGCATAGCATGTGAACTGATCCCGGCAGTAGGTCAGATCCTGCAACCATAGCTTAGTGGTGGGTACAACCCTACTTCCCCAGCAGATGGAAACCCTACGCTTAGCCATCAACAGTGCTATGGAAACACATTTTTTGTTGGATGTCTTCACCTTAGCGCCAACCCCTATCAGACACACCTTTGGGTTGCACTCAACAGATTCCTCAACCATCAGGCCAACAATTCTTAAGGTTGAGCTCCAGTATTCATACACTTTGGGACATACCCACGCCAGATGATAGAAATCAGCCCCAGAGGCACCACAGCGTTTGCAGGCGTCATCTTGTCGCAGCCCATATCGATGAAGTTGCGCCGGAGTGTAATATAGCTGATGCAAGTATTTATAGTGTACTAACCGTAGATTACCATTCGCCGTCAGCTGGCCCGTTAGGCAGCAGCTATCTAACCAATCCTTCTCAGAGAGCGGCTCTGGCAGTACAGCGTTCCATTTGGTCAATGCAGCTGCATCCCCAGTTGGCATGTCTCCCTGTGATGTTTTGTAAAGTCTAGTGACTAGCTTAGCCTTAGATGTAGTGGTGTATAGTAGTTGTAATGTCTCCAGGGTCGGTGGTTCTGTAGGGAAGTCGGGGTAGAGTGCACGCACAGCAGAGCGTAATCTAGTATAGACAAAAAGTTGCATGGCTGAGATATTGCCTCGGGCGTTTATGTTTTCTAGGGTTATGAACTGGCCACCCGGGAACACATCCGCCATTGTGGACAATTCCATAGCTTTGAGGGTTTGTAGCGTGCCAGCTTCTTTGGTAACCGAGAGGTCTGAGTGGTGTAGGAGCGGCATGCTGGGTGCATACAATAGCAATTTATGCGCTCGCTGACCGAGTTCGCGCCAGGCCTTAGATGTAGTTTGTACAGTATCGAATTCTCCTCTTTCGAACACCGTATGTTTGTTTGCTATCATGGCCTTGAGCGGTATGGGGCGAAGAGCACCTGCCTCCACCGCCACATGCGGAATATATGCTGGGTCATGCTGCCAGTAGTAGGCGTAGTGCGCCTGCGCACAGAGATAGTAAAGGTGAAAGTCTGGCGCTGAGAAGCCACCTTGATCATATGGAAGGGTAAGTATCTCCCACTTGAGACGAGGTTTCTTACCTCCCCAGGCTAGTGTGATCAAGAGGGAGCGAAGTCTGTCGAAAAAGTGTCGCGTTAGGTGTACCGAATGTTTAAAAAAAGGTATACAAATCGCGGAAGGATCACCATTTTCATCAGCGCTATCCGATCCGCAAACGACAGCGGCAACTTAATCCACCGGTTTACCTGCTCCTCAAGTCTTGTGATGGATGTGCCAAAGTTAGACTGTATGACAGCCTGCGGGTCCCTATGTAGCCAAATTCCTAAATATTTTACAGTATCTACACACCATGTTAGGGGATAATCTACGCCGAACTGCTGCGTACTTTCCGTGAGAGGTAATATAGTCGACTTGGACTAGTTGATGCCCAGGCCTGAGAATCGTTCGAACCGGACATATTCCCGTATAAGTTGTGCAAGAAACCTCGCCGGCTCTCGAACATACAATACCATGTCGTCCGCATACATGGAGACTGCAAGCGGACGCTGCAAAATCGCAAGGCCGTTTGGGCATGGCGCTGCCGTAAGATACAGGCCAAGGGCTAAAGCACAAGAGCAAATAACAGCGGCGACAGCGGACAGCCCTGTTGTGTGCCCCGTTGGATAGGGGTCTTCTCCGATAGCTGCCCATTAATCCTAACCCTTGCCACTGGATTGGTATATAATAATTTAATCCAATTAGTAAAAACAAATGGAACCCCCATGCGATGCAGGACCGAGACCATATATGACCAGGATATCGAATCGAACGCTTTTGCAGCGTCGAGTAGCACTGCCACCGCTGGTAGCGTGGGCTCCAGTACGTGCATTACTGCAAAAATCGTATGTAAGTTGTGCGATGTAGATCGAGTGGGGACAAAACCCGATTGATCTGGGAGCACCATAACGGGAAGGAGTAGCTGCAGCCGGGTGGCTAACACTTTTGCTAAAATTTTAACATCCGTATTTATGATAGATAGGGGACGGTAGGAATCGCATCTGTCTGGTGGCTTCTCAGGCTTTAAGAGCGCAACCACTAGTGCCTCATGCAGGGTCGGTGGCAAACACTGGGCGTCAAACGCCTCTTCATAGAGTTGTAGGAGACATGGGGCCAACTGGTCGACATATTCTTTATAAAACTCGGCCGGCAATCCGTCGGTGCCTGCAGCCTTCCCATTGGGTAGAGCGGCTTTAGCATCCCGCACTTCACCCAATGTGAGCAAGTGCATCAGGAAGTCTTGCTGTCCACGCGACAGCCATACCAGAGCGATGTCATCTAGATATTGCTCAAGCTCAGCGGCGTCGGCTGTGGGTCTGTGGGCATACATCCCGGCGTAATATTCTGTAAATGTATTCAGAATAGTCGGTGTGTCATAGTGTGTGACATTAGTGGCAGTAATCGCTTGGACCGTGTGTGCCCTAGCCTGGAGTTCTAGGATACGGCTAGGTAACGTTCTGCCCGGCCGGCCGCCCTCTCCATAATAACGCGCCTTGCATCGGCGTGATAAGTGATTTATTTCTTGATCAACTCCATTATTTTCTCTTTAATGAGTGCTAATGTGCTGGGATCTGCTCGGTCACCATATTTCCGCTCCAAATCACCCAATTCACGCTCAAGCGCGGTCATGGAGCAACGTAATGATTTTAAAACCCCGGCCTGAAGGCCTATACATGTCCCCCGAATGGTTACTTTAAACGCTTCCCACAACGTTTCCATAGTCTGAACCGACCCTGTGTTTAGAGAGAAATAATCAGAGATAGCCTCACGGATTCCCTCTTTAAAGACCTGATCTAGTAATGAGGACGATTGTAGGCGCCATTGAAAGGGAGGAGGAATGTGGGATGGCAGAATCATGTCCAGAGCCACCGGAGAGTGGTCCGACAGTGTTCGAGGTAAGTGTCTTATCTGCGTGGTCCATGTACAGAGTTCCTGTGTGCCTAGCCAATAGTCTAAGCGGGACCAGGATTGTCGTGCATATGAGTGACATGTACCTTCTTTAGTGTGCGGGTGCCTTAATCTCCAGATGTCCGTGAGACCCAATGACCACATCCCATCACGTACAGCTTTAGCAGCTCTCCGGGAGGGTAGGACTGTCGTGGACACCCGATCTAATGCAGGATCTAAGACCACATTGAAGTCACCACTACAGATAAGCGCCGCGGGGGATAGTTGACAGAGTTTGCACCATATTTTGTCAAAGAAGGCGAGATCATCCACATTAGGACCATATAAATTCACAATAGTCAGTTGTGTGTTATATAGCATACCTTGCACTATTATATAGCGCCCGTCGTCATCCTCATCAACATGTGTTGGCACAAATGGAACACCCCTCCTTACAATAATCATAACTCCCCGCGCATGTGAGGAATATGAGGCAGCCAACCGTACCCCCGCCCATCTGGTGGCAACCTGCGAGACCGCCTGCTTAGTGAGATGTGTCTCTTGCAACAGGGTAATTTGGATATGATGCCGGTCCAGATAAGATAGTACCTGTCGCACTTTCTTGGCGTTATTAAGTCCCCGCACATTCCAGCTAACCCAGGAGATATTAGACCGTTTTGAGTTGGTTATGTCCGCACCTTCCAGCCATATAACCCACCACATAGTTTAGAAAATATGAGTCATACAAATCAGTGTTCGCTGAAGCAATCCACTCAATGTCAGTACAATACAACCACCCCTCCCACCCACAGCAGCATTAAAAACGTGCTGCAAGTAGACCCCCCAGTGAACATAACAAAAACAAAGCAGTATTACTCTCAAAGTACACATCTTGAGAAGAGTGGAGAAAAACAATAACCCTGTAAGGGCGCTAATGTGGGCCTACCAAAAAACAGAACCTTTTGGGGTATTCCCATACAGTGGGTCACTAGTAGCCCTC
Organism: Calotriton arnoldi; assembly: GCA_963921515.1. Taxonomy (NCBI): domain Eukaryota; kingdom Metazoa; phylum Chordata; class Amphibia; order Caudata; family Salamandridae; genus Calotriton; species Calotriton arnoldi. Next base: position 1,586,052 of record CAWUFW010000579.1, read on the forward strand.
AGCCCCCCGCAGAGACAGGGTGGGCCGAGATAGGTAGAAATAGGCTAACCAACACATGACCTACTAGCAAACATTTGAGGCTTACAGTCTCGACCTTCCATTAAAGCAATACCTGGTAAGAAGCACTTCTCAAGACTGGAGCTTGTGATGATTTATAGATAACCTATGAACAGATGGTATCAAACAAAAATGTAATGGAAACGTTTATCATAGTACAGGGGCTATTCCCGGATCAGAGACTGATCAAACATTTTGTGTGCAAGAGTCCATCGATACAGGACTAACAATACAGTCAGAAATATTTCCAGCAAAGTCTCACGTGCTCAGCCTTCAGAGTCGGAGTTTCCACCTCTCTTGCGTAGCGTCTCTTGTTGCTCGAGTCGCCGGGTATATTGAAGAGCTTCCTTCGGTGTCGTAAAGATACGCGCTTTCCCATTGTGTTGTATTCGCAGACGGGCAGGGTAGAGCATTGCATACTGAATTTGGAGAGCTTGCAACTTTTTCTTGACCGTTTGAAATTCCCGGCAAACCTGCTGTACTGCAACGGTGAAATCAGGAAATAGCTCTATCTTCATCCCTTGATATTCTAGTTTTCCCTTTTCTCTAGCCAGACGGAGCGCAGTGTCCCTGTCCCTATAGTTCAGGAGTCTGGCAATGATAGGACGCGGTGGAGCGCCCGGGACCGGTCGAGCAGCCAAGGAACGATGAGCCCGCTCAACTATGAGCACCTTTGAGAAGTGCTCCGCCCCTAGCAGCATCGTGAGCAATGTTTCGACGTACGTCTCCATGGGTCCGGTGTTGGTGGTTTCTGAAATCCCAGTTATACGAAGGTTGTTTCTGTGGGAGATGGCTTCTATGTCCTCATTCTTCGCCCTGATGACCTCCAGTATTTTCTCCATGCTAGCACGTGACGCACTGACCGCCTCCACGCGATCCTCCGCATTCGAAATACGCTGCTCCGCCTCTGCGATCTGCGAGCCATGCTTATCAATCTTCGATGCCATAGTATCCATATGTAGATTGAGGTGGTCAATCTTGGCATCAATAGAGTGCAGGCTTTGTTGCATAATGAGCATCATACGTTACAGTTTTGTAGTCGCACCAGCCTCTGGGTCAGGATCCGTGGCCGAGGCATTAGGCGTTGTAGCTTTAGTGTGCCTCCTAGCCTCAAACTGCAGTTTAGTCTGTTGCTTATCTGTCCTGCCCATGCTGAGATACTTCTAGCTGTCAGATCCGTGGGTAGGGGCGCCACCTGGGGGGGCAAACTACAGTGGGCAGGCTAGCCCTATGGCACGACCGGAGCAGTGCAGGTAGATGCAGTCCAACGCTATAAGCCCACTGCAAGCAAACGGATACACTAGAGGCGGATCCTAGGAGCTAGCCACGTGCACAAGAAGTCCAGAGCTATAACAGACAGACCTCAACGCTGCCAGATGGTGGTGTTGTAGGGCATACCGTTTAGTAGGCTCCCACTGGCGGAAGGAGGCAGCTGTTAGCAAGTCAATTAGGTAGTCTCAGCTATGCCCAGCCTTAAACGATGAAGGAAGCAGCTCTCCGCGCTAGTGGGGGTCCCGACTGCAGCTTGAGAGTTGTGCTGTGGTGCAAAGGGAGCTGAATATTATGGCTCGTTGTTATACGTGCGAGGCAGGCAGGCAGCCAAAATCACAACGCAGAGTCTGCCCTTGGCTGTTCCAATTATCCGATGAGCAGCAGTCTGAGGCTAGGAGCAGGTGCCGCAAATAAGTGTCCCCATGCCGCGCTGAGGCCCAGCACGCCACGCAGTGGGCGCCAATGGTCGCACTGAAGGTGCAGCTGGCGCCCTGAAAAGAGCCCTCACCAATTATATCATGCAATCAGGGCGCGCCAGTTGTATCAGGGTTGTACAGGCCTCTGCAGGTCAGCTAGGCAAGGGCCACATGCAGGAAGATCCCAAATATCCGATGAGCAGCTGTCTGAGGCAGTTAGCAAGTGCTGTGATGAAGTGTCCCCGTGCTGTGCTAAGACCCAGCGTGTTGCGCAGTGGGCGGCAAAGACCACATTAAAGGTGCAGCCGATATCTGTAAATAGCACTCACCAATTTTAACTTGTAGGCAGTGCGCGCCGATTACAGCAGAGGTTTATATACCTCCGCAGTGCATTCAGGCCAGGGCCGCATGCAGGGAGAACCTCCGCCGTCATTCACAGGACAGCCGCACCGCAGACAGAGGTGCGGCCGGTGCCGAGGGCCGCGAGCGGGGGCCGTCAGAGAGGGATTCCCGGGGGCACAGGGCTCTCCAAGCAGATCTTCGAGCCCCCCGCACTGCCGCAAGCTCCCTGCCGCACCAGAGCCCTCCAGGCGCCGGTCCGCCTTCCGCGAACCACAGGAGCGGGACCTCACTCCACTGCCGCCGACACAGGTAGGGGCTGCCTGGCGAGCGCTTCCCCTCAGTCCCCCGGGGTCGCGAAGCGGCGGCCGATCAGCGTCCTTCAAATACAGCAGGGCACAAAATTTAACTCACAGTGCGCCGGGGGCCAGGCAGACAGCGCGGTAGTTAGTGACTCCCAGCAGATCACAAGCAGACGATTCAACGCGCTGGGGTGAAGAGATTAGTAGTCCTTGCTCCCGGGAGTCGCCATTTTGCGTCAAGCGAGGCCCGGCAGGGTACAGCGAGGCAAGGGCAGGCAGAGATGGCCAAATCACGAATTAAGAACTCCAAAGCATTCCTTTGCGTGCCAGGGTCAGTTACCAGTCAGTTTCAGCCATGGATGGCGCCAGGTATTGCGGATGATACGCGGATATTTATCTCGGCCAGCAGAGCCGCACTAAAATGCGGCCATCTTGCTCCGGGCTCTCTAGCGCCCCCTCAACTGAATCACTTTATGAGTGCACCTTAGCGTGTGCACTCATCTCATCGGTCCTGAAGAAAGCCTTGCTACTACGCATACAAAGGCTGAAACATGTAGACCTTTCCACTGTTTTTACAAACGGATGTCTGTGACCGAGAAAGTCACAACTGACATCCACCATTTTTACTTTTAAATCTTGCCCTATGACCCCACTATTAAAACTTTCCTGAGGAGTCATAGAGGCAATTTAAAAAATCACTTGCACTTTTGCATTCACTCCCAAAAAAACCCGCTCCGCTGTAATTCAGGCGTCGTAGCACACCTGAGAGGCACTCGGCTCCTCAGGTGGGAACCCAATGATGAAGCATGCCACCAACTAGGTTGGTGGGTGAGGGTTCTTTTTTAAAAAAAGTATTACTTTTCCTTCTTTGACCACAGTAATCCTTCCTAGGCATTACTCCTTCTTTGTTGTTGTTATTTATCCTCTAGGGGAGCAGGAGTAATTTCCAGTAGACCCTTTCTCTCTTTTTGTTTAGCTATATCCAAATAAACTACACATCTGCGTGTAAAATCGACTGCCTACTGCTAAACACAAATTAAGCAAAAATATATTTTTAGGGCCCCATCCAAGGTTTGAAGTAATTTCTACTGTTGCGATTGCAAACAACAGAGCTACAAACGCGTCTCGAGTAGCATAATTCCGGAGCTGGCACTGGACCCCTCTTCTCCACCTAACTTCCAGCATCTATGTAGGGTGTAGGCAATATACCCAAGAGCACAGCAACATACCTAAGGGGGCTCTTTCCTGCTGCAGAAAGGAAACAAAGCCCATGCTGTGCATTCCGAGATGACTGAAGTCGATTCACTGGGAGATCATGATGAATGAAGAAAATAACATTGCTCCTTAGGACTTACTCTCTCCCTAAAGAAGTATTTATACTTGCCCGATTAGTCACAGACTAGTACAAGTGGGAAAATGTCCTTTCTCAGGCGTTGGTTTTTTACATTATTACTCGAAATAATAACAGTAACACGAGGGGTGGGGTGGTGTGAAACGGAAGGTGGCGGGATGAAAGGAGGATACAGAGGGGGATGGGGGAGGACATTGATCAAAGAACGACACGGGTGGAGGTGCCGCGGGGAGGCAGTAATTAAACAACTCATTCACTAGCCTGCATGCTACCCGGCGGAGCCATAGGCTGCTAATGGATTTGGTAGGACCCCAAAAGCATTCTCAAGTTACTACATCAACGGACTAAGGGCCTGATTACAACTTTGGTGGTGTTGAAGCGCGCCGCCGCGCCAGCACCCCACTCCCACCCACACCACCAAAGTCAACCGGCGCACACCCACCAGATTACAAGTTTTCTCATGTCCTGGCGGGCAGTGCTTTGGTGGTCACAGGTTATGAGCCTTAGAAAGGCACCGCTATGGGAACGCCAAAGCAAGTTCCTGCACCGCATGGACTGTTAAGTCCATGCTTGGCAAGAACTGGGGTTGCATGCATACAGGGGGGCACAACATGTGCCACCCTGCATGCATCTCAATGGCCCTGAGGCAACAGGGGGCGTTATAGGGCCCCCATAGTTTCCTCACCGCCACCCTTTTCATGGCGGGCTCACCACCATGAAACCTGTAGCGGTGAGGAAACTCGTAATATGCTTGGCGATGTCGCAGTGGCACAACCAGCATATTGCGGGCCTCACACCGTCGCGCCACCACTGAGGGATCATGGGGATTGCGGCAGTCCAATGGCGGACCGACCGCCAAACTCATAATACGGCAGTCGAACAGTCCCAAACTCTCAGGCTGGAGTGCACTCTGAAACTTTACTCATAGTGGTGGGGTCCTTTGGTGTGCTTGTTAACCAGTAGCGGGGTATGCTGTACATTATGGGCCTTATTTAGAGTTTGGCAGATGTGTTACTCCATTACAAATGTGGCAGATATCCTTTCGGCCCTATTAAAAGAACATTGCATTCTATGGGGCTTGCAATTAGCCAGGCGGATATCTGTCATATTTGTGATGGAGTAACCCATCCATGAACCTGTAAATCAGGCCCTTTGTTGCTTAAGTGGTACGAATGATGCAGGATAGGTTAAAAGGAGGGTGCAAGCTGACACCCCTTTATTACCCAGGAAGTTAACAGGTTCATTCTTACCAGCCGCGGTCCGTGCAGGTAACAGCGGTGGGGCCTGATAAGGGGGGATTTCGAGGAACTATGCAGAGGGTAAATTAAATAATTAATTTTCCCTCTGCATCGTCCCTCGAAATGCCCCCTTACCAGGCACCACCGCCCCACTGCTGTTACCTGAATGGACCGTGGCTGATTCTTACTCAATCTGGCAAATGTTTATGGTAAGTCCTCAGTAAGAGCCCTACTTCCTCGGGCAAATGGCTAATCCACAACTAGGGCTCCATATCTCCTAAGCCTCCTGAGCCAGGCAAACATACGAAGGGAGAATTATGATTAGTATTACAGTTTGTCTCTGAAGTACTTCAGTCTAGCTGTCTGATAATGCAGCAGACAGACACTGTAATGGCAGGCTGGCTCAGAGAGGGTGACCTATTGAGGGTCTCTCAGACTGCAAAAGGGAAGCAGCACGAGATGTTCCACTGCAGGCCGAAGAAGAGCCAAACCTTTTTAGGGCCCTCTCCTAAACAATAGCAACAAGCTGAGAGGACCCCAGGAGACCAAGAAGCTGAACCTCAGATGACCAACTAGCTGGTCCTCTCCTAATTAAGAACCCATCACAGGAGCCCAGAGCCCGATAAGCAGGTTCGTGATATCCAATGGTTTTCTCGGGGAGAATGAAAGGTTCATCAGGGGTAAGGAAGCCTCCAAACATTATATGTTGAGATTCTTTCAGAAGCAGTCTCCCAACCTCTGAACTGTAATGATGATGAAACTCACACCACCTAACTCTCGATATTAATTGGGTATTAAGTGCTCTATTTTGTCGTCTGATTGCACAGGCTTGCTCTGCCTCGGTGCTATGTGGGATATATTCACGTGGGCCCTCAGCCATTTCAGTTAACATGAGCGCCCTCTTTTTTTTCCCTTGGGCCCTTTGGCATGCCAGGACTGGTTCTGAGTTGCAGCCTATACGGGTTCGCAACTACAAAACTACAGACGCTACATGTGTCTGCAACCCAAACTTCTGTGCCCCAGTAAAGGCGCATATGCTGTTTGGATTTTATTTTAGGCCAAGAAATAATACAAATGCATATTGGATTTTCTCTTAGATGAAGAAAAATCCAAACACTTTCTGGATCATTGCAACTTGTCTATTCCCAGCAATTTGATTTTTTCTTAGGTTAACCATATGGTTCCTTCCTGGGACACGGATACAAATCCAAACAGTGTCTGGCTCCTTGAGGGGGACATATGGTGTCTTGGCAATTAGTCAGTCACTGTCTGGGTTTCGTCTTAGTCTAAAATAAAATTTAAAAAAACAACTGGCTCGTTGCAGTGCACAGAATTGTGTGTCCAAGACATGTACAGTGTTTGTTGTCTGTTAAACCGCCTACAATACCCAGAGCCATCAACTGGGCTGTGGTTTACAATATTTTTTACTGTATACTGGCAAGGCACAGCTTGATAATGAAAATTGTAATGAATACACATCCCACGCGAATAAAATTATTATATTTTTAAAATTTCCCCAAGAATTGTAATTTAGTGATAGGACGTCCTTTTTGCTGACAAGAACTTACAATAGAAAGTCAAAAATATAAAGTAATTAAATTGATAATAGCAAATGTAATAAGACCCTGTGTTCCTGTACATCTTCAGATTAAAATGGTACCCTACATGTGTGGGTGGTCCTATCACTTGGGACAGGAAAAGCGAAAGATCACAACCAAAGAGCAAGAAAGAAGCTTGGGGTTTGGTGTATTTTTGGGATGTAGATAGCTGCAGTATTTGGGCCCAAGGTCGGTTGACACCGTGGGAAACTTACCAACCCTAAATATTTTTCAAAACTACATATTTGGGATAGTCCTGGGTAGCATGGCTTGTGTGGATGCCACTATTTTTTCGTACCCTGCAAATGCTAAACTTTGTTTGAAAAAAAATAATCCCTCACATTTCTGTGACAGAAAGTTGAAGTTTGTGGGAAACCGCAAAAAGTTTCACTGCCCAGTATTCCCACACTTGTTCCAACAAAAGCAATACCTCTGATTTGTAGGTGGGCCTATTACAATGAACTGGAATAGACCAAAATTGTGGCCATTTGAATTCATTGTACTATCAATGAGGTTTTCACATGGTCAAGGTGTTGGAGTAATCCTGTCTCATGCAAAAGGCCATATGTGGGATATATACCATTCTTATCAGGAGATGTGTCGGAATGGTGGATAATGGGGGAAGGTGAGCTTCACTAGTATCCAAGATAGTGGCTTATTGAAAGTGCTCCAATGACGAGGGACATCTGTGACCAGTTTTGGCACTCAAACAGGACAGACTGCTGAAATCAAGATGGGGATAAGAGCACCGTACATTGTCACTTCCTGCTGAGGAGGTCGACGCCAGGGGCCATTCACGGCAACAGCAGCATCAGCTGTGTATTCGCTGCCCCACACACTCCTTGACCGGCACTCAAAGAGACACGACAGCCTAAGTCTGCCTGTAGACTGAGAGGAAGTCACGGCTTCCCTGAGTGAGCAGTACGGGTAGTGTGCTTCTAGGCCCTGTGCTACTTCAGGGAGCAACAGGGGAACCTGGATGCCCAGATCCCTTTGAAAGTGGGGAGTGGTAATATGAGGCCCTGCAATGCCCTTCATTTTCTGCCCGATCCCACCGGTTGCTGACTCTGACTGCTAAGCCGTTGTTAAAAATTGGGGGGCAGATTTACAACTTCTGGCGCATCCCTGCAAATCAGCAGGGATGCGCCAGAATAGATGTGACACGCAATTCTCTCCTTGCGCCACCACGGATGCGCCGCATTTACAATGCGGCGCACCGTGGCGCAAGGAAAGGCCGATGCGTGTCGCATCCTGTGGCGTAAGGGCGGCGCATTGCTGGAGTCGTGTCGCAAGCGCGACGCGGCTCCAACAATGCACAGGGGCCGCCCATACCTAACGTGGTGCGCCACTCCTTACGCCTGCTTGAAGCAGGCGTAAGGATTTGTCGCAGCGGCGTCGGAAAAGTGACGCAGTGAAATCTTGTAGATTTCACTGCGTCACTTTTACGATGCTTTCCTGCGATGGAACACCCACCCTGCGAGGGAACGCCCACATGAAACCTGACGCAGGTTTCATGTGGCGCAGGGCTTTACAACGTGACGCATCTCCCTAGATGCGTCACGTTGTAAATAATGCGCAATGTGGCGCATGGTTTGCGTCGCCGCTGCATCACAAAAGTGACGCAACGGCGGTGCAAAAGTGGCGCAAGGGGCTTGTAAATCTGCCCCTGGGTTTCTGGTTGACAGAGGTATGCACCTGTTCAAGCAGGAACTACAATCTTAATCAGGGTAAGCCAGATACACACCCTACGTTAACGTGTGCTCATCCTCTGGTAACTCGGCACAGAGCAGTCAGGCTTGATTTAAGAGCCAATGTGTAAAGTATTTGTTCAACCCTCCAAAGAGTAACACAGTGAAAACACCACAAAAAGACTCAACACCAAGTTAGAAAAATAGAACATATCTTTATGAACAAAACAAGACCCCAACTTGTAAACTACAATTAGTAGAACCTGACTTATACATGTTTAAAGAATATATTGAAATATAGGGCTTAAAAAAATAAAACACTAACCAAGACTATCTAGTCGAGTCAAAAGTTCAGGCCGACAGCGATTGAGCGCGGGCCGGCTACAGGGTCCAGGTTTGAATCACTGCAAAATACCTTTGTTGCGTTGTCGCAAAGAGGCGATGTGTTGTCGTTGAAGCGCAGGATCTAGGCGATGTATAGTCGTCAAGCCGCACAAGTCGAGGATGCATTGGGAATCGAGGCAATGCGCTGCGCAGGCGATGAAGCGATGAACTGGATCATTGTGATAAATCACTGTCGAAGGAGATGTGCCGATTCCATGAGGAGCAACATTGTTGATGTGTGGATTTTGTATGGTGCCGCACTTTATACCCACTTCCAAGGGCCAAGGACTGGGTTAGCACTACTTTGAAGGGCAAGACTCCCAGATGGCATAGTCCAGTTGCTGTTTGTGGAGTAGTTTGAAGTCTTTTGTGTCCTCGAGACTTCAAACAGGAGGCACGCAGACAAGCCCTTTGATTCACTCTGGGTTCACGTGGTGCAGGCCCAGTCCTTCTCACCCAGGCAAGGAGGGCAGCAGGCAGGTCAACGCAGCAGAAAAGCAGTTCTTCCACAGCAGCGGTCCAGCACAGTGGCAGTGCTTCAGCAGCACAGCAGTCCTTCTTCCTGGCAGAGTATACGCAGGTCCAGACTTTTAATGAGTTGGTAGGGTCAGAAGTCCAGTTTTTAAACCCAGTGGTGCTTTTGAAGTGGGGGAGACTTCAAAGAGGGGCTGTGAACTACATAGAGATCCTTCCTTCCTCCCTTGGCTCCGAACTCACTACAGAGGGTTAAGCGGTCCTTTGTGTGGGGACAGGACAAAACCTATTCATGTGTAGGTGTAATTCTGGGCCCAGTTTCTCCCTCCCATCCTGTCCAGGATGGCCCATCAGTCATACCTAAGCTCCCTTTGTGTGTGGCTGTCTACAGAGAATGCACAAGGCTCGTCTGTCCCCCTCCCCAGACGTGTATTAGAGAGAGGCAGCAGGAACACAGGGCTTAGAGCAGGAAAATGTCATCTTTCTAAAAGTGGCATTTTCAAAATTGTAATGATAAATTCAACTTTACATTAAAGAGGATTTATCATTATAATTCCATAGGTACTAAACATGACAGCTCTACCTCTTTCCAATTGGGAATGACACTTATTAAATGTAACAAGGAATCCCCATTGTTAACCCATGGGAGGGGTAGGCCTCACAGTAGTGAAAAAGGAATTTGGGAGTTTTTCACTCCCAGGACTTGTAAAACTTAAAAGTATATGTCCTGCTTTTTACTTACACAGCATCCTGCAATATGTGCTACCTAGGGTCTACCTTAGTGGTGAGTTATGTGTAATAAAAGGGGAGTTTAAGGCTCGGCAAGGGGTTTTAAATGCCAAGGCGACATGGCAGTGTAAACTGCGCTCACAGGCTCTGTAGCAGCAGGCCTGAGAGATATTTTAAAGGGCTACTCAAGTGGGTTGCACAATCAGTTCTGCAGGTCCACTAGTAGCATTTAAATTAGAGGCCCTGGGCACATGTAGTGCACTGTACTTAAGACTTCTAAGCAAATTAAACATGCCATTTGTGTCAATCAAACCATGTTTAGGGGAGTGAGCACATGCACGTTAGCACTAGTTAGCAGTGATAAAGTGCCCAGAGTCCTAAAACCAACTAATTCAATCAGCAAAATTGGAGGCAAACAGGCAGAAAGTTGGGGGGGGGGACCACCCTAAGGCTGACAGGTCCAACAGCCATCTACAGCTTACTCCACATTTGTATGTGGAACTTGGTGACCCCATTCTTTTGAACTCACTGCTTGACCGTCCCAGGGCTTCTTCATCCACCTGAAATGCCTGCAGAGTGAGCTTGCTCTTACCAGATGCTGGAAATCCCACCTATCATACTGGGGTAGAGCCGCTGCCAGAGTGCTTGAGGTGGGGCTTGGCCTCCGCTTTATTAACACACCTTCCTTGGCAAGTAAGAATATTTTTCTATGCACTACTGGGCCATCTCGTATGTCTGCTCTGCCGAGCTCCATCTAGTACTGACCCAGGGTCCATTCTGAAGGGGGGGAGTGTATCTTTACAACTGTGGAGGCTGTGTTATCTCGCCTTTCTTTCCAACAGACCATATGTCAGCCTCTTACACTCTAGAGTTGGACAAGGAATCCTAACTGCTGGCATGCTGGCCTTTCAGGAGACATGACTTCACGTCCCAGTGAATACACTGGACAACCCGCACCACAAAGGCTACCCCTACAAAGCCTGGCATTTGTGCTTCCTTATAGAGACAGTTGAAATCTATGTTATATAGGCATTATCACTATTGCTTAAATCCTGCTGGGTCCCCTTAAAGGCTGTGTTTCAGAAATTTGTGCAAACGTCAGGTATTTTGCCAGTCAGAACTCAATACTTCTGTCACTCAAGTCGGGCTCGAAGGCAACTACCTTTTGTTGAAGCCCTGTAGGGGGACTACACACATGACTGCTAAACCAGATACCAGGTTGGAGAGTACTCTGTCAGCTATCCTCAGGTAGACCACTTGATGAGCTCTAAATTGAATGCCTTTGACACCACTGTCTCAGACTGGGCGTCAAACATCAAATCCCTTCTGTCTGACCGCTCTCACATGAACTTAAGCCTCAACTGAGCAGATGGTCGGATGGATGAATGGAACAGACTATATAGTCTGCAGCCAGACTGTGGCCCTGATATACAGAGACCGCAGAGGAAAGTCTTGGACCTGGATGACCAATCCTACAGGGATAATATATGTCGCTGTGGTATTACAGAGGGCAAGAAAGGGGAAGACTTGTTCGGATTCCTTCATTGTTCTTTCCCACTTTAATTTAGCTGATTATTATTGAGTCCTTGGAGTTCCAGAGAGCACATAGACTGAGGGCACGCCCTTCCCACCAATCCAATGTTCCCTGGGCAATTAGAGCATGTCTTTTTTGAGATCTGCTTACTGGAGCCATCCTTTAGGCAGCAAATGTAAAGGGGGCTCATTCCATTACAAGGGTACTGTTATACATGTGACGGCAGACTTCTTGCATGAGATGTCAATCAAAAGGAAAAAAACTTGCTCTCAGTCCCTGGCTATGGGAGGAAAGGATTAACTGTGGACTAATGGATCCAGCTGTGATGATAGTGACTGTACAAGGCTGCACCGTGGAATTTGATGACCCGGCATTGCTGTCAGCCTTTTTGGACACTCTAGAAGAGTCCATGGAGGCTGACCCAACCCCAGCATCTAATACTCTTCTAGCATCTGACATCCGCACCAATCACTCTGCTGGCAACAGGAAACATGCCTCCCACCAAGTCTCCCACCGTCTGACCCAGCACAGATGTTCCAACAGGAAAAGTCTGGACTGTTTGATGTTTTGTCCCAAGAATGGGATAGGGACAAATCCAGATCTTCACTGAAGGATCGCCCTTCCCCGGGATAACTGATCTTTTTTTACTGAGACAGTGACAGCAGCACAGATGGGCGCAGACATGACCTGTGCTGACTGACTGACCCACATGGAATTGCCATTGCTTACCTACATATCCTTTTTCCTTTATGATGAGGAGTTTAACTGCCTTGCCATTGTATATGCTATTATTGTGGAATTTCTTTCCTTCGATAGTGATGTATATTTTGATACCTTTCCATGTCACACAGCGTCGCTATCTTAGGCAATAATTTGGTACACATCTTTGACCTGCCTGGGAGGTGGTTTCCCATTCCTTGAGGGATTGGAGGGTGCCCAGAGTTGGGGGCGGGATAGGGATCATTATGAAGATGTAGCTCACTGGAGACATGACTGAAGGCTGTACTCTCCCTCCCCATTCCTATATCCGATAGTTAATTGGTTCTGCTACTGAGCATCTCCTCTGGTGTTACTTTGGTTGATGGAGGATCCCCGGTACCTGAGTATCAGAGCTTGCACCGCAGACAACAGTTAGAAGGTTCCTTGTGTACACATAGACATGCATCAGTTGGGGCCACACTTATTGCTCTGAGTTGCCAGGCTTCTTCTGAGCTATGTGTACTGAATCATCCGTTTTATAGGGGATAGTCCCATCCCTCATGGCATACCTTTGGCCAGGTGATTTTTATAGAGTCCTTCGTCTCATGTCTGGGCATTGACTAGAACTTGCAACAATATTCCAACTGCCACAGCGCTACATAACACTCTGTATCATGTCACTGTACACCAATGGCTCATCCAATTTAGTTGAACGTAAGAAAATTCTCACCTTTATCTGACACCAAAAGACTGATATTGCACTCTTGCAGGAATTGTACTTGTCTGCCACTTAAATAGACAAGCTGCAGTGAGACTGGGTTGGACAGGTGGTGGAGAATAGCTAGCCCTTCAGGGTACTTGAGTTTCAGACCCCACAACTTCTTCACTACAGCATAGAAAGCGTGGCATGGTCATTTGAATACATAAGTATTTCCCTCATAGCTCCTGAAGTCCTGGACAGACAATGAGGACAAATATGCCTTAGTGGGGCTGAAGCTGGGGGAACATGTTATGATCCTAGGTTCTGTAAATGCACAGAATGGGAGAAAAATATGTCTTTCTCAGTCAGTTGAATAGATTTTTCACAGAATTTGGCAAAACTAAATTGGTTGTAAGAGAAGACTGGAACATTGCTCGAGACCCAGTCATGGACCGGACTGGCCCCCCCTGATTGCCAAAATGCCTCTGTGGCAGATAACAGATAATGGACATTTAGGAAACCATGGGTCACGAGACATATGTAGTATATGCAATCCCACAGACAAAGAGTATACCTATGTCTAATTGGTTCACAACACCTTCTCCAGACTGGCCTTCCTTTACTGAGCCATAATCTCCTATCCTACCCATTCTATGCAGGTGTACTACCAGGGGGCTTAACTGATTATAGCCCAGTCTGCATGATCTGACCTTGAGTCGTAGACCTACCACGGTTGTCCTTTGGCATATGCAGGTATCCAAATATCACCTTCAGGAAGACAAGAAGGTATTGAATGCCCATGTCAAGGTTTATCGCTCAGAGAATAAGCACACTCTCGCCGCCCCACATATGGTCTGGGCAGCCAGAAAGGCAAAGTTTAGAGGCCTCCTAAAGCATGACAGTGCTATTGATAATAGAAGGCATACCCCTGAAAGGAAGCACTTGGAGTCTGCAGTAGCCTCTTTTTTTAAATTGATCTTTATAATCGGCCTAAATGCTTGACCTACTCTTGGTAATTGACTCAGGTTGGAGAAAGAAAAATTGAGTATACCATGCTCTATACCTCTGCCACAGAGAAAGCACTTAAGAAACTCAAATGGCGAGAAGCCCAGTTGCTTCTTAGCTTTTCAACAGAAAGCACAGCTCTCTATGTCGGCCATACGAGTACTGATGGGCCAAATGGTCATCCACACAAACTAAATTACTGAGGCCTTCACTTCCTTTCATGAACAACTTTATGACTCCGTCAGTGGTGAGCCCATGCCAGTGGAGGACCAGTTAATGGCTTCCATAAACCTCCCGCCCTTGTCTGATGAGGGGAGGGACTTCCTCTATGGGAAAATTAGACTGGAAGAAAAAAGCAACGTCATAGCTAGCCTGCCCACATGCAGATCACTAGGTGAAGATAACTTCCCTGGGGAACTTGCAAGCTCCAAATAGTGCAAATGCTCTATCAAGTTTTCTAGGAAGTGGGCATGATAGGCAGTCTAGGTCCCCTTTTGAACAAAGCTATAATGACAGGCTCCCTAAAGAGTGAAAGGACCCACTTGATTACAGACCCATCTCTCTTCTGAACTTTGACTTCAACTTCCTGGCCCAAGTCAAAATCACTTTATTCAGCGAATTTTCGCCATTAAAGGTCATAATAATTCTAACATGCAAAAATTAGTTGAAAAGGAGCAGATAACCACTTTAAGACAATAAAATGACAATAGAAATGTTACTAAAATTACATACACATAAAAGATAAAAATGGAAAAGCTTCGTAGCACACTGGTTAGCTACCAAAAAGTATACGTACAACATATTTTAAAGTGCTCTTTGCCTGATCCTCAACATGGCCACTAAAAACGAGGAAATTGCAAAAACCACAAAGTGCCTGTTGTCGGACTTTATGATTCTAGAAGCTTCTCTGAAGTCTCTGACACCAAGGTTTCAGCAGAGTGGCGTGATCCACATACTTCTTATACTATGGTAACTAGGGCAAAAAGACAAGACATTTTCAATTGTTTTGGATCATGTTGCACAAAACCGACAATGAGCATTACCAGAATTTGCTTTTTGCCCCACAACTGGCTGTAAGGGCCCCATATCAAAATTGCAGGTATAGCTTCCTGGCAATGCAAAGTTATATTTCGTCCAAGAACTGCTCTATTGGAAAATCATTTTTTAACATTAGAAAAGCCAATGTCAGGGGACCCATGTTGGGTTGGCATTGCAATAAGCCTATTTGATGTTGCCAATAAGCCCTCTTTATCTGCTCTTTGGAGGTAAAATCTGCCTCTTCAGGGGCAGTCCTAAGGTTCCCAAGCTCAATGTCCATTAATGTTGATCTCACATGCCTAATCCATGCAAGGTCACCTTCTCCTGGGAGACACAATCTCAGCCAGCCCCTGCTGTTAAGGGCTCAGTTTTGGGGTTGCCCACAACCTTCTCCAGAACAAAAGGGGTCAAAGCCTAACTATATCTGTTATATTTCTGAACCCCAGATCTAACTGCAGGGGAAACAACGTGTGCTAGTCGGCAAACCAATCAGCTGCCATACAAAGCTATTTTCTACGGTGACTAGGGATGAAATATCTTTATGTCTCCAGAGTTTAGCACCATGCAATGCAGACCCAAGCGCCTGATGGTTGTAGACCTGAAATACTGGCAAGATGGGATGGTATTGAGAGGCCTTGGTTGTCTTCAACAATCCCCCAGTATTCTGAGCTAATCTAAGTTTGCACTTAGCAGTGCTCGTTCAAGACAATACCCAGATATTCAAAGGTGTGGACTCGCTGTAAGAGGGTCCCTCTTAATATGGGATTCGGGTGGAGCTGCAAGGGTTAAACACCCTGAACTAGAAATCTATCTGTCATTTCCCCCAACTGGCCACTCCTAACTTGGGCAAAATTGCAGTCATGGAGTCATATAATCAAATTTAATAAGTAAAGTGGTACCCCCATGTAAGCTAACATTTGCCACAGCTTGGGTCTTGGACAAGGTCGAATGATGACCTGAATTCAACGAACACCATGTACAGTCACCCGCATCCTAGCTGTACAAACTTCCAGTGCAATAGCTGTAGCCGAAAAACCTGATCTTAGTACAGGTACGCTCTCTAAATCCTGCCTTCAGCGAAGTCAATATGTTTGATGCAGCCATCCAATCTTTCAATTGGCTAAAAATAACCCTTGCAAAGAGATTTTGGGCACTATCAATTAGGCTTATAGGCCTATAGTTTGAGGAGAGGTCTCTAGATCCCTTCTTAAAAATGGGAACAATCTCAGCGCCCGCCCAAGTAGTGGGAATAGGAGCCCTTTTCAATAGAAAGCATTCAATATTACAGTGAAATAAGGGATTCAACCATCAACCTCGTCCAAGAAGAGATCTCGAGGTACCTTGTCCGACCCTGGCTCTTTATGCCTCACTATTTTTTTTCATGACTTACCTAATTTCCCCTCAACTGAAGCTCGTTTCTTTTTGAGGGCTACTAACCACGGTGGGCAGTCCCAGTGTAGTTCCTGACCCATCTAAGCTCAGCAAACTTGTATCGCTGATTGTCAACCCAGTGCCTAAGCTCTGCTCTTCTGGGGAGTATAAGCTGGTAAAATGGGCAGCCATTCATTTATCATAATGTGGGTTTTCAACGAGGAAGAACCCTTCGCTAGAGCCAGTGGAAATAATATTCCAGAAGGTATAAATCTCCTCTTTTGGCCGCTACTAGCAGACTTTCCCACTCTCAGTCTCACAATCTCATTTTGCATGTGGGTGTGGATTTCGCTACTATTCATCAGTGCCTCACCATCCTTCTGGGACTAATGTATTACTGTTAGTTATTCCCCCATCCTATCAGCTACCACTCTGTAGATTTAGCTACTGATTTCCTTGAGCGAGATTGCGAGCTAAATTTGACCCTTCAGCTATTAGAGGTCAGGGTTAGCCTTCTATCAAGGGGCTCATTATGGTATGGCTGAACTGCACAAACAAGGCTCTCCAATTCCAGGGCAAGCACATTGCGGTCACTATCCTGCTGGGGAGTACCATCATGTCAACCAATTTAGGCCACAGTTAGACGTCCTGTAGAATATAATCAATGAGACTTGTATTCTGGGGTTTATTAAATGTATGATTGCCATCTTTGTCCAAACATGCCCTTCCATCACAAGCTATCAAGCCCTGATTTAACACAATAGAGTTGAGCTGGAAGGCCAGTGGGGACTATATTTTTATGGGTGGCATCGTTAGTGCAGGTATAAAAGATAATAGATCTTACTCAATTGATTGAAACCTAAGTGGGAAGAGTATGCTCCGAAGTGGGTCCCGTGCTTACTGTGCCACTGGATTCAAGCTAACCTGGGTGATGAGGGGTGATACCCCAAAACCGGATGCTTGTTTCTGGTTTAGGGAGGACCTGGCTTGGCAGTTCGGGCTGGCATGTTCTCATGGGGAGCACGGTCAAGACTAATTTGCATACGGCTGGTTCCAAACTGGGGTGACGTGGTGAGTGTTAGAACTGGGGGTCTCTAGTTGGCAATGGTTTGCACCTTTGTCCAAATAGGGACCCTTGCTTCTAGTCAGGATAAGGGGGAAACACTCCTAAAATAACCCCTGCTCACCCCCTGGTAGCTTGGCACGAGCAGACAGGCTTATCTCAGAGGCAGTGTGTAAAGCATTTGTGACCACATACAGTAATACAGTGAAAACACTACAGATGGACACCACACAGGTTGTTTATGTAAAAATAAGTAATCTTTATATAGACTTATCACAAGACCCAATAGCAAAAATCCACAATACAGTACTCAAAAATAGACTTAAAATGATAGAGACAGTTCACGTTATCTTCAAAAATAGGATAGTCAATCAAATAAAGCTTGTAGCAACAAATAACTCCACTTGGAGTTATCACGACGTCGTGACCGGTGGAAATCCCAAAGTACGGCGCCGACCGCGAGGTGCGCGGCGTCGGGCCTGGAGTCGAGCAGACCCACAAAGAACAGTACCTGGAATTCGATGAAAACAAAGACGGTGCACGGCGTCGGGGAGGTGATGCTTCGTTGGCGCCGGCGGCGCCGGTTCCTTACGACCCCAGGGGAGGTGATGTCTCGGTTCCTTACTGCAGCGCAGGGGAGGTGAGGCGTCGGTTCCTTACTGTGTCGGGGAGGTGACGTCACGGATGGCGGCGAGGCGTCGGTTCCTTACGATGGTGCGGCGTCGATGGATTCGGGGGTCACCCACGTCGAGGATCGGCTCCGCGATGATGAAGCCCTGGCGTCGGTGAAGTCGGGGCTGCGGTGCGAGTCGGGACGGTGCGTCGTGAGCGTCACGAGCGGTGTCCTCGGCTCCGGTGCAGGCAGCGGCCTCGATGACGGCTTCGGAGTCGATGTCGCACGGCGCCGGCAGGCGTCGGGCCTACGGTGCAAGTCGGGCGGTGCGTCGTGCTCTTCACGAGCGGTGCCCACGGCTTCGGTGCAGGTTACGGCGTCGCCGCCGGCGTCGGTGTTGCAATTTCCCTCTGTTAGCAGCTAAAACAGCAGTTCCAGATGCAGGCAAACAGAAGGGGTGAAGTCTTTGTGTCCCTGTGACTTCAGGCAGGAGGCAAGCTCAGTTCAAGCCCTTGGAGATTCCTTCTTCAAGATGACAAAGCACAGCAAAGTCTTTTCTCCTGTCCTTGGCAGAAAGCAACCACTGCAGGCCAACCCCAATCAGCAAAACAGCACAGGGGCAGTACTCCTCCTTCAGCTTCTCCGGTTCTTCTCCTTGGCAACAGGTTTCTTGATTTCCCAGAAGTGATCTAATTTCCTAGGGGTCTGGGTCCCCTTTTATACACCTTTTCCCTTTGTTCTCTGAAGGCAGAGAGGCCTCTGCCTAGTCCAAAACCAGTTCTGGTCAGTCCTGGAGCACTTTGTTTTTCTGACTCCTTCTTTCCTTTGTGAGTGAGGGGCAGAGCCATCAGACGCCCGGCAGGAGGTGGAGCCAGCATTGTGGAAGGCAGGCACAGCCCTATTCAGACCCAGGTGCAACTCCTCCCACCCATCCTCCTTCAGGCAGACCTATTCAGCCTAGTGCTGACTCACCCTGCCTCCTGGAATCCCCCAGCCCCTGTCACTCACAAATCCAGACACACAATACACAACCTGAGCAGAGGCAGCTGGATGAGTTTAGGCAAGAAAATACCTACTTTCTAAAAGTGGTATTTTCAAACAAAGAATGTTAAAACCAACTTCACTAAAAGATGTATTTTATCATTCTGAGTTCAGGCATACTAAATTCGTTTTTCTACCATGTTCCCTGGGTCAGTTCTGACTATAAAGTGTAATAGTCAGTCTGCCCATTCTGGCCTATGGGGAGCAGGTAGCCTTGCAATAGTGAAAACGAAAATGGCTGTAATTCACTATCAGGACATGCCACACACACCAGGGCATGTCCTACCTTATACTTACAATGCACCCTGCCCTTGGGCCTACCTTAGGGGTGTCTGATATGAAGATAAGGGAAGGTTTAGGGACTGGCAAGTGGGTGCACTTGCCAAGTCGACATGGCAGTCACAGACTGCACACAGGCTCTGCAATGGCAGGCCTGAGACACATTTTACAAGCTGCTTCTGTGGGTGGCACAACCAGTGCTGCAAGCCCACCAGCAGCATTGGATTTACAAGCCCTGGGCACACGCAGTGCACTGTACTAGGGACTGACAAGTAAACCAATCATCCAATCATGGAGTCACTAATCCATAACACAATTTACAGTAGGGAGCACTTGCACTGTGGCACTGAACAGCAGTGGCACAGTGCCCAAAAGCATCTAAAACCAGCAAAACATAAGAGGCAACAGCAAAAAAATGGAAGGGAGACCCACGCCAATGGTGCCAAGTCTAACACGTGTCCCCTCCAGCTGAAATGTGGGGAGAACTACCCTTCCTCCTGGGAGTTCTCATCACTAAGGCGGAAAAATCTGGACAGACCATCAGCATTGGCGTGTTCTGTACCAGGGCGGTGTTCCACCGTAAAGTCCATCCCCTGTAGGGAAATGGACCACCTCAACAGTTTTGGATTCTCACCCCTCATCTGCATTAACCATCTGAGGGGCCTGTGGTCTGTCTGAACCCGGAAGTGAGTCCCAAACAAGTATGGTCTCAACTTCTTCAGTGCCCAGACCACAGCAAATGCTTCACGTTCAATCGCACTCCACCTCTGTTCCCGTGGGAGTAACCTCCTACTAATAAAGGCTACAGGTTGGTCTAGGCCCTCCTCATTCATCTGTGAAAGCACAGCCCCAACACCATGCTCTGAAGCATCTGTCTGCACAATGAATTCCTTTGAGAAGTTGGGCGCCTGAAGCACGGGCGCCGTGCACATGGCAGATTTCAGGGCATCAAAAGCCTTTTGGCAGGCATCAGTCCAGTTCACTTTCCTGGGCTGCTTCCTGAAGTCAGCTCAGTCAAGGGTGCAACAATGTTGCCATACCCCTTGACAAACCTCCTGTAATACCCGGTGAGTCCTAAGAAGGCCCTCACCTCTGTCTGGGTTTTGGGGGTTCCCAAGCCAGAATGGTATCTATCTTGGGCTGTAGGGGCGCCACCTGGCCGCTCCCAACCTGGTGTCCCAAGTACACCACAGAACCCTGCCCGATCTGGCACTTACTTGCCTTGATCGTGAGGCCTGCCCTCCGCAGCGCCTTCAACACTTCCCAGAGGTGGTGCAGATGTTCCTCCCAAGTGGCGCTGAACACTGCAATGTCATCCAGGTAGGCGGCACTGAAATCCTCCAGCCCAGCCAACACCTGGTTGACCAACCTCTGAAAGGTGGCAGGGGCATTCTTCATCCCAAAGGGCATCACCCGGAATTGGTAGTGCCCATCTGGTGTGGAGAATGCTGACCTCTCTTTGGCCCCATCAGTTAAGGCGATCTGCCAGTACCCAGACGTTAGATCAAACGTGCTGAGGTACCGGGCAGCCCCTAACCGATCAATGAGCTCATCAGCTCTGGGGATGGGGTGCGCGTCAGTCCTGGTGACTGAATTGAGTCCTCGGTAGTCCACACAGAACCGGAGTTCGGGTGTGGCACCAGGCGTGGCAGCCTTTGGGACCAAGACCACTGGGCTGGCCCAAGGGCTGTTAGAGGACTCAATCACCCCTAAGGCAAACATCTTGGAGACCTCCTCCTTGATGCAAGCTCTCACCCTGTCAGTCACTCTGTAAGTTTTATGCTTCACAGGAGGACTGTCCCCAGTATCCACATCATGGATGCACCATTCAGTGATACTGGGAGTCAGGGAGAACAGATCAGAAAACTGTCCCAACAGTTGGCGACAGTCATTCTGCTGTTCCGGGGTCAGGGTGGGAGAGAGGTTCACACCATCCACTGACCCATCTTGCTCTTTTGCATACAGGAGGTCAGGAAGAGGTTCAGTCTCCTCTTCCATCCCAGCATCTGTTGCTAAGAGCATGCCCACTTCAGACCTCTCAAAGTGGGGCTTCAGGCGGTTCACATGCAGGACCCGCAAGGGGTTCCTGGGAGACTGCAAGTCCACCAAGTAGGTGACATCACTCTTGCGCTCCACCACCTCAAATGGTCCGGTCCACTTATCCTGGAGCGCACAGGGCTCCACTGGGGCCATGACCCAAACCTTTTGTCCAGGCTGAAACTCGATCAGAGTGGCATTCTGATCATGCCAACGTTTCATCTCTTCCTGGCTGGCTTCCAGATTCGCCTCAGCGAGTTGTCTGAAACGCCGAGTCTGGTTTCTGAAGGCCAGCATGTAACTAAATACATCCTGGGGAGTTTTCCTGGGAGCTTCCTCCCAGCCTTCCTTGACCAGACTCAGAGGTCCTCTTACAGGATGGCCGTACAGCAGTTCAAAGGGACTGAACCCTAAGGACTTCTGGGGCACCTCTCTGTAAGCAAAGAGCAGGCATGGCAAGAGGACGTCCCACTTACGCCTCATGGGTTCTTCCAGACCCATAATCATGCCCTTAAGGGTCCGGTTGAATCTCTCAACCAGCCCATTACCTTGGGGGTGGTAAGGAGTGGTGAACTTATAGGTTACACCACACTCCTGCCACAGGGACTTCATATACTTGGAAATGAAGTTAGTACCACGGTCAGACACCACCTCCTTGGGGAACCCCACACGGGAGAAAATCCCCATCAGTGCACGTCCCACCACGGGGGCCGTCACTGTCCGAAGAGGGATGGCTTCCGGGTACCGGGTGGCATGGTCCACCAAGACCAGGATGAACCTGTTGCCCATGGCTGTCTTGGGATCCAGAGGCCCCACAATGTCAATACCCACCCTCTCAAAGGGGGTACTGACAACAGGGAAAGGTTGGAGAGGAGCCTTGTGCTTCCTCCCACTCTTACCACTTGCCTGGCAAGTCTGACAGGTCCTGCAATGAGTATCTGAACTCTTGCGCATTTGGGGCCAATGAAAGTGGGTGACAAGCCTTTGAAAGGTCTTGTCTTGCCCCAAATGTCCTGCTAAAGGCACATCATGAGCCAGACCCAGTAGGAAGGCTCTGAAGCGCTGGGGTACCACCAGCACACGGGCTGACCCAGGCTCAGCAACCTTAGGCTCACTATACAGGAGACCATTCTCCCAGTAGATCCAGTGTGATCCAGACTGATCACCTGCTGCCTGGCTTACAGCCTGTTGCCGCAAGCCCTCAAGAGAAGGGCACTTCTTCTGCTCCTCGCAGAATTCTTCCCTGGAGGGGCCTCCTTCCTGCTGCCAATGGGTCAGCTCAGGCAGGTCCCCCAGTTCAGCCACTTGTTCCCCTGTAGGTTCCAGGGCATCCCCTCAAGGTCTGCCTCCTCCTGGACCGTGGGAACTTCGGGGGCCGGCTTCCCGCGCCCCTGCCTCCTCTCTTTAAGGCAGGCACCTGGGCCCTTCTTCCAGGCTCCAGGTCCTCTTGAATACCCTTACCGGCTGCCATTGACCGAGTGGTCACACACGCCCACTCTGGCAGACCCAACATCTCCAAATGAGACCTCCGCTCCACCTTCGCCCAAGGGGAGCTCTCCAAATCATTGCCTAGCAGACAGTCAACAGGCATGGCTGGCCTCACAGCTACTTGAAGGATACCTGAGACCCCCCCACTCAAAGGGAACCTGGGCCACCTTGCAGTGGCTCTCTGAGTTGTCAGCGGCAACTACCGGGTAGAATACGTTGGGGACCACCTGCTCTTCAGACACCAGCCGACAACTGACAGCTGTCACACTGGCCCCGGTGTCTCTCAGAGCCTCCACCCTATGGCCATTGATGGTCACCCACTGCCTGTATTTTTAGTGTTATCAGGCAGCTGGGTCCTAGGGACCATCTCACTGTCTCCTAAAGAGACCAGGGACATCTCTGCGGACCCCACCCACCTTGGGCACCCAACTCCTCCCCCAGGGCTACACTAGTCATCTGCCGGGGTGGTGCACCAGTGGGTGCAGTGGTCACGGTATTGGGGCACTTGGGACTTCCTACAAAGTGACCCACCTGACCACAACTAAAACATGCTTTGGGCCCCTTCTGAACAGACTTATCTGTTGGGACCCATGGTCTTTTCTCAGTGGGAGGCTGGGAACCCTTACCTTGGTTCCCTTGGGGTTTACTTTGGGGCCCTTTTGGAACTCCTTCTGTTTACCCTTGTCCCCCCACTCTTCTGCTGGGGACCCTGCCCACCTTTGGCGGAGTCTCCCACAAGACCCTTGTGGACCCGGGTACTGACCCAGCGGTCCGCCTCCTCAGCAAGCTTCCTAGGATTAGTCAGCTTACTGTCAACTAGGTGCTGGCGTAGCTCTGGAAAACAACTACTGGACAAGTGCTCCCATGCGATTAAATCATAGAACTCCTGTAAGTCATTTACTTTGCTACCCTTCACCCATCCATCCAATGCTCTGCAAAAATAAGACACATACTCCACCCAGGTACTAGACTCCAGCTTTTTGCAGTTCCTAAACTTCTGCCTATAAAGCTCTGGAGTTAACCCATACCTTGCCACTAAAGCTTCCTTCAGGTGGGCATAGGACATCTGATCAATTGTGGGTAAGGCTAGCAAGGTTTCCCTTCCCTCACCTGCAAAGCGGCCCCACAACCCCGCTCCCCAATCCTTCTCAGGGACCCGGTGTGATGTCATGGCGATCTCATATGCTTTAAACCATTGCCCAATGTCCTCCCCTTCATGAAATCCTTAATAACCTCCTTGGGGATGTACACTCTACTTTCTACAGGCACTGGAGGTGTGCTGCCACCAGAGGGAGTGATTTCTAGGCTTCTAGCCTTTAGCTCTAGCTCCCTCACCACTCTCTCATGCTCTAAAAGCATCTTCTTTTCTTCCATGGCCAACCTCTTACTTTCTAACTCCAATTTCTTATGCTCAAGGCTATCATGGCTTCCCTGTTTCAGTTTGGCCATCTCCATTTCATGCATCCTGCTTTTGTCCCTGTCCTCCAGCTCCTCTGGAGACAGGCCCTTTGAGAAACACTGCTGCCCTCCCTGGAAGGCGCTCTCCTCCCAGTTAAGCCCAATGGCCCCTCAAGCTGCCCATCTAAATTCTCTGCCTCCTCCACAGGCTCCTCGGACTGCCCACTGGCATTCCGTGCTTCCAACCAGGCTCTCAGTGCCTTGTGAAACTCCTCCTTCCTGGTGAGGCCTCTCATAGAGATTTTAAACTTTTTGCAAACAGCTTTGAGTTCTGGCACAGTGTAGGTATCAACCCTATCTTCTTCAAATTCAATATCTGCAGGTGCAATGGATCCTTTTTGCTCATGGTGAAAATTGGCAGTTCTCAACAAAAATAAAGGTTCCAAGGAAAAAAGTCCTATCAAAATGTATGTGGTCGCGTATTGGTCTGCACTCACTAGTAGTGTACACCAATCACTGTATATGAATCACAAATGCAAGTCCAAATCCTCACCGCTGACCACCAATGTTAGAACTGGGGGTCTCTAGTTGGCAATGGTTTGCACCTTTGTCCAAATAGGGACCCTTGCTTCTAGTCAGGATAAGGGGGAAACACTCCTAAAATAACCCCTGCTCACCCCCTGGTAGCTTGGCACGAGCAGACAGGCTTATCTCAGAGGCAGTGTGTAAAGCATTTGTGACCACATACAGTAATACAGTGAAAACACTACAGATGGACACCACACAGGTTGTTTATGTAAAAATAAGTAATCTTTATATAGACTTATCACAAGACCCAATAGCAAAAATCCACAATACAGTACTCAAAAATAGACTTAAAATGATAGAGACAGTTCACGTTATCTTCAAAAATAGGATAGTCAATCAAATAAAGCTTGTAGCAACAAATAACTCCACTTGGAGTTATCACGACGTCGTGACCGGTGGAAATCCCAAAGTACGGCGCCGACCGCGAGGTGCGCGGCGTCGGGCCTGGAGTCGAGCAGACCCACAAAGAACAGTACCTGGAATTCGATGAAAACAAAGACGGTGCACGGCGTCGGGGAGGTGATGCTTCGTTGGCGCCGGCGGCGTCGGTTCCTTACGACCCCAGGGGAGGTGATGTCTCGGTTCCTTACTGCAGCGCAGGGAGGTGAGGCGTCGGTTCCTTACTGTGTCGGGGAGGTGACGTCACGGATGGCGGCGAGGCGTCGGTTCCTTACGATGGTGCGGCGTCGATGGATTCGGGGGTCACCCACGTCGAGGATCGGCTCCGCGATGATGAAGCCCTGGC
This sequence comes from Calotriton arnoldi, assembly GCA_963921515.1. Lineage (NCBI taxonomy): Eukaryota > Metazoa > Chordata > Amphibia > Caudata > Salamandridae > Calotriton > Calotriton arnoldi. Next base: position 1,611,499 of record CAWUFW010000579.1, read on the forward strand.
GTCGGTGAAGTCGGGGCTGCGGTGCGAGTCGGGACGGTGCGTCGTGAGCGTCACGAGCGGTGTCCTCGGCTCCGGTGCAGGCAGCGGCCTCGATGACGGCTTCGGAGTCGATGTCGCACGGCGTCGGCAGGCGTCGGGCCTACGGTGCAAGTCGGGGCGGTGCGTCGTGCTCTTCACGAGCGGTGCCCACGGCTTCGGTGCAGGTTACGGCGTCGCTCGCCGGCGTCGGTGTTGCAATTTCCCTCTGTTAGCAGCTAAAACAGCAGTTCCAGATGCAGGCAAACAGAAGGGGTGAAGTCTTTGTGTCCCTGTGACTTCAGGCAGGAGGCAAGCTCAGTTCAAGCCCTTGGAGATTCCCTTCTTCAAGATGACAAAGCACAGCAAAGTCTTTTCTCCTGTCCTTGGCAGAAAGCAACCACTGCAGGCCAACCCCAATCAGCAAAACAGCACAGGGGCAGTACTCCTCCTTCAGCTTCTCCGGTTCTTCTCCTTGGCAACAGGTTTCTTGATTTCCCAGAAGTGATCTAATTTCCTAGGGGTCTGGGTCCCCTTTTATACACCTTTTCCCTTTGTTCTCTGAAGGCAGAGAGGCCTCTGCCTAGTCCAAAACCAGTTCTGGTCAGTCCTGGAGCACTTTGTTTTTCTGACTCCTTCTTTCCTTTGTGAGTGAGGGGCAGAGCCATCAGACGCCCGGCAGGAGGTGGAGCCAGCATTGTGGAAGGCAGGCACAGCCCTATTCAGACCCAGGTGCAACTCCTCCCACCCATCCTCCTTCAGGCAGACCTATTCAGCCTAGTGCTGACTCACCCTGCCTCCTGGAATCCCCCAGCCCCTGTCACTCACAAATCCAGACACACAATACACAACCTGAGCAGAGGCAGCTGGATGGTTTAGGCAAGAAAATACCTACTTTCTAAAAGTGGTATTTTCAAACAAAGAATGTTAAAACCAACTTCACTAAAAGATGTATTTTATCATTCTGAGTTCAGGCATACTAAATTCGTTTTTCTACCATGTTCCCTGGGTCAGTTCTGACTATAAAGTGTAATAGTCAGTCTGCCCATTCTGGCCTATGGGGAGCAGGTAGCCTTGCAATAGTGAAAAACGAAAATGGCTGTAATTCACTATCAGGACAGGCCACACACACCAGGGCATGTCCTACCTTATACCTACAATGCACCCTGCCCTTGGGCCTACCTTAGGGGTGTCTGATATGAAGATAAGGGAAGGTTTAGGGACTGGCAAGTGGGTGCACTTGCCAAGTCGACATGGCAGTCACAGACTGCACACAGGCTCTGCAATGGCAGGCCTGAGACACATTTTACAAGCTGCTTCTGTGGGTGGCACAACCAGTGCTGCAAGCCCACCAGCAGCATTGGATTTACAAGCCCTGGGCACACGCAGTGCACTGTACTAGGGACTGACAAGTAAACCAATCATCCAATCATGGAGTCACTAATCCATAACACAATTTACAGTAGGGAGCACTTGCACTGTGGCACTGAACAGCAGTGGCACAGTGCCCAAAAGCATCTAAAACCAGCAAAACATAAGAGGCAACAGCAAAAAAATGGAAGGGAGACCCACGCCAATGGTGCCAAGTCTAACAGTGAGCAAAATAATGATGGATTAAACCTAGATCTGTGACTGGGGTGAGTGTTTGAAAGGTTTCAGCACTCCGTCCATTTTTTTATTTTGTGTTGTTGCTATGTGCACCCTAAGCAGAAAAGGGTATGCTCAGACATGGGTCCCTTGCTCGCTGCCTCACTGGGTTCAATTTAACCTGGCTGATGAGGGATGATATCCTGAAACTGGTCCCAGAATGCTTGTTTCCAGTCCAGGGAGGACCTGGCCTGGCGGTCTAGGCTGGACTGTTCCCATGAGGAGCAGGGTCAAGACTGATTTGTACATGGTTGGGTCCAAACTGGGGTGGCATGGTGAGCAAAAAAACAATGGTTTAAAACCGGATCTGTTACTAGGGGTGAATGTTTGCATTGTTTAGCAAAGTCCTGGCCAAAGTTGTGACCTACACGCTCCTGGAGGTGATACTGTTATTGATTCATGCTTCATGAATCCCAAGTTGGATTCATGCCAGGGTGGATGACTCCAGATGATGCTAGGACATTACGAGCTTGATGCTATGCAGAGATCCGCTGCCGCGGCTGGAGCCATTGGATCTATCGGAAGCCGCTTTGTTGCTGCCCGCTGCCGCATTCTGCCGTTTTCTGCCTGACTGGCCCTGCCATATCCCGCTTGCCTCTTCTCACCATTCCTTCCCTCACTGCCTCCCAAGTAGGAGCGAAAGTCTCCCAGCCCGACTGTGCTGGTTGCTGAGTGAGTGAAAAAATCACCAGGTGTGGCTTGATCGCGGGTGAGCGTGCAGGAATTGGGAGAAGCTGGGGCTTGACACAGAGTTGTGACAAACCTCAGCCACCCTTTCAGCCTGCTAGCCCTCCGGTCTGTGATTGTCCAGCAGCCCAGCAGTCCTTTACCACGTTGCGTCACCTGGTTTACCGGTGCTGAAAAACTGTTACCAAAACCACGGGAGACGATGGTGAAGATCCGAGGCTGAGAGAGGTGATCGCTTGGCTGGCTGGTCGGCTGCTCTGATCTGGTCTGAATGGTGAGAGTCCCCCAGTAGGGGTGGCCACCAGGGAAAGAGCGCAAGAGCAGCGGAGGAGGACGAGTTAGGACTCTGTGCGCCCTACGACCTATGCCTTCATTCACTTCCCTTCTTTCCTGCAGGACTGCAGAAGCTTGCACAAGGTCATCTATAATTACCCTCTGCCTCGTCAGTCGACAAGCCCAGCATAAAGATCAGCATTAAGATCAGAGCAGTTTCAGTCGACCTACTTTCAGACCTGTTTACAGACTTGCTTTCAGCTTTTAGACATGATTGAAGACTCACAGACTTGTTTTTAGCTCAAATAAATCACGCTGGGTGGAATTTAGTGCAAAAGGGATTAAGATCTCACCACTTTTGTATCATTCAGTAGCAAGCTGATTTTGAAGACGTTGTTGATGACGAATGTTATATTGTGGATACCCAGAATTTACATTCCCAGGAGTCTCTTAACACAGAATTCTATACACTAGGCAACCTTGATAGTAATAGGATCGATTCCCAAATGAATAGCATAACATTTGATGATATAAATTTCAAGAAATTAATGTAAGGGAAGAATTGGGAAATCAACGGCCAAGTCAGGCCTCAAACGAGAACGTGTACCAACTAGGTCAACCAATATTAAGTATTATGAAGGTCATGTGCACAACATTGGATTCAATTGCGAATGCAATCACGTCACAATCTTCAAAACTTGACATACAACTAGAGCTTACCAGGCAATTTACTTCTTCACAAATGATGATTGACCACAGGATGGCGCTAGTGGAGGATGTTGTAAAGGAAAAACTAAGGGCCATATTCTCAAGAACGGCGATAACATTATCGCCGCTTTAGCGGCAGTTTCCTGCCGCTTAAGCGGCGATAATGTTATTGCCGTTCTTGAGAATATGGCTCTAAGTGTGCAATCCATGCTAGGTAACAGAGAAAGTCAAAGGGCCTCATTACAATGTCGGGCAGAAACTTTCCACCCGACACCATCTCGGAATCGGGACCAACCGACTCGTGGTTGGCGGTTCCGCCCGAACTATTATGATGCGACCGAACACTGTTCGGGCAATGTCCCATTGACTTTTATGGGAGCCCGTGTTCTGCCCGACAACACAGGCTCCGATGGGGAAATGGGGTGTGTGCAGAAAACCCTGCATTCTGTCGCAGGCTCCCCATTATGCCTGCCACCCAGTGCAGGGTTTTACAGGGGGGTCCCTTAGGTACCCCCTCGGCCCCCAACCGGAGGCTGCAGAATAAAGGGGGGGCCTACCTGGGGCCCTCAAAGTCACTTTCCGACAGACTTTTCGTGTCAGACAGGCCGACTTGAAAAGGCTGTTGGAAATCGGCATTGTAATCGCTCGGTCGGAAACGCTGTCAGTAGAGCTGTACGATGCGGTTCCGACTGACACGTATTCTCCGAGAGCCAGTCGGAACCAATTCGGAAAGACCGTGCAAGTTACAATCCGACCGCAAACATCGTAATCGGTTGGGCGGATTGTAAACCGACCAAGTTGGTCGGAAGCGTTCCGACACGGTCAAGGAGATTCCGACTGTCGGGAGGAGGCTTTCCGCCCGACATCATAATGAGGCCCAAAGTTGTGTTACCTTGCTAGAGAAATTGCTGGAACTTCCAAAAGTTATAAATGACATCATAGAGGACCGTAGAAAAAAATCTTTAAAATGTAATCGGTGTCCAATCATCCGGTTGAGAACCCATGGATAAAACTTTAACTACTGGCCTAGAGCTGGCCCCTGGGGAGGAAAATACCAATACTCACTAAAAACTTCATATAGGCACTTGAGTAGAGGACTTAAGCGAGTCATATATGACTACTGTAAATGTACTACACCCCCCCCCCAAAAGAAAAGCTCAAAACAAGTGGCTTAATTCAAAAATAAAAATCAAGACCATTGGTAACAAAAAATGATAGCTAAAAAAGGGGCTACAAAAAAGCTGAAGCATTCCCACTTTTGAGTCAAATGTAATTGCAACAGAACTATCTCAATTTGGGACTGAAATTCTAGAAAAAAGAGGGTGGAATAGGTAGTCGTGTTTGCAATCTTGGAAAAACTACAAGACTAATGGCAATTTCTTGAAATAAAATCCAGGATTGCTGTGCGGTAAAGCTGCACCCTCCATTCCCTCATAAAACGTATACCAACAGGATTTAGGCCAATTCCCCCTACATAAAAGTTGGAAACTGTCAATGGGGCCAATCAACAGAAATAGAAAATAATAAAGAGCCGATCAACGTAGAGGGTGAAACACATATCCCTAAATTAATATAGAGGCCAAGAGGAAACTTGGTAAACCAAGGCACACATACCAATTTTGCAAAACAACCCGAGCTAGTGTATACCAATTATGGCATTACAGAAAGGAAAACTACAAGGTGTACAGAACCACTGTCCAGCATTGAGCATCCTGGCCCAATAGTAAGCAATGCAGGTCTGAGGATAAGCGCATTAAACAATTCCAAGTTGAAACATATAGAATCTAGCATCAGAAAGGCTATTCATGGAAGCTCTTATGAATCACCCTTATTAGTGCCAAACCACCAACTTCATCAAGCAAATTCAGAAGCCCTGTGACCTTGGGAAAACAAACTAATTGTCTGCACAATAGGGCCCAATTATCAATGTATTTACAAGCACAACCATCCAACACAGACCTTTGGTATGAAACCTCAAAGAATGAGAGGCAATGCCATACGCAGAAATCGATACAATGGCATGGAGCTAACAACATTTCAAGCAACATTAAAGATCAGGCAACTATCATATTTACTAGTCAATACATTTCAAGAGGGGGTCAAGTCAACCTCAATAGAAGGAACATTCTGCATCTAATAAACTCCCTGCCAGGGCTGCAGCATGTAAGATCAGACAATTTAGTGACGGTTAGTTTTGTGCAAATTAACAGGCTTAGGGGCAGAAAATCCACACAGAGAGCATGGTCAAATTCAAGTATAACAAATTAAATTCTCAGTCGCAAAAATTTAATGAACAGCTGGGGTATCAGTATAAATCCCCCAGAAAAGGATTCGTATCCGCTTATATTCATAGAAAAACCAAGTATAAGTGGTTTTGAGAATAAATGTGGGCGTAGCAAAAATACAGCCTCAGTGTTCCAAGATGCTTTGAATTCCTGCCAGTCGCCTCCCAAACGGTCTAATTTAACAGATATTAAGTTATGTATAGTAAACAAAACGACCCATAACCAACTGCGCTACGCTCCTCAGCCACCATCAAGACCATCATCATCTTCATTGGTAGACCAAGAAGGAAGAGACCTGTAGGATAAACCCAGAATTATCAAATCGGAAATTGCTCTAAAAACATGTCTACAATTAATGAGCTGGTACATAGCAGGCTTAAAATCTAAGATAGAGGATTAGGACTGGCTGTCTTTTGTAACTCAACAAGACATTTACTGATTCCAGGAAGCATGGAATATAGATACCATTGTCTTAGATGGCTACTTAACATATCATCTGCCTGCAACTAAACAGCAAAAAGGAAGGCCAGTGGGAGGCTTGACCATGTGGATAAGAATGCCTGTTCTTGAAAACACTGAAATAATCTACACTATAATTTACAAAAACATTCAAATCATCAACTTAAGAATTAAGATATGGTCACTGGAGATTATAAATGTGTACCTTCCACCTGGCGGCTGGCTAAAGTTAATTCTGACATACTGTCTTTTAAAGATCATCTCTTGATAAAGACTAGAAGAACAATTGATACAACATTCAGAAATGATGCTGGGAGGTTCTTCCCAGTTTAGAAAGAACTGTACAATGATCTGTAGTGATTTCAACACTAAGCTACATCCTTTATTCAGGGATAAATCGATAATTAATGAGGACAGAGCTTGGGACATACCCGCACCACCTACAGATCGTTGTACAAGCACAATAAAAGGTGAATTTCAAAGCTTTAATAGAGGGAGGTCTGTGCCAGTCAAATGGCTGAACCAAATCGGATAAGCCCCCTAAATCTACCTTTTTCTGAATTGTTGTAGACAAAGTGTCATCGATTATATGGCAATAAATTTTGAAGCATAGTATCTTATTATTGATATGTAGTAATTGAAAGGATTGAAAGTGACTATGACCCACTGCTACTGGTTTTGGAGCATGCAGGTTCAGGCTCTCTGAAGTCAATCCCTAGTCGAAATGTAAACGGCCATAAAATTGCTTTAAAATCAAACAGGAAAAACAGAATCAGGATTGATGATAAGTTTGACTCAAGACACATGCATCACTAGTTGCAAATGGACGATTCTACATACTATGACACTAACTATACCTGTGAATGACATAGAGCAACAGCAGACGCAATTGCATAAGTTTGATGAGTTGCTGACACAGATAACTATAGAAAGAGATAACAAAATAAATGCTGTCCTCGAAAATCTTTCTTAGGGGGGCCAGGACTGGTTCGATGTGGAGTGTGCGAAACGAAAAAAATCCTTGACTCGGGCTTTAAAGAATCAACATTTGTGTGAAGCCAAAGAACAGCTTTTTCTTGATAAACGAAAACAGTATAAGGGGTTATTAAAATATTTTTTTTAAGTACCACTCGCACAAGCTATGGCAAGGACTGTTGGATGCAATATTCTCACGAAATTCAAGGAAATTCTGGGAAATTATTAGACGTGGATGTGAGGGTGTGCTAAAGAATTTGGAACTGAATATTAGCCCGCAACTTTGGATGGATCACTTAACTATTCTGTAGAAGAGAGATGCTGAGGGGCAGATTTACGAGCCCCTTGCGCCACTTTTGCCCCGCCGTTGTGTCACTTCTGTGACGCAGCGGCGGCGTAAACCATGCGCCACATTGCGCCCTATTTACAACGTGACGCATCTAGGGAGATGCGTCACGTTGTAAAGCCCTGCTCCACATGAAACCTGCATCAGGTTTCATGTGGGCGTTCCGGCGCAGGGAGGGGGGGTGTTCCGGCGCAGTAAAGCCTCGGAAAAGTGCCTGAGTGAAATCTACAAGATTCCACTCAGTCACTTTTCCGACGACGCTGCGTCAAAACCTTGCGCCTGCTTGAAGCAGGCGTAAGGCGTGACACACCACGTTATGTATGGGCAGGCCACGAGCATTGCTGGAGTTCCGTCACGCTTGCGACACGACTCCAGCAATGCGCCACCCTTCCGACAGGAGATGCGTCATGCATCTGTTTATCCTTGCGCCGCATTGTAAATGCGGCGCATCTGTGGTGGCGCAAGGGCAAACTTGCGTGACGCATCTTACCTGGCGCATCCCTGCTTATTTGCAGGGATGCGCCAGTCGTCATAAATCTGCCCCTACGTTTCTGCCTAATGGGCCAAATGGCCTAGTAGCACAACATCAAGCACCAATAGACGGCACTCATACTCCCACTGAGATACCGCAATTTGAAGATTATAGCAGGAATATAGAGCTAAAGCAAATAGCCAATAACCATGAAGGCCCAAAACAGTACATTCTATATCATTTATCTTTTATGATAATTTTTACAACTCCTGGCATTCACCGACTCAAGAGCAAAAGCAAAAATTTAGTGAAGAGGAAGTTGTACAAGTTGCACAAGCAATCAAGGCTCAAAAATTTGACAAGGCAGCTGACCCGGATAAAATTCCCTCGGATATTTTCCGAAATCAGCTCTTCGGTTCTAAATCTCACTTTTAATAACATCTGGTCTCTAGGAGAAATTCCTCCATCATTGAGAACATCTATAATCATGTCTATTCACAAAAAAGGACCAAGAGACCTTGGGCTAGATGTACGACCATTTTTTGCAAAATGAAATCAACCCGTTTGCGACTGCAAAAAATGGTGGTATGTACAAACGCTATTTTGCGAGTCACTGACTCGCAAAATAGCATTTGCGACTCGCTATTAGGAAGGGGTGTGCCAAGGGCGTCCCTTCCTAATAGCGACTCTAACACCAATGCACTATTATTTTGCAACCTCATTTGCGGTCGCAAAACACTCGCAGTTTACCACCTACTTCAAGTAGGTGGTAAACCACTCGCAAACGGGAAGGGGTCCCTTGGGGACCCCTTCCCCTTTGTCAATGGGTGCAAAAATATTTTTTAAGAGGAGGCAGTGGTCCCAGGAACCACTGCCTGCCCTTAAAAAATAAAACTGAAAAGTTAAACTTTTCTTTTTTAAATGCAGCCGTTTTCCTTTAAGGAAAATGGGCTGCATTTTAAAAAAAACTGCTTTATTAAAAAAGCAGTCACAGACATGGTGGTCTGCTGACCCCATGTCTAGCTATGTTTGGCCACATTTAGAGTAATTATTCTCTAAAATGGTGGGTTGTAATTTAGACAAATTATGAGATTGAAATTGTTCTTATTCGATCATAGATCACATTGTATCATTTTTAATTGTGGGAAATTTTATGAAGTCAGTTTGTTTTGTATAATGTACTATTATTTGTTATGGCGAGTTTGGCTGAAAACAATAAAAATTTGAATTTGCCAGGGCACTCCTCCAGAAACCACATGCGCACTCTGACTCATCTTCAATAGAACTCTTAGAATGCAGATGAAGAAATAGTTGCCGTGTCTCTGGATGCAGAAAAGGCATTCAACCATGTCAAATGGCCTTATTTGTTCAAGGTTATAGATCACTTTGGGCTATGGTGGGACGTTATTAATAAAGATAAATGGGTATCTGATGGTCCGACAGCACAGATCAACTGTGGAAGGCAGCTGTCCTGTATGATATGGATTAAAAGAGACACCCGTCAGGGTTACCAGCTGTCCCCTTTACTCATTCATTTCATCCTTGAACCCCTGGCAAATACAATTAGAACATCTCCAATAGTGCAGGACCCTTTAAGTCTTTCCTCATTGCAGATGACATACTGGTGACCATTTCCAAACTTCTGACGTTCATTCCCGCTCTGATAGCCCTGCTGAACACCATCTCAGTGTTCTCTGGATACTGGGTAAACATACTGGGTAAACTGGTGGAAGTGCAAGGCAATGCCAATATCTATAGTCACGACCAGGACCTGTGTCCAGGTTATGGGAATGAGGTGGGTCCCGAAAGGCATGAATTATCTAGGAGTACGCCTAAATAGGGGTTAATGCACGTGGCTTGGGATTATCTATTGCTCTTGCTTGCTTCCACATGGATGGTTTTCGTGACATAATCTATCCCTGTGGGGTTGTAAAGAGGCAGTGAAGATGGTGATGACTCCACAATTTAAATATATAATGGGGATGTTACCAATCCCCATTTCGTGTTCCATCCTCCAAACAATAGACTCTGAAATTAAGGGCTTTGTATGGGGAGCGAGTAAACCCCAGCTTGAATGCCTAAACTGTACGTACGCACGGAGGTGGGAAGGCTCCACTTGCCCCATATGAGCATTTACCACTTAGTCTACCGCTCATCACAAATGGCATATTCAACAGTGGCGATTAAGGACCCTCCTGTATGGCGCCAGATAGAAAGAAATATCCTAAACTGTGGGGCTAACCTCGGCGCACTTTAAGTCTCAAAGCCTGAGGCCTGAGTACTGACTAAACCCATATTATTAAACATATTTTGCACTTGAAAACAGGTGCATGCGTCCCTTAAACTGGACCCATGGCTGCATGAAGCTGCCCCACTCTGGTATAACGCGAAGCTACACATAGGTGGACAGACGGTCGATTGGAATTTGGCAGACTTAGAAGGAGTGTAGCATTCTCATGCTCAGCCAGATTCTCTCGGACTCCAACTTTAAATCCTTCACTGGTCTATCTTCCGTACACGTCTAGGACAAGCATCCTGATGGCAATATGTCCAACTCGAACACTGTCTTCTGGGACAGTTGGGTAGAGACCCAATATCGATCACTTCCTCACCGATAGTTCGACAAGTGGAGCGCTGTCAGAGAGGTGATTTCAGAAATGTACAGCTTCTAGTCGAGGCCGCCTTCTCAAAGCTCACTTTGAAAGCCACTGGAACTTGCTGGCAGGCAGTCGTAGGATACATGTACTCTTCTGAGACCTGGTCCTCGTTGTGGCTTACCAGGATTCTTTCCTCTGTGAGACTAGGTCAAAGTTCGTACACTTCAAACTATTTGTTATGCAACTGGTTCTGATGCCCAGTTAAGTTGCACAGAGCTGGCCGGTTGCCACACAGTAATTTCTGGCGGTGCCAGGTGAGTGGCTGTGATATGTAGCATGTTCTGTGAAGTTGTCGCAAACTTACTGGTTACAGGTCGGAAGTGATGTCATTCATCGATGAACCGGAAGCTATATGGATTATCCCCTCTGCTCGACTGACTCTTTTACATGATACGTTCGGCTGAGATTTTCCTACCGAACACAGAAAACGGTGGATGTCTGCGGAGCTCTGGGTCCTCCATTATTTGATGTATCCGATGGTTCCCAGTGGTGCTGAATGGCTCCTAGAAATGGGGAAACCCGCAGACTGTGAGCGAATCACTTATAGGATAAACGACCAACTAGAAACATATGCCAAGGTTTGTGAGCCCTTTCTATTACCCCGGGAGGATGGGGTTGATGACAGTGCAGCTTCTTTCGTAATGACTCTCAGACACAACAGTCCCGTCACCATCTGCGCTTTTACCTGTTGGGATGCTCTTGCACCATACAGATCCACATGATAGGGGAGGGAGGAGGGAGGCCCACTCCAACCTGGGTCTTGCTTCAGTTTGGGGACATTATTGATACTGCAATAATAATGCGGATATCTTTCGACACCAGAGATGTAGGGGGCTCGTTATCTGGGGGCCTATAACCTGCAGACAAGCGGAAGTGCTGGGTATTCCATTTCTGCATAGTGATCTTTGTGCTGTGGTGTTGTCCCTGCAGATACTTTGGGAGAATGCCCATGCTCGGGCGGAGGGTTTCTGCCATAAGGCATACCGAGGGGTTACAGGTGCTGGGGTACCCAGAAGTGGAAGACTGTCTAGGGAAGATACCCTCTGCAGACACCAGTTACAATGGCTAATCTTAAAGGGATCAGCATTTGAGGTTTCATTTTGACATGCCCCCTTGTAGGGGTTTCATTGGACTGTCATTATAGGATTATACTGTTTGAAGTGGGCCGAGAGGTTGATTGCTTGCATTGTTCTTATGCGGCATGTAAAACTTGTTCTTCATTGTGTTGGTGTTTGTGCGTTGAGCGCTTTAAATTTCAATAAAGAATTATTGCAGCAGAATGTTGAATGAGGAGACTTTTACTGTTTGCCAGAATTTTGGGGATTTCCTTTGACAGATTATGAAGACATTCTGATTGTGTTACTTATCCTTTGACATTTTCAAGGCATTCCTCTCACTAGTGGGTTTTAGACATGCCTGTGGATGGTAGGCTTACATGGGTTGTCAATGACCCCAGGCCGAAATACTGCACGCATCTACAATGGAGGTTTCCCCATCAAAATACGTGTTTAGACAACCTATTGCCAATTTTGGTAAAGACCTTGGGCACCGACTTGTGCAAACATCAACGTAGTGAAAGAGTTAATATGGAGATCATTCCCTCATGATGCAAAGTGAACATAAAAACAGAACCCTTCTCATGGTTAACATAAATAAAGGTCATCCCACTAGAGAATATTTGTAGAATAAAAAATACAAATGAATATTACGATTGCAAATCCTACAAAGTGGCCTCAGCACCAGTGCTTTAAATGGGCCGGTACTCACCGGTACTGAGTACCGGCACTTCTAAATTTCTGGCGCTTGAGTACCGGAACTTCTCTTTGTCCAAAGAGAGTACCGGTACTCATGGGGCCGTAAACCAAGCTCAGTGAAATTGGCATTAACAAAAATAAGCGCCTCACAACTGACAATGAGTGGGTCCGTTTTCGTGAAGCACTCTGATCGAGTGCTAATCTCTCCTAATAATGTGCTAATTGAGCGGCGGCCCGTGGCATTCATTCTGAGCTGGCAGGAAGTTTGGGAGGGGCCCGAGTCACACTGTGATTACAGACACAGTGTCCACTCAGGCTCTGTGGAGACAATAGCTGTGTGGGCAGGGCCTGCTAACAGGCATATCTCCTGACTCTCGGAAAATCGAAGAGAAGGCTTCCTGCTGTCATAGCAGAGTACAGCAGCACTTGTTTGGAGCCAGAGCGAGGTGGAAGGTGGTTGTAGTGACCTGGGGGCAGGGCACTAGGACCCTGCAGTGGACTGTGGGGACACCAAGGGAACCGGACACCACATCCGGTCAGCGAGGAAGAGGACTTCTACAGAACGAGGAGAAGCGTGGGCAGACGTGCGTGGGCACAGCGCAGCGCATGTAACGACAATAAAGAAACTGCAGATCCTTACCTGTCTCCTGTGCATCTGTGGGCTGGGGACACGACAACTGGCGATGAGAGCGGGATCATCCACCACCCTTCAGAAGAGCAGAAGTGGATCTGATCGTCGTCTGCCCGAAGAAAGCGCGACGGAACCAGGAGCCCACCCTGGTCCGCTGGCCAACACAAGGAACATCGTGGCAATCGGCGCGGTGGTAAAGAAGAAAAAGCGGAGCCAGGAGCCCACCCTGGTCCGAGTCAAGCAGCCAAGAAGCAGCGACGCGGAGCCCACCCGGCCGCCGAAATAGCGGTAAGAGCGCTGTGAGGTTGCACGCAAGAGGAGGCCAGAAAACAGAAGAGCCGGCAAGCGTCAGCACCCGAAAGTGCTCAGAGAAGACTGAATAGAAAGACGCGCGCTAGTTCAAACGAACTATCGCGAGAGCGGTGGCCATTTTGAGGTCAGGCAGAGCGGGCCAATTGGAAGCCAGGAACAAGCGGCGGCCATTTTAAGAGGTCAGGCAAAGCGAGAGGGACAAAGAAACATCGCGAGACTACGGCGGCCATTTTGGAGTCAGGCAACTAAGCCAATAAGAACAAAATACAGCGCGGCGGCCATTTTGAAGTCAGGCGGCCATTGAAATAGATAGGAAAACAGAAAAACAGAGCGAAAGAGTCAAAAAAGAAGAAGAAAACAGTGGAAATAAAGCACAATAAAGAGGAAACAAAGGGACAAACACAGAAACAAAGGAAATAAAAGAGGAAGAAGAGCAGAGGAGTGCCAAGGAAGGAAATGAGCGACAACGATGAGAAACAAAGCACGCAAGCAGTCTTCCGCAGGCCTTTACCATTCAGCCTATCGGAGCCGCAGGCAGGCATCCGGTGGGAAAGATGGATCAGGAAATTTGAGCGCTACATGAGTGCCACGGACGTCCCGGATAACAAGCAACTGCACCTACTTTTGAATCTAGCAGGGGATGAGATAGAAGATCTATTGCTAACGTTTCCTGTTGAACAAACACAGAACTACAAGGGAGTGATACAGTGTCTCACACAGAAATTCGACCCCCAGCGCAACGTTGATTTCGAAAGATACACGTTCAACACGGCGTGCCAGCAAGGCGAAGAGAGCCTAGATGACTTTGCAACGAGACTGAGAAAACTGGTCACGTACTGCGAATTCGACAAATTTGACAATGAGCAAGCGATAAGACTGCGAATAATTGAGGGCTGTAAATCAGTGGAATTCCGAGCAAGAGTGCTGAAGGAACCAACGACGCTGGAAAAGATATTGACAATGGCTCGCACAGAAGCACGAGCAACGGAACAGGCAAAGCAGATGGAAATTGGAAAGGAGAAGAGAGTAGCACTAGCACATCGCGTCACGGGGAACATAAACAAGAAGGAATTCCAGGCGCCGGTCCCACCACGGAAGGGCGAACAAACATGTTACAGATGTGGGCTCGAGATTCCCCACATCGGCGCCTGCCCAGCAATGGGCCAGAAGTGCAGAAAATGCAACAGGGACAACCACTTCTCAAGCGTGTGCATGACCAGGCAATTCAGAGGTGAGAGAGGCCGAGCGACAAGACCGCGGATGACCAGCAACAGGTATGCCCGACACATGGAAACGGCAAATCGCAGCTCGTCTGAGGAGTATGAAGAAACGGCAGCACCTGCGAGCGTGGCAAGACTCTACCTAATGTCGGACGCGCCCAGAGAAAGCGGCGAGGCAGAGCACGTTCACCTGGTAGACAAGAGAGAAATAAAGAAGACAGCAACTGTGAACATCGATGTAGGAAACCACCAGGCAAGCTTCGTACTTGACAGTGGAGCAACATGCAACATCATGTGTATGTCCGAATACCAAAAGATGAGAATAAAGCCACAGCTACTGCCATCGACCGTAGATGTTTTCACCTGGGGCTCCAAGAGCCCGGTAGAAAACATGGGAAAGTTCATAGAGACACTAACATACAAAGGCAGATCTTATCGTGAGGAAATACATGTACTCAAGGGCGACATCCCAGCGCCATGCCTACTAAGCAATGTGACGGCACAACTGATGGGGCTACTGGCAATGACATATCACATGTCGGAAACGGAGAACATCCTGCAAGAATACCCGGCCATACTGAAAGGGCTTGGCAAGCTGAAAGGGAAGCAGATAACATTACATATAAATGAAGCAATCAAGCCAGTAGCACAACATCACAGACGGGTACCAATTCACCTACAACCACAGGTGGCAGAGGAGATCAATAGCCTACTGGCACAGGATATAATAGAGGCGGCAGACGGCCCAACACCGTGGGTGTCTCCGATTGTGGCGGTTCCAAAGAAGAACACCTCCAAAATCCGCATATGCGTGGACATGAGGATCCCAAACACCGCAATCACAAGGGAACGCCACCCGGGACCACACCTGAACAACATGATTAGCTGCCTCACTGGAGCGTGCAGATTTTCAAAGCTCGACCTATGCAAAGGGTATCACCAGTTAGAGTTGGACCATCAGTCCAGGTACATCACGACATTTTCCACTCATCTGGGCCTGTTTAGATACAAGCGACTGAGCTTCGGAATATCGTCGGCAGCGGAAATATTTCAGGAGACCATACGACAAGTGATCAGACCGGTCCCGAACAGCTTAAACTACAGTGACGATATCTTAGTGTTTGGGAAAACAGACAAGGAGCATGACACGGCGTTACGTCAAGTGTGCACACAACTGGAGAAAGCAGGCCTCACACTCAATGGAGACAAATGTGAGCTAGGAAGAAAGGAACTAGTGTTCTTTGGACACATCTTTTCGAAACAAGGGATGAGGCCAGATCCCAGCAAAGTTGAAACGCTACAAAATGCAAAGCCACCGACGGATGTCGCGGAAGTACGATCATTCCTAGGACTCGCCAGCTACTGTGCGAGATACATACAGGATTTCGCTACAGCAAGCACGCCACTGAGGGAACTGACCAAACAGGGACAGAAATTCACCTGGTCTCAGGAATGAAACAAGGCATTTGAGGACATAATACAAGCGGTGGTGACAGTGGAACATCTGGCCTACTTCGACCCCCTGCTCTGCACCGAATTGACTGTGGATGCCAGCCCAGTGGGACTGGGTGCAATACTAGCACAGCATCTGCCAGGAAGAGAGTCACAAAGGAAGATTGTCGCATATGCAAGCAAAAGCTTGACGGATATTGAAAAGGCCTACTCGCAACCAGAAAAGGAGAGCCTGGCTGTGGTGTGGGGGTGCGAGCATTTCCACATGTTTATCTATGGGAAGCCGTTCACCATCATAACGGACCACCAAGCGCTGGTGACAATCTACGGCAGCCCATCGGCCAAAATGCCACCCAGGATTGAACGCTGGGGCATCAGACTAATGGACTATGACTTCACAATTGTGCATAAACCAGGGAAAGAACACAATCCTGCAGACTACATGTCAAGGCACCCGCTACCACAGGCTCACGACACGACATCGATAGCAGAAGAATACCTAAACTTTGTGCTCAAGCAAAGCACGCCAGCACCAATAACACTAGCGGAGTTAGAAAGGGAGACGAGAGAAGATGGCACGCTGCAACTGGCAATGGAGATAACGAGAAGACAAAGATGGAGGCACATCAACAACAACTGCACCTGGGAAACAGGGATATGTAAAGAAGAAGTGCTAGCTCTACAAAAGATAAATGAAGAACTGTCGGAGACGGAAAGCGGAATACTAATGAGAGGGACGAGAATTGTGATACCAAGATCACTCAGGAGACAAGTGATAGAGTTGGCTCACGAGTCACACCGAGGCGTAGTATCAACAAAGAAACTGTTAAGAGAGAAAGTGTGGTTTCCTGGACTAGATCGCATGGTCGAAGACACAGTAACGACATGCCACCTATGTCAAGTGACAGGAGCACCGCCCAGACACGCACCGCTACAAATGTCAGAGCTCCCAAGAGCAGTATGGACGACACTGGCAGCTGATTTCTTTGGCCCACTGGACACAGGAAACTACTTGCTGGTGGTCATCGATGAATACTCAAGATTTCCAATAGTGCGACACGTCTCATCGACATCAGCATCAGCAACACTGCCGATTTTAGATGATATATTCGCTGCATGGGGCTCACCGGAAACTCTAAAGACAGACAATGGTCCTCCATTCTCAGGAGAAGACTTCCGCAGATTCATGACCTATCTAGGGATAAGTCACCGGAAGATAACTCCACTGTGGCCTCAAGCTAATGGAATGGTGGAGAGGTTCATGGGGAACATCAAAAAGCAGTTCAAAGGGCGAAGCTAGCGCAGATATCACTTAGCCAAGCTCTATGCCAGGTATTGCGGGACTACAGAAACACACCGCACAACTCCACAGGAAGATGCCCAGCGGAGCTCGTGCTGGGGAGGACAAGTAGAACGAGGCTGCCACAAATAGAAGCAATGACAGTGCCAGATCGCAGCAATATCGCCGAGAAAGACAGAGAGGAGAAAGAAAAAAATGAAACGATATGCAGACGCCAAGCGGCACGCCAGATCGTCAGGCCTCAAGGAAGGAGACACAGTGATAGTGCGCCAACGACAACAAAGGAAATCGGACAGAATGTTCTCCAAAGACCCGCTAATAGTAACTAAAGTGAAGGGCCCAATGATCACGGCAGAGTCAGAACATCAGAGGATAACGCGGAACAGCTCACACTTCAAAGAACTGAAGGAGAAGAAAGAGGAAGACCAAGATAAGGAAACAGCAGAACAAGAAGAGCAGGAGCAGACCAGGAAGGAAAGAGACAATGGTGAAGGAACAGCAAAAGAGCAACAGACGGAGGCCGGCCCGAAAAGATCATGCAGACAGCCAAAAAGGCTAATAGAAGAAATGTAATGATGGGAAGCACAGTGACCTGTGCCAGGGCAGACTTGCATCTATCTCTATCAACAGATCTCTGTATTTCACTTTTCTAGTAACTTCTTCGTGACAAAGGGGGGAGATGTAGTGACCTGGGGGCAGGGCACTAGGACCCTGCAGTGGACTGTGGGGACACCAAGGGAACCGGACACCACATCCGGTCAGCGAGGAAGAGGACTACTACAGAACGAGGAGAAGCGTGGGCAGACGTGCGTGGGCACAGCGCAGCGCATGTAACGACAATAAAGAAACTGCAGATCCTTACCTGTCTCCTGTGCATCTGTGGGCTGGGGACACGACAGTGGTGACAGTGACGCTGTAGCACAGCACTGGGAATTAAGGTTTAGTAATGTGGGCAGCAGCTAATTATGCCGAGATTCTTCTTGTGTTAATAGACAGGAAATGTCTCATTCAAAAGTAATTATCTTTTTTTCTAAAATAAATATACGCTGATTGTCTAATTTTGTGTGAGTGGAATGTTCTGGTTTCAGAATGCATACAGTACTATTTCACGTGTAGTGTGTATGCCCTAGAGGATGCTAAGGAATGCTGGCTATTCGTGCACAATGTGTATTTTTGGTGTTAAGCCTACACAGAGTAAGATCATGCCCTTGTCTTACTGTGAAAGCTGTTTGATATTGAGTAGAGATGAAGGCTGGTCGCCGAGTTGCTGGCTGTGCGAACAGAAGAACTTGATCTTCACCATTTGAGCTCACTGTGTGATTCTGGGCAACTTGCTTTAGCTAACTGTGCCCCAACTCTTAAGTGAAGCTTAAAAATGGGCTTGGCATATGTACAAGCACTGTGCTTGAACACATCTTTACTTAGCGTTTGTAGTTAACTATTTGTGAGTTTCAGTAATTGCTGGGCCTTGTCACAGTGGTTTGCAGGCTTCCAGATGTATTTCCCAGGTTCTTTCAAGTTGTGCATGAGTTTATTGCATATGGCGGACCACAAATGGGTGTTCTTGTTGCATCATTGTGGTCTTCCATTCACTCCATACGTGTATGTGTTGTTGTTCGTATACAGCTATGTTGCAGGTGTAGTGTTAGTCATCCTATCATACACTGAAGCTTAGCCCTCCAAGTTATGGGAAGACGAGGCTGCTCTTTCCTATGAGTGTTTTGCATGGGATTGCCTTCTGTATTTTTCTCCTGGGGGTCGCTACCCAATAGACTTTCATTTGTGTCTACATTAACCTTTTAACAGCTCCTCCCATTGGAAGGTGAAGTGCTTGGCAATGGGGAATGAGCTGGAATGGGGTGACATTGTTTTTGTGCTGTTGGCTGCAGAATCAGGGCTGTCTAAAAGTCGTCCCCAGGACAGGGGCTCACTTAACAGATATGGGAACACTGTATATAAACCAGCTTTGGCCACATCTGCAGATCTGGCTTCAATGTACCAAGGCTTATAAACACACAGTCACAAATGCTATTTACATGCAATGTACACTTACATGCATTGCACACTTACATGCATTGCACACTTACATGCTGCTTATGACATTACAGTTTGTCTTATGTGCTTTGCCAATGTTAGGAAAAAGTAGCAACTAGCATTGGCAAACCAAATAGGTCCCACTGTAGTGACCTATTGGCTTTGTAAAGTTTTTTGCCACATAGTGCAGCATCCCAGATGCGGCGCAAAGTGGCTAAAGTTTAAAAAAAACTTTAATGGGGCACCATGTATGATTTTGTAGAAGTGCCCGCCACAGCATGTGCTCGCCTACAAAATTATGCAGTCGTTCTTTTTTCTTTTTAGTTACTGATCCGGGTTGGATTGGTAACTAAAAATAAAATAAAAATGCAAAAGTGTTTTTTTCTTTTAAAGCAAGCAGGAGTGGGGGAGAATGGAAGCAACATAGAGAAGGACAGTTGAACCGACAAAGCAACAGAGAGAGGGTGTGGCTTAACGGCTAGAGCGGCCAACCTTGAAGCAGAGGAACCAGGTTCGAGTCTTGGCGGGAGACTCAAGCATCCTGTGATTCTGAAAAAATCACTAAATCTCCCTGTGCCTAAAACTGAATTTGTCTGTCTGTAATGCAAGTGGTGCTCATGTAAAGCGCTCTGATACCTTCGGGTTGAGTTTGCGCTATATAAAACTGCCAAAAAAATAAATAAATAATGTAAGCGCTTCTAAAACACAGGTACTAAATGCCCTGGGTGCGTGCACAAATGTCCCTGTGTGTGTTCTTGCATGAGTGAGTGTTGTCTGCAGGGTCCAGCACTGCAGATATATAGTTTGAAACCCGACAAGCCCTGTATTTCCACACCCTGCCCATGAAGCTCATGTGAAAGGGTGCGCTTGTAGCTAGTGCAAGGCCACTCTCTCTTCAGTGCAGATCTACTTTCTCAGCAGTGTTTCAACACAATTGTATTTTGTTTTTTACAGGCCGTTTTGGGTTAATGGAGGGGCCCTGGGAAGGGTAGAGGTGGGTGAACCAACAAATTAACAAGGCGAGCCCAGTCAGAGCCGAACTAGGAAGTCTGGCTTGGCCTTAAAAGCTCATACATAAGTCGAGCCCTGAAAACATTACCATTGAAATAAAAGTGTATTTGTTTCATGTGGAAGCATTTCACCTTGGTGCATAAGCTTATATTACAGCATTGAGAGGAGTTTGTGCTCCCACCATGAGGACAATGCCATTAGTGATCTAGGAAACAGGTCACTATTCAGGTGTATATCGTATATGGCCTATTTTAATTTCATGAATTAAGCAACATTATAGTGTATTAAATCTAACACAAGATGGGATTGTACCGCACACATCTGGAACTTGTGCATTTGAATATACTATCATATGTGCTAACAAAGAAAATGGAGGCTTGGTGAGATAAAATATTTGTCTGCTATCACACAATTTGGTCAGGTGGGGAAGCTGGGATTGATCCCAGAATTTCTGCTATCACATTGTGCAATTCAGCCTCTAGATGGCTTCATCTTTCTTTCTCTCCTGTATTGCAATTGAGGTCACTATTTTGTCTTTATTCTTTGCACATGAGATTAGAGTTTGGTTAACAGGCACATGCACTATCACAGTTCAGTTTATTTTTGGCTTGAGAGTGCAAGAGAGCCTGGAACAGAGCTAGACCCAGGCATCCTAGCTCAAGCTTTCAGCAGCTTGCCCGACTCCAGAAAGAGGGAATCAAACTTTACAGCAGGTAAGGAGCTTTGAGGCAAAGCTCTGCCGCATAGGAGGGGCTGGGTGATGTCTGCTAAGTGGCAATGAGATAAGAGGGTTAACCATAGTTAAACCTTTCCAAAAGATGTTAAGAAAAATATCTTGTGCAAGTCATATGTGATCTACGTGTTGCACCATGAGAAGCCCACTTTAATGATAAATGTACCCTTTTGTAAGTATAAGGGAAATAGAATAATCAAAATATACCAGAAATGCTTTCGTATCATTATGCACATCTGCACACCAATTAAATCTCAATCACATTAAATGTGTGCCCCTGGCCGGATCCCTTTGCACTGCCCATAGCCCCGCCCCCAAAGCCCCGCCCCCTAGTCCACGTCTCAATTTGGTGAGTATCTGCACTTATTTTTTTCCATTTAAAGCACTGCTCAGCACTCCATTGGAATCCGAGGCTTTTCTACTCGCTGCTTGTTTTTAGGTGCATTGGAAAGGACCGTCTGGAGATAAATTGAACTGCCGTGGCTTTTGCTGTACTCATGCCCCTGTAACCTTGGGGATTCTGGTTTACAGTCCTGCCAATTCTCTATAGTCTTAATTCACAAATGGTACAGGACAACGGTTCAGGAAAATGGCAAGTCTAAAATAAACAATGTTCTTTTCTTAAGCCCTTAAGGAAGAAAGGTTTATTCTTACAATAGCCGTGTTGCAAGACTGGATTTTTGTTCTTAGGTCTACGAGCTTGCGGTCTGCTCTTAGTCTGCAAATGGACATAAAATGTTGGCATTCCTCTTGTAACATTTGTCTTCAGAGTTTACAAATAATATGGAGTAACTTGCAGCGAAAGATAAAGGTCACGTGAGAAATTGTACGCCATAAAATCATGTGCCTTGTCAAATAACAAAGGAATTTTGTAACACCGTAATACAGCCAGGAACACGTTCCACATTACAATAAATTAAAGAGTTCATCAGATATCTTGGGTTCCTGTAAATTCAGCTCACAGTTCACGGTTCGTAATCCAAAAACACTTAGACCATATTGGTAATTGAATATCTCAATAACTGATTCATTCTATCCTAAAAAAATCTTACTTGTATATCGTTGAAATATAAGATATCACTAGTTGGGTTACCGAAATATTTCTGGTCTCTTGAAAACCATGGTGACTCTCAAGGGGCTAAGTCGCTAAAGAGAAATACAATTTAATATGCCAAGCATTGGGACCTCACACTCTTTATCATTCACATAGGGCTAACAGTGGTAACGTCTATGCCCTGCACTCCAGTCCTATCTTTTCTTCCCAAGTCTCATTTTAACTGAAACATCAGTTGTGGCTACAAACCTCTCTAGATCCATTATAAGGAGTTAATCGCAATATCGTTATTTACTGCACTCAGTAAGTACCGGCACTCCAAGGTTAAACTCTTTGGGCGAGGCCTGCCTTAAAGGACCTGGGGGCATATTAGCAACGTGATTATCGCCGCTTTAGCGGGACTTTTTCCCGCTAAAGCGGCGATAATTCAATCGCCCTATTAGCAAGCTGTCGCTAACTGCTGTTAGCGACAGCTTTTAGGTGATAGCGACCGGGTTAAGTGCCGCTTTGCATGCCAGCGATATTTATCGCTAATGGCATGCAAAGTAGGCGTTTCCAACCTAAAAGCGACTGGAAACAGTCGCTAAGGTCGCTATCGCCTATTAGCGAGGCAGAGGAGGTGATTAACGAACCAGCGCTAAACACGTTTAGCGCTGGTTTGTTAACGCCTGGTCCAAACCTGACTTAGCCATGTAATCCAATGGGAGGTGAATTACATGGCTAAATCCCCCTCGCCCTATTGCCAAGCTAACACTGGTCACAGTGCGAATATCGCTTGTTTTCAAGCGATATTCACACTGTTCTCCATGGTTTCTATCGCTTTGGAGATAAGCGTTGCTGATAGCACGCTATCTCCGCGATAGAAACCTGCGATAGCCGGCGATAATTATCCTAGCGCTAACTGCGCTTAGCGATAATTATCGCCGGTTATTGCTAATTGGCCCCCTGGTGATTCCAGATCCAGCAGGATATTCCACATTGCGAGAAGTTTAACTCATGACACCCATTAGCACACATTGAGAGGTTGGACGAATTTGTTCATTTTTGTCTCAGTATGCCACCTGGCTGTTAACAGGGAGCTCAGTCAGTCAAAAAACGTTATTTGTGTGTGAGACACACACATAAAAGAAAGTACATAACATTTTGTTAATCCATACATATGCACAGAATAAAATTAATTGAATATTAAAATATTTGTGAGTCACACAGGTATGTGTCAATGGATTGAGACCGCAGCTGCAGTCGCATATGGATCGTGACTGTTTCGCAAAGAGAAGCCATAACTGTGGGACAGCTTCCCCTTCGTAAATCTTGTTGGACATCCTTAGGAGGAGCAGAATAGTGGTCCAAGGAACTGCTGCTTGCTCATCCAGTGTCTTCCCAGAAGGTGAAATTTTTTTTTTAAAAGCATCACCTCTCTCTATAAGTGATAGTGGCTGCTTTCAAACAAACGTTATCATGGTGGATGTAGGATTCTGGCTCTGTATATGCTATACCACTGGCTGGTTATATCGTGCTCAGTGTCCAAAGATTCCCCCAGAAGTGTACAGGGCTCAATGTAAACCCAAAGTGCTCTAGTTGTGGTAGTGTGGGCGAGCAGCCTTAGGCCTAACACAGAGGAGTGTGAGACATTTGTTGTGTACATAGTGACTAATAAATGGCACACGACTCAAAAAGGAGATCCACACAAATTTTAGAAAAATAAGCTTCTTTCAAGATTTATTTTAAGACCAAGATATCCACAAAAAGGTAAGTGTGTTTTTCAGAATAAATACGTTATACTTTAAAAAGTGGGCACAGTGCAATTTTCAAGCTTTGCAATGTTAACCTATGGGAGAAAAACAAGAATGCAGTTTTTCAGGTAAGTACACGACTTACAAATCCAGTCTTTGGGGTTTTAAGGTCAGCACCAAGCAAGGTAAGTGTGGACCAAAGGTACACCACCAGCAGCACAGGGGCGGCCGGGTTCAGAGGTCACAGTCGAGGTTGGACGCCCATTGTTAACCAGTGGAGACTGGGGATGATTGAAGATATGCTGCTCACAGGTGAGTAAAGCGGTGTACAAGGTTGATCTCCTGGATTTAAGGTAAGCACGGGGCCACAAGGCAGCACCAAACTTACACTCACCACGGCACAGGGGCGGCCGGGTGCAGAGTGCCATACACAGCGTCGGGCGCCCAATGCTTTTCAATGGAGGAGATTGGCTTTGAACAAAGGCTGCAGGCTAGGCCAGGAGGCCGGACGAAGAAAACCCACTGCTGCCCAGGTAAGTAGAGATGCAAGGGGACAGAGTGACACCAATGGTTGAGGTCCCCAGGGGCTTTGGGCGCAGGGGTGTCCTTAGGCATCGGAAACATCTTAACGGGCAGGTCCCGGTCAGGGGTAGTCTTCAAATTGAGTCTGCAGGCGTCGAGGTGGAGTCCGGCAGGGGTCAGCCCACAGTGGACTCTTGCTCAGATCCACTGGGGAACCTTCACAGGACGAGTGGTCACTTGGACTCAGGTTATGGGCATCTGGTGCAGAGAGGGGTCCTGCGGTGGTTTCGCGGTTCCCCAGGGCAGAGTTCTTTGTTCTTTAAAGTTGGTTTCTTCTGGACAGCTCCGCTGTCCACAAGAGATCTTGATCTTTGTCAAAGGCAGGCAGTCCTCCAAAGGCTTTGGAGGTCACTGGGCTGCAGGACGGGTCATCTTTTGGTGCAGGATTATAGAGGGCTGCAGACAGGCCAGTAGGGCTGGGGCCAAATCAGTTGGTGTCTGTAGTCTTCTCTGCTGGTGCAACGCTGTAATGTCCATCTCTTTTTAGGTCATCGGGAATCTGAGTTCAGCATCTGGGGGAGCTACCTAAATACTAGATTTATGGGTGTTACAGGGAAGTAACAGGTAGAGACCAATGGGTTCCTTACCTGGGGTATCTACACCCACTATTAAGCCACCCTTCTGTGGGAGGGCAAGATGGTGGGTACTGGAAAGTGTGCTTTACTTCGCCTACAGCACCTGAGGGGTGGAGTTAGCAAAGGAGGGCACACCTCCTATTCTTCCTAAGTTTTCCTGCTGGTTTTCCTGCCCAAAGAGGGGGTTTGAACCAGGGGCGTTCATCTGCTGCTAGAAGCACAGGCTGGGATTGCATTACAAAGGTGGCAGGCCTTTGAAGCTTCCCTCTAGAGCACTGTGCCCATCCTGGGGGAGCAGGTGTGACACCTACACCCAGTATGTTCTTTGTTTCTGACCTCAGAGAGCAGAGGCTCTCGACCCAGGGGTCCAGAAACATGTCTGATGGTGGCAGGCTGCCTAAAGCCAGCCAGAGACCAAACCAAGGTTGGTAGGTTTTCAGGGGGCACCTCTGAGGTGCCCTCTGAGTACATTTTTTAATAAATCCAATACTGGCATCAGTGTGGGTTTATTAAGAGGAGTGGTTCGGTACCAAACACTCCTGGGTTCAGTGAAGCCATCATGGTGCTGGGGAACTCGAGTTGTCGAGTTTCCAGCCCATGTACTCTTAATGGCTTCTCTGGCACTTACAATATTAAGGAATAGACTTAAATATTGTAGGGGCTTATCTGCTCATGCGGATATGCCCACACCTGGGATATAGTGCACCCTGACTTAGGGCTTGTAAGGCTTGCTAGAGGGCACACTTACCTATACCTTAGGCAGTGCTGCTGGACATGGCACACAGGTATTTCGTTTTTCACTGCACTAAGGCATGCAAGCTGCAGTGGCAGTGGCATGGCCTTGGTGAGGGGTCACCTTGGCACCCTTTCAGTCTTTATGCCCTGGGTACCAAGGGTACAATTTACTAGGGACTAGCATTTATGGAAGGAGCACTAGCACAGGGGACCTGGTTGGCGGGGACCGTGTGCACTTACAATCAAAAACTTATCAATTTCCAGGCAAAAAGTCTGGGGCTAACCTTATCAAAAGAGGCCCTATCTAACACTACTCCCCCCAAACAAAAGATGATGAAACTAATATTCCCCTGGAAAGTCTTCATCTTCTAAGTATAAGAACCTGGAAAGACTATATGCATTGGCATGGGCAGTCCCAGGTCTGTGTTCCACTGTAAAGTCCATTTCTTGTAGGGATATGGACCACCTTAATAGTTTAGGGTTTTCACCTCCCATCTGTTGTAGCCATGTGAGAGGCCTGTGGTCTGTATGAACTAGGAAGTGAGTGCCAAACAGGTATGGCCTCAGCTTCTTCAGGGCACAGACCAAAGCAAAGGCGTCCCTCTCTATGGTTTTCCAACACTGCTCTCTAGGGAGAAGTCTCATGCTTATGAAAGCAACAGGTTGGTCATGTCCTTCATCATTTGTTCATGTTAGGACTGCACTGATCCTATGCTCAGATGCATCGGTCTGTACAATGAACTGCTTGGAGTAATCTGGAGCTTTTAGTACTGTGTTAGAGCACATTTCATCCTTCAGAGTGTCAAAAGCATTTTGACAGCTCACTGTCCAGTTCACTTTCTTGGGCATGTTCTTGGAGGTGAGTTCCTTGAGGGGGGCACCATGGACCCATAATCCTTCACAGACCTCTTGTAATAACCAGTCAAGCCAAGGAATATCCTGAATTGGGTCTGGGTTGTTGCAGCTTCCCAGTCCAGAATTGTCTGGATCTTGGGTTGGAGGGGCTGAACTTGGCATCCACCTACCAGGTGGCCCAAGTATACATTTCCCTGCCCTTTCTGGCCTTAGCTTGCCTTTATAGTGGGGCCTTCACTTTTCAGAGCCTCAAAGACCTTACCAAGGTGGATCAGGTGATCCTGCCAGGTGGAGCTATAGACAGGAATATTATCTAGATAAGCTGCACTAAAGGATTTCAATCCAGGACTTGATTTACCAACCTCTGTAAGGTGGCAGGGGCATTTTTAATCCAAAGGTCATCACAGTAAACTGGAAGTGCCCACTTGGAGTGGAGAATGCAGATTTTTCATTTGCTCCAAGTGTCAGACCTATCTGCCAGTACCCAGATGTGAGATCAAAGATACTCAGGGCCAGATGTACGACCCTTTTTAGCGGTCTCACATTGGAAATCGATCCGTTTGCAACAGCTAAAAAGGGTTGTGGTATATACAAACCCATTTTGCGAGTCGGTAGCCTATTACCGATTCGCAAAATAGGATTTGCGAGTCGCTATTAGAAGGGGCGTGCCAAGGGCACCCCTTCTTAATAGCGGTTCGCACTGGTATGTACTATTGTTTCATGACCGCAAAACAATCGCAGTTACCACCTACTTTAAGTAGGTGGTAAGCCAGTCGCAAACGGTAAGGGTTCCCCAGGGGACCCCTTCCCCTTTGTGAATGCATACAAAAATATTTTTTAACAGCAGACAGTGGTCCCACGGACCACTGCCTGCCCTTAAAAAATGAAAAGGAAACTTTTCATTTTCTTCATTTAAACGCATCCAGTTTTCCTTTAAGGAAAAACGGGCTGCATTTGAAAAAACAAAGTTGCTTTATTTATAAAAACAAACACAGACATGGTTGTCTGCTGTCCCCAGCAGGCCACCATCCCTGTGATATGTGAGATTTCTAAGGGGTCACAAATTGCGACCTACCACATTATTATTAATGAGGTTGGTCTTTAGCGACCCCATTAGGAATCGCAAACAGTGTCTGAGACACTGTTGTACATTCCATTTTGCGAGTCGCAAATTGCAAGTCGCAAAACGTTGCAATTTACGACTCGCAAAATGGAATGGTCGTACATCTGGCCCTTAGATACTTGGCTATCCCCAAACCATCAATCAATTAATCTGCTCTAGGAATTGGATGAGCATCGGACCTTATTTCTTTCTTTCCACCCTTAGAGTGAGGTTTCGGGACTAAGACAACTGGACTGGCCCAGGGTCTATCTGTGGGTTCAATGACACCCAATTCCAGCATCCTGCTTACTTCAGCTTGGATGCTCTCTCTGACATGATCAGACTGCCCGTAAATTTTGTTTTTGACAGGTGGGCTGTCACCAGTGTCCACATCATGGGTACACTGGCTAGTCTGACCAGGGGTCAGGTAGAAGAGCTCAGCATACTGATTTACTACTTGCCTGCAATCATACTGCTGTTGGTCAGTGAGGGTGTCTGACAGGATTGCTGGAAAGGAGATCAGTGAGAGGTTCACTCTCAGCTTCTTGTCCCTCTTCTGTAAACAAAAGCATGGTCTCATCTGCTCTGTCATAGTAGGGCTTCAGGCGGTTGACATGTATAACCCTTTTGGGATATTTGCAATTGACCCCCCCATTTCTTTCAAGGACAGGGTAGGGTCCACCCCAATTGTTCCAGAGGGCAGTAGGTGCCACAGGCTCCAATACCCATACAATTCGACCTGGTTGAAATTCAATCATAGCAGCCTTTCACTCCTCCCAGATGTGTTTTAAGTATGCAGACATGAAGTTTGTAACTCTGTCGGATACTACCTCCTTAAGGAAACCAACCCTTTTAAAGATACCAAGGAGGGCCTTGACCACTCCAGACGCAGTGGTTGACCTAAGGGGAATAGCTTCAGGATACCTGGTGGCATGATCCACTACCACCAGAATATATCTGTTCCCTGAGGCTGTTTGAGCGTCTAGGGGGCCAACAATGTTGACCCCTACCCTTTCACAGGGTAAGGCATCCTCCTGCCTTACCACTGGCTTGGCAGGAGACACAGGACTGACAGAAGTCCTTCACCTTCTGGGACATCCTGGCCAGTAGAAGTGATTGACTAATCTACTCCACGTTTTATCCTGACCAAGGCGCCCAGCTAAGGGGATATTATGGGCTAAACTCTCTAGGAGAAACTCTTTAAACTTCTGCTGTGTGAAATGCCAACTTTTCTGCAAGACACCAAAGATGTCCTCTGCCTGTTGACTGATGTGGAATTCAACACTGAAACAGATTACCTTGCCTCCTTTGACGTTGAGTCCTTATCTGCATGCATTACATAAGAACAAGCTTTGGCAACTGTAGAATCCCTGCTCATAGGAAAGAACATTGATGTTCTTTCACCAGTGCCTTTTATCATGAAAAACGCCAATTTGGTGATGAGAGAGAATTTCTTTCAGTTTGAATATTGCCTTTATTTGCAGATGTCAGGGACTTCCATGGGAAGCACTTTTGCTCCCAGCCTGGCGAATCTGTACATGGATGCCTTCAAAAGAGAAC
Source organism: Calotriton arnoldi (assembly GCA_963921515.1). Taxonomy (NCBI): domain Eukaryota; kingdom Metazoa; phylum Chordata; class Amphibia; order Caudata; family Salamandridae; genus Calotriton; species Calotriton arnoldi. Next base: position 1,640,666 of record CAWUFW010000579.1, read on the forward strand.
ATATCCTCAGTCCTGACAAACCATACTGCTCCCATCTGGGTATGTGGAAGTGCTACATAGAAGATATTTTTGTCATTTGGCATGGAAATGCTTCTTCCATTAATTTCTTTCACCAGTGGCTCTCTTTATCCCATCTTGCGATTCACTTGTGAATTTAGCAAAGAGAGGTTATCCTTCCTAGATCTTTTGATACTCCCTAAAGCATGCTTGCTTGAAACAGAAATATTCAAGAAGCCTATGGCACAAAATGGATTGCTTTCCTAAGAGAGCTATCACCCAAAGGTGTTGAGAGACAATTTGCCTTTTGGGCAGCTTTTACGTGTCAGGCAAAATTGTTCTTCCACCCTGAAATTCAGAGAATACGGTAAAACACGTGCATCTGTTAGACAGACAATACCCCGCATGTCTCATATGCCAGTTGGCTCAAAGCCAAGAACAACAACTGAGAGGCTCTTCTTGACATCAATCCACCCAAACCTCCAACTGGTAGGTTGGTGTGTGTGAACACATACATTGATTGTTGTTTTTGCACATACGAGTTTGCTTTCTCCACGAACTCGCATCAGCAAACTCAGTACATTGGTCCTAGCGGCCGTTGGCCAAACACTCAAAGATGGCCCCCACTATAACCCGGTTTAATTTCCATGGTGATCCCCTCTCTCTTTGGTTCCTCTCATGGGGATGTCATTTTTGACTCCACCTCACTCCCCATTCGTTTAATTTTGCATGAGACTATTGTTCAATTCCCGATCCCGAGTGACTATTAAATATCATTAAGTTTAAATATTATTATTATTGATTTTTGTTTTTACATATACGAGCTTGCTTTCTCCATGAACTCGGATTAGCAAACTCAGTACATTGGTCCTAGCGGCTGTTGGACCCTGTAAGTGACTCTTCCAATATGGCGACCGTTCGCGCACAACATGCCTATCTACTCGATCGCTATGTGTTTTGGACACACACCCCCACAGGTGTCCTGAGTCTTTCATCCCAACGCAGTCTTTATAAACCAAACGGGTTTGAGTTGCCTGTCTTCCCCGTCTGCATAACGGAGGGAGAAACTCGTATGGAAATATTGCCTCAGCACTTACTATAGTGAGATTTAGTTTGCAGAGGGCATTAGGCTCGTCCGTTAGCAAAGCTGCACCTCTGTTATAGTTTGCAGAGGGCATAATGTTTGCCATAAGATGGCTGGTGTAGCAATACTTTTTTAGATTTGGCTTGGTATGTTTTGGGGGGGGTCTGGGCGAACTTGTCAGCCCTGACGCACCCTGACCACTTTCGCGTGGTTCTAGGCTCTGTGCTGAATAGCGATTGGTCCAAATGCACTCTCTCCCATTTACTCAGTACTTTTACTGTTCTATCTGGAAATACACTTCAGTATAATTGTTTCCAGCACTTTCGAGGCGCAGCCCACGGATACAGCGTTCGCCGCTTTCATGTCAGCACGGGCATAGTTGATGCAGGCTGCTTCTCGCTCCACGATTTTGGTTTCAGGATATATTTATGTGATGATTATTTATTCTTTCTTTCCTAGGTGCCGAGTTGATGGGTCTATTTGTCCTGGGCCGCCCTAATTGTGTGTGACCCTGCTTATTATTGATCATTGATGAACCACATTTTACTCACATTTATAATCTGAACATAGCGTTCTATGATTTCTAGTGTGAGTATCTCATACCTTCTATACATATCTCCTATTTCAATTACTTTTACTGCAGTTATGATGATATTTATGAGATATATTGTCCTATACATTCTCTTTACCAGGTTTTTCTGCAGAGGGACTCATCTGTCCCGTTCCCACTCGCATCACCTCAGATATGAATGCGTCTTACGCATGAATACTTTGCTTATGGTGGGTAACACCTTATCTCATTTTGGGCACTCACCGCTTTTCGGATCCCAACTATGAGTGGTCTTTTTGGATATCCATTACTCTCATACATGGATCACGTTTTTACTGTTTGGTTTTCCAGCTGTGGGTATACACACACTGGTTTTAACTGTTCATTCTTACCGCAAAGATTTCTTTTGCTTTTATCTTTCCTAAACCACATTTTTGGTATATTTCTCACTCGGTTTTCAGTGCTTTATTCTCTTTGGGGTTTCCCCAGATATCATATGAGATGGAGGGTGAACAATTTCAGAGTGTCAATTACTATGTTATGTACGGATGTTTAGATGTTCTATCATACGTACTTTCTGTGTTGTCTAGGTGGGTTGTTCATGTTTTTAATGTATAGAACAAAATTATATCTAAGTATGTTTTTACCAAAGCATGTATATATTTAGCATTGTCATACATGATCATGTCTCTAGTCATATTGTAAGTCATGTTTTTAAATGTATTTATATATGTATATATTTGTTACTCTGCAGCCCTGAAGAAGTCCATTGTACTGGACGAAACGTGTTGGCTGGTCTACACTGCATATTACATGTTACGCTTGAATCATTTATGAATAATAAAAAAGAAGATTTGGAGAACTCAACTTTGGATATTGATTTTGAATCTTGTTCAATTGCCTATGTAGTGGTGCACCGTTTGCTTTGCTCCTGCAGTTTTAGACAAACAGTACGGCCTAACTACATGAAGGGGGTTATATTTCCTCATTATACCCCTTCGTGGTTTAAACCAGCATCTCTACCATTCACGAATGATGGGTTATTTCTCAACAGGTCGAGATAGACACCTTTAATGATGCCTGTTTGACCTTTCATATTTTTACCACTTACCCCAGATTTCGAGCTCTCACCTAGTGGTTTGCTGCATAAACAGAAATGTGATGGTTTCAGCTGCGCCTACCTTTTGGTTTTCAACACCTTTGAAGTCAATCTGATTCTCTGTGTTTTTAATTGCTCTTATTTTAAATCATTTCTAAAGCTTATTTGTGTTTCTTGCTCTCCCCTATAATGCCACTATAGCGTAGAATGTTCCCTGAGCTTTACGCCAGGGCCTGAGCTTAGACCTCAACCCAGACCCTAGGGGGTAAGCCTTGGACACCCCTTGTTGCTATTCACCTGTCCCCTTAGTTGTTCCACGAGGGCACACGGTCTGCTGCATGGGTGATGTATAAAGCATATATACATAGAAATCTCATGATACCCTAATTGGCTTTGTGGGTTTGTTGATTGAGAATGGGTTGTTTCCTTCCTTTCTGTATGTGGTTTAAATGGCTAATACTATAGTTGCAATTTCTTTCAGAAACCTACCAATGGATCCCTTATTCGGATTGATATATGGACCACTGGTTTTGTATCTTCATATTTACTTTATCACTTTGAGCACTTAAGCAGGAGCACTGATTATATAGGTCCTGAGGAATGCTGCAACACCTTTGAGGAGGGTCCAAGGCAGAAATATGTCAGTCAACCTACCCTTGTTTAAAAAATCCAGCGGATATGATCATGCCCATCTGGCTGACTGTCTGACCTAGGGACGCATGAATAAACTGTGTAGCGTACTTTTGAGCCAGTTTTAATTTTGCACATCCTTCACTTGCGCCCTGCTTCCCTCACCACTTCGTGCTCATTATAAAGGTATTTATCATGCCTCTGAAAACATCCCAGAGCTCCTCCCTCTCATGAGGGGGTTGTAGCCCGCACCGTGACTAGGCATCACAGTGTGAGGAGTTTCCCTATGATGAAGCATGCCTCCTCTGGTAGGTGAGGGAATTCGTCTTTTAAAGGGAACACCCCACAGTAGTTAGACACACCTTTTCTCTTTATGTATCTTCTCTTTATTAGACCTAGGTGTTTGTTTGTGGTTTATACCACTGATATCACCCTTTTCCAGTGCAGCAGCATGCTGCTTCAGGCTTCCAAGAGTGGGACAGGTTTCTTGTCCCTGGCACAGATCCTCCCTAGAGGGTCCCCCTGTGCCCAAGAAATCTGTTGTGTAAGGCCCACCTCCTCAGGCTCAGTTCCCTCTGGGGCTAATAAGTCCTCTTCCTAAGAAGAGGGGTTCTCACTTGGAATTTGTTTAGAAGTGGATCCCCCAGTCTTCTTGCCTTTTCTCTTGGAGGGCTGGTCCACTCTTTCAGAATCCAGCACCTCTTTTTCACTCTGGGCTCTGCTCTGTGCTCTTGTTTTTATACAACCCCATTCTGGGAGCCCTAGCATTCTTGCAAGGGTCCTCAGTTCGACTTCAGCCCAAGGGGAAGTCTACATATCATTTCCAAGCAGACAGTCTACAGGGATGGTTGGGGACACGACCACTTACTTTTGAACAACTACTCCCCCCCAGTCAAACCATACCATAGCCATGGGATGAATCTTTGTGACATTGTCAGCACTGGTGACTGGATAGGTCCTTCAAATCAGGTACTGATCTGAGTGAACCGGCATCTGGGTGACTATGGTGACACTAGCCCCAGAATCTCTCAAGGTCTCTACTATGATTCCATTAATCAAGAGGTGCTGCCTGTATGTTTGCATATTAGTGGGCCAGGCAGCACAGGATAAGTCTAACCCACCCTCAAAGACTATAGTTGCCTCAGTGGGGTCACTGACAAGGCCAGGCCACACCTGGGATGCCATCTGGACATTAGCAGCTGCATGTACTGCAGGTTGGCTAGAGGCACTTTTCTTATTTCTACAGCTAGGGTCTCTAATTCGGTGTCCCAATGGTCTACAGTCATGACACCAAGCCTTCTTGAGATCCCGGTTTTTCCCCTGGTACCCGCCCTTGGGCTGTGAAGAGTCTCTGGGCCAGCCCTCCAGATTTTTGGGGCCTGAAGAAGACTCTTTATTTTTAGGGTTACCCTCTTTCCCCGGGGGGTTCATTTTGGCCCCTTTTGTTTGGTCTCCCCCACCAGTGGTAGTCTTGGTCACCCTTGTCTTGACCCGGTGGTTTGCCTTCTTTCCCAATTCTTGAGGAGAAAGTGGACCTAGGTATACCAGGAATTTATGAAGTTTCTCTTGGTGACAATTACTGAAAAGATGCTCCTTCATTATCAAATTCTAAAGCCCTTCAAAGTCATGACCATCTAACCAACCTCCTAGTGATTTCACTGAGTAGTCTGCAAAATATACCCAGGTCTGACTCTGGGTTTTTCGAGCCTCCCTGAATCTGATCCTATACTCGTCAGCACTAAACCCAAAACCCTCAATAAGGGTATTCTTCATGTTGTCATAGGATGTAGCATCTTTCTCATTGAGTGTCAGGGGTCTATCCCTTTGTTCATGTATACTTTGAAATGAAATGAAATGAAAATGAAATGAAGGTTTTTATAGAGCGCATGTATTCCGTAGCGTCTTAGCGCTTGCTACCAAAAGAGGGTATACCAGGAAATCAACCAGCCAGTTTGATGGTATTTGGCTACCGAATAAAGTTTTTCTACAACTACTATCCCTGCACTTCCCTGAGAACATTTCCCACATGATTGCACTCCATAGCTTCCTGTGGACCTGTCCACCAAGACAAGCTCTCTTAAATGCAATGAACCACTTAGTAATATCTTCACCCTCAAAGAATTGTGGGATAATCCCGTTGAGGATTTTAGAGTCAAACGATTCTACTTGTTCCCTATTTATTATTTTGCTGCCACCAGAGATGGGCCCTAGGCCCATCTCAGCGTTATCCTTTACTATGGCCAAGAGTTTAGCTTCTAGAGTTATCCTCCTGGCTAGTTTCTGAAGATTTGCATCTCCATCCATTATCTACCTCATCCAGATGTACATAGGGGCCCAGGTTGAGTCTCCTGGGAGTCCCTGCATTCTCAGTCATATTTTTTAAAGTAGTTGGAGTATTATTGGAGACTTACAAAAAATGCTAAGACTGCTAAGACCTAACTACTTTACAGTTTTAATTTCTAAACAGTGGGGGACTTAACAAAGGCACTAACGCTAGTTTAAATACATTTGGGAGAAATAGAAAATTGGAAAATATTTTAACTAAATACAATTTTGGATTTCCTCTTGTGAAATCACTTACTAATCAAGTGGTACAACAAATGTTGAGTCATGTACCCCACCGCTGCACCACCAATGCAGGAAGCTGGCTCTGTATATAGCATACCACTGTGTGGTTATATCGAGACCAGAGATTCCCCAGAAGTGTACTGGGCTCAATGTAAAGCCAAAGTGCTCTATTTATGGTAATGTGGGTGAGCAGCCTTAGGCCTAGCACAGAGGAGTGCACGACATTGGTTATGCACAGAGCGACTAATAAATGACACACAACTCAAATAGGCAATCCACACCAATTTTAGAAAAATAAGCTTCTTTCAAGATTTATTTAAAGACCAAGAAGTTCACAAAAAGGTAGGTATGTTTTTCAAGAAAAATACTTTATACTTTATAAAGTGGGCACAGTGCAATTTTCAAGCTTTGCAATGTCAACTAATGGGAGAAAAACAAGAATGCAGTTTTTCAGGTAAGTACACAACTTACAAATCCATTCTTTTGGGTTTGAGGCCAACATCGAACAAGGTTCAAGTGGGGACCAAAGGGGCATCTTCCTGCACAAAAAGCTTTTTCCTCTTTCTATTTGTGCTGTAGAATGCAGCACACATAGAAAGAGAAAAACGAGAAGAAATAAACGTATTTCTCCCCGTTACCCCTCGCCTGGGGATGCGTATCTTTTTTGCACATTCCCAAATTTACCAGGTTTGGTAAATCTGAGAAAGCAAAAAAAAAATGGGAATTACGTGGGAACACCCACACAGCGCCCATGAAATACCTCCCTTGCGCACAGTAATGCAACGCAGTGATTTGCACTGCGCTACATTAATCTATATTTTTGAAGTCATTCAAAGCCTCGCAAAGTGGCTTTGCGTGCCTTCAAAAATATGACTTTAAGGTTGTGTCACTCTTGCACCACTTTGCTGGAGGAAGAGTGACGCAAACCGGGTCATAAATATGGCCCTCTGTTCCTAGATATTTTGGTAATCATAATATTTTTGACATGATATTCTTGTCACACAAATGTTTTACTCTGGTCATTCACGTATTCTATCACACAAAGAGTCAATTTCGGTCATTCGTTGATCTTATATGAAATGCCAAAATCTAAAACAATCTCTTCCGATGGACTCATTTTTGCGCCATGATGTCATGAACACAAATTCAGATCTCTGCTTTTGCAACTCTCCACTGTTAGTAATTTCTCTGTTAAGCTCAGGATTGTTCCGAAGTGGAGTATTTGTGCATCAAAGCAAAATGTCCAGCACATATCTATTGATTCTCCATAGGGTACACAACGCTTGTGGCATATTATTATTTAAAACATTTGGGGCATATTTATGAGCACTGACGCAACGCTGCGTTTTGGCAGCCTCGTGTCAATATAGCATATACTGCATTGTGTTACTTCTGTGCAACATGGCTGCGTCGTATTTATGGTACGGTGCACCATATCGCAACCCTAAAGATGTGTTAGAAATTCCGACACATTGGAGAAGAAAATGGCGCAAGGTGTTGCAAGGCAACTGCAACCTACATGACGAAAAGCTGATTTGTGTGTGGTAAAGTGCTGCAAGTCAGCTTAGTGTTACGTAGGAGTAATTTGTGTGGCATTAAGTTTTTAAAAAGTGACTCATTTGCAGGGGAAAATGACACATTGGAATACACTGGCCTGCTGGACCCCTAACAACCCTTCTAAATAGAGCCCAACAACACCAACACCAGCCAAAATGACGAGACAGCACCCTAGGGGAAGAGGAAGACCAATTTCAGTGAGGAGGAGAACTATAAATTAGTAAGTGTTAGAAATGGGATTCTTGGTTGGCTGGGTTGGCTGAGGTATGCACCCAGGCCAGGCAGAAACCCCCTTCAAGTCAGGTTAAGTAAGATGCACACTAAAGGTTTACCTGTGGTCACCCTCTGGTGCCCACCCTCTGGTAGCTTGGCATAGAGCAGTCAGGCTAAACTAAAGAGGCATTGTGTAAAGTATTTTTGCTACAAACAAACAAAGAGTAACACAGCAAATACACCACAAAAAGACTCCACAGTGGTTTAAAAAAATAGATTATTATATTATAAACCAAATAAGACCAAAATGACAAACATTCAATATATAGAAGTTTAGGTCACGCTGGACTAGGACAAAGTCAAAGTTCGGGCTTACCTCTTGGAAGCGCAGGCTGTCTACAGGACCCATGCAGGCCCTGGTAAAAAAAAGTACCTTTCATGGTCGCAATCAACATGATACGTCGGATCCAATTCACACAGTTGGGTTAGTGCGCCTAAGTCGAGCCTTGCGGTCTGGACCTCGGATGGATGCTGCATTGTCGATGAACCTCACAGTCGGGTTCCTCATTGACATTGAGCTGCGCAGGGCTGTCTCCAGGTAAGCAATGCGTCGGCATTGAAGGGCACAGCTTCGGTTCCGATCGGAGCAGTGGTGACTATTTTGTAGCAAAACAGCTCCAGAGCCCCCTTCTAAGGCCCAGAACTTGGAGAGGGCACCTCAGGCAAGGGTTGGGCTCACAGATGGCAAAGTACAGCAGCACTAGCAGAATTGCAGGAAGTATTTTGTGTCCCTGACACTTCAGAAAACAGAACGTAAGCCAGCAAGCCCTTGGAGATTACTTGGAGGAAAGGCAGAGTCCAGCTCTACTTCAGCACAGCAGAGTCAGAGAGCAGCAAGGTAACAAGCAGAAAAGTAGTCCAGGTCTTTAAGCAGCACAGCAGTCCTCCTGACAGAGGTTCAGTTCAAGATCCAAAAGTGTGTGATTTTAGGGGGTCAAATAACTAGTATTTATACCTAAAAGTGCCTTTGATGTAGGGGGTGACTCCAAAGTGGCTCTCTGAAGTGCACAAGGATCCCTTTCAACCCAGTCCTGTCTGCCAGGCTATCTATGAGGGGGGGTGTAAATCAGTGCTTTGTGTACGGACATGACACTACCTATCGAAGTGTAAGTGCCAGCCCCTCCCATTCCTCCCTGCCCAGGAAGACCCATCAGAATGCAGATGAGCCTCACCTTTCTGTGTTTGTGAATGTCTAGAGGGAATGCACAAGGTGTAGCTGTCACCCAACCCACACAACCATGCAGTAAGTGCAGAGAAATGTCCACATTCTAAAAGTAGCATTTCTAAAGCAGCAATGTTAAAGTTAAATCCAACTTCACCAGTAAGGAGGATTTATCATTACCATTCCAAGCATATGAAACATGAAAAAGCTTCTCCTCTTTGTTCTGGAATTACAACTTAAAAGTGTATTAAGGTATTCCCAATGCTAACCTATGAGAGTAGTAGGCCTAACAGTACTGAAAAACAAAATAGACTGTTTGTCAGTAACAGGACATGCAAAACAGAAAGGTACTGCCCGACTGTTAACTTACATAGCACTCTTACCTTAGGATTACTTAGGGCCTACCTTAGGGGTGACTTACATGTAATAAAAAGGAAGTTTAAGGCTTGGGAAGTTGTTTTAAATGCTAAATAAAAGTGGCAGTAAGCTGCACACACCGACACTGCAGTGGCAGGCTTGAGACAGGTTTGAAAGGTTACTTCTGTGGGTGCCACAATCAGGGCTGCAGTCCACTAGTAGCATTCGAAGTTCAGGCCCTGGGTATGTGGTATACCAAATTACAAGGGACTTACCAGTAGAGCAAGTATGCCAATCATGTATACACCAATGCCATCATATTTAGATGAGAAGCACATACACTTTAGCTCTGGTTAGCAGTAGTAAAGTGCTCAGAGTCCTAAGGCCAACAAAAATAATAGCAACACTTGGAGGCAAAAGGCAAAAAGTCTAGGGTAAGGCCACCCTAGGATACCAGGTCTAACAATAGTGGAGGTGACAAAGAATGAAACACCTTCTCTTTGTCACCTCCAAATCGCCATTAGGGAAGAAGGAAGCCATTTGGCAGTCCATAGTGAATAAGATTAACAGTGTTGTGCAAACAAAAAGGATAGTGCTGGAGTGCAAGTAGCGCTGGCATGATTACACGTGCAGAACCAAAGAGAAATTGGTCAAGAACCTGAGGACCGGAAGCGGGTCAGATCTCCATGAGGATGTGGACCCATTGGAGGAGCAGGTGGTGTCCGTCCTCCCAACAGAATTGGTGGCATGAATGGAAGGTTAGGACTGTGCTATGGTCGAGGACCGTGAAGAACTACAGGGTAAGTGAAAACAAGGGACAATTTGGTTAAAACTGCCATTCAGAGCAGCGCAGTAATACACATTTCTGTGCTGCACTGCACTGTGCAAGTGAAAGGGCAGGAATGTCTCACATGTAAACTCATTCATCACATAAATGTAAACATTTTCAGGAGTGACAATTCATTCAGGCCAGTCCATCCCTACCAAGTGGCTTAGGTCCAGGCTGTACTTTTAGTACTGGGACTTTTAGTGGAATATACAACATGATTGACCAGTGCTACAAGTCCCACAATACCAAGAAAGAAATATGGCCTGTAGCAGCACCTCATGCATGGACCTTGTAGACTTTACACATATGTCAGTGACAATGCAGGCCCCCTTACACCATGAATTAAGTGTGCTTGCCTTGGGGCTAGGAAGCCAAAACTGGAGTGTAAAGTCATGTAATGGAATGGGGTTGCCAGAGGATCAACTATCTCATCCAAGAGGGGATCCTGGTGCAGAGTATGTGAAGGCTCTCAAAGTTGGATCATGTGAAGAGCCAGGTGTTCAGCTACTAGCACTAAAGGTTATTTCATGCCGTTGTCCTGATGTGATGTGTGATGTGTGAGGTTTTAACAGGTGTTGTTTACCATGTTAGAGACCATCCTACCTTCTGTCATGCTCAAATGAATATTGGGGATGGGGGTGATTACAGTGATGCATACCAGAGGTCCATGAGTGTTTATCGGAAGCATAGACGGTGTGTGAGCATAGTGGGTCCCTGGTAGTGTAGTGCCTTATAGGTGTGGCTGAGCACATTGAACTGGCTGTGTGTCTGAATGGGGAGCCGTTGTACCTGAAGGAGGTGAGTTGTGATGTGTGTGCCGCAAGATAGGCTGAGGGATAGTCAGGCACTGCTGTGTTTGATAGTTTCCCACATGTGTAGCAGGTGTGCAGGGATTCCTGTAGAAGAATCTATTGGTGTGCTACATTTTACATGTGATGTGGGCCAAGGTGATGGTGTAGCAGTTGTCAGGAGGGAGCTATAAGAACAAAAGTCTGACTATGCTACATATCAGAAAGCAGGTGGAGGTGAAACAGGGAATAGCGAAGTGACAGGGTGAGGTAGGAGTCTAGGATGTAGGAAAGATTTTTGGGATGGTTGGAGGATGAGGTGCTTGGGTCCAATTGTGTAGGCAAACAAGGTAGGTACATGTGGCAGAATATCTTCACTACTATCTTGTGAGGTTCAGCATGAGCCATAGCTCTCACATACAGGTAGGTATACTGATCAATTGTATAGTGTATCAAATGTTGGTGTTGTCAGAGTCTCCTAAGAGTTAATGTATGATCTGGGTGTCATCAGTGTGTGAGATGAAGTAGAGTCCTTGGGTCTGAATGATGATTGAGGAGTCATGTAAAAGTACAAGTGGGTGGGCCTGAGTGAATACATTTTTGCTACTCTGCAGTTGAGCATCCTGGGTATTGAAGAAATGGAGTGAGAATGAGTGGTTGCATAATTCCATGTGTAACTGTGTCTATCACCATCATTGATGGGTCTCAGGGTCTACTGTTGTGGACTCCAGAGATGTCTGTGTGCAAGGAAACTACTGGATTCCACACAAATAAGTTAAGTATAGTAAATATATGCCCATGCCCATTCCTGCTGTGTAGCAAGGTAGCTTCCTGTGTAGAGTTTTGTGGATGTATGTCAAATATGACACACATTGTATGCAGGACAGCACAGCAAGACAGATTGGCGTGGTGTTCTGTGTGAAAGGCAGAGTGCTGGATTAAATGCCATAGATGAGAAAATCACATTACCTTGTCAGTGCTGTGGGCTAACTGATAGCCAGAGGGACAGCAGGCACCCTGGTGACATGGTGCAATGTTCTAAGCAGTGGTGTCGATAAATGAATGTTACATCAACATTGCTGTAAAAATGAAAAGCTAATAAATATGTTCAATGGGGCCCTTACCTCCACTCAACCATTTCAGGCAAGGCAGGCCAGCAAGCTGCCTACTGCGTTGCGTTGTGTGGTATCCAACAAATAGGCCTCCTTGTCACACACTGGTTATGTGAACTATGTAAAGATATTGACATATAAAAGGCAACAACAGTGTATCATGGCCTCATGGGCGTGTAAGAAGAGATGTTCTACACATCTATGTTTAGGATAAAGTGTATATACATAAAGTCTAAATGTCCCCTAAATTGCTTATGTCAACATCTATCATAAATCATCATTGACATATTTCTATTTAATTGCAGAGAGACAAACAGCACCTCCTGTACAGCAGCCTGTCCTGGATGACCAACCTGTTGGTGGTGACATCCTGCCCCCCATTGGAGGATGACACCTTCCAGCAACTCCTGACAACAAATGCTTACCAGTTATAAATAGCCTCATATGCTTTGAGTGCGAGTGTATCCACGCATTACATCTATGGTACATTGTACGCACATATTGCTGCATGGGACACAACACAGAAGCAGGTACAACGCAGCACCTCACAAGTGGAAGATGACATAGAAGACTTATGGGCTTGAATCATTGAAAGTAGCTACCCAAAGTGACCCGCATGTAGTACAACACTTACCAAGTAGTCAATTGCAATGATAATGGAGGTTTTCCAGGCAGATGTGGATACATTCATGATTTGTAACTAGACAACAATGAGCGACTTGCATAATGGTCAAGGATATGTGCGATACTGGCAGGCACCAGTGTGTCCCACTGCAGCCTGAAATGTATAATCTGTTGTGACAAAACTTTATCAACTATACTTGCTCTATCACTTTCACACAGAGTGCAACAACAGTATGCTGCCTGTGTTGTGCTATGTGTACAAGATTCAAAAGAGGCCCATATACAGTGGCTAATGTTTGAAAAGCCTCCATACTTGAATCAAGTGTCAGGCAGACTGTCAATTCTCCATAGGCCTCTAACAAAGCAACATTTACCTACAAAGACTGCCGGTCAATAGCTACATCATGTACTCAGCTCAACCTACTCCATGCTAGCAACTCATAAATAGGAAAAGATGACAAAATAGTGAAAGTAGAAAAAACATTAATCTATAAAAGCTATCTAACCTACCCACACCATTCTAAACTAAACTAACTAACCATAACAATATCTTACACTATCCTAACTTATCTTAAACCCAGCCTATCCTAATTAACGTTAATTTTAACCTGCAGGGGTGTGGCCGCGACCACCGCCAAGATGGCCGCGTTCTTGTGAGGCTCTGGCGCAAGTGGTCCGTCCTCACCAGCAACCAACATTTTAAACTATGCACAACCGGGTGCCGAGTCTAGGAAAGCCCTCCATGGACCCCTGAGAGACTGCGGGACATGGTGAGACAACTCACGGGGGAAAAAAACAGGGAGAGGGAGCGGGCGACGCTGGCACTGCCTCAGAGTCCCTGCAGCGACAGGGGCTGCGGGCGAGCCTGAGGACGGGACCGCCGGGTCCCGCCGACGTGCACACCAGCTCCCCCATGTCTCGTTCACCATCCTCGCCCAGCTGGACACCACCCTCCCCGGGACATTAACCAGGGCTATATCTGGAACCCTTCCAGGATTCCATGATCACAACCAGCCCAGGCCGGCCCGGAAGGGAGGACGGGTCTACGAGACCCAGACACGAGGCCATCGGATACCTGGGGTGGAGTGCCAAGGCCCAGCCCTGGCCCAGCGGGAAGGGAAACAACCTCTTCCTATACACCTGATCGGGCGAAGACCCGTGAGCGGAGGCAGCGAGACGCGGTGAGGCAACCCGGGGTGGACTCAGCTATAGCAGGGAGCGAGAGTAAGCACAGCTGACGCTGCCTCAGAGGCCCCACGGCGACAGGGGCTACGGGCAAGCCTGAGGCAAGAACTGCCGGATCCCGCCGGCGTGCGCACTTGCTCCCTCCTTCTCCACTCTCCACCCCGCCCGGCTGGATGCCTCCCACACCAAACGCGACCATGCCTGAGGTCTAAAACCAGCCAGCCAGGACCCGCTGGAAGAGAGGACAGGCCTGCGAGGTCTGGGTGTGAAGCCAACAACACATCAGGGCCCTCCCGCCCCGGCCCAGTGGAGCTGGGGAGAGCCTACTCACCACTCATACACATGGTCACGCACCTCTGCCCTTTGCTACAAGCTGGGGGTGCCCCACTGAGCAGGCAATGCTTCCCTAACACATAAACGGACAGACGAACCAGTAAGCGAGAAACTAGCTAATTATCATAGCGGAGGCCTACTACACCGTTTCCCCCCTTTCTCACCTGCACAGAATATACTGGATGGGAAGAACAGGCCCTAGTGGCTGTGGTCTCGGAGAGATCCCCAAACAGTGACTAGGGACGCACGACTACACCCGTAAACTAGCAGCCGAAGGCGACAGGACATTCAACATGGGCTGCACGGACCCCAAACAACGGCGACTCAAGTTTGACCACTCTAAACCTACAGAGAATCATGAGTCCCATTCGGATACAGAGGAATCGACCGGGAAAAGCTACAACGGTATTTCCACCGGTAACATGGAAACCTTGATGACAAAGCTTAAAGCCGGGTTCAGTGCAATGGACGTGTGTTTTGATACGCTAGCAAGCCGCATTGATAGGATGGGCGAGCGGATTCACAGACAGGGAGCACACCTTGGTGAGGTGGAAAAGAGGGTCTCAGATCTGGAGGACTCCTCAACTGCGACGCAAAAACGGCTGGAAAAAGTAGAACGTGTGCTGAAACAGGTTGCTATGAAAAACGAAGACCTCTGTTGTGTAGTTCCTATAGTACCCCTGCAGGACCTGCACGTTTGGTTAACATAAACTGTGGGCTTGGTGGTAGACTGGCTCTGGGCACCCCCACTGCGTATGTTAGCCGGATTTGCATTAGCTAGCTCACAGTGCCACTAGAATCTCCTCTTATCGGGGAGAGATTAGTTTCTGGCAACCTTAGATCATGACAACCCTGATCCCTCAGAATCATGGAAACAATGTACTACTTTTCGCTCAGTCACTCATGCTTACTTGTTCGGTTTGTCTCAGGGAGTTACACAGAATAAACAGTCTGGGCGTTTTAATAAGTATTTATTGAACAGTTGTTATTCTGGTGTAGAATAAATGTGCTGCAACAACCAGCAGACAATAGCAGAGATATATTATCAGCAGTACGATAAAAGTGAAAGGGTAGTACAGTTCTACCATAATGCAAGAATCATGAATCCATACATGAATATAAAAAGCATTATAAAAGTGCGCTTACTCCTATGATGCCTAACTAGATGTACCTAAGTGTACCTAGCATGTGTGTAGGTCTAAAAGCCTAAGAGCCAAGAATGCTTCTAGGATTTAGTCGAACCCCATTACCTGAATAGAGAGACTTTGGGACCCCGTTCTGGTCTCGAGTTGGATACCCCGCAAGGGCTGTGTTAGACCGCTGTCAGCTGGAGCGACTGCATGTAGGAGCCTCAGCGTCTCTGGTCAGTGTGTCGGCATGGAAGTCTTGGTTCCCTCTGTCTTACCATGGCAAGATGTGGTGTATTTATACCCTAAAGTGTCTCGTCCCTTAGTATGGTTTGTATTGGTCTTTGTTGGACATGAGGAAGACGTCAGGGGTGAACTTTGTACATACACATTATGCGGGAGATGTAGCTGGTGAATGCTCATGCATAATTTATGAGTACATTGTAGGCCTGTGTTCGGGAAAAACCCTGCAGTGTTCAAACCACAGACTAGATAACGTTCAACCCTCAGAGTTCCTTGTATACTGTAGGGAACTAATGTAGGTGAAAGATCATGCCTATATTAGGGCATAGGAGATTATGACTATAATAGGGCATAGACGATTATGACCAAAATAGGGCATATACGATTATGACCATAATAGGGCATATACGATTATGACCATATACGGCATATATGAACGTGTCTATATTAGGGCCTCTATACGAAACATAACACCCACTCCTCTTTCGAATTGGATGACAATGACCATACTTAAAATCTGGACCATTTAAAATTGTTCCTAAAAACAGCTAAAAACATGGTTTTAAAAAGATTTTTTATTTTTAAATGTTTGAAAATGCTACAAATCAGCTATTCTTTAGTTGCTACTTGAAAAAGTCAATTCTGTCTCACTTATAAAAGTTGCATTACTACAAGCAGAAGAAGGCCATTCTTTCTCAAGTGAAAGTGTCAATTTAGGAAATGTTCCAAATTTAGTTCATTTATGTATGAAACGAAGTGGAGAAGCCGAATTCTTTCCCAGGACGCGATGAGCCAATTCAAGATTAAGTGTCCTGGCTGGGAGATACAGCATTATCGGTGTTAGCTACTGCAGACGACAAATCCAACGCCTCACAGAGAACGTGAATCGCACATAGATGGAATTCAGCACTGCCAACAGTCGGTGCTGCGGCAGCTTGTGCGGCAGTTGTTACCTGAGTGCCTGTGGAGGAGCCACCTAACCCAGCAGGAGCAAACGGCACCTGTGGATTCTCAAGGAATGCGTTCATCAGAATTGGAAGACGCTGGGGACAAGGCAGAGCATGGGCCTTTAGGGGGTCCAGCATAGCATCCATGTCCGGAGGCGTATCTGATGGAAACGTTAGACAGAGATTCAACGCGCATTCTTCTCCGCAAAACAGGCATTGAAGAACAGGTAAGATGCAGTCCACCAAGACTGGTCGAAACAATAGAAACCAAGAGGCGTTCAGTTCTCTTAGGCAAGGTATACCCAGAAGCTGCACCATGCGTTCACGGTATTTCTGCTCCATGAGTATGTTTGCCATTTCCTCGGAAATTGGGCCGTCCATTGCGTAGCAGTAAGATTACAATCAGGACTCCTGCAATTAGGAACAGGATAAGCGGGAGACCTCCAAAGACGCTTCCCAATACGGAGTGTATAAAATTTGGGATTACTCCGAGGACTGTCTGAAAGGTGCTTAATAGTCTTGACCCTATGGTCTTAAATAGGTATACAATACCGCTCGTATCAGACATGTTAAAGATACGACCCACCATTTCTGCGAAATGAAAGGGGCAGTTCGTACGTATAAGTGCCTGTATCTAAGTCGATGTCCTTGCAACTTGAAGTTCAAAGGATTCTCGAGCGGAGGTTAAGGGCACGGGTTGCTGTAAAAACATGGCTTTCAGTCTGCTCAAAGTATCAAATTGTATAAAGGAAACATTCAACGAAGGCCATAACGGTGCCTCCCTGACTGTGTTCAGTGGCGGAAACAATACTTGCATACAGCAAGTAACCCTGGAGTTAACAGTGACCAGATAGGCGATGCCCGGAAGCATCCCACAGCAAACTTGATCGTTTAGCATCAAGTAACTCCCATTCGAGAGCAGCTGGAAAACCGGCGTGATCATGGCCGCTGGGGTCCCTGACATGTGACAAGATAGATTCTCTACCGAACCACTACATACTCCGTGCAGAGAAATATCCTGACACATGAGAGAACTGCTTAAAGCGTTCTTGAAGTTTGTACCACTCAGAAACACTTCTCGATCCCCACTCCGGCATCGATATCTATATGGCAACTCCAAAGATTCCTTAATGTAACCCTTACCCATTTTTTCATATTTCCCTTCCTGCCTTTGCTCAAGGCAATATGGAAACTGAAACGTAGTGACCGTCAGAGTGGTTTGGCCATGAATTAGCCATTCGGTTGATGGTGATTCGGCTACAGTGAATGGTAACCTTTCCAGTTTCTCAATACGCAGCATTGTATATTCTGCTCCCCTTTGTGCCATTTCTGTCTGTTTATCAGTTAGATTGTATCCTGAAAACAGAGACGTGGTGTTTATAAAACGCCAGGGCACGTAGCCTGCACGCAAAGATTGCAGCGTCCAGCTTAACATCATAATAGAACGTAACTGAGATTGCCCTTGTTGTAACAAGGCCGTGTCTTGTTCTAATACATCAATTGCCGAAGATACAATGTTGCCTAAAGAGTAAATCCTGGAGGTCAAAGTTGTTAACCCATTATCCACTACAGCTAATGCCTTCTCTAAGTTAATACCGTCTATTTCCCGTATTCTTTCTGCGGCCTCCTGTTGTGATATTTTCCAGTTTTCATTATAGTAGGCATAGATGCCAGCATATATGAAACGTTTCTGACGTGTTTTCCTTGGGCCTAGTAAAAAATCCCTAAGGTCTACATCAGGTGTGAGTAAGGTCAAGTGATGTTTCACTTCTGTGAGTGTTGAGGTTTCGAGTCAATCAAGGCACAACTTCCCAACACTATAGGATGTCACTACCCCTGGGTGTTGTCTCTGTATATAGCGTGTATCTGGCCTACTGATACTAAACCCCTCGATTGTACCTAGGAATCTCTGTTGACATGTGTTTGTGTCAACGGGCCAAATCAGCCATTCTGTCCAATTGGGATCTGACCTGTTGTACTGGAGAATGTCATCTAATCCTACCCCATGTGTAGTTGAATTCTGCCCCCCACCCATCTGTGATGGTGCTGGAAACCCAGGTGTGCTCATAACCTTGTTCTTGGCTAGTTCAAGACAGGATGTCTGTTGTACAGTTTCATTTAGAAATATCATCTGCTGCGGAATGAGGCATGCTCTAAAAAGTGCTTCTGTTCCCTGGACCTGCCAGTCCCTTGAACCCCAGATTGATTTTAAATCTATAGTGTCCTTCCATAGGTCGAAACCCTGTGTAGACAACTGGGCCATAAAGGAAGCAGAGTAAATCTGTTTGGTGTTAGTCAACATAATTTTCTGTGCTGATGTTATTGCTACTTTGTAATAAAATGACTTCGGGTCAGATGTATTAAACCCTGAAAAGTATGTGAATTTCTGTGTAAAAGTTTGCGAACTACCTTTTGGAGGTGTTGGGCAGTGTTCCCACTGGTGGTATTCAAATACATTTCTAGGTGTTATAGATTTGTGCAAGAAATGATTACCATAATGTTGGTAACAGTACAATGTATCATAGTCTGAAGTACTGTCTAACATTTCATTGTTCAGAAATGCTGCAGTTTTTTTCCAAATCAGACATCATATTATTTACAGTTTCAGTGTCCCAATCATCAGAAAATGTACTGGAGGTAATGATATCACTTAAAGAAATTTTAAATACATGTTTAAGCTTTAAAAGTTCAGTCGGACCGAATATATTGAAATCAATCTTGTCCCATACTATACCGTCCGGTATAGGAACTGCTGTGATGTTCACTGAAGACAAGTCTCTTGGTTCACGATGTGAAGACTGGTGTGGCTTTAAAATCAAATTGACTCTTTGGGCTGTAGAGCTCTGCTGGAGATATCGTCCATTAATAAGCATACTAAAAGTTATAGTTAAACCTAGCCAGAAAAGAAAAATTTGAATCCCAGTGATATGCCATAGTTCTATCCAAGGTGACACCAGGTAAGTCTTTCTAAAAAAAGTGCAACAAGTCAATGAGTTTCTGTTTGTGTGATTTTTGGGCTGGCGTAGTTTCCGGCCCGCTTGGATCCAGTGAAAACGTATCAAAGTTCATGAAGTAGCCAGAAGCAGTTCGATCAATTGTTGGAATTGCATCGGGATTTGTTGAAATTGGATTTTGCTCTTGACGAGGAATGTTGACGTAGACGTCCGTAGTCGGTCTTATTGCAACTTGGTTGTTAAGTTGATTTTCTTCTTGAAGTTGAACTTCTTGTTGAAGTGGTACGAGTTCCATAGCATTGTTGTTTAGTCCTTCATTCCGTAGAGGTGGCTCTTCAAACGTGATGAGTCTTTCTGTTTGAAATTCTTGGATTGTAGCGAGAGGAGGGCGTCTGCTACTGTGGAGTCCACGAGGCCTACTGTTTAGTATCGGCCACATAGTGTGGTTTGATTAAGTCAATTGAGACAAATCTTTTCTCCTTTTTTCCGGAAAGAGGCAGCAACAGTACTGCTCTTGTGCTGTGGATTGCTAGGACCGGTACAGGCTTTCTGTAGGATGGCCCAAATTCTTTCTTGTCAGCAATCTTCTCTCTGACCAGATCCCCGATTTTTGGGATCCAGATAGGTCTTGCCGTTACTGCCTTGACTTCCTCAGTGGCGGCCTGCTTCTGGAGCACGTTACTTTGTTGTGTCCTGGATTCATTTAGATCCTGTAAAACAGCCAAACGATCATGGATATCAAATGGTTTTTCATCCGCCACTGTGCCTTCACAATCAAGATCAGGTACCCACATTCTTGTCCCAAATAGGACCTCGTAAGGAGTGACACCTCCTAGAGAGCTTCTTGGCTGGTTATTGAGCGTGCGCTGTACCCCATAAAGGTGATCGACCCATCTACCGCCCTTGCCTAATACCCTAGCTGTTAAAGATTGCTTTAAGTCCCGGTTTTTCCTCTCCACAACAGAATTTCCCTTGGGATGGTACGGAGAGGAGTACCGCAATGCTATGCCCATTCCTTCCATGGCCTCTTTGTAAGCCCGAGAGCTAAACGCCGGACCACGGTCAGAATGTAACGTGCCAACTGCGTATGTGCCGATAAAGACTCGCAAATCTTTTATAACAGTTCGAGCGTCAGCCGAGTGCTGAGGCCAGACCTTGAGGAAACTTGAGCTGGACGTACATGAACTGACAACCTAATGCTGTCTAATAATGGTATCTGTACTGGACGTGTTGCGGTGGACCCTTCCATCTGCTTGCAGATGTCGCAGTTCTAGACATAGTCTCTAATCTGCCTTCTCATCACGGGCCACCAGTAGCGTTGTTTCAACGAAGAAACAGTCTCCCTAAGTCCCTTATGTACAGAACCTTTCCCTTCGTGTGCTGCCACAATTAAGCCTAACCTACGATCCATATTTGGTATTACTCTATCCCCCACTCCAGGAATCTGAGCATATGGAATGTTGTGTGCATCTAACTTGTAGGAGTATTTCAGTGGAAATTTTTTAGGTACTGCTGTGCTGCCTTTGCGTGAACCAATGACAGCTACCAAAGAGTGATTGCAGCTACGGACGCTGTGCGTACAGCCCCATTTGTGGCTTTATTAGCCAATGAATTCCCTTCAACGTGAACGCCATCACGCTGATGACTCAGTGTATGTATCACGTGAGCCCTTGGTAGTTCGTTTCTCAACTCCACTACCTGTTCCCATAGCATTTTATGCTTAACTGTGCCACCTTTTGCGTCTTTAAACCCGTTTTGTTCCCAATGATGTAAATATTCATTGTACGACTGTACACAGTAAAAGGAATCACACACAATTAGTGTGGGGAATTCGTGTTCCGTATTTACAAGTGCCAGTATCAGTGCTTTTAATTCTGCCAACTGAGCCGTGCAGTCTCCTAGAGATTACGTTTTAGTGCAGCTTGGATGGAACTTCCCATCGCGCATGCGACCTTTAACGATTGCACAAGCTGCGCTGTAAACTTGCTTACTCCCTATGGCCGGTTGAGCAGATCCGTCAGTGTAAATAATGTATTCATACTGATCTAGAGGCAAAATCTCATTTGGTAGAGGATATTCTTGTACGTATTGCAGAAATGCTTGTATTTTTAAACTTGGATCAAATCTGTATTTAACATCCATTGCAGTAAGAGAATTAGCCCATTGTATCCATCTGTGATGTAAGGCTTTCGCATATGGAATGCTAGCTTTTGTAACAGCTTCTAAAGCTCGCACTGGGGTCACGACAATTATGCGTTTCCCCTGAGCCATAGCTCTTTCTCTTGCTACAGCGGTCTGCACTGCTGTCAGGATTTTTTCTGTTGAAGTGAAACGCATTTCTGCGTTTGTGTACAGGTGTGATTTGTATGCGATTTGTACCGTTTCACCTTCATTAAAAGTTAAATAAGTGTACCCGCATTGACCCGCTATTACTCGGATCACTAAGTTCTGTGCATTTATGCGTGTCTGTAAATGTTTAGAAGCTATCATGTCTTCCTGTAGTGAACGTAGGATGTTTGTATGTTCCTGTGTCCATTGTCTGATTGAAAACTCAGGTTTTATTAAGTCGTAGAAAGGTTTTACTCTTTCTGCGTAATCCAAAATGTATGTCCGACCAAAATTTAGGAATCCCAGAATTGATTGTAAATTCTTTAATAATTTTGGAGGATGGAGCAGCGCACACTTTTCTAAAAAGTTAGCTGCCAAGCTTTTTCCCTCACTTGACAGCTTGTATCCTAAAAATAGGACACTGAGGTGGGCAATATTTGATTTTTTAAAGTTAAATTTGTAGCCCTCAGAAGCGAATCCCATAATAATGGTGCTCACCCTGGTCAAGTGCCTCGGTAAGTCATCGTCCGTCAGATAAATATCATCCACATAGGACAATGCTTCTTCATCCAAATTTTGGAGTAACTCTGTTACCCTTGCTGAAAATACCCCGGGCTATTCTTATACCCTTGGGCTAGTCGACAAAATTGTCGCTGTGACCCTAACGCACCGAATGCGGTCAGATACCTGCTTTCAGGCGCTATATTTTGGCAGAAAAATCCATTTGAGATATCTAGTGTTGTTTTGTATTTTTTGCGCACAATGCTATTCATTAATGCGGCACTGTGTGAATTTTGAACTGCAAATGTCTTTGTGCAAGTGTTTAAATGTTGGTAATCCAAAACTAAACGATATGTGTTGTCAGGTTTCATTACGGGAAACAAAGGATTGTTCATTGGTGAGGTGCAATTTTCTATCACCCCCTGGTATTCAAGTCGATCTAGGATCTCCCTGACTTATTTTTTAGCTTCCTGTTTTATAGGATATTGCCTTTGAGCATTTGGGGAAACTTTTAACGGGATCATGTGGTGGGTTGAATCCTCATCCCAACCAACATGATTTTTATACAATGCTGGAACTAGGGCAACCGCCCACTCCTGCGCCTATGCATGTTTAAGATGTATGGGAATGAGGTCGGAAAAGGCTGGAAAAATTACAGTTTCTCCCCTAGGGCACTCCATGACGAATGCTGGCGGCCAGTCTTGCTCTGCTAATAGAATGTCATAACCAGATGACAGATTTTTCCAAAAGAGACCTTTAATTTTCCTGGGCTTGTCCCCCTCCAGCCGGAGTGTTATCTCATGTAACTTATGTGGGACACTTACCCGAGTATCAGGTGTTTCCACCGTGATATACTCACTCAACTCCGCTGTCACCAGAAATTCCTTCAGGTTCTGGCAAGCTATCGTTACTTCTGCCGCACTGTCTAGCATCGTCAGAGCCCATTCCCCGTTCAGAAGCTGTGTCCTCAGAATTCTGGGAATGTCTGATCTTGAGACCTGCTACCTTCTCCTTTTTGAACTGAGGTTTTGATTTTTGTTTATCTTCTTTTTTAGGTGCGTAGACACGCAGCGCGTTGCGTGTCTCTGGACTTTGTACGCTCCTCTGACCGTCCTTCCCTCTCTGAGTTTTTGATGAACCCTGAAAGGAACGAGAGGAACTTGTATCAGTATCCTGATACCTGTCAGGTTTTTTAATATTATCCCTATTCCGGAGGTTATACCTCCTTTCAGAGGGCTCCTGTTGAGGAGACCTACCTTTGGATTGAGATCTGCTGTCTTTAGACTTCTGTTGCTTTTTATTCTCCCACTTCTTTTTAGAAGAAGTAGGTGTCTGCTTTGAAGTGTCCTTTTCAGAACTGCCCACCAGTTGTGGTTTTAATGCTTTCCCACCTAAACTGTCTCTGCCTAGTTCTGCATACGCAGTTTCAATTATTTTGGGTAGTTTGTTTTGTTGATCTACTGGACTGAACTCTCTTAGGGGTTGGCAGATCGCCACTGAGGCTGCTTCCCCCTTAATGTTAGCTAGTATTATGGCTGATACCTGTTCGTAGTTACCTAGTAACTTCATCCCTAAGTTAAGGGCAGGCTCTGCTCCGTACTCATTTTGTATCTGTCTCAATACATCAGGTACTACTGCTTATGACGGGATACCATGCGTTCTGGTATACACGGCAGCAAAGACTGTACCCCAAGAGGTGCAGTCCTCTATTTGTGGTGTGATCTCCATGGGCAAGCAGATTGTTAGTATTCAGTGTTTATCACAGGTGGTAGTATTCGGGAATACTGCCTCAAGCTGAGTTATTTTCTGAGCTATCCAGAATGGTATTTGTTTGCGTTTTGCGGGCATTTTGCCCATTACCGCGTGTAATGTTTGAGGAGTAATTTTATTTCCTGTACCCTGAGCTGGAGTACTATTTGCTGCACCTGGTGCAGGTTGGATTGTTAAAGTCCCCATGACAAATTGTGTCAGGTTTCTGTAGATTTTAATTAAATCTTTGTGTTGTACGAGCAAGTCTCCTGGTGGCATTGTGTCAATGTCAGGATGTGGTGTGTAGGCCGCTAATATTGGCCATGTGGCTCTTTCTCCTCCGAGTGGGCCTAACCTTGCTCTTCCTTGTACGTGGGGTAGGGCACCATTAAACCAGTAATAATGTTCCTGGTAAGTGAGTGGAATCTCTATGTCCTCAAACGGACAATGTTCCCGTGGTGCATCTCCTTCTATATAGTAGTGAAATGTATTTGTTACTGCATTTGCTGCTGGGAGTGTAACCCATGAATAGAATGCCTCTGTTTTGTTTGATTTGTGTGCCTCAATCACGAAAACTACCGTGCCACCCCTAGCTTGTAAACCATTTTCTAATAGTCTTAGGGTGACTGTCCTTCTGAATTTTGGTGCAATCTGTATTGCATCCGCAGGATCTTCTCCTGCGTCTAAAAAATTCAGTTCAACTCTCTCTGCCCTTACCTCGGTATCAGGCATGTTTAGAGGAAGAAGTGTTCCAAGGGAACTAAGATAAGGTGTAATGCACAATTTTTAGGAACACTATGTCCTTTCACGCTTGAATAACCAATCAGCCAATAAATAGTATTTTCTTACTACTCAGCTGCGGCGGATTTTGTGCCCACCCACTCCAGACGTCTCTGGGGTTTTTTGAGTAGGTTCTCTGAGAATAGCACGACTGAACTACTCAGATTCTACTGTTAAATAAGTACCCAACCAACGTTGGCGGCGCCATGTCGTGTAGTTCCTATAGTACCCCTGCAGGACCTGCGCGTATGGATAACATAAACTGTGGGCTTGTTGGTAGACTGGCTCTGTGCACCCCCACCATGTATGTTAGCTGGATTTGCATTAGCTAGCTCACAGTGCCACTAGAATCTCCTCCTATCGGGGAGAGATTAGTTTCTGGCAACCTTAGATCATGACAACCCTGATCCCTCAGAATCGTGGAAACAATGTACTACTTTTCGCTCAGTCACTCGTGCTTACTTGTTCGGTTTGTCTCAGAGAGTTACACAGAATAAACAGTCTGGGCGTTTCAATAAGTATTTATTGAACAGTTGTTATTCTGGTGTAGAATATATGTGCTGCAACAACCAGCAGACAATAGTAGAGATATATTATCAGCAGTACGATAAAAGTGAAAGGGTAGTACAGTTCTACCATATTGCAAGAATCATGAATACATAAATGAATATAAAAAGCATTATAAAAGTGCGCTTACTCCTATGATGCCTAACTAGATGTACCTAAGTGTACCTAGCATGTGTGTAGGTCTAAAAGCCTAAGAGCCAAGAATCCTTCTAGGATTTAGTTGAACCCCATTACCTGAATAGAGAGAGTGTGGGACCCCGTCCTGGTCTCGAGTTGGACACCCTGCAAGGGCTGTGTTAGACCGCAGTCAGCTGGATCGACTGCATGCAGGAGCCTCAGCGTCTCTGGTCAGTGTGTCAGCATGGAAGTCTTGGTTCCCTCTGTCTTACCGTGGCAAGATGTGGTGTATTTATACCCTAAAGTGTCTCGTCCCTTAGTATGGTTTGTATTGGTCTTTGTTGGACATGAGGAAGACGTCAGGGGTGAACTTTGTACATACACATTATGCGGGAGTTGTAGCTGGTGAATGCTCATGCATAATTTATGAGTACATTGTAGGCCTGTGTTCGGGAAAAACCCTGCAGTGTTCAAACCACAGACTAGATAACGTTCAACCCTCAGAGTTCATTGTGTACTGTAGGGAACTAATGTAGGTGAAAGATAATGCCTATATTAGGGCATAGGAGATTATGACTATAATAGGGCATAGACGATTATGACCAAAATAGGACATATACGATTATGACCATAATAGGGCATATACGATTATGACCATATACGGAATATATGAACGTGTCTATATTAGGGCCTCTATACGAAACATAACACCTTGAGGTGAGATCGCGACGCAGCATACGAATTTCTGGAGTGGCGGAGACCACAAACATCGGGCGTCCAGAAACCTTTGTTGAACAGCTCCTGGTTGACCTGTTTGACTGCGTCAGCGTCTCAACTAAATACGCAGTAGAGCGGGCACATCGATCTCTGGGCCCGCGCCCACCAGTGGACACGCTGCCCCGATACATTATTGAACATCTCCTCAATTATAGAGACAGAGACACAGCACTCAGGATGGCACAGGAAAAGGGCCCACTAAAATACAAGGGAGCCACTATCTCGATATTTCCCGATTTCACACCCATGGTCCAGGAAGCCAGATGGAAATTTAACGACGTCAAAAACACACTCTGCAAGAAGGGCATCAAATATGCCATGCTATACCCAGCACGTCTATGTGTGGACTACAGAGGCCGTCTTAAAATTTTAGACACCCCCGCTGATGCTGTAGCATTATGCAAAACACTGCGTGCGGAATCTCCCCCTCCAAACCAGTCCAAGCATAAACACCCAGGATCCGAGGACCTGAACCGTTTGCCCCCTGCAACATTAGACACCACGACAGGAGGCCTCATGAACCTCTCTGCGTCCCCTGCTCTGGAATAACCAAGAGCCTAACTGCACAGGGTCAACATCAATGAACTCAGAACTAGTACTCCTGACTCTTTTCATACAAGTGGTTGATCGAATACCTTGTTATCTATCCTGTCATAAACGGACTGCCTTAGCCGAGTTGCCAACACGCCCCCATGGCGAATGCCAAGTGTTCTAGATTGGGAAATGTTTTGTTTATTTGTCTCTGTTCTTGTAGGGTAAATGGGATATGCTGGATGAGATTGAATCTGGAGTAGGTGGAGGGAGGGCTTGACCGGGAATTGTTTTTCTCTGTTATTATAATAATTGCTATAAATTGTCTTGCACCATTGCACATGTCTCTGACTACACGCCGCCACAACGCAACTGATATCGGATCCAACAATGCCCTTAGCTAGCACGACCCACGACAATTCGAAGACAGTTGACCTAACGCTTATATCCTGGAATATCTGCAGCATTAACAACTCGCGGACGGGGAAGCAGGTGCTCTCCTATCTAGGTAGACACAATGTTAAAATTGCTCTGCTGCAGGAGACCCATCTGTCTCCATGCACTGACCCCCCTTTTGCCAAGCAGTGGGGGAATCCACAGGTACTTCTCCTACTATAGTTCATACTCCCGGGGCACCTGCATACTGATCCACAGGCGTGTGCCTTTACCCTCACGGGTCAATACTCTGACCCCAACAACAGAAATCAATATGTCCAGGGTACATTGGTAGACCAAAAGATCCTAATAGTCAATATGTATGCCCCTAATGTTGATGACCCTGAATTTTTCCAGGAATTATATACCCGCCTAGATAGCCTGGGAAACGACCACTGGATATTGGGAGGTGACCTGAATATGCCACATTGCCCACAGATAGACACAACCAGGACACAGCCAGTCAGCAAGCCTCGTGCCCGGGAAGCATTCCGACAACTTACTGATTCATATTTACTATTGGACGCTTGGCGCACCCCCACCCGAGCACTCCGGGTTGCACATTCTACTCGTCCCCCCATGCTGTCTGGGCTAGACCACACTACTGGTTTCTCTCACCACTTGTCCAGCAATGGCTCAGCAGCATCTCCGTCCTTCCCCAAACACTTTCTAACCATAGCCCAGTCGTGTTACAATTGAGAATCCCATATAGCTGCCCCATGGCCTTAAGCTGGAGATTCCAAGGAGAAGCCATGCTAGATCCTGTATTCCACAATGAATTACAGTCCTCCATTACAGAATATTTTGATTTAAACACCGGATCAGTATCCACGCAGGCAACCCTGTGAGAAGCCTTCAAGGCCTATATCCGCAGAGTGCACATTTCCAAACACGCGGGCATACTATGTGATATTCGCACTCAACTGCAGAAAATTGAGAACGCCTTACTCGACATAGACCGGACAGTGGGGGAGGAGGATAAGGACCAGACACACCAACGAAATATCCTCCTTACGGAGTTCCAAGACTTGGCAGATAGGGAGATTAAATACATGGACAAACATGCTCGGGCACGGCGTTATGATGAGGGGGAGCGACCCGGTCGCACACTGGCTCACTTATTACGTCCAAACAGATAGCAGAACTACATAGCCAGGCTATGCTCAGATATGGGAGCTGCCATCACAGGCAGCGAAAACATCCTGCATGAATTCAAAGCTTACTATCATAACCTATACACCTCTAGCGCCACTTACAATCCCACAGATATGACCTCCTACCTCGAGGATATAGCTATGGTTTGGCTGTTGAACGGGCAGCAGGAGTTCCTCAGCAAACCGCTGATGCTGGGGGAAGTAACATAAGCTATCACCACACTAGACAGCTCCAAGGCGCCAGGCCTGGATGGGCTAACTGGTACCTTTCATAAGACATTTAAACAATTACTCACCCCACAGCTCCTCGCGCTATATAACGAATCCTTAAGCACAGGCGTACTGCCGCCTACACTCCGAGAGGCGCTTCTCACGATAATATTGAAACCAGGTAAAGACCCCAGCAAATGCACATCATATTGCCCATTACCGCTATTGAACCTCAATAATAAGATGCTTGCCAAAGCACTGGCCAACAGACTGGCATTGCTGATGGAGCAGATCATCTCACCAGCCCAGGCTGGATTCGTCCTCGACCGCTCAACTTCCCTCAATCTACGAACACTATTTGCAGTGCTCAATAAGGTGTCACCAGACACACCAGCTGTGGTGGCAATGCTGGATGCAGAAAAGGCCTTCGACTCGCTCAAATGGCCTTTCGTAAGAGCCGTTCTGGGAAAACTAAGCATTCCCCCACCGTTTCTTACATTGATTATGCTACTATATACCAAACCCATATCCCGTTGGAGGATAAACGGCACACTCACAGACGTGATCCCACTATTCCGTGGCACTGGACAGGGATGTCCACTTTCCCCCCATCTCTTTATAATTGCAATGGATCCACTGGTAAGGGCACTGCAGGACAGACACATACACTGGAGACTGCAGCTTACATATGGCCCATTGCTACTATCATTGTACGCAGACGACATTTTACTGTTTATACGACACTCCAGGGATAACCTACCCCCGATCATGCAGGAGATAGCCAACTATGGCTGACTCTCAGGGCTCTGCATCAACTGGGTGAAGTCGGAGGTCTTCCCGCTCACGGATGCCACCCAACCCCCACCGACGGTATACCCCCTCAGATGGACCACTGATGGCATTACATATTTGGGTATCCAAATACATAGGGATAGAGAGCAGGTCCTCCAGAGCAATTATGGGTTGGCAATGGCCACCCTGAACGCACAAGTTGACAGATGGGTAAAATTGCCTATTTCATTGATGGGACGCATGGCTATTATCAAAATGGTGGTGCTACCATGCTTTTTATATCTGTTCACCAACATCCCCATCCCGCACCCACAATCCTTCTTTGACAATCTACGTGGCGTTCTGCTGTGACTGATATGGGTGGGGGCTGCCCCCTGGCGCGCTGGGAAACATTGACCCTACCCTATGAGCGCGGAGGCCTTGCGGTACCTGACTTCTGCCTGTATTACCTAGTGGCCCAGTGTCACTACACATATCATTAGTACCAGCCCGACGCGCGCATACCATACATACGCCCAGAACGCGCTCAGCTGGGCGGCCTCCTCCACTCACAGATACTGCTGTGGGGCATCCCATTAGAAATATCAGACATACAGACACTCTCCACGACCTGCTGGGCATGGCGCAGGATACGACGCATGCTACAGGGTGGTCCCCTGTACTCCGACGCCATCCCTGTCTCAGATAATCCCTGGATACCACCCACAAGGGAGACATTGGTCAAATGTACACTTCACAGACACTCACTGTCCACCCTTGGCGACCTGTTCCCCAATGGACACGTCATACAATTATCGGATGACATGCAGGTGCCAAATGCCTCATACATGGACTTCTTTGTCTTTAAAAGACTCCAGAGCTCCCTTAGATCTCTTATACCCACTTATCCACTCCCCCCAGAAGACTTCTCACCCTTGTCTTTAGTAATTAAGGCATCAGATGACATCTAGGTTATACCATGCTTCCCTGGTCCTAAAACCAAACACAACCACCCGGGTGCGGGAAGTCTGGGAGAAGGAACTGGGAGCCCCTATTACAGACCAAATATGGGGCTACTGCTGTGCACAAATAAAACGCATTTCCATTAACCAAAGACATAAATTGATACACTTTAAATACTTACACAGGTGCTATCTCTCCCCAGCGAATCTTGCGAAGTTCGACCCCACCAGACCCGATACATGTCTAAAATGTCATACTCCGGAGTCGATTTTGCCCTCCTAACATTGACATGCCCGGTGATTGCTCACTATTGGGAAAATGTATATATCCAGATCTCCAACATGATAAACTACAAGATGGCTCCCAATTCAATGGTCGCTCTATTAGGTTACACCTATGACATACCCCAGGCAATCCGCCGGCTGGTTTCCGTTGCATTATTACTTGGCAAGAGGTAAATATCCCTGAGATGGGGTGGGCCCTGACCTGCTACTGTTAAAGAGTGACTCGAAAGCATGAGCAGATGCGAAAGCATGGGGGAGACTATGCCAATCTACAACCCCTTGCATCACGCCCCAGAGATATTTGGTCGCCACTCCGCATATACCTACAGTCTCTAGATCAAGACGCGGCCAAACCATCCCCTCTGTCTTCGCCACAACCCACATAGAGAGACCTCTTCATACCTAAATGTATTAATTTTTATTGTCTATGTATATTACACTCTATTCTCCTTTGCAGACTGTACATGTTGACGAAATAGACTATCATGGATCTCACTTTTGTAGTCAGCAGACATGTTTCATCCTTATCTTGCAATGCTTAATGCAACTGTTTTGTATACCTAAAAACCAATAAAGACAATTTAAAAAAAAAAGTTTAGCCTACACTATCTTAACGTATCCTAAACTATCTTACCTACTATACACGAATGACAAGTTAAACATCAACCCCCCACCCACGTTAGTACTCATAGGACCAGATGTACGACCATGTCATTTAGCGACTCGCAAATTGCGCTTAATTGCGAGACTCAATTTGCGAGTCGCTAAATGCCTCGTAGAACAGTGTATGAGACACTGTTAGCGATTCCTAATGGGGTAGCAAATTGCATGCCTCATGCATAATAATGAGGCACTCACATTTTGCGACCCCATTAGGAATGGCTGGCCCTCCCAAGTATGGTGGCCCCCTGGGCTCAGCAGACCTCCATGTCTGGGACTACTTTTAAATAAAGCAGTTTTTTTTTTAAATGCAGCCCGTTTTCCTTAAAGGAAAATGGGGTGCATTTAAAACAAGCATTGTCAACGCCAATAGGTCTCGCCTATGCGAGAACTATTCCCTTTTTATTTTTTTGAGCCAAGTAGCACTGCAGCAGGTCTGAAAGTAAATATATATGTATGTATATATATATATATATATATATATATATATATATATATATATATGACACCAGCGCTGAGTATCCTAATGCTTTTCTTTACTTTCACTGAATGCCATAGCAAAACGTTCATTGCATAAGAGAACAGGTAAAACACATTAAAGCGTACTGCAATTTGAAACTCGTATGTATTGTTGTAAATGAATGATTGCAAAACATCAACGAAAGGGTAAAGTGATAGCTCAAACAGATCTAGCAATACTATCTGCACACAAATATAGGCTGGAATTAAAGTAATGTGCATAAATTACCTATTCTGGCGGCGTGTGAATTCCACGTTCATGTGTACTGTTTGTTTCACGACCGGAACAAACAACACCGGCTCCCTTTCTCTGAACAGGGCTGCACTGCACTGCACTGCCGCATGTTTCAAACACGAATCAAACCCACATGCTCAGGGGAGTGCAGGTGGAGGCGGGGTTACCAGCTCTCAGTGGTCGGGTCACCTACTACAAAAACAGGCTATTTTAGCCTCCTAGAACATCTGATGGCCCACTCCACGAAAACAGAGATTGTTACTTCATGCGCAACACTTCGAAAACAAGCATTTACAATGCAATAATTCAAATGCTTGTCTGTCTAGGTGTGAGGTGATAGACCTGCCTCTGCAAGGGAAAGGTCCGTCTCTGATTTTTCGGTGGCAGGTGATGTGATGGGTCTGTCTCTAGAGGTGAAAGGTTAATCTCGGATTCCTTTGTGGGCGTCTCTGAAGAGCTCAATATCGGATTCCTACGCACGAGGTGAGAGGGCTGTCTTGGGTGTCTCTCCAGAGGCGAGAGTTCTGTCTCAGATGTCTGAGGGGATAGCTTCGCTGCCCCATCTACCACTCCCTCTGCTCTCCCCCGCACAGCTCATTTCCCAGGAATGAGTGAGCAGGAGAACCCCCCACTCACCCTCAGGCTTGGAAAAAAATCACAGGTAGATACATGGAGCGCCCCTTCTGAGGGAGGAGCATTCTTTATTCGGGTACATTATATGCAAGGGCTATAAGAGGTCCAAGGGACGCCTGAGAACCTACCAATTTAAATCTGACTTTAACCGGCGTCGAATTATAAATGTATAGATAGTTGTAGACATTAATAAAAATAAATTTAAAAAATACGCAAAGAAGGAAATGAAACTGGAGAATGTCGGCGCCACGCCCCCATCCCCACACCTATGCTGCGCCCTTTTAGGGTAAAGAGTGAGCAAGACCGAAGGTGCAAAAAGTGGAGGGCTGTGGGGGACTAAAGCTCGCAGGTTTCTCCCACCCTTGCACAAGTGTTTTTTAATTTTTTTAATCAAATCAGGGTGTTGTAGTCCTCTTAATCCTCATATAAATCCAGGACTGCGAGTCCCAGAATGCAAAGGAAAATCAGGCCTGGATGAGCTAGAGAACTGGGAAACTTGAGAACTTTCCAAGGCTTTCACCGATCCCTTCTCGCTCATGAGCTATGCCCTCAACTCAGGGTGACTAGAGAGCATAGTGAACAGAAAGGGCGCCTGGAGGGTGCAGGAAATGGAGAGGGAGGGAGGGGGTGTGAAGACGGGGGATGGGGATAAGAGCTTAGAACATTGTGTATGCCTTTGACGTCAGCCAGGAATTTACACTGATTACACGTATGGCCTTTAACAGGAAAAGAAATCCCGGTTTGCCTGGCTTTTCTTTGTTTCCTGACATGCCTCTGGGGGGTGGGGGAGGGCGCCAATAGTCAGCCTCAAGAACACCAAGATAAGAGACCCCACCCCAAGAATATGCTGTTGGGGACTTCAGGGGGTTAAGTAAGCCTCCGCGAAAAATCAAGCATTGGCGTCTCAGCGGTGGTGGCTCCGTCTTAATGACGATTTTAACCCTTGAACTATGTAACTAACTGGCCTCTCTGGGGATCATCTCTAGGTATGAGAGGCGGACTCGTACTTCATGACCATTCTATTTTTTGGCCTCTATAAGTATCATCTCTAAGAGCCCTTTGTCACAATAAACACCGCAAAGGCCAGATAATTATTTGCTCAATTGAAAGGAGCGAGACCGCATGTCAGGTATTTATTACGTGGAACAATACGAGGGCTGGTCAATCAGTGTGCCTAAAGAACTCATTCAAAGCAAGGCACTACAAGATGCTAGGCTGGCGTTCTAGTGATGCCAGAGTCATAACAAGCGTCAGATGGCACAGTGCACAGCTTTGCTTCGTCGTATATCAAGAGCAAGTGCTCAAGAGCAGGGTACATTTGTGCGCCCCTGGTACCAAAATACAAAGCAAGCATTAAAGCGTTTTACATGAGAAGCACAACTTCTACACCAAAGTCGTCTACCTTTCTGCCTCCGGGCATGGGGGAGGTCCATCCCAGCGTGGGCTCAACCTCCCGTGATTCTGGGCAAATCACTTAAACCCCAGCGCCACCAAAACGGAACAAGCAGTGGAAGCTGGAAATCAATTAGTAACATGATACTAGTTTAAGCAAGGCAGGCAATAAATCGCTTTAGCAGATAACAAGCAAAAGCGAAGCGAAAGCACGTGACCTAGGAGGAATGCATCTGCCAGCCTGCTCGCTCCCGAGACCCCTAGGCCATGGGAGTGAACATTTTAAGAAGAGGTGGGACATGCACCCGCCTTTGGCCAATTGCGTGCTTTCATTTCTTGAAAGCCACACGCAAAGGCCAATTGATGTGACAACCACATGCTCAAGCTTTCTGAAAACTTTCTGAATGTCTGGAGTGATTCCAAGAGGCCCTCTCCTAGAGCAGCACATTCGCGCTGCACTCTAGGCGAGACCTAAAAAGGAAAATGAAACGTTTTCGTTTAATTTTTTAAGGGCAGGTAGTGGTCCCTAGGACCACTGCCTGCCCCTAAAAATTATTTCCCCCTGCATTCGCAAAGGGGAAGGGGACCCCTGGGTGCCCCTTTCCATTTGCGAGTGCTTTACCACCCTCTTGAAGAGGGCGCTAAATTGTGAGTGTTTTGCGACCGCAATTGCAGTCGCAAAACCTTCTTACATAGGCCTCTGACTCGCAATTAGGAAGAGACGCCCTTGAAACGCCCCTTCCTAATAGCGACTCACAATTCCTATTTAGCGAGTCTCAAAAAAAATTGCGACTCGCTAAATAGGGATTGTACATGGCCCTATTAGATTTTGCATGCGCAAACAGGTTGCAAACCCGTTTGAGCATGCAAAATAGGGTCGTACATCTGTCCCATAGATCAGCACAATACAAAAAACTACCACAACCCAAACATACACTATCTATACATGTACTTCTAAACAAATATATATATTTTGTTTTTTTAATTTTGTTTTTGTGTTGTTCTATAACACACACTAAACATCAACCCCCTACCCACCTAAAAAAGCTTCCAGTCTAAAAGCACACTTAAAAACTGCTACCTACTTAAACATGTAAAAAACTAACACTAAACTACACTATACCTATACTAAATCCTAACTAACACTATGCCTTCCTGTCTTCCAGGTTCCAGACGATTTGGCCTTTTCATAGATCACCCCGATCTTTTTGTAGGCCTTAGCAACATGCCAGGTGTGACGGTACTGCTCCAAACGTATTGAGTGATGCTTTGCCTCTTCATCTGTCATGTGGCTAGGGAGTTAAAGGAATAACGTTTTTGCTCAAGTTGGAAATGCACATGATGTCTGCAAGAATAGGCTTACATTGTTGTACACTTATATGTGGTATGGCAGCCCAACACCAAATATTGAGACAGAGATATGGGCAATATACCTTCAGTACAAATAAATCTCCTATTCAAACAAGACAAACTGACTCGAGTGCTGGCAGTGTAGGTATACAATATGGAAATGTAGTCACACATTTTCATGCAACCATATCATTCCTGATACTGAGTCACAAGCATGATGATGTGTCCATATAGGACACATGGTCCAGATATGGTCACTTTAGTGTTGGTATTGCATCATTCAACTGGGTTAGTAATGTGCTCATTAACATATGTGAAATGAGTTAAGTTAAGCCAATCCAGGTAGTGTGCCCCTGCATTGCATTACTCATCTTGAATTTCACAAGGCAACACAAATTGCTGTCTCAGTGCCAGGTAGTCAAAACATAGATGGAGGGTTGGGTAGCTGCCTCCCATAAGACATAACTGATGTGCACTTCACCAATTTAGACTCAGGCAAATACCTGAACATTTAACATATAGCTTCTAGTATGTAGTTGTAGCCCTACCATGGTAGCCTTAACATAGTCAAATGTCTGTACACACATTCTCCCACTGCTGCTTTCCTCGCCGCATATTATAAGATAGGCAATGCATCTCAGGAGTGTGTGCATGCATGCTGGAGTACTCATCTGTACAAGTACTTTGTGGTGTATGAGGCAGGGTACCTTGCACCATGAGTTAGGGGTGCCTGCATAGGTGCCAGCCTGTATAACTTACCCCACCAGTAGGTGAGCAGTGTAATGGGCTGTATGCTGTTGACACAGTGCATCACTGCATGTGGACTTTTACACAATGCAGCATCATTACTAACTACCTGGCATAATATGATTGCCTTCCAGAAATGGAACATAGGACATATAAGGCCATGAGTTAAGCAATTCAGTGCAAATCCATTTGCAGACTACTGACATTTGCCCAATGCGCTCCAAATTATTCTGTTTGCACTGAGATTGACATCCTGACATGACCTGCCAAGCCATATGTCCATACCCTGCCATGTGAACATCTACACTCACTATGTGCATCAGTCAGGCAGCCTGATAATGATTTAACCAACACCATGGTTAAATAGAGTTGCAGCCCTACATCCTTACACCCGCCATGCCATCTGTGTAATTGTTCCTATGTCAAACCATTTCACATATGTATGACATAGACTACTCTGAGGGATGCTCAAGTACCCCGGAGGCCGGATTACAGCAGCCATACCTCAGGTTAAGGGAAGCAAACAAAGAAACACAAATACTACTGATAATGTACTAACTCCTTTACAGAAACACATGTTGAGATGCCGTATGTCCTCTGTCATTACTCAAATCAATAATTCGGAAACACTTTGCCCTATCACAACAATATTTTTAGCAGCTATCATCGGAATAATGGTTTGTTTGTGATGGCTAGCCTGCTGACACAGTTATACAAGATTTGACATTTTGGATTTTGATTTCACACACAGCTACAGAAACAGGTATGGGCCATAAAGCATTTTAAGTGTTGGTCAGCATGAATGTCTGACCATGCCTATAGCCTTTCACATTGAAGTTATGTAGCAGGCGAGATTAAACGTATGCAGCATGTATGAGCATAGTATGATGCAAAATGAAACAATATTTGTTTGGACACATACTTACTCTACATCAGATTACATGACGCTGATGCAGTGTTTCGGAACCTAAATAAGTTCCCTCCACACTGCATGAGTTAGTACCACTAACCAAAAGTTTGGATCATCTCTACTGTCTATGGATCTTTGTAATAGAGGGCAGGGATTGGTTATTAATCTACTCCATGAATTAATACAATACCATAATAACAACAGACACCTTTGGTAAAGTTAATGAATTTTATCTAATAATGTAAAATACTCAAAGAAATACAATACAGCCCAAATGCATGTCATTCACAGGAGTAAACATACATAATACAAATACATCTCAAGATCAGCACATTGAAGGAGTGGATAGGAAGAGAGACAAAAGAAGAGTAAACATTTGCAAATTATTGTGCAAATCAGAAATCATGAATATTACCTATCACCCAAGATTCTAGGAAATGGAAATGCTAACCTCTGGCCATGAGAGTAAACAAGGCACTTCAAGAAGATTTAAAGTGCAAAGATATAAAGGTCAAGATCAGTGGTTCATCAGCCAGCCCTCAAGAATTGGAAACAGCATCACAGCTCTCTCCTCTCACAAAGTTAGGAAAATGGCGACAACTCCTCCTACTTTCTAGGTTTAGTTATACTCTATTTTCTCACAAGTCCAACCCACTTCTCTATCCATCCCACCTAACTAGCGATTTTAATTGGCTAAAACAAGGGGTGTCTTGGTCACACCACTCATGCAAAAACAAAACTTTTGAAGAACACCATTGTTCATAAAGCTACGTCATTCACAGACCTCAGTATCTCCTTCTTCCGCAGCATGCTCATGTTTCCATGTAACAAATTGTGTTCATCTCCTCTTCCAGAGGAACTTGGCTGTAAAAGTATTCTTTGTCTTCCTCTGCACAACCTTGGCCATCACCGGAGATTACATTTCTCTGTCTGATTCCTCTCCCCACACCACAGTTCTGAATGCTCGAACTTGCTTTCCGAGGCCTTTCTCATTTCAGAATTAAACCCATTTCCATCTTTCTAAGAAAGACAAAATGTAATGTAAATATCGTTTCCACACAAGTCTTCATTTCTAAATGGGTTTTTGCAAAGCATTATTAGGGTTATGCATAAAATCAAAGCATTATGTAAATAATAATTTGCAGCCTTTTAGTCATTAGTTTCTGCATTAGTTATGCACAGGCTTGCGGCCTACTCCTAACACGTCCTCCCCATTTTGCATACGCATGCGCGTTTTATTCAGACACTATTATTATTATACAGTTAGCGATTTTAGATGATCATTCACTAAATGAGAGGTTCAATCCGAGCAGGTTTTATTTCGCAAAAACCCTGCTCCATCAATCCCCTTTTTGATGGCGATTTGAGCCATCAAAAAAAACTATCCCAAAAATCTGATTTGTCATCATCATTTTAAACCGCGGTTGTTTCCTTTTTCATTCTCATCTCATCTATATCTCTTACTATTTCATAATAATTTCTCTTTCTGTCTTCCATTTCAATATCCTCTCTTTTCCTTTTCTTAGCTCTACGTTTAATCTCTATTTTTCTCCCTTCACAATTACAACATTTATAAATCATTATTAATACAAGCATTCCTGTGTCAACTGTAATTATTGGTGTTAGTATTTTTCCTAAAACACTATTACTAAAGTTATAAAGCCAACCACTAAAAGAGGAAAACCCTTACCAAGTTTCTCTCAAGCACCATCAACCTTCAATTCGGCCAAATCCTCATGTACATGTGTAATATTCTATATATATCCCTCTAGACTTCTACTTTTGTCTGGGATATAGGTACAACACTGTTGAATTTTCAGCATTGTACAGAATCCACCCTCCTTTGCCAATATTACATCAAGAGCAAGTCTATTCTGTAAAACCATAGACCATATAGCAACCATTTCAGTATCAATCATTAAGAATCCTCCAGCAGTATCCGTTGATAAACGATCAACTACTGTCAATAATTTCTTAATTTTATGCAAATTGAGGATTACACCAACCGAAGGTATCAGTGCACCAAAAACATCACCTACGATCTCCGCAAAACTAGTTCCCCTTTTATTCCGAGTTGGTCCAGTTTTCATTTAATTGATTCCATGATTCCTATCTGTATGATACATTTTGGGAAAGACAATCCCTACATAGCAACACCCATACCAATGTGGAGGCAACCTATAATAGGCATTCTTACCACACACATAATAAATTCCCGGAAAACTGGGTCTGTTCCACCTTTCAATCCCCATCCACCTGTTATCAAAAAGACATGATCTCATTCACTGGAACCAATGAAATAATTATTGTAATCTGTTTTCTGTCTAAGTAAACAAAGTTTCCCCTTGTAATGCCAATCCAGGGACATTGCAGCATATGTCTCTCCTTTCTTATAATTTCCTTCCCTGTAAGCCCATGGAGGTAATACGTTGTCTTCTATCCTCTACTACATCTATAAATTCGATCTCTTCATTACGCAATTTACATGTTATGTTGTTCCTGTGTGCATATACTATTCCTGTGTGCATATACTATGTCAATTGTTTTTGTGGTATGGAAAAAATCCCCAAAGTATTCAGCATCTTTTGCACTACTTATCCTATTCATATTCATATTCTTTCTAATAGGTACTTCTGAAAATACTAAATCAAAATTTGAATAATAATATTGCAAACTATCCCATTCGTAAAACAAGCGAGTTAATACACTACATGAAACACCATATGTTAAGGGTAAGTGATGATAGGTTACTCCCTCAGACACAGACAATGGTAATTGCATGCACACATAACAATCTCTTGCATCCATAGTATCTACATATTCATAAAGTAATTTAGTAAATACATTTAATGAAAAGAGTTATCCTAATGATACATGCTGTCATCAGTTAATTTCTCTATGTTAGTTTGTGGTTCTTCCTTAAGATTTCCCACACCTATTTTCTCTTTCACTCCAACATTAGAAACATTACTATTAGTAGTGAACCTAAAATAAGGTACTATAACAATTAATGTTAACCAAACAATCATTAATAGTAAAATACTTATGAAGCAAGCTCTTATGCATCTACGCTTACAACCCTGATTTTGATGTCCAGTCTCTAGGTGCCTTGTTTCTGCCATTTCTATTGAAATGTAAAATTTTAAAAAATAACTAACTAAAAAGAAAAATAATGGAATGAAATGTAAGTGTAATCCAGGCTACTCCAGCCTGCTTCTACCCCTCTCTTTTTTTCATTTTTTTTTTTACACAGTTCTTTACTTCAGTTTCAGCACTTTTCTTCAGTTTTCTTAAGTGCTCTCTTCAATCTTTTTTTTCTGCACTTTTCATTTGTCTGACAGTTCATTTATGGCGGTTCATAACAGTGCTTTGAACTCGGTTCTGGTACAGTTTCTCTTAGATTTTAATCTTTATGTTCTTCTTTTTCAGACACCACATATGTCCATTCCGGTGCTATGTACTTTCTGTTCAGTACTCTTGCACTTTTTGACTTTCGAACTGTCTCGTCTTCTGAATAACTTTGTTCTGTTTGACTCGACACTTCTATTATAGGATTTGGTATCCTATCTTTCACAGTGTATTTCAGTCTTTTTACTCCCTTAGGCCATATATCTCCTTTTCTTGCTTTCTTTGAACTGAGGCACCAGATTCAAGACAATCTTCAAAGCTTCTTTTGTTGGTGTCTTTCTTTTGACTCCGTTCTTGAACTGGATTGTGTTCTCCTTCTTCTTTAACAACAATTTCAACAGTTTCTTTTTGAGACCCAGTAGCTGCTGCCCACTCTACCTGATCCCTTTCAGACTCTCTGTTAGTCACAATCTGTTCTTGATCTTTTTCTTCTGCTTCTAGTGGACTTGGGACTCTTCTTGTGTGACTTGCATGAATCCAATTTGGCAAGCCACCACACTTCACTGCTGTTGTTGTCACCAATATTACTTGGTATGGCCCATGCCAGCGTGGTTCCAAACACGACTTTCTCACATGCTTCTTCACCAGGATCCAATCACCTGGGCTTAGGTCATGTGCTTGTTCTTGCTGTGTTGTGGTTGCAACTTCTCCAACCTGATGAAACACAGAACGTACCACATCAGCCAGTCCTTTGCAATAATTGAGTACCAGATCATCAGTTATTGTCATCAATTGATTCGCTGGAACTATTGGCTGTCTAATTGCTCTCCCCATTAGCACTTCATGAGGGGACAATCCAGTCTTTTTATCAGGAATATTTCTCAGACTCATTAGAACTAGGGGCAAAGCATCTGGCCAATTGATTGCCGTGGATGCACACACCTTTGCCAATCTGGATTTGATAGTGCTATTTATTTGCTCAACCACACCTGAGGCTTCTGGTCGATAGGCACAATGTAACTTTGGTTCAATTTGCAAAGCTGCACAAATCATCTGAATAATTTCATTATTAAAATGAGTTCCCCTATCTGTTTCTAAAGAGACTGGAAATCCGAATCTGGGTATTATTTCTCTCAAAAGTAGTTTAGCTACTGTTAGACTGTCATTTCATCTTGTTGGATAAGCTTCCACCCAACGAGAAAACAGATAAACCACCACTAACACAAATTTTAGCCCATTACAAGGGAGTATTCTATGAAGTCAGCCTGTAATCGTGTAAATGGACCTGCTGCTTTACCAATTCGTCCCCAACTGACAACTGTCTTTCTCCCTGCATTTTGTTGCTGACATGTGACACACCTCTGGCAAAGACTTTCTGCAATGACCCTGAATTTCGGATTATACCATGCCTGCTTAAAAAGCCTGATCATGGCATCTCTACCTATGTGTGTTACTCAGTGGTATATTCTTGCCATCTGCGATAATAAACTGTCTGGCATGATTGGGCTCCCATCATTACACACCCATATTTCATCTTCTTCTCTGCGTTTGCAACCTGATTTGATCCATAATTCTTTTTCTTCATCACTAGCCCCTTCCTGCAATTGTCCAATTTCATCCCATGTCTCAACAGAAGAAAACATTAGATGGCATTTGAATCAGATTTCTGGGTACTTTTGTTTATTGAAATTGAATTTTGTGCACAGAATCTTGAAACCTGGTCAGCATATTTATTGCCAACTGTAATATAATCATTTCCAGATTTATGCGCAGAGCATTTCACCACCCCAATTTCAGTGGGCAAATGTAGTGCATTCAATAAATCTTTAACAAAATTACTGTTTCTTATTGGGGATCCCGAAGAAGTCAGGAACCCACGTTGCATCCACAATTGTCCAAAATCATGAACAATCCCAAAACCATATTGACTATCTGTGAATATGGTTATTCTCCGATTTTTCCCAATTATGCAAGCTCTAGTCAAAGCCACTGGCTCTGAAATTTGTGCTGAAACTGTACCCTGCAGACACGATGCTTCAAGAACCATAGATACCTTACAAACAGCGTATGCACCACGCAAAGAACCTTTTTCATCTCTTATGCATGATCCATCCACGAATATCACACAATCTGATTCAGGCAATGGTGCATCTTTGATATCTGGCCTTGGTTTTTGTTAGACTTGGCACCATTGGCGTGGGTCTCCCTTCCATTTTTTTGCTGTTGCCTCTTATGTTTTGCTGGTTTTAGATGCTTTTGGGCACTGTGCCACTGCTGTTCAGTGCCACAGTGCAAGTGCTCCCTACTGTAAATTGTGTTATGGATTAGTGACTCCATGATTGGATGATTGGTTTACTTGTCAGTCCCTAGTACAGTGCACTGCGTGTGCCCAGGGCTTGTAAATCCAATGCTGCTGGTGGGCTTGCAGCACTGGTTGTGCCACCCACAGAAGCAGCTTGTAAAATGTGTCTCAGGCCTGCCATTGCAGAGCCTGTGTGCAGTCTGTGACTGCCATGTCGACTTGGCAAGTGCACCCACTTGCCAGTCCCTAAACCTTCCCTTATCTTCATATCAGACACCCCTAAGGTAGGCCCAAGGGCAGGGTGCATTGTAAGTATAAGGTAGGACATGCCCTGGTGTGTGTGGCATGTCCTAATAGTGAATTACAGCCATTTTCGTTTTTCACTATTGCAAGGCTACCTGTTCTCCATAGGCCAGAATAGGCAGTTTTGATTATTACACCTTATAATCCTAACTGACCCAGAGAACATGGTAGAAAAACGAATTTAGTATGCCTGAACTCAGAATGATAAAATACATCTTTTAGTGAAGTTGGTTTTAACATTCTTTGTTTGAAAATACCACTTTTAGAAAGTAGGTATTTTCTTGCCTAAACCATCCAGCTGCCTCTGCTCAGGTTGTGTATTGTGTGTCTGGGTTTGTGAGTGACAGGGGCTGGGGGATTCCAGGAGGCAGGGTGAGTCAGCACTAGGCTGAATAGGTCTGCCTGAAGGAGGATGGGTGGGAGGAGTTGCACCTGGGTCTGAATAGGGCTGTGCCTGCCTTCCACAATGCTGGCTCCACCTCCTGCCGGGCGTCTGATGGCTCTGCCCCTCACTCACAAAGGAAAGAAGGAGTCAGAAAAACAAAGTGCTCCAGGACTGACCAGAACTGGTTTTGGACTAGGCAGAGGCCTCTCTGCCTTCAGAGAACAAAGGGAAAAGGTGTATAA
The DNA here is from genome assembly GCA_963921515.1 of Calotriton arnoldi. Taxonomy (NCBI): domain Eukaryota; kingdom Metazoa; phylum Chordata; class Amphibia; order Caudata; family Salamandridae; genus Calotriton; species Calotriton arnoldi. The sequence continues at coordinate 1,684,278 of CAWUFW010000579.1, forward strand.
AAAGGGGACCCAGACCCCTAGGAAATTAGATCACTTCTGGGAAATCAAGAAACCTGTTGCCAAGGAGAAGAACCGGAGAAGCTGAAGGAGGAGTACTGCCCCTGTGCTGTTTTGCTGATTGGGGTTGGCCTGCAGTGGTTGCTTTCTGCCAAGGACAGGAGAAAAGACTTTGCTGTGCTTTGTCATCTTGAAGAAGAGAATCTCCAAGGGCTTGAACTGAGCTTGCCTCCTGCCTGAAGTCACAGGGACACAAAGACTTCACCCCTTCTGTTTGCCTGCATCTGGAACTGCTGTTTTAGCTGCTAACAGAGGGAAATTGCAACACCGACGCCGGCGAGCGACGCCGTAACCTGCACCGAAGCCGTGGGCACCGCTCGTGAAGAGCACGACGCACCGCCCCGACTTGCACCGTAGGCCCGACGCCTGCCGACGCCGTGCGACATCGACTCCGAGCCGTCATCGAGGCCGCTGCCTGCACCGGAGCCGAGGACACCGCTCGTGACGCTCACGACGCACCGTCCCGACTCGCACCGCAGCCCCGACTTCACCGACGCCAGGGCTTCATCATCGCGGAGCCGATCCTCGACGTGGGTGACCCCGAATCCATCGACGCCGCACCATCGTAAGGAACCGACGCCTCGCCGCCATCCGTGACGTCACCTCCCCGACACAGTAAGGAACCGACGCCTCACCTCCCTGCGCTGCAGTAAGGAACCGAGACATCACCTCCCTGGGGTCGTAAGGAACCGACGCCGCCGGCGCCAACGAAGCATCACCTCCCCGACGCCGTGCACCGTCTTTGTCTTCATCGAATTCCAGGTACTGTTCTTTGTGGGTCTGCTCGACTCCAGGCCCGACGCCGCGCACCTCGCGGTCGGCGCCGTACTTTGGGATTTCCACCGGTCACGACGTCGTGATAACTCCAAGTGGAGTTATTTGTTGCTACAAGCTTTATTTGATTGACTATCCTATTTTTGAAGATAACGTGAACTGTCTCTATCATTTTAAGTCTATTTTTGATTACAGTATTGTGGATTTTTGCTATTGGGTCTTGTGATAAGTCTATATAAAGATTACTTATTTTTACATAAACAACCTGTGTGGTGTCCATCTGTAGTGTTTTCACTGTATTACTGTATGTGTTCACAAATGCTTTACACACTGCCTCTGAGATAAGCCTGTCTGCTCGTGCCAAGCTACCAGGGGGTGAGCAGGGGTTATTTTAGGAGTGTTTCCCCTTATCCTGACTAGAAGCAAGGGTCCCTATTTGGACAAAGGTGCAAACCATTGCCAACTAGAGACCCCCAGTTCTAACATTGGTGGTCAGCGGTGAGGATTTGGACTTGCATTTGTGATTCATATACAGTGATTGGTGTACACTACTAGTGAGTGCAGACCAATACGCGACCACATACCTTTTGATAGGACTTTTTTTCCTTGGAACCTTTATTTTTGTTGAGAACTGCCAATTTTCACCATGAGCAAAAAGGATCCATTGCACCTGCAGATATTGAATTTGAAGAAGATAGGGTTGATACCTACACTGTGCCAGAACTCAAAGCTGTTTGCAAAAAGTTTAAAATCTCTATGAGAGGCCTCACCAGGAAGGAGGAGTTTCACAAGGCACTGAGAGCCTGGTTGGAAGCACGGAATGCCAGTGGGCAGTCCGAGGAGCCTGTGGAGGAGGCAGAGAATTTAGATGGGCAGCTTGAGGGGCCATTGGGCTTAACTGGGAGGAGAGCGCCTTCCAGGGAGGGCAGCAGTGTTTCTCAAAGGGCCTGTCTCCAGAGGAGCTGGAGGACAGGGACAAAAGCAGGATGCATGAAATGGAGATGGCCAAACTGAAACAGGGAAGCCATGATAGCCTTGAGCATAAGAAATTGGAGTTAGAAAGTAAGAGGTTGGCTATGGAAGAAAAGAAGATGCTTTTAGAGCATGAGAGAGTGGTGAGGGAGCTAGAGCTAAAGGCTAGAAGCCTAGAAATCACTCCCTCTGGTGGCAGCACACCTCCAGTGCCTGTAGAAAGTAGAGTGTACATCCCCAAGGAGGTTATTAAGGATTTCATGAAGGGGGAGGACATTGGGCAATGGTTTAAAGCATATGAGATCGCCATGACATCACACCGGGTCCCTGAGAAGGATTGGGGAGCGGGGTTGTGGGGCCGCTTTGCAGGTGAGGGAAGGGAAACCTTGCTAGCCTTGCCCACAGTGGATCAGATGTCCTATGCCCACCTGAAGGAAGCTTTAGTGACAAGGTATGGGTTAACTCCAGAGCTGTATAGGCAGAAGTTTAGGAACTGCAAAAAGCTGGAGTCTAGTACCTGGGTGGAGTATGTGTCTTATTTTTGCAGAGCATTGGATGGATGGGTGAAGGGTAGCAAAGTAAATGACTTGCAGGAGTTCTATGATTTAATTGCATGGGAGCACTTGTCCAGTAGTTGTTTTCCAGAGCTACGCCAGCACCTAGTTGACAGTAAGCTAACTAATCCTAGAAAGCTTGCTGAGGAGGCGGACCGCTGGGTCAGTACCCGGGTCCACAAGGGTCTTGTGGGAGACTCCGCCAAAGGTGGGCAGGGTCCCCAGCAGAAGAGTGGGGGGACAAGGGTAAACAGAAGGAGTTCCAAAAGGGCCCCAAAGTAAACCCCAAGGGAACCAAGGTAAGGGTTCCCAGCCTCCCACTGAGAAAAGACCATGGGTCCCAACAGATAAGTCTGTTCAGAAGGGGCCCAAAGCATGTTTTAGTTGTGGTCAGGTGGGTCACTTTGTAGGAAGTCCCAAGTGCCCCAATACTGTGACCACTGCACCCACTGGTGCACCACCCCGGCAGATGGCTAGTGTAGCCCTGGGGGAGGAGTTGGGTGCCCAAGGTGGGTGGGGTCCCGCAGAGATGTCCCTGGTCTCTTTAGGAGACAGTGAGATGGTCCCTAGGACCCAGCTGCCTGATAACACTAAGAAATACAGGCAGTGGGTGACCATCAATGGCCATAGGGTGGAGGCTCTGAGAGACACCGGGGCCAGTGTGACAGCTGTCAGTTGTCGGCTGGTGTCTGAGGAGCAGGTGGTCCCCAATGTATTCTACCCCTGTAGTTGCCGCTGACAACTCAGAGAGCCACTGCAAGGTGGCCCAGGTTCCCTTTGAGTGGGGGGGTCTCAGGTATCCTTCAAGTAGCTGTGAGGCCAGCCATGCCTGTTGACTGTCTGCTAGGCAATGATTTGGAGAGCTCCCCTTGGGCGAAGGTGGAGCGGAGGTCTCATTTGGAGATGTTGGGTCTGCCAGAGTGGGCGTGTGTGACCACTCGGTCAATGGCAGCCGGTAAGGGTATTCAAGAGGACCTGGAGCCTGGAAGAAGGGCCCAGGTGCCTGCCTTAAAGAGAGGAGGCAGGGGGCGCGGGAAACCGGCCCCCGAAGTTCCCACGGTCCAGGAGGAGGCAGACCTTGAGGGGGATGCCCTGGAACCTACAGGGGAACAAGTGGCTGAACTGGGGGACCTGCCTGAGCTGACCCATTGGCAGCAGGAAGGAGGCCCCTCCAGGGAAGAATTCTGCGAGGAGCAGAAGAAGTGCCCTTCTCTTGAGGGCTTGCGGCAACAGGCTGTAAGCCAGGCAGCAGGTGATCAGTCTGGATCACACTGGATCTACTGGGAGAATGGTCTCCTGTATAGTGAGCCTAAGGTTGCTGAGCCTGGGTCAGCCCGTGTGCTGGTGGTACCCCAGCGCTTCAGAGCCTTCCTACTGGGTCTGGCTCATGATGTGCCTTTAGCAGGACATTTGGGGCAAGACAAGACCTTTCAAAGGCTTGTCACCCACTTTCATTGGCCCCAAATGCGCAAGAGTTCAGATACTCATTGCAGGACCTGTCAGACTTGCCAGGCAAGTGGTAAGAGTGGGAGGAAGCACAAGGCTCCTCTCCAACCTTTCCCTGTTGTCAGCACCCCTTTGAGAGGGTGGGTATTGACATTGTGGGGCCTCTGGATCCCAAGACAGCCATGGGCAACAGGTTCATCCTGGTCTTGGTGGACCATGCCACCCGGCACCCGGAAGCCATCCCTCTTCGGACAGTGACGGCCCCCGTGGTGGGACGTGCACTGATGGGGATTTTCTCCCGTGTGGGGTTCCCCAAGGAGGTGGTGTCTGACCGTGGTACTAACTTCATTTCCAAGTATATGAAGTCCCTGTGGCAGGAGTGTGGTGTAACCTATAAGTTCACCACTCCTTACCACCCCCAAGGTAATGGGCTGGTTGAGAGATTCAACCGGACCCTTAAGGGCATGATTATGGGTCTGGAAGAACCCATGAGGCGTAAGTGGGACGTCCTCTTGCCATGCCTGCTCTTTGCTTACAGAGAGGTGCCCCAGAAGTCCTTAGGGTTCAGTCCCTTTGAACTGCTGTACGGCCATCCTGTAAGAGGACCTCTGAGTCTGGTCAAGGAAGGCTGGGAGGAAGCTCCCAGGAAAACTCCCCAGGATGTATTTAGTTACATGCTGGCCTTCAGAAACCAGACTCGGCGTTTCAGACAACTCGCTGAGGCGAATCTGGAAGCCAGCCAGGAAGAGATGAAACGTTGGCATGATCAGAATGCCACTCTGATCGAGTTTCAGCCTGGACAAAAGGTTTGGGTCATGGCCCCAGTGGAGCCCTGTGCGCTCCAGGATAAGTGGACCGGACCATTTGAGGTGGTGGAGCGCAAGAGTGATGTCACCTACTTGGTGGACTTGCAGTCTCCCAGGAACCCCTTGCGGGTCCTGCATGTGAACCGCCTGAAGCCCCACTTTGAGAGGTCTGAAGTGGGCATGCTCTTAGCAACAGATGCTGGGATGGAAGAGGAGACTGAACCTCTTCCTGACCTCCTGTATGCAAAAGAGCAAGATGGGTCAGTGGATGGTGTGAACCTCTCTCCCACCCTGACCCCGGAACAGCAGAATGACTGTCGCCAACTGTTGGGACAGTTTTCTGATCTGTTCTCCCTGACTCCCAGTATCACTGAATGGTGCATCCATGATGTGGATACTGGGGACAGTCCTCCTGTGAAGCATAAAACTTACAGAGTGACTGACAGGGTGAGAGCTTGCATCAAGGAGGAGGTCTCCAAGATGTTTGCCTTAGGGGTGATTGAGTCCTCTAACAGTCCTTGGGCCAGCCCAGTGGTCTTGGTCCCAAAGGCTGCCGCGCCTGGTGCCACACCTGAACTCCGGTTCTGTGTGGACTACCGAGGACTCAATTCAGTCACCAGGACTGACGCGCACCCCATCCCCAGAGCTGATGAGCTCATTGATCGGTTAGGGGCTGCCCAGTACCTCAGCACGTTTGATCTAACGTCTGGATACTGGCAGATCGCCTTAACTGATGGGGCCAAAGAGAGGTCAGCATTCTCCACACCAAATGGGCACTACCAATTCCGGGTGATGCCCTTTGGGATGAAGAATGCCCCTGCCACCTTTCAGAGGTTGGTCAACCAGGTGTTGGTTGGGCTGGAGGATTTCAGTGCCGCCTACCTGGATGACATTGCAGTGTTCAGCGCCACTTGGGAGGAACATCTGCACCACCTCTGGGAAGTGTTGAAGGCGCTGCGGAGGGCAGGCCTCACGATCAAGGCGAGTAAGTGCCAGATCGGGCAGGGTTCTGTGGTGTACTTGGGACACCAGGTTGGGAGCGGCCAGGTGGCGCCCCTACAACCCAAGATAGATACCATCCTGGCTTGGGAACCCCCAAAACCCAGACAGAGGTGAGAGCCTTCTTAGGACTCACCGGGTATTACAGGAGGTTTGTCAAGGGGTATGGCAACATTGTTGCACCCTTGACTGAGCTGACTTCCAGGAAGCAGCCCAGGAAAGTGAACTGGACTGATGCCTGCCAAAAGGCTTTTGATGCCCTGAAATCTGCCATGTGCACGGCGCCCGTGCTTCAGGCGCCCAACTTCTCAAGGGAATTCATTGTGCAGACAGATGCTTCAGAGCATGGTGTTGGGGCTGTGCTTTCACAGATGAATGAGGAGGGCCTAGACCAACCTGTAGCCTTTATTAGTAGGAGGTTACTCCCACGGGAACAGAGGTGGAGTACGATTGAACGTGAGGCATTTGCTGTGGTCTGGGCACTGAAGAAGTTGAGACCATACTTGTTTGGGACTCACTTCCGGGTTCAGACAGACCACAGGCCCCTCAGATGGTTAATGCAGATGAGGGGTGAGAACCCAAAACTGTTGAGGTGGTCCATTTCCCTACAGGGGATGGACTTCACGGTGGAACACCGCCCTGGTACAGAACACGCCAATGCTGATGGTCTGTCCAGATTTTTCCGCCTTAGTGATGAGAACTCCCAGGAGGAAGGGTAGTTCTCCCCACATTTCAGCTGGAGGGGACACGTGTTAGACTTGGCACCATTGGCGTGGGTCTCCCTTCCATTTTTTTGCTGTTGCCTCTTATGTTTTGCTGGTTTTAGATGCTTTTGGGCACTGTGCCACTGCTGTTCAGTGCCACAGTGCAAGTGCTCCCTACTGTAAATTGTGTTATGGATTAGTGACTCCATGATTGGATGATTGGTTTACTTGTCAGTCCCTAGTACAGTGCACTGCGTGTGCCCAGGGCTTGTAAATCCAATGCTGCTGGTGGGCTTGCAGCACTGGTTGTGCCACCCACAGAAGCAGCTTGTAAAATGTGTCTCAGGCCTGCCATTGCAGAGCCTGTGTGCAGTCTGTGACTGCCATAGTCGACTTGGCAAGTGCACCCACTTGCCAGTCCCTAAACCTTCCCTTATCTTCATATCAGACACCCCTAAGGTAGGCCCAAGGGCAGGGTGCATTGTAAGTATAAGGTAGGACATGCCCTGGTGTGTGTGGCATGTCCTAATAGTGAATTACAGCCATTTTCGTTTTTCACTATTGCAAGGCTACCTGTTCTCCATAGGCCAGAATAGGCAGTTTTGATTATTACACCTTATAATCCTAACTGACCCAGAGAACATGGTAGAAAAACGAATTTAGTATGCCTGAACTCAGAATGATAAAATACATCTTTTAGTGAAGTTGGTTTTAACATTCTTTGTTTGAAAATACCACTTTTAGAAAGTAGGTATTTTCTTGCCTAAACCATCCAGCTGCCTCTGCTCAGGTTGTGTATTGTGTGTCTGGGTTTGTGAGTGACAGGGGCTGGGGGATTCCAGGAGGCAGGGTGAGTCAGCACTAGGCTGAATAGGTCTGCCTGAAGGAGGATGGGTGGGAGGAGTTGCACCTGGGTCTGAATAGGGCTGTGCCTGCCTTCCACAATGCTGGCTCCACCTCCTGCCGGGCGTCTGATGGCTCTGCCCCTCACTCACAAAGGAAAGAAGGAGTCAGAAAAACAAAGTGCTCCAGGACTGACCAGAACTGGTTTTGGACTAGGCAGAGGCCTCTCTGCCTTCAGAGAACAAAGGGAAAAGGTGTATAAAAAGGGGACCCAGACCCCTAGGAAATTAGATCACTTCTGGGAAATCAAGAAACCTGTTGCCAAGGAGAAGAACCGGAGAAGCTGAAGGAGGAGTACTGCCCCTGTGCTGTTTTGCTGATTGGGGTTGGCCTGCAGTGGTTGCTTTCTGCCAAGGACAGGAGAAAAGACTTTGCTGTGCTTTGTCATCTTGAAGAAGAGAATCTCCAAGGGCTTGAACTGAGCTTGCCTCCTGCCTGAAGTCACAGGGACACAAAGACTTCACCCCTTCTGTTTGCCTGCATCTGGAACTGCTGTTTTAGCTGCTAACAGAGGGAAATTGCAACACCGACGCCGGCGAGCGACGCCGTAACCTGCACCGAAGCCGTGGGCACCGCTCGTGAAGAGCACGACGCACCGCCCCGACTTGCACCGTAGGCCCGACGCCTGCCGACGCCGTGCGACATCGACTCCGAAGCCGTCATCGAGGCCGCTGCCTGCACCGGAGCCGAGGACACCGCTCGTGACGCTCACGACGCACCGTCCCGACTCGCACCGCAGCCCCGACTTCACCGACGCCAGGGCTTCATCATCGCGGAGCCGATCCTCGACGTGGGTGACCCCGAATCCATCGACGCCGCACCATCGTAAGGAACCGACGCCTCGCCGCCATCCGTGACGTCACCTCCCCGACACAGTAAGGAACCGACGCCTCACCTCCCTGCGCTGCAGTAAGGAACCGAGACATCACCTCCCCTGGGGTCGTAAGGAACCGACGCCGCCGGCGCCAACGAAGCATCACCTCCCCGACGCCGTGCACCGTCTTTGTTTTCATCGAATTCCAGGTACTGTTCTTTGTGGGTCTGCTCGACTCCAGGCCCGACGCCGCGCACCTCGCGGTCGGCGCCGTACTTTGGGATTTCCACCGGTCACGACGTCGTGATAACTCCAAGTGGAGTTATTTGTTGCTACAAGCTTTATTTGATTGACTATCCTATTTTTGAAGATAACGTGAACTGTCTCTATCATTTTAAGTCTATTTTTGATTACAGTATTGTGGATTTTTGCTATTGGGTCTTGTGATAAGTCTATATAAAGATTACTTATTTTTACATAAACAACCTGTGTGGTGTCCATCTGTAGTGTTTTCACTGTATTACTGTATGTGTTCACAAATGCTTTACACACTGCCTCTGAGATAAGCCTGTCTGCTCGTGCCAAGCTACCAGGGGGTGAGCAGGGGTTATTTTAGGAGTGTTTCCCCCTTATCCTGACTAGAAGCAAGGGTCCCTATTTGGACAAAGGTGCAAACCATTGCCAACTAGAGACCCCCAGTTCTAACAGTTTTGTACACAATTCAGTCACATCCAGACAATCATGTTCTGCTTCATCCACCACTTCTTCACAATTTGGACTTGGTAACAAGGTGGCTGGGTTTAGGTTTGTACACCTTGTTACTGTGACATTTTCTGCACCCATAATCATCCTCTCATATTTAGTCAAACGACTATTAGTAAGGTGTTGAGTCCGAGTTCTGGTCAACAGAATCTCCACAGAATGAGGGACATACACCTTCAAAAGATAGCCCATAACAATGGACTCACTTTGTTCCAATCTCATACATGTAGCAGCTACTGCTCTCAAACATCCTGGCAATGCTGCTGCCACTGCATCCAATGTAGCAGGAAAATATGCCACTGGAAGTCGCATCGTTCCATGTGTTTGTGTCAAGACTGAGAGTGCACAACCAAATCTTTCACAGCAGAATAATGCAAAATTCTTGCTGTAGTCAGGCATTCCTAAAGCAGGTGCTTGACAAAGACTGTTACGCGATTCCATGAATGCTTTCATACATTCATCATCCAATTCAATTGGATCAATCACATCCTTATGTGTCAATCTTTGTAAGGGCTTAGCAATCAGTGAAAATCCATTGGTCCATTGTCGGCAGTATCCAACCATTCCTAGAAACATTCGTACTTCTTTCTGTGTTCTTGGAGGATTCATTTGCAAGATCACATTTATTCGATCTTGTGATACTTTCCTGACTCCTTTTTCAATTTTGTGTCCCAAATACAAAATTTCTTTTTTACAGAATTGTAATTTAGCTGGTGACACTTTATGCCCTCCTACTGCCAAGTGGTTCAGCAGAGCAATAGTGTCTGTAACACAAGCTTCCTTTGTCTTTGATGCAATAAGCAAATCATCTATGTATTGCACCAATACCGAATTCTCTGGCAATTTTAATGACTCCAGACACTTTTTCAATATCTGATTAAAAATTGACGGACTCTCAGTATACCCTTGATTAACTCAGCACCATACCAAGACACGATCTCCAAACCGAAAAGCAAATAAATATTGGCTATTCGGATGTAAGGGTATCGTAAAAATGCTTGACACAAATCAATCACAGTGAACCATTCTGTATCACATGGGATTTGATATAGTATCACTGCTGGGTTTGGTACAATTGAACAACAAGGTATTACTATTTTGTTCACTTGCCTCAAATCTTGCACAATTCTATATTTTCCACTCGGTTTTTTAATACCCATAATAGGTGAATTACAAGGACTTCCCAATATTTCTTTCAAAATGCCTTGTTCAATCATTTGATTAATTACAGGTGTTACCCCTGCAATCGTCTCAGGACTCATTTTATATTGAGGAATTTTTGGAAATTCAGCTCCAGGTTTTACTGAAATTTTAATTGGGTCAACTCCTTTCATAAGCCCAATGTCTTGTCCTGAAAAATCCCACACATCCACATTCACTTTGTCTCTTAATTCAATCGGCAAATCTTCCATGGTAAACAAAGGAAATTCAGTCACTTTTGACTCTTGTCTTGCTAGCATCAGTTTAAACGCAAAATCTTCGTCTGGTGTTTGAAATGCAATTCCATCTGGTGTACAATACATGGTGCAATTCATCTTGCACAATAAGTCTCTTCCTAACAAATTCACTGGACGCGTATCACACACCACAAAACGATGCGAGTCTCGAAAATCTCCAATGTGAACTTTCATTGGTTTTGTCACTGGAGTTTTAATCAATTTGTTTGAAACACCAACAACTTGGATAGTTTCTCACGAGAGGGGTAGGTTTGGAATTTCCGCAGTTCTCACTGTGGAACGGGTAGCACCAGTGTCTACAAGGAATGCTACTGCATTACTTTCGACTTCTCCATCCACAAAAGAACCACACTGATCTACCTCAAGAGATGCGCCAAGAACGCACTCCTCCTCCACCCTCAGGCACCGTCATTGAGATGTATCTGAATCACTCCCTTGACACTGAAACCAATATTGTGGAGACATTTGCACATTTTGATTATTTCCATTTTGTCCTCCAGTATGAAAACCCACATTTGTGCTGTATTTCTATACTTGAGCATTCACATTACCTGACATAGGAGCTTGTGGTACCTGTAGTTGTGTCACTACCTGTTGCTGTTGTTGTACATTGCCATTCGCTACACCTTGCATTTGCTGATTAAAGTTTGGATCCACCCCACTATTTTCCTAAACCAATCTACACTCGCGCTTCCAGTGCCCGAACATTCTGCCCGCATGACAAGGGTATTTCTTTTTCATATCTTCCTTATTGCTTCTACCTCTGCCTTTTACCTGTGTCTGAACTCCACTATTCATTACAACACCTCCCATGTTAGAAAACTGTCCATTCTGATTATTCTGATTCTGACTTTTTCCCTGATAACCTGACTGAAAATTATCCTGTGAATTCCGTCCTTTCTGTGCTGCTTTCACTTGTGCCCACATCATCTTCTCTTTTAATTTCTTGTGCCTACATTCAATATTATCACTGCAATATTTTGCATAACGTAATATTTCATCAATGGTTTTACTTTGCCAACATATTAAATGCTGCTGAATCATATTGCTAATTTCTGATTTCAGTCCAAACACAAACCTAAATACAAAATGTCCCATTACCTTATCAGTGATGTTTTTCATTCCACTATACTATTTAAAGACTTGCAAAAGTCTCTCATAATATGCATGTACTGTTTCTTTTGACTCTTGTGTTGTCCTGTCTATTTTAACCCAATCCGTCTCTTTTGGTGAAATTTTTCCCTTCAAATAGGTAATAACTTGATTATATTTCTTCATTATTTCATCTGATGGTGCTCCTGATTTCGGATCTCTCGGGTATTCTTCTTTAGGCCAGTCTACTGGAATCTTGCTCTCAACCCACAAATCTGCTGGAGCCACAATGTCAAACAGACCATCCAAATCTTTTAACAACACCTTTGACACCTTTACAAACCTTTCTACTTCTCTATACCATTCAACTGGTTTTTCTCTCAGTTTCTGGAAATCATTTGTAAATGACAAAATATCCTGTCTATTCCATGGCACATGAATTTATCCACCACCTGGTACTTCTCTCATTGGATATATCATCTCAGCTGTCACTGTCTCTGTATTTATTTCCTTTACTGGATACATTGATGATTTTGCTCCTGTATTACCAAGCATCTCTTCTTTCTTTTAGCCCATCTGCCTTTCCATTGCTCTAATTCACCTCAACGTTTTAAGGTATTAATCAACTCTTTAATCTGCAATCGTTTTCCAGAACATTCAAACTCTCTAAATCCTTATCACTAAAATCCAATCGGTACGTCTTTTGTAAAGCCTTCAACTTCTCAATGTCCACCCCATATGTCTGTGCTACCTCAGCAAATTTCTCATGAGGGCTTTTGCTCTCATCGTAATATTTTTACACAAAAACAACAACTCTTCTTCCTGATATTTACTCAACCTTTCCGGACTTATTGTGCCTAAGATAATTTCTTCCAAATCCGCTTTCAATCTGTCAACATCCATATTAGTATCCATTTTATTTGTCACCATTCATCTGATCCATTCATCCAATTCTTCCTGGGATGGTCCTACCGAACCCCCTGACGTTGGAGTCACTTCACTTAAATTGTGTAACAATCATCTTGGCTCTTTCTGCGTAGTACGTTTTGGTGTTCCTACAGATCTCTCTGAAATATCAATCAATGGTTCCACATTACTTACTCCAGTATTCTTGCGAACTCCATTATCCTTAACTAGTACTGTTAAAGCATGCACCTGAGAAATATTCTGACCCTCACTGTACAATGGGACTATTGACCAATCGTTACTGGTACTGACAAAGCTTCTGCATTCCGATTTAATTGAGTAATCTTTTGTGCCAAATCATCTTTCACTCGTCTTTGGTCATTACCATTTCTCATTTGAGTTGTCTGAGGCTGTAAACTCTCCATTTCAATCAATGGGGCACTAGGAGTTGGAGCACTAGGAGTAACCCTCCTTGTTCTTCTTGATATGGTGGAGGTCTATTCAACAATAACTCATCCAATAATTCATCATCAATTTAATTTAAGTCCTGTTCTTCGCTCTCGACATTTTTTTTTCTCTTTACATTTCCCCCCTAACTGCTCTTCCACTACCATAACCGGATATAAACCCTCACGTTCTCTCACGTCTCTCCGCCATCTTTTCATTTGTGCATCCCATTTCACTTCAGAATACCTATTCACTCTATTTCTGTATCTATTTTCTTTCCTGTTCTTTTCTCTCTGATAAGCTTCATCTTCCCATGCTTCAAGTGCTTCATATTGCATTGGCCTAGGATTAGGTCTCAAACTATTCATTTGATACCTCAAATTCTCTAAAATCTGTACATTAAAAGTACCATCACCTGGGAAAGCTAATTCACCATCTTCTTCAGTATACTTCACCCAATTCTCTAACCAAGTACACGTATGATAACCATGTTCCAAAGACATAAAAGCAGCTGGTGTACCATCCTTTGGTACTGGAACTCCTCCTCGGATCTCATTGGGTTCATCCTTTCTAAACAATGTTCTCATCATCTTTAAAAGTTTCATTTCCCTCAATATACCACGCTAATTTCTGATAAATCAAACAAAATCCTCTTCGAACACTCCGAATATTATCAAACTCTTTCAACCAATACCAGCGCGACTCACACCAACCAACTAATCATTACACAGCACTCACTGTGACGTTTCACCCCAGCTGACCAACGCAAGCGCGGCTTTCGATGACACCTCACACTAGCTGACTAATACCAGCGCGGCACGGGGTGACGTCAGTATAACTCCTACGACTGACCCTCCCTTCACAATATCTTACGCAATGTTTTCTAAACTTCTCCTAAATCAAAAACAATGTTAGAAACAACACATAACAATACTGCTTTGTCTGCTCCACTAAATTGAATGAAAGATTTTTCAAACACACAAAGAATCCTTTCATTACCAGTAGAATATTGACCAGCGGTATTCCACCCTCAATCAAGTGGAAAATTCTCGGCACTTCTTCAGCTGCGCTTCCTAAAGGTACCCAAATAAATCTCCACTAATCTAACTTAAAAGTTCCCTTATGCAATATTAACAACCTCTCTCGTTGTCTAATATAACACCAGCAGACAAAACACTTCTGTAGTGTATGCCACACTAATTCCTCTGCCTTTCAGGCTAACAATATTATCCCGGGATCTTAGGCCACTCCGTGCCTGAGTTTAAGGTCAACGGCGGACCACTACATATAACTTATGGTATATTCCGTTATTCGCCAAAATCATTAATTCAAACCTAATATTTAACCAATTTAACCCTTATAAACCATCCAATTCTGCTACCAAAAACTGATGCAGCGTTTCGGAACCTAAATATATTCTTTTATAAACTGGACCCAATTCATAATAAGTTCCCTCCACACTGCATGAGTTAATAGCAAAAGTTTGGATCGTCTCTACTGTCTATGAATCTTTGTAATAGAGAGCAGGGATTGGTTATTAATTTACTCCATAAATTAATACAATACCATAATAACAACAGACACCTTTGGTAAAGTTAATGAATTTTATCTAATAATGTAAAATACTCACAGAAATACAATACAGCCCAAATGCATGTCATTCACAGGAGTAAACATGCATAATACAAATACATCTCAAGATCAGCACATTGAAGGAGTGGATAGGTAGAGAGACAAAAGAAGAGTAAATATTTGCATATTATTGTACAAATCACAAATCATGAATATTACCTATCACCCAAGATTCTAGGAAATGGAAATGCTACCCTCTGGCCATGAGAGTAAACAAGGCACTTCAAGAAGATTTAAAGTGCAAAGATATAAAGGTCAGGATCAGCGGTTCATCAGCCAGCCCTCAAGAATTGGAAACAGCTTCACAGCTCTCTCCTCTCACAAAGTTAGGAAAATGCCGACAACTCCTCCTACTTTCTAGGTTTAGTTATACTCTATTTTCTCACAAGTCCAACCCACTACTCTATTCATCCCACCTAACTAGCTAAAACAAGGGGTGTCTTGGTCACACCACTCAGGCAAAAACAAAACTTTTGAAGAACACCATTGTTCATAAAGCTACATCATTCACAGGCCTCAGTATCTCCTTCTTCCGCAGCATGCTCATGTTTCCATGTAACAAATTGTGCTCATCTCCTCTTCCAGAGGAACTTGGCTGTAAAAGTATTCTTTGTCTTCCTCTGCACAACCTTGGCCATCACAGGAGATTACATTTCTCTGTCTGATTCCTCTCCCCACACCACAGTTCTGAATGCTCGAACTTGCTTCCCGAGGTCTTTCTCATTTCAGAATGAAACCCTTTTCCATCTTTCTAAGAAAGACAAAATGTAATGTAAATATCGTTTCCACACAAGTCTTCATTTCTAAATGGGTTTTTGCAAAGCATTATTAGGGTTATGCATAAAATCAAAGCATTATGTAAATAATAATTTGCAGCCTTTTAGTCATTAGTTTCTGCATTAGTTATGCACAAGCTTGAGGCCTACTCTTAACACGTCGCCCCCATTTCGCGTACCAATGCACATTTTATTCAAACACTATCAGTATCATACAGTTAGCAATTTTAGAAGATTATTCACTCAATGAGAGGTTCAATCCGAGCAGGTTTTATTTCGCAAAAACCCTGCTTTATCAACGCCATAATGTTTACACTTGGTAACGCTGCCTGGGTAATGTGTTACACCTCATCAGTACCAGTGTCATACTCAAATATGGACATAGACAAACAAACCGTGTCCAGACAAGCTCAGCTTAACTCATTCCACTTTGCAGTAACATCTGTTGAACCATTGTTTGTAATGCTTGTGCCATGTGTTGGGTGTCAAATTTTCAATGTTTTGACCATCTACAGATTTAGTGCTAGATGATGGTGTATGTACCTGTTGGGTAGTTCCTATAGTACCTATACAGGATCTGCGAGTTTGGATAACATAAACTGACTCCGTGCACCCCCACCGGATACGTTAGCCTGTCTGTATCAGCTAGCTCACAGGGCCACTAGAGTCTCCTCTTATCGGGGAGAGAATAGTTCTTGGCAACCTTAGAACATGACAACCCTGATCCCTCAGAATCGTGGAAACAATAAACTACCTTTCGCTCAGTCACTCGTGCTCACTTAGTTTGTCTCAGAGAGATACACAGAATAAACAGTCTGGGCGATTCAATAAGTATTTATTGAACAGTTGTTATTCTAGTGAAGAATAGATGAGCTGCAACAACCATTAGAGAGTAGCAGAGATATATGATTAGCAATACTATGAAAACAAAGGGATGGTATAGTTCTACCATCTTGCAGAAATCATGAATATATACAAGTACATAAAACACATGATAAAAGTGCGTACTCTACGATGTCTCCCTAACTAGATGTACCTAAATGTACCTAGCATCGGTGTAGGTGTTATGCCAAGAATCCCTCTAGGATCTAGTCAACCCCATTACCTGAGAGTTAGAGAATGTGGGACCCCGTCCTGGTCTCGAGTTGGACACCCCACGAGGGATGTTAGACCACTGCTAGCTGGAACGTCTGTATGTAGGAACCTCAGCGTCTCTGGTCAGTGTGTCAGCCGGGAAGTCACGGTCTCCTCTCCCTTCCTAAGCAAGATGTGCTGTATATATACCCATAGGTCTCCCCAGGGGTCCTACCTTGCTGTGTTATTGTGTCGGCCTAAAGGATGACGTTGGGCCTGAACTTTATACAGAGATATTATACAGGAGATGGTAATCCTACTGTTAGTCCTGATGTGCTTCCAAGAAGCCTCATGCATAATGTATGAGAATCGAACCAGGGAAAAACCCGCGTTCTGAATGCAGTGTCATATCTAGGTAAAAGGTCATTGCCTAAGAACCGTTATGTATGTAATGTAGGGAAGAATATAGGTGAAAGGTTGCAGTGTTACCTGCGCCTATATAGGGTACCTATATGGAATATAACACCCACTCCTCTTCCGACTGGACGACTTATGTAACCTATTACTGTACTACTAGCTGACTAGATAGCGGTACGCACAAAGTTTATAAAAACATCTCTTTAGGTAAAAATGTTTAAAAACTTCTAAAAATTTCTAAAAAACTTTCAAAAATGTAAAAGAAAATTTTCCAAGCCCTAGCTCTAAAAGTGTCCGTAATTATAGTCCGAACCACTATAAGCATTAAAAAGCCATGTATACCCAAAAATGAAAGGAATGTCAATTTTGTTTTTGAGTTCCAAAATTGAGCTTGTTTTAAAAAGGGCGAATTTCTTCCAGCTCACGATGAGCCAAATGAGTCAATTGTTTATGTGTCCTGGCTGGTAGACGCAAAATTTCTGTTGCTTGCTTCCGCAGTAGACAGCCCCTGTAACACCTCGCAGAGTATGTCAATTGAGCACAGATGATGTTCCACGCTGTCCGCAGCCGGTGCTGGGGCAGCCTGTGTGCCGGCCAAAGCCTGGGTGTCAGTGGAGGAGCCAGTGTTCATACCAACAGGTGCAGTTACTACCTGCGGTGGCTCAAGGAATGCCGCCATCAACATTGGAATACGCTGAGGACACTGCAGAACATGGGCCGTTATCGGGTCCAGTAACGCAATCACGTCCAGTTGCGCACATGATGGGAGTGTCAAACACAGGTCTAACACGCATTCTTCTCCACAAAACAGGCATCGGAGGACAGATAAGATGCAGTCCATCCAGACTGGTCGAAATGACAAAAACCAAGATGCACTTAGTTCTCTTAGGCGAGATGTGCCCAGATTTTGTACCATATGGTCACGGTATTTACGCTCCAAGAGTGCTTTTTCCATCTCCTTGGTGACTGGGATGTCCATTGCGTAGCAAATATAAAATAATCAGGATACCTACTGCTAGGAACAGGATGAGCGGAAGTCCTCCAAAGATGCTTTCAAATACGGAGTGTATGAAGTTTGGGATAACTCCAAGTACCGTCTGAAAGGTGCTCAGAAGTCCAGAACGTTTGGTCTTAAATAGGTGGACTATGCCTGTCATATCATGACATGTTAAAGATATGATTTACCATTTCTGCGAAATGGAAAGGGCAGATTGTATGAATGAGTGCCTGTATCTCTGCCGAGGACCTTGCGATCTGGAGATCAAAAGTCTCTCGAGCGGAGGTTAAGGGCACAGACTTCTGTAGAAGCATGGCTTTCATTCTGCTTAGAGTATCAAACCGTATTAAAGAAACATTCAGTGAAGGCCATAATGGCGCCTCCCTGACTGTATGTGTCGGTGAAAACAATACTTGCATACAACAAGTAACCCTGGAGCTCACGGTTACCAGATATGCGATGCCCGGGAGCATGCCACAGCAGCCTTGGCTGTTCAGCATCAAGTAACTCCCATTTGAAAGTAGCCTGAATGTTGAAGTAATCACTGCAGATGGGGCACCCCTCAAATGACAGGACAGGTTTGCCACAGAACCATTACAAGCCCCGTGCAGCATTATATCCTGGCATATGAGTGATCCACTTAAAGCGTTCTCACAGTTTGTACCACTTAGAAACATTTCTCGATCCCCACTCCGGCATCGAAATCTGTATGGTAATACCCATGATTCCTTAATGTATTCCTTACCCATTTCGTCATATCTGCCTACTTGTTTTTGTTCAAGGCAATACTGAAACTGAAAAGTAGTGACCGGTAGAGTTATGTGGCCATGGATTAGCCATTCTGTGGACGGTGATTCTGCCGCTGTAAATGCTAATCTATCCAGTTTTTCGATACGCAGCATTGTATATTTTGCTCCCCTTTGTTCCATTTCTATCTGTTTATCTGTTAGATTGTATTCAGAAAAGAGAGACGTACTGTTGATATAACGCCAAGGCACGTAGCCTGCACGCAAAGATTGCAGCGTCCAGCTTAATAACATAATAGAACGTAACTGTGATTGCCCGTGTTGTAATATGGCCAAATCTTGTTCTAGTATGTCTATCGCAGAAGATACAAAGTTGCCTAAGGAATAGATCCTGGAGGTCAATGTAGTTAACCCATTGTCTACCACTGCTAGAGATTTTTCTAGATTTATATGGTCTATCTCTCGTAGCCTCTCTGCAGCCTCTTGTTGTGATATTTTCCATATTTCACTGTAGACAGCGTAATAGAAACATTTCTGACGTGGCTTCCTGGGACCCATTAAAAAATCCCTAAGATCCACATCCTGTGACAGTAAAGATAAGTGTTGTTTCACCTGTGTGAGTGTTGAGGTTTTTAGCCAATCAAGGCACAACTTCCCAACACTGTAGGTTGTCACTACCCCTGGATGTTGTCTTTGTACATAACGTGGATCTGGCCTATGGATACTAAACCCTTCAGTTTTACCCATGAATCTTGCCTGATAACTATTAGTGTCTGTGGGCCAAATCAACCATTTTCTCCAATCGGGGTCTGATCTGTTGTATTGTATGATGTCATCTACTGTAATTTCTTCCTGTGATGTTATGTTGCCCTCAGTGTGTGATGGAGTCGGCAACTGAGGTGTGTTCAAGTCTTTGTTCTTGGCTAGACCAATGCAAGACGTCTGTTGTACTGTCTCGTTCAAAAACATGATTTGTTGAGGGATGAGGCACGCTCTAAATAAAGCTTCTATTCCCTGTACCTGCCATTCCCTAGTACCCCAGACTGATTTCAGGTCTATGGTGTCTTTCCAGAAGTCGAAACCTTATTCGGACAACTGGGCAATAAAGGAAGCAGAGTAAATCTGTTTGGTGTTTGTCAACATATTTTTCTGTGCTGATGTTGGTGCAACCTTATAATAATATGAGGCTGGGTCAGACATATTTAACCCTGAAAAGTATGGAAACTTCTGTGCAAATGTTTTTGAACTACCTTTCGGTGGTGTGAGACAATGTTCCCACTGGTGGTAAGTGAACACATTTCTAGGATTTGCAGATTTATGCAGAAAATTATGACCATAGTGTTGATAACAATACATAGTCTCAAAATCCGATGTGCCTTCCAATGTTTCACCATTAGAAAACGCAGCAGATTTTTCCAAATCAGATAACATGTTATTAACAGTTTCAAAATCCCAATCATCGGAAAATGTACTTGAGGTAATGATATCACTCAACAATATTTTAAATAAATGTGGAATTCTTAAAATTTCGGTCAGACCAAATGTATCGAAATCAACCTTGTCCCAAACTATACCATCAGGTATAGGAACTGCTGTAATGTTCACTGATGACAAGTCTCTTTGTTCTCAATGAGATGATAGGTGTGGTTTTAAAAGTAAGTTCACCTTTTGGGCTGCAGAGCTTTGTCGAATGTATTGTCCATTAATAAGCATGTTAAAAACTACCACTAAGCCTAACCAGAAAAGAAAGAAAAGTACCCTGGTAATTATCCATAGTTCTACCCACGGTGATACCAGGTAAGTTCTTCTAAGAAAGTTCAGAAAGTCTTTTACTTGCTGCTTGCATGATTTTTGAGCTGGCGTCGTTTCCGGTTCGCTTGGATCCAAAGAAAACGTATCAAAGTTTATGAAGTAGCCAGAAGCAGTTCGATCAATTGTTGGTATTGCATCAGGATTTGTAGAAATTGTGGTTTGCTCTCGTCGAGGCATGTTGACGTAGACATCTGTATTTGGTCTAATAGTGAGTTGTCTCTCTCATTTTGAGTTTGATTTTGAATTTGAACTTCAGGTTCAAGAGGAACGAGTTCCATGGCATTGTTGCATAGTCCTTCATTCCGTGCAGGGGACTCTTCGAACGTGATGAGTCTTTCTGTTTGAACTTCTTTTTTGTCCGCTATTTTCTCTCTGACCAGATCCCCAACTTTTGGGATCCAGACAGGTCTTGCCGTGACTGATTTCACTTCCCCAGTGGCGGTCTGCTTCAGATGGACATTACTTTGTTGTGTCCTGGATTCATTTAGATCCTGTAAAATAGCCAAACGATCATGGATGTCAAAAGGCTTTTCATCCGCCACTGTGCCTTCACAATCAAGATCAGGTACCTACATTCTTGTCCCAAATAGGACCTCATATGGAGTGACCCCCCCCTAGAGAACTTCTTGGCATGTTGTTCAAAGCTCGCTGGACTCCATACAGATGTTTTACCCAACTTTCACCTGTGCCTAATACTCTAGCTGTTAAAGATTGCTTTAAGTCCTGGTTTTTTCTCTCCACAACCGAATTTCCCTCAGGATGGTACGGAGATGAGTACCCCAATGCTACACCCAATTCTCGCATGGCCTCCTTGTAAGCCCGAGAGCTAAACGCAGGGCCCTGGTCAGAATGTAATGTGCCAATTGCGTATGTCCCTATAAAGACTCGCATATCTTTGATAACAGTTCGAGCGTCAGCCGAGCGTTGGGGCCACACCCATAGGAATCTTGAGCAGGAATCCACTGCAACCATGATATACCTGTAAGCCCCGTCTCTTTGTAAGTGGCCGCAGTAGTCCAAGTAAACACACGCTAGTGGTTTGTCAGAGATTAATAATGGTGTCTGTGCTGGACGTGTTACGGTGGAACCTTTCATCTGCTGACAGATGTCGCATTTCAAGACTGAGGGGGATATTCACAAGAACGTGCGCTAAACATCTCCAAAAAACGTTAACGCAACTTTACACATTGCAGTCTATCGCGGGAAAATAACCCCGTGTTAACGTGGAATTCACAACACGGCGGTACCATGCGATAGTTTGCTGAAAACGCGGCCAATGTCCGCGATACAACCACCGCGACGGAGATAAAAACACAAACCCCAAAACCAAAAAACGTGCGATGAGCCCATTCGCGATGAGGAAAGCAGCGATATGCAGCGCCAGGCCTGCGACACACACACGGCAGGCGGGAATAAGCACAACAAAAGCAGGAAAAAGGAAGACAAACCAAACAGAAAACAACAGCGAAGCACAATAGAGGCAGCCGGAGCTAGTACACAACCCCACAAGCCCCATTGGCAACAAAACATTCTACATGGCAGTCCATCGTGGACAAGGTGAATGCAGCTGGAGAGCAGAGGAGGACAATGGAAGAAAACCAGAACAGCTGGATTGATGCGAAATGCACAAACAAGCAGAAACACTCCAACAACCAGAAGGCAGCAATGCACACCGGAGGTGGGAGTCCAGCGCCACACCAGTAGCTGGACGACATGGAGGAAATGGTGTCCACCACATCAGTCTGGAGATGGTGGCAGGAGTCGGGTACCGGAAACTGCTCAAAATCAACAGACACATCAGCAAGAGGGAGAGGAACGACCAGGGACTGGGGGGACGGGGGAGATGGGCACAATGGCACACATGCACAATTAAAGCGATACCAAAGGGGATGATGGACGGAGCGCTAGAGCAAATCAAACACTCACCCCCAGTCAACTGATCTGGGTTTAATCCATCATCATTCTTTAGCTCACTCCACCACCCCAGTTCAGACATGGCCATATGCAAATCAGTCTGACCCTGTGCCTCATGGGAACAGTCCAGCCCGAACTGCCAAGCCATGTCTTCCCTGGACCGGAAACAAGCATCCTGGGACCGGTTTCGGGTTCATAACCCTCATCAGCCAGGCGATCTTGAATCCAGTGGCAAAGTGAGCAAGGGACCCACGTCTGGGCATACCCTGCCAACTTAGGGCGAACAAAGCGATACCAAAGGGGATGATGGACGGAGCGCTAGAGCAAATCAAACACTCAACCCCAGTCAACTGATCTGGGTTTAATCCATCATCATTCTTTAGCTCACTCCACCATCCCAGTTCAGACATGGCCATATGCAAATCAGTCTGACCCTGTGCCTCATGGGAACAGTCCAGCCCGAACTGCCAAGCCATGTCTTCCCTGGACCAGAAACAAGCATCCTGGGACCGGTTTCGGGTTCATAACCCTCATCAGCCAGGCGATCTTGAATCCAGTGGCAAAGTGAGCAAGGGACCCACGTCTGGGCATACCCTGCCAACTTAGGGCGAACAAAGCGATACCAAAGGGGATGATGGACGGAGCGCTAGAGCAAATCAAACACTCCCCCAGTCAACTGATCTGGGTTTAATCCATCATCATTCTTTAGCTCACTCCACCACCCCAGTTCAGACATGGCCATATGCAAATCAGTCTGACCCTGTGCCTCATGGGAACAGTCCAGCCCGAACTGCCAAGCCATGTCTTCCCTGGACCGGAAACAAGCATCCTGGGAGCATCCGTCCATCATCCCCTTTGGTATCGCTTTGTTCGACACTGCACCTGGCATTGGGTAGGTTCTCATTCATTAGTCATTTGCCGCTCTCGCACATGCCTGCTCCAAGCCTCTCCTCACATTCTGCTATTGTGTGGCTGTGGTACCATGCCGTGGCTGGGTTGTATGCATGGCAAGCCCAGGTTCCCAATGGAGTCGTGTTGTCGTTGGCATGTTGTGTGGCATGTTGCATGTAGTTCTGCTGCGTGGCCATTGTCAGTGTCGTGAGTTGCATGACTGTGGGGAGGAGGTGTGTGGTGTGTTCATTTGGTACTTACCAACGAGCACTGCATTTCCATAGGTGCCATCCTGGGAGCGCTGGTTGATGATGGACTGTCGGGAGATGTAGGAATCATGCACTCTGCCTGGGGAGTTGGCCACAGGATTGTTGAGGAGTCCCGGGTGGTCCACTATTGCCTGCACATTCATGGGATGCGTGTGCTTTCTGTTGCGGTAGTTGTGTGCAGTGTCGGCAGGGGGCACGAGGGGTACATGTGTGCAGTTGATTGCCCCCGACACGTGAGGGAATCCAGCTATGGCGAAGGAGCCTTGCTTGGTCTCCATCTGTTCCTGCGCAGTGTGGGTGAAGTAGAGGTGCTGGGATACCAGGCTGATGATGGCATCCAGGACAGGTGTGATGAACTTGGATGGGGCTGGCTGTGTGACTCCTCCGACTCTGGCAGTTGTGGGTTGGAAGGTACCAGAGGCCAACATGTGCAGCACAGCCGGCAGCTTTGTCTGCGGAGGGATGTTGGTTGTCCGCTGTGTTGGTACCATCAGGAGGTGGGTGATGTGGGTCAGGATGCGGGGGATGGTTGTCCTTTTGGGCCTGTAGTGGGCAATGTCCTCCTCTGGCGTTGGGTCTGTGCGGCTGGTGCGTTTAAGGTGGGTCCGCTGTCTTTGTGGTGGTCCGGGGGGGCGGGACAGGTCCTGGGGTGGTGGCGGGCCTGGGGGTGGTGGCGGTGGGTGTTGTAGCCCTCATGTGTCTCCGAGCTGCATGATCATTGTCTCCATGGCATCTGTGGGTCTTCAGATGTGGCTCTTGGCTGGGCTACCTTTCATGCTGCAGGTAGTCGTCCTGCTTAACACCAGCAACAGGCAGGTGTTAATTTCCTGCTGCTACCGCAGCTTATCGCCTGTTTTTGGTTCGCATCGCAGATCTGGCAGTTCGTTGTGAAAGTGGTGTAGTGGTGTTTTCGTGAGTTTTTGCACGGGAACGCCTACTCTGCATCTCATTAGGGTTAGTTGGTGGTGTCACCCGTGGAGATAAATTTTGCAGCAGTTATCACGGGAATACTGGGGATGTCTGCAGTTTGCACCCGCTTGTGAATGGGGCGTTAAATCTATCTCCACTTTTGATGCGTTAAGGTGGTGATAACTCAGCGATAAGTCCTTGTGTATATACCCCATAGTCTTTAGTCTGCTTTGTTAACCCAGGCTACCAATAGCGTTGTTTCAATAAAGAAACAGTCGCCGTAACTCCTGCATGTGCAGAACCTATCCCTTCGTGTGCTGCTAGAATCAAACCTAACCTACGATCCATGTTTGGAATTACTCTATCCCCCACTCCAGGAATCTGAGCAAATGGAATGTTATTGGCATCTAACTTGTAGGAGTACTTGAGTGGAAACTTCTTTGGTAGTGCTTTGCTGTTTTTGCGTGAAGCAATGACAGCTACCATATTCTCACTGTCTATTCTCATTTTAGAACGAGTGGTTGCAGCTACGGAAACTGTGCGTACAGCCCCCTTTGCGGCTTCATCAGACAATGAATTCCCTTCAACGTGAATGCCATCACGCTGATGACTCAGTGTATGTATCACGTGAGCCCTTGGTAGTTCGGTTTTCAACTCCACTACCTTCTCCCATAGCATTTTATGCTTAATTGTGCCACCTTTTGCGTCTTTGAACCCATTTTGAACCCAGTGCTGCAAATATTTGTGATAAGACTGTACACAGTAAAAGGAATTGCACACAATTAGTGTGGGGAATTCTCGATACGTATTTACCAGTGCCAGTATCAGCGCTTTTAACTTTAGCTGTGCCATGCAGTCTCCTAGAGATTGCGTTTTTGTGCAACTTGGGTGGAACTTTCCATCCCGCATACGACCTTTAACGATTGCACATGCTGCGCTATATTGTTGCTTACTTCCTATGGCCGGTTGAACTTATCCGTCAGTGTAAATTATATATTCATACTGATCTAGAGGCATTATTTTGTTTGGTAGAGGATATTCTTGTTCATATTGCAGAAATGCTTGTCTTTAAATTTGGGTCGTACCTGTATTCTACATCTGTTGCAGTAAGAGAATTAGCCCATTGTATCCATCTCGGATGTAAGGCTTTAGCATTAGGAACGCTAGCCTTTGTCACAGCTTCTAAAGCTGGAACTGGAGTCACTACTATTATTCGTTTCCCCTGAGTCAGTGCTCTTTCTCTCACTACAGCAGTCTGTACTGCTGTCAGAATGTTTTCTGTAGATGTGAAGCGCATCTCAGCATTTATGTACAAATGTGATTTGTATGCAATTGGTACTGTTTCACCTTCATTATATGTCAGATAGGTGTACCCAGATTGACCCGCAACTATACGGATCACCAGGTTGCGTACGTTTACGCGTGTCTGTAAGTATTTGGAAGCTATCATGTCAGCTTGTAAGGAACAAAGTCTATCTGTATGTTCCTGTGTCCATTGTTTTACTGAAAAATCAGGTTTTATTAAATCGTAGAAAGGTTTCACTGTTTCTGCGTAATCTAAAATGTATGTTCTACCAAAATTTAGGAAACCCAGAATTGACTGTAAGTTTTTCAGTGATTTTGGAGGTTGGAGCCGCGTGCATTTTTCTAAAAAATTGGCTGCCAGGCTTTTTCCTTTACTTGAAAGCTCATATCCTAAAAACAGGACACTGAGGTGGGAAATTTTTGATTTTTTAAAGTTGCATTTGTAGCCCTCAGATGCAAATCCCAAAATAATGGTATTCTCTCTGTTCAAGTGTTCCTCTAGGTTATCGTCATAGGACAATGCCTCTTCATCTAATTTTTGAAGTAACTCTGGCCGAAAACAACCCCGGGCTGTTCATATACCCCTGGGGGAGTTGACAAAATTGACGCTGGGTCCCTAGCGCTGAGAAGGCTGTCAAATACCTGCTTTCAGGCACTATATTTTGGCAGGAAAAACCATTTGAAATATCAAGTGTTGTTTTATATTTTTTCCGCACAATGTTATTCATTAATGCGGCACTGTGTGCATTTTGGACTGCAAATGTCTTAGTGCAAGTGTTTAAATGTCTATAATCTAAAACTAGACGATATGTGTTGCCAGGTTTCATGACAGGAAACAAAGGATTGTTCATTGGTGAGGTGCAATTTTCGATCCCCCCTTGGTATTCAAGTTGATCTAAGATCTCCCTGACCAGTTTTTTAGCTTCTTGCTTTATTGGATACTGCCTCTGTGCAGTTGGAGTATTTTTTATAGGAATGTGGTGGGTTGAATCCTCATCCCATCCAACATGGTTTTTATATAATGCCAGAGCCTGGGCTACCGCCCACTCCTGTGCATATGTGTGTTGTAAGTATCTGGGAATATGGTCTGAGAATGCCAGAAGAATTACCGTTTCTCCTTTAGGGCAATCCATGACGAATGCTGGCGGCCAATCCTGTTCAGCTAATAAAATATCATAGCCAAACGCCAGGTTCTCCCAAAAGAGACCTCTTACTGTTCTACATTTGTCCCCCTCCATCTGGAGAGTTATTTCATATACTTTATGTGGGACACTCACCCTAGTATCGGGTGTTTCTACCGTGATATAATCATTCAAGTCCGTTGTCACCAGAAATTACTTCAGGTTCTGGCGAGCTATTGTTACTTCTGCCGCACTGTCTAGCATCGTCAGAGCCCATTCCCCGTTCAGTAGTCAAGTCCTCAGAATTCTGGGCATGTCTGATCTTTAAACCTGCAACCTTCTTCTTTTTGAACTGTGGCTTTTGCTTTTTTCTTCTTTTTTAGAAGTGTTCTCTTGAGCGTGCTGCTTGTCTCTGGACTTTGTACGCTCTTCTTGTCTTTCTGACCGTCCTTCCCTCTCTGAGTTTTTCGATGAACCCTGAAAGGAACGAGAAGAACGTGTATCAGTATCCTGATACCTGTCAGGTTTCCTAATATTTTCCCTATTCCTAAGGTTGTACCTCTTTTCGGAGGGCTCCTGTGGAGGAGATCTACCTCTGGATTGAGATCTGTTTCCTTTAAAGTTTTGTTGTTTTTTATTGTCCCACTTCTTCTTAGTTGAAGTAGGTGTCTGCTTAGAAGTGTCCTTTTCAGGACTGCCCATCAGTTGTGGTTTTATAGCTTTTCCACCCAAACTGTCTCTGCCTAATTCTGCATACGCAGTTTCAATTATCTTTGGTAGCTCGTGTTCCTGTTCTAAAGGACTAAAGTCCCTTAGGCGTTGGCGGATAGCCACTGAAGCTGCTTCCCCCTTAATGTTAGCTAGTATTATGGCTGATACCTGGGCATAGTTACCTAGTAACTTCATCCCTAAGTTTAGGGCAGGTTCTGCTCCGTACTCATTTAGTATTTGTCTCAATACGTCTGGTACTACTGCTAATGACGGGATACCATGTGTTCTGGTATAAATGGCAGCAAAGACTGTACCCCAAGTGGTGCAATCCTCTACTTGTGGTGTTATCCCCATGGGCAAGCAGATTGTTAGCATTTTGTGTTTTTCATATGGGGTAGTATTCGGGAATACTGCCTCTAGCTGAGTTATTTTCTGAGCTACCCAGAATGGTATTTGTTCACGTTTTGTGGGCATTTTACCCATTACTGCGTGCAATGTTTGTGGTGTAATCTTAGTTGCTGTAACATGAATTTGAGTTCCATTTATTGCACCTATTGCTGGTTGGACTGTCAGTGTCCTCATGACGAATTGTGTCAAGTTCCTATAGATTTTAATTTTAATCTTTATGTCGTATGAGTAAGTCTCCTGGTGGCATTGTGTCAATATCAGGATGTGGTGTGTAGGCTGGTAATATCGGCCATGTTGCCCCTTCTTATCCGAGCGGGCCGAGTCTTACTCTTCTTCTTGTATGGGGTAGGGCGCCTTTAAACCAGTATAAGTGTTCCTGGTACGTGAGCCTAACCTCTATGTCCTCAAACGGACAGTATTCCGCTGGTGCATCTCCTTCTGTGTGGGAGTGAAATGTTTTTGTTCTTGCATTTGCTGCTGGGAATGCAACCCATGAATAAAATACCTCTGTTTTGTTTGATTCGTGTGCCTCAATCACGAAAACTACCATGCCACCCCTGGATGATAAACCATTCTCTAGCAGTCTCAGGGTGACTGTATTTCTAAAATTTGGTGCAATTTGTAATGTGTCTGCATCTTCCTCATCTGTGAGGGGCAGTTCTTGTTTCAGTGGATCTAAGAGCTGGTTAGTCATTGTTTTTAGTACACTAAATAACTTTTCAAGGGAACCAAGATAAGGTGTTTATGCACAATTTTAGGAACACTGTGTCCTTCAAGCTTGATTAACCAACAGCCAATAAATAGGATTTTTTAGCCTACTCAGCTGTGGCGGAGTTTGTGCCCACCCACTCCAGACGTCTCTGGTGTTTTGTGAGTAGGGGTCTCTGAGAATAGCACGACTGAACTACTCAGATTCTACTGTTAAATTAATACCCAACCAACCAATGTCGTGTAGTTCCTATATTACCTATACAGGATCTGCGCGTTTGGATAACATAAACTGTGGGATTGGTGGCGGACTGACTCCGTGCACCCCCACCGGATAAGTTAGCCTGTCTGTATCAGCTAGCTCACAGTGCCACTAGAGTCTCCTCTTATCGGGGAGAGAATAGTTCTTGACAACCTCAGAACATGACAACCCTGATCCCTCAGAATCATGGAAACAATAAACTACCTTTCGCTCAGTCACTCGTGCTCACTTAGTTTGTCTCAGAGAGATACACAGAATAAACAGTCTGGGCGTTTCAATAAGTATTTATTGAACAGTTGTTATTCTAGTGTAGAATAGATGAGCTGCAACAACCATTAGACAGTAGCAGAGATATATGATTAGCAATACTATGAAAGTAAAGGGATGGTATAGTTCTACCATCTTGCAGAAATAATGAATATATACAAGTACATAAAACACATGATAAAAAGTGCGTACTCCTAAGATGTCTCCCTAACTAGATATACCTAAATGTAGCTAGCATCGGTGTAGGTGTTATGCCAAGAATCCCTCTAGGATCTAGTCAACCCCATTACCTGAGAGTTAGAGAATGTGGGACCCCGTCCTGGTCTCGAGTTGGACACCCCGTGAGGGATGTTAGACAAGTGCTTAATTTGTAACAAAATAAGTGCCAGGGCTCTCGTCAAGAGGCCACTGTACCTTCCACCACACTTTGCCCATGCTATGCAGCCAATGATAGTAACAACACAACTACTAACCATCACACTCCTACAAGTGTGACAATTTGGACTATTTCAGACCCCCAAAGCTTTAAGAATGGCTTGGACGGCAGGAAATAGTCATTTTTAATTAATATAGCATTCATAATTAACTGTTGTTGTGGTCATCTCGAAATCAGCTAGATAGCGCCACCTTGTGGCAGGCTGTCACAAGCACCGGTGCTGACAATTAAGTGCTGGTGCTGAGCACCGGAAACCACCGGCTCAAATTAAGCACTGGTTAGACTACTGCTAGCTGGAGCGTCTGCATGTAGGAACCTCAGCGTCTATGGTCAGTGTGTCAGCTGGGAAGTCACGGTCTCCTCTCCCTTCCTAAGCAATATGTGCTGTATAAATACCCATAGGTCTCCCCAGGGGTCGTACCTTCCTGTGTTACTGTGTCGGCCTAAAGGATGACACTGGGCCTAAACTTTACACAGAGATATTATACAGAAGATGGTAATCCTACTGTTAGTCCTGCTGTGCTTCCAAGAAGCCTCATGCATAATGTATGAGAATCGAACCAGGGAAAAACCAGCATTCTGAATGCAGTGTCATATCTAGGTAAAAGGTCAGTGCCTAAGAACCGTTATGTATGT
The DNA here is from genome assembly GCA_963921515.1 of Calotriton arnoldi. Taxonomy (NCBI): domain Eukaryota; kingdom Metazoa; phylum Chordata; class Amphibia; order Caudata; family Salamandridae; genus Calotriton; species Calotriton arnoldi. The sequence goes on from CAWUFW010000579.1 coordinate 1,714,262, forward strand.
AATGTAGGGAAGAATATAGGTGAAAGGTTGCAGTGTTACCTGCGCCTATATAGGGTACCTGTATGGAATATAACATACCATAAGCATCCAAACAGTAAGTGAGCAAACATAACCACAGCAAGTAAAGATGCATGGATCCTGTGGGCCTGCATACATTGCCCCTACATGCACATTGACATGCGTCCTTGTCCTTTTAACATTATTCTGTGTGCAAGTTCAGTTGTGATGGTACACTTAGTGGAATTTGATTACAGGTAATTGACACATTCCCACAAACACCACGATGTTACAACTATAATGAATCACACACAAACCTTACAGGGCTACAACCATGTACGTATTACACTTACTGGCATCGTTGGGATCCCAGAAGATACCCACTTTTGCACTGGTGTATAGTGCAGGTCCACTTACAAGACAATAATTGAATCATTACATTGTATATAGTGCAAATAAACACTGTCTAAATATTATAAACAGTACTATGTCATCCCAGTAATTTGACATATTCAACACGTTGGACACACATATGTATACACTGTCTTTATATGTAAGATGCAGCTAGACGCCTTACATTGCAGATGTGGCTGGATGTTGATGGTCACAGATATCTCACATCACATGCCTGAAGCATGGTTCAGGCATGTGATTTTTTGTGTACTGCTGGCCAGCATCACCTAAGGCCCCCTTGCACCATGACTAGGCCCAAATATTCTGCTGTGCTACGGGAGTTCTGCAAGCAGCAAGGTGCGTTAGGTCGTGCTATTCATGCTGATTTTTAGCGCCAGGTGCTTGTCCAGTGCTGGGAGATCAGTGCGAATAGCACCATGAGCAGTGCAAGACAGTGCTACTTCTTTCTGCCGCTCGAGTAGATGTTCTACTTGAGCAGCAGCTTCCTCAACAAGAATGGAAGGTTTTCTCAATGCGAGCGGTAGCAGCCATCTGCGACCACCCGTGTTGAGACATTTCGCCAGGAGGTGGTCTGGAGTAAGATTTTCCACGCTCGCACTCGCCAACTTAAAACACTCAGCTCCACTATGAGGAGCGGTATTTTTTGGAGCTTCGCGAGTGGGAAAAACTCTGCATACTCTGCGAGCGGAGCGGAACTTCACACCCAGGCCTAAACATGACACAAGGGGGAAATCACTGGCTCCAGGCAGGCCAAAGTAGTGCTGGGATGGAAAAGGATAGGTATACAGTGTATGTAACACATTGTAAGGACCATATCAGACTATTCATGTCACTGGTGCACAGAGTTCAGATTAGCGGCAAAGCATGCTACCTTGCACCATGGTGAAAGGGTGCCTGGTTTGGAAGACAGTTTAGATTTTCTGTTCTGAAAGGGCCGCCCACCTTCCTGAACAAATACAATTGCCAAGGGCATGTTAATCTGTCTACATATGCTGAACAATGCAGCACACATAAGAAGGATAACATTATAGGAAATGGAACATTACATTCTTCCTTACACTTCACCTGTGCAGGGTTAAAAAACAATGTGGATCATGTCCTGCAAAAGGACATATGTGAAATTAGGTCATGTATCTAAATCCATGCATATAACATTTTAAAAATAAACCCAAAACACATTGAACAGTCCCCTGGGGCAGGGTATAGCAATTGCACAGACTTATACAATACACAAAAACAAAATATTTGCACAAGGAAAGGACAGAGCAGACCCCGACAAGACCAAAATTCACACCAATTCACTAGCCACTCTCCAAAATACACCCAGCACAAACTAAGACTGTAAGAGAAAGTGAAAGTAGCTTTCACACTTCCTAGTATACAGCCTACCACACCCATTACATCATTTCCTGGGTGTATCCCACCTGTTTCCGACATTTGCGTAATTTTTTTAGGATGCATCACTACTTAAATGCCCAATGTGTGGTGCCTGCACTGCGCAGTGGCACTTCTGCTGTCAATTGACACATTGACTTATTTGCGTGGCTTCTGACCGATGCAGGTGTTGCATCGCACCGTGTGACAGGGATGATAGGCTGGTTGTGACCCATGCAACTGACCTAATGTGTTGGATCAACTGTAGAGGGCTTTGTGATGCTGGATCACACACCTTGGGCACAAGTCCATGGTGCCAAGACTGGAGTGGCCCCACTTGGCAGGTCTGTGGGACAGAGGTCAGTGTCCAGGGGGTGAATCTGGGTGGTTGGAAGCAGCCGTGGCCCGTGCAGGTAAGAGCGGTGGGGGGGATTTCGACAGACGATGAAAAATTATTTATTTATTAATTTTCCCTCTTGGTCGTCTGTCGAATCCCACCCAACCCGGCCTCACTGTCCCACTGCTCTTAGCTGCATGGGCAGCTCCTGGTTGGAAGTCTTTCACGTGTCTGTAACTTCATGACGAGTGGTGCAGCAGATTGCATATGGAGTCAGTCTGGGTCCAAGTAATGCATGTGCAGTCCTTATCACCCAACCACAATAAACAGTAGGCAGCATGGCAGCACAGCAAGGCAGACATTATGAGCTGCATGATCACACATCTGTTGTCACATCCATTAACAGGATGCACACCTGAATGTCCCCCACAGTCATATGTGCATGTAAAGATGGCTCCTGCTGCCTATGGGCCACGCCATTGTATTCTCTATTCTGGCTAGGCTCTCCATTAAAGCAATGTGTAAGGAATCCTTCATTGTGATGTGTCACAGATGCAGCACACGGTTAGGGAAGCACAAAGACAGGCTGGCTCCCCCATACTACGGCGTATGTCCCACCCAAAATTGCACATTTTCTGGACTTTTAAACTCCATCAGATGAAATTCCAATATTTAACATGTATTTGTCAGTCAACTATGTCTTATGCACAAAGCTAGGCAAGGTCCTCCAGGTAATGCAGTGGCCCAGGCACTTCAGCACTCCGGGGTATATGTGTGACCTGTGTTGTGATGTGCTTGCACAATGAAACATGGTACATATGCATGGCAAAACTATTATATTTTTCTGCCACTCAAGTGCCTCTTGCGTAGCCCTGTGAGGGGTCATTCATCTTGAGTGACGCAATGCATAACAAAACACTGCATTGTCTTACTCAGCACCAGAGAGAGGTTCCATTACCATTGCATGGGTGTACCCATGCAACTCCCATTGCTTCAGATGCATTCCCAAACTTAGAAAACAAGGGAATGCTGGGAATGCACCAGAAAGTACAACCTTTCCAGGAATAGGGTATCAAGGAGTTGTACATTTGATTCCCCTTGTTACTTCAACTTTCAATGTTTGCTGCATTCAGCAGCACATGTACTTGGCAGAACATGCCTCACAGCATAGTTGCTCAGCAGGGAGGGACACCTTCATGCAGAAATACATTCCTGCATGCAAAACAAGCACCCTTGCACGATGGTGCATGGGTGCCTGAGTTGGGCCTAGCCAGCCAAAACAACACCGGGGCAGGGGAAAAGGCAGGTATGCATTGTATTCTATTAGATGCAGCACATCCCTGCTCTTTTGCTTTCACACATAGCAGTGCAGTAGGGTGACTTTCTGCGCTGCACTGTGTAGCCATACTCATATGATACCTCTCTGTTTACAGTCACCGGACATTTAGGGAGCAATACTGTGATCCACATGTATTTGGCTACCACCAGCATTATGACATGCAGCACACACACTCAGTCACCACACACAGTTTGGTTCTACTTGCGCGTGTGAGGGTGTACACACACTACTAGCATTCACCCATTAACCAGATGCACAATGTACCACTTTTGAACCTATGCGTTGTATATTTCTTGCATAGGAACATGCATTCTGCACATGGTTTTATCATGTACACTTTTAATAAACAACATGATGTTGGGCAAGGGTGAGTGTAACACACATCAACATACCTTTAAAAGAGGCAAATAAGCCAGTATGCCTCAGTGCAGTGAACCAGGGTCACATGGTCCTATTCACTGCTACTGTTCACTGCACAGCATGCTGCCAGCCCCACTCTAACTCTGTCTTACTCCTGGCAAAGACAGTAGCAGTACATCTACTATGAGGGCAGGTCTTTTTGTGGGTCTCCTGGTGCAAGAATACTGTAATGCACAACACAAGCCTATGTAATGGCACACATTCATATTCCATGTTCCCCTTTGGGATGATTCAAGATTTTTGAGCCCCACAACTAAGCAGTTCAGTTATACAGTCAGGGAAGGGGTACACTACTCTTGCCATACTTATTTATTTATTTTTTATTTAGAAAGTTTTGTATAGCGCGAACGTGAGCCTCGAGGGTATCAGAGCGCTTTACATGGAGAGAACACGATTAGCACTTGGTCTGGCCAACAGGCAAACATACGCGTGAGAGCCGAACATATCATCAATTAAAAATAGGCTAACAGTGGTTGAGCTGGAATAAAGCCAGTACTAGGAAGGACAGTCTACATAAGAGTTTGATATCTGTATCTTTTCAATGTCATCGATATATTGACTTAGGGTAAGAACTTAGTCAGTAGATAAGATTTGGCTTCTCTTTTGAAGGCGGAGGTGGAGGAAATTAGGCGAAGGTTCAGTGGTAAAGAGTTCCTTATCTTGGGTGCGATAGACGAGAATGCTTGAGCCCCAGTTTTCTTTTTGTGGGTTTGTTGGGATTTCAGCAGCAAGGAGCGGGCACTTAGTGAGGATCTGCTGCCCCCTGATGTTTCTAGCTTTTGGGCCAGGTAACTGGAGGTGTTGAAGTGTAACGCTTTGTGAGTCATGGAAGCAATTTTCAGTTGGATTCTTGCTTCGTATGGTAGCCAGTTTAAGGTTTTTAGGGCTGGTGAGATGTGTGCATTTCTTTTAGTTCCGAGGACAAGTCTTGCTGCTGCATTGAGGGAGGCTCTTAGTGGGGCTAGTTTGTATTTAGGTAGGCCACATAGTGTGGCACTACCATAATCCAGTCTGGGTAATACTAGGGCTTGGACCGCTTGTTTTAGATCTTCATGAGGTAGGTATGGTTTCAGTTTCCGCAGAATGCTCAGTTGGTAGTTTGCTCCTTTGGTGGCTGTACTAATGTGATCCTGCATATTTAGGTGTTTGTCTAATGTAATACCTAAGGATCTGGCAGAGTCTATGATGTGGGGCGAGCATTTGAGGGCTGTAAGATGTTCCAGCCACAGATCAATCTTGGAGTTGTTATTTGGCGGAGAGATGAGAAGAAATTCAGTTTTATCAGCGTTGAGTTTGAGGTAGTTAACCGTGAGCCAGAGGTGTGTATTTTGTAGGATGGAATTGAGGGATATAATGTCATCTGGAGAGGCGATTTTGAGATATAGCTGACTGTCATCCGCATACATATGGTAGTGGATGTTAGAGGATTTTAGGAGGTTTACTAGTGGTTCCAGGAATAGGTTAAAGAGAATGGGGGAGAGAGAGGATCCTTGAGGAACACCAAGAGTTATCGCGTGGGACTTAGAGAGAGATTGATTCATTTTGACTCTTAAGAATCTGTTTTGGAGGAAAGAAGAGAACCATTGTAATACGACCCCTGATAGGCCCATTCTTTGTTCCAGTAGTTTTAGTAGGTTGTCGTGTTTGACGGTGTCAAAGGCATACAGAGGTAATTTCACATCCAGCACCTCCATTGTACCACGTTCAATGAGTTTATCTCTGTAAACATACATTTGTGCTGAACTTTTGACATGGATGCTTCACACTTTTATCGTCTAGGTATTCTTGAGGTGATGTGAGTGTTGCTAAAATATCTCCAATGTCTTACTTCTGTCTGTGGGTTATGCCACACATTGCAAGGTCATCTGTTCATAGTGTTGTGTTACATCGCACTGCTGTGCAAAGCATGGGACATGTGTATTTTTCCAACTGTGGCCAGATGTGGTATGTGTGACAATATGCCCAGGAAATGAGTCACATGTTTGGTGTTTTGGAGATCCCCACACATGAAAGTATGCCTTCATTACAAATGACATTTTTACATCTACCCCTGACACTAGGCCTTTGTCCATGACAGTTGTCACTCATGATCTGTTATGGTATGTGCAACAACATTTGCTCCTGCAAAGTGCTGCCTTCTGCATGCTAATGCATTAGTGAGATACGCTACAATGAAAGGTTTGCCTCAGGTACAGACATTTTGGGTAGATGTGTATTCCAACAATCCCTGAGTACCATATGATACACACTTTGCTAGCTGTGCTGCACAGCACTGCTTATGTGCATGAGGACAGGAATGGACCATTAATATGTCGATATGTGGCAAACCTCCCTTGTCCCTTGCATGCAATGCACTGCATCACACTGGCTTGCTGCTTTGAAGGTAATTTTTAGTTTTAGTTATGACCCCATGTTGATCAATAGCTCACACTATATGACTGTTAAATATTGAGGCCTACATCTAGTTAAGACAATGTGAGTGACTTGATTTTTACATTGCTAAACACATGGAGACAACTTAATTAATGAATTCTGAAATTTATACAATGAGCAGTTAACATAATGTCTGTATATTTTGTCCTCAGATGATATAGATTAGCTAAAGAAATTAGCCACAATCTGGTCCTGTCTCTCCTGACCAGGTATTGTGTGCTGGATATCTCCTTCATTGTCTTCCTCCTCTTCCATTATCTTGGTATGTGTTGGCTCATAGTCCCAGGGGAGATTTGTTTTCACACTGATATTGTGCATTATGGCACAGACAAGGATTATTCTGCAGACCATAGAGGGAGAGTACAACATTCTTCCCCCCTGACCTGTCAGACATCTGAACCTGGACTTTAGGACTCCAGAAGTCCACTCAACCACATTCCTTGTCTTGCTGTGTGCTGTGTTATAGCTTTTTTCGGCCTCCATCTGGGAATGGGTTAATGGGGCATGACCTATGGCTGCCACCCATATCTTTGGTCACCTGTAAGTCCAATAAGACAACAGCCAATGATTATAAACATTGCTAAAGAGACATACCTGTCCACGTGTTTAATCTTTGCTGACAAACTCAGACAAAGGGGCCTATTACGATGGCGGTCGGATGTCCACCGCCGGGCCGGCGGTGGTGCCCGCTGGACCGGCGGTGGACATCTGCCCGCGATCGCAAGCCAGAAATCTGCCGGTCAAATTAGGATGGCGGTGGTGACTGCGGCGGTGGGAAATTCCGACCGCCACTTTTCCGCCGGTTGCTAACCGCACTCCTGCCTGGTGGACAGAGCAGGACCAGGATAATGGTGGCGGTGCAGAGCAGGCTCCGCCGGCAGGATTATAATGCTGGCGGAAGCCAGCCTTTCCTCAGCGGTCAATCCGCCATGGAAAGGCATGCGGAGATTGTCTTCCGGGGGCCCGTTGCGGGCCCCCAATGTGTTGGGGGGGTGTGGGCGCACTGGGGGGGGTACCCATGGTCCCCCCTACATTACCAGTACCAGGTGGCAGGCACTGTACAGTGCCTGCCACGCAGTGCAGGGAAATACAGGACATGCTCCTTTTGACATTGCGGCGGTGCTGCTGGCAGTAGCAACCGCCGCAATGTTAATGCCCGCGATCCGACCGCCGCGGTCGGATTTCGACAGCGAGTCATCCTAATACGACCGGCGGTGATGTCGCGGTACATGCGGGCGGTCTTTTCCCGCAACCATGGTGGTCGGGAGATTTCACGACCGCCCCAAAGTTCTTACAATGTGGATTAATATGTGTTAGACGCTGTTGACCATTGGTTTGCACATGTATCTTCCAGTTCAATATTTAATTGCAAATGTTGACCATGTCCTGCTACTTAGGACACTTCTACATACTGTCTTTCATGTTTAGACAGTTGATTACTTAATAGGTTTTTTGTAGATTTCTTGGCCTCTCTGTTATTTGCATTCACTATCTGTGCAAAGTGACATACTCATGGTCAGTTTATCTGGCATATGTTCACCCTTAGTTAGGTTGTGACAGTGCCAGCACTTTTTACATTCACACATACGTATGTCCTCTTGACACCTTCGATGTTGTTGCTTGCCAACATAACAATAGCACAGCCTTGGATTGCTTCATTAAATTTAGCTTGCCTATTTGGTTAGTACATGTTGTGCATTTCTAACATGTGACACAGATATTTGTATATTCTGTGGTCAACCAACAGATAATGCTTTTTCAAGGGCAAGGTGTCATGGTGAACTAAGATTGACACATATGTATAGCAATGTAGTCTGTCTCTTGTATGGGACAAACTGTTGTAGATAGAAGTACATTTCAATCACAGACCTGGACAAAACACTTTAGGATTTCACATTTCTGTATGTGAGTTTGACTTGTAGGTTAATCAGCCATTAGATGACTTGATTATGACATACTTGATGTGGCAAGAGAATGTTGAGAAAGGGATCCTGAGTACACTACGAGACCTTACCCTGGTTACAATCTATCCTACGTTCGTTACTGGTGTGTGACATGTTGCTCCGCATATTGATTGACTTAGTGAGTGTTACATAGATGGACTCAGATGGAAATAATGTTGGCAACCTACAGCACAATACTTGTCATCTATCACATTGTTTAAGTTTGTCAATGTGGGTTGATAGCTATGTGTATGTTTGGACCAAGACTGTAAGTATGGCTGAGCATTATGTGTAGGTTGTACAGTTGGTATGTCATATGGATCAGGACTTGACATTAACTTATGATTTAGGCCTACACTTAATTTGCATGCCACAAATGGTATTTGCCACTACTGCTTCCAGTATTGCTCCAGATGCTTTAGTCAACATACAAGTTTACTGCCATGTGAGACTCATTTACTTTAGAACACAAGATTTGTTAATGAACCATTATTTATGTGGAACCTTATCTTATACGAAGACTATGTACACATGTGTACATACACTCATCTCACACTTAGCCAATATGCACACTTTGTAGTCATATTGACTTTATTTGTGTACCACGATTTGCATATTGTTTTGTTGATCTCTACAGATTGTGTGGTTCTGACCTTTCACACAGTGTGAGATGACACAATGCTTCTCACAGTTGTTATTTTTCAACTTACAATGCATGGTTAGTGAGGGGATGACACAATAGAACAGCATTGTCTACATCTTGTAGTGAGTCTTTCCTACTATGTGCACATGACACGACCTCCATAGGCATAAACTGAGCTGATTATTATGTCATACATGACAGCTTTTTAGTTAGCTTGACGTATATTTCTGCTTTCCTTACCAATTAGTAGCCCATTCCCATGTGTGCCATTCTGGAACCGCTCATTGATGAAATTGTGGTGGAAGATGTAGGCATCATATGCACTCCCAGGATATTTGGCCAGCACACTGATAAACATTCCCTTGTGATCTACTATGGTCTACACATTGATTGACTATGTGTGCTTCCGTTTTTTTAAGGAGTGCGATGTTGCAGCAGGCGGCACCAATTTCACATGTGTGCAATCAATTGCACAAGGACATGTGGGAATACAGCAATGGTGTAGAATCATTGCTTGGTGGCTAGTTACTGTTGTTGAGTTTTGGGGAAGAGTAGGTACTGTGGTGTGAATTTGATGATGGCATCCAACACAAGGGGAGTAACGCAGAAAATGCTGCTTGTGAAATTCCTGTCAATCTGGCTGTTGATATCTGGAAGGAACCGGATGCCAGCATGTGTAGCACAGCCATTAGTTTTAGATATGGGGGAATGTAAGTGGGCCTTGCAGTTGGTGGCTTGAGACTTAGCCCAATCTTCTGCAGCAATTAAATGATGGACTCCCTCCTGAGTCTGTAGAATTTTTGACCTCAGCCTCCTTGAAGTCAATGAGGGATATGCTCTGCCAGAACATATGCTCCCTCCTCCTCCTCTGCCTTTGTGGTGGTCTCCTAGAGACTCCTAGTTGCAAGATGATGACCTCCATGGTGTAGTTGAGGTTGCCAAAATAAGTTGTGGTGTTGCTCTTTTTGTACCACAGCCACTGTGTCATTTCCTACGCTTTGTTTGCCGATGCGCAGCAATTCTGAAACATTTTAGGCTTTGCGATGTGCTTCGCAATGTTTTTTTTTTTGTAAATAATTTTTATTAATTTTGACATAATGATATCATTAACATCTGCATGATAACATAATCCAACATTGACATTACAATGGCAATGAATTGAATGTCTTAGGCAGGGTGCCCGGAGAATCCAGTTCAATAACAAATAAAGTCCGCCTTGTCATCTGTATCTCCACACTTTTCCGTGACATAGTTCATTTACCAACTGTTACATGAGTCATAATAATAAAAGGAAAAACCCGTCATTAGTATACAGATCAGTTCCAACATTAAATCATCTACAAACAACAAAGTGAAATAATCATGAAAGAAAAAACTAAGAACTAAAGGTCGATCTCTATGTGTAGGCACAGGTCAAAGTGTGTATACCGGTGTAGCATTGCGGCGGGTGTTACGTATGCAGCTGGGTGATCGCAGCAGTCCACCCAGAAGGGGCGGGCCGGGGATGCCAATAGCAGGGGGGAGGGGAAGAGTAGGAGAGGAGGGGAGGGAGGCCAGAGAGATGGAGGAGGAGAGGCGAAAAAAAGGAGGGGGGCAGAGGCCCCGTGCGTCCTAAAGCCAGGCAGGTGTATGTTTATGTATATATATATATATATATATATATATATATATATATATATATATATATATATATATATATATATATATATATATATATATATATATATATATATATATATATATATATATATGCGAGTCCCACGAGGTGAAGAGGGGCAAAGCCCTGTGTTTATTTCCGGGATTAAGTGGGAGGGCGCACCACAGCCAGCCTGGTCTCGATTAGTGTCAGATACTCCTGCCATTGAGTAGGGCTTGATCTCGGGGGCGCCGACGCCCGTGCCGCTGCTGCCATCTGGTTCGTATGTTCCGACACTAGCGCCCCATGGAGGTCGCGTAGCCCCGAGTTGGGACCCTGACACGCCTTCCATGCCATGGCTATTGTACTTTTGGCGAGACCCAGGGCTAGATCTAGAAACTTGTTCAAGCCCTTTCGAGAAGCTGTGCGCCTCGTGATGCCCAGTAGGAAATGAGTGGGCTGTGCCTCCACCTGGGTGGCAGCTGCCTCCATGAGAATAGTGGCTACCTCGGCCCAGTACGTCTGAATAACCACGCATGTCCATACCATATGTGTAAATGTGGCCCCTGAGTCGTGGCACCTGGGGCATCTATCTACTGTTGTTGGGTACATACGTGCTAACCTATGAGGTGTGAGGTACGTATGATGCAAATAATTAAATTCAGTGTACATCAACCTAGCATTAGTCGATATGATTTTCGGGTGTCTGGTGCATTGCGACCATTGTTTGTCAGTAATAGTTGTGGCCAGCTCCGTGTCCCAGTGCGCGCGCAATGCCGTCAGTGCGAGTGGGTCATCTATTCTGAAAGAGGTGTAAATGGCTGTTACAGCATGTCTCCCCCATCCATGCGTTAGTAACGTTTGCAACAGGTGCGAAGTGGGGGGTGCAGTACGATCGTTATTCCATGTCTGTAGGAAATGGCGCGTGAGCAATGCGTGCAGCAAGAATGAGCCCTGTGGCACCTCGTAATTGTCCACTAGCTTCTCAAATATTAATAGTTGTGAGTCTATATACATGTCCCCCCATGTGTCCAGACCCCTCTCCCTCCAGAGCTCAAGTTCCACACGTCCGTGGCAAGCGAACACACCCGGGAGTATCTCTAGCGGCAAGCCAGGGGCATAGGCAGCGGTCCGACCCCTGGGCAACACGTATCTAAGCCAAGTACGTCTGGCTGTTGCCATTAAGACGTTGTCACGACGTTTCTGTGTCAATGTGGTAGTACGCAACAGCCATTCCAGTAGTACTGATTGGCTCCAAGTTATAACCTCCGTGGTTAACTCAGTGAGATTACTTTTGGACAACCATCGCATTGGCCATTGCAGCTGTGCTGCAGCATAATAGCGCTCGTAGTTCGGGGCACCAAGGCCGCCATCCGACAACGGTAAATATAACTTATGGAGAGCCACTCTGGCCCTAGAGTTCCCCCAGGTCCCTAAACAGCTTCGGTGGCAGGAGCTAAGGAAGTGTATAAAAGAAGTACAGAAGGCGTGGGAGTACTAGCATCTTGGAGATGGCCACCCGCCCCATGGAAGACAAGGGGAGGCCCAACCAAAATGGGAGGGTCGCCCGGGCCCTAGTAATGGCTCGCCTAAGGTTGCCTTCTATGATGTCCGTCCCCGAATGGTAAACCTGGACCCCCAAATACTTAAAAGTGTCAAACGCCCACGTCAGCGGGGTGTTCGGTGCAGACTGCCGCAGAGCTGGTGACATAGGCATCATGGGAAACACCACCGATTTAGACCAGTTGACCCGTAATCCAGAAACCTGTGCATGCTCATTGAAGAGGTCCATTATCAACTGCAGTACCTCAGTGCGGCCGCACAAATAAATCAATGCGTCGTCCGCATATAGCGACACTATGTTCCACCGACGGTCTGCATGGAGGCCCCACTCCATTACACGTTGTCTTAATCTGCTAGCCAGCGGCTCCATGGCCAGGGCAAAAAGTATCGGCGATAGGGGGCAACCTTGGTGTGTGCCTCGCGCTATCGTAAAGAGCGAAGAGAAAGTGCGACCTGTCTTCACCCTGGCCTGCGGTTTGTGGTATAATAATCGTAGCCACCTCAGGAAGTTGGGCCCAATGCCAAACCCGGGCAGTAACGTTAGCAGATAATCCCAGCACAGTGTATCGAACTCCTTTTCGATATCTAGAGATGCTATCCAGCACATCTCCGCTTCCCCCCTCGCCCACTCCAGCAATGCAAAGAGTCGACGCAGATTCAGGCCTGTATTCCTTCCCGGTATAAAACCGTTCTGGTCCTCGTGAACCAGTAAGGGAACAGCTGCAACCAATTGATTCGCCAGCAATTTCCCAAGGATCTTATAGTCGACGTTCAACATCGACAAGGGACGGTATGAGGCCATTTGGAGTGGGTCCCGGCCCGGCTTCGGCAAAACCACTATTATTGCTTCTCTCAAGGTGGGAGGAAGCTCACCCTTCTCTAAGGCTTCGTTGTACATACTGGCCAACCGAGGCATTAACTGTTCAGAATAGGTATGCTTCCCAATGTTAATATTGATGTTGATACACAATGATAGGCGTATGGGCAAAAAAGAAATCGAATCACTGTTGTCGAAATCCCCCGATATCACCTCTCCATCAACCCAGAGTCAGAAATACGTGATCAAGCAGGCCCTCTTCCCTAGGCTACTGATTGACAGATCACAGATGGGGTGCCACGTAACCAGCAGGACAAACGATCAAACAGGAAAAACCCAGATTAGTCACACAGATAGGCAGTGACACCGGAATGGTCCTAGGAGATTGGCCAGAATAAAACACACAAGGCTGGAAGGGTGCACGTTCCCAAAACTTTGAAGTTAGATGCCACATGAAGTTAGGAACACTTAGCCAATCAGGACACAGCATTCACTACACACGCAATGATCACACGCTCCCAATGCTCGACAACTAGCCACGTTACCCACTGGCCCTCATTCTGTCCACGGAAGGTCGAGACCCACCTGCATTTCTCATCAGCTGGGAGTAATATATGGCTTCATGACAAGACCCACATTTGACTCCCGAAACAGGATTTATAAACTGTTTTATGATGCTTCAAGAAATGTATAAAAAGACATTCAGAACGATTGTACTTTGAGTCAGTCCTCAGACCCGTTTCTGTGTGCTGCACTCCCGACCGTAGTGTTTGATTAAACCAACGATTCCTATTTTGCCAAACGTCTCTATTCTTTTTTTTCAAGGTAAATTCATATTCGAGCAACTATTTGGTGAGCCAGCCAGGAGCGATTAGTGCTTTGTACCCGACTGCAGCCAAAGGAAAGGACCCCTCTCTGACGGATTCACATCAGCGCAGCACGGAAGTTGAGCAGACGCTGCAATTGATTGAAAGCTCTGCTGAATCCTTGGGGTGGATGTCTGTCTTGAAGCTGCCATCAAGTGGGTAAGAGACTACATCTGATCCTTAGTCCCCAGCATTTGGCGTACGGCAAACTAGAAAGAAGTGCAAAAATTTACCCTGAACACCATTCCACTGACAGAAATCTGACATTGCAAACTTCATGTGTCACATGATGGCCTCAGAGGCGAATCTGCTGAGGTAACTTTCTTTGGTAGTCAGCAAGCTAGGAAAGGTTGCTTGGACTGCTGGGCATGATACAGATGGTACACTTGTCTCCTGGGTGTGATACAGGGATGTGGCCTCAGTGCTTGGACCGCTGGGCGTGATACAGATGGTACGCATAGGCCCTGGATGAGGTAGAGGGCCAGAACCTTGATCAGACTTTTTAGTCTAAATGGGGTTTTCTCAGTGCTATCTGTTTCTTAACACTGAAAGAAGTGAGAGGTGTTATTATTTGCTGGGCGTGACCAGATGGTATGCATTACCCCTGGGTTTGATATAGAGTGTAACTCGGACATTAGGGAACATTTGGACCTTGGAAATTAGTTGTAGCTTTTGCTTGGTCAAGGAGGGGCTATGGTTGTCAAGTTGTTCCTCGTTTTTGAGAAAATTGTTGTTATCTTTGTCTCAGAGCTTATATTGGCAGACTATCAGACTTACTTAGTCCTGTGTACCACACTAAGCCTCCCCTCGTCCTCGGGTAGCATGTGCTAAGGAGCAGGCTAAAGTATTCTTTGACAAAGGCATCATTTTTTCTCCTCATTTTTGTTATCAATTGATGCATTCTTGATGTGGTGCTGGTAAATTGTTGCAATTGCACATCTTGTCTTGAGTGTTGTATGTTGGTAATGACTTAATGTGCTTATGAAAGCTCCGCTTATTCGTACAGTTGCTTTTTCCATATCTGCTGTTTTTCTGCTGAAATCACACGTTTTGAACTAACCATTGCACTTTCTTTCAGGTTGTGATCCTTCATATTCATTTTTTGTTGTTGTGTTTAATGTCTATCCTAATGCAGCTGTGAAAATTGTAGTGAGTACATAAAAGTAGTTGAAACCTGTAATCCCTGTGGTTTTTATTTCCCAATGATCAGAGTAGAATCAAATATTAATTGATCCAGAGAAGATAGAGCGTATCAGTCCCTTCAAAAGTTCCCAGCTGTCATGGAGTTGCCACTAAAATGCATGCAAACTAGATTCCCCACACAGATAAAAAACTTACCAAGTATTGCTGCGAATGGCACGCACACACTTAGGCACAAGTGTTCCCTTGGCCAGAGGGGGGAACCTTTCACACCAGCATATTCGAACACACATTTGGGCCAAATATGTAGGACAACAGAAGACCAGGAGAGAGGCACTGCAAGAACTATGGGCCATCTTTGAGGAGGCACAGACTGACAGCCCTATCCTAGAACCTGCAAGGAAGTTGTCCGCTCCTTCCCCAATGTATGTAGGAATTGAGGTGCTCTCCCGATGCCTGCCATTCCTGCATTAGTTTATACCAATCCATTGGTCGAGGGAGCGGGGGAGCCCCCCACTGATACGCACACTACCAGATCTAGACGAGGAAACCCAACAGGCCCCCAGGCAATTCTGGCATCCTCCAAGCCCAGTGCTAGAGCTCTCCGAAGCTCAAACCCCGTCCATCGCGCTTGACCCATCAAACCCCAGTGGCACGGAGAACATGCACTTCCACTCACATGGGTGAACGCACTCGGGTGACCAGGAGATTCATAGCAGTACTAGACAGCGATACAACCAGTGAGGGCGAAGAGAGGGGCCCCAGTCCTCCATGATGACACGGTGAAGAGGAAGACGCAGGGTAGGCTCCGGCAGTCGAATGGACAACAGAAAGCGAGTTTCAAGGCCAATTCCTGCCCAGAAAACCGTGCCTAGCTCAGAGCGTAGGAGACAACCCAGGTGGGAGTTAGAGGAGAGGCATGAATTCAGGAGGGACAGAGAGAGAGCTCTCAACCTGGGAACTCTACAAGAGAACAGAGCAGTGCGCTCTCCACCTGAGGAGGGCAGGGTTAGGAATAGAGCATCACTTGGAGAGGAGTCTGAGGCAGAAGGAAGGCTTCTGCTTCGGGCCCGAGCCTCACCATATCGTCAGCGTAGGAGGAGGGCCGCACAGGTGATAAGGGATCAAGGTAGACTGGCACAGATTCAATTAAGATGTAGGAGAAGCAACATGGCACCTTTACATGTGCATGAGGAAAGCAGCGACAAAGACGTCCACTGCTCCCCCAGAATGCGCGGTCTAGACAAACTGACCCCAAGGGAGATAATGACCAGAAAGGAAGGCGAGACCTTTGCACAACCATTTCGTCACCTGCTAGTCCACTGTACCGAAAAGGAGGGCCATTATGATATACCCTGGCCGAAGGAGGGATCCTTTGAACAGAGGACATGGCTATTGAGGAAGACTGAATCTGGCATGGAGGGAGAGATCCCAAATGGAACTTCCCCTACATGCAGGATTGCCTAAGGAAATGGGAGTGCTACATTAGAGAGAAACCCACCACTCTGCCCTAGGCCAAAATATGCCCGCTACTGCAGAAGGGCACGTTGAGGATCAGCTATCTGCCTTGGGGCCAGATGGATAAGGAAGAGCTCAGAACCAAACTACTACCATTGATGGATGGGGCGGGGAAGTGGATCTCATCTTTCGAGAAGAACACCACGGGGATGAACCTAGCAATAGGCGATGTCAAAAGTCTGCTAAGCAGTTTCATTGGAGAGCAGACTAACATGGTGTTCGCCCAAGCCCACATTCCAGCAGTCACACTGACAAACCTCGAGCATGACGGGGCTGTATTCAATTCATACAGACACCCAATATGGACAGCCCTGAGGGAAGTATTCCCTGTTTGCCCAGATGTAGGAGGATTGATGGCAGAAAGTATGAAGCCTGTGGAGACAATAACAGGCCTTCTAGACAGAATGAGGGAATGTTGGGAAAAATAGACAAGCTAGCCTTGGACCGATAGGGGCCCCAGGTTGTATTTTTGTACAACATCCTCAAAAAGGGGTTACCCGACGAAATACAAAGTGGATTGGACAGTGTAGTAGGGTTAGACACCAAACCCTGTTGGGAAATACAGGCCAACATATTACACAATTATACGTAGAAACAGGTAAAAAGGATATGGATAAGCAGGAGCAAGCCCAAAGAGAAACCGCCAAATTGGTACAACACAAATTAAAAAAGACTGCCCTAAGGGCCATGTTTGCCACTAGCGTACAAATGGCACCAGTCTTGAAGGGGGCTCCACTGCAAAACCCCAGATGGTTTCAACCCGGTTATAATGGCAGAGGTCAGGGAGTTTGCAGCAGCCATACCTCGGAGGATGTTATTATTTCCACCAAATTGGCCACATGGCAGACAGATGCTGCTTAAAAGCTTATCACAAGCAGAGATCGATAAATCTTGTTCAGTCTCCACAGAATCTCCATCCTCAAAACCAAGCCCAAGGTAGCCCAAACAGGGGTTGGTCAAGCATGTAGCAACAGACAAGGACCCCAGCCCATCAAGGACCGCAGCAGGGAGGGATAACTGTCTGGGGAGGCAATGTCTTAACACAATTGCAAAACCCACACATGCAATAGATACAAACCCCCAATTCAGAACATATACTTCACGCACACCTCAACACACATTTCAAAAATACTAGTAAGACAACATTAGGAATTCCAAGCCTTTACTTACATTTGGGAAACTCAGGGCTGCTGTACGTTGTGTAGATCAGGAATCCACACTAGAGTTTGCCATTCGGGTGCCCGCGGGAGCCTAGGCCCTACTCTGCTGCTGATCCCCCAGGGTGGGAAGTTGGCTGGCCACACCCCGGAGGAGGGTAGTCTGATGAGGGGGCAGGGCCGCTCCCCGTCCAGTACATAAAAAGCAGGCATCCAGATCCCCACTTCCGAGTCCAATTGGGATATGTTCCTATGACCAGATCAAACAGACCACATTCTCGGGCCTCTGGCCCAGGACCCAAATTCTTTCATGGCGTGTGGTCCCAACCACAACCAATAATGGTTCCTTCTCAGTTCCAAGACGAGGCAATGATCCACTGTCGGGAGCCAGGTTTCCCACCCCTGTGGGATGATGAAGGCCCCATAACGTCCATAGCACACACAAAACTCTGACCGTTCACAAAGCGCCGCATGGCGTCGAGTCAGTAGGGAGTTCACAGGAACAATCGATCATCCCAGTCTATTACCCACATCAGGCAAAATTCGATGAGTTTGGCCTCACACAGGACTCTCCTTTGAGCAACTTTCTGCCTCCTCCATTCCCTCAAACACCCAAAGCCTGCTTGTTGGGTCATGTCCCTCCAAAACATCGAAGGTAGCATGTCACCGGTTGGAAATCACAGGCGACAGCCAGGGACAGCAGGAGTAAAAAATACAGGGTAGGATGTAGTTGAAAGGAAAGGGGGTGCCGGGAACAGGTGAGAGTCAGCAAAAATCCATCACAGCTCCATGTGAAATGCTCAGAAATAGGCTCACCACCATATCTGACATTGCGATCAAACTGACAACACACAAGGCCTTACACACGCCATCTAGGGGAGCAAATAAGCCCTATCTCGGACACCGCCACATCAGAAAAACATGGGGGCCGCAGTACAGCTCTCTGACCGCCTCCAGTAAACGACAATGGAAATAACCAAATCGCATGAGAACCTAGGGAAACAAAGCAAACACAAGGAGATGATGGACGGAGCGCTGAAACTTTTCAGACACTCACCCCCAGTCACAGATCTGGGTTGAATCCATCATCGTTCTTTAGCTCACTTCGCCACCCCAGTTCAGACACAGCTATATGCAAATCAGTCTTGACCCTGTGCCTCATGGGAACAGTCGCAGGATGCTTGTTTCCGGTCCAGGGAAGACATGGCTTGGCAGTTCGGTCTGGACTGAGTGTCTGAAAAGTTTCAGCGCTCCGTCCATCATCTCCTTGTGTTTGCTTTGTTTGCCCTAAGTTGGCAGGGTATGCCCAGACGTGGGTCCCTTGCTCACTTTGCCACTGGATTCAAGCTAGCCTGGCTGATGAGGGCTGTTAGCCCGAAACCGGTTCCAGGATGCTTGTTTCCAGTCCAGGGAAGACATGGCTTGGCAGTTTGGTCTGGACTGTTCCCATGAGGCATAGGGTCAAGACTGATTTGCATATAGCTCTGTCTGAACTGGGGTGGCGAAGTGAGATAAAGAACGATGATGGATTCAACCCAGATCTGTGACTGGGGGTGAGTGTCTGAAAAGTTTCAGCGCTCCGTCCATCATCTCCTTGTGTTTGCTTTGTTCACCCTAAGTTGGCAGGGTATGCCCAGACGTGGGTCACTTGCTCTCTTTGCCACTGGATTCAAGTTAGGCTGGCTGATGAGGGCTGTTAGCCCAAAACCGGTCCCAGGATGCTTGTTTCCGGTCCAGGGAAGATATGGCTTGGCAATTCGGGCTGGACTGTTCCCTTGAGGCACAGGGTCAAGACTGATTTGCATATAGCTGTGTCTGAACTGTGGTGGCGAAGTGAGCTAAGGAATGATGATGGATTCAACCCAGATCTGTGACTGGGGGTGAGTGTCTGAAAAGTTTCAGCGCTCCGTCCATCATCTCCTTGTGTTTGCTTTGTTTGCTCTAAGTTGGCAGGGTATGCCCAGACGTGGGTCCCTTGCTCACTTTGCCACTGGATTCAAGCTAGCCTGGCTGATGAGGGCTGTTAGCCCGAAACCGGTCCCAGGATGCTTGTTTCCGGTCCAGGGAAAACATGGCTTGGCAATTCGGGCTGGACTGTTCCCATGAGGCTCAGGGTCAAGACTGATTTGCATTTAGCTGTGACTGAACTGGGGTGGCGTAGTGAGCTAAAGAATGATGATGGATTCCACCCAGACCTGTGACTGGGGGTGAGTGTCTGAAAAGTTTCAGCGCTCCGTCCATCATCTCCTTGTGTTTGCTTTAACCTAGGGAAACACCCAAGACGCCTGCTAAAAGAAGCCCAAAAAAGAACCCTCTAGAAAAAGGGCATAGTCAAGACTCCTGCCGCTGTTACGGAGGGTCCTACTGCACAGCATATGCTGGGACTAGAGGGGTATACGCATGACCCCAGAGGATGATGCGATCACCCACAGCACCTAATTAAAGCATGCCCCCTCTTTACACACCGCTCCACACATGTGTAGGTTAAAAGGGGTTCCCCGCACTCCCTCACTAGAGAAGGCAGGATATTAGACATCTAGCAACACTCATAAAACATTAGTTAAAGAACCTAGATCATCCATAGGCTGATGGAAAAACACCCTGTAGCAAAATATATCCTTTCCTATCATAGTGAGGGGGAGAACCGGCGACCCATAAGCAAGAATTAAGGTGACCAATGAATAAACACCTTTTATCTCCAAAAAGTAGACACCCTGATCGAGGCCACCTTCTGGTGCCCACCACAAAAAGATGTATGAATGTAAAAGCACACCCCTAAAAAAGAAAGGCACAGCAATCCCCAAGAATGACTGATGATGGTACATAAGGATGCAAATGTTTATTAAAATGTAACCAACAAACATCAGCTCTCATCCAACAGGTCTGCAATTGAGCCACAAAATTGCACCACCCTTATAGCAGATTACCATCCCTACGGCAACCACTTCCATAATCTTAACAAAGACCCACGTGTGCAAGTCCAAGACTTCTCATTTTTATCACACTATTGGATACAAAACTCTTTCACTCTTTCAAGCTTTTCTAAAGTAAAGAAATCTCCCAATCACCGGAGGACCACAGACATCTTTCCTGGATCCATCCCCAAGATCTGCAATGTTCCACAAGTTATATATTGTTGTACAATTGTATAACCTCTGTTTACTGTGGGTGTGTCCGCATCCACATGTTGCCAAAGATATGCCTTGCCAAATGAAGTCCACCCCATCATTTGCACAGCACTCGCGTAGGGACCTCTTCCATTTCACCTATAATTACACTGAGCACAACACTAGTTTCCACATGCAATACACAGCACACTCTTACACAACACATGGTATCAGCACATGACAGCCTAAGGTGCCCAGACATCAGCCGGATCATGCTTTGTTTGTACGCTGATACCACATGCAGTAGGTGCAGACAGGCTTTACTTGTCCCAAGAAACAGCCCCCAAAAAAGTGAAATGCGTTCTCTACCTGTACATATATAGGATTAGGGCCAAGATACAACTCAACAGAGTAGAACCTCATAGAATAGTAGTGAACGTGACCCATTAAGAGACTAATCCCACAGCACTATACCTCTTCACCTATCCTAGCGAGATTCAAACACAGCTAGATAGTAAGTGCAGGCGGGGCACCATAGGGGAGGATACTGTTTGGTCTCAAGACTTTCCAGAAAAAAGATTCTTGGAGGTAGCAAAGCCACCGCAATAGTGAACAAACACATCCGCTCCTGCTTCCGTCTGCGGTCCCAAGGTGGCCCTTAGCGTGTCTCATGCAGTCTTCTTTAAAAACAAATGAGTGCCAGACATGGAGTTATAATGCAGGGCGATCTAGCTTGATGATACCAATGGAAATGAGTTTGGTAGGGGAGGGTTAAATACCAATAAAGAAAACCCCTGATCCCCATGAATTATGGGCATCTGAGATAGATAGGTACACGTGGTTGGAAGGGAAGGGGTAACCCCTAATTGTACGGAACTTTACCTTATATTCCTTGTATTTCAGAACAAAAGGAACAATTCCATTTGGCACTAATAAGAACTGTGGCGCAATACTGCACATATCGGACATGCAATGAGGCACTGCTACGCTGATGGATACCTACTGGCAGTGCGATGAATTTGCCTACACCCAGCTTGTCCCCGGATGAAGATGCTTGTGCTCCCTGGTCACCATACACACCCCTAGTCTGGTCATTAGTGGGAAAGATCTGTCAGAGTTGTACCAACATCTGCTACAGGAGGAAACAACTCTATTGCATCAGGCTTGAGAAAAAAGAACTACTGATTATTTTGGCTGGGCTAAGTTCAAGGGCATTTCGGAAGAATTCAGACTGTTTTCAGACACACAAGTGAATACGGAAGAATCCATACCCTTATTCACAGTGCAGATGAAAGCAAACGCCTGCTGGTTGAAAATATCCAGGTGGGAGTTGATGAAGATAATGAACAGTACTGTGCTCAGCCATAATACAATTAGGGAAAAACTAAGAGCCGTCTGCCTCATGGTGATGCAGTATCGGTATATGTTGGACTTGATGACCGCAAAGGAGGGAGGGGTGAGTGCCAAGATCAGTACAGCCTGTTGCTTGTTCCTCCCAGGCAACAACATGAATAATGGGGTCTGACTCTTGCCATTCAAGCACTGAATCATTTACAAATGGACATGCATAAGAGGGAGGGGTCCCTGAGCAGCACTGGTACCCTGGCTGGTTTTCCTGGCACTCCCAGTGGGTGACAGGAATGTGCATGTCATTGCTGCCTGTTCTCATTTTTGTACTGGTTTTGTTTGGTTTCCTGCAAGTAATGGTTTCCTGCAGTAAAAGCGCAGTCCTCAAATTAGGTAGAATGCAAGTTGCTAGAAAAGTAGTAATAGTTAAGACTGAAACACGACAAGCCACCAACAATGTGACTGTCATGAAATATGGGGTAAGTGATGTAGTTGAAAATTCACCTAGGGGGATGTTAATATTGATGTCAATGTACGCAATGATACGTGTATGTGCAAAAACAAAAACAAATCACTGTTGTCGAAATCCCCTGGTATGACCTCTCCATCAACCCAGAGTCAGACATATGTGGTCAGGCAGGCCCTAAGCCTGACCACAGGCGTGGTGGCACATAACCAGCAGGACAAACGCACGAACAGGAAAAACCCAGATTAGTCCCACAGATAGGCAGGAACACCACAATGGTCCTAGGAGGAGACTGGGCCCAATAAAAAACACATGGCCGGAGGGGCGCGCGTTCCCAAAACACCATAAAGTTAGATGGCACATGAAGTTAAGGATCACTCAGCCAATCAGGACACAGCACACAATACATACGCAGTGATCATGCACTCCCCATGCAGGACACCTAGATACGTTACCCACTGGACCTCATTGTGTCCACGCAAGGTCAAAACCCACCTGCATTTGTCATCAGGGGGGAGTAATTTATGGCTTCTTGACAATACCCACATTCCACTCCTGAAACAGGATCTATGAATTGTTTTATGGTGCTCCATCAATGTATAAAAAGACATTCAAAACTATTGTACTTTGGGTCAGTCCTCAGACCCGTTTCTGTGTGCTTGCTGCTGGCCGTAGTGTTTGATTAAACTAATTGTACCTGTTTTGCCAAATGCCTCTTGTCTTTGTTTTTTTAAGGTAAATTTATATTCATATAACATCAACTATACGGGACGCATTGACAAACCCATAGGTATGACTGTGTTACTTTTTCGAAGGATTTTGCAAGGGAACGCCTACATTGCATATATTATATTGTACGTGGAGCAGCTGGTTTTAGCGCATCTTTTGCCTCACGCATGCCTCATAAAGCGACGTATTTTGGGAAATGCGTAGCTTTATAAATATGGCTTAGAGCTTGCGCAGTCACAGCGTCTCAATTTGTGACCTAGCGCCGGTGCAAGCCTCTCATAAATATGCCCCTAAGTTTGATGAGCGCTGGTGGAGGACGTTCACTCTACTATAAAAAACTCCAGGCATTTGATTGAAGTTTAGTATCTTCATCTCCAAACCTACATATTAAATGTATCCCAATCTTATGGTCTATAAATGTATTTTAAAATTATTCTTAATTATTTTAAGTGCTGTTGTGTATGTATTCTTACTCATAGTGGCTGTAGGAAAGTGGGATCTGCTTTCATGGTTACCCCCACTTTTTGTGGAGTCATACTGTTTTTCTGACTAGTCTGACTGGGATCCTGCTAATCAGGACCCAAGTCACTGTGCTTCCTCCCTAAATTGGCTATGGTGAGTACCTTGGTACATTCCTAATTGGCTGCTGGTGTAGCCTAGTAAGTCCCTAGTTTGTTGTACTAAGGTCCCTAGAGCCTAGGTACACCAGGGGTCCCCCATGGGCTGCAGCATGTGTTATGCCACCCATGAGGGACCCTCCAAACTCTGACTACAGGCCTGCCATTGCAGCCTGTGTAAGTTGGTGCATGCACCTCTCACAAAAGATACAAGTTTCCTTATATCTAACATCAGTGCACTTGAAACCTATAAGTCACCCCTCTAGCAGGCCTTTCTGTCCCAAAGTCAGGGTGCTCGGTTCCGAGTTTGAGTGTGGCCCTGCATGAGCAGACCACCCCTACAAACCCCGGAGTCCATTCTCTAGGCTTTGGAAGTGAATCCGCCATTATGATATAGAGAGGCCATGCATCATTATGCGATGACCATCTCTAAACTGGCTGGAATGAACCTGGGTGTGTTTGGTATCAAACATGTTGGAATCATACTCCAACATTGTATCCGGTGTTGGAGGTACGATTCCATCCAAGGTAGGGTCCGTCCGAGCAGCACTCCATGCTCCCAGAACCAATCTTATAGAGCCTTACAGCAACCTAGGGCTGCTGCCGACCACAGACATGATTCTGCCCTCCTGCTGCTGGGCCAAGCCTGAGCACGGGAAGGTAGGACAATAGGTTTCCTGTCACAGGGAGGTGTGACCACCCCCCACACAAGATTTAGCGTATTAAGCCGGGGTAGGGGCGCTTGCCTGCACCACATAGTCTGCTGGAACGGCAAATTTGGTGCCCTCCTTGCATACTCCAGTTCAAACCAGCTAAGGGAGCCGTTGATTCCCACTCTGGCACAAAACTGGACAAAGGACATGGGAGTATCCTCCCCCCTGTCCAGCCCCTCCATTGGGGGGGACCCCTGAATCATCCCAACCCTCACCTTATGGTACCTAAGGGCTTACCTGTGGGTGGGTCCCAAGATTCGTCGTTGGATTTGATTCTGATCTAACTCCAAGTCTGCTTTAACTGTCTGGACATCCTGACCGAGTCGTGATGACCGTGTCGGACTGACCGCATCGAACTTCGCTATGGGAACCGAGACTGCAACCTGGAAGACTCTGTCAGCTCCTGACCTCTTAGTTCTGCAAGTTGCTGCACCACCAGTGTCCATGCTTCATACAGGTTCCATCCCGGGCCTGTGGAAATCCAAAGACATCCAAAGGAATCTCCCTTGGAGTGAAGGAGTCACTCCCCTGCATCTGCAGGAACTGCAACATAGCTGACCGAATGGTTGATCCTGGGCTTCTACAGACTCCAACAGGTTCAGTAACACATGAGGGAGTTCTAAGATGTCTTCGAGGCCTGCACTGTCTTCAGACCGAGTCTGAGGCAAGGATCCCTCATCGACACTGCCGGAACCGAGTCTCTGTGCACCGTGTCGGCAAGCTGTTGCTAAGGCTGGACGACTCTCATCTCCAGTGATCTCCGGACCCTGTAGAGGGTCTTCTTTTGAACCCAGTAGGCTCCCCTGCTTGCTTGGGGCCTACCCTGACTTACTTGAACGTGGTTAGTCTCTTGGACCTTGCTGGTCCCAACACAGTACCTTTTCGTCTTTTTCCACATGTTGCCATTGCCAAGGCCTGTTGGTGCTCCCACCAGACACCGATGGGTACCCCTGGATATCAACATCCGACGTGGGACAGCTCATACACAGTTCCTGGTCGCCCTCAGCATCACCTGGTCCATGCAGCTGCCAAGACAAGGGCACCGTCAACTCTCCTGTAACAGCCGACATTGGTGGGCACTAGACTCCCGTGCCTCCTTGTCACTCCTAAGTGACCTAGACTCTGTTCCCTCTGCTTGCAGGAACTCTTCTTCTTGAATCCACCCTTGGATTCCAACGGACTCTTCCAGCTTCTTCGCCAGCAGCATCTACATGAATCCCTCCATTGGGGTCTACGGCGGTTCCCAAAGTCACTTCGTACCTATGCACCCGGTTTCCCTGGGGCAGGTAACCTGGTCTCCTGGGTATCCACGGATGGGTGACACTTGAACCGCCCATCTTCCACGGGGCGTCTCCCAAGTCCTCTTGGAAGGGTCCTTTTTCTTAAAAACTACAAACGTGACTACCCCATTGACTTACATTGAGAACACAGTTGTGTATTCTTTTAGTACACAACCTGTATGGGGTTACTGGGTCCTTACCTTGGGTGGTTTCTTGGTCCCCCAGCACTTCTAAGTCTTCTGGGTCCTCTCACGACTTTGGTCGCTAGTCGCATTCCACTATTTTTGTATATGGTTTTGTCTCCCCTGGGAGCCCACTGTATTTTCATGCTACTTACCTGTCATAGTAGCAAAGTATTGTGTGTATTGTAATTATATCTCCGGGTAGGAGATATTGCATTGAGTTAGTGAGTGTCTGTAATAAATAATTATTTTTATAAGTACACTATGTGGTTCTTTTTCACTTGATCTGCACTATAAGATTGGATACTGGTGAAACAAGCTGCTTTGCACTCCTCTTAGACTAAGCCTGAAGGTTGCTCTCCACAGCTACCACTTAGAGAGCTTTCTAAGGTTGTCTAAACCACTACAAACACCATAAGGTTTGTCTGGTTTGTTGCAAGGTGCTACACTTCAATAAGTGTGCACCATATACCAGGCCAACCACCTACAGTGGCGTAACGCAAAATGACAGGGCCCCCGAAGGGCTGGGGGATCCCTGCACTGCAGGGACTGCAGGGACCTGTGTTATGCCCCTGCTTTCTCAAAAAGTGAGTGTGACAGGTCAGTGAGGATTGTGTTTCATTCCTCAAAAATGCATTTCCACTATCTAGGCACATGTGAACGCACATCTAAAGTGCAGATAGATTAACCCATTTACTGGATGGATAATGGTCTAACTAAATTTACTGTGTGAAGTGAACATCCAGATATATGACTGGAAAGTTACCTCCTTGTGAACTTGAGCACTTTCCTAAAACCGCTCTTTATATTTAGCCACTGTGGATGCAAATTCTTCTATCGCTCTGTTATGATTCGTAATGTACCCTAGTATATAGGCCTAGGTAATCGCCTAACGTTTCACCTCCATTTACCGTACCATTGTATGGTATTATGCATGAGGTTTCTCAGAATCACAGCAGGAGTACTATCTTCTGCATCTCCTGCATAATAACTATGTATAAGGGTCATCCCTATTATCATCCTCGGCCGACATGACACAGCAAAGTAGAACCCCTGAGGGTACCTTTTTGGGTATATAAGAACCATATCTTTGCTGGGACAGGCAGAGGAGAAAGACTTCCATGCTGACCCGCTGACACGAGACGAGACACTGAGGTTCCTGCACACAGACACTCCAGCACACAGTGGTCTGACATCCCTCGCGGGGTGTCCATCTCGAGACTAAGACGGGGTCCTTCGTACTCTCACTTCATGTAATGGGGTTAACTCCATCCAAGGGGGATTATTGGCTATACACCTACCCACATGCTAGGTACATTTAGGTACATCTAGTTAGGGTTAGCATCGTAGGAGTACGTATCATTACTGTCATGCATTTATATGCCTGCATATATTCATTGTTTTAGCACAATGGTAGAATTCTACCATCTATTTACTCTGTTGGTGCTCATAACCGTATATATCTGTTTCTGTCTTATGGCTGTTGCAGCACACATATTTTATACTAGAATGACACTGGTTCAATAAATGCTTATTGAAAATGTCCCCATTGTTTATTCTGTGTACCTCTCTGAGACAAAGTGAGCACGAGTGACTGAGCAAAAAGTACTGTACTGTTTCCACGATCCCTGAGGGGTCAGGGCTGTCATGTTCGGTAGTTGCAGAAACTATTCTCTCCTTGGTAAGATGAGTTCATCATAGTGGCACTGTGAGCTAGCTGGGGATGTCTTGAATCAGTCGAGACAACACTCCCACAGTTTATGTTGTCTAAACGTGCAGATCCTTTATAGATTTATAGGAACTACACGACATGTCGCCGCCAACGTTGGTTTGGTTCTCATTTAATGGTCAAATCTGAGTAGATCAGTTGTGCTTTTCTCAGAGACCCCTACTCACATCTACCAGAGACGTCTCGAGTGGGAAGGGAAAAATACGTCACAGCTCAGTAGGCATATCCTATGTATTGGCTGTAGGTTTATTCAAGCTTGAAGGATTATAGTTCCCTATTGTGCATAAAACCTTATCTCAGTTTTCTTGAAACTCTTTCAACAATGTCTGTCGAAGAGAATACTGCGTTACAGGTGAATGAAGCGGGGGATGGGAAGCAGGAAGGTGCGATAAACATGTCAGAAAATGTCAGATACGCACTCACTTTAAAACTAGCAGAGTTTGGAGTCTCAGCATAAGGTGGGACTGTAACATTCGTGATTGAGGCACATGAGTCATTCAGGACAGAAGTATTCTATTCATGGGTCAGATTCCCGTCTGCAGATGCACACACTAATACATTTCATACTTACAAACCGGATGAAACACCAAAAGAATATCGTCCATACGAGGACATTGTAGTTCCGCTCATTTACCAGGAGCATATAAACTGATTTAAAGGTGCCCTCGCACACACCACAGAAAAAGTAAGACTCGGTCCGCTCAGCAGAAACGGTGCAACTTGGCTGGTCCTAGCGGTTTACATGCTGCACTAAGACATTGGTACATTGCCAGTAGCAGACTTATGTCCACTTCACAAAGAAGTAATACAACTTTACAGAAATCTGACACAGTTCGTTATGAGAACACTCACACTATAACCATCTAAAATTACTCCAGCAGGTCAACTTCAAGGGACTGCAACCAAAATCATCCCACAAACGCTGAACGTGGTTATTGAAGGAAGTGACCCACTTGGGGCCACCCGGGTCATCTCGTACCACCACTCAGCCTTCCATGCCAAATAAAGAGTCGGAGGAACAGTGGAGAATATACCAATAATTGTTTTATTCAGATTCACTCAGTGTGGAGCCCCGTCTGCACAGTCTTGAAGAGTGGTACAGAGGGAACTAAAGATCAGCAAGCAAAACAATACATTATGTACATTTCATACCCGGGTAAAGGCACGCCCACAGTGGAATTTTCCAGGCAGATGCAGCTGGACAGTGAAATACAAAAAAAAAAGGTTTCAGTTCTCGTATCGTATATCGTACACAACCTAGTACAAGCCAAGGTCGTTTCACCCTGCCCCCGCCACCAGACAAGTGGGAGAGGGCCTCTATCTAGTGGGAAAGCCATGCACTGGCAAAATAGCATCTAAACCGAAAATGGTGCCGCAAATGCTAACCTATATAGGGCACAGGGTAAGCATTCACGGGTCTCTTCTAACAGACCCTCCTTTTAGCATGAGCTAAAACATTTTCAATTATAGCAAACCAAAGAAGAACAAAATTGCAAGTGATAATAGAGTATCACATTAGGGTGCAGTTATGAGCACTCCCTACCATCAACATCAGAAAGCGAAACAGCAAAGAGGGATAAATTCTCAAATATTCCCTCATCAATATTCATCAAATTATCAACTTCTTTCTGAAGCATTATAGCGGCATTTGTATCATGAATTGATATTTTATTTTTAGGTGTGAAAACAGTGGTACAATAGGAAAAACAAAAGGGAAGACACTGAACGAGAACACAATGAGATAAATTACTTTTTCAAGAATCCAGCCCCAGCTGCAGAAAAGGGACCAACTCCAATTCCCACTTTCCATTCCCTTGAAATTTTCAAGAATATCTAAAATGTGTTTGGTGATATTCTTTTCCATATTCTTGATCCCGACCACACACTGATTGCCAACTACCGCGCATACACCACCACTCTTGGCTAGAATAAAATCCACTGCATATCTAGTCTGTTCAGAATATATCCGCATACTCTCCAACTGAGTGGTGATGTTGAGCAAAGCTGCCACTATAGTATTAGATAGAATTTGTGGCTTGCATCCAAAGTATTCTCTAGCTTTCTCACCCCTGGACATGGAAGTGCCACCCAATGTGAAAATAGAGGAAAAGATGTATCCAAAGGTGATACCATTACTGTAATTATTGACCTCTATATCAGTCACTCCCTCACAGAATTCTTTCGTTAGTGTCCTTTCAACCCATCTAATTTTAGGCTGGGTGTATTTACAGGGCACACTCAAAGGCAATACCATTCCAAAGGCTACATCGTCTGTACCATTATAGACATTGGAATAGGTCCCATTAGACAAGAAGAAAAACCCTGGGTGTGCATAAATCGGCCCCTCGTAATCCACTGCAGCGTACCTGGAGTTCATTCCGAAAGTACTTGGATCCTCTTTATACACTAAGGGGACCGTATGTTTGTACAACACTATTCCTGAGCAATTTATATATAATGAAGTATCCGCACTGTTCACAATGGGGCAACAAGCGGGGTAATAACCCGCCTCTCGGGGGACTGTCAATTCCTTGTAATGCCAGCCCACTAATGTTACGTTCTATTCTTCCATGTAAAAGTTATCACAATATGTATTGTTGTCACAACCTGGATAACCCACTCCCAGTGGCTTTTTATGATATAGAAATGGCCCCGGATAACCAAAACCAAACACTCCGTTCACTTCTGTAAACTGAGGTGGCCGAGTATATGTGTAATTTACAAGTGACAATGTATATGCAGTCCACAAACCGGTGACAGATTGGGTGGGGTAACAGGTGGTCCCTTCACCAAAGCACCTCTTATGTGTTTCCAAAAATACATTACTTGGGGCAGTTCTTTTAGTTCGTCTCGGGAAAATAACCTTACCCTTACTGCGTAAAGGCACACTTTGAGCGTTTTCCAAAACCCATGACACCCCACACAGTATTATTATCACCAGTATCAAAAGAACTGTTGGGGGGATTCTGCACATACACAGAACTATGCCCAGTTGTGCTGTTCCTGAATGATCTAGAATTTAGCAGTATACAAGGGACAGTAGGCTACGGTGTCAAAAGAGATGGGAATCCATTTCTTTGGAATGTAATGCCCTCACACACTCAGTTGGGTGTCATGCTTCATCATCGGGCTGCTCTTCGTCTGGCCGGCGCTGCAATGCCTGACGGGCTCCTGATGAGGGGCACTTTGGCGGAGATCTTTTTCCAAATAGCCGTTTGGTGCTGTGGGTGTGAGAGATTTAGTGAGTGTAGATGAATAAGTGGTGTGTGAGGTTTATGTGAGTTAAAACAAGGTTGGGAGTACCAGCAAAAATAACTTTAATTGTGGGGTCTCCTACCCTGATTAAAATAAAAAGAAAGGCGCAATGCTAAGTTAATGTCTTAGGTGTGGCGCTCTTCCGTGTGGTTGGGCAACATGTTTCTTCGCAATTCTACAAGTCTAGAGGCGATTCGTCAGGACCTAAAGTTTAAAAACTATCGGGACTGGGAGCAGTGGGTAGGTCCTTGGACACATTGCGTACTACGCAAACTAAATGGGGAAGTTCCTCATATCTTGACCTGCCGGGGTTTGATGAAGCAGTTGTATATCCCAATTAGGGTAGAACCAGAACTACCAGCCATTAGACAGAGTAAGTCATGGTGGCTTAAATCCCAAACATTAATTTATTTTTGTTTTCCGGTCTACCTTAGTGTAGATAGTTTTTAAACTTTAGGTCCTGACGAATCGCCTCTAGACTTGTAGAATTGCGAAGAAACATGTTGACCAACCACACGGAAGAGTGCCACACCTAAGACATTAACTTAGCATTGCGCCTTTCTTTTTTATTTTAATCAGGGTAGGAGACCCCACAATTAAAGTTATTTTTGCTGGTACTCCCAACCTTGTTTTAACTCACATAAACATCACACACCACTTATTCATCTACACTCACTAAATCTCACACCCACGGCACCAAACGGCTATTTGGAAAAAGATCTCCGCCAAAGTGCCCCTCATCGGGAGCCCGTCAGGCATTGCAGCGCCGACCAGACGAGGAGCAGCCCGATGATGAAGCATGACACCCAACTGGGTGTGTGAGGGCATTACATTCCAAAGAAATGGATTCCCATCTCTTTTGACACTGTAGCCTACTGTCCCTTGTATACTGCTAAATTCTAGATCATTCAGGAACAGCACAACTTTAATTTTCATATTGCATTTGGGCAACTGTGCTGGACCTTATGTATAAATGCCCGTTGTCCCTCTATTTGTGAATATTCACACAGACTAGACCAGATCCTCGTTTTCCACATTCACATTCGGTCACCACATATTCGGTGGGTAAATTGTGCCAACAATGGTTGGAACACTCCACTTTGTCGTCGGTAAAGCAACACCTGTCACTCTTGTCGAGTGAAATCAATTTGGCTGATTTTATCTTAGGTCCTAGGATTCCTAGAACAAAGAGGTTTATTTATGCAGCTTACAATGAAGTATGGAAACTTTCGCAGATTGAGTCCTTGCAGTGGTCGACAATAGCATCAATACACGGTCTTCACGCATTTATACCTTGGATAATATTGTTTCATCTGTTATTGATATTGTTCAGAATGATTTATCTGTGTTATATCATGGTCAAAATCAATTACGATCAGTGATGGAATTTGCATGGACGTTACAGACTCTCAAAATGGGAAAAGTCCCTTGGGATTATTTGAATGCTTCTGCTTTGTTTTTACCATTTAATCTAACTGATAAACAGAGATTTATGTCCATGAAAGATGCTACATACACGCTATTATACATTGAACGATTAGAACACTTGCCATTCTCTGTGACGGAGACAGATTCAGCTGTATGGTTAATTCATGGGGTTATCTCTCTCCCATTTTCGCAGTTTCAGTTTAAATCTTGCATGAAACATTTCCAAATTGGCCCCTTTAAACCCCTGGGTAGTGCGTTTCTTCATGAATTATGGTCCCTATCTTTCATTTAGAGATGTCAACGGGAGGATAAGGAAGTTTTCCTAACAGGGGAGGACTGCGATTCCACAGTAGGACATTCCCTATTATGTAAACACGTTAAGTTGCACGGCGCTTGTAATGTAGCCGCGCCTAATCTTGCTTGTTTTTTTAAAGGAATTCCCATCCCAGCAATATTTCCCGCTTTTACATTGCTTACTAACGGCAGTTATCTTATTTTGAATAACCATGACTGCTGTGGTTTACGGGCAGGAATCCCGCATATAGTAACAGTTTCACAACGTATTACTTGTTGTAGCAATGTGCTTTTTCCGCCCCCGCATGGGAAAGTAGATAGTTCCATTTGGCCTTCCATTCCGACTTTGAAAGCAGATTCCAACAAATTAAGCAGACTCAAAGCGCTATTGTTTCAACAAGAAGTGTCTCTCTTCGGCTCTAGAGACCTTCGAATTGCAGGTGGCTAGAACATCTGGCGAGATTCAGTCACTTCTGAACACTAACCTCCCACTTCACTTTGGGGAGCTTATACATCAAATATTTAATGTGTCTGATACCAAAGGCCTTGCTCATTTTTTTAAGCTTGTCGGATCTGGCCTTGTGACCTCTTTTCAGACAATATTTGGAGTAATACCGGCTTTTATTCATTCTATTTTTTCTAGCGTCTTCGGAGGGTTCCCATTATTACTGGCGCTAGCTGGTGGAATCCTGATTCTTCTGCTCCTGCTACGCAATGGCTGCTCATCTTGTGGTAATGCACAGACCAGGCCAAGTGCAACTGTACAGTGACTGAATGCAAAAACTTTTTGGATGCTTGTCATTAGCAACGCTTAGCATGAGTTATGGACTAACTTTTCGCTTTGCCTACTACACATGTATGCAACCTGTGTTCTACTGTCAGCGGTGCCCCTTCTATTGGGCTCTGGATTTATGCCTCTCCAATATGTCATGTTCAGACCCGGATTATGACCAGTTAATGGGTCCCTTAGTGGCCCAGGAGCAGGCCTGTTCTGGGAATGGCGGTATGGCGCGTGCGGCTGCACTTGGAGTCTTGGCTGAATGGAATATCTGTGCGGCTGCGCAGAACCTCTTGCGACGGAGTTTCATCGAATATCACGCAAGTTGCCCGGAAATGCTATTGGAGGCATCGGATTACGAGGAGCACGTCTGTTCCTTCGGCCTACTTGATTGGATGGCATCCCTTTTTTCTACTAACGATAGGAATGGCCTTTTAGAACGAATTGCATTCTTAAGTTCACGTAGTTTGATGGATTTTTCACCTCCATATTGATCACATTTTCCGTGCTACAACAATTTTTTTTGTTTAATTTTTCCAATTTGGTTTTTTGAAACGCTTCTGAACTCTGCTTACCTTTGAACTCTGTTTTGGTGTTTTGTCTATGTACTACGACTCTACCAAGGGGAGGGTGTTATAAGGCCATTAGGGTCATAGTCGACATTGCTAAGTTAGCATGAGCTCTGCTGCCATGGTGCTGCTTTTGCGCACGTTACTACATGACTTTATTTTGCAAGACTCTGTTTGTGCCTTTCACATGAGAACTGTCTGCTTTTCTCGTTCTCTGCTAGTTCCTGAAGTTAAGTCTGAACACGATGTGCAAGGTCGAAAAACAATGCCCTTGTTATTATGTTCTGGTCAGTCCCTAGCACCTAGACGAAACATGCTAACACAGCTGCACTGCTGGAAACTCATGCTTTGATATTACGGGGATGCATGTTGTTCTAAAGACACACTTGGAGAGGGACCTTTCCAGGGAGAAGAGCTATGCTTTTCCTATGATGTAAAACTTCCATCTAGGCACTAAGGTATGGGATCTGCTGACAAAGCCCAGAGATCTTCCTTTATATAATAAACTTCACCTTACCAAGGGGAGGGTGGTTAGGTCTTGACGTCCTTTTTCCACTGTCTGTATATGATGACTTCCCCCTTTATATTCTATGGAATTGTAATAATGCTAGCTGTTTTAGGTTTATGCATTTCGCTGCTGGTAGTGGCTCGTATACTGCATTATAGAGCATGATAGTTAAAATAAACATTTTGAACTATAACCATGACTCTGACAGTTCTTATTGTAGACGAGTACAAATGAGTGAGCAAAAGGGTATGTCTTGCTACCGTGATTCCTGAGAGAGTCGGGAGTGTTGTGTTCTGGGTTGTCTAATCATTTGTAGCTTCGTGATTATGTAGGAGAACGAATGAGACACTATAGCTAGTCGGTTTTGGGATTTTGGGTACTAAGGTGGTAGGAAGGTTCAGCCCCTATACACCGAGGTCCTGTTTTCCTGCGCATAGTTCTGTGTATGTGCAGAATCCCCGCAACATGGTGCCGCCAACATTTGGTCTGGTTCTTATCTGCGAGACTCCTGAGTAGTGCTTGTGCTTGTCCACAATCCCCTCACTTCTGTTTCCGGAGATGGTTGTGACAGTCTAGCCTCCTATATTGTGATATTTTATAGGTTTTTCAAGCTTGAATTTTAAAAGGTCTTTCTCTTTCATTTTAACCAGTTATTGCGCTGCCACACATAGATTGTTATTATCTACTTTTGATTATGGCGGTTGCCATAGCACCTCCTAACCGCGCACTGGTGATGACTTATTTGACTCAATAAGGAGTCCCTGCTGATGGTGTTGCGCTTATTTTTGTTGTTGAAGTGGATGCAGCTCACCGCTTCGAGGTGTTTTATTCTTGGGTCACCTTTCTGGCAGTAGACGGGACAGATCATTTGATCACTATAGCTAGTCGGTTTTGGGATTTTGGGTACTAAGGTGGTAGGAAGGATCAGCCCCTATACACCGAGGTCTATCTACACTAAGGTAGACCGGAAAACAAAAATAAATTAATGTTTGGGATTTAAGCCACCATGACTTACTCTGTCTAATGGCTGGTAGTTCTGGTTCTACCCTAATTGGGATATACAACTGCTTCATCAAACCCCGGCAGGTCAAGATATGAGGAACTTCCCCATTTAGTTTGCGTAGTACGCAATGTGTCCAAGGACCTACCCACTGCTCCCAGTCCCGATAGTTTTTAAACTTTAGGTCCTGACGAATCGCCTCTAGACTTGTAGAATTGCGAAGAAACATGTTGACCAACCACACGGAAGAGCGCCACACCTAAGACATTAACTTAGCATTGCGCCTTTCTTTTTTATTTTAATCAGGGTAGGAGACCCCACAATTAAAGTTATTTTTGCTGGTACTCCCAACCTTGTTTTAACTCACATAAACATCACACACCACTTATTCATCTACACTCACTAAATCTCTCACACCCACAGCACCAAACGGCTATTTGGAAAAGATCTCCGCCAAAGTGCCCCTCATCGCGAGCCCGTCAGGCATTGCAGCGCCGGCCAGACGAAGAGCAGCCCGATGATGAAGCATGACACCCAACTGAGTGTGTGAGGGCATTACATTCCAAAGAAATGGATTCCCATCTCTTTTGACACTGTAGCCTACTGTCCCTTGTATACTGCTAAATTCTAGATCATTCAGGAACAGCACAACTTTAATTTTCATACTAGTCTGTGTGAAACCAGGTGTTGCATTATAAAAACGCATTTGACATGCATTTGAAGTGGTTTGCCACAACAACCATCCAGCCGGGTCAACATCAGAGACATTGAAAGTGTCATTTCGAAACAAAGCTTGTAATACATCGATGGTATAATTCGTTTGTGTACGTCAATTGTCATATTCCGCTAAAGACGGAATGGATGGGATATTTACATTTTTGGCAGTTACCAGGCCAAAGCAAGTAGTTTGGTGCACTGTATCATTTAAAAATAACATTTGAGTCAGGATTAGGCAGACACAATGCAAAGCTTCAGTTCGCTGAACCTGCTAAGCCTTAGTGCCCCAAATTGATTTCAAATCAATGGTATCTCTCCAGTGATCATAACCCTGTGTGGCCAATTCAGTTAGAAAGGAATTGGAATAGATTAATTTAGTGTGGGTTAAAATACATTTGGGCTGAGATGACAATTGCAATTTAAAGAAATAGGATTGTGGATTGGACATGTTATAATCTGTGAAATAGGTGAACTTATCCCTAAGGTTTTTAGAACTCACCTGCATGGGAGTTGGAGAATGTTCCCATTGCGTGTAATTAAAAACAGGTATTAACTTGTTTGTTTTGTGTAAGAAATGATGCCCATAGTGTTTTGATAACAGAATAAATCAGCATAATTGGCAGAATTTAAATATAAATCTTCGGCATCAAATGCAGCATAATACTTTAAAACTGAAAACAATGAATGTACTGCTTGTACATCCCAATCCTCAGAATGTATGTCGTGTGTTGCCACATCTCCTAACGAAACGCGAAACATGTATGGTATCTTGAGGACTTCCGTTGGGCCGTGAAATTCGAATGCTTCTTCATCCCAGACGATTCCATCTGCAACCGGGAGAGCCAAAATGTTCACAAGAGTCTGATCACGTTTCATGATATGTGACGATGTATGAGGGGCCAGAATTCCATCGACCAACTTCACAGCAGAGCGTTCTGGCAAATAATGACCATTGATGAGCAAGAAAAATACTGTCACAAATCCAATCGACATGAAGAGGAAAATCAGGATAAGTACCAACCAGATGTAGGTCCATGGCGGGACCAGGTAAGCCTTTCTGAACCAAGAGATGAAAATACTCGGTTTTGTCAGTGGAAGTGCCAATGCGGAAGACAAGGAGGAAGAGTTATAAGAGAATCTCGCACGGTCCCCAAAATAACCGCTTGCACCCATGTTCATTAAAGGTGGTAGGTCAGCATCAGTTAGATGTTGTTGAGGACTGTTCGGCTCCTCGCTGTGGGACTCATCCGTAGGGTAAGTATACTCGACTTCATCTTTGGAAGAGGATGGAGGCAGAACTGGCAAAAGGTCAATAGCAGTTTCCATCTCACCCTCAGCGATACGGGGATTAGTCGAAGAGGATGAATTCACCGGATTCAAAGAGATAGCGTTGCATGAAATTGCAGGAGTTACACTATTCAGAATCGGCCAGACGGTGTAGTTTGACATTGTCCACTGAAATGTATCTGTTGTCTTTGTGACCAGGCAAAGGTGGTAGAATTACTGTACGAGTACCCTTCGTTCAAGAACTGGAACCGACGTACGATAAGAGGGCCCAAATTCTTTTTTGTTCTCCAGCTTTTCTCGTACCAGATCTCTAATCTTAGGAAGCCAGCCGGTGACCGTAATCAGCAGTGCTGTATCATTGGAAGAGCAGTAAAGGGAACAAGGAGACCCTGGAAGTCAGCGGGGACCAAGGGTAGATTTATGCTTCGTAGAACAAGAGTCCCACACAATTAGAATGTTTAAAAGAAATATCACAATTTTTTAATAAAAATCGGATTTAACAAATGTCTTGATACACAAGTAAGCTATTTAATGAGTAGGTCAATAAAACGTAGAAATAGTAAACACGAAAAAAATAAAGTGAGCCAAACGTGACAAGGCAGAGGGAAATCAGCCGATTTCCTTACCACAGGCAAGTGACTTTAAAAAGTGACTTTCCAGTATATGAGAATATAGATAAACAAAAGTCACAGTTGGGGTTACATCTCATACTCCACAGTAGAATATAGATAATGGTATAGAGTTGAAGATGTATGTGTCGATGACGTTTCAATCCCGGAAAGGGTATCGGGATCTCATCAGGACTAACGGATAGATCAAGTGCCTGAAAAGTTGCCTGGATAAGTGTAGGGAAAGGGAAGGGGAAGAGAGAGGGAGAAGTAAAATGATTAAAACCTGTAAAATTAAGGTAAGAGGGGTAATAGGAGGAGGGGATGTTGTGTTAAGAAGAAAGCGGTAGTGGATGTGTAGAGGTATAAGGAGATCAGGTAGAATGGAGGGAAGAGGGAAGGTCGGTATCAGAAGGGTCAGCTGAAGCGATAAGAGAGTGAGAGGTGATAGTAAGGCGATGTAGGAATAGAAAGACGGTGAGGAAATATAGAGAAGGGAAGGTAACGAGTGATAAGACAGTCCAAGGGATAAACCATAGGGAAGGGGGACTACCCAAAATTGCAGCAAGGAAAGGAGCAGTAGAATGGAGGGAAGAGGGAAGGTCGGTATCAGAAGGGTCAGCTGAAACGTTAAGAGAGTGAGAAGTGATAGTAAGGCGGTGTAGGAATAGAAAGACGGTGAGGAAATATAGAGAAGGGAAGGTAACAAGTGATAAGACAGTCCAAGGGGTAAACCAGAGGGAAGGGGGACTAACCAAAATTGCAGCAAGGAAAGGAGCGCAGGAATATGGCCAGTGGGTACGGCTGAAAGTAGGTATAAGCATACAGGGCCACGGTATCCAGGTGAGAGGCGACAGTTCTAAAATAGAGAGAGATAACCAGTGTGAGTGCAATTGGCGCCGAGGGTAGGAAGAAAGGGGTGGACAGAGGGTAGCCAGAATCTTACCAATTAGGTCAGCAAGAAGACTACAGGTGCGGTCAACGTGCTCTCAGAGGCTGTGGCTCCCGGCCAGGAGCCTGCGATAATGCCGGTGTAAAATCTGCGCTTGCCATGCGCCAGCGCTGGATCAGTGGGAAGGTACTGTATGCCGTGAGCCAGAGTGGTCACCAGCGGTCAGCATTCGACCGGCGCCAATTGCACTCACACTGGTTATCTCTCTCTATTTTAGAACTGTCGCCTCTCACCCGGATACCGTGGCCATGTATGCTTATACCTACTTTCAGCCGTACCCACTGGCCATATTCCTGCGCTCCTTTCCTTGCTGCAATTTTGGTTAGTCCCCCTTCCCTCTGGTTTACCCCTTGGACTGTCTTATCACTTGTTACCTTCCCTTCTCTATATTTCCTCACCGTCTTTCTATTCCTACACCGCCTTACTATCACCTCTCACTCTCTTATCGTTTCAGCTGACCCTTCTGATACCGACCTTCCCTCTTCCCTCCATTCTACCGCTCCTTTCCTTGCTGCAATTTTGGGTAGTCCCCCTTCCCTCTGGTTTATCCCTTGGACTGTCTTATCACTCGTTACCTTCCCTTCTCTATATTTCCTCACCGTCTTTCTATTCCTACATCGCCTTACTATCACCTCTCACTCTCTTATCGCTTCAGCTGACCCTTCTGACACCGACCTTCCCTCTTCACTCCATTCTACCTGATCTCCCTTATACCTCTACACATCCACTACCGCTTTCTTCTTAACGCAACATCCCCTCCTCCTATTACCCCTCTTACCTTAATTTTACAGGTTTTAATCATTTTACTTCTCCTCTCTCTTCCCCTTCCTTTCCCTACACTTATCCAGGCAACTTTTCAGGCACTTGATCTATCCGTTAGTCCTGATGAGATCCCGATACCCTCTCCGGGATTGAAACGTCGTCGACACATACATCTTCAACTCTATACCATTATCTATATTCTACTGTGGAGTATGAGATGTAACCCCAACTGTGACTTTTATTTATCTATGTTCTCAGATACTGGAAAGTCACTTTTTAAAGTCACTTGCCTGTGGTAAGGAAATCGGCTGATTTCCCTCTGCCTTGTCACTTTTGGCTCACTTTATTTTTTTCGTGTTTACTATTTCTACGTTTTATTGACCTACTCATTAAATAGCTTACTTGTGTATCAAGACATTTGTTAAATCCGATTTTTATTATAAAATTGTGATATTTCTTTTAAACATTCTAATTGTGTGGGACTCTTGTTCTACGAAGTATCATTGGAAGAGGGCAAATGTTCATTTGCGTAGCTGTCACGGGTCTTTTGTAGGTCCTGTAACATAGTAGAATAATTATCTACATCAAAGGTTGCGGCAGCTGCCACAACGTCTAGACCATCAAGGTCTGGCACAAACATTTTAATGCCAAAGAGCATTTCGTATGGGGCCCGCCAAACCAGAGATCTTCTAGGGCGATTATTGAGTGCACGTTGAACTCCATACAAATGGGCCAGCCAGTTCCTGCCAGTACCTAAGACCCTAGCTGTCAAAGATTGCTTTGAGTCACGGTTCATCCGCTCCACTATAGAATTGCCCTCAGGCCTGTATGGAGACGAAAACTGCACCAGCACCCCTATCAACTTCATTGCGTCCTTGTACGCCCTAGAGGCGAACGCTGGAACTTGGTCTGAATGGAAGGTGCCACAGGCAAACATCCCGACAAAGACATGCAAATCTCTAATGACATTTCGAGCGTTAGCACTGCGTTGTGGCCAAACCCAAAGGAATCTAGTGCACGAATCAACTGCAACAAAAATGTATTTATATGCAGTATCAGAAGACAACGGACCGCAGTGATCAAGATATACACAGCCAAATGGCTGATTGGAAATACAGAGCTGTGTTTGTGGTGGGCGTGAGACCGTAGATGGTTTGATTTGCTGACAAATGTCACAAGAAAGTACATAATTACGTGTTTGTTTATATAAACCACGCCACCAATAACGTTGCTGTAAAATAGAGACAGTCGCAGACACTCCGGCATGTGCAGAAGCCATGCCTTCATGTGCGGCAATAATCAAAGCAAGTCTGCGGTCCATGTTGGGAATCAGCCGATCCCCAACGGAAGGTATTTTAGCATAAGGAACTTGTTCGGGAGATAAATGATAAGAATACTTCGAAGGGAAGCCTTGCGGATAAGCAGTCCCATCCTTTGTAGCAGGTACAGCAGCCAGAATGTCATTATCTATCTTAGTCATGGACCTTGTAACTGCTGCAACAGACATGTGGCTACTGCAGATTTGGCTGCCTTGTCAGCCAAAGAATTACCAACAGCATGTGCTCCCACACACTGATGGCCAAGAGTATGTATAACCTGTGTGAATGGAAGACATTCTTTAAGCTCCACCACTCAAACTCAAAGCGTTTTATGCTTTTTTGCGCTGCCTTTAGTCTCGATAGTCATTTTGAGACCAAAAGAATAAGTTGTCATTAAAAGACTGATCAGCAAACTCAAGAGCTAGAACAAGAGCACGCAGCTCCCCCAATTGCGCCGTATAGTCCCCCAGTGCTTGAGTATGCACAATGGAAGACTTAAATTCTCCATTTACAATTGAACAAGCCACAATAGCGCAAACCGCTGAATAAGCGTGTTTGGAACCGATGGCCGGTTGAGCCGAGCCATCGGTATAAATTATACATTTGTACTCATCCAAAGGAAGCAGCGACAATGGAGGAGGATGAACATGTTCATAATGTAAAAACTCCTGTGTCTGAAGTAACCCTGGGCAAAGCACTACGCTACGCTCGCGTAGTTTGCGAAGTTTGCGCTACTTCGCACAACGCGAATTGCACGTAGCACAGTGCAAACATGCGTAGCGTAGCGTAGTGCAGCGGTCATTTTTGCTTGCTCGCGGTCCTCAACGTCAAGTTGGCGACCGCGAGCAAGCAAATGACATCCCGGCGAGACTTTTTCCTCGTTCGCGATCAGCAACATCAAGTTGCCGATCGCGAGCGTGGAAAATAAACCTCCCGGCGAGATTCTCAACGCGGGGAGGTCAGGTTTCTCATTGCGAGTGGTCGCGTATGCTCGCGACCGCTCGCGATGAGAAACTACCAGTCCGCGTTGAGAAAGCTGCCGCTCGGTAAAAATCTACTCGGCGGCAGTAAAGACAGCTCGCACTGTGCAAGTTGCCGTTTTCAATGATTGCACAGTGCGGACAAGCATCCGGCACTGTGCAATCATTGCGAACAGTGCACTACGCAGTTCGCGTAGTGCTACGCGTAGCTCGCGTAGTGCGAACTGCACTTTGCGTACCTTCGCGTAGCGCTACTTCGCGAACTACGCCCAGGCTTAGTCTGAAGAGCAGGATCAAAGATGAACGTGACATCAGCCGATGTCAAAGAAGTAGCCCATTGTATCCAACAGGGATATAGTGCTTTAGAGTTGGGTACACTTGCCTTTGTCACCGCTTCTAAAGCAGGGAGAGGCGTGACCATAAGAATGCGTTTTCTCTGCACCAGCGAGCATTCTTTCAGAATCGCCATTTGGACCGCCGCCAACATTTTTTCAACATTCGAAAATTGCATTTCAGCCGAAGTGTACAAATGTGATTTGTATGCAATAGGTACTGTGTCTCCCTCATTGAACGTCAAGTAAGTGAAATCCACTGTCCCCGGTACTATACGTATTACCAGGTTCGTGGTATTATCATGCGTCAACAAGTAGTTAGTTGCAAGCAGATCTGATTGCAAAGATTGCAGAATAGTGGTATGTTCTGGAAGCCAGCTGGCAGAAGAATATGTTGGTTGTATAAACGCATAGAGCGGTTTGATACGCTAGGCATAATCGGTGATGTAAGTCCTCCCGAAATTTAAAAATCCCAGCAAAGACTGAAGTTTCTTCAGTGTAGACGGAGGTTGCAATTGTGCACACTTCTCCAGAAAGTGGGGGGCTAACCCCCTACCTTCATTATTGAGCTCGTAGCCCAAAAAGAGCACCGCAAAACAAGCAATGTGTGACTGTGCAAAATTTAATTTGTATCCATAGTCGGCAAACAACAGAATAATGCGGTCGACTCGGACAAGATGCGGCATTAGTTCATCGTCCATCAGATAAATATCATCCACGTACGAGACCGCATCTGGATCAATGCTGTGCAGCAAAGACACAACACATGTAGCAAAAGCCCCGGGCTATTCTTATACCCCAAAGGCAAGCGCGTAAATCTTTTCTGATTTCCGACGGCGGTAAATGCTGTCAAGTCACGGCTCTCAGGAGCCAAGTTATGACTGTAGAAACCATTGGATATATCCAGTGTAGTTTTGTATTTTTTACAAATAAAGCTGTTTACCAGCGCAGTGCTGTGTGTATTCTGGACCGCAAATGTACGACAATGACTATTCAAATTTCGATAATCTAATACAATGCGATATGAACCGTCAGGTTTCGATACCAGAAAACGAGGATTATTCATCGGTGATACACAGGATTCAATCACTCCTTGATACTCCAACTGAGTTAGAATGTCACAAATGGGAGCATTAGCTTCTCGTCTGATTGGATATTGTGGCTGTGGCTGTGGCATAGACCGTAACGGTATCTCATGTGCCGGTGAATCTCTATCCCAGCCCACCTGATTACAGTACACCGCCGGGGCAAGGGCCAAAGCCCACTCAGATGCGTAAGCCTTCGCATGTTCCTCAGGGACGTAATGCAAAAAACTCGGAAGTATCGCGTCCTCACCTCTAGAAGCTGCTAGCACAAATGGTGGAGGCCAATCTGCCACTGGCAACAAAATGTCGTATGAGGAGGTGAGATTTTCCCAGAAAACAGCTGTGATTGTACACTGTATTTCTCCTTCAATTTGGAGGACAATTTCATAGAGTCTATCCGGGGGGGCAACTCGTGTATCTGCTGTTTTCACTGTAATAAATGTATCAGTTGCTCTCGCCTCCAGACAGGGACGCAGTGCCTCCCCCACTATGGTAACCTACACTGCGCTGTCGAGCAAAGTCACTGCCCATGTCCAATCGAGAAGCCGCGTTCTCACGGTCTGAGGCATACTTCGCTGTTAAAGCTGAAACTTTTTTCCTCTGATATGGGGATCTAAAACAAAACAGCTCCTCTTGTTTAGCCTTAACGTCAAACTGTCAAGGTTGATCCCGACCCTGTTGTGTGGACTGTCCTTTGCCACGATCCTTGCGTTCCCCACCACCGACTTGAGAGTCCGATGTGTCTTGTAAAGAACGAGGAGAGCGCTGATCAGGGACTTGAAGTCTTCATTTTCGCACGGTCGCGCAAGTCATAAGTACGCTCAGAAGACTCAGGTGTCGGTGAACCAGCACGCGAACCCTGCTTCTGTTGTTGCTCCCCCTGTTTTTTATTTCTCCAGTTCTTTTTAGGAAAGAACGGGCACCCATCTTTATCAGTCTGGGCTTTTTGTTGAGTTTGAGCTTGAGTTTGTGGTTGAGTAAAAGGCTTAATTCCGAGACTATTGCGCTCTAAGGTTTCATAAGCTTTAGCAATAATCTTCGGCAATTCGCGCTGTTTGTCTGCATCTGCCACAGCCTCCAAGCATTGTGCAACTTGTAAGCTCACAGCATCACCCTTAACATTAGCAAGGATCATATCGCAAACAATATCGAACACTCCTACCAGTCTGATTCCCAACTCCAGGGCCGCCTCTGCCCCATTTT
This sequence comes from Calotriton arnoldi, assembly GCA_963921515.1. NCBI lineage: Eukaryota > Metazoa > Chordata > Amphibia > Caudata > Salamandridae > Calotriton > Calotriton arnoldi. The sequence continues at coordinate 1,759,106 of CAWUFW010000579.1, forward strand.
CATCCTGAACACGTTTAATCATGGAAGGGAGAACGGTCATTGAGGGGGTGCCAAAACACATTGAATAAACCGCTACAAACACTCTATCCCAAGTGTTACAATCAGCTAATTTGGGAACTAGGCCCTTAGGTAAGCTCATGGTCAGGGTCAGGTGTTGTGTTTGGAAAAACAGCTTTGAGTTGCCCAAATTTTTCAGCAAGCTAATAAGGAAGTTCATCCTTATTTTGCGGACGCTTGCCCATCACAGAATTAATCATGATGGGACTGATGATTACACCACCAGGACCCGGTGGTTGTACTGCAACGCCAGGTGGTCCCACCTGGAAGTTGCGAAACATGAACCGAATAACAGCTCTATGTACACGTATTAATCAAGTATGCAATACGCGTAGCTCTGCGACTGTAGCAGTGAGATAATTTGGGTGTGGGGTATACTCAGCCAAAACGGGCCACCTGGCCCCATCTATTGATAAGGGGCCTAAACGGACCGGTGTAATAGGGTGAGGAAGGGCGCCTTTAAACCATATTGCATGTTGCCAAGCCGTTAGCGGAACTTCTAGAGACCTATAAGGTCGATAATTCTGCGGAAGGGCCGTGGAAGTATATTCGTGAAACAAATGATCTGTCCTGTCTACTGCCGGAAAGGTGACCCAAGAATAAAACACCTCGAAGCGGTGAGCTGCATCCACTTCAACAACAAAAATAAGCGCAACACCATCAGCAGGGACTCCATATTGAGTCAAATAAGTTGTTACCAGTGCGCGGTTAGGAGGTGCTATGGCAACCGCCATAATCAAAAGTAGATAATAACAATCTATGTGTGGCAGCGCAATAACGGGTTAAAAAGAAAGAGAAAGACCTTTTAAAATTCAAACTTGAAAAACCTATAAAATATCACAATATAGGAGGCTACACCGTCACAACCATCTCCGGAAACAGAAGTGAGGGGATTGTGGACAAGCACAAGCACTACTCAGGAGTCTCGCAGATAAGAACCAGTCCAAACGTTGGCGGCACCATGTTGCGGGGATTCTGCACATACACAGAACTATGCGCAGGAAAACAGGACCTCGGTGTATAGGGGCTGAACCTTCCTACCACCTTAGTACCCAAAATCCCAAAACCGACTAGCTATAGTGTCTCATTCGTTCTCCTACATAATCACTAAGCTACAAATGATTAGAAAACCCAGAAAACAACACTCCCGGCTCTCTCAGGAATCGGGGTAGCAAGACATACCCTTTCGCTCACTCACTCGTACTTGTCCACAATGAGAATTGTCAGAGTCACAGTTATAGTTCGAAATGTTTATTTTAACTATCGTGCTCTATAATGCAGTATACGAGCCACTACCAGCAGCCAAATGCATAAACCTAAAACAGTTAGCATTGTTACAATTCCATAGAATATAAAAGGGGAAGTCATCATATAAAGACAGTGGAAAAAGGACGTTAAGGCCTAACCACCCTCCCCTTGGTTAGGTGAAGTTTATTAAATAAAGAAAGATCTCTGGGCTTTGTCAGCAGACCCCATACCTTTGTGCCTTGATGGAAGTTTGACATCATAGGAACAGCAGAGCTCTTCTCCTTGGAAAGGTCCCTCTCCAAGTGTGTCTTTAGAACAACATGCATCCCCGTAATATCAAAGCACGAGTTTCCAGCAGTGCATCTGTGTTAGCATGTTTTTTCTAGGTGCTAGGGACTAACCAGAACTACAAGGGGCATTGTTTATCGATCTTGCACATCGTGTTCAGACTAAACTTCATGAACTAGCAGAGAACGTGAAAAGCAGACAGTTCTCATGTGAAAGGCACAAACAGAGTCTTGCAAAATAAAGTCATATAGTAACGTGCGCAAAAGCAGCATCATGGCAGCAGAGCTCATGCTAACTTAGCAATGTCGACAATGACCGTAATGGCCATATAACAGAACAACGCATGTTATTTTACTTTTCCTTGACCACATCATATTAGGTTATACAGTAACCATTGCCTGCTCCTCCTCAGCAACCTTTCTGCCAAAGGGATGCATAGTGAATTCAAAAGAAGGAAAATGCAAGAAAATATAAAAGTTCCCAGTGTCCGATAGAGCCTCACTGGCACAGGCTCCTATTGTCTATCAATAAGTTGGCGCTCTTGAGTACCGGCGGTGGAGCTTGCTCTGTCCTAAGCTCTTCTCCTAATCTATCCCATGTCGATAAAGGTGGTATACTTTTTTTTTCCCTGACTCGTGTTCAAACAACAAAAGCAAAGCAAATACAGAATTTTCTCTTTTTTTCAATTATTCGTGGGTACTGTTATTCAGTACTGCCTAACTTGTGCAGTCCGTCCCTAATCTTTTTTCTCCTTAGATTCAGTAGCCCTCAGCCGAGGGCGCAAATTGTACCTGGCAGCCCTAGGCACTGTGTGATCAATGAACAAAGGCTCCTGAATAGCTCGTATTTCTGGTGGGACAGCCTCATTCAAAACATCGTCGTTCTCCTTGCCTGTTTGCGTCCAGGTCAGTTGAGCATCGCTGATTGGGACATACCTGGGCACTTGTTCACATTCGGTGTCACCAACACCCTCTTTGACCCACTGTTCATATGGCAATGGCAAAGGAATCCTCCGACAGTGGGTGGCATGCACCCAGTTCTTTCGACCAGCAACCTTTACAGCCGTCCGTGTCACCAACAAAACCTGCTCAGGGCCTTTCCAGCGGGGCTCCAGACTTTTCTTCCTCTGGATGTTCTTAACCAAAACATAATCGCCAGGCTGAATGTCGTGGCCAAGCCCCTCTGGCATAGGAGCTAGGGATTCCCGTAACTGTTGGTGAATAGAACGTAAACTTTCTGTTAACTGGCAAAGGTAATCAAGCAACACAGGATATGCAATATCGGAGTATTTATGAGGATGTGGGACACCCCAGACATTTGCCGGACGTCCAAACATGACCTCGTAAGGTGACAACCCTGTTCTAGAATGGGCTGTATTTCTTGTTGACAGAAGAGCTAACGGTAGAGCATCTGGCCATGTCAACCCTGTCGTCTCTTGGATTTTTGCCAATTTCAGTTTGAGAGTACCATTGTACTTCTCAACCAAACCCGCTGACAGCAGATGATTGGCAGCATGACATTTTTGTTTAATGTGTAAACCTTCACAAATCAATTTCATCACTTTCCCATTAAAATGAGACTTGTTGTCACTCCAGATAATTCGGGGCAAGCCGAATCGAGGAAAATACTCTTTAAGGAGTACTTTTGCAGTTGTAATGGCCGTATTATCCTTAGTGAGGTAAGCCTCAACCCATTTGCTGAATGCACATATGAACACTAAAACATATTTAAGATTATTGTATCGTTCTAATTCAATGAAATCCATCTGGAGGGCCTCAAATGGGAAAGTGGGTGGTGCAAAATTACCAGGCGGTGTAAGGGTACCTTTCCCTGGATTATGTTTCATACAGATCATGCAATGTTTCACCAAATGCACAACTGTCTTGGGTATGGCATCATTATGCCAAACAGGGGCTAACAATTTAAAAATGCCTTTCGTCAGCTGTCTTGGGGATGGTATCATTATGCCAAACAGGGGCTAACAATTTACAAATGCCTTTCGCACTAATATGGGCTGGACCATCGGCCATAGTAACCACAGGAAGTACATATGCATCGGGCAACATCCATTTCTGTTCTCCAGATTTATCAATCCAACATCCTTCCTCATTTAACTGTGCTGTACTCTCCTGCCATTTCGCTAATTCCTCTATCGTGGCTTTGCTTTGTATCTCCTTTACACTCTCAACGATATTTTAAAACATAGCAACCTTAGGAACCCACCTAGCTGGACCTGCAACAAACATTCTTTTCATTTTACTTCGGGCCGTCTCCTTGGCTACCTGATCTGCAAATGCATTTCCTCTACCCATGTCATCAGTAACCTTCCTATGGGTGCTGCACTTGATTATTGCCAATTTCTTGGGGAGTGTTAAAGCAGACAAAAGCCGCAATATAAGGTGCCCATGTTGGATTTTAGTACCATGAGAGGTAAGAAACCCTCTCTCTGCCCACAGTCGCCTAAAGTTATGCGCGACCCCGAATGCGTACTGGATGTCTGTATAGATATTGACAGCCAACCCCTCACTCAATTCACAAGCTCATATTAGAGCCACAAGCTCTGCAGCTTGAGCAGACTGATAAGGGTCTTGTGATGTTTCCACCACCATGCGCAAAGTAGTAATAGCATAAGCTGCAGTAGTTGTGCCATCTGGTAATTTAAAACAGGAGCCATCGACATATAGTTCCCCTTGCGGGCAGATAAGGGAACATCAGTCAGGTCTACCCATCCTTTCGTCTCTTCTTCTGTCCGGAAAATGCAGTCATGTTTGTCAACTGCAACATTCTCAGAAGGGAGGGGTGGTAATGTGGCTGGATTCAGAGTGGCACATCTTTTGATCGTAATATGTTTAGCAAACAATGTCAATTCATAACCAGTAAGACGTGCACTGGTGAGGTGCTGTGCCTTCGTCTTATTCAATGGCTTATCCATAGCATGGGGTACCATAACTGTGAGGTCAGTATCAAGTACAAGTCCAGCCGATTGTCTGATTGAAGTGGCCACAGCCGCGACCGCTCACAGACAGCTCGGGAGGGCTCTTGTGACAGGGTCAAGCACAGCAGAAAAATAACCACAAAGCCTCTGTTTATCCCCAAATTTCTGTGTTAAGACAGAAAGTGCGCAACCAGCCATCTCATGAACATAAAGCACAAACGGTTTCCTATAGTTAGGTGTACCAAGCACCGGAGCCAAGCAAAGCGCAGTTTTTAATTGCTCAAAAGATTGCTGACAGTCTGGGGTTCAAGGCAAAGGCTCATGCACTGATTTTGTTGTTAATGCAAGCAAAGGTTTGATTAGTAAAGAATAATTTGGGATTCACTGGCGACAGTAGGAAGTAATACCTATAAAAGCGTGTACATCTTTTTGAGTTTGTGGAATAGGCATCTTGATAATGGTACTGATGCGCTCAGGGGTTAACCTCCTACCCTCCTTCGATAGTACATGACCTAAATAGGTAACCTCCTGTCGACAATACTGAAATTTCGAAAGAGAGACCTTATGGCCATGATGTGCCAAATGCAACGACAATTTCACTATACTGTCTTTGCAACCTTGTTCAGTATCAGAAGCAATTATCAGGTCATTGACATACTGCACCAATACATTACCTGGAGAAAGCGATAGTGAATCCAACTGACTTTTAATGCTTGACTATAAATACTAGGACTCTCTTAATAGCTTTGAGGAGCACAACAGAATCTAAAGCTTCTGCCGGCCAGTGTAAATCCAAACAAATACCTACTGTCCGGATGTATAGTAATACTGAAGAATGCATTTTTCAAATCAATAACAGAAAAGAACATAGCAGTAGATGGGATCATTGTTAAAAGCGTAGTAATATCAGGAACCACTGGAAATTGTGGAACTACTATTTTATTAACCTCTCGCAAATCAATCACAAAGCGATAGACATCATCAATAGCATCAGAGGAACCCGAGGGTGTCCTCTTAAGGACCGGAAGAATAGGACTATTACAAATGTTGGCAGACGTTTCTTCAACTAGTCCCTTTCATATCAAATCCTGAATAATCTAAAGATGGGCCCGTTCCCCTGCCTGTGGTATTTTATATTGAGGAATACGGGGCAGAATAGCATTATCTTTAACTTGTATAGAAACTGGTGGTATATGCAACAGACCCACGAATGTGGCCCATAGTGTGGGTGGTACCTGAGCAAACTAGGTGCACAGACAGAATATCGATGTTGAAATATCGATGTGCCAGAATATCAAGTTTTTAATATCGAGGTGGCACAAAATCGACATGCAAGAATATCATTGACAAGAATATCGACATGAAGGTAAGAAATATTGTTTTTTTTAATATTGAAGTTAGTGATATCGTTAGTAAAAATATCGTTGTTAATAATATCGACATTTATTTTAGTGTTTTGTATTTTACTATGTGTGTTTAAAGTATGTGATGCAATTATTTTGTATAAGTATAGCTTATTTTTTTAATGTATGTGTGAAATTTTTAGAAGTAATTCATTTTATGTTAATTAATTTTTGTGTATTTTAGTTCTGCAGCGGATTGTGGGTTTATAGGGGAATAGGGTGGGAAGTAATTTAATTAGAATACATTTATTAAACATTTTTAGAAGTTATTAATTTTTTTTAAATTACATTTTGCGTTTTAGTTCTGTAGCGGTTTGTGGGTTTATAGGGGAATAGGGTGGGAAGTAATTTAATTATAATGAATTAATTAATATTTATGTATTTAATATTTTATATTATTAATTGTGATAATAAAATTGTTATTAATTAGTTATTAATTGGTTATTAATTATTAATAATTAATTGGTAAATATGTTAATTGTGTCATTTTTTAGGAGCGGGTTGTGGGTTTATAGGGGAATAGGGTGGGAAGTAAATTAATTATAATGAATGAATTAATATTTTTAATTAATTAATATTTATGTATTTTATATTTTATATTGTTAAATGTGATAATTAATTTGTTATTAATTAGTTATTAATTGGTTATTATTTATTAATAATTAATTGGTAAATATGTTCATTGTGTTATTTTTTAGGAGTGGGTTGTGGGTTCATAGGGGAGTAGGGTGGGAAGTAATTCAATTATAAATAATTAATTGACAATTTGTATTAATTAATATTTATGTATTTAATATTTTATATTGTTAAATGTGGTTATTAATTTGTTATTAAATAGTTATAAATTGGTCATTAATAATTATTAATTAGTTATTAATTATGTTAATTGTGTCTTTTTTAAGAGCATGTTGTGGGATGATAGGGGAGTAGGGTGGGAAGTAATTACATTTTAATATTTTTTTAAATATTTTTTATACATTATTTTTTTAATTTTATTTAATAGTGTTAATTCTGTGAATTAATTTATTACTGATTGTTTTTAATTTGCTTGTTAATTGTTATTAGTTAATCAATTAATTGTTAATTTATTATGTTAATTGTGTTATGTTTTACAACATTGGTGGGGTTATTTGTAGGGGAATATGGTGGGAGGTAAATTATTTTTAGTTAGTTAATTATTTTTTAATTAATGTTCATTATTTTGCTGGAGTGGGAATAGTAAATTATTCCCCTCCGCTATCCAACACTTTCCCTACTGTTGTACTCGCTGGAGTGGGAATAGTAATTTTATCCCCTCCGCTATCAAACACTTTCCTTACTGTTGCACTCCCTGGAGTGGGAATAGTAAATTATTCCCCTCCGCTATCCAACACTTTCCCTACTGTTGCACTTGCTGGAGTGGGAATAGTAAATTATTCCCCTCCGCTATCCAACACTTTCCTACTGTTGCACTTGCTGGAGTGGGAATAGTAATTTTAACACCTCCACTATCCAACACTTTCCCAACTGTTGTACTCCCTGGAGTGGGAATAGTAAATGATTCCCCTCCGCTATCCAACACTTTCCCTACTGTTGCACTTGCTGGAGTGGGAATAGTAATTTTATCCCCGCTGCTATCCAACACTTTCCCTACTGTTGCACTCGCTGGAGTGGGAATAGTAATTTTATCCCCTACGCTATCCAACACTTTCCCTACTGTTGCCATCGCTGGAGTGGGAATAGTAATTTTATCCCCTCCGCTATCAAACACTTTCCCTACTGTGGCACTCCCTGGAGTGAGAATAGTAAATTATTCCCCTCCGCTATCCAACACTTTCCCTACTGTTGCACTTGCTGGAGTGGGAATAGTAAATTATTCCCCTCCGCTATCCAACACTTTCCTACTGTTGCTTTTGCTGGAGTGGGAATAGTAATTTTAACCCCTCCGCTATCCAACACTTTCCCTACTGTTGCACTCGCTGGAGTGGGAATAGTAATTTTATCCCCTCCGCTACCCAACACTTTCCCTACTGTTGCACTATCTGGAGTGGGAATAGTAATTTTATCCCTTCCGCTATCCAACACTTTCCCTACTGTTGCACTCGCTGGAGTGGGAATAGTAATTTTATTCCCTCCGCTATCCAACACTTTCCCTACTGTTGTACTCCCTGGAGTGGGAATAGTAAATTATTCCCCTCCGCTATCCAACACTTTCCCTACTGTTGCACTTGCTGGAGTGGGAATAGTGAATTATTCCCCTCCGCTATCCAACACTTTCATACTGTTGCATTTGCTGGAGTGAGAATAGTAATTTTTACCACTCCGCTATCCAACACTTTTGCTACTGTTGCACTCGCTGGAGTGGGAATAGTAATTTTATCTCCTCCGCTATCCAACAATTTCCCTACTGTTGCACTATCTGGAGTGGGAATAGTAATTTTATCCACTCTGCTATCCAACAGTATCCCTACTGTTGCACTCTCTGGAGTGGGAATAGAAAATTTTAACCCCTCCCCTATCCAACACTTTCTCTATTGTTGTACTCGCTGGAGTCGGAATAGTAATTTTATTCCCTCCGCTATTCAATACTTTCCCTACTAGTGCACTATCTGGAGTGGGAATAGTAATTTTATCACCTCTGCTATCCAACACTTTCCCTACTGTTGCACTCGTTGGAGTGGGAATAGTAATTGTATCCCCTACGCTATCCAGCACTTTCCCTACTGTTGCACTCTCTGGAGTGGGAATAGAAATTATTCCCCTCCGCTATCCAACACTTTCCCTACTGTTGCACTTGCTGGAGTGGGAATAGTAATTTTTCCCCCTCCGCTATCCAACACTTTCCCTACTGTTGCACTTGCTGGAGTGGGAATAGTAATTTTATCCCCTCCGCTATCCAACACTTTCCCTACTGTTGCACTCGCTGGAGTGGGAATAGTAACTTTATTCCCTCCGCTATCCAACACTTTCCCTACTCTTGCACTTTCTGGAGTGGGAATAGTAATTTTCTATTCTATTATAATAATTATTTCTTGATATTATTAAGTAAATATATATATAATCATTTTTATATATTTATGTTTAATTTATTTTTACATTACATTTACTATTTATATATTTTTTTTTAATAATTCTAACTGTTTTATTAATTATATGTATTATTTAATTTATTTAAAATTATTTATTAGAGATTTTAAAAAAACGATATTTTGAACAACGATATTTTTAACAGCAATATTTTTGTTTCGATATTTTTGTACTTACCATTGTGAAGATAGGATGTCGATATTCTTGACATCGATATTTTGAACATGATATTTGTGTAGGTCGATATTCCTGTCGTCGATATTCTGTCAGTGATCCAGCAAACTCATCTGGAAGGGGCGCATCGTGAGACAAACACTGTCTAGTACTCACATCCGGACCCAGAGTAATATAGACACCATCAGGAGAACAATAAATAGTAGCATCCAACTTCTTCAACAAGTCCAAACCCATCACATTTTCTTTCACCACAATTAGATGTTAACAAGAATGGAGACTCCACGGTGAAAGGACCAACAGTAAGTGCAAGGGGCATGAAATGGGGCTAACAACCGGTACACCGGAAAAACCTACTGAAACATTATTTTGGCCAGACAGGGCCGCCCCAGGTACCATATGTCGAGAAACAGAACTTTTTGTCGCACCAGAAATTCCTTAGTCGAGCCTTGCAAATCCGCTGTGACATAAGGCCCACGCTGACCTACAGGTATCTGAACTGGTCCCTCACCCTGTCCCTGGCTGTCCTAGCTGTAAGAAATACATGTCACATCATCAATTTCATAGTCATCATGATAATACTGTCCATCTCTGGGGTCATTGAAGTAATTATTGTCAGAGCGGCCCATAGGAGCCGCAGCATTCTGGTTTCTGTCTGTTCCAGGTCCTCTAGCACCAGAAACACGTCCTCTAGGCGACAAAACCTTCTGTAAAAGCACAGGGCACTGCCTACGCCAATGTCCTTCCTCCTTACAATACGCACACTGATTCTGTCCAAAGGGTGTCATTGAAGGCTGCCTAGTACTTGGGAGTTGCCTGCTGCAACAACACTTTCGTCTTTAAATCCTTATCTTTTTTATCAGTTTTATCCTTTTCCTCCTGGTCTTGATGCTCGTAATATTGAGCCATATTCAGAATAACAGAGGGAGACGACGTAGACTAAGTACTTTCAGATGCCTGCAAACGAGTCATTATTTCAGGAAGAAGATTAGTGACAGACCTGTCAACAAACAAAGGAACTCCTCCCTCCGTGGACATATCCTGCCCACTATAATCAAAAAAGTATCTTCAAACCTAGTAAAAAAATCAGATACACTCTCATCCTTCTTCTGACGACAGGCCGTCAATCTATCCCAGCTTACTTTCTTTGGTGGAATAAGTGTATGCATATATGTAATAATTCGACCTGGCAAAACAAGTATCTCAGCACGCAGCTTATCTCCTGGCTTCCTTTCTTGATCCCATCCCTTAATCACATCCCATGTACCACCCAACTCGGCAACATGATCTTGAGTATGGACCTGCCGCCAAATATCGACCAGAACAAGAAGACCAAAAAAAATTTCAATATCAGCAAGAGTCATTACAGTAGAAGAGGAAGCCTCTGTTAATTCCTTATAATAGGCTGTGGGATTTTTCCTAGGATCAGGCAAAGTAGCCTTAAGGGCTAAAACCTCACTTCTTTTCCATGGAGTATAAACCCATTGCTCCTGAAAGCGGGCAGCCATGGCCGGCCTAGTGGTCACACCATGCTGATCCGTCAATGCAGGAATTTCTGGATGATAAATTGGGTGGACTTCACACATAGGGAAATGAGTTATTTGAGTAGTTCTCTTATCATACAATCGTCTTCTATAAGAGACTATAGTAGAAATATTACCAAACACCTGTTCCGGGGCTAAATCAGTAACATAAAGGCGGTCCCTAATATCAAATAATACTTGGGGAGCCTCCGACTCAATGTGTGTATGCCAAAGGTCAATCAATATAGCAGACATATGATGAAGGGCATGCTGTTGTAAAAAAGGCTCACGTAGAACTCGCCAAATATCCTCTGTGCTATAAACCGCATTACGAGCCGACCGCATTGCCTGACTCGCTATTACCCTCTTCTCATCCTCCCCTACTCAAGATCGCATCAAAAGGCCTGTTCGTTCCCTAAATCTCACCAAATCCCCGTCTTCAAAACCACGTTCAGGGGTATCAGCATCCAAAAACATCGGAGGATGAATGACCGCAGGAGGAGGAGTGATAGGAGTAATAGGTAGAACTGTAATCAATGATTGCACCGGAGAAGAAAGAACAGAGGGCACAGGAGTTGGGACAGTGGATGGAACAGAGGCGACAGTTGTCAAAGATGGTGAGGGTAGAGAAAGAATAGGGGACACAGTAACCGGAGTTGTAGGTATAGCAGCCGTAGATATAGGGGCAACTGGAGCGGACGAGACAGACTGCTGTGGCTGTAAAGGAACAATGGGATATATTCCCTGCGGAGCATAAGGAGACGGGGGTCGAGCTTCTAACAACTCCTCTACAAAAGTATCATCTTCCTCTTTGGCCACATAGGACTTGTCAATATGCAACCGGAATCTCCTATCCTCACATTCTATTCCTGTCTCCTGTTTTTCTCTATCATACGCTTCAGCTTTCTGTGTGAGAGTCTGCATCCTCACTTTCCGTGCGTCTTTCTCCATTTTTAACCGCCTTTGCTTAGCCTCCTTCTGCCAAGTTCGAAGAGAGTCAAACATTGACTATCTACTTTGTCTCTTAAACAACTGTTCCTGTAAAAAGCAATCTTCTGTTCATCAAAAGAGCCTGTCTCGGGGTACAATCTTCATGCCATCTACACCAGAACCCATGGTATCCCCTCAATAGCTGGGATATCAGAAATATTAAGACAAATACAGAATGAATATGGAGCAGAACCTGCTCTGAACTTGGGTATATAATTATTAGGCAATTTTTCCCAAGTATCTACAATTATGTTAGCAAACATAAAAGAGGAGGCAGCAGCAGTGGTTATATGCCAACATCTGAGGTAATGCACTCCTGCACAACAGGAGCAAGCATTACCTAAAATTATCAAAGATACATATGTCAAATTAGGTAGAGATAATTCTCCAAGAAAGCACTTCATTCTTCTAGAAAGAAATGGGATAATACACAAAAGAAAAATAGAAAGAATAGGTCATAATGTAGGGGTGAGTCTCCTCAACAGGAGCCCTCTGAAAGGAGGTTTAACCTTAGTAATCGTGATAACAATAAAAAACCTGACAGGTATCAGGATACTGATACACGTTCCTCTCATTACTTTCAGGGTTCATCAAAAAACTCCGAGAGGGGAGGACGGTCAGAACACAGATCAGAAGAATGAACAAAGTCCAGAGATACACATCGTACTTCGGACTATAATATCAAAAGAGAAGATAAACCAAAATCAAAACCTCAATTTAAAAAGAAGAAAGTAGCTGGTCTTAAAGTAAGAAATGCTATGTGACTGAGGACTCAACTTCTGAACGGGGAATGGGCTAGACAGAGCAGCATAAGTAACAATAGCTCGCCAGGACCTGATGGAATTTCTGGTGACAGCGGCGTTGAATGAACATATCATGGTGGAGACACTGATACTAGGGTAAGTGTCCCACACCAGTTATATGAAGTAACACTCCAAATGGAGGGGGACAAACCTAGGAATGTTAAAGGTCTCTTTTGGGAGAACCTGACTTTTGGATATAACATCCTTTTGGCTGAAAAAGATTGGCCACCTGAGTTTGTTATTAATTACCCAAAAGGAGAAACTGTAATTTTACCTGCCTTCTCTGATCTCGTTCCAAAATCACTGCAATATTCATACGCACAGGAGTGGGCGGTAGCACTTGCTCCTGCATTATATCTCAATCATGTAGGGTGAGATGCTGAGCCACCTCACCATGAAATCCCAGTAAAAACTACTCCAACTCCACAAAGACAGTGCCCAATTAAACATGAACCATAAAACAAGCCAGGGAGATCTTAGATCAACTTGAATATCAAGGTGTAATAGAGAATTGCACCTCTTCTGTGAACAATCCTCTGTTTCCCGTAATGAAACCTGATAATTCATATCGTCTAGTTTTAGACTACAGACATTTGAACACATGCACAAAGACATTTGCAGTACAGAATGCACTCAGTGCAGCATTGATGAATAACATTGTACAGAAAAAATTCACAACATTTGATATTTCAAATGGATTCTTTTGCCAAAATATAGCGCCCGAAAGCAGATATTTGACAGCATTCTTAGCCCTAGGCTCTCAGCGTCAATTCTGTCGACTGCCCAAGGGTATAAGAACAGCTCGGGTTGTTTTCAGCAAGGGTAACAGAGTTGCTTCAAACTTTTGATGAGGAGGCATTGTCCTATGTAGATGATATTTATCTGACGGATGATGAATTATTGGATCACTTGACCAGGGTGAACAACATAATTTTGGGGTTCTGCGGGCTACAAATTCAACTTTAAAAAATCTAAAATTGCCCATCTCAATGTCCTATTTTTGGGATATGAGTTGTCTAGTGAAGGAAAAAGCCTAGCAGCTAATTTTTTGAAATGTGTGCGCTGCTCCAACCTCTGAAGACTATTTAAGGATTCCTAAATTTTGACAGAACATACATTTTGGACTACACATAAAAAGTTAAACCTTTTTACAACTTAGTCAGACCTGATTTTTTAGTCCGTCATTGGACACAGGAACATACAGAAATCCTTTGTACCTTACAAGCTGACATGATAGCTTCCAAACACCTACACACATGTGTAAACACTACAAATTTGGTGATCCGTGTAGTGGCGGGTCAATCTGGGTACACTTACCTAACCTTCAATGAAGGCGAAACTGTACCCATTGTATACAAATCTCATCTGTACACAAACACTGAGATGCACTTTGCATCCACTGAAAAGATTCTAACAGCAGTACAAACTGCTGTAGTGAGAGAAAGAGCACTGGCACAGGGGAAACTAATAATTACTGTGACTCCAGTACAGGCCTTAGAGGCTGTTACAAAAGCTAGCATTCCAAACGCAAAAGCACTACATCCACGATGGATACAATGGCCAAATTATCTCACTGCAACAGAAGTAGACTACAAATTTGATTCTACGTTAAAAACACAAGCAGTTCTGCAGTATGAACAAGAATATCCTCTCCTGAATGAAATAAAGGCCTCTAGATCAGTGTGAATACATTATTTACACTGACAGATCTGCTCAGCCTGCCGTAGGAAGTAAACAGCAATATAGCACAGCATGTGTGATTGTTAAGGGTCATATGCAGGATGGAGAGTCCCGTCCTAGCAATATGCAGACGCAATCTCTAGGAGATGGCACGGATCAGCTGGCAGAACTGAAAGCCCCACTACTGGCATTAAAAAACACAGATCAAGAATTCCCCACACTTATTGTGTGTGATTCGTTTTATTGTGTCAAGTCTCACAATGAATATGTTCACTACTGGGGTCAGAATGGTTTTAAAGACTCAAAGGGGTTGAGGGCCTTGAGGGGTTCTTTACTTACACGCTCGCATTACCTCCCGTATTTTGCTCATTTTGCACACGCTGTTTGCTCCTTTTTAACTCGTTTAAAATTACCGAAACTGCAGAAAATTAATTGTTAGGCCTTTTTAAAAAGAAATTATTTTAGCAAGATTTCTGTGTTACTGTGTTTACTTTGTGTGAATTTGAATTGATCCTGACTCCAATTGGGGGCTCTTACTTGACTTCCTGGTTCGCCCGTCAGCCAATGAGAGACGCCATCTTAGGGCAGTGCGCTCTGTAGTCTTTCTGGCTGCCAGGATTATAAAGATGCACGCTGCGCCGGCGCAGATGCCTTGAGGGGTTCTTTACTTACACGCTCGCATTACCTCCCGTATTTTGCTCTTTTTGCACACGCTGTTTGCTCCTTTTTAACTCGTTTAAAATTACCGAAACTGCCAAAAATTAATTGTTAGGCCTTTTTAAAAAGAAATTATTTTAGCAAGATTTCTGTATTACTGTGTTTACTTTGTGTGAATTTGAATTGATCCTGACTCCGATTGGGGGCTCTTACTTGACTTCCTGGTTCCCCGGTCAGCCAGTGAGAGATGCCATCTTAGGGCAGTGCGCTCTCTAGTCTTTCTGGCTGCCGGGATTATAAAGATGCGCGCCTAAGGCGTGCCTAAGGCAAGCCCGTCTTCGCCCGTCAGCGTCCCAGAAGCGGCTAGGGCCAGTCACTCTGCCCGCCGCCCTATTGCCCCAATGGACAGGTTGTGTTATACTAGTAAGTCACTACGGTCACTTCGTCCATCTGCTTGTAATTCCCATGGCTTGCTGGACCTGCTTAACGACTGGGTCACTACTTGTGCTGTGTGTGGCTTTAGGCTGGGCTTGGACTCTTCTATTTCTGGTCAAACTATTGATTCCTCTATCAGGCCCACCAAGCCTCCTCCTATCTCGGCGGCTCTCATTAATGCTCGATCCTAAAGAAACACCATTTAGATGTTTTTGAGCTCCTCCTTGATAAACCAGTGGACCTATTGTTCATTGCTGAGACGTGGCTGGATGACACATCTGACCCGATTGTCACGCTGGCCACTCCGGAGGGCTATAAGATCTCTAGAGCAGACCGCATTGTGGGTAGGGGGGTGGAGTGGCCATTATGTACAGGGACAAGTGGGATCTCCATAGGGAAAATACCAACTCATGGGGTGATTGCGAAGCCTTGGACTTCAGTATCCGGTTTTCTGACCACTCTATGGGGTCGATTCCGATTCGGGCCGGAAATTTCTCCGACCGAGCCGGACCCGGAGAGATTTCCGACCGAATCGGACCCGTGCAGTCCGACCGAACGAGTACGATGCGTCCGTATGTTATCGGACTCGAGTCGGTCGGACTCCCATTGAAGTCAATGGGAGCCGGTCGTACAACGCGTACGCGGGCTCCCATTGACTCAATGGGTGCGAGTCGGACAAGGCGCCCCCTACAGCGGGTACGCGGCGAAGCGATTCGCGCCGTACACGCACAGGTAGAGGGGACCCATGGGTCCCCCCTGTGTGCGACTCGCGCGGCTACGCGTACAGGGGGTCCGACACGGACCCCCAAAGTACGGCTCCGACAGCTCTTACGAGCCGGAGTGCGCGGCTCGGTCGGACTGCTCGCGGCGCGCATCGTACTTACCCGGCCGGGAAACGTCTCCATTGCGCGGTGCGAGTCGAGTCCGAGCGAGTCGGTCGGAGCGGTTCGAGCCGGGAGCGAGTCGGTCGGAGCGGTCGGGACGCCCGGACGAGTCGGTCGGCGATTTCGCATCGTACTCGCTCGGCCGGACCCGCGTACGGTTCGGTCGGGAAACAGGGCTCCGAATCGGATCCGGTAAAGCCGAATCCGATTCGGAGCCCTACCGGCCGAGATCGGAATCGGCCCCTATGTTGGGAGGTTCTCTGATATATAGACCCCCCGGCTCTACCAGGGCCTTTCTTCAATCATGGGGCGATGCAGTGACCTCCCGGGCGCTTCGTTTCTCCCAGTATATGGTGCTGGGAGATCTGAACATCCATATCGACCAGTCTGACTCCAGGGACTCACTTGCTTTTGGTGACATTCTTCAGCTTGCCCAACTTTCCCAATGGGTCAATCTCCCTACGCACTAAGGGGGTCATATTCTTGACCCAATCTGCTCCAACTTTTCTATCACGGTTGAAGATCCCCTCCCAGTTTCATGGTCGGACCACTGTCTTACCTACTTTTCCTGGGAGGTGGACTTGGCCAGCCCTTCTGGCCACTGTTATCGCAAACCAGCTTTAAAAAAAATTGAACCCTCTAAACTCTGTTCGGCCGTAGTGGCTTCTAGACCCATTCTCCCTCCGAACCTGGATGGGAGTCTGGCGGGGTTCTAAGATTGGTTTTCCAACTCCATGAATATGTTAGCGACGCCCACTTCTTCTAGGTTTTCGAGGGAATCTCCGTCTAAGCCCTGGTTTACCCCGGACTTGTTGACCTTAAGCAGGAGTGCAAAAAAATTGAGCGTGTTTGGCACCTTAGTGAGTATTGCCCCTGGCTAAGGGCAATCTCAGGCATAGACAAAAAACCTACTACACTGTGATCATACAGGCTAAAAAGCTCTATTATGCAGTCCGCATTGAGCAGGTGCAAAACAACTCCAAGGAGATCTTTGCTATAGTTCAGAGTTTTACCTCTCCCACGGCGCAGTCGAGTTCACTTCCCACCACAGAGGACTAGTGTGACACCCTGTCTAATTTTTTTATGGATAAAATCCTCACGATTCAGGCGGCTTTTTCATCCTGCCCTGGGTCTCTTTCTGACCCCTTGCAGTGTGTCTCTACGCCTGCTTCTCCCAGCCATTCCCTACACGCTTTTTCTCCAGTGGACCTGCTTAGCTCCCTCAAAATCTTGAAAGGTCTGAAATCGGGCTCGCCCGCTGACCCTTGTGCAGCCAGACTGCTAGCTGCAGTCGCGGATATCATTAGCCCCGAAGTGAATATCATCATAAGCTCTTCCCTTCGTGAGGCTTGGGTGTCAGAGGCCTGGAAGCAGGCAAAAATCCTTCCTCTTCTAAAAAAGCCCACTCTTGACCCCCAGATCCCAGGAAATTACCGTCCCATCTCCCTCCTGCCCAGCCTAGCCAAAGTTTGTGAAAAGGTGGTGACCAGACAACTAACGGAGTTCGTTGAAGGGTCGGTCATTTTGCATCCAGCCCAGTCGGGGTTTCGATCATCCTACAGCACTGAATCAGCATTGATGGAGGTTTCCGAGGCCATGAGTGTTTGGATGCCGGTGGGAGAGCAGCTTTAGTAATGCTCGACCTATCGGCAGCGTTTGACACGGTCCCACACTCACTGCTGCTTGCCCGGCTCACTGAGGTGGGTGTCTCGGGCTCTGCATGGGGTTGGCTCAGGTCTTTCCTGGAAGGGCAGGTGCAACAGGTCTGGCTGCCGCCGACCGCGTCTACCCCGCAACCGGTCACCACAGGGGTCCCGCAGGGGTCTTCCCTTAGCCCCCTTCTTTTTAACATCTATGTCACTCCTCTGGTCTACTTGGCTGAGGACTTGGGGGCTAAGGTGATTGTGTATGCGGATGACACCCAGCTCCTCTTTACCTGGGATAAGGATGCGGATTCTGTATCATCTGTCCAGCACTGCTTCTCTTCGGTTTTCAAGTGGCTTGCTGCCGCGCAACTTAAATGTAACGAAGACAAGTCGGAGATCCTCCTTTATGGCAATTTCCCTCCCGGTTTCAGGGATACGATCTGGCCTCCTGGGTTTCCCCTGCCGACTTCTAATGGGAAGTCCGCCAAGAATCTGGGAGTGTGGTTCGAGGACAATTTATCCTTTTCCACACAGGTAAAGAAGCTCTCAGGCAGCTGCTTTGGCATCCTCAAAACTTTAAGGAGATTCCTCCCCCTTCTTCCCAGACCTGCTAAAGAGACGGTCATCCGCGCTTTGATTCTTTCCCGCTTGGATTACGCCAACGCTTTGTACGTGGGCATCCCGGGCTACACTCTGAATAAACTTCAGGTCGTCCAGAATGCGGCCGCCAGGCTTCTCCTTGCAGGAGCAGTGTGCGCGAACATCTACGCTCACTGCACTGGCTTCCCATAGCCGAGCGGGTTAAATTTAAATCCCTTGTGATTGCCTATTGTGCCCTCCACGGTCATGCACCCGCATATTTACGGAAGCAATTTTCCTTCTATGTCCCGCTGAGACAATTACGTTCATCAGCACTCTTGTTAGCTAAAGTGCTCCGCTTCATTCGTCACAGGCTGCGCGGCTGTTCCCTTTCTGTGAAAGCCGCCCAGGCATGGAATGCCCTCCCTTTTGCACTTCGCGACACCCAGGACCTTCTGGCCTTTAAGAAACATCTTAAAACCTACCTCTTCGCCTAGTGTTAATCTGATGACTCCTCTTGGTTCCGTGCCGGGACACTCCTTGGAGTAGCTGAGCGCGTTATAAAACTATATAACATAACATAACAAAGGGTTGCACAATAAAGCATAAACTGCTTTGGGAACAAGTGGCAGAGCTGAAAAAAGGCTTCCCGCAGGCTCACGTGATCCATACGCTGAGTTATCAACGTGTTGGTGTGCACGTTGAAGGGAATTCATTGGCTGATGAAGCCGCCAAGGCAACAGTGAGAACTGCTGCCATAGCTGCAGTCACTCGTTCTCGCACAAGAATAGACTGACAGATAATGTTTACTGTCAGCGCTTCACGTAAAAACAGCACAGCCTTGCCAAAATGTTTTCCACTCAAGGACTCCTACAAGTTAGATGCGCAAAATATTCCGTATGCTCAAATTCCAGGAGTGGGGGATAGAGTAATACCAAACATGGATCGCAGGTTAGGTTTAATTCTAGCTGCACACAAGGGTCTAGGTTCAGCACGCGCAGGGATTGCTGCAACAGTTTCATTACTGAAACAACGCTATTGGTGGCCTGATTTAACAAAACAGACAAAAGCATTTGCCCTTAAGTGCGACATCTGTCAGCCGATGAAGGGTTCCACCATAGCATGTCCACCGCAAACACCACTACTGATATCAGACAGACCTCTCACTTGTGTCTATTTGTACCACTGCGGCCCCTTACAATCTGATGGGGCTTACTAGTATATCTTGGTGGAAGTCGATTCATGCTCTATATTCCTGTGGGTTTGGCCTCAGTGCTCGGCTGACGCCCAAACTGTTATAAAGGATTTGCGAGTCTTTATAGGGACATATGCAATTGGCACATTGCATTCTGACCGTGGCTCTGCGTTTAGCTCTCGGGCTTACAAGGAGGCCATGGGAAGTTTGAGTGTTGCATTGCGGTACTCATCTCAGTATCACCCCAAGGGAAATTCAATTGTGGAGAGGAAAAATCAGGACTTAAAGCAATCCTTAACAGCAAGGGTATTAGGCTTGGGTGGTAGTTGGGTCAATCACCTATATGGGGTCCAGAGGGCACTTAATAATATGCCAAAAAGTTCCCTAGGAGGCCATACTCCTTACAAGGTCCTATTTGGAATGAGAATGTGGGTAACCGATCTCGATTGTGGCAGCACAGTGGCGGATGATAAATCATTTGACATCAATAACCGTTTGGCTGTTTTACAGGAACTCAATGAATTCCGGGCACTACAAAGCAACGTTCAAGTAAAGCGCACCGCCACTGGGGAAGTAAAATAAGTCATGGCAAGACCTGCCTGGATCCCAAAAGTCGGGGATCTAGTCAGAGAAAAGATTGTGGACAAGAAAGAATTTTGGCCATCATACAGAGTGCCTGTACCTGTCCTGGCTGTCGAAGGAACAAGAACAGTACTTCCTCCACCTCTTGCTGGTAAAAAAGAAAAGAGATTCGTCTCCAATGATCTGATTAAACCACACTATGCGGCCGATACTAAATAGCAGGCCACGTGGGCTCCTGGGTAGCCGCCGATCTCCTCTCACTACCATACAGGAGGTTCAGACAGAAAGACTAATAACATTTGAAGAGTCTTCTATATGAAGTAATGGAGTTACCAACAATGAAATGGAACTTGTACCGGTTGAAAATGAACATCAACAAAGCAGAAATGAAACACAGATCTCAATTCAGCCTAATACCAACATCTATGTGAATAAGCCTCAAAACGAGTCATAGGCC
The DNA here is from genome assembly GCA_963921515.1 of Calotriton arnoldi. Taxonomy (NCBI): domain Eukaryota; kingdom Metazoa; phylum Chordata; class Amphibia; order Caudata; family Salamandridae; genus Calotriton; species Calotriton arnoldi. The sequence goes on from CAWUFW010000579.1 coordinate 1,779,708, forward strand.
AGTTCAACAAAACCTGCTGAGCTACCAAAGATAGATCAAACTGCATCTGGCTAGTTCATCGATTTTGACACCTTTTCTCTGGAGCCAAGTGAACCTAAATCACCGCCAGCTCCAGTTTCCCGCAAAAAAGAGCTTCATGATTTCTACCTTTGGCTGAAAATGACTTACCTTGTTTCACCCTGCTACAGCTTTGGATAACACTTGGTCAACTGTTCCTAGTCCTATGGATAGGTTTAGTGACTGTCTTTTTCTTACTACTGAATGGACATTATCTCCCAGAACGCTCCGCAGTATCACATGTGAGCTTGGTCCTAAAACCACATACGTCATCTCACCGTGGACGGAGAGACCTGTCCTTTAAGAACATTACAGCAGTTCCAGTTCCTGAAGGAATAGTTTGGGATAGGGTTTCATATGATGTATTTGGTCCCACTGAACCACCACATGTATTTAAAATTTCTTTAAATGATACCATCACCTCCAGTACATTTTCTAATGATTGGGATTTTGAAATTTTAAAATAGTATGCTGCCTGAGTTAGAACAATCTGCTGCATTTTACAAAAAATGAAATGTATGATGATCTGTCTGATGTTGACACCATGTACTGTTACCAACATTATGGTCATCATTTTTTTGCATAAAGCAAGTACCCCACATAATGTTTTCACATACCACCAATGGGAACATTGCCCAACACCACCGAAAGGTAGTTCACAAAGGTTTGCACAAAAGTTTGCTTATTTTTCTGGATTTAACACATCAGATCCATGCTCATATTATTATAAGCTTGCACCTACATCTGCAAAGAAAAATATGCTTACTAACACACAACAGATATACTCTGTATCCTTTATTTCCCAACTGTCTGAACAGGGTTTCAACTTATGGAAAGAAACTGTAGACATAAAATCAGTCTGGGGGACTAAGGAATGGCAGGTGCCTCATGCCGCAGCATATTATTTTCCTGAATGACACTGTGCAACAGACTTCCTGTCTTGGGTTAGCCAAGATTATGAACTTGAATACACCTAGTATTCCCTGGCTTTCACACTTTGAGGGATGGCAAAATTATACAGAACACAGTGAGGGTACTGTCATGCATGACATTTCATACAATTCATTAGACCCCAATTGAAAGGGATGGTTAGTTTGGCCTATTGACACAAACAAGTGTCAGTCAAGATTCAAGGGTACCACCGATGGGTTCAGTATCCATAGGCCTGACCTGCGCTATGTACAACGAGAACATCCGGGGGTGGTGACATCATACAGTGTTGGGAAGTTATTCCTAGATTAGGTAAGAACCTCAACACTGTCCCAGGTGAAACAACACTTGCCCTTACTCTCAGATGACATGGATTTAAGGGAATTTTTGCTAGGTCCCTGGAAACCATGTCGTAAACGCTTCTTATACGCTATTTACAACGAAGTTTGGAAACTCTTTCAACAGGAAGCTGCGGAGAGATTGCGTGAAATTGACAGAGTTAACTTAGAAAAGGCTTTGGTAGTGGTTGACAATGGAATGACCACACTAACATCCAGGATTTATTCACTGGGCAACATTGTGTCTTCTGCAATAGATATAATGGAACAGGATCTGTCCATCTTACAACACAGGCAAGCAATCGTAGTTACAATGCATTCTATTATTAAGCTGGGCGCTACAATCATTGCACTCTGGTTACGTGCCCTGGTGTTATATCAACAGTACGTCTTTGGTCTCTGCATATAACTTAACAGAAAGGCAGACAACAATGGCACAAAGAGATGCAAAATATACAATGCTGCGCATTGAAAAATTAGACCAATTACCTTTTACCGTGGTAGAGTCACCGTCCACAGAATGGTTAATTCATGCCCAATAACATTGCCAGTATCAACTTTCCAATTTTAATATTGCCTAAAATACACCAGGTAAGCAGATATGAAGCAATGGGTAAGGATTTCATCCATGAATCTTAGGAATTACTGTATAGATTTAGATGCAGTAATGTGGACACTGAAGTGTTTCTCAGTGGTACAGACTGCAAGACTTAATTAAGTGGGTCTCTAATTTGCCAGGATATTATGCTTCACAGGCCTGTAATGGTTCAGTTGCAAACTTATTCTATCATTTAAAGGGATCCCCGGCTGCCGTGGTTAATCCAGTATTCAGGCTGCTCTCGAATGAGAGTTACTTAATGCTGAATGATCAAGGTTGTTGTGGGAGGCTTCCGGGCATCGCAAATCTAGTCACAGTAAGTTCAAGGGTTACTTGTTGTATGCAAGTATTGTTTACACCGACACACACAGTCAGGGATGCGCCATTATGGCCTGCGTTGAATGTTTCCTTTATACGGTTTGATTCTCTGAGCTGACGGAAAGCCATGCTTTTACAAAAGGATGTGCCCTTAACCTCAGCCTGAGAGACTTTTGATCTTCAGATTGCAAGGTCATCAGCTGAGATACAGGTCATAGTACGAACAAATTGCCCTTTCCATTTCAGAGAAATGGTACAACGGATCTTTAACATATCTGATATCTGATACGAAGGGTATAGTACACTATTTAAGACCATAGGTTCTGGACTGTTAAGCACCTGTCAGACAGTCTTTGGAGTGATTCCAGCTTTCATACTCTTCGTATTTGGAAGCGTTTTTGGAGGGCTTCCGCTAATCCTGCTAAAGGTAGTGCGAATCCTGGGTTTAATTTTTCTGCTACGCAATGGACATTCCAGATCCCAAGGAGATGGAAAAAGCGCTCTTGGAGCGATGTTGCCGTGAACGCATGGTACTCCATCTGGGCACACCTCGGATTCGAGAGCTAAGCGAGAATTGGTTCCTATCATTCTGACCAGTCTGGATTGACTGTGTCTTGCCTGTTCTCCGCTGCTTATACTACAGACAAGAATGTGTGTTGGATCTTATAGAGCTTTTTACATATATAAAGGACTTATAAAGTTTTTAAGCATTTTTTATATAACTTTTTGAAATTTTTATCCTGAACATTTAAATCTGTTTTTATGATTGATTATAAAGACATTCCTTTTAAATGTTTTAGTATATCGTCCGGTCGGATGAGGAATGGGTGTTATGATTTGTAATGTACCCCAGTATATTGGCCTGGGTAGTCACCTAACCTTTCACCTACATTTACTGTACCATTGTACTACCTAACTGGTATGTGCTGACCTTTTACCTAGTTAGGTGCTGCATAAATGTCATGTGGTTTTCTCCAAAAACTAGCCTCATTTATTGTGCATGAGGTTTCTCAGAATCACAGCAGGAGTACCATCTTCTGCATCTCCTGCATAATAACTATGTATAAGGGTTATCCTTATCGTATATTCAAGAGTATTCCCCCTTTGCCCTCAACCCTATCAAAGTCCGCAGTATCCAATTCCACCTGTTCAAACACCTAGGTAAGTAGCAGCGTGGTCATGGGGGTTAGGTATTGGTGCTGATGTCATGGTCACGAGATCCAATTTCACAATTTTCATAGAATGTGACATGGTCTGGGTGCAACATTGTTGCCCATAAAAACAATTAATATGAAATCTATGGTTGGACTTTCCACATGACACAATGAACAAAAAAGAGTGCTTCTGTTTTGTATCTGTGCAAACTTGACATTGATATTTTATCAGTGTATTGTGCAGGGGAAAGCCTATGAGCTGCAGGGAGAAGCCAGGGTTCAGAGAAAGTAATATGGTTCTCAATGGACACAAGCTATTTGCACAAGAAAGGCAGTGAGAGGAAAATTAGTCTCCACGGACACTAGCTTTGTGAGGGGACAGAGAAACCAGCAGGTTCCTCCAAGACCATGGGCAGAAAGGGTGGACTGCAAGTCAACTTTTTCTGAGAGGAGAGTCTGCCATATCCATTTCCATACCTCTCTTGCTCAGCTTTGGGTACCTGCGGCACTGAAGCTGACCTGGGAAAGTTGTCTTCCACCTCTCTGAAGTGGATGTTCTGTGTTATGTTATTATAATTTGAAACATGCCTGAATCACCCCGAGAGGGGGTGCAGCAGCAGGTCATAGACAAGAGGAGGCAGCTAAGTTAGAACAGTGTTGTCTTAAGTGCTTTCCTGAAAAGAAAATGATCAGAGCATGTTCGAATATGAAGCAGTAGTTTGTTCCAGTAAAGAGGGGCTAGGTAAGAGAATGACTGGCCCCAGGTCAGGACTTTCTGACCCGTGGTACAGTTACCAGAGCTTTGTCACTAGATCTGAAAAGTCTGAAAGGGCAATAGTAGGTAAGCTGTGATGCTATGTAACTGGGACCTTTTCCTGTCAGGGCATTGTGAGTGAGGCAGCAAATTTTGAAAATATTTCTCTTCCAGACTGGTAGCCAATGCAGGGAGTGTAGGAGTAGGAGCGCACGCCACCCCAGATAAAAGAGTGCAAATGAGGCAGGCTGCAGTGTTCAGCACAACTTGTAGTTTTGATAACAACATCTCATTTGCTGAGGTCAGTAAGGCATTGCCATAGTCCAATCGGCTAATAACAAGAGCTTGAACCAGGGTTCTCCTCACTGTGAGTGGGAGGAATGGAAAGGATCTTCTCAACAAGAGCATCATTTAAAAGCAGGAGCCTGTGATGGACAGAATCTGCTCTTTCATGGTATAAGGTTGGTCAAGATGGACTCCCAAGTTCTTGATAACCTGTTTGGGCATAGGAGCTGTGCCAAGTTCAGAGGGCCACTAATTGGAGGACTATAACTGTTGGGCCTTGCAAAACAGCTTAATCTCTGTTTTCATTCAACTGGAGACATTTCTCCATCATCCAGGCAGCAATTGCTTTCATACTATCTGAAACGCTTTCTTTCGCTTTGACCCAATCTATGTCAAAGGAGATTATAAGCTGTGCGCCACATTCGTACAATATTATTTTGAACCCAAAGGCCTTTACAGTCTTGGCAAGGGGTGCAACATATATGTTGGAAAGCAAGGGGCTGAGGTAAGAGCCCTAAGGCACCCCCTTGTCTAACATCATGGTGCGAGACTTATAAGAACCCAGAGTGATGGTTTGGGTTCTGTTGGAGAGAAAATCGCCAAGCCATTGTAGCACTGTCCCATGAATTCCAATCTCCTGCAGCCTTCGAAGTAACCTAGGATGAGACACAGTATCAAACGAAGCGGACAAGTCGAGCAGCACAAGCATGGATGGTAGATTGGTGTCTAGAGAGCATCTAACATGGTCAGTGACCGCTACCAATGCTGTTTCTGTACGGTGTGATGACCTAAAGCCAGATTGAGACTGGTCCAGAATTTGTTTCATTTCTAGGTGCTCCATGAGTTGTTTAATTATTAGTCCTTCCTGTAATTCGCCAAGTAAAGGAAGCAGAAAGAGTGGATGATAATTTAAAAGGTTGGTTGGAGCCTAGTTGGGCTTTTTTTGAATCGGTATGACTGTTGATAAAGGAATCGGCAATTGCTGGGCAGGACCTTATGTCAGGGATGAGCACCAGATTAGAAACTACATATGGGACAATTTGATACTTCTGGCATCCCCCAGTTCCCAATGCAAATCACATGTTCTCTCCATTGAATATCAGCACGTGTTCTCTGCTGCACAATACTAGGCATGCTTGTAAATTATCCTGTATATCCCCTCCTCGTGTATGCACTGTGCTAATTCAGGCACATCTATCTCTATGCCTTCTTCTACCGGTCACCCTGTCCCCTGGGGGCATTATGTTCTGCCCCAGTGCACATAGCTCTGGGACACCCAATTTCACAATGCACAGTAACCAGATTTTACCTGCACAACACCCACTGCTTCACCAATAACACAAAATGCAGTGCTTCGCGGAGGCTCATCACCGAATACTACTCACCTAAATACAGGCACGCAACACCCATTGGGCTGAGAGGGCTTTAGCCACACCCGTCAGCCTTTGTGGGCTGAGCCTGGAAACCGGAATACCAAGTAGCCTGCCGCTGCTCTGACCTGCACGTTTAGATCACATCAAGCATTTGTTGTCTCCCCATGCCCCCTGCTGCTCCTGGCCTTTCTGCCTCATCATAAAATTTGCATTACAGAAAAACAAAATAAGGTGTTAAGTACACCCCTTTTAACAGCCAAAGCTGCTGACTTTGGATCTGGGGAACAGGTTCATTTGCTCAACAGCCTGTGATTCTGGGAAATTCATTTACTCTCCCCCGTGCCTAAAAAAACCAAATGTGTCCTAAAAAAACCAAATGTGCCCTTGTGTAATGTAACTGGCCTTAGCACCGAGTTTGTTCTGTATAAAACTGCAAAAAAAAAACCTTCTTCATTCTGAAATCCATTAATACCTAGTCCATTCTAGCCCCTCTGTTCAGCTCTTCATTAACCCCTTCGCTGCTAGGCCTTTTCCCCCCCTGAGCTAAGCCTTTTTTGGCTATTTGGGGTAGTTCGCACTTAGGCCCCTGTAACTTTTTGACCACATAAGGTATCCACACCAAATTTGCGTCCTTTTTTTCCAACATCATGGGGATTCTAAAGGTACCCAGGATTTGTGGATTTCCCTGGAGGGGACCCAGAAATTAGCCAAAATACAGCTAAATGTTGTTTTGTTTTTTAAAAATGGGAAAAAAGGGCTACAGATGAAAGCGTCTGGTTTTTTCCCTGCAAATGGTATCAAAAAAGGGGTTGTGGTGCTGAAATCACCATCTTCAGAGCTTTCAGGGACAAGCAGACTTTTGTCAGAAAACCAACATTCTTTACACAGTTTTGGCATTTTTCTGGGACATAGCCTATTTTAGCTATTTTTTGTGCTTTCAACCTCTTTCCAGTTAATGGTAGAAATGGGTATGAAAGTAATAATGGATCCTGGAAAACTATACATTTTAGAAAGGTAGACAAAATTCTGAATTCAGCAAGGGGTCATTTGTGTAGATCATTCAAGGTTTCTTTATAGAAACTAACAGTTAAATATAGGAAAAATTGAAAATTGGTTGAAAAAAACAGCCATTTGTGTCAACGTTTTCACCTGTAACTTCATCTAATTATGACAGCTGTTTAAAAGCAATATACTGTTACATCCTCTGGAGCTTTCTGGTTGTGGGGATATATAGGACTTGTAGGTTCACCAAGAACCCGACGAACCCAGAGCCAATAACAGAGCAGCGTCTTGCAATGGTTTTTTATTATGTACCGGGTATATAGCAATTCATTTTGGGAAATATATATAGTGAAAAATCGGGATGAAAGATACCTATGTATTTCTGAAATGGGAACAAAATATAGAGTTTAGAAACAGTAGATATTTGCACATTTCCGAAATTGGGAGTACCCATACTAGCATGAGAATTATAGGTCATTTTTCAAAATGACTTCTTTTTTACACATTGTCTTTCATTTGGAAGACAGAAATACAGCGAAAGTCAATAGGTAATAACAGTTGCCCTACAATTCTGTGTTACCCTATGTCTCCCGATAAAAATGGTACCTCACTTGTGTGGGTAGGCCTAGTGCCCACGACAGGAAACGGCTCAAAACACAACGTGGACAGACCACATTTTCACAATGAAAAATTACCCTTTTTTTGCAAAGTGCCTAGCTGTAGTTTTTGAACCCTAGCTCTGCCGGCACCTAGGGAAACCTAGCAAACCTATAAATTTTTGAAAACTAGACACCCAGGGGAATCCAGGATGGGGGGACTTGACTGGCTCTCACCAGGTTCTGTACCCCGGAATCCCTTGCAAACCTAAACATTTGTCCAAAAAAACACATTTTCCTCACATTTCTGTGGTGGAAAGTTCTGGAATCTGCATGGATCCACAAAATTCCACCCACCCCACATTCCCCAAAGTGTTCCAAGAAAAATGGTACCTCACTTGTGTGGGTAGGCCTAGTGCCCGTGACAGGAAACGGCCCAAAACGCAACGTGGACACACCACATTTTCACAGTGAAAAATGACCCTTTTTTGCAAAGTGCCTAGCTGTAGTTTTTTAACCCTAGCTCTGCCGGCACCTAGGGAAACCTAGCAAACCTATACATTTTGAAAACTAGACACCAAGAGGAATCCAGGATGGGGTGACATGACTGGCTCTCACCACGTTCTGTTACCCAGAATCCCTTGCAAACCTAAAAATGTGTCTAAAAAAACACTTTTTCCTCACATTTCTCTGGTGGAAAGTTCTGTAATCTGCGTAGATCCACAAAACTCTACCCACCCCGCGTTCCCCAAAGTCTTGCGAGAAAAATGGTACCTCACTTTTGTGGGTAGGCCTAGTGCCCGTGACAGGAAACGGCCCAAAACGCAACGTCGACACACCACATTTTCACAGTGAAAACGGACCCTTTTTTTGCAAAGTGCCTAGCTGTAGTTTTTTAACCCTAGCTCTGCCGGCACCTAGGGAAACCTAGCAAACCTAAACATTTCTGAAAAATAGGCAGGCAGTGGAATCCAGGATGGGCTGAATTGACTGGCTCTCACCAGTTTCTGTTACACAGAATCCCTTGCAAACCTAAACATTTGTCCCAAAAAACAATTTTTCCTCACAATTCTCTGGTGGAAAGTTCTGGAATCTGCGTGGATCAACAAAATTCCACCCACCCCGCGTTCCCCAAAGTCTTCCGAGAAAAATGGTACCTCACTTGTGTGGGTAGGCCTAGTGCCCGCGACAGGAAACGGCCCAAAACGCAACGAGCACACACCACAATTTCACAGTGAAAATGACCCTTTTTTTGGAAAGTGCCTAGCTGTAGTTTTTGAACCCTAGCTCTGCCGGCACCTAGGTAAACCTAGCAAACCGATACATTTTTGAAAACTAGACACTCAGGGAAATCTAGGATGGGGTGATTTGACTGGCTCTCACCAGGTTCTGTTACCCAGAATCCCTTGCAAACCTCAAAATTTGTCAAAAAAACACATTTTCCTCATATTTCTGTGGTGGAAAGTTCTGGAATCTGCGTCGATCCACAAAATTCCACCTACCCCGCGTTCCCCAAAGTCTTTTGAGAAAAATGGTACCTTACTTGCGTGGGTGGGTCAAGTACCCGCGACAGGCAAGGGCCCAAAACCTATTGAGGCAACATCAAAATTACCTATCGCAAACCAACCTGGTTTTTCAAGGGGGTCCCATTTGTTTTTGGGCCGGGGCTCGGCGGCCATCTAGGAAAACCTACCAAACCCACATATTTCTGAAAACTAGACACCCGGGGGAGTCCAGCAAGGTATGGCTAGCAGGGGTCCCCTAACATTCTCCTGCCCAGAATCCCCTGCAAACCTCAAATTTAGCTGAAAAAATCACTTTTTTCGCAAAGTGCCTAGCTGTAGTTTTTTAACCCTAGCTCTGCCGGCACCTAGGGAAACCTAGCAAACCAATACATTTTTGAAAACTAGACACCCAGGGAAATCTAGGATGGGGTGATTTGAATGGCTCTCACCAGGTTCTGTTACACAGAATCCCTTGCAAATCTAAAAATTTGTAAAAAAAACCCACATTTTCCACACATTTCTGTGGTGGAAAGTTCTGGAATCTGCTCAGATCCACAAAATTCCACCCACCCCGCTTTCCCCAAAGTCTTCAGAGAAAAATGGTACCTCACTTGTGTGGGTAGGCCTAGTGCCCGCAACACGAAACGGCCCAAAACGCAACGTGGACACACCACATTTTCGCAGTGAAAAATGACCCTTTTTTTGCAAAGTGCCTAGCTGTAGTTTTTGAACCCTAGCTCTGCCGGCACCAAGGAAAACCTAGCAAACCTATACATTTTTGAAAACTAGACACACAGAGGAATCCAGGATGTGGTAACTTGACTGGTTCTCACCAGGTTCTGTTACCCAAAATCCTTTGCAAACCTAAAAATTTGTCCAAAAAACACAATTTCCTCACATTTCTGTGGTGGAAAGTTCTGGAATCTGCGTGGATCCACAAAATTCCACCCACCCTGCATTCCCCAAAGTCTTCCAAGAAAAATGGTACCTCACTTGTGTTTGTAGGCCTAGTGCCCGCAACACGAAACGGCCCAAAACGCAACGTGGACACACCACATTTTCGCAGTGAAAAATGACCCTTTTTTTGCAAAGTGCCTAGCTGTAGTTTTTGAACCCTAGCTCTGCCGGCACCAAGGAAAACCTAGCAAACCTATACATTTTTGAAAACTAGACACACAGAGGAATCCAGGATGTGGTAACTTGACTGGCTCTCACCAGGTTCTGTTACCCAAAATCCTTTGCAAACCTAAAAATTTGTCCAAAAAACACAATTTCCTCACATTTCTGTGGTGGAAAGTTCTGGAATCTGCGTGGATCCACAAAATTCCACCCACCCTGCATTCCCCAAAGTCTTCCAAGAAAAATGGTACCTCACTTGTGTGGGTAGGCCTAGTGCCTGTGACAGGAAACGGCCCAAAACGCAACGTGGACACACCACATTTTCACAGTGAAAAATGACCCTTTTTTTGCAAAGTGCCTAGCTGTAGTTTTTTAATCCTAGCTATGCCGGCACCAAGGAAAACCTAGCAAACCTATACATTTTTGAAAACTAGACACACAGAGGAATCCAGGATGTGGTAACTTGACTGGCTCTCACCAGGTTCTGTTACTCAAAATCCTTTGCAAACCTAAAAATTTGTCCAAAAAACACAATTTCCTCACATTTCTGTGGTGGAAAGTTCTGGAATCTGCGTGGATCCACAAAATTCCACCCACCCTGCATTCCCCAAAGTCTTCCAAGAAAAATGGTACCTCACTTGTGTGGGTAGGCCTAGTGCCCGTGACAGGAAACGGCCCACAACGCAACGTGGACACACCACATTTTCACAGTGAAAAATGACCCTTTTTTTGCAAAGTGCCTAGCTGTAGTTTTTTAATCCTAGCTCTGCCGGCACCTAGGGAAACCTAGCAAACCTATACATTTTGAAAACTAGACACCCAGAGGAATCCAGGATGGGGTGACATGACTGGCTCTCACCACGTTCTGTTACCCAGAATCCCTTGCAAACCTAAAAATTTGTCCAAAAAAACACTTTTTCCTCACATTTCTCTGGTGGAAAGTTCTGGAATCTGCGTAGATCCACAAAACTCCACCCACCCCGCGTTCCCCAAAGTCTTGCGAGAAAAATGGTACCTCACTTTTGTGGGTAGGCCTAGTGCCCGTGACAGGAAACGGCCCAAAACGCAACGTCGACACACCACATTTTCACAGTGAAAACGGACCCTTTTTTTGCAAAGTGCCTAGCTGTAGTTTTTGAACCCTAGCTCTGCCGGCACCTTGGGAAACCTAGCAAACCTATACATTTCTGAAAAATAGGCAGGCAGTGGAATCCAGGATGGGCTGAATTGACTGGCTCTCACCAGTTTCTGTTACACAGAATCCCTTGCAAACCTAAACATTTGTCCAAAAAAACTATTTTTCCTCACATTTCTCTGGTGGAAAGTTCTGGAATCTGCGTGGATCCACAAAATTCCACCCACCCCGCGTTCCCCAAAGTCTTCCGAGAAAAATGGTACCTCACTTGTGTGGGTAGGCCTAGTGCCCGCGACAGGAAACGGCCCAAAACGCAACGAGCACACACCACATTTTCACTGTGAAAATGACCCTTTTTTTGGAAAGTGCCTAGCTGTAGTTTTTGAACCCTAGCTCTGCCGGCACCTAGGGAAACCTAGCAAACCGATACATTTTTGAAAACTAGACACTCAGGGAAATCTAGGATGGGGTGATTTGACTGGCTCTCACCAGGTTCTGTTACCCAGAATCCCTTGCAAACCTCAAAATTTGTCCAAAAAACACATTTTCCTCATATTTCTGTGGTGGAAAGTTCTGGAATCTGCGTCGATCCACAAAATTCCACCTACCCCGCGTTCCCCAAAGTCTTTCGAGAAAAATGGTACCTTACTTGCGTGGGTGGGTCAAGTACCCGCGACAGGCAAGGGCCCAAAACCTATTGAGGCAACATCAAAATTACCTATCGCAAACCAACCTGGTTTTGCAAGTGGGTCCCATTTGTTTTTGGCCCGGGGCTCGGCGGCCATCTAGGGAAACCTACCAAACCCACATATTTCTGAAAATTAGACACCCGGGGAATCCAGCAAGGTATGGCTAGCATGGGTCCCCTAACATTCTCCTGCCCAGAATCCCCTGCAAACCTCAAATGTAGCTGAAAAAATCACTTTTTTCTCAAATTTCTGTGTGGGAAAGTTCTGGAATCTGTGTGGATCCACAAAATTCCACCCACCCCGCATTTCCCAAAGTCTTCCGAGAAAAATGGTACGTCACTTGTGTGGGTAGGCCTAGTGCCCGCGACTGGAAACGGCCCAAAATGCAACGTGGACACACCACATTTTCACAGTGAAAATGGACCCTTTTTTTGCAAAGTGCCTAGCTGTAGTTTTTGAACCCTAGCTCTGCCGGCACCTAGGGAAACCTAGCAAACCTATACATTTCTGAAAACTAGACAGGCAGGGGAATATAGGATGGGGTGAATTGACTGGCTCTCACCAGTTTCTGTTACCCAGAATCACTTGCAAACCTAAAAATGTGTCCAAAAAAATACTTTTTCCTCACATTTCTCTGGTGGAAAGTTCTGGAATCTGCGTGGATCCACAAAATTGCACCCACCCCGCGTTCCCCAAAGTCTTCCGTGAAAAATGGTACCTCACTTGTGTGGGTAGACCTAGTGCCCGCGACAGGAAACGGCCCAAAACGCAACGTGGACACACCACATTTTCACAGTAAAAATAGACCCTTTTTTTGCAAAGTGCCTAGCTGTAGTTTTTTAACCCTAGCTCTGCCGGCACCTAGGGAAACCTAGCAAACCGATACATTTTTGAAAACTAGACACCCAGGGAAATCTAGGATGGGGTGATTAGACTGGCTCTCACCAGGTTCTGTTACCCAGAATTCCTTGCACACCTCAAAATTTGTCAAAAAAACCACATTTTCCTCACATTTCTGTGGTGGAAAGTTCTGGAATCTGCGTCAAACCACAAAATTCCACCTACCCCACGTTCCCCAAAGTCTTTCGAGAAAAATGGTACCTTACTTGCGTGGGTGGGTCAAGTACCCGCGACAGGCAAGGGCCCAAAACCTATTGAGGCGACATCAAAATGACCTATCAGTCTCTCGAGTAAAATGATACCTCACTTGTGTGGGTGGGGCAAGGGCCTGTGACTAGGAAGAGCCCAAAACATAGGGAATAAGGGTATAGCACCGAAAATTCTAAGCGCTACATTTAAAAAAAAATATGTTTTTAGCCAATTCTGCATTGGACACCCACACAAGTGAGGTATCATTTTACTCGGGACACTAAGGAGAACGCTGTGGGGTAGGACATTTGTGCCGGCACGGTGATTCCACACAAAAATATGTGGAAAATGTGTTTTTTCAGCTAAATTTGAGGTTTGTATGGCATTCTGGGTAGGAAAACGTTGGGGGATCCACGCAAGCCATACCTCATTGGACTCCCCCGGGTGTCTAGTTTTCAGAAATGTTTGGGTTTGGTAGTTTCCCAAGATGGCCGTCGAGCCCGGGGCCAAAACCCCAGGTCCCCCAAAACCAGGTAGTTTTGTTATAGGTAATTTTGAAGTCTCCACAGTACGATTTGGGCCATTTCCTGTTGCAGCCACTATGCCACTCAGATTCTAGAACTTTCCCACACAGAAATTTGAGAAAAAAGTGATTTTTTCATCTAAATTTGAGGTTTGCAGGGGATTCTCTGTAGAGAAATGTTGGGGGACCCACGCAAGCCATACCTTGCTGGACTCCCCAGGGTGTCTAGTTTTCAGAAACGTGTGGGTTTGGTAGGTTTCCCTAGATGGCCGCCGAGCCCAGGGCCAAAAACTCCTGGGACCCCCCCTTGCAAAACCAGGTTGGTTTGCGATAGGTAATTTTGATGTTGCCTCAATAGGTTTTGGGCCCTTGCCTGTCGCGGGTACTTGACCCACCCACACAAGTGAGGTACCATTTTTCTCGGAAGACTTTGGGGAATGCAGGCTGGGTGGAATTTTGTGGATCCACGCAGATTGCAGAACTTTCCACCACAGAAATGTGAGGAAAATATGTTTTTGTTTTACAAATTTTGAGGTTTGCAAGGGATTTTGGGTAACAGAACCTGGTGCGAGCCAGACAAGTCACCCCATCCTGGATTCCCCCGGGTGTCTAGCTTTCAAAAATGTATAGGTTTGCTAGGTTTCCCTAGGTGCCGGCAGAGCTAGGGTTCAAAATCTACAGCTAGGCACTTTGCAAAATAGTGTCAGTTTTCACTGTAAAATGTGGTGTGTCCACGTTGCGTTTTGGGCCGTTTCCTGTCGCGGGCACTAGGCCTACCCACACAAGTGAGGTACCATTTTTCTCGGAAGACTTTGGGGAATGCGGGGTGTGTGGAATTTTGTGGATCCACGCAGATTCCAGAACTTTCCACCACAGAAATGTGAGGAAAATGTGATTTTTTGGACACATTTTGAGGTTTGCAAGGGATTCTGGGTAACAGAAGCTGGTGAGAGCCAGACAAGTCACCCCATCCTGGATTCCCCTGGGTGTCTACTATTAAAAAATGTATAGGTTTGCTAGGTTTCCCTAGGTGCCGGCAGAGCTAGGGTTGAAAATCTATAGCTATGCACTTTGCAAAAAAAGGGTCCATTTTCACTGTGAAAATGTGGTGTGTCCACGTTGCGTTTTGGGCCGTTTCCTGTCGCGGGCAGTAGGGCTACCCACACAAGTGAGGTACCATTTTTCTCGGAAGACTTTGGGGAATGCGGAGTGGGTGGAATTATGTGGATCCATGCAGATTCCAGAACTTTCCACCACAGAAATGTGAGGAAAATGTGTTTTTTTGGACACATTTTGAGGTTTGCAAGGGATTCTGGGTAACAGAACCTGGTGAGAGCCAGACAAGTCACACCATCCTGGATTCCCCTTGGTGTCTATTTTTTAAAAATGTACAGGTTTGCTAGGTTTCCCTTTGTGCCAGCTGCGCTAGGGCCCAAAATCCACAGGTAGGCACATTGCTAAAAAAAAGTCGGTGCCTAGTGGGCTTTTTGCCACCCTGGGGGGGAAATCGGGGGAGGTGGGGTTTGCCCCGATATGCCCCCAAGGGGGGCAGAAAGACTGTGGCTATTTTTTCTGGGGGCATCGGTATGCCCATTTTGGGCAGCACCCGACCCCACTCATAAAATAAGCCAGCGTAATCGCTGGCGCTTAGTGGGCTACAGCTCCCATCTGCCTCCCAAGGTGGCAGAAAGGCTGTAATGGTGGTGGGGGTGGGGGCATTGGCATGCCCGTTTTGGGCAGCCCCCAGCCTAATTACATATGGCAACAGAAAAATCCCTGGCGTCAAGTGGGCTTTCTGCCCCCCCGGGGGGACAGATTGGGGGCTCCTGCCCCCATCTGCCCCCCAGGGGGGGCTGAAAGGCTGTAATGGTGGTGGGGGTGGGGGCATTGGCATGCCCGTTTTGGGCAGCCCCCAGCCTAATTACATATGGCAACAGAAAAATCCATGGCATCAAGTGGGCTTTCTGCCCCCCCGGGGGGGCAGATTGGGGGCTGCTGCCCCCATCTGCTCCCCAAGGGGGGCAGAAAGGCTGTAATGGGGGTGGGGGCATTGGCATGCCCGTTTTGGGCAGCCCCCACCCTAATTACATATGGCAACAAAAAAATCCCTGGCGTCAAGTGGGCTTTCTGCCCCCCCGGGGGCCAGATTGGGGGCTACTGCCCTATCTGCCCCCCAGGGGGGGCAGAAAGGCTGTCATTTTGGCAGGGGGGTGGGAGCATTGGCGTGCCCATTTTGGGCAGCCCCAACCCTAATTACATATGGCAACAAAAAATCCCTGGCATCAAGTGGGCTTTCTGCCCCCCTGGGGGGACAGATTGGGGGCTGCTGCCCCCATCTGCCTCCCAGGGGGGCAGAAAGGCTGTAACGGTGGTGGGGGTGGGGGCATTGGCATGCCCATTTTGGGCAGCCCCCACCCTAATTACATATGGCAACAAAAATCCCTGGCATCAAGTGGGCTTTCTGCCCACCCGGGGGCAGAAAGGCTATCATTTTGGCAGGGGGGTGGGGGCATTGGCGTGCCCATTTTGGGCAGCCCCCACCCTAATTACATATGGCAACACAAAAATCCCTGGCGTCAAGTGGGCTTTCTGCCCCCCCGGGGGGCAGATTGAGGGCTACTGCCCCCATCTGCACCCCAGGGGGGGCAGAAAGGCTGTCATTTTGGCAGGGGGGTGGGAGCATTGGCGTGCCCATTTTGGGCAGCCCCAACCCTAATTACATATGGCAACAAAAAATCCCTGGCGTCAAGTGGGCTTTCTGCCCCCGGGGGACAGATTGGGGCTGCTGCCCCCATCTGCCCCCAGGGGGGCAGAAAGGCTGTAATGGTGGTGGGGGTGGGTGCATTGGCATGCCCATTTTGGGCAGCCCCCACCCTAATTACATATGGCAACAAAAAATCCCTGGCGTCAAGTGGGCTTTCTGCCCCCCAGAGGGCAGATTGGGGGCTACTGCCCCCATCTGCACCCCAGGGGGGGCAGAAAGGCTGTCATTTTGGCAGGGGGGTGGGGGCATTGGCGTGCCCATTTTGGGCAGCCCCCACCCTAATTACATATGGCAACAAAAAAATCCCTGGCATCAAGTGGGCTTTCTGCCCCCAAGGGGGGGCAGAAAGGCTGTCATTTTGGCAAGGGGGTGGGGGCATTGACGTGCCCATTTTGGGCAGCTCCCACCCTAATTACATATGGCAACAAAAAAATCCTTGGCGTCAAGTGGGCTGTCTGCCCCCCGGGGGGAAAGATTGGGGGCTGCTGCCTCCATCTGCCCCCCAGGGGGGGCAGAAAGGCTGTAATGGTGGTGGGGGTGGGGGCATTGGCATGCCCGTTTTGGGCAGCCCCCACCCTAATTACATATGGCAACAAAAAAATCCCTGGCGACAAGTGGGCTTTCTGCCCCCATCTGCCCCCCAGGGGGGGCAGAAAGGCTGTAATGGTGGTGGGGGGTGGGGGCATTGGCATGCTCATTTTGGGCATTCTCACCTTAATTACATATGTCAACAAAAAAATCCCTGGCGTCAAGTGGGCTTTCTGCCCCCCCGGGGGGCCAGAAAGGCTGTAATGGTGGCGGGGGTGGGGGCATTGGCATGCCCGTTTTGGGCAGCCCCCACCCTAATTACATATGGCAACAAAATAAACCATGGCGTCAAGTGGGCTTTCTGCCCCCGGGGGCAGATTGGGGGCTACTTCCCCCATCTGCCCCCCAGGGGGGCAGAAAGGCTGTCATTTTGGCAGGGGGGTGGGGGCATTGGCGTTCCCATTTTGGGCAGCCCCCACCCTAATTACAAATGGCAACAAAAAAATCCCTGGCATCAAGTGGGCTTTCTGCCCCCCCGGGGAGACAGACTGGGGGCTACTGCCCCCATATGCCCTCCAGGGGGGGCAGAAAGGCTGTAATTGGGGCAGGGGGTGGGAGCATTGGCGTGCCCATTTTGGACAGCCCCCACCCTAATTACATATGGCAACAAAAAATCCCTGGCGTCAAGTGGGCTTTCTGCCCCCCCGGGGGGACAGATTGGGGGCTGCTGCCCCCATCTGCCCCCCAGGGGGGGCAGAAAGGCTGTAATGGTTGTGGGGGTGGGGGCATTGGCATGCCCGTTTTGGGCAGCCCCCAGCCTAATTACATATGGCAACAGAAAAATCCCTGGCGTCAAGTGGGCTTTCTGCCCCCCCGGGGGGCAGATTGGGGGCTACTGCCCCCATCTGCACCCCAGGGGGGGCAGAAAGGCTGTCATTTTGGCAGGGGGGTGGGAGCATTGGCGTGCCCATTTTGGGCAGCCCCAACCCTAATTACATATGGCAACAAAAAATCCCTGGCGTCAAGTGGGCTTTCTGCCCCCCCGGAGGGCAGATTGGGGGCTACTGCCCCCATCTGCACACCAGGGGGGGCAGAAAGGCTGTCATTTTGGCAGGGGGGTGGGGGCATTGGCGTGCCCATTTTGGGCAGCCCCCACCCTAATTACATATGGCAACAAAAAAATCCCTGGCATCAAGTGGGCTTTCTGCCCCCAAGGGGGGGCAGAAAGGCTGTCATTTTGGCAAGGGGGTGGGGGCATTGACGTGCCCATTTTGGGCAGCTCCCACCCTAATTACATATGGCAACAAAAAAATCCTTGGCGTCAAGTGGGCTGTCTGCCCCCCCGGGGGGAAAGATTGGGGGCTGCTGCCTCCATCTGCCCCCCAGGGGGGGCAGAAAAGCTGTAATGGTGGCAGGGTTGGGGGCATTGGCATGCCCGTTTTGGGCAGCCCCCACCCTAATTACATATGGCAACAAAAAAATCCCTGGCGACAAGTGGGCTTTCTGCCCCCATCTGCCCCCCAGGGGGGGCAGAAAGGCTGTAATGGTGGTGGGGGGTGGGGGCATTGGCATGCTCATTTTGGGCAGCCCTCACCTTAATTACATATGGCAACAAAAAAATCCCTGGCGTCAAGTGGGCTTTCTGCCCCCCCGGGGGGCCAGAAAGGCTGTAATGGTGGCGGGGGTGGGGGCATTGGCATGCCCGTTTTGGGCAGCCCCCACCCTAATTACATATGGCAACAAAAAAATCCATGGCGTCAAGTGGGCTTTCTGCCCCCCGGGGGCAGATTGGGGGCTACTTCCCCCATCTGCCCCCCAGGGGGGCAGAAAGGCTGTCATTTTGGCAGGGGGGTGGGGGCATTGGCGTGCCCATTTTGGGCAGCCCCCACCCTAATTACAAATGGCAACAAAAAAATCCCTGGCGTCAAGTGGGTTTTCTGCCCCCCCGGGGAGACAGACTGGGGGCTACTGCCCCCATATGCCCTCCAGGGGGGGCAGAAAAGCTGTAATTGGGGCGGGGGGTGGGAGCATTGGCGTGCCCATTTTGGACAGCCCCCACCCTAATTACATATGGCAACAAAAAATCCCTGGCGTCAAGTGGGCTTTCTGCCCCCCCGGGGGGACAGATTGGGGGCTGCTGCCCCCATCTGCCCCACAGGGGGGGCAGAAAGGCTGTAATGGTTGTGGGGGTGGGGGCATTGGCATGCCCGTTTTGGGCAGCCTCCAGCCTAATTACATATGGCAACAGAAAAATCCCTGGCGTCAAGTGGGCTTTCTGCCCCCCCGGGGAGGCAGATTGGGGGCTGCTGCCCCCATCTGCCCCCCAAGGGGGGCAGAAAGGCTGTAATGGGGGTGGGGGATTGGCATGCCCGTTTTGGGCAGCCCCCACCCTAATTACATATGGCAACAAAAAAATCCCTGGCGTCAAATGGGCTTTCTGCACCCCAGGGGGGGCAGAAAGGCTGTCATTTTGGCAGGGGGGTGGGGGCATTGGCATGCCCGTTTTGGGCAGCCCCCAGCCTAATTACATATGGCAACAAAAAAATCCCTGGCATCAAGTGGGCTTTCTGCCCCCAAGGGGGGGCAGAAAGGCTGTCATTTTGGCAAGGGGGTGGGGGCATTGACGTGCCCATTTTGGGCAGCTCCCACCCTAATTACATATGGCAACAAAAAATCCCTGGCATCAAGTGGGCTTTCTGCCCCCCTGGGGGGACAGATTGGGGGCTGCTGCCCCCATCTGCCTCCCAGGGGGGGCAGAAAGGCTGTAACGGTGGTGGGGGTGGGGGCATTGGCATGCCCATTTTGGGCAGCCCCCACCCTAATTACATATGGCAACAAAAAATCCCTGGCATCAAGTGGGCTTTCTGCCCACCCGGGGGGCAGAAAGGCTATCATTTTGGCAGGGGGGTGGGGGCATTGGCGTGCCCATTTTGGGCAGCCCCCACCCTAATTACATATGGCAACACAAAAATCCCTGGCGTCAAGTGGGCTTTCTGCCCCCCCGGGGGGCAGATTGAGGGCTACTGCCCCCATCTGCACCCCAGGGGGGGCAGAAAGGCTGTCATTTTGGCAGGGGGGTGGGAGCATTGGCGTGCCCATTTTGGGCAGCCCCAACCCTAATTACATATGGCAACAAAAAATCCCTGGCGTCAAGTGGGCTTTCTGCCCCCCCGGGGGGACAGATTGGGGGCTGCTGCCCCCATCTGCCCCCCAGGGGGGGCAGAAAGGCTGTAATGGTGGTGGGGGTGGGTGCATTGGCATGCCCATTTTGGGCAGCCCCCACCCTAATTACATATGGCAACAAAAAAATCCCTGGCGTCAAGTGGGCTTTCTGCCCCCCCAGAGGGCAGATTGGGGGCTACTGCCCCCATCTGCACCCCAGGGGGCAGAAAGGCTGTCATTTTGGCAGGGGGTGGGGGCATTGGCGTGCCCATTTTGGGCAGCCCCCACCCTAATTACATATGGCAACAAAAAATCCCTGGCATCAAGTGGGCTTTCTGCCCCAAGGGGGCAGAAAGGCTGTCATTTTGGCAAGGGGGTGGGGGCATTGACGTGCCCATTTTGGGCAGCTCCCACCCTAATTACATATGGCAACAAAAAATCCTTGGCGTCAAGTGGGCTGTCTGCCCCCGGGGGGAAAGATTGGGGGCTGCTGCCTCCATCTGCCCCCCAGGGGGCAGAAAGGCTGTAATGGTGGTGGGGGTGGGGGCATTGGCATGCCCGTTTGGGCAGCCCCCACCCTAATTACATATGGCAACAAAAAATCCCTGGCGACAAGTGGGCTTTCTGCCTCCATCTGCCCCCAGGGGGGCAGAAAGGCTGTAATGGTGGTGGGGGGTGGGGGCATTGGCATGCTCATTTTGGGCATTCTCACCTTAATTACATATGTCAACAAAAAAATCCCTGGCGTCAAGTGGGCTTTCTGCCCCCGGGGGCCAGAAAGGCTGTAATGGTGGCGGGGGTGGGGGCATTGGCATGCCCGTTTTGGGCAGCCCCCACCCTAATTACATATGGCAACAAAATAAACCATGGCGTCAAGTGGGCTTTCTGCCCCCGGGGGCAGATTGGGGCTACTTCCCCATCTGCCCCCAGGGGGCAGAAAGGCTGTCATTTTGGCAGGGGGTGGGGGCATTGGCGTTCCCATTTTGGGCAGCCCCCACCCTAATTACAAATGGCAACAAAAAAATCCCTGGCATCAAGTGGGCTTTCTGCCCCCCGGGGAGACAGACTGGGGGCTACTGCCCCCATATGCCCTCCAGGGGGGCAGAAAGGCTGTAATTGGGGCAGGGGTGGGAGCATTGGCGTGCCCATTTTGGACAGCCCCCACCCTAATTACATATGGCAACAAAAATCCCTGGCGTCAAGTGGGCTTTCTGCCCTCCGGGGGACAGATTGGGGGCTGCTGCCCCCATCTGCCCCCAGGGGGGCAGAAAGGCTGTAATGGTTGTGGGGGTGGGGGCATTGGCATGCCCGTTTTGGGCAGCCCCCAGCCTAATTACATATGGCAACAGAAAAATCCCTGGCGTCAAGTGGGCTTTCTGCCCCCGGGGGCAGATTGGGGGCTACTGCCCCCATCTGCACCCCAGGGGGCAGAAAGGCTGTCATTTTGGCAGGGGGTGGGAGCATTGGCGTGCCCATTTTGGGCAGCCCCAACCCTAATTACATATGGCAACAAAAAATCCCTGGCGTCAAGTGGGCTTTCTGCCCCCCGGAGGGCAGATTGGGGGCTACTGCCCCCATCTGCACACCAGGGGGGCAGAAAGGCTGTCATTTTGGCAGGGGGTGGGGGCATTGGCGTGCCCATTTTGGGCAGCCCCCACCCTAATTACATATGGCAACAAAAAAATCCCTGGCATCAAGTGGGCTTTCTGCCCCAAGGGGGGCAGAAAGGCTGTCATTTTGGCAAGGGGGTGGGGGCATTGACGTGCCCATTTTGGGCAGCTCCCACCCTAATTACATATGGCAACAAAAAAATCCTTGGCGTCAAGTGGGCTGTCTGCCCCCCCGGGGGGAAAGATTGGGGGCTGCTGCCTCCATCTGCCCCCCAGGGGGGGCAGAAAAGCTGTAATGGTGGCAGGGTTGGGGGCATTGGCATGCCCGTTTTGGGCAGCCCCCACCCTAATTACATATGGCAACAAAAAAATCCCTGGCGACAAGTGGGCTTTCTGCCCCCATCTGCCCCCCAGGGGGGGCAGAAAGGCTGTAATGGTGGTGGGGGGTGGGGGCATTGGCATGCTCATTTTGGGCAGCCCTCACCTTAATTACATATGGCAACAAAAAAATCCCTGGCGTCAAGTGGGCTTTCTGCCCCCGGGGGCCAGAAAGGCTGTAATGGTGGCGGGGTGGGGGCATTGGCATGCCCGTTTTGGGCAGCCCCCACCCTAATTACATATGGCAACAAAAAAATCCATGGCGTCAAGTGGGCTTTCTGCCCCCGGGGGCAGATTGGGGGCTACTTCCTCCATCTGCCCCCAGGGGGCAGAAAGGCTGTCATTTTGGCAGGGGGTGGGGGCATTGGCGTGCCCATTTTGGGCAGCCCCCACCCTAATTACAAATGGCAACAAAAAATCCCTGGCGTCAAGTGGGTTTTCTGCCCCCCGGGGAGACAGACTGGGGGCTACTGCCCCCATATGCCCTCCAGGGGGGCAGAAAAGCTGTAATTGGGGCGGGGGGTGGGAGCATTGGCGTGCCCATTTTGGACAGCCCCCACCCTAATTACATATGGCAACAAAAAATCCCTGGCGTCAAGTGGGCTTTCTGCCCCCCCGGGGGGACAGATTGGGGGCTGCTGCCCCCATCTGCCCCACAGGGGGGGCAGAAAGGCTGTAATGGTTGTGGGGTGGGGGCATTGGCATGCCCGTTTTGGGCAGCCTCCAGCCTAATTACATATGGCAACAGAAAAATCCCTGGCGTCAAGTGGGCTTTCTGCCCCCCGGGGAGGCAGATTGGGGGCTGCTGCCCTCATCTGCCCCCCAAGGGGGCAGAAAGGCTGTAATGGGGGTGGGGGATTGGCATGCCCGTTTTGGGCAGCCCCCACCCTAATTACATATGGCAACAAAAAATCCCTGGCGTCAAATGGGCTTTCTGCACCCCAGGGGGGCAGAAAGGCTGTCATTTTGGCAGGGGGGTGGGGGCATTGGCATGCCCGTTTTGGGCAGCCCCCAGCCTAATTACATATGGCAACAAAAAAATCCCTGGCATCAAGTGGGCTTTCTGCCCCCAAGGGGGGCAGAAAGGCTGTCATTTTGGCAAGGGGGTGGGGGCATTGACGTGCCCATTTTGGGCAGCTCCCACCCTAATTACATATGGCAACAAAAAATCCTTGGCGTCAAGTGGGCTGTCTGCCCCCGGGGGAAAGATTGGGGCTGCTGCCTCCATCTGCCCCCCAGGGGGGCAGAAAGGCTGTAATGGTGGCGGGGTGGGGGCATTGGCATGCCCGTTTTGGGCAGCCCCCAGCCTAATTACATATGGCAACAGAAAAATCCCTGGCGTCAAGTGGGCTTTCTGCCCCCCCGGGGGGACAGATTGGGGGCTGCTGCCCCCATCTGCCCCCCAGGGGGGGTAGAAAGGCTGTAATGGTTGTGGGGGTGGGGGCATTGGCATGCCCGTTTTGGGCAGCCCCCAGCCTAATTACATATGGCAACAGAAAAATCCCTGGCGTCAGTGGGCTTGCCCCCCGGGGGCAGATTGGGGGCTACTGCCCCCATCTGCACCCCAGGGGGGGCAGAAAGGCTGTCATTTTGGCAGGGGGGTGGGAGCATTGGCGTGCCCATTTTGGGCAGCCCCAACCCTAATTACATATGGCAACAAAAAATCCCTGGCGTCAAGTGGGCTTTCTGCCCCCCCGGAGGGACAGATTGGGGTCTGCTGCCCCCATCTGCCCCACAGGGGGGGCAGAAAGGCTGTAATGGTGGTTGGGGTGGGTGCATTGGCATGCCCATTTTGGGCAGCCCCCACCCTAATTACATATGGCAACAAAAAAATCCTTTGCGTCAAGTGGGCTTTCTGCCCCCCCGGAGGGCAGATTGGGGGCTACTGCCCCCATCTGTACCCCAGGGGGGGCAGAAAGGCTGTCATTTTGGCAGGGGGGTGGGGGCATTGGCGTGCCCATTTTGGGCAGCCCCCACCCTAATTACATATGGCAACAAAAAAATCCCTGGCATCAAGTGGGCTTTCTGCCCCCAAGGGGGGGCAGAAAGGCTGTCATTTTGGCAAGGGGGTGGGGGCATTGACGTGCGCATTTTGGGCAGCTCCCACCCTAATTACATATGGCAACAAAAAAATCCTTGGCGTCAAGTGGGCTGTATGCCCCCCCGGGGGGAAAGATTGGGGGCTGCTGCCTCCATCTGCCCCCCAGGGGGGGCAGAAAAGCTGTAATGGTGGCAGGGTTGGGGGCATTGGCATGCCCGTTTTGGGCAGCCCCCACCTTAATTACATATGGCAACAAAAAATCCCTGGCGACAAGTGGGCTTTCTGCTCCCATCTGCCCCCCAGGGGGGCAGAAAGGCTGTAATGGTGGTGGGGGTGGGGGCATTGGCATGCTCATTTTGGGCAGCCCTCACCTTAATTACATATGGCAACAAAAAATCCCTGGCGTCAAGTGGGCTTTCTGCCCCCGGGGGCCAGAAAGGCTGTAATGGTGGCGGGGGTGGGGGCATTGGCATGCCCGTTTTGGGCAGCCCCCACCCTAATTACATATGGCAACAAAAAAATCCATGGCGTCAAATGGGCTTTCTGCCCCCCGGGGGCAGATTGGGGGCTACTTCCCCCATCTGCCCCCCAGGGGGGCAGAAAGGCTGTCATTTTGGCAGGGGGGTGGGGGCATTGGCGTGCCCATTTTGGGCAGCCCCCACCCTAATTACAAATGGCAACAAAAAATCCCTGGCGTCAAGTGGGTTTTCTGCCCCCCGGGAGACAGACTGGGGGCTACTGCCCCCATATGCCCTCCAGGGGGCAGAAAAGCTGTAATTGGGGCGGGGGTGGGAGCATTGGCATGCCCATTTTGGACAGCCCCCACCCTAATTACATATGGCAACAAAAAATCCCTGGCGTCAAGTGGGCTTTCTGCCCCCCCGGGGGGACAGATTGGGGGCTGCTGCCCCCATCTGCCCCCCAGGGGGGGCAGAAAGGCTGTAATGGTTGTGGGGGTGGGGGCATTGGCATGCCCGTTTTGGGCAGCCCCCAGCCTAATTACATATGGCAACAGAAAAATCCCTGGCGTCAAGTGGGCTTTCTGCCCCCCCGGGGAGGCAGATTGGGGGCTGCTGCCCCCATCTGCCCCCCAAGGGGGGCAGAAAGGCTGTAATGGGGGTGGGGGATTGGCATGCCCGTTTTGGGCAGCCCCCACCCTAATTACATATGGCAACAAAAAATCCCTGGCGTCAAATGGGCTTTCTGCACCCCAGGGGGGCAGAAAGGCTGTCATTTTGGCAGGGGGTGGGGGCATTGGCATGCCCGTTTTGGGCAGCCCCCAGCCTAATTACATATGGCAACAGAAAAATCCCTGGCGTCAAGTGGGCTTTCTGCCCTCGGGGGCAGATTGGGGGCTGTTGCCCCCATCTGCTCCCCAAGGGGGCAGAAAGGCTGTAATGGTGGTGGGGGTGGGGGCATTGGCATGCCCGTTTTGGGCAGCCCCCAGCCTAATTACATATGGCAACAAAAAATCCCTGGCGTCAAGTGGGCTTTCTGCCCCCCTGGGGGGACAGATTGGGGGCTGCTGCCCCCATCTGCCCCCGGGGGGGCAGAAAGGCTGTAATGGTGGTGGGGTGGGGGCATTGGCATGCCCGTTTTGGCAGCCCCCAGCCTAATTACATATGGCAACAGAAAAATCCCTGGCGTCAAGTGGGCTTTCTGCCCCCCCGAGGGGGGAAAAGGGGGCTGCTGCCCCCATCTGCTCCCCAAGGGGGCAGAAAGGCTGTAATGGGGGTGGGGGCATTGGCATGCCCGTTTTGGGCAGCCCCCACCCTAATTACATATGGCAACAAAAAAATCCCTATCGTCAAGTGGGCTTTCTGCCCCCTTGGGGGGCAGATTGGGGGCTACTGTCCCCATCTGCACCCCAGGGGGGGGCAGAAAGGCTGTCATTTTGGCAGGGGGGTGGGGGCATTGGCGTGCCCATTTTGGGCAGCCCCCACCCTAATTACATATGGCAACAAAAAAATCCCTGGCATCAAGTGAGCTTTCTGCCCCCGGGGGGCAGATTGGGGGCTACTGCCCCATCTGCCTCCCAGGGGGTGCAGAAAGGCTATCATTTTGGCAGGGGGGTTGGGGCATTGGCGTGCCCATTTTGGGCAGCCCCCACCCTAATTACATATGGCAACAAAAAATCCCTGGCATCAAGTGGGCTTTCTGCCCCCCCCGGGGGGGCAGAAAGGCTGTAATGGTGGTGGAGTGTGGGGGCATTAGCATGCCCGTTTTGGGCAGCCCCCAGCCTAATTACATATGGCAACAGAAAAATCCCTGGCGTCAAGTGGGCTTTCTGCCCCCCCGAGGGGGGAAAAGGGGGCTGCTGCCCCCATCTGCTCTCCAAGGGGGCAGAAAGGCTGTAATGGGGGTGGGGGCATTGGCATGCCCGTTTTGGGCAGCCCCCACCCTAATTACATATGGCAACAAAAAATCCCTAGCGTCAAGTGGGCTTTCTGCCCCCGGGGGCAGATTGGGGGCTACTGTCCCCATCTGCACCCCAGGGGGGCAGAAAGGCTGTCATTTTGGCAGGGGGGTGGGGGCATTGGCGTGCCCATTTTGGGCAGCCACCACCCTAATTACATATGGCAACAAAAAATCCCTGGCATCAAGTGAGCTTTCTGCCCCCCGGGGGCAGAAAGGCTATCATTTTGGCAGGGGGTTGGGGCATTGGCATGCCCGTTTTGGGCAGCCCCCACCCTAATTACATATGGCAACAAAAAATCCCTGGCGTCAAGTGGGCTTTCTGCCCCCCCGAGGGGGGAAAAGGGGGCTGCTGCCCCCATCTGCTCCCCAAGGGGGGCAGAAAGGCTGTAATGGTGATGGGGTGGGGGCATTGGCATGCCCGTTTTGGGCAGCCCCCAGTCTAATTACATATGGCAACTGAAAAATCCCTGGCGTCAAGTGGGCTTTCTGCCCCCCCGAGGGGGGAAAAGGGGGCTGCTGCCCCCATCTGCTCCCCAAGGGGGGCAGAAAGGCTGTAATGGGGGTGGGGGCATTGGCATGCCCGTTTTGGGCAGCCCCCACCCTAATTACATATGGCAACAAAAAAATCCCTAGCGTCAAGTGGGCTTTCTGCCCCCCCGGGGGCAGAATGGGGGCTTCTGTCCCCATCTGCACCCCAGGGGGGGCAGAAAGGCTGTCATTTTGGCAGGGGGTGGGGGGCATTGGCGTGCCCATTTTGGGCAGCCCCCACCCTAATTACATATGGCAACAAAAAAATCCCTGGCATCAAGTGAGCTTTCTGCCCCCCAGGGGGGGCAGAAAGGCTATCATTTTGGCAGGGGGGTTGGGGCATTGGCGTGCCCATTTCGGGCAGCCCCCACCCTAATTACATATGGAAACAAAAAAATCCTTGGCGTCAAGTGGGCTTTCTGCCCCCCCGGGGTGGAAGATTGGTGGCTGCTGCCTCCATCTGCCCCCCAGGGGGGGCAGAAAGGCTGTAATGGTGGCGGGGGTGGGGGCATTGGCATGCCCGTTTTGGGCAGCCCCTACCCTAATTACATATGGCAACAAAAAAAACCCTGGCGACAAGTGGGCTTTCTGCCCCCATCTGCCCCCCAGGGGGGGCAGAAAGGCTGTAATGGTGGTGGGGGGTGGGGGCATTGGCATGCCCATTTTGGGCAGCCCTCACCCTAATTACATATGGCAACAAAAAAATCCCTGGCGTCAAGTGGGCTTTCTGCCCCCCCGGGGGGGCCAGAAAGGCTGTAATGGTGGAGGGGGTGGGGGCATTGGCATGCCCATTTTGGGCATCCCCCACCCTAATTACATATGGCAACAAAAAAATCCCTGGCGTCAAATGGGCTTTCTCCCCCCGGGGGCAGATTGGGGCTACTTACCCCATCTGCCCCCAGGGGGACAGAAAGGCTGTCATTTTGGCAGGGGGTGGGGGCATTGGCGTGCCCATTTTGGGCAGCCCCCACCCTAATTACAAATGGCAACAAAAAAATCCCTGGCGTCAAGTGGGCTTTCTGCCCCCCGGGGGACAGATTGGGGGCTACTGCCCCCATATGCCCTCCAGGGGGGCAGAAAGGCTGTAATAGTGGCGGGGGTGGGAGCATTGGCATGCCCGTTTTGGCCAGCCCCCACCCTAATTACATATGGCAACAAAAAATCCCTGGCGTCAAGTGGGCTTTCTGCCTCGGGGGACAGATTGGGGGCTGCTGCCCCCATCTGCCCCCCAGGGGGCAGAAAGGCTGTAATGGTTGTGGGGGTGGGGGCATTGGCATGCCCGTTTTGGGCAGCCCCCAGCCTAATTACATATGGCAACAGAAAAATCCCTGGCGTCAAGTGGGCTTTCTGCCCCCCCGGGGGGCAGAAAGGCTGTCATTTTGGCAGGGGGGTGGGAGCATTGGCGTGCCCATTTTGGGCAGCCCCAACCCTAATTACATATGGCAACAAAAATCCCTGGCGTCAAGTGGGCTTTCTGCCTCCCGGAGGGACAGATTGGGGTCTGCTGCCCCCATCTGCCCACAGGGGGGCAGAAAGGCTGTAATGGTGGTGGGGGTGGGTGCATTGGCATGCCCATTTTGGGCAGCCCCCACACTAATTACATATGGCAACAAAAAAATCCTTGGCGTCAAGTGGGCTTTCTGCCCCCCCGGAGGGCAGATTGGGGGCTACTGCCCCCATCTGCACCCCAGGGGGGGCAGAAAGGCTGTCATTTTGGCAGGGGGGTGGGGGCATTGGCGTGCCCATTTTGGGCAGCCCCCACCCTAATTACATATGGCAACAAAAAAATCCCTGGCATCAAGTGGGCTTTCTGCCCCCAAGGGGGGGCAGAAAGGCTGTCATTTTGGCAAGGGGGTGGGGGCATTGACGTGCCCATTTTGGGCAGCTCCCACCCTAATTACATATGGCAACAAAAAAATCCTTGGCGTCAAGTGGGCTGTCTGCCCCCCCGGGGGGGAAAGATCGGGGGCTGCTGCCTCCATCTGCCCCCCAGGGGGGGCAGAAAGGCTGTAATGGTGGCAGGGTTGGGGGCATTGGCATGCCCGTTTTGGGCAGCCCCCACCCTAATTACATATGGCAACAAAAAATCCCTGGCGACAAGTGGGCTTTCTGCCCCCATCTGCCCCCCAGGGGGGCAGAAAGGCTGTAATGGTGGTGGGGGTGGGGGCATTGGCATGCTCATTTTGGGCAGCCCTCACCTTAATTACATATGGCAACAAAAAAATCCCTGGCGTCAAGTGGGCTTTCTGCCCCCGGGGGCCAGAAAGGCTGTAATGGTGGCGGGGGTGGGGGCATTGGCATGCCCGTTTTGGGCAGCCCCCACCCTAATTACATATGGCAACAAAAAAACCCTGGCGACAAGTGGGCTTTCTGCCCCCATCTGCCCCCCAGGGGGGCAGAAAGGCTGTAATGGTGGTGGGGGTGGGGGCATTGGCATGCCCATTTTGGGCAGCCCTCACCCTAATTACATATGGCAACAAAAAATCCCTGGCGTCAAGTGGGCTTTCTGCCCCCGGGGGGCCAGAAAGGCTGTAATGGTGGAGGGGTGGGGGCATTGGCATGCCCATTTTGGGCATCCCCACCCTAATTACATATGGCAACAAAAAAATCCCTGGCGTCAAATGGGCTTTCTCCCCCCGGGGGCAGATTGGGGGCTACTTACCCCATCTGCCCCCAGGGGGACAGAAAGGCTGTCATTTTGGCAGGGGGTGGGGGCATTGGCGTGCCCATTTTGGGCAGCCCCCACCCTAATTACAAATGGCAACAAAAAAATCCCTGGCGTCAAGTGGGCTTTCTGCCCCCCGGGGGACAGATTGGGGGCTACTGCCCCCATATGCCCTCCAGGGGGGGCAGAAAGGCTGTAATAGTGGCGGGGGTGGGAGCATTGGCATGCCCGTTTTGGCCAGCCCCCACCCTAATTACATATGGCAACAAAAAATCCCTGGCGTCAAGTGGGCTTTCTGCCCCCCCGGGGGGACAGATTGGGGGCTGCTGCCCCCATCTGCCCCCAGGGGGCAGAAAGGCTGTAATGGTTGTGGAGGTGGGGGCATTGGCATGCCCGTTTTGGGCAGCCCCCAGCCTAATTACATATGGCAACAGAAAAATCCCTGGCGTCAAGTGGGCTTTCTGCCCCCCCGGGGGGCAGAAAGGCTGTCATTTTGGCAGGGGGGTGGGAGCATTGGCGTGCCCATTTTGGGCAGCCCCAACCCTAATTACATATGGCAACAAAAAATCCCTGGCGTCAAGTGGGCTTTCTGCCCCCCCGGAGGGACAGATTGGGGTCTGCTGCCCCCATCTGCCCACAGGGGGGGCAGAAAGGCTGTAATGGTGGTGGGGGTGGGTGCATTGGCATGCCCATTTTGGGCAGCCCCCACACTAATTACATATGGCAACAAAAAAATCCTTGGCGTCAAGTGGGCTTTCTGCCCCCCCGGAGGGCAGATTGGGGGCTACTGCCCCCATCTGCACCCCAGGGGGGGCAGAAAGGCTGTCATTTTGGCAGGGGGGTGGGGGCATTGGCGTGCCCATTTTGGGCAGCCCCCACCCTAATTACATATGGCAACAAAAAAATCCCTGGCATCAAGTGGGCTTTCTGCCCCCAAGGGGGGGCAGAAAGGCTGTCATTTTGGCAAGGGGTGGGGGCATTGACGTGCCCATTTTGGGCAGCTCCCACCCTAATTACATATGGCAACAAAAAAATCCTTGGCGTCAAGTGGGCTGTCTGCCCCCGGGGGAAAGATCGGGGGCTGCTGCCTCCATCTGCCCCCAGGGGGGCAGAAAGGCTGTAATGGTGGCAGGGTTGGGGGCATTGGCATGCCCGTTTTGGGCAGCCCCCACCCTAATTACATATGGCAACAAAAAATCCCTGGCGACAAGTGGGCTTTCTGCCCCCATCTGCCCCCCAGGGGGGGCAGAAAGGCTGTAATGGTGGTGGGGGGTGGGGGCATTGGCATGCTCATTTTGGGCAGCCCTCACCTTAATTACATATGGCAACAAAAAAATCCCTGGCGTCAAGTGGGCTTTCTGCCCCCCCGGGGGGCCAGAAAGGCTGTAATGGTGGCGGGGGTGGGGGCATTGGCATGCCCGTTTTGGGCAGCCCCCACCCTAATTACATATGGCAACAAAAAAATCCATGGCGTCAAGTGGGCTTTCTGCCCCCCGGGGGCAGATTGGGGGCTACTTCCCCCATCTGCCCCCCAGGGGTCAGAAAGGCTGTCATTTTGGCAGGGGGGTGGGGGCATTGGCGTGCCCATTTTGGGCAGCCCCCACCCTAATTACAAATGGCAACAAAAAAATCCCTGGCGTCAAGTGGGTTTTCTGCCCCCCCGGGGAGACAGACTGGGGGCTACTGCCCCCATATGCCCTCCAGGGGGGGCAGAAAAGCTGTAATTGGGGCGGGGGGTGGGAGCATTGGCGTGCCCATTTTGGACAGCCCCCACCCTAATTACATATGGCAACAAAAAATCCCTGGCGTCAAGTGGGCTTTCTGCCCCCCCGGGGGGACAGATTGGGGGCTCCTGCCCCCATCTGCCCCCCAGGGGGGGCAGAAAGGCTGTAATGGTTGTGGGGGTGGGGGCATTGGCATGCCCGTTTTGGGCAGCCCCCAGCCTAATTACATATGGCAACAGAAAAATCCCTGGCGTCAAGTGGGCTTTCTGCCCCCCGGGGAGGCAGATTGGGGGCTGCTGCCCCCATCTGCCCCCCAAGGGGGGCAGAAAGGCTGTAATGGGGGTGGGGGATTGGCATGCCCGTTTTGGGCAGCCCCCACCCTAATTACATATGGCAACAAAAAAATCCCTGGCGTCAAATGGGCTTTCTGCACCCCAGGGGGGGCAGAAAGGCTGTCATTTTGGCAGGGGGGTGGGGGCATTGGCATGCCCGTTTTGGGCAGCCCCCAGCCTAATTACATATGGCAACAGAAAAATCCCTGGCGTCAAGTGGGCTTTCTGCCCCCCCGGGGGGGCAGATTGGGGGCTGCTGCCCCCATCTGCTCCCCAAGGGGGGCAGAAAGGCTGTAATGGTGGTGGGGGTGGGGGCATTGGCATGCCCGTTTTGGGCAGCCCCCAGCCTAATTACATATGGCAACAAAAAATCCCTGGCGTCAAGTGGGCTTTCTGCCCCCCTGGGGGGACAGATTGGGGGCTGCTGCCCCCATCTGCCCCCGGGGGGGCAGAAAGGCTGTAATGGTGGTGGGGGTGGGGGCATTGGCATGCCCGTTTTGGCAGCCCCCAGCCTAATTACATATGGCAACAGAAAAATCCCTGGCGTCAAGTGGGCTTTCTGCCCCCCCGAGGGGGGAAAAGGGGGCTGCTGCCCCCATCTGCTCCCCAAGGGGGCAGAAAGGCTGTAATGGGGGTGGGGGCATTGGCATGCCCGTTTTGGGCAGCCCCCACCCTAATTACATATGGCAACAAAAAAATCCCTAGCGTCAAGTGGGCTTTCTGCCCCCTTGGGGGGCAGATTGGGGGCTACTGTCCCCATCTGCACCCCAGGGGGGGGCAGAAAGGCTGTCATTTTGGCAGGGGGGTGGGGGCATTGGCGTGCCCATTTTGGGCAGCCCCCACCCTAATTACATATGGCAACAAAAAAATCCCTGGCATCAAGTGAGCTTTCTGCCCCCCGGGGGGGCAGAAAGGCTATCATTTTGGCAGGGGGGTTGGGGCATTGGCGTGCCCATTTTGGGCAGCCCCCACCCTAATTACATATGGCAACAAAAAATCCCTGGCATCAAGTGGGCTTTCTGCCCCCCCCGGGGGGGCAGAAAGGCTGTAATGGTGGTGGAGGGTGGGGGCATTAGTATGCCCGTTTTGGGCAGCCCCCAGCCTAATTACATATGGCAACAGAAAAATCCCTGGCGTCAAGTGGGCTTTCTGCCCCCCCGAGGGGGGAAAAGGGGGCTGCTGCCCCCATCTGCTCCCCAAGGGGGGCAGAAAGGCTGTAATGGGGGTGGGGGCATTGGCATGCCCGTTTTGGGCAGCCCCCACCCTAATTACATATGGCAACAAAAAAATCCCTAGCGTCAAGTGGGCTTTCTGCCCCCCCGGGGGGCAGATTGGGGGCTACTGTCCCCATCTGCACCCCAGGGGGGGCAGAAAGGCTGTCATTTTGGCAGGGGGGTTGGGGCATTGGCGTGCCCATTTTGGGCAGCCACCACCCTAATTACATATGGCAACAAAAAAATCCCTGGCATCAAGTGAGCTTTCTGCCCCCCGGGGGGGCAGAAAGGCTATCATTTTGGCAGGGGGGTTGGGGCATTGGCATGCCCATTTTGGGCAGCCCCCACCCTAATTACATATGGCAACAAAAAATCCCTGGCGTCAAGTGGGCTTTCTGCCCCCCTGGGAGGACAGATTGGGGGCTGCTGCCCCCATCTGCCCCCCCGGGGGGGCAGAAAGGCTGTAATGGTGATGGGGTGGGGGCATTGGCATGCCCGCTTTGGGCAGCCCCCAGCCTAATTACATATGGCAACAGAAAAATCCCTGGCGTCAAGTGGGCTTTCTGCCCCCCGAGGGGGAAAAGGGGGCTGCTGCCCCCATCTGCTCCCCAAGGGGGCAGAAAGGCTGTAATGGGGGTGGGGGCATTGGCATGCCCGTTTTGGGCAGCCCCCACCCTAATTACATATGGCAACAAAAAAATCCCTAGCGTCAAGTGGGCTTTCTGCCCCCCCGGGGGGCAGATTGGGGGCTACTGTCCCCATCTGCACCCCAGGGGGGGCAGAAAGGCTGTCATTTTGGCAGGGGGTGGGGGGCATTGGCGTGCCCATTTTGGGCAGCCCCCACCCTAATTACATATGGCAACAAAAAAATCCCTGGCATCAAGTGAGCTTTCTGCCCCCCAGGGGGGGCAGAAAGGCTATCATTTTGGCAGGGGGGTTGGGGCATTGGCGTGCCCATTTCGGGCAGCCCCCACCCTAATTACATATGGAAACAAAAAAATCCTTGGCGTCAAGTGGGCTTTCTGCCCCCCCGGGGTGGAAGATTGGGGGCTGCTGCCTCCATCTGCCCCCCAGAGGGGCAGAAAGGCTGTAATGGTGGCGGGGGTGGGGGCATTGGCATGCCCGTTTTGGGCAGCCCCTACCCTAATTACATATGGCAACAAAAAAAACCCTGGCGACAAGTGGGCTTTCTGCCCCCATCTGCCCCCCAGGGGGGGCAGAAAGGCTGTAATGGTGGTGGGGGGTGGGGGCATTGGCATGCCCATTTTGGGCAGCCCTCACCCTAATTACATATGGCAACAAAAAAATCCCTGGCGTCAAGTGGGCTTTCTGCCCCCCCGGGGGGGCCAGAAAGGCTGTAATGGTGGAGGGGGTGGGGGCATTGGCATGCCCATTTTGGGCATCCCCCACCCTAATTACATATGGCAACAAAAAAATCCCTGGCGTCAAATGGGCTTTCTCCCCCCCCGTGGGCAGATTGGGGGCTACTTACCCCATCTGCCCCCCAGGGGGACAGAAAGGCTGTCATTTTGGCAGGGGGGTGGGGGCATTGGCGTGCCCATTTTGGGCAGCCCCCACCCTAATTACAAATGGCAACAAAAAAATCCCTGGCGTCAAGTGGGCTTTCTGCCCCCCCGGGGGGACAGATTGGGGGCTACTGCCCCCATATGCCCTCCAGGGGGGGCAGAAAGGCTGTAATTGTGGCGGGGGTGGGAGCATTGGCATGCCCGTTTTGGCCAGCCCCCAGCCTGATTACATATGGCAACAGAAAAATCCCTGGCGTCAAGTGGGCTTTCTGCCCCCCCGGGGGGGCAGATTGGGGGCTGCTGCCCCATCTACTCCCCAAGGGGGGCAGAAAGGCTGTAATGGGGGTGGGGGCATTGGCATGCCCGTTTTGTGCAGCCCCCACCCTAATTACATATGGCAACAAAAAAATCCCTGGCGTCAAGTGGGCTTTCTGCCACCCGGGGGCCAGATTGGGGGCTACTGCCCCCATCTGCCCCCCAGGGGGGGCAGAAAGGCTGTCATTTTGGCAGGGGGGTGGGAGCATTGGCATGCCCATTTTGGGCAGCCCCTACCCTAATTACATATGGCAACAAAAAATCCCAGGCGTCAAGTGGGCTTTCTGCCCCCCCCGGGGGGACAGATTGGGGGCTGCTGCCCCCATCTGCCCCCCAGGGGGGGCAGCAAAGCTGTAATGGTGGTGGGGGTGGGGGCATTGGCATGCCCATTTTGGGCAGCCCCCAGCCTAATTACATATGGCAACAGAAAAATCCCTGGCGTCAAGTGGGCTTTCTGCCCCCCCGGGGGGGCAGATTGGGGGCTGCTGCCCCCATCTGCTCCCCAAGGGGGGAGGAAAGGCTGTAATGGGGGTGGGGGCATTGGCATGCCCGTTTTGGGCAGCCCCCAGCCTAATTACATATGGC
This sequence comes from Calotriton arnoldi, assembly GCA_963921515.1. Lineage (NCBI taxonomy): Eukaryota > Metazoa > Chordata > Amphibia > Caudata > Salamandridae > Calotriton > Calotriton arnoldi. The sequence goes on from CAWUFW010000579.1 coordinate 1,814,963, forward strand.
AACAAAAAAATCCCTAGCGTCAAGTGGGCTTTCTGCCCCCCCCGGGGGCCAGATTGGGGGCTACTGCCCCCATCTGCCCCCCAGGGGGGGCAGAAAGGCTGTCATTTTGGCAGGGGGGTGGGAGCATTGGCGTGCCCATTTTGGGCAGCCCCCACCCTAATTACATATGGCAACAAAAATCCCTGGCATCAAGTGAGCTTTCTGCCCCCGGGGGCAGATTGGGGCTACTGCCCCCATCTGCCCCCAGGGGGGCAGAAAGGCTATCAATTTGGCAGGGGGTTGGGGCATTGGCGTGCCCATTTTGGGCAGCCCCCACCCTAATTACATATGGAAACAAAAAATCCTTGGCGTCAAGTGGGCTTTCTGCCCCCGGGGGGAAGATTGGGGGCTGCTGCCTCCATCTGCCCCCAGGGGGCAGAAAGGCTGTAATGGTGGCGGGGTGGGGGCATTGGCATGCCCGTTTTGGGCAGCCCCTACCCTAATTACATATGGCAACAAAAAAACCTGGCGACAAGTGGGCTTTCTGCCCCCATCTGCCCCCCAGGGGGGGCAGAAAGGCTGTAATGGTGGTGGGGGGTGGGGGCATTGGCATGCCCATTTTGGGCAGCACTCACCCTAATTACATATGGCAACAAAAAAATCCCTGGCGTCAAGTGGGCTTTCTGCCCCCCCGGGGGGCCAGAAAGGCTGTAATGGTGGAGGGGGTGGGGGCATTGGCATGCCCATTTTGGGCATCCCCCACCGTAATTACATATGGCAACAAAAAAATCCCTGGCGTCAAATGGGCTTTCTCCCCCCCTGGGGGCAGATTGGGGGCTACTTAACCCATCTGCCCCCCAGGGGGATAGAAAGGCTGTCATTTTGGCAGGGGGGTGGGGGCATTGGCATGCCCATTTTGGGCAGCCCACACCCTAATTACAAATGGCAACAAAAAAATCCCTGGCGTCAAGTGGGCTTTCTGCCCCCCCGGGGGGACAGATTGGGGGCTACTGCCCCCATATGCCCTCCAGGGGGGGCAGAAAGGCTGTAATTGTGGCGGGGGTGGGAGCATTGGCATGCCCGTTTTGGCCAGCCCCCAGCCTGATTACATATGGCAACAGAAAAATCCCTGGCGTCAAGCGGGCTTTCTGCCCCCCCGGGAGGGCAGATTGGGGGCTGCTGCCCCCATCTACTCCCCAAGGGGGGCAGAAAAGCTGTAATGGGGGTGGGGGCATTGGCATGCCCGTTTTGTGCAGCCCCCACCCTAATTACATATGGCAACAAAAAAATCCCTGGCGTCAAGTGGGCTTTCTGCCCCCCCGGGGGCCAGATTGGGGGCTACTGTCCCCATCTGCACCCCAGGGGGGGCAGAAAGGCTGTCATTTTGGCAGGGGGGTGAGGGCATTGGCGTGCACATTTTGGGCAGCCACCACCCTAATTACATATGGCAACAAAAAAATCCCTAGCATCAAGTGAGCTTTCTGCCCCCCGGGGGGGCAGATTGGGGGCTACTGCCCCCATCTGCCCCCCAGGGGGGGCAGAAAGGCTATCATTTTGGCAGGGGGGTTGGGGCATTGGCATGCCCGTTTTGGGCAGCCCCCACCCTAATTACATATGGCAACAAAAATCCCTGGCGTCAAGTGGGCTTTCTGCCCCCCCCGGGGGGACAGAAAGGCTGTAATGGTGGTGGGGGGTGGGGGCATTGGCATGCCCGTTTTGGGCAGCCCCCAGCCTAATTACATATGGCAACAGAAAAATCCCTGGCGTCAAGTGGGCTTTCTGCCCCCCGAGGGGGAAAAGGGGCTGCTGCCCCATCTGCTCCCCAAGGGGGCAGAAAGGCTGTAATGGGGGTGGGGGCATTGGCATGCCCGTTTTGGGCAGCCCCCACCCTAATTACATATGGCAACAAAAAAATCCCTAGCGTCAAGTGGGCTTTCTGCCCCCCCGGGGGGCAGATTGGGGGCTACTGTCCCCATCTGCACCCCAGGGGGGGCAGAAAGGCTGTCATTTTGGCAGGGGGGTGGGGGCATTGGCGTGCCCATTTTGGGCAGCCCCCACCCTAATTACATATGGCAACAAAAAAATCCCTGGCATCAAGTGAGCTTTCTGCCACCCAGGGGGGGGAGAAAGGCTATCATTTTGGCAGGGGGGTTGGGGCATTGGCGTGACCATTTTGGGCAGCCCCCACCCTAATTACATATGGAAACAAAAAAATCCTTGGCGTCAAGTGGGCTTTCTGCCCCCCCGGAGGGGAAGATTGGGGGCTGCTGCCTCCATCTGCCCCCCAGGGGGGGCAGAAAGGCTGTAATGGTGGCAGGGGTGGGGGCATTGGCATGCCCGTTTTGGGCAGCCCCTACCCTAATTACATATGGCAACAAAAAAAACCCTGGCGACAAGTGGGCTTTCTGCCCCCATCTGCCCCCCAGGGGGGGCAGAAAGGCTGAAATGGTGGTGGGGGGTGGGGGCATTGGCATGCCCATTTTGGGCAGCCCTCACCCTAATTACATATGGCAGCAAAAAAATCCCTGGCGTCAAGTGGGCTTTCTGCCCCCCCGGGGGGCCAGAAAGACTGTAATGGTGCAGGGGGTGGGGGCATTGGCATTCCCACTTTGGGCATCCCCCACCCTAATTACATATGGCAACAAAAAAATCCCTGGCGTCAAATGGGCTTTCTCCCCCCCCCGGGGGCAGATTGGGGGCTACTTACCCCATCTGCCCCCCAGGGGGACAGAAAGGCTGTCATTTTGGCAGGGGGGTGGGGGCATTGGCGTGCCCATTTTGGGCAGCCCCCACCCTAATTACAAATGGCAACAAAAAAATCCCTGGCGTCATGTGGGCTTTCTGCCCCCCCGGGGGGACAGATTGGGGGCTACTGCCCCCATATGCCCTCCAGGGGGGGCAGAAAGGCTGTAATTGTGGCGGGGGGTGGGAGCATTGGCATGCATGTTTTGGCCAGCCTCCAGCCTGATTACATATGGCAACAGAAAAATCCCTGGCGTCAAGTGGGCTTTCTGCCCACCCGGGGGGGCAGATTGGGGGCTGCTGCCCCCATCTACTCCCCAAGGGGGGCAGAAAGGCTGTAATGGGGGTGGGGGCATTGGCATGCCCATTTTGTGCAGCCCCCACCCTACTTACATATGGCAACAAAAAAATCCCTGGCGTCAAGTGGGCTTTCTGCCCCCCCGGGGGCCAGATTGGGGGCTACTGCCCCCATCTGCCCCCCAGGGGGGGCAGAAAGGCTGTCATTTTGGCAGGGGGGTGGGAGCATTGGTGTGCCCATTTTGGGCAGCCCCTACCCTAATTACATATGGCAACAAAAAATCCCTGGCATCAAGTGGGCTTTCTGCCCCCCCGGGGGACAGATTGGGGGCTGCTGCCCCCATCTGCCCCCCAGGGGGGCCAGCAAAGCTGTAATGGTGGTGGGGGTGGGGGCATTGGCATGCACGTTTTGGGCAGCCCCCAGCCTAATTACATATGGCAACAAAAAAATCCCTGGCGTCAAATGGGCTTTCTCCCCCCCCCGGGGGCAGATTGGGGGCTACTTACCCCATCTGCCCCCCAGGGGGACAGAAAGGCTGTCATTTTGGCAGGGGGGTGGGGGCATTGGCGTGCCCATTTTGGGCAGCCCCCACCCTAATTACAAATGGCAACAAAAAAATCCCTGGCGTCAAGTGGGCTTTCTGCCCCCCCGGGGGGACAGATTGGGGGCTACTGCCCCCAGATGCCCTCCAGGGGGGGCAGAAAGGCTGTAATTGTGGCGGGGGTGGGAGCATTGGCATGCCCGTTTTGGCCAGCCTCCAGCCTGATTACATATGGCAACAGAAAAATCCCTGGAGTCAAGTGGGCTTTCTGCCCCCCCGGGGGGGCAGATTGGGGGCTGCGGCCCCCATCTACTCCCCAAGGGGGGCAGAAAGGCTGTAATGGGGGTGGGGGCATTGGCATGCCCATTTTGTGCAGCCCCCACCCTAATTACATATGGCAACAAAAAAATCCCTGGCGTCAAGTGGGCTTTCTGCCCCCCCCGGGGGCCAGATTGGGGGCTGCTGCCCCCATCTGCCCCCCAGGGGGGGCAGAAAGGCTGTCATTTTGGCAGGGGGGTGGGAGCATTGGCGTGCCCATTTTGGGCAGCCCCTACCCTAATTACATATGGCAACAAAAAATCCCTGGCGTCAAGTGGGCTTTCTGCCCCCCCGGGGGACAGATTGGGGGCTGCTGCCCCCATCTGCCCCCCAGGGGGGGGCAGCAAAGCTGTAATGGTGGTGGGGGTGGGAGCATTGGCGTGCCCATTTTGGGCAGCCCCTACCCTAATTACATATGGCAACAAAAAATCCCTGGCATCAAGTGGGCTTTCTGCCCCCCCGGGGGGGCAGATTGGGGGCTGCTGCCCCCATCTGCTCCCCAAGGTGGGCAGAAAGGCTGTAATGGGGGTGGGGGCATTGGCATGCCCGTTTTGGGCAGCCCCCAGCCTAATTACATATGGCAACAAAAAAATCCCTGGCGTCAAGTGGGCTTTCTGCCCCCCCGGGGGGGCAGATTGGGGGATGCTGCCCCCATCTGCTCCCCAAGGGGGGCAGAAAGGCTGTAATGGGGGTGGGGGCATTGGCATGCCCATTTTGGGCAGCCCCCACCCTAATTACATATGGCAACAAAAAAATCCCTGGCATCAAGTGGGCTTTCTGCCCCCCCGGGGGGGCAGAAAGGCTATCATTTTGGCAGCGGGGTGGGGGCATTGGCGTGCCCATTTTGGGCAGCCCCCACCCTAATTACATATGGCAACAAAAAAATCCCTGGCATCAAGTGAGCTTTCTGCCCCCCAGGGGGGGCAGAAAGGCTATCATTTTGGCAGGGGTGTTGGGGCATTGGCGTGCCCAGTTTGGGCAGCCCCCACCCTAATTACATATGGAAACAAAAAAATCCTTGGCGTCAAGTGGGCTTTCTGCCCACCCGGGGGGGAGGATTGGGGGCTGCTGCCTCCATCTGCCCCCCAGGGGGACAGAAAGGCTGTCATTTTGGCAGGGGGGTGGGGGCATTGGCGTGCCCATTTTGGGCAGCCCCCACCCTAATTACAAATGGCAACAAAAAAATCCCTGGCGTCAAGTGGGCTTTCTGCCCCCCCGGGGGGGCAGATTGGGGGCTGCTGCCCCCATATACTCCCCAAGGGGGGCAGAAAGGCTGTAATGGGGTGGGGGGGTGGGAGCATTGGCATGCCCGTTTTGGCCAGCCCCCAGCCTGATTACATATGGCAACAGAAAAATCCCTGGCGTCAAGTGGGCTTTCTGCCCCCCCGGGGGGGCAGATTGGGGGCTGCTGCCCCCATCTACTCCCCAATGGGGGCAGAAAGGCTGTAATGGGGGTGGGGGCATTGGCATGCCTGTTTTGGGCAGCCCCCACCCTAATTACATATGGCAACAAAAAAATCCCTGGCGTCAAGTGGGCTTTCTGCCCCCCCGGGGGCCAGATTGGGGGCTACTGCCCCCATCTGCCCCCCAGGGGGGGCAGAAAGGCTGTCATTTTGGCAGGGGGGTGGGAGCATTGGCGTGCCCGTTTTGGCCAGCCCCCAGCCTGATTACATATGGCAACAGAAAAATCCCTGGCGTCAAGTGGGCTTTCTGCCCCCCCGGGGGGGCAGATTGGGGGCTGCTGCCCCCATCTACTCCCCAAGGGGGGCAGAAAGGCTGTAATGGGGGTGGGGGCATTGGCATGCCCGTTTTGTGCAGCCCCCACCCTAATTACATATGGCAACAAAAAAATCCCTGGCGTCAAGTGGGCTTTCTGCCCCCCCGGGGGCCAGATTGGGGATTACTGCCCCCATCTGCCCCCCAGGGGGGGCAGAAAGGCTGTCATTTTGGCAGGGGGGTGGGAGCATTGGCGTGCCCATTTTGGGCAGCCCCTACCCTAATTACATATGGCAACAAAAAATCCCTGGCGTCAAGTGGGCTTTCTGCCCCCCCCAGGGGGACAGATTGGGGGCTGCTGCCCCCATCTGCCCCCCAGGGGAGGCAGCACAGCTGTAATGGTGGTGGGGGTGGGGGCATTGGCATGCCCGTTTTGGGCAGCCCCCAGCCTAATTACATATGGCAACAGAAAAATCCCTGGCGTCAAGTGGGCTTTCTGCCCCCGGGGGCAGATTGGGGCTGCTGCCCCCATCTGCTCCCCAAGGGGGGCAGAAAGGCTGTAATGGGGGTGGGGGCATTGGCATGCCCATTTTGGGCAGCTCTCACCCTAATAAATAATGCAACAAAAAAATCCCTGGTGTCAAGTGGGTTTTCTATCCCCCCGGGGGGCCAGAAAGACTTTAATGGTGGCGGGGGTGGGGGCATTGGCATGCCCGTTTTGGGCAGCCCCCACCCTAATTACATATGGCAACAAAAAAATCCCTGGCGTCAAGTGGGCTTTCTGCCCCCCGGGGGGGCAGATTGGGGGCTACCTCCCCCATCTGCCCCCCAGGGGGGCAGAAAGGCTGTCATTTTGGCAGGGGGGTGGAGGCATTGGCGTGCCCATATTGGGCAGCCCCCACCCTAATTACATATGGCAACAAAAAAATCCCTGGCATCAAGTGGGCTTTCTGCCACCCAGGGGGGCAGAATGTTTGTAATGGTGGCGGGGGTGGGGGCATTGGCATGCCCGTTTTGGGCAGCCCCCACCCTAATTACATATGGCAACAAAAAAATCCCTGGCGTCAAGGGGGCCTTCTGCCCCCCCGGGGGGGCAGATTGGGGGCTACTTCCCCCATCTGCCCCGAGGGGGGGTAGAAAGGCTGAAATGGTGGCGGGGTGGGGGCATTGGCATGCCCATTTTGGGCAGCCCCCACCCTAATAACATATGGCAACAAAAAAATCCCTGGCGTCAAGTGGGCTTTCTGCTCCCCCGAGGGGGCAGATTGGGGGCTACTGCCCCCATATGCCCCCCAGGGGGTGCAGAAAGGCTGTCATTTTGGCAGGGGGTGGGGGCATTGGCATGCCCATTTTGGGCAGCCCCCACCCTAATTACATAGGCCAACAAAAAAATCCCTGGCATCAAGTGGGCTTTCTGCCCCCTAGGGGGGGCAGAAAGACTGAATTTGTTTGGGGGGAGCAAAGGCCCTTGCCCAAGGGGCTGTGCCCCCTCCCTGGTGTCTAGTGGGTGGATCCCTGCTTGGGGATCCCCCTCCTGGGGCGATCCCCAAGCAGGGATCCACTGGGGAGGGGTACCATTGGAAAGGGGAGATTCTCCCCTTTCCAATGATACCTCTCCCGTCTTTCTACGTGCTCAGGGGGCTGAGATAGCCCCCTGAGCACGTAGAAAGTGAGTCTGAAATGAGCCTAAAGGCTCATTTCAGTTTCGGTTTTGTGAAATGACGTCAGCGCGGCGTGCGCGCTGATCGTCATTTCACAGAAATGGGGGGGGGGGCTCGGGAGCTGGGGAAGCTCTTCCCCAGCTCCCGAGGCTACAGGGGAGAAAAAGAAATCCCTCTGGTGCCTTCACCAGAGGGATTTCCGGTGCCATGTGCCAGGACGGCCGGGAGCCGTCCTGCGCACACGAGCACCGTGGCGCATGATGGCTCCCAGCCATCCTGCGCACCGAAACGGTTAACCTGTAGGATGCCATAAGGCCCCTACTGTCATCTAATTCCTTTTCATTTATCTCAAGGAAACAGTAGAAAAAGCATGGAACTAGTTCCGTGAAAGCACATGGCTAATCCTAATAACCAATATTGTACTTGACTAACCACCAACCTTGGTTTCCTGTAGTACTGTGCAATTCAGCTAAAGGCCTCATCAGAGGTGATAGGCGTTATATAAATGCAATACAATACATTTGTTACATCAAAAAAAGGTGTTAATGAAAGCTAGTGTTACAATGGCTACAGGATACAATTTTGAGACGAAAAAGGTGAAAAAGCACTGAAACAAATTTTAAAGTGCTTTTTATTTTAAAGACATAAAGCTATACAAACCAAAACTTTTCCTAAATAATGTATGATGTCATGTTATTTGTTGTGAATATTCAACTGAAATGTGTTTATTCGAATGCACCTTAAGTGTTGTGATGCTGTCTTACTACACTACCAGGAATAGGGATCAAACAGTCCCATATTGCAGCAGGAAGCTGCAAATATACCCCTCTTGAGGAGACCTCAGCCACAAAACATGTTTGCCAGTGGGTCCAAAAATCCTTGCACTATGCCTTCCTCTTAATAGAAACTTTGGGCCTGATTTATGAAAACTGTTGCATCGCTGCGTGAAAACAGCGATGCAACAGTTTTCACTGTGCCCTCCTTGCGACACCATGGATGCGCTGTATTTAATGTAAGGCACTCCATGTTGCAAAGAGTTACAGATACGTCAGTATTACTGACGTATCTGTAGGTGCAAAAGTGACTCATTGCTGGGATGTGTCTGAAAACATATGCAACTCCAGCAATGTGTCTTTTCACATGGGGCCAGCCCCATGTGAAAGGGCCTGCGTCAGTCTTACGCCTGCTGTGATGCAGATGTAAGGTTTTGACACAGTGGCGTCCTAGAAGTGGCGCAGTGAAATCTAGTTGATTTCACTGCGCCACTTCTACTAGGCTTTACAAAGTGATGCATCTGCTTAGATGTGCCACTTTGTAAATAGGGCACAACGTGGTGCATTTTTTATGTCAACGGTGCATCACAAAAAGTGACGCAACGGCAGCGTAAAAGTATCGCAAGGCCACATAAATAAGGCCCTTGTATTAAGTGAATGACAATGATGAATGAGTAAAGTTGGGTAGAACATAGTTTGCAGATGTTCAGTCTCAAGATGTGTTCGTTGGTTAGACTGGCTCTACCTTATTTTGCCTGAGTGTATACTCATTAGTATAAATGTACATTTGTTTAGACTCCGTTCCTATGTGCCAGATAGTTAACGAAGTACTTCCTACCAGTTTCTTTATGCAACGCCATATTGTGGTCTCTGGATAATAACCATAACTACAGAATTTGCTTTGGTAATGGCTTTGCAGAGTACTATCTTATATTGTAGCATTTATATACCACTTTTCAACCCCTAATGATGCCTCAAAGTTCTTTTGGGGGTGTGTTCGAGTAAGTATCTACTTAGGTTATGATGCATGGCTGGTAGAGTGTATGTTTTGTATTGTGGTCTCTGTTGGAAGTTATTTGAAGCTGTGCGTCAGGTTCAGAGGCTTAGTCCAAACATGCAGTAGTAAATTTGTGGCTGCGCTTAACGATGGCATGAAGCAGAAAGATGTGGGAAACAAAAACACATTTGCCTAAATTTCCACTACTATTCTTACCATCATTATTTGCAGCAGTGAAGGTGTAGCAACCCTAAGAAATCAGAAGATGCTGTCTAAGGACAATCAAGAGACCCCACTTTTACGTAGGTACATAAGGTCCATATAGAAGTAAAATGTGACAACCATAGGAACCTGGTGACACCACTTGTACATGAGCATCTGGGGCCCACTTTGGAACTGAAGATGCTACATCTCAGTTTTTTGGTGAGATTATTATTTATAAATGTTCTTGTTTTGTTAAGGTCGCTAAAGACAAAAAGTCCATGTTGGGACAAAAAGTCCCTTGCATGGCTCTGAAGAGTGTGCTGCCCTGCCTTTGTTGTTTTTACTGTTGGTGTCTTTTCCTTCAATGAGCCCAACAATCCGTCAAGATCCCTGATGCACCTCAATGTTGAATTGATTTAGACCTCAGATTATTGCTCTAAAGCCGAGAAAGCACTCACTGTCCAGGATTTGGGGGATTTGTGTTAGTGACAGCTTAATTCCTATTAAAGGCATAATCCTTTTTGCCTGTCTTCTTCAGTGGGGGGAGAAGGTCAGCCCCATATATACATTTTTGCACGTGTCCCTTAAACATTTATTTACACATGATTAGGATATGTGTGAAATATTATGAACACTTGGGAGGAGCTGTGATTCAAGGCAAGAGTCTACCTGACTACCACCCTTCTGCCAGACTGTGCACTGAGGGGCTTATTTATGAAAAGTGACGCATCGCTGCGTGAAAACAGCGATGCGTCACTTTTCACTGCGCTCTCCCTGCGACACCAATGATGCGTCATATTTACAGTATGACGCATCATGTCGCAAGGAGTTACAGATACGTCAGTATTTCTGACGTATCTGTAGGCGCAAAAATGACGCATTGCTGGAGTGTGTCGCAAAAGTGACGCAACGGCTCATAAATAAGCCCCTGAGTATGGAACAAGCATCCTGTTGGAAGACTTTCATGAAGAACCCTGTCTGTTGCTGAAGGGGGTTATAGGACACTATCTTACAGAGAAGATCCTGCCGCCTGGAAAGAGCTGAACAGCCCAGCTGCATGAGGACCTGTGGAAGATGTTGTAGTTATTGAAGTCTGTGCTGATGCAGGACACAATGTCACTAAGGTGCTGTCCAGGGAAAACATCTACATCTTTCTGCATCACTCAGGGCCCATAGGAAGTATTAGCACTTCAGGGAAACCAGAGTCTGTCCCCATTTGTCTCCTGGAGCTTTGACAACACCCTCAGTTCTATCTCCTGGCCTGGAAAAATCTGACGGGTAACTGAGGCGACACTGAGTCTGTAACTGTACCTAAATCCATTGCATGGTTGCACAAATATATTGATTTCAACTTTAAATCCCTTCTTCCAGCTCTGCTTTCAATGAGGACTGCGCACATCTGACTCTATGCCCGAGTACTCTGGGTATCCTCCACCACTATGAAAATCCAACTGTGACTCGTGGCTTCAAAGACACGGACTTGCAAATGTGGCATTCACATTGATGCTCTCAGATATTTTGCTGAATGTGTGGTGCAAAGGAGCCCAATGATTACCCTCAGTGAAGACTTAGTTGAGCATATTATGCTAGTATGTGGATGAGCTTTGACAACTTGTCTCATCCATTGCCAAAAGAACCAGCAAAGTAGCAACTGCAGAGAATGATCTTTTGTGCAGGATGCCATATCAGAAGGTTGGCATTGTAAGATTTCCGGAACAGATTTTTAAAAGTGTTTTTTGGGGAAATGTACTCTGAACATGATGGATTTCTGTTAACCAAAATTCATGCTTTGATGAAAGCAATGGAAATTATGCTAGAGAAACAGAGGTGAGAATGGTGATGCTCTGGCAAATCCATTCACCTGTAGTGAGCAGGGTGCAGGTGTGCTTTTTGAACACTTAAGATGATGAAGATGCAGCTCCAGCTGCATTCCTACAAGATCATGAGAGTGCAACTGCACTAAATGTACACGCCTGAGAAGGGAACAGTGCAGCTGCAATATTGCTGATCGTTCCTGAAAAGGTGAAGTGTAGCATGACAAGCAGAATTATACAGGAAACCTTAAATAACTTTGTTTACTAAATTCAGCCAATGTGGAACTGAAACCCAACTGTGCCGGATCAATCCTGGATTGTTCAGAGAAGCTCAAATGTGTGATGTTTTAAGCACAAGGATGTCTTCTACATGAACCTTTTCATATGTGAGGGACCTTCAACTTGAGCCATCAAACTCTGTGAATATCACCCCAACCACAACACTCCCCAACCATATGTTGCAAGACCAGATGCCTCTTTTAAGCTTTCTGTACTTGGTAACATTTGGCAACTTTCAGTCTGCACAATCTTCTATATGCACTATATTTGTTGAAGGCATGCTGCATGTCACAGAGGTCATGTAGATCTTAAGAGCACACAAAAACTCTGAGTAGTAAAATAAATGGTGCAAATGTATAGATAAGATATAGACAAGGACAGGAAGAGAAAGGAAAAAGTGATAGAGGCTTAGCCAGATAAGGAGGCAAAAGAAAGAAAAAAAGAGATGAATATAAAGAGAAGAGATGGCAAGAGAAAGTACATAGAGAAAGGGATAAGCAATGGAAAAGACCAGAAGAGAGACTGAGTAGAGAGGGGGAATGAGAGAAAAGGAGGTGAGAATAGAGAAGTAAAAGATAACGAGTTACGGGAAAGGTTGATAATGAAAAAGATGACCAAGGTTAGAGATGACCATGGGTTCAGCAAACATGAATGGTACTTCTTGAAATGAAAATGCCAGGAGCAGGAATGTATTATCTTGCAATACTTGTTTTATGCTCAGAAGAGCCAGTTCTCTACCTTTGCCATTCAAACAAGTTTCGTTTTAAGATTTCGTCTTTATCTGTTCCTCTCACTTCCCTGCTACTGCAAGACAACAGAAACTAGTACACCTGCAACTCACTCTTTTGCTTCACTATAAGTACTCCTGGTTGGCAAGAACCTTTTCAAATTCGATTTCTGATTAGTCTTAACCCTATCACTCTTGCTACTAGCCAGTTTCATGCATTTATAATTTTCCCTTCTGTTATACTAGTACTTATCATTTTCTGAGTCTTATCCATGACTCCTACACATCATAAAATTAAATATGAATTACAGATATTTGTTGTTACCCACCACACTGGTATTCATTTCACTGACCTCAGAAGAATAAAAGGCTATTCGGGCCTGTTGGAGTCTGAACTTTTTACTATAGGGGCAAACCTACATCCCTGCAAGGAATGCATGAGTCCACCTAACTTCACACAAGAATTCCACTGAAGTACTCTTATTATGCCATCCGCAAAATTTCTGCTGACATAAATTGAAGCTGAGTACAAGCAATGTTGTCAAATTGTTTTTTATAAAATGTATTACTATTTAATATTTACAGATACCAAAACCTTTCGGTATGTTACATTGATTCAGTGTTGTGGTGGCACATTAGGTAATCACACTTCATGCTCAGTTTCTGTGTTTCCTGAGTGCCTGTACAGTTGACATCTTTCCAAATGTGGGCTCCATTTCAGGCCTGGGTATGCCCAGACGTGGGTCCCTTGCTCACTTTGCCACTGGATTCAAGCTAGTCTGGCTGATGAAGTGTGTTACCCCAAAACCGGTCCCAGGATGCTTGTTTCCAGTCCAGGGAAGATATGGCTTGGCAGTTCGGGCTGGACTGTTCCCATGAGGCACAGGGTCAAGACTGATTTGCATATAGCTGTGTCTGAACTGGGGTGGTGAAGTGAGCTAAAGAATGATGATGGATTCAACCCAGATCTGTGACTTGTGGTGAGTGTCTGAAAAGTTTCAGCGCTCCGTCCATCATCTCCTTGTGTTTGCATTGTTCGCCCTAAGTTGGCAGGGTATGCCCAGACGTGGGTCCCTTGCTCACTTTGACACTGGATTCAAGCTAGCCTGGCTGATGAGGGGTGTTACCCCGAAACCGGTCCCAGGATGCTTGTTTCCGGTCCAGGGAAGACATGGCTTGGCAGTTCGGGCAGGACTGTTCCCATGAGGCACAGGGTCAAGACTGATTTACATATAGCTGTGTCTGAACTGGGGTGGTGAAGTGAGCTAAAGAATGATGATGGATTCAACCCAGATCTGTGACTGGGGGTGAGTGTCTGAAAGGTTTCAGCGCTCCGTCCATCATCTCCGTGTGTTTGCTTTGTTCGCCCTAAGTTGGCAGGGTATGCCCAGACGTGGGTCCCTTGCTCACTTTGCCACTGGATTCAAGCTAGCCTGGCTGATATGGGGTGTTACCCTGAAACCGGTCCCAGGATGCTTGTTTCTGGTCCAGGGAAGACATGGCGTGGCAGTTCGGGCTGGACTGTTCCCATGAGGCACAGGGTCATGACTGATTTGCATATAGCTGTGTCTGAACTGGGGTGGTGAAGTGAGCTAAAGAATGATGATGGATTCAACACTGATCTGTGACAGGGGGTGAGTGTCTGAAAAGTTTCAGCACTCCGTCAATCATCTCCGTGTGTTTGCTTTGTTCGCACTCAGTTGGCAGGGTATGCCCAAACGTGGGTCCCTTGCTCACTTTGTCACTGGATTCAAACAAGCCTGGCTGCAGCCATTGGTACAGTGATACAATATTTTTGACTTCGTGTACAAGTGTTTCCGACAGTGTCCTGACATCTGCTAACTAATACGTACACATGGTAACCCTTTATGGGTATTTACGTTTCAGGATCTACCATTTGCTTTAGCTGTTACAGTTTTGTATTGTCCAGTAAGTCAAGTAAGGGGCATAACAGTTCTCAACTACCCACCCCTCACCCACTCGTCTGGCTCTCCCCAGTATAATAGGATTCAGACCTGGACTTTTACCTTTCGAGACCAACAATTCTTGGCAGTGAACTTAAAAATGAATTATTGAATGTATATGTCTGAGAATAATGACACCACACGTCATGGTATTGTGCCAGAAGAGAGAAGGGACCCCCACAAGTAATTTTAATGCATCTCTGAAGATGACTCCCCCATCACCCCCACTTTTCTAAGTGTTAGCCCCACCCAGAAGCTTGGTTCTAGTTGTGCCCCTGCCTACATACACATCTCCGTGCTTTCTCGTTTGAAACACTACCCTGTGTCCCTTTGGAAAACATCACAAGATGCCTTCTCTTGAACGTCACCCTGTACTCACCTCATACCCAAAATACCATGACCCCAGCTGCAAACGGTTAGGCATGGGTGTCATTATATCTGTCGGTCTGTCTGCCTGTTAGTTTGCAAATGTGTTTGTTTGCATGTAAGCGTGTACATATTTTATGCTGAAGCCTATACAGATGGCAGATGTTTTGTCAATGCTAATGATTGACACAATCGCCCGACTGATGTGCGAGCAACTAAGGGCCCGAATCCATATCTTAAATGTCTCGAATTTCTTTCCAAGATCCACACTTGCATGGCTGCTCAGCCCGGCAAAGGACAACATTGTTTTACAAACGCAGGGCGTATTTATTTAAATATTGCAATACTTCCTAATTCTTCTGCACGTAACCTACCTATCTAGAAACGTGTGGGCAGCTCGAAGTTGAGCAAGACCTTTCAATTCATGGCAAAGCGAGCACGGTTTGCATTCACGCTCTATAAATCTTAGGTATGTTTGTTGCTATTAACAGACAAAGGGATGTATGACTAAGCCAGACGAACTCCTGTCCTCAAACTACCGTTTACCATTGAGGTATACTTTTCAAGGAAGTCACGTTACTTCCTTGTGAGTGTGTTTGTGACGTCAGGGCTTTGCAGTTATCAAACAATGGCACGGCGCTCGTGCGGACTTGGAGCCTTGCATTGAAGGGGGTGGACGGGGGGGGGGGGGAGGGTACAGCTTTCAATGCGGTTTTGGTGAAGATTGTCAACGGGTGGTCTTCACCATTCTTTCGGAAAACTGTGATAGCGTGTCTGTTTGAAAGCGTGTATTGCCTTGTTGGTCAGTCAAACAGATGGAGCGTCTGTGCAAACCTCAGCTGCATCACCCAGTAAACAACAAACTAGAAAGTTTGCAAGGCACATTTTGCTGTGATGATCAAAGAACATCCACAGGGAGACAGATGAGCATGCGCTTAGGCTACATCAGGTAGAAATCAAAATTATGATCGAGGTTTTGAGTGCAGCCCAGGTGTTAAACAAAGTGTAAGGCTTTCTTTCATGTGTTTATAAAAAAAACCTTCTCTACTGGATGACTTTAAATGTGTTAGGTGACTAAATGTAAGGCGTATACCAATCAGTTGTCAAATTAGCTATATTATTCTATTTACCTCTCTCTGTTTATATATTGAGGTATTTTGCTTTTCATCATAGTAGCAGGCAGTGAGTATATTTTATTCTTTAAATGTATATGGAGTTCGATATTGGACTATGAACATTTGTGTGCAGAAGATGTATATACTTCCATCTGAAGTATAATGCTCATAAATCATGAATGTTTACACATAAATTAGAAAATTGATCATTGGAGTGTAATAGACCGTAAGCAATATTGATTTGTAATGTCTATCAATGTAGAGGTTAGGTGTCAGATTTTGGATTTTTCATTTGAGGGAAGTGGCTAGTTATCTAATACCTTCCTAAATCAAAACACAACCCCTGTGAGAAAATATAGACTTAACCTCTGGTAGCTTTGGCACAAAACTGTAAAAGAGCAGGTTTTCCCAGATGGTGCATGTTAAGCATTTAATCGGCACCAAAACAATCTTGAAATTGGGTTATAAATTGTGGATGGTGACTACCCACCGCAAGTAATAATCTCAATACTTCTCAGGGTGAGCCCTCAAAGTCACTAAACTAATCTGAGCTCAAGCCCCTGGTATCTGTTGCAAAGAGCTGACAGGCTTGATTTAGGGCTATGTGTAAAGTATTTATTTAATATTACATATTTATGCAATATAAAAAGAGTAACAAAATCTAAATGCAAAACAATAAAAATTGAAACAGAACTAAAAAGTAGAGTAAAACGTATTAAGCAAAATTACTCAAAATGGCAAAAATCCAATAAGGAGAACCAGAGATATGATTTTCTTTTCAAAGTGTTATGTAGAAGAAGCGCCTAAAAGCTCAAAGTGCCAATGATAGTCAATAGTCACAGTCGATTGGGACCTAGGTGCAATTGGAAGCTGACCACAATGGAGTGCAGGTCAAATACATCAGCATGGTTTGTCCACATCAAAGATTTTGCCTTCTGACTTTTGTCCATTAAATCCCAATCCAGGAGTTGACTTATAAAGTCCCTCTATGGGTGACTCACAGGGTGTCTGGCAGAGGTCAACAGCAGGGTCCCGTCCAGGTCTAGCTTCCGGTGTTTGTACAGAATATCACCAAAAAATATTGTGTTACAAAAATATTGTGTCAATAATACCAATACATCCAAAATATCTTTGACAGGAATATCAAAGGTAAAAATATTGTTTTTAGTGTTGTTTTAAATATTGTTTTAAAAAATATCAATGTAGAAAATATTATTGTAAGTAATATTGTTTGTTAGAGTCAATTATTATGTAATTTATTGCATTGTGGTTTTTTATCTGTTTATATTTTTTTAATTTGTTTTTTAGGAAGCCAAATTTTTAGTTGTGACATTTTTAAAATGTGTATATTAAGTTGTATTAATAAATATAAATAATTGTAATTTTTTCTTAGCAGTGGGATATTGGGTTTTTAGGGGATACATACGGGGAGATTTTTAAAATATGCATATTCTAAAATAAACATATTGTTACTAATTTTGAAAATATGAAAATGTATAAATTAAGATTTTTAAAAAGTGTTTTTTTTAAATATTTAGCCATTTGTTTTCTACTAAGATATATATTAATGGTATAAGAAAATAGTTGTAAAAAATATTACACATTTTTTCATAAATGTAATGTTTATAATTTTTTATTAAAAATTTATAGTTTTGTAATTGGTTTTCAAATTGTTAAAATTTATTCATATATTTTCAATTGTACATTTTTTAGTTGTAATTTTATTTTAAATATATTTTACTATTATAAAAATATAACATTTTCTGAAATAGTTTTTGATTTTATAATTGTAAACTTTGAAATCAGAGGGCCTGATTATGACTTTGGCGCATTGGAGACATGGGGGGCCTGTAGGGCCCCCTTTGTTCTTGCACCAGCAGCTTTTTCATGGCAGTGCTATGCCATGAAAAGGCAGGCGGTGCAAGAACATAAAATATGCTGAGCGGGACTGCGGCAGTCCCTGCTCAGCTTAATGCGTTGTGGTGCTCCTGCGCCACCGCCAGGGAAAGAAGTTCCCTGGCGCAGCAGGCGGTCCACCGCTGATACGACTTTGTAAGTCATAATCGGCAATACAGTGGACTGCCACTTCTGCGCCACCGCAAGTCTGGAGGTCGCAAGACCGCCAGACTCATAATGAGGCCCATAGTTTACTTGCTATTTTATGGTTTATTGCCATTTGAAAGGTTGAAAGGAATTTAATAATATTTTTTATTATTAATATTAATAAAATGATTGTATTCAGTTTTAATAATATAGTGCCTGATTATGAGATTGGCGATCTTGTAACCGCCGTGGTGGCGGCGGTGTATTAACCGCTGTGCTGCTGGTGGTCCGACTGCCATATTACAAGGCATGCCGTTACATAGATGAAAGACCTCCACAGTTCCACCACCACACCAGGAAAACCTGACCGCTGCGGGATAGACCAATGTGTCTGGCCGAGGGTGTCTGTCGGAAACACTATCTGCAGAATAGGTATGCCTCTGCCAGGGGGAACCCTGAAAGGCTGGGACCCTGGGCTACAGTACATTTTGCACATGCCTTAGAACCTCTATGTACACAGGAAATGTGGATTGAAGTATATCAAGGACAACCAATAGCAAAACCAAGTGCCATGCATGTGTGCGTAATGTACAAGTGCAAGTCATGAAACAAACACAGCACTAACAGCATTTGTCACATATTTAGCTAAAGTTGGAGTAAGGTACACACAGGAAAATGGACATATGTCCATAGAAATGTCCACAAAGTATGACAATGTAACACCCTCCATGTGTGGGTAAAACAAACATCTAACTTGAACACAGCAAACACATATCCAACCTACACCATAGGGAGAAGTGCAACCTAAATGATATTGACATTGACCAGGCCAAGCTGAAATACTTATCATATAATATAACGCCCAATGCAATGTAATACCCAATTGGATTTCATCCCTAATAGACATCATTCAACATTTTCCCTCGTCCTGTGTAACTCCAGCACTGTGTCCAAGATCAGATCATACCAACCACTTCAACTGGATCAGCAATCAGGGATGAAACATAAATGTAGTCACACATCACTATCTATCGAATAACAACAAATAATTAGAAAAGTAATGGCAAGACTAATGTGTTCCAAACTACAAAACTGTTTAATGAATGGTTGAAAAACATAAGGTGAAACAAAGGCCAATGGGCAGTCCATTCCTGAAATCTGTGCCACAGCACAATGTTGTGCCACCAAACTTGCCTTTACTGACACTGCCAGGGTACATCCTCACAAAGGGGCATCCTATGGGCATAGCAGGCAGCTCAAAGATGGTACTTGAGAGGAGTGGGTCAGTTTAGGGAGGGGTGGGTTTGGTTTTGGAAGGGGCTTTCTTTTCTTTCTTAGGGGTATGGCTGGGTTTAGTGGGGTGGGTTTCAGGTTTTTCAGGGGTGGATTGAGATGTGGCAGGAATGGTTTGGACTTTGGGAAATGAAATGAAATAAATGAAATGCCAGCATTTGTAAAGCGCACAGCTACCTCCAGAGAGGTGTCCCGGCGCTGGGGGCCGTCGGGAAGATTAAGCGAAATATTGCCCAGAGTCACAAGGTGCTGGGCTAACCTGCCGCCGGTGCCGGGGATCGAACCGTAAGCCCCCGTGTTCCGGAGTCAGCCGCCCTGGCCGCTGCACCTTTATTTTTCTTTTCTTTCTTAGTGGTATAGCTGGGTTAAGTGGGGTGGGGATCAGGTTTTTCAGGGGTTGATTGGGATAAGGAATGGGGGGTCGGATTTCACAGGGTTAAGGGCAAGGCCAACCATTACACTTTCACAGGGAAAATGGAGAGGATGTTCAGGAGGGAGTTGGGTTTGGGAGGTAGAGGGAATGAAAGTAAGAGGTGTGTATGCTGTATCTACTGTGTATATATGTATGTATGTATGGAACTTGTAAAGCACTGGAATCACCCCCGAAGGGGTATCTCCGCGCTGGCATAAAGAACAGATCGGACTGGCACAGACTACCGTAGCTCAAGCCTTGAATAATTCCATCTTCAGAAGTTTTCTGAATCGAGCAAGACTAGAACATTTATGTAGCTCCTCTGGCAATGAATTCCAATATTTTGGGGCCAAATAGGCGACCGTTTTTCCTCCCGAACGAATTTTCTTAACGCGGGGGACCACCAGCAGCCCTTTACCTTCCGATCTAAGACTCTGGTTCGGACAGTACAGTTTGAACTTATTTGCCATATAGCTCGGGCTTGTGCCAAAGATGGCTCTGTGCGCAAAGCAACAGAGATTGAACTTTATTCTCTGGCGAATAGGCAGCCAATGGAGAGATTTCAACAATGGCCCATTGGAGGTGCGAGGTGGTTTATTCAGGACTAAGCACGCGGCTGCATTCTGAACGATCTGCAGTCTGCTAAGAAAAGCCTCGTTCGCAGAGGCCAATAAAGCATTACAATAGTCGAGCCAACCTATAATCAGAGCCTGAACTAGTGTTCTACGTACTGAGAGGGGCAGCCAAATGAACACTCTGTGCAAAAGGCTCAAGGTATAATAGCAGGTCCCGACAGTGGTCATTATTTGATCTTTCATCGATAACCGTGCATCCAACCGGACCCCCAGATTTTTTGCCACCAAGGTCGGAGAAGGGGCGGGGCCTAACACTGTCGGCCGCCACACAAGGGACCAGAAAATAAGTGCAAGACCAAACAGCAGGATTTCGGTTTTGGCCGCATTGAACTGCAAGCAATGTTCAGTCATCCACTCGGCTATGGCAGACATGCCTTTTGCAAAGCGCTGATTGACTGACTCCATATCCTTATCAAAGGATAGGAGTAATTGAGTGTCGTCTGCGTAGGAGAACGGTGTGAAGCCGTACTCTCGGATGACTTTAGCAAGGGGGGCCACATAGATATTAAATAATGTCGGGCTCAAACAAGAGCCCTGGGGCACCCCCTTACTAAGCTTCACAGTTTGAGATCGGAAAGGGCCCAGATTGACAGTTTGCGAGCGTTGGTCTAAGAAACTAACAAGCCAATCAAGCGCCAGCCCCTGCAGACCGGCCTCTCTCAGTCGAAATATCAGTTTCTGATGAGAGACCGTGTCAAAGGCTGCTGTTAGATCTAACAAGACCAGCATCACTCCTTTGTTATCGTCTAAGGCCATTTTTATGTAGTTTGTTACCCCAATGAGAGTAGTCTCAGTGGAATAGTTGGTTCTAAATCCGGACTGTGAGGGATCAAGAATGCCATTTGTCTCCAAGTAGTCCGTTAACTGCGTGTTAACATGGCTCTCTGCCATTTTGCCCATTAAAGGAAGGAGCAAAATGGGACGATAGTTGGAGAGCACTTCTGTAGGCACCTGATCTTTCTTCTTGATGGGGAGTACTTGGGCGGCCTTCCAGTCTAAAGGCACACTGCCTTCACTTAATCCGAGTTTAAGATCTCAGAAATAGGGGCAGCCAAGAGAGGGGCAAGAAGGGCATACTTATGGGCAGGCAAGATATTCAGAGAAGACCCAGATTTTGCCTTTTTTAACATGGCTTCCACTTGTGGAACATCAGTAAGCTTAAACTGTTTCAGACCATCACCTGAGCATAATAGTGGTACTACTTCAGATTTAGTAGGTAGCACCTGGCCCATGTTTTGAGGAAATTGTTTATAAATCAAGTGGATTTTATCGTCAAAATATATGGCAAGATTATCACACAGACCCTGAGAGGGGGTGATCAGCTGGGCACATGCTGTAGGATGGGTAAGAGCTTTAAGAATTTTATGTAGATCTTTTGATGAATTGCCTGCTTGATTGAGTTTAGTAATATAATGCTCTTTACGTGCCCTTTTTAAATTCTTATGATAGATAATGAAGGCCAGTTTAAATTTTAATTTATCTGTCTCCAGCTGGGATTTGCGCCAGGATTTTTCAAGAAGTTTGCATCTGGATTTTTCACAGCGTAAGTCATCAGTGTACCATTCTTCACTTTTTTTCCTGGAGTTCTTGATTTGAAGTGACATGGGCGCTAACCTGTCTATCGCATCACTCATGGTCTTATTAAAAATCTTGAGTTTAGTAGAGCTCTCCATAAGCTCATTAAAAACAGGGGGAGTATACATTTTTCTAAAAGATTCAGATGTAACTTTATGCCAGCGTCTTTGAAGACCCCATGCAGAGCGTCCCGACATTAGGGGTTTAACGTTGCTGTAGATCTTAAATGGAATCATAAAATGATCTGACCACATCAGTGGGCAGGCAGGATCAGCAACAATATGAGAAGATGAGGAGAGTATAATATCAAGCGTAAGACCAGCTGAATGTGTAGGCCCAGAATTGATTTTATTTAAGCCTCAAGTGGCCATATCAGCTAAAAAGCTTGCAGCCTCAATATTCTCCTTATCATCACTATGGACATTAAAATCTCCAAGTAGCAGAAAGTGCATAGATGAAATTACATAGGGGCTGATTTTTTCCATAATTTTTTAATTAAAATCTTTTAGTGGCCTGGGCGGGCGATAAACAAGAGCGCCCTTTACAGTTTCCTGGGGTGAGATCTCAATTTTAAATATGCTCACTTCCATTGTGTTATCTTGGAAGGAGTCAATCACTGTAACTTTGGTCACCTCTCTATGTATTATGGCAACCCCTCCACCCACTTTCCCTACTCTATCCAGCCTAAGGATGCGGTAGTGGTGTGGGAGGGCGAGGGCGAGGGCAATATCAGACAGGGAGGTGGGTTTGAGCCATTTTTCAGTTACAAAGCCAAGATCAGGGGATTCCATGCTCAACAGATCCCAAAATTCAGTGGTGTGTTTTGGTAGCGAGCGTGTTCTGTAAGTGTCTGTTGTGTGGGTGACTATGAGCGTTTGTGTTTTTTGGTGTGTGTGATGTGGATGTGCTGGCTGTTGTGGACAGGTCTGTGGTGTCAAATGCAAAAGAATAATTGATGGACATAATGCAGAACAATGTCATACATTCACCACATTACAGAGATATGGGCCTAAATCCATAGTTTTTTTGCTCACCATGCTATTCCAATTTGAACCCAGTAATAAGCAAATCAGTCTTGACTCTGCGCCCAATGGGAACAGTCTAGCCCAAACTGCCAGGCCAGGTTCTCCCTGGACTAGAAACAAGCATCCTAGGACCGGTTTCAGGGTTTCACCCCTCATCAGCCAGGATAGCTTGACTCCAGTGGCATGGAGAGCACGGGACCCATGTCTGCAGAATGCTAGGTGTTGTGGAGGGGTATGCGCCATATGTATGGTGTCATAGCTAATCTCTTTGTTTTGGTCTGTTTGGTCACCATGGCATCTTCATTTGGACATTTCAGAGTTGTGACATTAGCATGTATATGATGCTGTTTGGGCGTACAAAGTGGACATGGATTGTTC
Source organism: Calotriton arnoldi (assembly GCA_963921515.1). Taxonomy (NCBI): domain Eukaryota; kingdom Metazoa; phylum Chordata; class Amphibia; order Caudata; family Salamandridae; genus Calotriton; species Calotriton arnoldi. The sequence continues at coordinate 1,837,818 of CAWUFW010000579.1, forward strand.
CTGAGAATGTCTGTCACAGACTTTGGGTATACAAAACATGTACCAAGATAGCTTGCACAGCGATAGGATGGAAGTTAAAAGGGTTCCATTGGACTTGTTCATTGTGATGTGGTGGTCTCAATGCAAATTATGTGACATCATGTGCTCCGATACAATGTTGTGTTGGCCCAAATCATACTATTCTGCCTTCACATTGGCTAAATCCTCATTGTGTATGAACTGTATGTTGCTGTTGATGTGTCTCCTCATTAGGCCAAACTGCTTGTGGCACATCACTGACATTTGTTTTTGAAATTCCAACAGATGAAGCAACGCTAGATTGGAATGACCCTGTGATCAGAAACTGTTGTATTGCCATGTATATGTTTATTGGTTTAAATTATGTGGGATTCCTTTTTTGAGGTAGACTCCAGCTGATGATGTAGACCTCTTTTTATATTGCCTAATATATACGAAATTGTCTGATGTGTCCCCTCCTTCCATGTTGTAACGGTCTGCACCTTAAAATGCAATCACTGACAGAGAATATTTGAGTCATGTCGGATTTGCTATGTTTCTGATATCATGTCAGCCTATGATTGGAACAATGGAATACAGATATTATAAGACTAGACTCTGGTATGTATGTGTTGGTGTGACATGGTTGTGATCCTGAATTAAACATTGTTTACATTATATATATCTATGCTTACACAAGTAGCTTGTTTTGGCATTGTAAAGTTTACATGGGAGTATATATACATTGCTAGATGTGAGAGATACTAAAAGAGGCAATGAGTTTGTGACTAGTATACTTATTGCAGTGAATAAGGAGAAAATAAACAATGTACAAAACCAAACAGGAAAAACCAAAAGTGAAGAAGTCAGTCATGGTGAATGACACCATAGTTGTAGATGCCTCGGACAAGACGGAGGTCCTCATCCTCGGCTCCAACCCCTCAGCCTGGGACGACTCCTGGTGGCCGACGGCACTGGGGGCAGCCCCGACACCCACCAACCACGCACGCAACCTGGGAATCATCCTCGACTCAACGCTCTCCATGACCAAGCAAGTCAACGCCATCTCCTCCTCCTGCTTCAACACCCTCCGCATGCTCCGCAAGATCTTCAGGTGGATCCAGACAGATACAAGAAGAACAGTCACCCAGGCCCTCGTTAGCAGCAGACTCGACTACGGAAACGCCCTCTATGCGGGAGCCCCGACCAAGCTCATCAAACGACTGCAACGCATCCAAAAAGCCTCTGCACGACTGATCCTCGACGTACCATGCCACAGCCACATCACCCCCCACCTGAGAAACCTGCACTGGCTCCCCGTCAACAAGAGGATATCCTTCAAGCTCCTCATCCACGCACACAAGGCACTCCACAAGACTGGCCCAGCCTACCTCAACAGACGACTTTCCTTCTACATCCCCAACCGCCAGCTCCGCTCCGCCGGCCTCACACTCGCCACCGTCCCTCGCATTCGAAGAACAACCACTGGCGGGAGATCCTTCTCCCACCTCGCCTCCAAGACCTGGAACACCCTCCCACTGAGCCTACGACAGACCCAAGACCTGCTGACCTTCAGGAGGCTACTCAAGACCTGGTTGTTTGACTAGTAGCATTGAAACCCTTTCATGAAGCTTTTGCATTTGACTCGTGAGGGACATCTAGTAACGACTAGTGGAACTGCCGCTTGATGTATTAATAATTTCAATGCTTTTGCATTTGACTCGTGAGGGACATCTAGTAACGACTAGTTGAACTGCAGCTCTTTGTAGAATTATTTTGATATTGGACACTATAATATTCACTGCCCACTGCTAATCTCGTCCCATAATGCTTTGCAGGGCCTTTGGTTGGGATTGTATTTTTGTCCATAACTGTGCTTGGGGTGGTCCTAGGAGGAAGGGACCACCACTGAATCGTTCAGCATGATATGCTCTTTGTGTTCAAGGCATCTGCTTGGTCCTCCCACTAGGTTAGGGGGGACCCCAAAATCATCACCTCTCTCATTGCCTGATATTTTCATTGTCAAAGTTCACTTTTGTGAATTGGTTATATGCTTTTTAGCATGTAAAATTGCTTTATCAAAGCATTTGTAGGTGTTGATGATTTTGCTGCTATGCTACGTCAATTAGCACAGTTTTTACACTGTGCTACGTGCAATTTGCGTAGTGCGTAGTAGCACAAACTACGCATGCTCCGTGAGCGTAGAGTAGTACTATGCCCAGGGTTACTGCACACACAGGAGGAAATTAGGTGCAAGGTTTCTTACTGGCAGTGGTGGGTGTTTTGCCATCCACATCTCCTGGATTTTTGGGTGGACGTCCCCTCCTTTTGGTGAGGGGTGATTCGCTGCTGCTGAGACAGGGGTGTTTGCAGATGTGTCTTCCTCTGAAAGGGCCTCTCTTCCAGTGGCTGCTGCAGATGTTGATGGCCCAGATGTAGTTGGACTGCAGAAAGGGGTAGATGGTGGTGGGAAAGCCCTGCAAAGGGTGGTGTTGATGTCCTGCAGGACCCCAATGAGCTGGCCCATGTTGGTATTGTGGGTGCCAGCTCCTGGTGTATGTCCCTCTGCAGCTACTTCATATCCTGGACTTCCATTAGTACCTGCCACATCACGCCTTGGGAGTCCTTATAGACTCCCAATACTTGGTCGATGGTGACCTGGGTGTGAGCAGCTCCAGTGGGCTCCCTCAGCCGTCCCACAGTTACCCTCCCACAATTCCTAACTCCACTGGCCTGTTCCCTTGGCCCAGGCTGCACCCTTCTACTGGTTCTTGGTTCCTCAGTGACTGGGTTGGTGATTGCCACATTAGGATCCAGGACTGGGGGGCCCAAGATGTTACTGACTGAGCTAGGTACACAGGTTGGGGGGGAAGGGGTTGGCTGTGGTGTTGCAACTGGGGTGGGAGGTGTTATTTTGGGCACATTGAGACCCACTGTTGCTGTCTGCCCAGGCTGACCAGATGTGCCAGGAAGGGCATCCATGTCCACATCTCCAAGAGTGTTCTCATCACTGAGGGCTTGATTTTGGGTGGAGGGGCAGTCTGTTCGTTGACCAAGCTCTGGCCAGGTGCTCTGCCAGATAGACTTATTGAGAAATAGAGAACATTGTTATTGGTGGAAGTGTGGTATCTACATCCACATCGTTTGTGTCACAGTAATTAGAGATCGAAGCATAATCGACAAAATAGGTAGAGATTACTATTATGATCTATTTTCGTGGTATTGAACTTGTTTACAAGATATTTGGAGACATTCAATACATGTAATAGAATAGAGCAGCTCATTAGATGTGCTGATATGTTGCATTTTGGAATATGAATGAACATAGCAACTCCCAAACATTTAAGCCAACACAGTGTAGAGGTAAAGTATGTATTTGACCATTCCAAGGCCTAGTTGTGTGGAATACAGGTAAACACACAACTTGGTTGTATATTCAACATTAGTCAGCATGTGAGCAGGGCACAGTCAATGGGTCACCTACCACTTCTAATCAGCTGAGTTACCTTAATGCCTCACATATATTTGAGGTACACACTTGGTATGGTGTCACTCATGCCATCAATTGTTTCAGTTGAGGAGACCAGGACAATATCAAGCAAAAGTAGTCAGACATGTCTCTGAGTAGACCATTGTATGTACTTTGCACAGTCCTTGAGAGATGAACATCACTTGTAACATGGCAGACAAGTGAGAATGGGCAAGATCACTATTGCATCTTGTTTTCTGTTACAGGAACAGGGCCTCATGGTAGTTGTAGTCATTTCCATCTCAACTCCAGAAAACATGATAAATGGTAACCTGCATGATAAGTGAATATCAGTTGTTACATGGCAGACAAGTGAAATTGCATCTTGTTTTCTGTTCTAGAAACAGGGCCCCATGGTAGTTGTGGTAATTTCAATCTCCACTTCATAACACATGACAAATGGCTAGTGTAACATACCTGTTGGCAGCATGCATTTGGGATTGACCATACTTAAACATATTAACATACATCATGGGTCCTGGGAAGATATTTTTATAGTAATGCATACACTTACAGACACCATTCCAACATGTGTCATGTAATGGAGATTGATACATATGATCTTATATGCAACAATATACATTAACACTGGCAAACCAACATCTCTGATACTTTGAGGATTGCATTTTAGGAAAGCAGACAGACAACACAATAGCAAAAGAAGAGTTGAGAGCAAACAGGACATTGAGGTATTGTAACTTACCAGACTCCACTCCCCTAGCTATTCCTGTCAAGCCCTCAGAATGCAGGAGGCCAAGACCTTCTCCTCCCAGGGAAAGAGATGTAATGGAGGGCTGGAAGGACTACCGCCAGTCATCTGGGCCTCCAGGTGGTGCTTGGAGGTCAGGGAACACACATTCACCCTCAGGCCAGTCCACTGCTTCCTAATTTCCAGCTGTGCTCGCAGGGTGGTAGCAAAGGCATTCACTTTGTCGACTATCCTGTCCCACATTTGGGCTCCAAGCAAATGTAGCTGTGCTCTTATGATTTCATCCACCATGACTTACAACTCAGTCTCTGTAAAACGTGGATTTTTGGGGCGAGGCATAACTGCAAATTAAAGTAAGTGACAATGATAAAAAAACACCAAGGGATATTAGATATATAAAAAAAACATCAAAAAAGGGTGCAGAGTGTTAAATGGGATGATGACAAAAAAAGGGCTGCCTTATCTCAAAAACACAAAACGATGGTGACTGTCTTGCAGTACTGCAGTTGAGAAGTAAAGGAACATGGTCAGGAATGGGGTGTGTTTTATAGTGTGATTTGCAGGCTTGTCCACTTTGCCAATGGACATTAGGTGTGTAGTTTTAGAATCCATCCAATGGGAACTGTTGTGGCGCTTTGCTGCAAGCGTACTGCAGTGGTCTACCACCGTTGGGGAACCGCCACAAGGGGACCATCAGTACAACTGTGTAGTTGTAATAGGCTTTGCGTGAAGCCAATGCCCTGACTGTGACGGAGAGTGCGTCACCAACATTGCAAACTGTCACGGCCCAAGAGGGAGCAACGCCGTTGACGCTGTTGGTGTTTCAGGCAGCATGCCTCGTAATACAGCGGGTGAAAGACTGCCGGCACAGTGTTTTTCTAGGGACAGCTACCACAATGGTACAGAGATCGGACTGCCAAACTCGTAATTGGTCCCTTAGTTTGTATATATTAGTTTGTAGTTTAGGTTAGTTTAAAATATATATCATGTTTGTTTTTCAGATGAAATATATATCATGATATAAAATATATATCATAAAATATATATTATCATTAAATTGATATAATGATTACAATATATATTTCAATTTATCATAAAAATATATATTGTGGTATATGATAGATACAGTGGGCCAACTCTCTCATCCCACTGGATGTAGACTAGAGATTTGACTCTAACCTACAAACACCAGCATACTTGCAATAGGAAAATGAATACCCTCTGGCTAATGAAGTCTTGCCTCTTCATCAGTATGATTATATCATCTATACTGATGGTTCTGCACAGCCTGCCATAGAGACAAAACACCAATACTCTGTGGCATGTGCCGCTGTAAAGGGTAGGATTGAGGATTGTGAATTTCACCCTCACAAGCCCTACACGCAGTCACTAGGTGATTGCACAGCGTAGCTGGCAGAACAAAGGGCTCTAATTCTGTCACAGGAGAATACAGATCCCGGGTTCCTGACACTGATTATGTGTTATTCGTATTATTGTGTCCAGCCTTACAACGAGTAATTACACTACTGGAGCCATAATGGATTCAGAGATTCCAAAGTGTACACCATAAAGCACAAAACCCTTTGGGGACAGGTGGAAAAACTCAAAGAGTGTTTTCCACAGACTCATATTATACACACACTGAGTCATCAGCATGTAGGAATACACGTTGTAGGGAATTCCATGGCTGACAATGTCGCAAAGCCAACAGTGCAAACCGCTGCAGTCACTGCAATTACTCGTTCAAGTACGAGGATAGATGGAGACACCATGGTGGCTGTCAACACTGCACATGGCCGCACCCACCTGCCAAAATACACCTACCAGTTAAGTGCGCAAAACATTCTGTTTGATCAGATTCCTGGAGTGGGGGATAGAGTGACACCAAATTCAGATCACAGGTTAGGATTAATCCTAGCATCACATGAGAGCCTAGCATCTGCACACAAATGGGTGGCAGCTACAATTTAACTATTGCAGCAATGCTATTGGTGGCCAGATCTCTACAAACAGACTAAGGACTTTGTCCTCAAATGTGACATCTGCCAGTAGATGAAGGGTTCCACAATGGCGCGTCACAGACACCCCTATTGATCTCAAACAAGCTTCTCACTTGTGTTTACCTGGACAACTGTGGTTCCTTACAATCAGATGGGGCTTACAAATACATCTTGGTTGCAGTGGATTCCTGCTCTTGATTCCTATAGGTTTGGCCACAGTGATCGGCTGATGCCCAAACTGTTATAAAAGATTTGCAAGTCTTTATCAAGACATACGCAGTAGCCACATTCCATTCGGACCAGGGCCTGATGTTCACCTCAAAGGCCTACAGAGACAACATGGGAAAATTGGGTGTGGGGGTGCAGTAGCATCCCAAGGGAAATGTGGTAGTGGAGAGGAATAACCAGGTATTAAAGCAGTCTTTGACAACGAGAGTCTTAGATTCAGGTTGCAGTTGGGTTTATCACCTATATGGGGTCCAGAGAGCCCTAAACGATCTGCCTAGAAAATCCCTCCAGGGTCGGACTCCCTATGATGTCCTGTTTGGAGTTAGGATGTGGATACCAGACCTCGACAGTCCCAGTAAACTGTCGGCTGAAACACCATTTGACATCAATGAACGTTTGGATGTTTTGCAGGCTCTGAACAACTTTTGAGAAGCTCAGAACAATGTCCAGCAAAAATGTTACGCTACTGGAGACGTGAAAGAAGCACCAGCAACTCCTCGTTGGATCCCCAAGATTGGTGAACTAGTCTGGGAGAAAATAGTGGACAAAAAAGAATTTGGGCCATCTTCCAGTGCTCCTGTACGAGTCCTGGCCATTGAAAGTTTGAGAATTGTACTTCTGCCACCCGTTGCTGGTAGCAAAAACAAGAGATTTGTGTCAATGGGGTGTTCAGACGAAATATCGGAATTAAAATATGATCAGAAAGAAATATCGAACCTGAAATATCGTCACACAGAAATATTGTGTACATGAATTTCGTTGTCTAGAATATTGATTTTAAGGTAGCTAATATCGATTTTAACAATAATGAAATCATTAATATAGTGTACAAAAATATCAAAATCATTAATATGGTTAACAAAAATATTGTTGTAAAGAATCTCGTTTTTTATTATTTTTATCTATTTTAGTATGTATTTTAATTGTATATGTTATAAAATGTTTGTTTAATTATTGTTTATTTTTCTTTAATTTAGTTTTTTAATTGTTAGTAGTATTGAAATTTAATTTTATATATATATATATATATTATTTTTTTTGCATCATAGTGAGTTGTGGGTTTTGTAGTGGTACAGGGTGGGAAGAAAATTAATTATAATTAATTACTAATTCATTTTTAATCAATATGCTTTTATTTAAATGATAATTATTTACGTTAATTGCATATTGTTTTTTTTTTTTTTTAAGTTTAAGGGGCAGGATTTGTGTTTTGTAGGGGTATCGGGTATGAAGTAAATTATTTTTTAATTATTGTATTAATAATTTGTAAACAATATTAAGTATTTAATTGATAATTAATTATGTTAATTTTATAATTTGTTTTTTAAAATTATGTTTCGGGTGCGGATTGTGTTTTGTAGGGGTCTAGGGTGGAAAGTAAATTATTTATAATTAATTAATAATTAATTGTTAATTAATAATAATAATGTATTTGATCATTAATTATGTAAATTGTGTAATAGAATGATTTATTTTTCTTTGGTCTGCTTTGATGTTTTGGTATGGGTAAAGGTTGTGGAAGAAAATTATTATAATAATTAATTAATAATGTTAATTTATAAGAATTATTGAAATTATAAATAATTATGTAAAATATGTAAGGAAGATATTCTTTACACTATATATATTAGGTGTGAGTTGTAGAATTTGTATGAGCAAAGGGTGGGAGGTTAATTAATTTTTTTATAGTTAATTATTAATAATAATTGTTTTATTGACAATTCATTATGACAATGATATATATTAGGTGTGGATTGTTAGCTATGCATGAATAAAGGCTGGGAGGAAATTAAATCTAATTATTTTAGTAACAGTTAATTATTATTAATATTTTAATAAATATTTAATTATGTAGTATGTGTAAATAATATCATTTGAAGAATGAATTCTAGATATGTGTTGTGCACTAGTAGAAATATAGGGTAGAACGTTTATTTTTATAATAATACATTTAAAATTAGTTAATTAGTGTTTTATAATTATGTTGTTTATTATTGTATGTGTTAATAACACTATTTATTAGTTAATATTATTTTGAGAATATAGGGGCCCATTACGATGTCGGGCGGAAGCACAACCGCCGTGCTGTCGGAGGCAAAAACCGCTAGTTACCGTCCGCCAGCAACGGGCCACACGCCCGCAAAATTAGGATGTGAAAAGTCAGGCAAACACCGCCCGTAAGCCTGCGGCGCCGCCCGCCATCAAAGTGCGCCCGTCTACGTAGCGGCGCGAGCCAATGGAGACACACCGTCCGACGAAATGACGTACCGCCCGGCGTACAAATTACGATGTCACAACCAAACAGCCTCACCGGCAAAAAGACACCGCACGAGATACCAAGGCAGAAACCCGACTGTTCAGTACGGAGACTAAAAAGGCGGCCCACCCAGAGATGAATCCTGCACTCCAGGCCATCCCCATGCTCTACCTGATGCACCACCTAGGAGTGAACGCGCCACGACGCGCAGGTAGGCAGACACACAACAAGGGTACGCAAACACTGCACACAGTGCAAGGGCGGAAAAACTGTACATGGCCCCCCCAGACACCCCTGTGTGGACAGGACACATCCACCACTGTACCCACATATGTCCCACCCGTCTAAAAAAAACAACTCGCAACATCCTGGTCACCCACTACCCGGGACCAGGAAGTGACGTCCCCGTCATGGCACCGCAGCACAGCGGCGATGACGCAGGTACACATGCGCACAACGCAGAAGCCAACGACAGCGCCATGCATAGGCTGCACACAAACACCACAGGGTCACAACTACACACCCCACACACCAGCCCCACCCTGAAGGCACATGTCACGTGACCTTCCTTCATCAGTCATGTCCCCAACCGACAACTCACAGTTGTCAACCTGATGTCACACAAGTGTCCCGAACAGGGGAGCAATGTGATGGCAAAATAGGACACACCCTTGTGTGCAAAACATGGCGAAGCACACAGCGGCTGCTACATAACAGCGCAGAATATGGACCTCGTCCGCAAAAGGCACGCCAGTCTAATCCAAAAATACATATACCATCCTGCTCGCAATATCAAGCCATGCAATGTACAAAATTGAAAAACCCTGCTGCCTGAGAACAGGTGTTTCCAATTACTACACCCACACAGAAGCCCCAATGTATAGCGGAAACGCAGTGTCCCGCCCACACACGGGAGAGCAGATAGCACTGAATGGCCTTCCATTCCTACTCTGAAATCACCTTGCAACAATTTATGCAGGAGAATGGAGCCATTGTACCAACAAGAAGCCAAACAGAGCCATGCAGAGTAAACCGTCCACTGGCAGATAGCGCCCAACATGAAAGAAAGTTAATAACACAAAAAAAATCATACCACTCCTCCATGTGGGTCAAATGCAAGTAATCTGGAAGGAGTCAGACACCACTGGCCTTGACCATTCATTGAAGCATGTGGGATGAGGGCCTGTGTCCTCCGCCCAAGCTATAACCCAAGTCCTGCCACCGAACAACCATTTCCGAATTCCCAGCATCGTCGGAGGTTGCACTCTGCTGACTGCACAGGCAGCCGGAGCACGCCATCACATCACCCTGTAGCAAAATGGCTGTTGCACCACTGCTTCCCAACTACGCCGGACAGATGCAGCTGTACATTGAGAGCTTGCTACAGATCGTGGGCTGTGAAAATCTGGCTATGCTGAACGTAAGTTACCGAGTAACTTACCGCATTGCAATGTTCAGCTGCGTCATCCCCGTTTTCTACTGTCGGAGGTGTCCGTTCCACTGTCCTGTGGATTTATGTCTCTCCAACCCGGCATGTCCAAAGGCGGACTTGGTACACTTGTTTGCACCCCTGGACGCCCACGACAGGATCTGTTCAGTGTATGGGGGCATGGCGTATGTGGCTGCAATCGGACACACACTGCAATGGGACCAGTGTGCCTCCACACAACGTATTCTGGATCACAGTTTCATCGAATGTCATCCAACATGTCCCATCAGGCTTCTACAAGGGACAACTTACGATGAACACGTTGCTAGCCACCATCCGCTTCATTGGATGGCATCCATGTTTACCACCAATGCCATGGATGCCCTGCTGGAAGGTATCGCATACCTGACAACTTGTCAATTCATCGGTCCCCGACTCAATACCCCCAATTGAACAATGATGTTCAACACCGTACCTATGCTTGGCTTTCGCACGGAGTGGGCACTTAGCTGTACAACAACTATACCATACAATCTGCAACAAACACCTCACCATCAACTCCACTTCCATGACATCGGACATTTTCGGGACATGCACTCTGTTCCTCACCATATCCCGTGTCTCTGCATGAACAGGGGGAGGCAGAAGTATGGGACTTGTGTACAGTAACCACATGGCCAATACTGCACGAACAACTATGCCATAATATGTATTCTGTGCACCTGAACACATGCACCTGTCAGTGCACACTTATCTGTCTGCTGTATTACGTGAGAACTGTCACCTCACCATCGTCTGTACTTCCGTGCCAGGACTTTTGCATGGACAACAAATGCAACCCCCTACAACATGGCCCTAGTTATTGTGTCATGTTCAGTAGCCACCACATTGCAACAACTAGTGAGACGCTGCTGCATGCATGTAGGCTCATGCTCTGATGTCACCTCTGACGCAGGTGTGTCGGAGTTACTATTGTAGTAAACCTGTACCATGGAACTGAGATGTACTGTGCCTATGATGTCAAGCTGTCTGGTAGGCAAAATGAATACTGTCTGTGTCAAAGTCTACAGCTCCTCAGTAATTAGCAAATGTACTTTAGCATAGCAAGGGCAAGGCAGTTGTAACTCTGAAGCCTTCATTCCACAGTCAACAACTAATCACATCTACCCGTACCCCCTTTTGTATGTGTAATCATGCTAAGTATATCCTCCACATGCATTTTGCTGCCAGTAGTGTCCACTATACTGCATCACAGAGGAAGTAAGTCCAAATACATGCCTTGAAGCAAATATGTGACTCGGTAGAATTATTTTACGAAGACAAGTACGAATGAGAGAGGATGAGAGTGTGTGAAGTACACGAGAGTCGTGAGATGACCATGTAGTCTAGTGTCATTGGATGTCAATGCATATGAGTTGCCGCAACAGTGGACCTAGTGAAATACTACAGCTCGTGGGCCTGGACTTGTCAGACTCTGACGTGGCCCAACAGATCATCACATTAACACTGACGGCCTGGGCACTACAAAGCACAGTCCTACATATGTGTATAATTACCTTCACAGTCTGACATCACACTCATCAAGCAAAAGTAGGAGCCACGCAAAAGCATGCTACAGCAATGCATGACAAAACACACACGATATCAGTGTGGGTGGGCAGGACTGCACAGTGAGTAAGAACTGCAGAAATTCACATACATGCTCAATTGAACAAGGCACAATCTTGACAGTCACACACCCTGCAGACACACTATGTCCGAAACATATCAAGTAGGAGTCATCCTGAACTGCAAGGACACACCCACACACTGCACACTGTGCAACATACAACACACACATGTGAACACATTCGCAGACCTGAACACGGATACAAACATCCACCATGGGCCTGGGTAACACATGTGTGTGGTCGACATTGCCAGAGTGCACACACACACAGCAACACTACCCCAAAGTCACACCACTCACTCCACACACAACTACACCTCCCAAATGCACACATTGAAAGTAAGCCATGTGCCCAGGCCCAATGTTCATCACAAGACTAACATACACCTACACTGCTGGCCACACAGCAAGTAAGCTCACACATACCCGCATACTCTGCACATGCTACCTGTCATCCTGTGGCTAGACTCACACCCTGTGCTTTGCTTGCACGCAAACATGACACGGATACATTTTCCTGGAAATACCACCAAATACATGCAGACAATCCGTGTCACAAAAATACTTATTCATCACACACACAAGTAGCAGAGTCTGGAAGAAGTGAAGTCCCTGCCACGTGTACAACACATTGGAATGTGAGACCAGACATTGCAATTGTTGAGGTACCATACACGGGATGTGCCTCACTTAACCATGCACACACAGCAACAACTGCAATAAGCAACTACACAGACACAGACACAACCGACTACAGGAACAACAGCATCCAGTCACAGATTACATAGACATGCGGCAAAATTGATCAACACCAGGGACAGTGGCCAGTCCGATGTGCAGAGTAGTGACACGAAAAGCTGCGTATGCAATGTGTGTGAGTGTACCCTGACATGGCCACCAACACTGCCATGGCAGTCACAATAGCCATCACAGCCACCACTGTGTCACAGGTAGATGTGTGAGTGTGCCTACCATTCAAACAGGATGCCAGTTCGACTCGGTGCTGTCTGTGTGCTACGGGACAGTTGGAGGTCCGCCCCTGAGAGAGAAGCACAACTGTGGAAGACACACATGTGGCATGTGAAGCGGGAGTTCCGCTTGGCCCAGGTGGGTGGGTGGCACGGGTAGGTGCACACATGCATTGTTGAAACAGACTGTGTGGGGAGGATTCCGGAGGGCTAGATTTCCACTGTGTTGGGTGTTTGGAAAGCCCACCTGTCTGGGGATGAATGTGAACTCGTGTGGGCACAACAGGCGGGCACACGATCAATGCTGCATCAGGTGTAGACGTTAGCCCTCCCTCTGGGGACATGCTGGATACTGCTGTGCGTCTGCCAGGCCCTTGCCAAGGCACTCACATCCCCTGTCCACCAGGTGTACCCCCTACATTGTCCGCCTGCACAGGCTACCCAGGGCACGGGATGGCAGTGGAGCTTGATGGGTGGGAGGTCATGGCGCCCTTCTCCTGGTCACATCTCGCAGGCAACACATTCTCAGTGTGCAGCAGGGCACAAGTCCTAAATATGTAGTGGGGGACGCAGACGTCACGACAGGAAGTGACGTCACGAAAGGTGGCTTGCACCATCAGACTTATTGCCTCCCTTCGCCCACCCCTTACATGCGATTGCAACAGAGAAGCCAGCACATGCACAAGCAGCTCCGAGCTCGCCCCAGAGAGGCCAAAGAGTGAATGTGTGGGTCCATTTGCTCCAGTTATCGGGCTCACGGTAAAATCAGTGGTGGGACGCCGTCCACCCGCGTGGTACCCCGACCCGAGACCTGGTGTGCAGGCAAAGTGTCCTATTGGCTTTGCGATATGTGTGAGTTGCATGACACTCATTGGCGGGGGATGGCTCGGAGGCCCGTCACCCTGAGGCCCATGTCTCACCACATGGGTCCCTTGTCAATGGCAGCGGTTGTAATGACTATGCGCGCCGGGGTGGGTCTACCTTTCGTCTGGGATTGTGTTTGCAGCCTGGACCACTAGGGCAGCCACAGCCTCTGTGTGTTGCATGTGGTGTATCCGGACTCCGGAGGCTGTCATGCATTGTCACTGTTGTCCAGGTCTCGAGTCGGGGAACCACGCGGGTAGACGGCGTCCCCCCACTTATTTTACCGCGAGACAGATAACTGGGGCAAATGGACCCACACATTCACTCTTTGGCCTCTCTGGGGCGAGATCGGAGCTGCTTGTGCACGCGCTGGCTTCTCTGTTGCAATCGCATGTAAGGGGTGGGCAAAGGGAGGGAATAAGTCTGACGGTGCAAGCCACCTTCCGTGATGTCACTTCCTGTCGTGACATCAGCGTCCCCCCACTTCTTATTTTAGGACTCGTGCCCTGCTGTTGTCAGATGTGCCACTCCCCAGGGGGGTGGAGAAAGGGTCAGGAATGTCAGCCTGAGATTGGCCCAGTTGAAGGCCCACCTTGACTGGGGGGGACAACCATTGGACAGTCTGGTTAGCCCACCCACGCGTACATGTGGGCCTTCCATGAACTATGTCACCTGCGGCAAAGTGATGTCATGGGCAATGACGTTATTGAGGAGAGCTGTCTGCCCCACGCAGAGATGGCGCCTAAGCTCAACAGACCCAGCACTGAGGGCAGCAGGGGTCACATGTGCAGGGGCAGCTGTGCCTGGTGTGAAGGAAACTCTACCCTTCATCCCTGTGCCGACACGTGTTGCACCAGTGGAAGTAGATGGGAGTGCGGGCATTGGCCTCCGCGTGGCTGAAGAGGAGCCAGAGTCCACGTCCCCTGTGTTAGCCAACATGGATGCATCACCTCTGTCCTCAGATGACTCAGAAATTGCCGTCTCGGCCTGTGATTCATCCAGCACACGTCTGGCCCCTCCGAGGCGCTGGTCACATCTGTCTCACTCAGCACCTGTGCAGCTGCTACATCCGATGCCACAACACTGTTGACCGTCCCCTGTCCCTCAGCACCCACGGGAGATGCCACATGAGAGAGAGCGAGGTGGCCTCACTCATCTGGCATCAATTAAACAGACATGTGCAAGGGAAGCAGCACAGAACATCCCCAAATCCACATGTTGCACGATACCTGTGCAATTGCATAAAGCCACCACAATCAACACGTAATGGCTGGCGTACAGTAAATGAAGCCGCTAATAAGTGGCACATGTGTTGTGCACATAGAACTACACCCGGCCTGTGTCACCCTGCGACCATAGCCACAAATCGCGGTGTGCACACCCACTGTGATGGTGGCAAGGATGACCACTACGTAATTAGGCCAAAGACATACCTGCATGGAGCAGAATGGGAAACCACTCACACAGACTGCAACATGACAGGCCACAATGGCCATGAGCCCATGCCATCCACCTGTCGTTCACACAAGCACAACTGCTGTTGCACAGTGTGCCGGATGTGTAAGTACCAGAGATATGAGGTGAGGCATCGCACACATATGACCGAACGAAATCAGAGTAGGCACAGTGCCTCAAACATACATGTGAATTGCCACTCCAGCCTACTACAGGTTGTTCATGAGGGCTACGACTCTGAGTGCATTGAGAATGCAGAGTGCTCAAATTACATCTTGAGCCTCAGGAATAGCATATGCATGTCAGATGCACGCAGCACAGAGTACACTTACAACCCACTGCATCACACAACAAACATCACATTACCCAGATTATGGGTAGGCTGTGGACACATGCTGCCTCTCACAGCAAAAGACACCATCCCACAATACTGTACACTTGCTTGCTGCTGATGCCCCTACAAACATGCATCCGGCACAGGCTGTGTGACTGTCAAGATGCAGACCATTACTGGTGAAATGCAGCGCCGTGCTGACCTGACAATACGAGGGGCATCCCCCGATTCGTTATCGCCACGTAGTAGCTCATCCGGCAGATGACATCACACACTTTGTGGAATTGGCTGCACTGTCGGTCACACATACACAGAGGCATCAACTTGGATGCAATGGCTCATCACAAGCCCTTGGGCTGGAGGACTTCAAACTGCAGGGATGGTACACAAGAGCCTTGGAATATCACTCATACACTTCTCAACATCACCCACATCCACCAATCACAGTGGCATGCTGCTGACCCATCCCAAATACTCAGAGACGTGCAACAGAGCCAGGAAGTAATCGGACATGGACTAACAGCATGTGTACACCACACGTGAATGCATGCTGGTGGGAGTGTGTACACAGTACCTGCCCATCCCATTCACATGCAGGTTGCCAGCACATTGAGCAATGTGTAGTCTGCCCACATCTACTGTCCATTGTCAGGTGGACCAACACATAGATCACAAGGCAACACATCTTTGTGGGTGGACTCACTGTGTCCAACACTGTGCAGCCCTCAACGTTCTCGCCCTGTGAATGGCTCACCCCGCAATGGAGGTCACATTCAGTGCCACTATCTCTCACACACATCCCTATCACAAGGCATGGTGTGTCCAATCGACAGGGCTGAGTTTGCGCATTTCAGGAGAGTCCTGAACAAAAGACACATGTAACCCACTGTACAGTCAGTGTTGTCTCCTTCTAGGATTGTGCGGTCAATGTGCAGCCCAGGTCTGCTGCGACTGAGAAGGCCAGCAGGGACCCAGCCAGCCATTCACACAAGCAATGACTGCCCTGAGTCCTGCATTGCCAAGTGGCTGCGTCACTGGATGTGTGACATGGAAATGCCATGTACCACCACTCGTGAGGGACATGCATGGGAAAGCGCCAGAGAGCCTAGATCCCCCTTACACCTGTAGTTAGCATGGTAAGCAGTGCATGTTGGAACCCCACAGGCCCAGAATCATAGTGCTGCGGATCAACGACATGTGTGTCCCCCACATGCACTCCCACACACACTGTAGTTGTCTTACACACACAACTTTTGCTATAAATAGCCTTGGGCAGTGTGCGTGGAGCTCGGAATCCCTGAGCTCCAGCTCCTCGCTGGTGAGTGGACCTGGACATATCTTCAGAGTCGTCGACATGTAGGCGGACATGTGGCAGCAGCGGCAGGTGTTGTTGAGGGATGCCAGGCAGCAGTCCCTGGAAGCTGTGGTAATGCCGGTCTCCCTCCCACACTCATATAGCCCCTGGGGCTGTTCCAGTGGGTCCAAGCTGCTGCAATTGGTGTACCATGTCTGCCTACTTCAAATGCACACAATGGCCTGCACCGAGCTGTCCCGGTACGCTTACCTCTATCGTCGAACACGCAGGATGCAGTCGCGAGGGCCATTGGAGTTGGCCTCAAGGGCCTGGTCCATGGCGGGTATAGTCCGCTGGTGCCATGTGGAATCCACAGTTGAATGTGTGCCATGCATTTGCAGGTGTGGCCATGATTTGTGTGTGGGAGCATGTCCACACTGGACAGGGCCACTTCATGCTGTGTGCATAGGCATTGACGGCCAGTGCTCAGCCTCCACATGTCTGTTGGCACATCATCATGTACACATTAGCATGGGAGCATGGGATGTGCATATGCACACACATGCCATATTTCTCAATGTACATCTCCCACTTGGCACGTGCAATGTTACGTGTCACTTGTGATGTGTGTTTGCATTCACACAGCTGTGTTGTCATGGAGTTGTCAATGTGTACACCTGTCAATGTGTGTTGGAGGTGTGATACGTACAGTGCTGTACATTGGGTGAACTAGGGACATCATTAACTGTCTCATATCCCGTTGTGCAACAGGACCCACTTGTTTTGGCCGCTCAGCCTGTGTACATTGTGTTGTTGGTGTGTGCCATACTCACCCAGCCTCGGAAGCTGTGTCTGGCACAGCAGCTAGGTATATTGCCGTGGTGTTGCTCCTTCCCACCTATGCAGTCTGAAACCATCATGTTGCCTTTCAAGCTATTAGGGCCTAAATCCCCATGTGCATGCTCATAGCAATGGTTTGTGTCAGTAGCCATTGCTATTGGTAAGGGGACCTGTGTAAGAGTATTGTAGCTGTGCTGTCCCTACTTGTCAGCTGTTCTGTGATTCTATTGCTTTGTCAGTAATTTTAGTTATGTGTAATTGAAAGTGCCATGTGGTGTGTTGCATTGACATGTGTCCACTTCCATCTGTCCTAGGAGAAGACCAAACATACATCGCCCCTACCAATTGCTGTCAGACATGTAGGATGTGGAGGTCATTCGTAAATTCCGGCTGGACCGACCCACCCTGCATCACCTATGTGCCATGTTGGAACCCCACCTTCGTCCTCGCAGGGTGTATCCAACAGCATTCACCCCCACGGCTAAGGTGATGGCTGCACTGCATTTTTTCGCTACCGGATCTTTCCAACACACGGTAGGCAGTGGAGGTGGAATGTCCCAACCCATGTTCAGCATGGTGCTACGGGATGTCCTGTCAGCTATGATGCTGTACAGGAACCGGTACATCCGATTCCCCAGGGCTCGTGATTTGGCAGCAGTGAAGGGTGCTTTCTATGCACTTGGACGCATCTCCCACGTTGTTGGTGCAATTGATTGCACCCATGTTGGCCTTGTTGCACCACAGGTCATGGAGCACATCTATAGGAACCGGAAACATTTCCACTCCCTGAATGTGCAAGTGGTGTGCCTGGCGGACATGATCATCACACATGTGTGTGCGAAGTTTCCCGGTTCCACCCATGACTCGCACATCATGCGCCACAGCCTCCTCCCACGAATGATGTCCAATCTTCAACCGGACCGTGCATGGATTGTTGGTGAGTATGCATACTCGTTGAGCGTGCTGGGTGTGACATGCTGTCTTGTATCCTGTTGGAATTGCAATGATTCTCTGTGTTTCTCACACCCAGGTGACTCTGCATATCCTAACGGGCCTTGGCTGCTGAGCCCACTACGTAATCCCAGGACACCAGCTGATGTCAGATACAATGAGGCACATGGGAGGACCAGACGTGTGGTGGACCAGACTTTTGGACTCCTGAAGTCCAGATTCAGATGCCTGGACCGCACCGGGGGTGCACTGGCATACTCCCCACAGAAGATGTGCCAGATAGTTGTGGCATGCTGCACAATCTCGCTATTCGCAGGCAGATCCCCCTGATAGTGGATGACGGTGATCAGCCAGGGCCCCCGCCTGCAGACCAGGCCGTGTCCAGTGACAAGGACAGTGGAGAGGAGGAAGCAGTGAATGAGCGTCAGCAGCTCATCGCCCGCTACTTCACTTGACGGTGAGTGACCATGTACGTCGGCTGATGTTGCTGTAGTTGTGTAGGTGTTTGTGTGCATTGTGACGGCAGCCTATTGTTCACTGAGTGCTGTGTGGCAATGGTCCATGTCCAGGGTAGTATGCCACTGACAGTGGCTGTGGCATTGTGCCCTGTTGCTCTGTGAGATGTGTTTACATTGCTTAAACTTGATGACAAGTACTGTGTGATAAGTGTGTGACACACACATTCAATGGACTCTTGTTCTGTTTTTCACCCCTAGGTCCCTACAGCCTCTCCTGGCCTATCGACATACCACACTCCTGATGCATTTCTGATCATGGTGACGGTTGCACATCCTTGATTAAACACAGAGCAGATACAACAGAATGTGATCCAGGTGCATTTATTTTGAATAGTGACGTGATTGTGGGCAAGGTGATGACAAAAGTGGTGCATGCTGGAACAATGAGTTGACGGACATGTCCGCTAGATGGTCAAGGTGTACCCATGTTGTTCTGGGTCCACAGTCCAACAGACACATGCCATTCACATGGCAGTGTGGGGTAGGATAGTAGTCCAAGTGAATGCAGTAGATGGCCACCGTGGCTGGCTGTCTCACTGGCGTTTGGAGCGTGCAAAGTCATCTCTGGACACCTGTTTCCTCTTCGGACGACCCCTTCCACGTTTGAGAGGGGGGGGTTGTGTTTGTGGGCTGCTGGTGGTGGCTGAGGACTCGCTGTGGATGCAGGGGAACTGGATGTTGCACGGACCTGCGCCCCAGCAGGTGGTGGCGGAGGTGCTGTGGTTGGCCTTGATTGGGCCCTCACCGCCACCACTAGCTGGCCCATGAGGTCGACAAGTTTGCCCATACGGGTCACGAATTGGCCCATATGGGCGTCCATGGACCTCAACACCCCAAGGACTTCCCGCGTATCGGCAGCTGACCGGGCCCATTGTCCCTGGGCCTCTTCATAGGCCCCAAGGACTCTGGCGATTTGCGGCAGGGCTTGGCTCCCAGGCTCTGATGGCGTTGGCCTCACCCTGCTCCTCAAACCTGAACTGCTGCCACCGACCTGCCCACTCGCCACAGTGGTCACCCGGGGCCTCGTTGTGGCTCCCAGGGTCGATGTCGACGTGCGTGCAGCCCCTTGCGCAGGGTGAGTGGTCAGGGAGGCCCTGGTGGTGGTGGTGGTGGTTGCGGCGGTGGTGGTGGCCGCAATGACCGTGGCAGCAGGGGCCTGGGACTGGTCACCAGCCCTGGGAGATGGGTTGGTGGGTAGGAGGAGTCCTGGGGAGCGGTTGAGCCCTGCCACACCAGATGTGCCTGGTCGGGAGTCCTCGTCCGAAGAGGTGTCCAGGTCTTCCACATCCGTGAGTCCAGGTGGAGGGCTTGTGGACTGGCTGTGATGGCTGCTGTCTCCCTCTCCAACATCATGCTGTTCGTCACCTGTGGGGCGGAGACGAAAGGTTATTGTGTTGCACCTTTCAAGGTTTGTGTTAGATGTCTGACATTCACAGTTGGTGCACAGTTGTACACTGATTTCCCAGATGCGTGTGTATGGCTCTACAATGTGTGTGCGTGATCAAGGCAATGGAATAGTGTGATGGGTGCACATTGCATGGGACGGATTTGGATAGCCAATCGGTGTGTGTTGCAGTACCCCTACATTTTGTGGCTTTGGTGGAAACGGGGTACAGCCCCATGAACGCTTTGGAGATGAAATATGTTTTTGGGGTTCAAATGAAACGCTTAGAAACGCAGATGGCAAAAGGGGTACAGCCCCATCAACGCTTTTAAGGTGAAATATGTTTTTGGGGTTCAAATGAAACGCTTAGAAACGCAGATGGCAAAAAGGGTACAGCCCCATCAACGCTTTTGAAGTGAAATATGGTTTTGGGGTTCAAATGACACGCTTAGAAACGCAGATGGCAAAAGGGGTACAGCCCCATCAACACTTTTGAGGTGAAATATGGTTTTGGGGTTCAAATGAAACGCTTAGAAACGCAGATGGCAAAAGGGGTACAGCTCCATCAACGCTTTTGAGGTGAAATATGGTTTTGGGGTTCAAATGAAACGCTTAGAAACGCAGATGGCAAGAGGGGTGCAGCCCCATCAACGCTTTTGAGGTGAAATATGGTTTTGTGGTACATACTGTGACATATGGGTGCAGAAGGGGACATGTGTTTTGGCCACACGACACTGCAGAGACAAAGGTGTGTGTATGTCTGACATACCCAGCATATCTGCTCACTGTTATCATTTAGGGACATTACACTGCAAGCATTGTAGTGAGTGAGTAATGGTTGTGTGCCACACAACGTATTGCAGATGGGACAATTCCCTGGTGTGCGTGCTACCCTCAGCCATGTGCAGCAATGCAGTGCTCTTGGGGTGTTGACTATATTAGGTATGTTGTAAATCACAGTGTGACATGCGCTTCAGACACTGCAGACACATTATTAGTCATCGGCAGGAATCTTTGCTGAAATACTGTATATGGGACAACTGTTTAGATGATATACCTTTCATGACACTGGGGCTAAAAAGATGAGATGGATGAGATATTGAATGTGCATTGTGTAGCTGTGTGGTTCATGGGTCCAGTGGTGTATGTGACATTACTGTGGTTCCACTCTGTTACATTGAGACAAGATAGACTTACATGGGTGATGTTGTACGATGTCAACGGAACAAGCAGACACGACTACATGGACAAAACTTCGATGGTGTTGCTGATGTGTGTGATGACTGGCACAGTGCACGGCATGTGGGTCAGTACTCCAGTGAGACTTGTGCATGCAGACGTGACTCATTACGTGTTAGTGTATTTGAGATGGCTCATGTGGGCTATGACTCTGTAATTCATGTCCGTGTGCACATTAGACACATGATTATGACAGGGAGCAGTGCTACTTGTTCCTCTGCTACGTGACATGTCCCAAATGTTAGTCGTAGTACAGTCCTCATGCCTACAGACACCCCGCCCTGTACAGTAGTCTGCCTACTTGTTGGTTTGGAGGGAGCAATGCATTGGCTGTCACATGGTTATGAGAGGGAGGGGTGCTCCATCTTGCTGGTCTGTGGGAGTGGGGGCCATGTTGTGAGTTGTGGTGAAGGCTTACCACCCACAGACACCCCTCCATGTAGGGAAACATATCTAGCTGTCGGGTGGAGTTGTGCACTGCAATGGCTGACACATGGGTGTGGGGAGTGCTCCATCTTGCTGCGCTGTAGGACTAGGGGCCTGGTGGGGGTTGTACTTCTGCAGTCCCCCCTCCGATACTCAGAGTTTGTGGTAAGGCTACTTACCTGTTACTTGTTGGTTAGTGCAGCTATGGCTGACACATGAGTGTGGGTGTGGGGAGTGGTCCTTCCGGCACATCTGGGGTACAAGGGGACCTGGTGGGAGTTGTGGTGCTGGCTGACTGTACACATGCCCCCATGGTTTTGTTTGTTGGTACCTTTGGGCTGAGTGTGTGGGAGTGTCTGTTGCATGTGTGAGCGATGTCTTGTGTATTGTGTGCTGGACATGGGGGTGTTTGGCCCTCGGAGCTATGGCATTCTGGGAGTGCATGACAGTACATAGCGGTGTGCTGGTATACATTTGTTTGTACTTACCAGCCTCCACTCCCCCTGGTATTCCGGTGAGACTCTCCGGATGTAGAATGCCTCGCACCTTCTCCTCCCACGCCTTGAAGGTCTTGAATAGCGCGGGATTTCCGCCGCCAGTCCTGTCAGCCAGTTCACAATTCTTGGCCTCCTTCTTCCTGACCACGCTTTTCAGGTCGTGCCACCTCTTTGTGATTTCACCCCGGTTGCGTGGCACGTTCCCAACTGCATTCACCTGGTCTACGATCCTGCTCCACATTCTGTTTCTGGTGGCTACTGGTGTCTGTTGGACCTGGTTCCCATAGATTTGTGGGTGCACCTTGATGATCTCGTCGACCATGACCGTCAACTCAGTGGCAGTGTACTTTGGCATTCTTTGTGTTGCCATGGTGTGTGGTTTGCTATTTGTGGTGCTGGTGTGGTGGTTGTGTGGTGTGTGGTGTGTGATGTGCAGGGGGTTCGTGGTGCCGTTGTTTCAGTGGTGATGGTGATGGTAGTGGTGGTGATGAGTGTGATGTGTGCGTGCGTGTGGTGTGCTGCTTTCCTTTGTGTCTCTCTGGGTTCTCTGATGGCATCTTCGCTTTGTCGTAGTGCATGGGATTGTGGTCTGTGAAGTGGCTGCTTTTGTACTGACCTATGTGGATGTGTCATGATGGGCTGTCGTTTTGAGGTGTGCTGTGTCTGTTGTCCTGGGATTTGTAGTTTTTTAGTTTTGGCAGGGGGCATGTGTCTTTGGGATGTGTTCTGTGTTTGGGTATTTTGGCGTAGTTTGCTGTGTGGACTTGTTGGCCATGTTGTGTGTATTTCTTTGTTCCGCAAATGATTTCCGTGCATGGACGTGGCCGCCAGGCCTTCCGCCATGTCAGTTATTCATCGCTGTTGTTAACCGTGGCGGGCGGGGAATATGTGGATTTTCCGCGCTCATGTCGGGGAGATCATAATTTCACGGTCGTTGTCTCGGTCGTCAGAGCGGGCGGATTTGGGTTTTCGGGCGGGATTGCGTCTGTGGCGGACGGTTAATCTTCTTCTCGGACATGGACGGGTGGAAATTTGTGTGTTTTTACCGCCGCGGGCGGAGGTTGCTTCGCGACTTCATAATTGCTCGGTCGGTATTCCCATGGTGCAGGCGGGCGGTTTTCTCAGGCTATAGTGGATGGCGGATTTTTTAACGCCGGTTATCGTAATGGGCCCCATAGTTTTGTATTTTAATTATAATATTTATATTATATATATTGTATATATTATATTTGTAGTTATTTAAGATATGTATCAAACATTGTAATAAATATTTAATTTATTTAATTCTATAAATATTATTTAAATTTTCTTTCTGTTTACATAATTATATATTTTTTATTTTGTATGTTTTTTAAATTATATTATTTTTTTCAAGTTCATTAGTCTGTTTCTAATGTTGCACTGACTGGAGTGCTAATGGTCAATTTTACCCCTGCACTAACTGGAGTGGGATAATACATTTTACCCCTCTGCAATCCAACACTTTTCCTACTGCTTCACTGACTGGAGTGGGAATAGTACATTTCTAAGGATGGGCGGAGTGGGTGGAGTTGCACTATACGGAATTCCACAGAGTTGCATACAAACGCTGTGGAATTCTGCAGAATTGCTCGACGATTGGAGGGCTGCTACTGGGGGCTCTAGCCCTTCCACATGCGGTAGCGGTTGAGGTGAGAGGCGTGCTGCGGTGGTGGATATGCACCTCAGGCTAAACACCAGGCACCGCCTTGGTATTCTGCCACTCCCACATCAAAAACATTGATTAACCCTTTGTTGCCCCTCCTCCTGCTTTCCAAGTCATGCTGGTACAACACGAGCCATGCCCTGACCTTCTCTGCCCCGAGGGGGGCTGTCGGTGGCTGGGGCCAGTGCACAGGGAGGTAGGGATTTGGAGGGCTTCTGGCCAGACCGCTCACGCCACAGCTTCGGGGGCTGCCAGTCCTGCTCAGCTGCAATCCTTGCTCACCTCTCTCCACCAAAGCTGCATGGCTGGTTGCTGCAGGAGAGGTCTGCTCAGTGGCGCCAGTCCAACACCCCGCCGGCTGTACCGGAGCACTTGTGAGCGGCAGCTGTCCAATGAAGCGTGGGCACTAGGTTGATCGCACGCTCGCTGACGCTGATCAGGAAAGAGGAAAGGAAGTTAATTTTCACTTTCCCAGACACACAAAGAGGGCGCCATGGAAAATGTAGTCCGGATGAGGATTGTGTGTGCCTATGCACACACACAGATGGAGGGCAGCAGAACAGGGCAGGAGCCCAGTTTAATTGGATTGGTTGGTGCAGCAGTGCCTTGGTGGGTGGCAAACTCCGCTCCGTGGGCGGGGGGCAGAGTTTTTGCCTGAACTCCATGTTCCAGGCAGAGTTGGATACCCCTGAAAACTCTGGCCGCAGAGCGGAGATCACCGCCCGCCCTTATGGGCTAAGAAAACGATGCTCACTAGCACCAAGCTGATATATTCTGCATCGTTCATTTCCTAGTTGTATGTACAAGGGTTTGACTTTTGGAAAGACAATGTTGATTTAAAATTCATTTGAGGAAGTAAAGTTTGGCAAGTTCAGGGAACCGAGGCTTAATTTAGAGCATGCCTTATACCACAGCAAAAGATTATCCTGAACAAAACTGTGTAGCAAGCATTTTGTCTTGGCTTGGCTAAGATAAAAGATTTAAATACTCCAAACATTCCGACATTTGCCCGGTTTGCATACTGACAATTCACAATTTACAAGGAGGAAATATTAGACATCATGCTCCGTAATGGCTCATACAATTCAACACTAATCAATGGGGATGGTTAGTGTGCACGTTAGATACTAGCGGATTTCAGGCTCGTTTTTTGGGTGAGATCCCTAGGTTTCAGATCAGTAGGCTCGACTCAAGATACGCACAGACACAACATTCGGGATGGTAACAACTTACAGTATTGGGAAGTTATGCCTAGCCTGTCTAAAAACTTCAATATTGTCTCAGGTGAAACAACACTTGGCCATTCTTTCTGATGGCATGGGATTACAGGCATTTTTAGTAGGTCCTCGAATAATACATCAAAAGCGCTTTCTTTATGCAATGTACAGTGAAGTGTTAAAATTTCACAGCAGGAAGATGCTGAGAGACTGAGCAAATTTGACAGGGCAAATTTAGAAAGGGCTCTGGCAGTAGGAGATAACGGAATGACTACTCTATCCATTAAAATATACTCTCTGGATCACATAGTGTCATCTGCAATTGCCATCGTTCAGAGTGACATGTCTTCTTTACAACATGGGCAGTCACAGCTTAGAGCTATAATGTTACTGAGTTGGAGTCTGCAGACTCTTCGGGCTGGTCGCACTCCATGTAGACACCCAAATTCCACTAGCTTCTTTTTGCCATAAAATCTCACCAAAGAACAGACAGTCATGGCAAAGAAAGACGCAACCTATACCATGTTACATATAAAGAAATTAGAGAAACTGACATTTACTGTTCCTGAAACATTTTCCGCAGAATGGATAATCCACGGATTCACTTCTCTTCCAATTTTGACATTTCACTTCAAATACTGCTTACAACACCATAATGTGGGTGAATATGAGGCACTAGGAGAGGGGTATGTACATGAGTCATGGATCTTACCTTTCAAATACAGATGTCAGAATAGGGAGACTAAGGTTTTTCTTAGTGGGACTGACTGCGAGTACCCTGGGACATTCCTTAGCTTTCAGGGAAGTTTCGCTTCATGGCACAAGTAATGTCTCTAAGGCAATCTTGTCATGTTACTTGAAAGGTTCCCCGGCTGCTCTGATCCACCCTGCTTTCAGATTACTCCTGAATGGGTGTTACTTGATGCTGAATGATCAAGGCTCTTGTGGGATGAACCAGGTATTGCCTATCTGGTAACGGTCTCTGCGGTTGTGACTTGCTGTAGACAAGTACTGCATCCACCTGCCCTCACAGTTAGGGATGCAGTGCTTTGGACTTTGATAAAGCTGACAAATGTGTGCTTTGATGCTTTAAGCAGACTGAAAGCCTTTTTGTTCCAGAAAAAATGTGACCTTAACAACTGCACGGGAGTTGTTTGATCTTCAAGTTGCCAGGTCCTCTTCTGAGATGCTGTCTCTACTCTGCACTAATTTACCACACCATATTGTTATTCCATCATTCATAGACTCCGTGCTTGGAAGCATTTGTGGAGGCTTACCGCTGGTCCAGTTCGTAGGTATCGGAACCGTGCTATTAATTTTTCTGGCATTTTTGGCCTGTCTGTCTACACTGCATGCAGCCTGCTTTCCGCTGTCTATTGTACACTTTCGAGTGTGCCCTGGACATATGCTTGGGATTGCAATTGGTTCAACCTCAGGACATTGTCCTACTGGTGAGCCTGTTAACAGCTCACCTGTACTGTTGTCCCTCATGCTTGCCAATGCTCTTTAATGCCTATAATGAGACCTCCTGGGATGCTTCGGCTCCTGGTGATATGGATCCTGGCATCCTCTATGGAATCAGCACCAGCTGTTCTTCTCTTGGCGGACGCTGTGGTGGATGGATGGGAACATCTTTGTTCTATAGACCTGATGCTTTGGGTGCCTCTGAGATCATCGTCTGCGGTTGCTGGGAACGGCAATGTTTTGTCTACTCCTCAGAACACATAAACAATCTGGCCATTTAAAGTTGTGGGATTTTTTTTAAATTCGGACTTGTTTTTAACATCCTAAATTGTTTTTAAATTGTTTTATACACTGCCTTATTAACACACTTTTTTAAATTTGGTTTTATGCTTTTTAAATATGGCTTTCTGTATGCTTTTATCCTACAACTAGCATAAGTGCCTTTTTATAGTTTTAAGAGTTTTTATGCTTTTACGTAGGTTCAGCATTGTATTTAAATTTATTTTCGTTGTCCTACATCCAATGAGTAGGTGTCACGTGGAGGTTTTTAGGCCTGGTTGAGAAACTACATCTTTACATGTTTAGGTTCTTAAGTTGCCTTCTCTCCCCTTAAACACGATGACATTTGACACACATTCATTTGCGTGCCCACACAGGATGACATTCCTCGAACTCAGTTTGCTTGCAATGCCACTTCATAGGCACTATATTAGAACACCTTGAATACTCTGCACAAGGGCTAAGTTCAGCACACAAGATGTTGTTTTTGGTTTTTGGCTGCTCAGCGACAGAGTTAACACAATAGAATAAACAATAGCAGCCTGACTGGGGCTCCGGCATGGTAACATGGAGGATGTTATTATACATATGACATCAAGCCTTTGTTTCTTCAGAGGAGCATTTTGCTGGCACTGAGAGTTCGGTCCATGCCGGAAGTCCAGCTCAGCTGATCCCGTCCACCTCATGCAAGGGATGCTGTCCAGCTCTATACCAAGACTGGCAGATTGCTGACACTTACCCACAGGTAATGGGAGGTTAGAACACATGACAGGGATTGGGCAGATCCACTCACCTTAGACACAATGGGTAGAATGCACTAGGTAGGAGAACACCTTATTACAGTACTTGTATGCAAACATATAGTTTTCAGTAGTCAGCAAAATTGTTGAATTGTTCATCTTTTTTACCATTCTCGTAAAACTAATCACATTAATCTGTTTCCTTCTACTAATCATTGCAGAACAAGTATTTTACTTAAGAATCACAATGCTTCAGCAAATATTGAAAAGCTTCACTGTGTTTTTCTTGTGTACCACTTGAGTATGCATAAGTAAGTAAGCGAAAGGGTTCTAGATCTGTTACCACAGTTTCCTTGGAGGATAAGGGTTGTCATGTTATGAGGTTGCCCACCCATTTGTGATCCTGTAAGATTAGGGGTTCAGATGGTCCACAGTGAGCTAACAGGGCTACAGGCCAACATATCCTGAGGGGTGCTCAGAATCAGTCTTGCACCAGTCCAACATTTATATTGGCCAACAAACACATAGATTTACTTGAGAGAGTACAAGCCGTATGACAGTAGGACTAAAGCAGAGGTTTCCAGTAGTCAGACAGTGGACACACAAGAATTGTCTTGGCATCCTGTTTTCACCCTTTGAAGTGTGCCCCAAGTGTTATATGTAAAGCACAGGAGATCTACCAAACAGGAGTTGACACTAAAGCATAATTTTTGCACTGTAATGTCAAAAAGGATGCTCACAGCCTCCACCCTGCATAATCCTTGAAATTCAAAGGAGTCATGCCTGCCCATTCAAACCAACAATACCAATCACAGATGATATATTGTGTAGGGGTGGACAAACTCACGTAGTACAACTATGCGGAATTCCACTGATTTAGCTAAAAACGCTGCAAAATTCTGCAGAGTTCCGCCGTACAAGCACTTGCACAACTGCACGTTGCATCTGGTAACAAATCGTCTCCGGTGCCATCGCCTCACACAGCAAAGCATCAGACAGCAAGGCCAGGATCATGCACTGCCATTTCAGCTGCAGCACCAGCTGAGTCTGAGCTCCCGCAGTAACAAACAGTGCACAGTCATTGAGCCCACAGCGCCATGCATCTGCATTCTCTGAACAAGATGCTCCCTCCCTCCTGCGATGCTGACTGCTGCATCAACATTACTTACGAAAATCATCTCTGTCTTCTCTTTTTTGGCAGAAATGAGAGGCATGCATTGAAAGGAGAAATCATGGAGGCAGCGGCTGTGGCCAAAGGCTCCTGGGAAGCGGTGGCAGCAGGGTTATGATGACACACAGAGGGGTAGATTTAAAAGGGAAAACTCCAGAGCAAGGAAGAGAGGAGCACATAGCCAGGACTGACGTAAGCATTAAGAACAATCGCACAAAAAGCTGAATTGTCTTTGAAAAAGCCCCAAATAAGTCCAGCCCACAAAGTGATGGGATAAGACAGGCTAGACAGCACCTGTCCCGTGCCTGAACGTATCCTCAGGATCGAACCAATGCTCATAGGGGTCCACCTCTCAACAGCCCCAAGTCTGGATATGAATTCACACAGACTAAAGGGTGGTTAAGCGGGGGAAGGGAAGGATGGGGACAGCGGGGAGGGAGACCTGTAAAACACAAAAGAATAGATTGCCGGCTAACAGGGGTGCTGAGCTTGTAACCTCTAAACTTCATACCATTTGCTGGTATTTTAGGGTTAAGGCAGTAGCTCAGAAGAACCTCTGTCTATATCACCCCTGTGGAGGAAAAGAATAGAGCGTACAAATAGGATAAGCCACATCAGATACAAACAAGCAAGACAAGTATTCTCATCAGCATAGTTAGGAACGATAGTCTGTGTGGTAACTTGTTTCATTCATAGGATTATATCCAGGAACCTCCGGGATATAATGAAACCAAATTGAGAGTTCACTTCACTCTCACCAAAAGCAAGAATCTCTTGCCGTTATGGATATACACGTACGGTAACACCGTTACGCAATTTGCAATGAACACTTCTATTTCCCTCGCATGAACTCTGTGGGCAAAAGTACAGGGAAGAGTTCGCCAACATAGGGAAATCACGTAATGTACACCCACATAAATCACATCCAAAGGGCAACAAATACTTATGAACCACGATCACTATTTTCTATTCCCTCACAAGAGCTCTTAGGTTATGACAAACGGAGAGCTCACCAACGTAGGGAAAAAGGAAATGAGCACCCACGCCTGGTATGCTCCCAAAGTATAAATAAAGTGTTCAGAAAACTCCAAGGGTTACAAAGGAACCAGCGGTGCTACAGGCACCCCTACCCGACCAGGATCACGGAAGATATGGCCATCATCCATACTCTGACAACACGAATAATCGGCAGTGTCTGTAGCCGCAGCCTCGCCTTATCCCGAGTCTTCCTGCATCACGTGAGGTAGAGCGTCTGACGTCAGACGTCCACTCGAGGCTGCCGGGAATTGTAGTTCTCCCGATGTCTCATTGTGTGCCTGTGCGAGTGGAGCCACCGTGTCCGCTGACAGCACCAACCCACGCAGTGTCAACTCAAAATATCAGCATGCTGCAAAACCCTGAGACTACTTAAAACAGCTTTGTTGAGAGGTACACAATACTTTAGGGAATTTGTGTAGCGCTGCATGCTGTTTTGCAGGTTTTTTAGGGAAGCGATTGGCATGGGCTATGGTCATCTAGAAGGTGGAAATATTAATAGTTGGATGGTGAACTCCACCACGCCGAGGTTGGTGGAGTTTTTCCCAAACCCGGGACAACAAGGGAAGCAAAGAGTAGACAAAACTCCAAGAAATCAACGGGCGGAGTGGAGTTCACAGCCCACCATTACTACGGTGTCGCTCCTGGGAGAAATTTCACACCTCATTCACACCTGTTCAAATGCGTATCCTAGCTGGAAGGTGGAGAAAAAATGCAAATTAGCCTACAGGAACTTCAGGCAGGGAATGGGTTCCTCTCTAAACGTAACTTTTCCTTAAGATTTTCTAAAAATCCAGCTCCATCATTGAATTAGAGTTTTAATAATTATAAAAAAATACTTTCCCATTCCTGAGATCAGTACTCAGAATTTGACAGCCAAATTGTAGTTTTTACACTGATACAGTTAGGCTACAATAGTAGACCTGAAGCCATGTTTTAACCTGTCCCTGTAGTGGATTTCACAATAGGTGTTGTAGTCCACTAGTTACATTGAACTTACAGGCCTTGGTACATCTTTTACAATATACTAGGGACTTATAGGTAAGTTAAATATGTCAATTGGGAGTATGCCAATTCGACCATTTTTAAAGGGAGCACAGGCACTTTACCACTAGGTAGCTGGTGTAAAGTGCACAGAGTTCTATAGGCAGCAAAAACAGACAAGGCAAAAATCTAGGGATACACCACACAAAAGATTTTCATTTACCAGAAGTATGTTTTAATAAACACTGCATTAGTATCTCAGCAAGGCTCACATTGCACAGGATGGGGGCAGAGGTGACAAGGTTGCTAAAACAGATAGTTGAAGTGTATTGCTTGCTTTCCTGTGGCAGGAAGGTGGAGATCCGGACGCCGTATACACTCAATGCAGCACGAAATGTAAAACACAATAAAAATACCTTAAAGATTATGGGGTCGATTCCGATCTCGGCCTGAAGCGCACCTAACAGTATTCGTCCGGAAAAAAAACAAGCTGGACGCGTGTTTCCCGACCGATTCGAACAGTCGTCCGAACGAGCAAGTACGATGCGCATAACAGCACAGATTCCGAGCGAGCCGTACTTACCCATTCCAGCTCATGTTCCCCGCCCGAGCCGGATCCGTAAACGCCGATTCGAGTCGCACGGAAGCAAATACACAGCACCTTCCGGCCGGACTAGTACGATGCGCCTTCTGTACGTGCCGAACCCGTCGCAACGTCCAGCACGTCAGAGCATCCGGGAGAGCTGTACATAAGCTCCGATTCGCGCCACAAGACGATCCACGGCGACGAGACGAACAAGCCAGCGACGAGTACGAGTCGAAGCCACGAGAAACCCGAACGAGACGACCCAACCATGAATCCCATCGCGCAGGTCCTACCAATACTCTACATCTATTACCGGGACCGGTACGGACGCGTACGGCGCAGACGGTAAGTCAAACACCCACAACACAAACGACACGTACCCGAAATATGTCACACACACATAGGGATGCAGAAATGACGTACACTAGCAACAGCAGAACCTTAGGGGCGGGATGGCTATCACCAATGCCATACACACCCATAGGCGGATGGATGCCTACCACTACCACCACCCATACTCAGGGGGGCCTGGATGCCTGTCACTACTACCATCCCCACTCATAGGGGGATGGATGCCTACCACTACCACCACCCCTACTCAGGGGGGCCTGGATGCCTGTCACTACTACCATCCCCACTCATAGGGAGATGGATGCCTACCACTAACACCACCCCTACTCATGGGGGCCTGCATGCCTACCACTACCACCACCCCTACTCATGGGGGCCTGGATGCCTACCACTACCACCACCCCTACTCATGGGGGCCTGGATGCCTACCACTAACACCACCCCTACTCATGGGGGCCTGGATGCCTGTCACTACTACCATCCCCACTCATAGGGGGATGGATGCCTACCACTAACACCACCCCTACTGATGGGTGCCTGGATGCCTACCACTAGCACCACCCCTACTCAGGGGGGCCTGGATGCCTACCACTACTACCATCCCCACTCATAGGGGGATGGATTCCTACCACTAACACCACCCCTACTCAGGGGGGCCTGGATGCCTACCACTACCACCACCCCTACTCATGTGTGCTTAGATGCCTGTCACTACTACCATCCCCACTCATAGGGGGATGGATGCCTACCACTACCACCACCCCTACTCAGGGGCGCCTGGATGCCTACCACTACCACCACCCCTACTCATGGGGGCCTAGATGCCTACCACTACCACCACCCCTACTCATGGGGGCCTGGATGCCTACCACTACCACCACCCCTACTCATAGGGGACTGGATGCCTACCACTACCACCACCCCTACTCAGGGGCGCCTGGATGCCTGTCACTACTACCATCCCCACTCATAGGGGGATGGATGCCTACCACTACCACCACCCCTACTCATGTGTGCCTGGATGCCTGTCACTACTACCATGCCCACTCATAGGGGGATGGATGCCTACCACTAACACCACCCCTACTCATGTGTGCCTGGATGCCTGTCACTACTACCATCCCCACTCATAGGGGATGGATGCCTACCACTAACACCACCCCTACTCATGTGTGCCTGGATGCCTGTCACTACTACCATCCCCACTCATAGGGGGATGGATGCCTACCACTAACACCACCCCAACTCATGGGGGCCTGGATGCCTACCACTAACACCACCCCTACTCATGGGGGCCTGGATGCCTGTCACTACTACCATCCCCACTCATAGGGGATGGATGCCTACCACTAACAACACCCCTACTCAGGGGCCTGGATGCCTACCACTACCACCACCCCTACTCATGTGTGCCTGGATGCCTGTCACTACTACCATCCCCACTCATAGGGGGATGGATGCCTACCACTACCACCACCCCTACTCAGGGGGCCTGGATGCCTACCACTACCACCACCCCTACTCAGTGGGGCCTGGATGCCTGTCACTACTACCATCCCCACTCATAGGGGGATGGATGCCTACCACTACCACCACCCCTACTCATGTGTGCCTGGATGCCTGTCACTACTACCATCCCCACTCATAGGGGGATGGATGCCTACCACTAACACCACCCCTACTCATGTGTGCCTGGATGCCTGTCACTACTACCATCCCCACTCATAGGGGGATGGATGCCTACCACTAACACCACCCCAACTCATGGGGGCCTGGATGCCTACCACTAACACCACCCCTCCTCATGGGGGCCTGGATGCCTGTCACTACTACCATCCCCACTCATAGGGGGATGGATGCCTACCACTAACAACACCCCTACTCAGGGGGGCCTGGATGCCTACCACTACCACCACCCCTACTCATGTGTGCCTGGATGCCTGTCACTACTACCATCCCCACTCATAGGGGGATGGATGCCTTCCACTACCACCACCCCTACTCATGGGTGCCTGGATGCCTACCACTACCACCACCCCTACTCAGGGGCGCCTGGATGCCTGTCACTACTACCATCCCCACTCATAGAGGGATGGATGCCTACCACTACCACCACCCCTACTCATGTGTGCCTGGATGCCTGTCACTACTACCATCCCCACTCATAGGGGGATGGATGCCTAAAACTACCACCACCCCTACTCAGGGGGGCCTGGATGCCTGTCACTACTACCATCCACACTCATAGGGGGATGGATGCCTACCACTAACACCACCCCTACTCAGGGGGGCCTGGATGCCTACCACTACCACCACCCCTACTCATGTGTGCCTGGATGCCTGTCACTACTACCGTCCCCACTCATAGGGGGATGGATGCCTACCACTACCACCACCCCTACTCATGGGGGCCTGGATGCCTGTCACTACTACCATCCCCACTCATAGGGGGATGGATGCCTACCACTAACACCACCCCTACTCAGGGGGGCCTGTATGCCTGTCACTACTACCATCCCCACTCTTAGGGGGATGGATGCCTACCACTACCACCACCCCATCTCATGTGTGCCTGGATGCCTGTCACTACTACCATCCCCACTCATAGGGGGATGGATGCCTACCACTACCACCACCCCTACTCATGGGTGCCTGGATGCCTACCACTACCACCACCCCTACTCAGGGGGGCCTGGATGCCTGTCACTACTACCATCCCCACTCATAGGGGGATGGATGCCTACCACTATCACCACCCCTACTCATGTGTGCCTGGATGCCTGTCACTACTACCATCCCCAGTCATAGGGGGATGGATGCCTACCACTACCACCACCCCTACTCAGGGGGGCCTGGATGCCTACCACTACCACCACCCCTACTGATGGGGGCCTGGATGCCTACCACCACTACCATCCCCACTCATAGGACGGGTAATGCATGACACAACCAGCATACTCCAACATAAGGAATGTCAGAAAAAGACATCACCCCAACATCATGACAAGCGTGTGTAGTCTGTGTCAAATGCCTACAACACTGAACATGACAATGAACATACAATGTGACCCCCTATCACATGTGTCACACATAAATGTGTGTGGCCTCCACAATGCAAGCAGACCATGACCACTGTGGGAATGGGGTCTAAACCCCCATCATCACAGTGACCAAAACGTAAGTGTGGGGTCCATAGCTGAAGCACATTTTGAACATTGTGGCAATGGGGTCTAAACCCCCATCATCACAGTGTCCAAAATGTAAGTGTGGGGTCCATAGCTGAAGCACATTTTGAACATTGTGGTAATGGGGTCTAAACCCTCTTCATCACAGTGTCCAAAATGTAAGTGTGGGGTCCATAGCTGAAGCACATTTTGAACATTGTGGCAATGGGGTCTAAACCCCCGTCATCACCGTGTCCAAAATGTAAGTGTGGGGTCCATAGCTGAAGCACATTTTGAACATTGTGACAATGGGGTCTAAACCCCCATCATCACAGTGTCCAAAATGTAAGTGTGGGGTCCTTAGCTGAAGCACATTTTGAACATTGTGGCAATGGGGTCTAAACCCCCTTCATCACAGTGTTCAAAATGTAAGTGTGGGGTCCATAGCTGAAGCCCAATTGAACATTGTGGCAATGGGGTCTAAAGCCCCATCATCACAGTGACCAAAAGGTAAGTGTTATCATGGAAAAAGCTGCAACTGCCAAACAGCATGGATGATTCCTGGTCACACAACAACAAACACATCAGTGGCAAAGTAGTGCTTGGGTCCCATAGCAACATAGATTGGGCGAGGCAAACAGTGCAGTGCAAATAAGACATATCTTTGGCCATGTGCAGACAAACATCACCCATGGGGTCTGACATTGTCAACATTTATCAATTACACAATGACAGAAGTGACCATCATAATGCAGACCCACATATCTGCACCAATGGACACACAAATGTAGATATACTGTGGAGACTGTAGATGTGAGGTGAACAAATACCATACCATGGCAGCAATGGGACATACAAACCATGATTATTGTGCTGACTGATGACCTAGGAGTCCCAGGGACAGCAGGGGAAATCCACCAAACAACATACAGCCAATGCAAAACTAAAGATATGCCAATGCAGTGGTGCAGATGCACAAACACAAACAGGCAGCCTCACACTGCATATCAAACACAACAGGTGATGGGGGGTGTGCCAGTGTCCCCAGGCAACCCCACAACACATGAGGAGGCCTGAATCCCAATTACACAGATGTGTATACAGTGCCACACAAAAGTAACTCATGGATCGGATTTCCCTATGTGGGCAATCAGGCATTGTTAGATGAGAGGGAGCCCAAATTACACATGTCACACAAGCTTGTAGGAGCAGCAACTAACACAGCAAGAGACAGACCCACCACAGCACTACTCCCAGGGACACCGCATTGGGGTGACACTAGCCTGCATGATAATCCCACTGTGATGACAAAGGTAGATGTCGTTCACACAGTGAACCACAGCCATGTGTCCTGAGCAACTAACTACCATCACACCTACACAAGCACAAATCAATCAGCACGGCCTGTCAGCCAAGGCCAATATGGAGGTAGGGGTCTAGCCGTGCAACAACTCACATTTGCACACACTCAACAACACACACCTTGATCTCCACCAATGTGCAGCTGTGAAGCTCACATGGACTGGTGACAATGCACATGCACCCATGACAATCCCAGGGGGGGTGGTGGGAACTAAGGTGTGAAACCCATCACACATGGCCAGTCAACAAGACTCGTCAATGTCTGACACACTGCACAGTACGCCGTACATGGGCATGACGTGAAATCCACCCCAATCAATGGGATCCCGGCCACAGTCACATACCAATGAAGAAGCCAAGGTGACACACAAAGAACACACATAGACAACTTCCAACATTGCAGCTCTGACCCTGAGGAGTGGCAGCAGTCACACACACAACGTGTCACAATCACTGAAAGCTACCACAAACTGTAAATTACATGACTTGTGTAACCCACAAGTGCCAAGGGGAATCCTGACTGTGTCCCATCTGTGTTTGCCCACATCCCCAGCCCTGACAACAAAGACAACTAGGGAAGACAACCTCATGAACATTAGTTTGCCATGCACCCACATCCCGGAGAAACCAGGTCCAAGATGCTGGATGAACACAGGACAACTCAGCAAGCATCACAAACAGGAACATCCCTAGGGACACAGCCTGTGTAGGAAAAGGGAAGGGAACACACACAGACATGCTCACATAACACACAACACGGGCCCAGCCAATGTCACGGGATTACACACTGCCATGAGGGCACTCCACTCCTGTGGAAGGTCCGCTGTGCCAAACCTTGTCTGTGCACGACTCAAACATGTCAGCAGAACACTCGGTCAGTGAGTCAACAACTACAACACACTGAAGGCTCTGCTCACATCAGCCTGGGTACGGGAGTGTCACGTCAGTCATCTGCATACACCCTAAACACGTGTCAAGCAAGTTGCACTGTATACACAGATGAGTCCTTCAACATTGATGTGCTAAACTGCATGTCCAGTGGAGATGGGCACACAGTCAGGGAAATAGAAACAATGAACAGTGGTAAGCACACAAGATGTGCATCAGTGTAAGCCAAAGATGTTAATTTACAAATGCAAAACGTACATCCATGTGTCAAATGCTGAACATTACACCCTCAGACTGCAGCAAAGGAAGCTATAGATCCAGACTCCATTAGGACACATATCCCATGGACCACATGGAGTCCATCACAGCAACACTTCATTTTCCTGATCTGAACACTATTACAACTGCAAATGCATGATGATACTCATCTACATCATGTACATCCAAAGAAAAAACACAATTAAACAAAAAGAGGCTTTATTCAGCAAATGTCAAATTAAAATTTGAAGTCCAAAAGAAACTAAGGCCAATGGCCAGTCCAAATACACAGTCCCAACAGGGTGATACATGACAACTTGTCACCCATTGCTTGCCTGCACTGCTACGGACAGGGGACATCCCCCTCGGAGGTGCATACAAGGGGCAGGCCAGGCACCGCAGGGACAGGATCAGGGGATGCCAGAAGGAGGCAGTGAAGGGGTGGTGGGTGCAGGAGTGTCACTGGCAACTGCAGTGGAGGTGTCTGACTCAGTGGGGGCCGGCACCACTGTAGGGCACAACTCAGATGTTGTGGGTGCTGCAACCACTGCAGTGGGCCGGTCAGATGGAGTGGACTGGGTCCCCACTGCAGTGCCCGAGTCAGACGGGGTGGTTGTGGACTCCACTGCAGTGCATAACTCCAAGGGAGTGGAAGGGGGGGAAGATGAGGTGGGCAGGACAGAGGGGGGGACAGGGTCTCCACACCAGTGCCACAAACAGGCAGAGCGTCTGGTTTGGGGGTGGAAGAGCAAGTGGTAGGGGGAGGGCCTAAGCAGTTTGGGGATGCGGTATCGGTGTGTGGGGAACCTGTGGCAGGGTGTGACGGTGGAACCTGTGCAGTGGTGGCCTGGGGGATGGAGGAGAGAGACTGTGTGGTGGAGCTGCGTGGTGGTGGTGGTGGGGTCTTGCCCTTCCTGGTCCGGGGTGACTTTCGAATGGGGTCCTCTGTCTGCCTGTGCCTGGGGAGGGTGTCCGGGTGTGAGGGGCACTCCCCTCTGTGTGTGGTGGTCGCCTCTTCTGCCTGGACTTCGTGTCAGGTGTATCTGTGGGGAAGAGGCCAAGCTCACAGAGGAAGAGCTTCTGGGAGGGGGTTGCAGGTGAGGCAAGGGAAGGGCTTTTGGAGGGAGAGGCATCTGAGGACTGCGCAGTGCTCGTGGATGCGTGTGTGTGTGTCTGGGCCCCAGCCCCTGTGAGTGAGGTATCAGTCCCCTGACTGTGCGTGCGTGTGCGTCTGGCTTTTGGTGTGTGTGTCTGTGTGCTGCTTGTGTCTGTGCTGGTGCGTGCCGGTGCCGGTGTGTGTGTGCTTGGGACAGGTAGGGTGCTGGGTATTGTGGATGGGGCAGAGATAGGAGGGGCGAGGGACTGTTGCAGGAGGGACACTGCTGCCGTCAGTGAGGAGGCCATGGACTGATTGGTCTAATGTAGGGCAGACATGCCAGATGACATGCCCTCCATGAATGACACCAGTTGTGTCAAAAGACCCGTGTGTGAATGGAGGACACTCAGAATTGATGTCTGCCCTACATGGATCTGTTTCAGCAAGTCCACAGACTCCACACTCAGGGCAGCAGGGGGACAGAGGCAGGGGTGCGGTGCCTGGCATGAAGGAGACACGCTCCCCTACATGGGAGCCTCCACGGACATGTGGGATGGGAGCAGATGGGAGGGTGGAGATGGTGGTGGTGGCGGGGATAGACTTGCTTGATGTTGCCTCTGGTCTGCTGACACCCGCCTCCACAAGGGAGTCCTCACTGGAGATGCTGTTTTCCCCAGCCGAGGTGGTCGTAGCTGAGGTATCCTCAGTGTGGCTCCCCTCACCCTCCGTGGCACTGGGTCCCTCGGTCTCCCATGCAGTGGACCCAGTCTGGCTCTGCCGCTCCTCTTGGTCCATGGAGCTGTCTCCTCCAGTGGCTGTGGATGTATCTGCAAACAATCAGGATAAACAGAGCAACATTAGTCACCTGTACTGACCACACACACCACAGTAAGTACAGCACATCACAGAGCAAGCCCTGCCATCATTTGCTAGACATTGCAATTAATGCTGACACTGATTTCAAGAAGCCCATTGTCTGCCTGACAGTCAGTCATGCCACACATATCCTACCTGTCCATGCACCCATCTGTCTGCTGCCTGTTGTATGCGACTAATCATATGTGCACACATGCACCACATACACAGTTGTTGGACATCCAAGAGTATATATGGAAATGTGTCACTCCAAACACATGCCATCTCCTGCCACTGACTCAGTACATGTGTCAGGAAAAGTGATGGGCAAAGTCTCTGTTGATATGCGGGTTTTGCTTCCATCACCAGACACAATGATGTCCTCATGTCCTGATAGACAATGCAACAATGGTGTGCATGCAGGACATATCACACCACTGCTGGATCACCCTTTGCGATTGGAATGTCATGGCACAGGCCTGTCTGGCAAGTCAGTCATAACTGTCTCCTGTCACAGGGGCAGTGCATACACACAACACCAGTCTGCGCTGTGTCACAATCAGGTGAGTTTTAGAAATGTAAGCCCTGTAGCTGACAGGTGCACATGTGCACCCCTGGCCACCCACATCATGAGGACTGAGATGATCCCACATCAATCTAATGAGACATTTGAGTGACTGCAAACACAAATCCATACACATGAGCACTTCACCGTCTGATGAGAATGAACCAAAGCTGCCGGCACCTCAATGTTTCATACAACATTGTGCACAGTCAAGGGATCAGAGACCTATGCATTGACCTATGTGCAGATCCCATAGTCATAACTCAGATGGCTGGCCACCCCAAATTGTTAAACACTCCAGGAGTCCAAATAGCAAGGCCACACCACGGTGACACAGAGGCACACACCTGAGTGCACTCTTCACAATGCCCAATATGTATGCTGACACACGGGAGTGGGAGAACAGACTGCCTTCGATGTACGGAGTAGGCATTACAGTCCTGGTTCATGTGCAACATGGTATTACCCTGAACACTAGGCAGGTGGCTATGCATGTGTCACACACATGATGTACATACTTCTGAGGCCCCGACCTTGGTCTCTGCAGCAGCATGGGTGTGTGGCACATACCCCAGACATGTGGTGAGTCAGAGCAGCAATTGGAACACATATTAAAGCCATACCCAGAGTACATGTCAGATCACAGGCAATGTGAGCAATTGTACCACCCATGCAGCCCACCACAAAGTTCCTGTAACTGATGCTGTCCCCAACTTGAACCACAGGTAACTGCAAGTACACAGTACCCAAGTGACCTAAGTCACAGACTGTAAGGGCCACACCTGTGTATCAGATGAGGAGGGGGCATGACACAAGTGAGGGACATGAGTCCAGGACGACATGACAGTTGTACTGTGGAAGTGGAACCAGGCTAAAGGAGTGCATAGAGCATGTCAGTCATAGTACACAGTTGAGGCTAGCACTTACCCCTCCTTGCTGCTGTCTGACCTTCAGCTGCCCATCCAGGTCAGGGAAGACCACCGCCAGGATCCGGAGCATGTGGGGGTCAGGGTCCGGTGTCCGCCCCTCCTGCGAGGAGGCGACAGCTTCAGCTGGACCCTTGCGATCCTCCGGGTCCAGCCCCGAAGGTCCTGCCACCTCTTCTGGCAGTTGCGGATCCTGCGTCTGTAGACCCCCAAAGATCGTACTGCCCGGACGATGGTCAGCCAGATCTCCTGCTTCTGGTGGGCATCAACCTGTGAGGATGAAAAAGTGAAAAGGCCATTACTACACATGCAACATTTCTGTGCATCACACAGTTGGATATACATGTCTCAATCACAGGGGCATATGATCTACACAGGTAGTGCAACTATGGCTATGAACAGTTTGCCAGCAGTTACTAAATGGTATCATTGCCTGGGAAGTAAAACCTTGTTGGAATGCACTGTTACTGCACTATATCTGTTCAGTGCATGTGACTACACACTTTGGGGGGTGACAACTACTCAGTGAGCATGCTAGCCACTGGTGTATTCACTGTACATCTTGCTAGTCAGACAACATGCACAATTAGTAAGGCAGTGGACAGCACACTCACCTGCTCCCCTGGTTTCCCATACAGCTTGCTGTACTGTGGAAGGAGGCTGTCCAGCAGGGCCTGGTTCTCCTCAGTGCTGAAGGCTGGGGCTCTATCCACAGTACGTGCCATTGCAGTAGCCAGAGGATGCAGAGACAGCAGCAGTGGTAGTGGCAGATGTCGTCCTGGAGCATGTAGTGCAGGCAAGTGTGCTCTCAGGGGAACAGCCAGCATTATATGTGTGCTGCAGAGGCAGATACTGTCCCATGTGTCCAAAGTGATAGGTCCAAGTCGTTTGCATCTTCTCAATCTGGCCAATCCATAGAATTGCACCACTTATACACGCCCACAGCATCCTTCAAAAGTTCAACTTCATGACACCCATTAATTTGCAACATTGTTGTGGGTGGCCAACTGAATTCACTGCATCCGACTCGTTTAAGCTTCGAAAACGCGTCCGTTACCATGTCAGGCCATAGCCAATGCGTGCGCACCGATCGGTCCATTGCTGTACAACGCGTATTTCGAAAAACAACACGTATCCGCTCACATCATATGCAATGTCCAATGCGTGCGCACCGATCGGTCCATTGCTGTACAACGCGTATCCGCTCACATCATATGCAATGTCCAATGCGTGCGCACCGATCGGTCCATTGCTGTACAACGCGTATCCACTCACATCATATGCAATGTCCAATGCGTGCGCACCGATCGGTCCATTGCTGTACAACGCGTATCCGCTCACATCAAATGCAATGTCCAATGCGTGCGCACCGATCGGTCCATTGCTGTACAACGCGTATCCGCTCACATCATATGCAATGTCCAATGCGTGCGCACCGATCGGTCCGTTGCTGTACAACGCGCATCCGCTCACATCATATGCAATGTCCAATGCGTGCGCACCGATCGGTCCGTTGCTGTACAACGCGTATCCGCTCACATCTTATGCAATGTCCAATGCGTGCGCACCGATCGGTCCATTGCTGTACAACGCGTATCCACGCACATCATATGCAATGGCCAATGCGTGCACACGGATCGGTCCATTGCTGTACGACGCGTCCCTGTACAAGTCACTCGCATATGTCACCATGCTTGTCACTGGTGAACGTATGCCAGCCACATTTACTTGCCAGGGACTCAGGGGCACACCTACAACACCACAGCCTGTCCACACTGTATCCTAAGGCATGTAAGGCTGCATTACCTTTTCTGTGTATGGGGGTCAACATGTGGTTTTTGGGTGGCACTTGGGGGCAGCCACTCCCAGGCTGTGCACGTGTTCATGGGGACAGAATCCTTTGTGTGTTGTGCACATGACCACTGTGATGTGCAACTGTTCATTTCAGAGCATGTGGCATTGTCACATTTCCAGGTTGTGTATGTGTATGTCATGTCACATACCCCCTGAGTCCCATGTGGGAAGGTATGTATGTCACAGGGTGACCCATTGCCACAATAGTGATGGCCCTCCACAGTCTGTTTGCATGTTGTGTTTCCGATGTCTCTGATTCCATGTGCACAATGGGAGACAGTCTCCACATCCACGTTGTTTGTGCATGGACTTTGATGTTGCGCGTGTGTGTGTCACAGACGTCCATGTCTGTCCTGCAGAGGCAACAGGGGCCACTACCTGTGGGAGTCATGGTTGTTTTGCTGACGTGTACATGATACGCCATGTCATGCCAGTGTCCATGTGGCAATACAGGGTCCCTGGGAATCTACCTGTCAATGAGCTGTGATGCCTGTGGCACATCTGTCCTGACATGTCACTGTGGTGTGTGTTTGGAACGTGACAGCAGGAAATGGCTACTGTGACACAGCCTAATGATTTCCCATAGCACAACCTGGAACTTGTTGTCAACACATGTTGAACTGTGATGTTATATGTTGGCCATGTAGGGGCCATATATGTCCATACAGAATGGCACACACATCAGGTACTTGTGTCTCGTAATGATGTATCATGTGATATTGAGTATGGTCAATGGCACATATGTGGGGTGACTGACAATCTTTCTTTCTTCACCTATGCACTGCAGGGCACCAGCTGTCCATAGACCATTCCCTGACCTTGCAAAGATGGTGGAACATGACTGAATCCGACGGTACCGCTTCAACAGGGCGCTGATTGAGGAATTGGCGGTGCGATTGGCCCCACATTTGCAAACTGGCCGGCCATACCCTACAGCGCTGACCCCCAAGGTGAAGGTGATGGCAGCCCCTACACTTCTTTCCCACCGGTACTTTTCAACA
The DNA here is from genome assembly GCA_963921515.1 of Calotriton arnoldi. Taxonomy (NCBI): domain Eukaryota; kingdom Metazoa; phylum Chordata; class Amphibia; order Caudata; family Salamandridae; genus Calotriton; species Calotriton arnoldi. Next base: position 1,881,886 of record CAWUFW010000579.1, read on the forward strand.
CACTGTGGCGCCTGCTGGTGGGATGTCACAGACCATGTTCAGCCATGTGCTACGCGATGTTTTGGAGGCAATGTTGAGATACCTGAAACAGTACATCTATTTCCCTAAACGTCAACAACTCACTGATGTCAAGAGTGACTTCTATGCCCTGGGGAGGATGCCAAATGTAATTGGCTCCACTGATGGGACACATGTGGCTTTGGTACCACCACAGGCACATGAGCAGGCATACAGGAACAGGAAACATTACCATTCGATCAATGCTCTGGTGGTATGTCTTGCAGATATGAGCATCTCACATGTGTGTGCCCGTTTCCCCGGTTCGGCACACGATGCCTACGTGATGAGGAGTAGTCGCATCCCGAGGATGATGTCACAGATGCAGAACCAGCGTGCCTGGCTTGTCGGTGTGTACTGACTTTGTACCATTGTGTGTGTTCTGCTATGTTGTATTCCGCCCTCTTTTCCAACTCAGCTAATGTGCAATTGTCTGTATGTAGGTGACTCCGGATACCCCAACATGCCGTGGTTGCTGACACCCCTCAGGAACCCTGTGACACCAGCCCAGATGCGCTACAATGAGGCACATGGTCGGACCAGGAGAGTGATCGAGCGGACATTTGGTCTCCTGAAGAGCCGCTTCCGCTGCCTAGACAAGACAGGAGGGGCCCTCCCATATGCCCCAGCAAAGGTGTGCAAGATTGTCATCGTCTGCTGCATGCTATAGAACCTGGCAGTACGGAAGGAGTTGCCTCTCATCCTGGATGACGATGACCAACATCCGCCACCTGTGGAGGATCCTGGGCTGGGCCACGATGCCAGTGATGATGATGATGATGAGGGTGATGTCGGCACACAGCTCATCACCAACTTCTTCAGCTGAATGTGAGTATCCAGAGATGTCATGTCAATGATGTGAGTTTGCATGATATGTGTGGGTGGTGCTCTGGTGCTGTTTGAGTGTGGCCATGTGCTACTTGACTGGATGCGTGCAGCGATGTGTCCTTACAGGTAGTCTGTACTCCCCAACAGTGTTGACATGCTAACTTGGTTTTGTGTAGGTATCTTGTGACATGTATTGGGCTTGAGTATTGCAGTTCTGTCCTGTTCTTCAGTTCTTTTGACTGTGTGTCATGTCTGTCCTTCACAGGGTGCTTTCAGAGTTGTTTGGTCAACTCGGATCTCCCGACACCATGATTCAGCTTTCAGGGTGGCAGCAGTCGTTTCCCTACAGGTGATGTGCCCCACACCCCTGGACTTTATTTCTTCTACACTTGTTGACTGTGTGGCCACTGCCACGTGTGATTACCTTGTATTTGTAGTGGAAACAACATGTTACAAATGTGTAATAAACCTGTGCTTCACTTTGGGATGTGCGTTGTCTGTGGTCACACATCTGACTGACATTTGCTTACTGCACCTGTGGGCTAGTTAACACAGACTCTGAATAGGTGTGGTGTCTGTGCATTCCACTGTATTTCCTGGCAACATCAGTGTAGGTGATGAGTCAGATGGCCCTGGTGTCTATGTGTTGTGTAGCCCTAGTGGTGTGTCTCCCTCATATGTGTCACGTCGCTGTGACTCACATGACGGTGTTGAACTTGCTGTGGCAGTTAGCATGCACAGTGTCATTTAGCAGATCATCATCTCCATGACAAAAACAACGCTGGAATCACAACAGAGGCAAGTATGGTGTATTAGTGAGTTTATTTACATACATGTGTGAGGATAGTGCACAGGATGGTGGGTGCTGAACATTGGGATTGGAATCCAAAGTTCCCAGATGAGTTGGAAGTGTTGGTAGCAGAAATGTCCTGAGTAAAGTCCACAGTCATCTGATACATTAGTCCAACTTAAACTCCCCATGTCATGTGTGAGAGTTGGGTTGCATTCGACAGGGTGAACAGTTTGCACACAAAGGAGAATTTCCAGAACAGGTGTTGGGTTCCTGGAAATGTACATGGCCATCGGCCTCTCAGTTGTCCTTCCTCGGACGACCCCTCTTCTTTCTGGGGGGACCCTCACGTGCAGGCCGCTGCGGTGCAGAGGACTCTCCACCAGAGTCATCCTCCCTCCCTGTGGCAGTTGCAGTTGTTGCAGCACCAGATGTTGTGGGCACACAGGGAGGTGTGGACATGTTGGTGCTAATCTGGCGGAGGCATGTCAATATGTCCCTCTGCACCACTGTCAGTTCTTCCAATGTGTCCCACTTGGACTCCATGCCAGATATGTGTGTCTCCACATGGGACATGTGTGTCTCCACATGGGACATGTGGGAGTCCAAGCGGGCATGATGGGCAGCCTGCTGCTGTTGAATGTCCTTGAGGATCCCCACTCCGGTGCTATTCTGGTACGCATCAGCAATGCGTGCCAGTTGTGGGTCATCATGCAGTCCAGACCCCTCTGCAAACAGCGACCTCTGCCTACCACCCCTCCCACCACCCCTGGCCACACGTGCGGGAGCTGCCGTGGCACGCACAGGTGACCCTCGGCCCCCTTGGGGGTTGGTACTGGGGTTGTTGTCCGTTGCTTCACGGTGGGCTGTGGTCCCTGTGCTGTTGTCATTCAGTGTCCTTGGTCTGTCCGTGTCGGCGGGGGTGGTTTGTGTGTTGGCAGATGTTGGAGGAATGGGTGCAGGGGGTGCAGATGGTGGTCCTGCTGGTGCTGCATGATGACTCACACCGGAGGTGCCAGGTTGGTCTTCGCCATCCGATGAGGGCAGAGGCAGTTTCACACCAGAGAGCTCAGGGTCCCCCATAGCCTGGTACAGGGACTCCTCCTCATCTGCTGCTTTTTCCCCATCATCACCTGTTTTTGGAAGAGACACACAATGTATGTTATGTTTCTGCAGGCATCAATGGTTCAAACACATGACAGTTGTGACTGTACCTCTGGATGCGGCCCTGTACATTGCATTGTCCTAAGTTGTCACAGTCAGAGATTGATATTGGTGTGGCTCATTGTCCTGCCAACCTGATGCATTTCAATGTGGATGTTGAGGTGTGTGCATGACCAGCCCAGTTATCCCACCATGAAGCATGCCACCCTTGCAGTGGGTGCAGGTTGACTCTCAGGATGTCAGTCAGTGGTGCCCTGCTGTTGGTTGGTGCCCAGTTCCCAGCAGGGCCTGGTACTCCCCACAACAGAGCACCATTGTCAGACATCTTTGAAGTGGCTTTTCACTCCCTGTGAGGTGTGCATGCTTCAGTGTGAGCTTGCTGGGCCATGTGGGTGGGGGATGTTGAGCTGTGACTGCCACTCCCATCATGCTATTGCCTACACCCCCCTTCCCAGCATGCACATACTTCCTTCCTTTTGACTCTGCTTCCCTGTGGGGTGGTGTGCCTGTGCTGACAGTGTTGTCCTGGCGTTTGTCAGTCCTCCTTCCCACCCAGCCAGATATCCCACCATGGAACGTGCTTCCATTGCAGAGAGTGCAAGTTGGCTTTCAGGATGTCAGTCAGTGGTGTCCTGCTGTTGGTTGGTGCCCAGTTCCCAGCAGGGCCTTGTGCTCCCCACAACAGAGCACCATTGTCAGACATCTTTGAAGTGGCTTTTCACTCCCTGTGAGGTGTGCATGCTTCAGTGTGAGCTTGCTGGGCCATGCGGGTGGGGGATGTTGAGCTGTGACTACCACTCCCATCATGCTATTGCCTACACCCCCTTCCCAGCATGCCCATACTTCCTTCCTTTTGACTCTGCTTCCCTGTGGGTTAGTGTGCCTGTGCTGACAGGATGGCTGACAGTGTTGTCCTGGCGTTTGTTTGGCTACAAGTCCCAAAAGTGTCCCTATGCTTCACACAGCATAACCCAGTGTGGTAGTTCTTTGTGGGATATTTAATTAGAGTGTGAGGCAATGCATTCTCCCAGGTGAGTTGTGTGGAGTTTGTGTTAAGGGGTGTGTGAGAAAAGCTGCTGGTAACTATGGTCAGAGCTGTCAGTCCTCCTTCCCACCCAGCCAGATATCCCACCATGGAACGTGCTTCCATTGCAGGGAGTGCAAGTTGGCTTTCAGGATGTCAGTCAGTGGTGTCCTGCTGTTGGTTGGTGCACAGTTCCCAGCAGGGCCTTGTGCTCCCCACAGCAGTACCCAGTGTCAGCCATCTTGTCAGTTCTTTTCCACTCCCTGTGATGTGAGCATGGTTCAGAGTGGTGTTGATGGGCCAATTGTGAGGGTGACCAATATCTGTGACTACCACTCCCATCATGCTATTGTCTACACCCCCCTTCCCAGCATGCCCATACTTCCTTCCTTTTGAGTGGACTTCACTGTGTGTGAGTGTGGCCGCAATGGCAAGATGGCTGACAGTGTGGTCCTGTTGTTTGTTGGTGCACAGTTCCCAGCAGGGCCTTGTGCTCCCCTCTGCTGAGGGCAGTGTCAGACATCTTTGAAGTGGCTTTTCACTCCCTGTGAGGTGTGCATGCTTCAGTGTGAGCTTGCTGGGCCATGTGGGTGGGATATGTTGAGCTGTGACTACCACTCCCATCATGCTATTGCCTACACCCCCCTTCCCAGCATGCACATACTTCCTTCCTTTTGAGTGGACTTCACTGTGTGTGAGTGTGACAGCAACGGCAAGATGGCTGACAGTGTGGTCCTGTTGTTTGTTGGTGCACAGTTCCCAGCAGGGCCTTGTGCTCCCCACTGCTGAGGGCAGTGTCAGACATCTTTGAAGTGGCTTTTCACTCCCTGTGAGGTGTGCATGCTTCAGTGTGAGCTTGCTGGGCCATGTGGGTGGGGGATGTTGAGCTGTGACTACCACTCCCATCATGCTATTGCCTACACCCCCCTTCCCACCATGCCCATACTTCCTTCCTTTTGACTCTGCTTCCCTGTGGGTTAGTGTGCCTGTGCTGACAGGATGGCTGACAGTGTTGTCCTGGCGTTTGTTTGGCTACAAGTCCCAAAAGTGTCCCTATGCTTCACACAGCATAACCCAGTGTAGTAGTTCTTTGTGGGATATTTAATTAGAGTGTGAGGCAATGCATTCTCCCAGGTGAGTTGTGTGGAGTTTGTGTTAAGGGGGTGTGTGAGAAAAGCTGCTGGTAACTATGGTCAGAGCTGTCAGTCCTCCTTCCCACCCAGCAGATATCCCACCATGGAACGTGCTTCCATTGCAGGGAGTGCAAGTTGGCTTTCAGGACTTCAGTCAGTGGTGTCCTGCTGTTGGTTGGTGCCCAGTTCCCAGCAGGGCCTTGTGCTCCCCACAACAGAGCACCATTGTCAGACATCTTTGAAGTGGCTTTTACTCCCTGTGAGGTGTGCATGCTTCAGTGTGAGCTTGCTGGGCCATGCGGGTGGGGGATGTTGAGCTGTGACTACCACTCTCATCATGCTGTTGCCTACACCCCCCTTCCCAGCATGCCCATACTTCCTTCCTTTTGACTCTGCTTCCCTGTGGGTTAGTGTGCCTGTGCTGACAGGATGGCTGACAGTGTTGTCCTGGCGTTTGTTTGGCTACAAGTCCCAAAAGTGTCCCTATGCTTCACACAGCATAACCCAGTGTGGTAGTTCTTTGTGGGATATTTAATTAGAGTGTGAGGCAATCCATTCTCCCAGGTGAGTTGTGTGGAGTTTGTGTTAAGGGGGTGTGTGAGAAAAGCTGCTGGTAACTATGGTCAGAGCTGTCAGTCCTCCTTCCACCCAGCCAGATATCCCACCATGGAACGTGCTTCCATTGCAGGGAGTGCAAGTTGGCTTTCAGGACTTCAGTCAGTGGTGTCCTGCTGTTGGTTGGTGCCCAGTTCCCAGCAGGGCCTTGTGCTCCCCACAACAGAGCACCATTGTCAGACATCTTTGAAGTGGCTTTTACTCCCTGTGAGGTGTGCATGCTTCAGTGTGAGCTTGCTGGGCCATGCGGGTGGGGGATGTTGAGCTGTGACTACCACTCTCATCATGCTATTGCCTACACCCCCCCTTCCCAGCATGCCCATACTTCCTTCCTTTTGACTCTGCTTCCCTGTGGGTTAGTGTGCCTGTGCTGACAGGATGGCTGACAGTGTTGTCCTGGCGTTTGTTTGGCTACAAGTCCCAAAAGTGTCCCTATGCTTCACACAGCATAACCCAGTGTGGTAGTTCTTTGTGGGATATTTAATTAGAGTGTGAGGCAATCCATTCTCCCAGGTGAGTTGTGTGGAGTTTGTGTTAAGGGGGTGTGTGAGAAAAGCTGCTGGTAACTATGGTCAGAGCTGTCAGTCCTCCTTCCACCCAGCCAGATATCCCACCATGGAACGTGCTTCCATTGCAGGGAGTGCAAGTTGGCTTTCAGGATGTCAGTCAGTGGTTTCCTGCTGTTGGTTGGTGCACAGTTCCCAGCAGGGACTTGTGCTCCCCACAGCAGTACCCAGTGTCAGCCATCTTGTCAGTTCTTTTCCACTCTCTGTGATGTGAGCATGGTTCAGAGTGGTGTTGATGGGCAAATTGTGAGTGTGACCAATATCTGTGACTACAACTCCCATCATGCTATTGCCTACACTCACTTCACCAGCATACACAGAATTCCTTCCTTTCAGTGAGCTTCCCTGTGAGGTGGTGTTCTAGTGGTGGCAAAATATCTGACTCTGTTTGTTGGTTATATTTGTGCCACTGCCTTGCTCTATTTGTTGTTAGGTTTGTACATGTCATGACACAGTTACATGTCACTATGAGATGGCATGTATTGTGTTTATCTGACTAACATACACATCTTGGGATGATTATCTTTTGGTTGCTGTGGATTTGCTAAGGGTGCATGGTTTGACTATCCCCTTGACAGTGATGTGTGTGTATTGTCACACAATATTGGGTATATTGGTTGGGTACTCACCAGGCTCTGGGATGTTTGATAGTCCATATACGCTCACTGGTGGTAGTATGTCCCGCACCTTCTCCTCCCAGGGCCTGAGGTATAGTGGTTTGGGAGGAGGGCCACTGCCGGTGCGCTGACTCACGTCGTAATCCTTCTTGAGTAGGTCCTTGACCCTCCTACGCACATCATACCACCTGTTCTGGATGTCTTCCTTTGTGCGCAAACATGGTGATTGTGCGTTCACCCTGTCGACGATCCTCTCCCACATCTTTGTTTTCTGCGACATTGGGGTCTGTTGGACCAATGTACCAAACAACTGTGGCTCTACCCTGAGGATCTCATCTACCAGGACTTCCAATTCACTGTCTAGGAACTTTGGATTCTTCTTTGGGGGCATGGTGATGGGTGGTGGTGGGGATTGATGTATGTGTGAGTGTGCAAGTGAGGGTAGGTGAGTGTAGGTTTTGCTGGGTGTATGTGAGGGTGCTATTTGTGAGGGGCTAATGGTGTGTGGCTTGTGTGATGGATGAGTTGTGAGTGTGTCTGTGGTTGGTGTCTGATGGTGTTCTGTGCTGGCAGGTCAGTTGAATTTGCAAAGGATCATGGTAGGGATTTGTGGCCTTTATATGGGTGGAGTTGTGGGTGTGTCCTGTTCCATGTTTTTTTCCCCCTGTATTTATTGGCTTTGTCATTGCTTGTTTGGCCCTTTTTTTGTATTTTTTCCTTTGAGTCTTTTAGGCATGTAGGAGGACGCTGCAGTTGGCTCGTGCGGGCTTCTCCGAGTCTTTCAAGCTGTGTTCCTGCTGGGTTTCATGTGCGGCGTTCGCGTTGGTAGCGGAGTATTGGGTTGCTTCGGCTGGGTTTTGTATGCGTGTCGGTCGTACGGCTTGGGCTCCGTGCGACTCGGTCTGGTTTTCCACGCATTGCATCGTACTGCGCGGGTCAGAGTTCGCGGGTACGTTTCGGTCGGGTTCATTCCTGGTGCGTGTCGGTCTGCATGATTCGCGTAGTTTCCCGGCCGGATAGCTTGTTTCCGTGCGGTTCGGTCGTTCGGCTTGTGTTCCGTACGAGTCGGTCGTGATTCACATGCATTTCATCGTACTACGCGGATCGGGCAGCGCCGGTACGTGTCGGTCGGACAACATTCCCGTACCGAGTCGGTCGGTATGTTTTCCGGCCCGAATCGGAATCGGCCCCTTACTGTCTAATCTACAGGAATAATTAGTGCAGATGAATGACATGAGTGTAGAGTGCCAGCAAACCGAATTTCTGAAAACGGATCGAAACATGACAAGCCTTAAGCGACACATGAAATAAGCCTTGTATGTGAGATGGTCGCAAAAATGAGATGACGGTGTGTGTGTGTTGGATAGAGATGCATTACAACTGTGAAAAGCCTGATGAGAGAAACAAATACAAGAAGCCTAGTATGTGAGATGCTCGCAAAAACAAGATGGAGCGTGTGTGTGCATGTGTAATATGTTCAGAAAATCGAAACTCAATATATGTTACAGCTACATACAAATGCAAAAAGCCTGCTGTCTGATACACAAAGTACCCTAGTACGTGAGATGCATGAAAAATGAGGAATGTGGCACAGGCTTATGAGATATTCACAGAAATTCAGTATAGTGAGACAAATAGAACACAATTTGTGAGGGTGATGCTTGGTTAACTAGCACATCTAAAATTCTTTTTTTGCCAGTATCGGGTTTAATTCATAGAATGATTTAAAGTTGGTTGGTGTCAATGAGTTGTTCTTTTTGAGAGGTACTCTAAGGTCGTTACCAGTTCTGGAAAAGTTTGCACTAAGTACAGTGTGATTGTGTGTTACTAAAAAAAAAAACACTGTGTGGCAAATTACTAACTTTTTATGCAATGAAACACCTCAACCAAAGTTGTTGCTGTGCGTTAATAGGAGAGAGTAGAACAGCACCATATCTACCAAGATATGGCACCAGTTCTGCCTCTCCCTAAGCTTGTGCACTTTTGACTGCCTTGTGACAATGGACACACCCTTGCACCATATGCAAATCAGTCTTGACCCTGCTCCTCATTAGAATATTCCAGCCCGAACTGGCCTGGCAGTTTGGGCAGGACAGTTCCCATTAGAGCAAGGACGAGACAGATTTGCATATAGCTGGATCCAAACTGAGGTGGCATGGTGTGAAAAATAATGATGGACTGGGATGCAGCCCATAGTAATTACCAGTGGCTGTTACTAATAGAAGCATTCCATCCATCACATTTTGTATACTCAAACACAGGAATAAGCAGCTGAAAGGTGAGCAGTCAACCTTTGCGAAGGGCTTTCCACTGTATGATGATTCATGTTGCTGCATTTTTTGTAACTTTTGATTCGTTTTATCTAGAAACAATTTTTAAACTCTGAAAATAATGCAACAGATGATGGATCATTTGACAAATATGGAAAATACATCACAATGCAGAAAGTGGAGCGGCCGCTCCAGTGGCCCTATATTCCAGTGACCCTGTTCATGACATACTGCTCAACAGGATCTTTATAACAAGCATTGGCATAGCCAATAGGTCTCGCCTTTGGGACCTTATAAGTATTTTGCCAGAGCTATTGGCTTTGTTAATGTGTCTAAGCTATGTTGTAGACCACTTGTGACTGCCTGTTTAGTAGTAAAATATTGCAATAGTTGGTGGTTAGAGGGTCTCCTAGAGCTTTGGGCCCCAGTGTCACTACACCTGCTGCACCATCTAAATAAAGCCTCTTTGAACTACAAGGTAACTGCAATTTGACTGCCCGTTTAGTAGTAAAATATAGCAATATTAGGTGTTTAGAGGAGTTCTGACAACTTTTTGGCCCGGTGCCATTGCACCTGCTGCACAATTCAAATATATATAAACACAAGTGTGATTATTACCCGGTTTAACAGTACACAATTTATTAACCTGAGAAAGATGAAAGGTGGAGATGGCCCACCAGATTTAGAACTTGCTTTCTGAATGAGGAAGAGGGAGAAAGAGGAAGGGACATGCCATTGAAAGAGAGGGAGAGAAAACTGGAGTATGCTTCAATAGAGAATTCTAGAATTTGCAAGAATTAATAATAATCAGCAGAGGCAAAAGACACCAAAAATAACATTCTGAAGTACGAACTTGATCTTGACAATCACTCAACTTTTCATTGCTCAGGATCCCTTTCAGGGCCTGTGAGTACATGATTGCTGAAAACATATTTTAATCAAGGATGCCCCGCATTTCTACACTCATGTGGAGAATCGCATTACGCGCACAATGATTTAGCAGTCACTGTAGGCGCACCTGAGGAATCGCATACCTGGCGCTGAGTGATTGCAGTCCGCAACACACGGTGCTTAGCAGTCTACGCAGAACTCGTCTGATTTTAGCAGCGCGTGGTCAATTGCAAAAGATTTGTTATTCTTCTGCAAAAGCGAGAAAGGGCTGCTGCGGAGCCGACACAAAGAATGCACGCACAGCAGGCAAAGATGTCCGGATGATATTACATTGATGGGTGTAGAAAGGACTTTGGACTGCGCTGGCTTGTATTTTATTTTGTCCTTTGTCGTCCAAATTCACTCTTTTGAGCATAATAAAAGTGGCAGCCGAATGATGTGCCACCGCACCACTGTAACCTACCTCCTTTACAACTCTGCTTTAAAGAAAAGCATCGCCGAGGCTTGGTAAAGGTTGCACAACACGCAAAGACAAATAACATACCGCAATGGAGCTCGAAGTGGAGCGACTGAAAGAAACAAGCGCGGCACGAAAGTGAAAGGACTTTGGACTGCGCTGGCTTAAAAATTCACTCTTTTGAGCATAATAAAAGTGTCAGCCGAATGATGTGCCACCGCACCAGTGTAAACTACCGCCTTTACAACTCGGCTTTAAAGAAAAGCATCGCTGAGGCTTGGTAAAGGTTTGCACAACACGCAAAGACAAATAACAAACCACAACGGAGCTCGAAGTGGAGCGACTGAAAGAAACAAGCACGGCACGAAAGTGAAAGCGACTGCGAGACAGGCAAATGTAAACAAACGCGGCCACGCTAATTAGAAACAGATGGCCCCTGCGCGCGCTGCTGCTGCGCTCCCGCAAGGTGGATGCCGTGGGAGTCAACATTTTGAGAAAAAGGTGGGACATGTACCAGCTCTAGGCCAATTGCGTGCTTTCTTTTCTGAAAGACAAACGCAAAGGCCAATACAATTACCGCAAAAACAAAAGCCACACGCACGAGTTTCAGAAAAGTGCAGACCGATTCCAAGAGGTCATCTCCTAGAGCAGCGCATACGCGCTGCGCTAGGCTCAACCTAAAAATCACAAGCTGGACCACACAAATGCATATGAAAGATTAGCACCACACAACATGATAGCACTTGGCAAGGCAGGCTGTGCTCAGCCTTATATTAAAAGCAGTCACCATCAGATGACCCATCATGAATTCCAAAAACCAGCAAATGAAGTCTCTAAAAATGTAAGAAAACATAAAATAGAGAAAAACAACTTCTGAAGGGTAAGAAAATTGTAATGCTTCAAAACAGGAGCCTTGAAGATGTTTAGACAGGACAGTCAAACGTGCTGTGTCTGGGGAGTGAGTTAACCAAACACACACAACTCCGTATCTGGCTATATGGTCCTGGCATATGATTAAGTAGCACAGATATCAAGCATCTTTCTTAGGAGGCTCTCACAGCTGCTTTGTGAATAAGCCTTGCAAAATTCTTTCAGCAAGGAAAATGGTTCATTCAGGGATTTAAAATGTGTTTTGGGGTTTGAGCTCTTCATTTTCGAAATCAGAATATGTTTAATAATTATCTCATAAAACAGAAAAAAAGAACCTTGAAATTGGTGTATAAAGACCAGTGGGTCTATAAATAAATCTATGCTCTCAAGTCAGAGAAAGGCCAGCAAAATAAATAATTGATATTTTGTTATTTACATCCACATCTCTACCCCCACCTCTATTGTTGTCACAATGACAGAATCCATGCTTTTCATGCACACAAAAGGGGGAAGTTTAAGGAGGTACTGCATTGCTGGCTCTGTTTAAACTATAGACAGTGTTCAAGTGTACCCGGGCACTCCACAACCTGGCAGTGGAAGTCTCCAGAGGAGCCTGAACAATTTTTAGAGTGGGGGTGTTGGCCATTGGAGTCAACTCACACAAATAAGAAGAGTGTTGAAAAATAGCTGTGTTGTGAATTAGTGTGTAGCGAATGAACAAACTCTTTGACTTTTACAGCATGCGGCCATCACTTCCACAACGTTTTTAAAAATAGTCTGCAGTGATGCACATATTGCTAAACATAAGGGAAAGAGATGGTTTAAATGTGGTGCATTATGATCTGGTCACTTATAGTGGTAGACGTAGCCTTGTGTGCATTACTGTTGGACTTGGCCCTTTTCGCAGGGTCATCCCAGAACTTTTTGCCTTCCTCCTGTATTTTTTCTGACCCGGTTTTGTTGGTTTTATTACTCTGGGCACTTTACCACTGCTGTTCAGAGCTAAAGTGCTTGTGCTCTCTCTTGTAAACTTGGTAAGATTGGTCTACACCTATTTGGCATTTTTAATTTACATGTACGTCCCTTGTACAGTGGTATCCCACATACCCAGTGCCTGTAAATTAAATGTTACTAGTGGGCTTGCTGCGCTGATTGCGCCACCCACCGAAGTAGCCTTTAAAACCTGTATCAGGCCTTTGCTGCTGCAGGGCCTGTGCACGCAGTTTACTGCTGCAGTGACGTGGCATGTAAACTAGTTGCCACGTCAGAAACTCCCCTGTTACTATACATAAGTCACCCCTAAGGTAGGCCCTAGCTAGCCCTATGGGCAGGGTGCTGCGTAGGTAAAAGGTAGGACATGTGCCTTAACTGTGTGGCGTGTCCTGGTAGTGACAATCACCCTATGGTTTTTCACTGCTGTGAAGCTGCCCTCTCATAGGTCTGCATTGGGGATTCCCTGATATGTGCTTCAGTGATAATTTCTGATATGAGTTGGGTAGCATGACAATGTTTAGTATGTTTGGAATAGTAGTGATAAATCCTGCTTATTGGTGAAAGTGGATTTGTCATTACTCTTTTAGAAATGCCACTTTTAGAAGTGGGCATTTCTGTGTGCTTATGAATCTTTGTGCCCTGCCTGGATGTTTATTCGCCGTCAGGTTTGGACTGACAGGAGAGAGGGGATGTGCATTCACTCTAGACAGTCACAAGGGGGTTGAGGTGTGTCTTGCCTTTCCTGGGTGACTCAGTGCTAGGCTGAATAGACCTTGCCTGCATTTAGAGTAGCGAGAGAAGTTTCCCTTTCACCTGAATAGGCCTGGTGTGCATTTAGAGTGGTGAGAGGAGTTTCACCTGCACCTGAATAGGGCTGTGCCTGCCGTTTACAATGCTGTCTCCGCCCCTCTATAGTGTGTCTGGGGCCAGGGCTTGAGATGTGAATGGGGGTGTTGTGCACTTCTAATCAGTTTTGAAGTGCACCCCAGAACAAAGACTTTCTGACTATAAGTACAGAGGCTGTGACCCCATGAAGTAGACACTGCGTGAGACTCGTAACCAGATGCTGCTGGACTGCCTGGCGGAACCGCCTTTTGACATGATTCCTCTGGAGTGCTGACCTGCTCCCTATTGGGCTCAAACAAGGTCTGCCACTTTGCTCTGGGACCCTTGTCCTGGCCTGCCTGGCTGCACCCTGCTAGAGTGTCCCCAGTGCTCTCCCAGGAGTGCTGCTCTGCCCCTGGTCCTTGCAAACTCGAGCACTTAATCCCTTCGGGCTCTCGGCTCTGAACCTACGTGGGCCACCTTGTTTACTTGAGCCCCAGGCTCCTGCTGCAGTAAAGCTCATGGTGAGCGCTTCATTTCGTCGTGCACATGGTGTGCACTTCATTTCGTTGTGCACATGGTGAGCACTGTATCTTGAAGTGCGTGAGGGGTGCTTTCCTCACCGGAGTTCTGGGCTGAGCCCCACCCGCTGCTGTTCTTGCCGTGAGAAGTTGAGAATCAGCGACAGTGGCCCCAGCAGGTCACCATAGCAACGTGGGAGAAGGAGCATGTTCCCACCCCCTGGTTGCCAGAGCAACCCCCGAGTCAGATGAGTCCAGGCGCCAGCAATGGGAGAGCTGCGCATCACCATGAGGAGGCGGCTGCAGAGAGGACTCTGCAAGCCAGTGGGGGGAGCCACCGGTGGTTCCACCAGAGAACACTGCCGGTAAGAGCATTCCAGGGAAGCCGGTGACCCGGTCAGACGCTACCTCGAGGCCGGCCCTGCTCTCACACGGAGCTACTTTTCAGCAGCTGCACCAGGGATGACCCAGAGAGGTCTCCCCTTCTTTGGGGACCGGGTGGCTGCGTTTCTCCCTGACTTTTTCTTGTGTGGCTAAAACTTCAGGAGACCCATTGAGGTCTCCCCGCTACCAATGGCCGTTTGGGTGTCCCTACCCCAAGGGCAGTGGACTATGGGGGATGGGGTAAACCTCAACGGAGGCCCCCGATCCCTGGATGTAAAGGGATATTCGGGACTTACCACACTTCCTGTTGAAGGCGGGAAGGTGGCCCAGAAGCCTAGCGAAGGGATCAGTTACAGAACAAACTATAATAAGAGTGCAGGAGCCGCTCTTGGTGTTGTTTAATGTTATGGGTGGCAATGTGGATATGCGGGAGAAAGTCCTAGGTGTGGGGCCTAACCTAACTACTGCCTTTTGTGCCCTGATATACTATGTATGTCATGTATTCCTGATTGGTCAGGATCACAGGCATTATCTCAGGAGTTGCCTGTATGGGCAGTGATTATGGATTTATTATGCGTGCACTCTATAAGAGTTTACTTTAGTGCACTACTGGTGTTATGACAATTGCCCGATTGGCAAAGTGATTGTGTAATCTATGTGACATCATGACAAATGCCTAGTGGCACAGTGATTTATGTGATTATGATTTTGAGTGTTTTATATACAATACAAAGGATTTTTTTATATAACCTTGTGTGGAGTATCTTTTGTGGTGTGCCTAGTGTGTCACTAGTGTGTGTGTGTTGCGCAAACTCTTTATGCATTGCCTCTGAGATAAACCTGACTGCTCGTGTCAAGCTACCAAGGGGGTGAGCAGGGGTTACCTTAGGTGTGTAACTCCCTTACCCTGACTAAAGTGGTGGGTTCTGCCAGACTTAGGTGCATACCCTAGCCAACCAGAAACCCCATTTCTAACAATTACTCAATATAATAATTTATCATTACTTACACCCTACTTAAATAATCTGCTCCAGTTGCATTTAATTGTTAAAATACAGTATGTGTGAATTGTGCATCCATCAGTGGTAATTTAATTTAAATCTCTCTGAACAGTACGAAGAAAACTAGCAATTTTTTTATACCTGTGAGAGTGAGCATTGTTTGAAACGTTATCCATCTTTCAGCCTCTTCTTGAACCCTAATGTGAGTTTAATTCAAGTTACAGCAAATAAATTGCTACCCGATGTAATATAAAATTATAAAGCCCTGCAGATTCCCTAGTGAGGACACAGTATGAGTTACATAAAAGCTAAATAACAAAAACTAACATATATTCATTCTTTGAATTGATTTATGCTACCTGATTACGAGTGTCAATTCTTTGAAAATCCCAGCACTTCACTGGAAGGCAAATATCACTATAGATCTATATAAGATTTAAACGTGATATGTGACAAGCTGCTGTTCACTGCTTAAGAGCATTCAACCTTTGCCTTTCAAACGCAGAAAGAAAAAGAAACCTCACCTCGTTATTACCAATTCTATGTCAGGACCGGAGGCTCGGATTATGCTTAGTCTTTCTCCACTTAATTAACATCAAAAACTCATAGCAACCAGAAAGACGTATTTATAAAATCTTTGAATGTAATAAACAACATATGATCAAAGAAAAACATCAACTCACATAACACCCAGGGAGGTATCCAAGAACATAGCCGTTTCATAGTGTCCATAACAATAGCCAATACATAGTCCTTTCACTCTGTCTGTCCCTCCTCTTTCTTCGCTGCTTGGCAGTCAGTTAAGTTCACACTTTTTTCCCTTTGCCTGTTATTTACTGGTTTTGGGCTAATATTCACGGTGTGTATGTCTATTGTGGCTCCCCTGTGCTGTGGTACGCTCTGCGTTACCCGGGGACTGTTTTTGCTTTAATTGCGGTGTTTTTTTATTTGCAGATTCCCACCGGCCGCGGGAGCGTTCACGCTCCTTACGCGGCCGGCACCATTTCACTTGCAGTGCTCTGGAGGTCCGCTAGGGGGGCTCTCATGTCTCGTTGGTTTCGCATCGCGGCTCCTCAGAGGAGGAGCCGTGCTGCAGACAGTGAGTCTGTGAGCCTTGTCCCCCGCTGACTCTCACCTGACGCCTGGTTCCCAGGTCTGTATAATCCCTGCTTTCTTCCTCATTAACGAACGCCCCGGCAGGGGTCCGTATTGCGGGAGGTTTTCCCCGCGGTGACGCTTACGAGCGGTTATAATTGCACAGTTACCCTGGCAGTTCAGCTTGCGGTGAGACAGCAAGCCCTATCAGTTTTCCCTGAGGGCTTTTGGCGCGCTGTGGGCGAGTGCACGCCTGATTGCGGTCCTTGGGGCTGCTTTTTAATACTCGCAGTCCTCCGGTCTGCCCATTAAATTTGTCTGGAACTCCCAGCCTGCTATTTTTAGCGCATTACGCTTTGAGAGAGGGAAGTGACCCATTCTTTTTATTTTCTTGCCTATCATTCCCCAAACAAGAATGGAGGCACAGAATGATGTGTATGAAGAGGAAGAGGTTCAAGAGTACTTACCTTGGGACGATGAGTTCTATGAGGCTGTGGACTCTTCCATCTATAGGGTGGTTAACGAGGTGGTAGGGCCCATGGAACAACGCCTGTCAGACAGGATTGTTCAGAAGTGCGCTAAATTGGCGCAAGCATGCACAGAACGTCCGGCGCCTCCAGCTGAACCCGTTACAGGGGAGGGCCCTCCACCTCCTAAGAAAAATTGCCCTGAGGGGGTAGATAGGGACGCGTTTGCGCGCCTTAAGACAGCCTTCCTTGCAAGGTAGCGTCTTCCCCTGCACCACTCCTGGAAACCGAACCCCAGGGGACTCCTGGCCCAGCCTCCCAGGAGCCTGATGAGGATTCCCAGGGGGATTCGGATGACGAGGCAGGTCCCTCACGCCCTTGGCGCCCGGCGGTCAACCCCCCTTCGGCCCAGGGGGAGGATACGGGTATGTTGGATCCAGACGAGATTATTCATCCCCGGTCCGCGGCTTGGTCTCCTGGGGACAAGATGGCCAAGTTTGTCGCGGGGTGACTTCGCAAGCTCCTGGAGAAGGAGGCTCAGGGTTTTCTAAGGGCAGAGTGCCAGAGGCCCACTCTGGAGGGGAAAGCTGCCTTTAACCCGGAGTTGGACTCCAAGATGGCTACATTTCTGGCGAAGTATATGAAGGATCCCTGAAAGGGCATAGATAGAACATGGCGTTCATGCCAGGATAAGCTCCTCGATGCCATTGGTCCTATGACCAAAATTTTGGACATGGCAGAGGAGGCTAAGGTGTCAGGGTCCCCTATTTCTCCTGAGATCCTTTCTAATTGGGCTCAGAGGGCTATTACCTTTATGGGCAACGCCAACTGTGCCCTGTCAACTGAGCGTCACCGCTCTTTGTTGATTAAGCTAGATCCCAAGCTTGGGGACTTGGCCTCCTCGGAGGCGGGGGCATTGCACAGGGGGGTCTCTTCAGAGACCCATTTGTGAAGGAGTTAGGTAAATTTGTTGCAACATTCACCTCTTTGGATAAGGCCCAATCTAATATGAAAAGGGCCTTCAACCAGCGGGTTTTCCACGGGGCCGGCCGAGGCAGGGGCCGCTCGGTCTGCCGGGGCTTCCAACACAACCCCCAGAGGGGACAAGGCTCCGGGCATGGACAGTATAATTCCAGCACAAGCTACAACAACTTTTACCCAACCAGAGGCCAGCGCTTCAAGGGCCGTGGAAACTTCAAAGGCAATGCCGGTGGCGGAAATCCCAGCAGTAAGTGTTCTACCAGCGACCCAGATCCGCATCAGAGGTCGATTAGCGGCCTTCCGAGACGCTTGGGCAGCTATTACATCGGACGCATGGGTCCTACAAACCGTTCAGGGGTATCATATCGAGTTTTACGACTATCCTCGACAAGAGAATTACCCTCGTCACATCTCCTTCACTACCCACGAGGTGCAACTGATCGACGAAGAGGTCTCTGCGCTGCTTCACAAAGGAGCCATTTGTCGATCAGTTTTGCATCCTGATGGTTTCTTGAGCAACATTTTCTTGGTGGACAAGTCCGATGGGGGACGTTGCACGTTATAAACCTCAACGAGTTCAACGGATGGTTGGTATACCGTCATTTCAAGATGGAGGGGATCCATCTCCTCCGGGACATCCTGCTCCCGTCCGATTGGATGGTGAGATTGTACTTGAAGGATGCGTACCTGGTAATTCCAATCCGTCCCCCTCATCGGCGTTTCCTGCAATTTTGTTGGAGTGACCTGATTTACGAGTTCACCGCCCTTCCATTTGGTCTTTCCTCAGCACCATGGTGCTTTACCAAGGTGCTCCACCCAGCAGTGGAATCCCTCAGGGCCCAGGGCCCAGGGCATACGCATGATCGTGTACCTGGACGATAATCTCATCATGGCGCAGTGTCCCAGGAGCTTGTCCATGCAGCTCCAACAAACGGTGTCCCTGTTGCAGGGCCTGGGGTATGTTATCAACGAGGACAAACCCGTCCTCAGTCCTTCTCAGAAGGTAGTCTTCCTCTGGGTTGTGGTGGATTTTATCCACTCGTCCTTGAGCCTGCCAAGATGGCCAAGATTTGACACAAATTGTGTCAGACCATCTCGAAGACTTCCACGTCGCTCCGGCAAATTGCCCGGTCGGTGGGCTTACTGTCCTCCTCCATCCAGGCAATTTTCCTGGGCACCCTGCATTACCGGGCCCTCCAGCGCCTCAAGGCATACCACTTGTGGAGAGGGATGTCGTACGACCAGTCGGTTCCTCTCTCTACGCAAGCAAAGAGGAGATGGCATGGCGGCTGACCCACATGGAAGCATGTAGCGGTCGGGCAATCTTCGGCTCGATTCCAGACCTCATTGTAAAGTCCGACACCAGCAGGTCAGGCTGGGCGCCCATTGTGGGGATTTCTCCACCGGAGGCGTTTGGTCATTAGACGAGCAGAACCTCCACATCAATTGCCTGGAGCTCCTGGCAGGGTCCTTTGCGGTCCGTTGCTGGACCAGGGACAGAGTGTGATTGTGCGTCCTTCTAAAGATGGACAACATCTCTGCAGTGAGATACGTCAACCATTTGGGGGGTCCTCGCTCGCGAGCGTTAGCGAACCTGGCAAAGGATTTTTGGTGTTTCTGCTTGGCTCATCACATCTCGCTAACAGCGGAATATCTTCCGGGCCAGGACAACCAGATTGCGGATTGGCACTCGAGAAACCTCCACGATTCCAGTCTGTGGAAGCTGGATCCTCAGGTTTTTCGGTGGTTGGAAAACCTGTGGGGGCCGTTCTCGGTAGACCTCTTTGCGTCGCATCTGGATCACCAGGTCCCGAGTTTTTTCAGTTGGAGACCGGATCCAATGGCCTCTGCCACAGACACATTTCTCCAGGAGTGGAGCCAAGAAAGGGGTTACGCTTTTCCCTCATTTTCAATGATCACAAGAGCGGCGTTTCTTCGTCTCATGGCGTCGTGACTTTCAGGCAACGATGGTCGCTCCAGGGCCTTTCGAGACCGGCTGAAGCTCTCTTGTCAAAGGCTTGGGCAGATGGCACCACAGTATCGGTCCACCTGGGCAAGATGGGTTCGTTGGTGTCTTCGAAGGGATTTGGATCCTCTGATCGCCGGTGTGGTTCCAATCCTGAATTTTTGGGCGGATTTGGCGACAGACGGTTTAGCATATTGCTCGATCAATGCGATAAGATCGGCAGTTTCAGCGGGTCACAAACCGATAGATGGGACTCCAGTGGGAGAACACCCGTTCGTCTGCAGGCTTCTGCGTGGTATCCGTCTTTCTTTGCCCCCGGAACCTCGCTAATCTGTCCTATTTAGTTTTGAATCTTTTTCTGTCTTGGCCGCAGAATAAGTATCTTTCTTTAAAGGAAATCTCCTCCAAGCTGACAATGCTGTTATGTTTAGTCTCCTGCAGGAGAGTTTCTGATGTCCGTGCTTTGGATATCTCAGCGAGAGTTTTCTCCCCGGACGGGGTAGTGTTCACGGTGGAACGTCGCACAAAGGCTCATACCTGGACGGTCTGGTACCCGGCTTTTCCGGATGCCCCGAAATGATGTGTTGTAAACTGCCTCAAAGCGTATGAGGAAATTTCTCAGGAGCTCCGTCCTCCGGGCGAGCGGCAGCTGCTTATCGCTTTGAAAAAGCTGCACAAGGCTGTCTCTTCCCCCACTATAGCCAGATGGGTGCGTTGGATCATGCAAGAAGCGGGCATTGACACAAAGCAATTTGGAGTTCACTCAGCCAGGGGTGCGATGGCTTCCAATGCTTTTTCTTTAGGGGCTCATCTAGAGGACTTGATGCGTGCAGCGGATTGGTCCTCGGACTCGACCTTTAAAAGGTTTTACTTCAAACCGGTTATAGAGGTCGCTCAGTTGGTGGTAAGTAAGCTTTAAACTAGCATAATCCGAGCCTCCGGTCCTGACATAGAATAGAAATTTGCCTAGCACCGTAAAGGTAAGTTTCAATTCTATTAAGGACACGGAGGCGAGGATTATCCCACCCGGGTACGGTCTCATGCGAACCCGCCCGTAAGATTGTAAGTAACCGATTCATATTTTTAGAATTCCCAGTCTTAACTGGGTAATGTGTTTGGTACAGTAGTTTTTTTCGTATGCACTTGTTGAAACCTTGTAGTTTTTGGATTGAATTGTTTTCTGGATACCCTTACACTGTCTCTGCTCTCCTAGGAAACGACGGTTCGAAACAGGACCAGTGATGGATTTGCGTGACTCGCGCGAAGAAAGAGGAGGGACAGACAGAGTGAAAGGACTATGTATTGGCTATGCTTATGGACACTATGAAAGGACTATGTTCTTGGATAACTCCTTGAGTGTTATGGGAGTTGATGATTTTCTTTGATCATATGTTGTTTATTACATTCAAAGATTTTGTAAATACGTCTTTCTGGCTGCTATGAGTTTTTGATGTTAATAAAGTGGAGAAAGACTAAGCATAATCCTCGCCTCCGTGTCCTTAATAGAATTGAAACTAACCTTTACGGTGCTAGGCAAATTTCTATTCTCCTGCTCAACCTTTGTAGGTTAGCTGGGGTTGCCGCAGTGCCTTCCCAACTCCTTTGTTCCAGCACTACTGGAAGTCTGCAAGCGTCCGGTGGGCCAGCACAACATGTATTGGGGAAAGCCATCTACTATATTGATGTAAATATAGATTACCAACATGTAAAGCTGTACAAGGCCTTTTCAACTGCAGCTATTTTGACAAAAGTTGATTTCACGTTCGCTCCTATAAGTCTCGAGCCTGGAGTCTTGCAGCACGTGGATGGCTCCAAAGGCTCCAATGTGTGTGTACTTGCTCATTTTCTCTCCAAGGTAATAGTTTCTCCTCTCTTCCACTTTTTTTACACCCTTTCTGTGCCTGCTCCTCTAGTTATTTAATTCATTTTCGTGACCATCTCCTGTTTTTCTTATAGTTTGGCTCCTCTTTGCTCCATTTTACCATGCCTCTCTATTACATATCTCTTTGCAGGTCAAGGTTTGTCTCATGCTCTCGACTATTCTGAAAGAGTCCGGTTTCATTATGTCAGAATGGTGGCGACTTTCTGAAGTGCACCTCTAGGCAAGGGCCTGATGCAGACCCCTGCAACCTCTTTGGCACAGTAGCCCCCAACCCTCCAGGGGCTATATTCAGTCTAAGGTCCATGGATATCTGTGAGATATAGGATTTCTGTGGGCCCCTCATCACGTTCTGCAGCGAGGTACATCTTCTTACCTTACGCTACTGCCGCTAGATCAAATCCAGACCATGCCAAGTTAACATTAAATTACACATAGAGATTTACAGTGTGATTTGTGAATGGGCAATAAAATGCTCTGTGTTCATGGCATTAGTGGGTTTATTTTTTGGGTAACAAATTGCTTTGTGCCTGAGTATTACTAGGCCTCCTCTATAACTATAATCTGGTGGTATGTTGATATAATTATCCAATTGCCCTTCCAATAGGTGTTGGAGCAGAGTGATGTCCACTCTGACAGGTATTCCCAATCTTATAAAACCTCACTTAAAACTGTGCTGAGTGTGGTTACTTGTCTAGTGGTGTTTGGCTTTAAGTTTGATCATTCTGCCCCAGTCCTAAGCATTCTGTCCATTAGTTCCAATGAAAGTCAAGCTACTTCTAAAAGTACTGTTTTAGGATTACAAAGCCACCCATCTAGTATGACCTGGCTATCTACCATCCACACTTCTTATCCTTGGAATGTCAAGGGGTTTCAGATAGCAACCCTCTGATTTAAATCTCCATGGCTCTCATTACCAGTGGCACAGTTTTTGATACAATAAATGTCACATCCATAAAATCCTACACTAATTTGCTTAGAATGTATTGGCTGTGGTAATTATCGCCTATTATGCGTTTGCCCATTACATCTGAATGCCTTGGTATTTACAGGGCATTTTAACCCTTAAACTTCAAGTAGATATGACATGTGGAATCGGTCATAGGATGTGAAAACCTTATTCAGATATGTCACCCCACATATAGATAATTATCAGCCCACTCTCCACGAGGGCCATTGTATTTCATCAGGATTTGCAAAAACTGTATGGTAGTCTCTTTCCTCACATTTTACAATTTATTCAGATGATGTTATGTTTAGAAATGTGTGTTTACTCATCATATGGGATACTTTTTTCAAGGCTGAACTAACCCAACAACTGAGAAGTGGGAGAAGACTAATAACCTTCAGCCAATATGTCAAACTGGTTTTTGTCTTGAGTGAAAATTGATCAATTCTTTTCTTTGGTTTGGCCAATGAATAAGCAATAACAGTGGGTAAATAAGGCTTGTTTTGCGCTTTTGTATAATCCCACTCCCCATTTGTCATGCTAAATTGTTAACTACTATATACAAAATTAAACGCCATTGTTGCACATGCAGCTTTGCTATATGTTCCCAATCTATACAGGTAAAAGACAATATAAAGGAGAGTGCAAAAATTGTAAGAAAGCATGCTGAGAGCTGGTAGATTGACAGGTCCCCAGACTTGTAAGTTCAGAGCGATATGGGGACAAATAAGTAGGTGTTGTGGGTTATGTGATATAGATCCATATCAGGGGCGTCAGTTCAAACAATAAAGTAGGGCTGGATGCAACCAACAACATCATTGGAGCTCTGGTTCAGAGTCAATAACTAACATCAGTCCCAGTCAAGGAGAACGTGCAGTTAATATGCAGACATATTTACAAGCAATTGGGTATGCTATGTAGCACCCAATTGATCTAGAGACTGAGTTTGGGAAGAACTTATTGAAGAGAAAGTGTTTAAGTTGTTTTTTGAAGACTGGCAGAGAGGTTAAATTCTGAATCTAAGACACAATTGAGTTCCAAATTTTGAGGGTACTTCCAGAGAATAATTGCCTCAAAATCTATGGGCCCGATTCACAAAAGTAATCTGAGACAAAATCCTAACTTTACGACTTTCGGTATTCACAAAAGGCATTTAGAAGTAGTAAAGTTAGGAATCCTAACTTTACTACTCCTAAATGCCTTTTGTGAATACCGAAAGTCGTAAAGTTAGAATTTTGTCTCAGATTACTTTTGCGAATCGGGCCCTTTGTTTTTTATGAAGGTTAGGATTTCAACTAGCAGGGAGTCAGTGTTGGGAGATTGCCAAGAACCATCACAGTGTTTCATTTTCTTAACAAGATGGTGGGATTTATTTGAGTGAATGATTTTGTGAACTATGCAGACAACTTTAGGTATGGATCTTCCTTCGATAAGCAGCCAGTTCAGAGAAAACAAGAGAGGGGTGACTCAGTCAAACCGAGAAGCCCCTGAGACCAGATGAGCAGCAGCATGTAGTGGTGCCTTCATCAAAGCTAGGTGACCTTTGGGGATTTATTCTCACATTCAAGGCAGAAGAAATGTAATTAAATTGTTTCTATGATTAATGATATATATGCCCATTAGAATCACAAAATCGAACTACAATCTGGCTCACTGAATTGCTCCCAAACTCTTTCTGTTTTTTAAAACGCATTTCCTGCTCTCAATGTATCTACAGCTCACTGATATGTCCTAGTTTTCATAACTATGGTGCAGATTAAGATGTATTTACTTTAACAAATCAACAATGACTTGTTATATCTACTACTCTCTCACTAGAAGAAATATGTACCCAGCTGAGTTCTGTAACTCACCCTCAATATCACAACTTTTAAAAGATCAGTGTTACTAATGGTCTTTAAATAATTTCTAACCAGTTTAAGAGCTTTGTCTCATATCATGAATCTGTAAATTAGCTGGAAAACTATGCCAAGGGTAATTCAGACTTGATTGAGTCATGCAACCTTCTCTGTTGATCCTTTCATTAACTATATTTTGTGAATAGAGGACATAGCATTAAAATCCAAATGTAATGATTCATTAAAATGTTAATATGGAAAAAGGTAATGCTAATATGAAAAACGATACATTCATGTAGGAGAAAGAAATATCATCTTTATTAACTAACTCGGCCATTGTGAACTCCACATCAACCCAACTCGAAAATATGTGGTCAGGCAGGCTCTGAGACTTAGGCCCGAGTTCAATGATCAATAGGTCACAGGTGGGGTGGCATGTAGCCAGCAGAAAAGACACAACTGGAAAACCCTAGATCAACCCCACAGATAGGCACAGTGACACTACAATGGTCCATGGAGATTGGCCCCAATAAAGCACACATGGGGTATGCGTGTTCCCAAAACACCATAAAGTCGGATGGCACGTTAGTTAGGAACATATAGTCCATCAGGACACAGCACACACAGTGATAAAGTGATCCGCATGCTGGACATCTAGACACGTTATCCACTGATCACATTGTGTCCACGCAAGGCCGAGGCCCACCTGTATTTTCCATTAGACAATTAATTTATGACTCCAAAGGTAGCGGCTTACATTCCTTACCATACATAGACCTCTGGAAATACTTTATTGTCTACGATGAACTGAATAAAAAGTGGCCGCAGACTGATTATAATTGAGACAGCTCTCAGGCCCTGCACCCGTTATTCTTCTCCTGGCCTCTCTATTTAATTAAACAAACTGTTCTGGTTTTGCCAAACACCTGTTGTCTCTAGTTTTTCAAAGTATTTCAAGTTCAAGCAACATTTTGGTGAGCCACCATTTGAGCTGGATGATACCTTGAACCCGACTGGAGCCAAAGAAAGGAGACCCCGCCCCGACTGATTCACATTTGCGCATCAAGGAAGGTAAGCAGACACCCCAATTGGTTGAGAGTTCTGCTGAATTCACGGGCGGAGGTCCATCCTGAAGCAGCCGTCACAGAGTGTAAGAGACTACAGCAGAGTCTAATCTAAAACATTTGGCATATAGCAAACTAGGGAGAAGCACAAAAAGATAACCTGATCGCCCTGCCACTGACAGAATCTGGCATATTACCTATTTTATATGTCCTAGCTGATTAGTTGCAAGGCGGCCTTGGTAGTGATCCTGCGGAACTCACCTTTTTCTGATTGTCAGCATGCTAGGAAAGGTGAATATTTATTGTATAGCCCTTTATGGCTCCCAGGACACTACTTTTGTGATAGACTTATCCTGATTGGGTGGAGTTGGCACCTCAATCTCATATTCTTTAGTCTAAAAGGGTTTCTCAGTGCTACTGGTTTCTTAAAGGAGTGAGAGGTGTTGGTCGCTTGGACCACTGGGCATGACACAGATGGTACGCTTGGCCCCAGGGTGTGATACAGGGTGCGATTCAGACATTTAGGGAAAAAGATTTGGACCTGGAAAACTAGGTGTAACGTGTGTGGCCAAGAGGGGCCTGTGGTTCTCAAGTAATTCCTTTTTCAGTATCCATTACCATTACGTTTTGTCCTGGAGCCGATACTGGCAGACTATCAGGCTCACTTAGTACTGTGTGCTGCACAGAGCTTCCCCGTGTCATTGGCTAGCATGAGCTAGGAGCGGGCTAAGAGATTTTTGACAAAGCAATAATTTTATTTTTGGTCAGCTTTTTGTTGAGCTGGTGTAATGTACATATGATGTTATGGTGCTACTGATTATAGAGCAAGAATGGATATTGCGCAGATACTGTCCTAATGTTTCATGTTTTGTCCCCTATGTTTTTATACTTCATATGAGGGTGCTGTTGTTAATTGGAATGTGCATTTTGCGAAAGGTTGCCATTGTGCAGATGCTGTTTTTGTTGCATCATTTTACCCATGTCGCAGCCCTTCATTTGCATTGTAATTTGTGTTTATTGAAATTTTCATATTAAATTGTTTGATGCATCTGTAGATAGCGCTGAGCTCATCGTACGTAAAACTGTAAGAGTGCACCATGTACGGTTGTCCACACGATTAGATCAAAACCAAGACTCCCCAAAAAGAGTTGTCATATTTTTTCCACAAAACTATCAAAATTATCATGGATTCCTCATTAAAACACGTGGAAACCAGGTTCCCCAAACAGGCAAGGAAACGTATACTTTTTGCCAAGAATGGCATGCACACACAAAGGCACACACATTTCCCTGGCCTAAGGAGTGAGCTTTTGACGCTAATGCAATTGAACATACTAGAACACACATAAAACTAAATACACAGGTTAAAAGAGAGACAGGAAAGGGGCATTACTAGAGTCATGAGCCATCTACACAGAGGCCCAGATCGATAACCCTGCGCTACTGATAGAGCTGAAATTACAATTACACTTTCAAAGATGAGAAAAAACAAAACATGGCACTTTTTGAGAAAAAAATAAATAAATGTGCAAAAACTTCACATTATAGAAAATGATGAAAATAAAGAGTTTTAGTTACTGCATAAAGCATGCAGAAAAGAGTAGTCTAAATGATATCATACGTATAAATAACGTAGGTTGTGAAGTATTAAAAGGAAAAAGTAATTTGTTTTCTTAACGTGTGTTAGAAATGTGTAAATGGTGAATTCTCACGTTATTGAGTTCACCTCTAATCAGTTTAAAATTGCAATTACATAACAGAATAACAAATGAGATTTATGAATTAGCATGATTAAACCTTAATATTGACAGTGAATTTCATAAAATACTTATATGTATGATAAAGTGTCCACCGAAATGATAAAAAGAAAAATAGATGCTACACCTTTCTACTAAAAGAAGCATTACAGAAACTTTCAGAGAATGTTCTTTACTTATGTGAGAATAATAATTTTTTTTAATGAAATTTTAAAAAATGTTTTTTAATGCATTTGCATGTTGGTACTTATAGACGTGGTAGTACTCTAATTCTAATTGAGTTAATTTTGACTACATTAATTGTTTTCAAGTACATCAGAAATTTATTTAGAAACTCAATTTATATATTTTTTGTATAGATGTATGTTCATAATTCTATATGTCATTGCGTTATAATTGCCTAAGTTAACATAGGCCAAACTGCACTCATGAAGATTTCACTTTCGCTGTGCACACTGAGCTTGAGAAAGTCACTTGATTTAACGTTTGACTGCAACAAGTTATTTCCCCTCTTGAGATTCTCATGTATTTTATAAAGATGTTATTGCATTTATATTACTACTTGCAGGACACTTGCCTGGGAAAATGCCATTTCAAACTCTACAATGTGATCTAGCTAAAAGGCTATTGTTTAATGTTTAATTTAACAGGATGATTTAAGGACTGCGTAACGGTTCCACCTATTTCCTCTGCATTTTGTGCCGTCTTTATGTCACCCGATCTACATTCCACATGGACTGACCAATGAACTGAGTGGTCTGATCAGAAAAGGTGACATCAGGAAGTGCCATCCCTTGAAATGCAAAGAATATAATATTGCCTGATGAGAAATTTGGGGGATTATTATTAATCTTCTTTTGGAGCGAGACTCTCGTGCAGCTGATGGTGGTGATGGATAGCTACTGTTCCTCATGTAGGCGAATTATAAACTGACTGATGGATTTGCAGAACTGTTGATGTGGATTTACCCGGCTTCAAATTTATGCAAAGGCTACATGCGCACAGTGGTCCCTTCCTTCTGGGATTATTAAAACTGGCATGTCACGTCTTTTCCTGAATTTTGTGAGCTTTGGGTATTGATGATGTATTTACTGTATGTCGTATTCCTATATGATGCACTTATTTGCTAAAAGACTTGATAAACTACATTTTATTAATTAAATTGACTCAGTTATCATGTTTTATCCACTTAAAGTAAATGAGCATTCTTCATTTTAAATTTTACTTATGACTAAAGGTGAACAGATTAGAGTTATTTCAGGATATCAAATACTAATGTTGCTATTTTGCATAGCTTTATCTGAACTCTTAGTGCGTATGATTTTGGCTCGTCTACATTTCTTTAGGAGATTTGGACCAGCAGTATTAATCTTATATCTTTATAGCATTGCATTGAGAGTAATTTAAATGAGTTTGATTTCATATTTGTAGTTCAGTTATCCAGTACCTGTTTCTCATTGGATGACTGTTGAACCCCTTATATCCAATCCCTCTCGGCACATAGCAAGGTCCATCGGAGGACCAAGAGAGTGGTGATGGCTAAAAGGTTATAAATTATCATAAATTACATTGTGTAAAATTTGTGGTTAGAGCCCAGCTTACACTACAGCACTACCGATAGCAAGTAAGGCTTCAGCGCCTCCCCCACCAAATGCAGGAACAGAGGTGCTCACGCCAGCTCCCCCTGCATTAGGATATTCCAATCCACCAATAGTAGGAGCCCTCCACCTAAAGACGGATAGTTTGGCCCAATCATGGAAAACTAATAGGCCAGCAAGCCCAGACAATTCCAGCGCAACACAAGTTCCTAGCAAAAGCCTCCAAAACCTCGACCCCCCGTCTACCACGTCCAACACATAGAACCTCAGCAGCATGGAGAACACTCACTCCTCTGGTTCAAGCAAACATACACGAGTGACAGGGACATTTGTGGTGGTTCTAGATAGGGACACAGCAAGTGGAGATGAGGAAGGGAGCCCCAGTCCCCGGGGAACAGATGAGGAGGGTGAGTCTACAGGATTTGCCCAGATAGCCGAGTTTGAGGGCAAAGTCTGGCCAAAAAGAACAGCACATAGCACAGAGCAAAGGAGGCAAACTAGACGGGACAGGACGATGAAAAGAGGCGCAAACTGAGGCTAGAAAAAGAAAGAGCACACACCCAGGAAGCACAGCAAGAACACAGGGCAGCATGTCCCTCATATAAGGGAAGCAGGGGTAGGTACAGGGCACCGATAGGGGAAGAATCAGAGCCAGAATTAAATGAGAGGCTTTTGGCAGGGATCAGAGCCTCACCATTCCAACATAGGAGAGGGGCTGACCAGAAAATAAGAGACCAAAACAGCCTGGTACTAGCCCAAAAAAGACACATGAAAAATAAGATGGCGCCTTTGCATGCACAAGAGAGAAGCAGCAACGAGGACGTGCGCTGCTCCAAATGAGCGCACAACAAAGGAGAGTTAACCCCAATGGAGATAGCAGCAAGAGAGGAAGGTGAAAACTTTGCATGCCTGTTCTGCCACCTACTAGCCTGCTGGACTGAGGAAAAGGACCAATATGATAGACCTTGGCCGACCGGAGGAAGGATCATTTGAGTCAGGGGACATGCTTATAGCAGAGGATTGCATCCAGCATGGGGGAGGAGACCCCAGTGGAACTTCCCCTGTGTGCAGGAATGCCTAGAAAGATGGAAACGCCATATCAGGGAGAAACCCGTTGAGCCACCTGAAGTGAGAATGTACCTGTTACCACAGAGACCATATGTGTGCCATGGGCTCAGATGGATAAAGAGGGCTTAAGGACAAAGTTACCATCATTGCTGGATAGAGCATGAAAATGGATCTCATGTTTTGAGAAGAACACTGCAGCCTTATTGAGGAACAGACTGTTGTTGTGTTCGCCCAAGCCCACATCCCAGCAATCACGCTAACAGATACCAAGCATGACGGGGCATCGTTTAATTCATACAGGCACCGGATATGGACAGCCCTGAGAGATATGTTCCCTGACCACCCAGATGTAGGAGGGTTAATGGCAGAGACTATGAAGCCAGGGGAGAGCATAACAGATTTTTTGGATAGAATGAGGAAATGATGGGGACAAGAGAAAGGACACCCATGGATAGATACAGCCTGGAGAGCATGGTTGGGTTAGATACCAAACCCTTGGCGGGCGATACAAGCCCACATATTACATTACCACAAAAAGAAGCAAGAAAAAGATAGAGAAACATAGTAGCAACCCCAGAGAGACGCTGACAAATTGGTCCAACACAAATTGAAAAAGACCACCCTCGAGGGTGTCGTGTTGGCTCCGACCATGCAAATGGCTCCAGTCTCCAGAGGAACTCCACCGCAGAACCCCAGAGGGTTCCAACCCATCTATGGCAGTAGAGGCCAGGGAGGTTGGCAACATCCGGACCCTAGGGAGTGTTATTATTGCCACAGGCTTGGCCACCCGGCAGACAGAAACTGGTTAAAGGCATACCATGAGCAGAGGTCGATGGGCCAGGGCCTGCCACCACAAAACCCCATAAATGTCTGTCCACAAAAGCAGGCCCAGGGGAATCAGAATGTACCCTATGCACACCCTCAGAGAGGTCCGCCATCTGCCAACCCCCACAGCAGGGATGAGGTAACTGAACAAACATGTGGCAGCAACAACCTCAGACAGGAAATTCAGCACATCAGGGACCATGGCCACAACCCCGGCAGGGAGGGGTAACAGTATGGGGAGGTAGCACCCTCACGCAACCTCACAACCAAAACTCACAATAGACTAGACAAGTAATAACAATACCACTGACAAACCCTAGCAGGTGCAACCAGTATCCCCCTCCCTCCGAAAAGTGAAAAGACAAACCTACAGCAATAGGGCTCCATTGATTGCATTGGGGTCCAGGAGCTTTGAGCCGCTATATGTGTTCTGTCAATCGGGTTCCCTCACTAGAGTTTGACATCGGGTATGCCTCTAGGAGCTAGGCCCCACTCTGCTGTTGATCCCTAGGGTGGGGCTGGCTGGTGTTCTGGTTCAGAGAGGACCTGGCCTGGCAGTTTGGGCTGGACTGTTTCAATGAGGTGCAGGGCCAAGACTGATTTGCATATGGCTGGGTCCAAACGGAGGTGGCATGGTGAGCAAAAAATGATGGATTGGGATGGAGCCCGAACGATTGCCAGAGGCTGAGATCAATTCAAGCATTCCATCCATCACCTTGTTATTTTTGCATTTGCTGCCCTAAGTGAGCCGGGTATACCCAGACGTGGGTCATGAGCTCACTGTGCCTCTGGAACCAAGCTGTACCAGGTTGAAGAGTCCTAACTAGGGGAAAACTGGCCTTAGGTTGCTCGTCTTTCAGTTCAGGGAGGACCTGGTGGGGCTGGTTGGGATGGACTGTTCCCATGAGGAGCAGTGTCAAGAATGATTTGCATATGACTGGGTACAAACTGAGGTGGCACGGTGGGGAAAAAGTTATGGATTGGTATTCGGCCCGAGTGATTGACAGAGACTGAGATTAATTTAAGCATTGCATCCATCACTGTGTTATTTTTGTATTTGCTGCCCTAGGTACGCTGGTTTTGCCCAGACATGGGTCCTGAGCTCACTGTGCCACTGGAACCTAGCCATACCTGACTGAAGAGCCCTAACTACGGTGAAACCAGTCCTAGATTGCTTGTGTTCCGATTCAGAGAGGTCCTGGCCTGGCTGTTTGGGCTGGACTGTTCCCATGAGGAGCAGAGTCAAGACTGATTTGCATATGGTTGGGTCAAAACTGAGGTGGCATGGTGGGCAAAAAACAATGGATTGGGATGCTGTCCAAGCAACTGCCAGAGGCTGAGATTAATTCAATCCTTCCATCCATCACCTTATTATTATTAGTTTGAGAAAGTTGGCATTTGTCTGCTCTTAGCCCTGTGTGCCTGCTACCTGTCTCCATTGCACATCTGGGGTGGGTGACAGCTGGGCTTTATGCATTTCCTCTAGACAGCCACATACAAAGAGAGCTTTGGTGTGACTGATGGCCCATCCACATCTTGATAGGCCATCCTGGGCAGGATGGGAGGGAGGAGCTTGGCACAGCTTCACACTTACACCTGAATGGGCTGTGCCCTCTCCCCACACAAAGGACTGCTAAACCCCTGTAGTGAGTCTGGAGACAGGGCAGAAAGGGAAGATCTCTGTGCTCTTCATAGCCCCTCTTTGAAGTCTCCCCTATTTCAAAGGCGCCACTTTGTATAAAACATGTACTTCTTACAGTACCAACTCAGTAGACATTTGAACCTGTGGATACTCTGCCAGAAAAAAGGACTGCTGTGCTTCTGAAGAACTGCCACTCTGCTGGACTGCTACTCTGGAAGAACTGCTTTTCTTCTATGATGACCTGCCTGATGCCCTCCTTGCTGGGGTGAGAAGTACTGGACCTACACCACTTGAACCCATAGTGACTACAAGGGCATGCAGGCTTGCCCCTGATCTAAGTCTCAGGGACATCGAAAACTTCTCATCCATCTGCAACAGCACATGAACATTGCTTGCTGAAAGTCTTTCCCTGTCAAGTGGTGCCAATCCAGTCCTGGAACTTTGGAAGTGGGTATAACTTGCTGCAATTGCTAAGAATCCACGATTCATCAATGTTCGGCTGATCAGATCTGGCACATCTCCCTCGATGCTGACGCATCACCACTGCTGCATGGACAGCAGACATCGCATTGCTAACTGTGCATGCAACCCTGACTTTACGCGGCTCGACACCGATGCAATACTTCGTGCTGTTTGCATTGCCTACAACCCAGGGTTCGACGGTGATGCATCATTATGATGCTTTCCGCATCTCGACTCTCGACGCATCTTTAACGTTGAGCAGCTCAGAACCGATGCACCGATTTCATTGAGACGATCAACGACACATCACCTCCCCTGCTCCTTGCCTTGCCTTTGACGTCCACTCATCCAGTGTACAGGTTCAGCAGGCCAAAACTGGTCCCTCTATCCGACTCGTGCTCCATCGCGGTTGACCTGAATGTTTGGATGTACCCGGTCATGAGCGACCAGATGTCCCCAGTTGGTGCTATAAACTTGTAAACACTATGGGGCCTATTAGGATGACGGTGGGGATAGCTCCCCGAAATCCATGGTAGCAGGAAAAGACTGCCCGCATGTACCGTGACATCACCGCCGGTCGTGTTAGGATGACCCGCTGTCGAAATCCGACCGCGGCGGTCGGATCGCGGGCATTAACATTGCGGCGGTTGCTACTGCCCGCAGCACCGCCGCGATGCCGAAAGGAGCATGTCCTGCATTTCCCTGCACTGCGTGGCAGGCACTGCACAGTGCCTGCCACCTGGTACAGGGAAATGTAAGTGCACCCACACCCTCGCCAACACACTGGGGCCCGCAACGGGCCCCGGAAGACAATCACCGCATGCCTTTCAATGGCGGTCTGACCGCTGAGGAAAGGCTGGCTACCGCCGGCATCATAATCCTGCCAGCGGAGCCTGCTCTGCACCGCCACCATTATCCCGGTCCTGCTCCGCCTGCCAGGCAGGAGTGCGGATGGCAACCGGCGGTAAAGCGGCGGTCGGAATTTCCCACTGTT
The DNA here is from genome assembly GCA_963921515.1 of Calotriton arnoldi. Classification (NCBI taxonomy): domain Eukaryota; kingdom Metazoa; phylum Chordata; class Amphibia; order Caudata; family Salamandridae; genus Calotriton; species Calotriton arnoldi. Next base: position 1,915,477 of record CAWUFW010000579.1, read on the forward strand.
GCGGTCACCACCGCCATCCTAATATGACCGGCGTTTTTCCTGGTTGCAATGGCGATCGGATGTCCACCGCCGGTACGGCGGGCACCACCGCCGGACCGGCGGTGGACATCCGACCGCCATCGTAATGACCCCCTATATTTTCATTTATTTTTGAAAAATTCATAACTTCTTTTATACTAATTAGATTTGTGTTGTTTTGGTCATGTTTTGTTCATTAACTAAAGCTCTATTTTCCTAACCAGGGATGGTATTATTTTGTGTTGCACAAATAATTTACACATTGCCTCTTAAGTTAAGCCTCTCCGCTCTGTGCCGAGCTACATGAGGGTGAGCACAAGTTCATTTAAGGTGTGTATCTGACTTACCCTGACTAGGATTGTGGTGCCAGCTTGGACAGTGTACATACCTCTGCCAGTCAGAAACCCAATTTCATCCATAATATTTTTCTTTTCTTTGAATTGCTAGCATATTTGGACCTCTGAGCACTGGAAGGCTTCTTGGTACCTCGTAGCGTCTGTCCCGTACCCCTAAACATGGCACTTAATTGGAAAACATCAGTTGGAATATTTTATTTATAGGCAAGCCTCCATTGAAAAAGCATAAAGACGATGCAAATGCATAAAAATAAAAGGTGCTATGTTGCCAGCAGTATGGCCTTAAACTATTTAAAAGGTAGACATGAAAATATGGCAGTAGAGTTGAACATAGGCATTGTTCTACTGTAGAGCAGGGTTACACATTTACATGCCAGACTAAAACTGTTCTCACATTAAATATGTCAACACTGACTTGTGCATTGAAGCCCAATGGAGTTGCATAATGTTTAAAAGTTTAATATATAACTTAATTTAGGTATAATCTGGAAAATCCATTTTTACAACTCGTTACTAAGTAGAGAACATTGAATTCAATGATTTTTAGTAAACGTGTCACAAAGATAATTTCTAGACAGATAATTAATTTCTGTCTTAGTCTTGGCAACAACTACACCACTTCCGCCACACATTCACCGTCTGTACTGACTGTAGTCAGAGTTCCCCTAGCTCAGAGCTCTGCCCAGAAAGGATTAAAGTTCAGTCATTAAGTCTTCTAACTTGGGGCTAGAGCTGTTTGGTGCATTAGCCCACATGGAAGTTCTCCATTAGTAGGGCAGTCAAAATCTGACATGACAGCGGCAGAATCCCCACTCTGTACATATAAGGCTGCTTTGGGAGAAAGGACAGAAGTTTGGACAGCTGGCCTACACAAGACAAGTTGGGCCTTTCAAAATTTGATGTCAGGGCATAGTTTGACAGGGCCTTTGAACTAGGCCTTCTCAAGACTCACTGGTATCATTCACCCAGGTGGTACATGAGGCAAAAGAACAGTTAGCAAATGTTTTCTTAGGCGGGTAGGGTTCACTGATAGAATATCGATGTTAAAAATATCGATGTTCAAAATATCGAAAAAAAATATAGACTACAAAAATATCAACTCCCATACCTACACAGGTAAGTACAAAAATATTGAATCAAAAATATAGATGTAAAAATATAGGGGTCGATTCCGATCTCGGCCGGAAGCGCACCTAACACTATTCGTCCGGAAACAAACCAAGCCGAACGCGTGTTTCCCGACCGATTCGAACAGTTGTCCGAACGAGCAAGTACGATGCGCATAACTGCTCAGATTCCGACCCAGCCGTACGTACCCATTCCAGCTCCTGTTCCCCGCCCGAGCCGGATCCGTAAACGCCGGATCGAGTCGCACGGAAGCAAATATACAGCACCTTCCGGCCGGACTAGTACGATGCGCCTTCCGTACGCTCCGAACCCGTCGCTACGTCCGGCACGTCAGAGCATCCGGGAGAGCTGCACATAAGCTCCGATTCGCGCCACAAGACGATCCACGGCTACGAGACGAACAAGCCAGCGACGAGTACGAGTCGAAGCCACGAGAAACCCGAACGAGATGACCCAACCATGAATCCCATCGCACAGGTCCTACCAATACTCTACATCTATTACCGGAACTGGTACGGACGCGTACGGCGCAGACGGTAAGTCAAACACCCACTACACAAACAAACGACACGTACCCGACATATGTCACACACACACATAGGGATGCAGAAATGATGTACACTAGCAACAGCAGAACCATAGGGGCGGGATGGCTATCACCAATGCCATACACACCCATAGGGGCCTGATGGCTACCACTACCACCACCCCTACTCATGGGGGCCTGGATGCCTACCACTACCACCACCCTACTCATGGGGGCCTGGATGCCTACCACTACCACCACCCCTACTCAGGAGGGCCTGGATGCCTACCACTACCACCACCCCTACTCATGTGGGCCTGGATGCCTGTCACTACTACCATCCCCACTCATAGGGTGATGGATGCCTACCACTAACACCACCCCTACTCATGGGGGCCTGGATGCCTGTCATTACTACCATCCCCACTCATAGGGGGATGGATGCCTACCACTACCACCACCCCTACTCATGGGGGCCTGGATGCCTGTCACTACTACCATCCCCACTCATAGGGGTATGGTTGCCTACCACTACCACCACCCTACTAATGGGGGCTGGATGCCTACCACTACCACCACCCCTACTCAGGGGGGCCTGGATTCCTACCACTACCACCACCCCTACTCATGTGGGCCTGGATGCCTACCACTACCACCACCCCTACTCAGGGGGGCCTGGATGCCTACCACTACCACCACCCCTACTCATGTGGGCCTGGATGCCTGTCACTACTAGCATCCCCACTCATAGGGGGATGGATGCCTACCACTAACACCACCCCTACTCATGTGGGCCTGGATGCCTACCACTACCACCACCCCTACTCAGGGGGGCCTGGATGCCTACCACTACCACCACCGCTACTCATGGGGGCCTGGATGCCTACCACTACCACCACCCTACTCATGGGGGCCTGGATGCCTACCACTACCACCACCCCATCTCATGTGGGCCTGGATGCCTGTCACTACTACCATCCCCACTCATAGGGGGATGGATGCCTACCACTAACACCACCCCTACTCATGGGGGCCTGGATGCCTACCACTACCAATACCCCTACTCAGGGGGCCTGGATGCCTACCACTACCACCACCCCTACTCATGTGGGCCTGGATGCCTGTCACTACTACCATCCCCACTCATAGGGGATGGATGCCTACCACTAACACCACCCCTACTCATGGGGGCCTGGATGCCTGTCACTACTACCATCCCCACTCATAGGGGGATGGATGCCTACCACTACCACCACCCCTACTCATGGGGGCCTGGATGCCTACCACTACCACCACCCCTACTCATGGGGGCCTGGATGCCTACCACTACCACCACCCCATCTCATGTGGGCCTGGATGCCTGTCACTACTACCATCCCCACTCATAGGGGGATGGATGCCTACCACTACCACTACCCCTACTCATGGGGGGCTGGATGCCTACCACTACCACCACCCCTACTCATGGGGGCCTGGATGCCTGTCACTACTACCATCCCCACTCATAGGGGGATGGATGCCTACCACTACCACCACCCCTACTCATGGGGGCCTGGATGCCTGTCACTACTACCATCCCCACTCATAGGGGGATGGATGCCTACCACTACCACCACCCCTACTCATGGGGGCCTGGATGCCTACCACTACCACCACCCTACTCATTGGGGCCTGGATGCCTACCACCACCCCTACTCATGTGGGCCTGGATGCCTGTCACTACTACCATCCCCACTCATAGGGGGATGGATGCCTACCACTACCACCACCCCTACTCATGGGGACCTGGATGCCTGTCACTACTATCATCCCCACTCATAGGGGGATGGATGCCTACCACTACCACCACCCCTACTCACGTGGGCCTGGATGCCTGTCACTACTACCATCCCCACTCATAGGGGGATGGATGCCTACCACTACCACCACCCCTACTCATGGGGGCCTGGATGCCTGTCACTACTACTATCCCCACTCATAGGGGGTGGATGCCTACCACTACCACCACCCCTACTCATGGGGGCCTGGATGCCTACCACTATCACCACCCCTACTCATGGGGGCCTGGATGCCTGTCACTACTACCATCCCCACTCATAGGGGGATGGATGCCTACCACTAACACCACCCCTACTCATGGGGGCCTGGATGCCTACCACTACCACCACCCTACTCATGGGGGCCTGGATGCCTACCACTACCACCACCCCTACTCATGGGGGCCTGGATGCCTGTCACTACTACCATCCCCACTCATAGGAGGATGGATGCCTACCTCTACCACCACCCCTACTCATGTGGGCCTGGATGCCTGTCACTACTACCATCCCCACTCATAGGGGGATGGATGCCTAGCACTACCACCACCCCTACTCATGGGGGCTTGGATGCCTACCACTACCACCACCCCTACTCATGGGGGCCTGGAGGCCTACCACTACCACCACCCCAACTCATGTGGGCCTGGATGCCTGTCACTACTACCATCCCCACTCATAGGGGGATGGATGCCTACCACTACCACTACCACTACCCATACTCATGGGGGCTGGATGCCTACCACTACCATCACCCCTACTCATGGGGGCCTGGATGCCTGTCACTATTACCATCCCCACTCATAGGGGGATGGATGCCTACCACTACCACCACCCCTACTCATGGGGGCCTGGATGCCTGTCACTACTACCATCCCCACTCATAGGGGGATGGATGCCTACCACTACCACCACCCCTACTCATGGGGGCCTGGATGCCTACCACTACCACCACCCCTACCCAGGGGGGCCTGGATGCCTACCACTACCACCACCCCTACTCATGGGGGGGCCTGGATGCCTGTCACTACTACCATCCCCACTCATAGGGGGATGGATGCCTACCACTACCACCACCCCTTCTCATGGGGGCCTGGATGCCTACCACTACTACCATCCCCACTCATAGGACGGGTAATGCATGACACAACCAGCATACTCCAACATAAGGAATGTCAGAAAAAGACATCCCCCCAACATCATGACAAGAGTGTGTAGTCTGTGTCAAATGCCTACAACACTGAACATGACATTGAACATACAATGTGACCCCCTATCACATGTGTCACACATAAATGTGTGTGGCCTCCACAATGCAAGCAGACCATGACCACTGTGGGAATGGGGTCTAAACCCCCATCATCACAGTGACCAAAATGTAAGTGTGGGGTCCATAGCTGAAGCACATTTTGAACATTGTGGCAATGGGGTCTAAACCCCCATCATCACAGTGACCAAAAGGTAAGTGTGGGGTCCATAGCTGAAGCACATTTTGAACATTGTGGCAATGGGGTCTAAACCCCCATCATCACAGTGACCAAAATGTAAGTGTGGGGTCCATAGCTGAAGCACATTTTGAACATTGTGGCAATGGGGTCTAAACCCCCATCATCACAGTGACCAAAATGTAAGTGTGCGGTCCATAGCTGAAGCACATTTTGAACATTGTGGCAATGGGGTCTAAACCCCCATCATCACAGTGACCAAAAGGTAAGTGTGGGGTCCATAGCTGAAGCACATTTTAAACATTGTGGCAATGGGGTCTAAACCCCCATCATCACAGTGACCAAAAGGTAAGTGTTGTCATGGAAAAAGCTGCAACTGCCAAACAGCATGGATGATTCCTGGTCACACAACAACAAACACATCAGTGGCAAAGTAGTGGTTGTGTCCCATAGCAACATAGATTGGGTGAGGCGAACAGTGCAGTGCAAATAAAACATACCTTTGGCCATGTGCAGACAAACATCACCCATGGGGGCTGACATTGTCAACATTTATCAATTACACAATGACAGAAGTGACCATCATAATGCAGACCCACATATCTGCACCAATGGACACACAAATGTAGATATCCTGTGGAGACTGTAGATGTGAGGTGAACAAATACCATACCATGGCAGCAATGGGACATACAAACCATGATTATTGTGCTGACTGATGACCTAGGAGTCCCAGGGACAGCAGGGGAAATCCACCAAACAACATACAGCCAATGGCACACTAAAGATATGCCAATGCAGTGGTGCAGATGCACAAACACAAACAGGCAGCCTCACACTGCATATCAAACACAACAGGTGATGGGGGGTGCCAGTGTCCCCAGGCAACCACACAACACATGAGGAGGCCTGAATCCCAATTACACAGATGTGTATACAGTGCCACACAAAAGTAACTCATGGATCGGATTCCCCTATGTGGGCAATAAGGCATTGTTAGATGAGAGGGAGCCCAAATTACACATGTCACACAAGCGTGTAGGAACAGCAACTAACACAGCAAGAGACAGACCCACCACAGCACTACCCCCAGGGACCCCACATTGTAGTGACAATAGCCTGCATGATAATCCCACTGTGATGACAAAGGTAGATGTCGATCACACTGTGAACCACAGCCATGTGTCCTGAGCAACTAACTACCATCACACCTACACAAGCACAAATCAATCAGCACGGCCTGTCAGCCAAGGCCAATATAGAGGTAGGGGTCTAGCCGTGCAACAACTCACATTTGCACACATTCAACACCACACACCTTGATCTCCACCAATGTGCAGCAGTGAAGCTCACATGGACTGGTGACATTGCACATGCACCCATGACAATCCCAGGGGTGGTGGTGGGAACTAAGGTGCAGAAACCCATCACACATGGCCAGTCAACAAGACTCGTGAATGTCTGACACACTGCACAGTACGCCATACATGGGCATGACGTGAAATCCATCCCAATCAATGGGATCCCGGCCACAGTCACACACCAATGAAGAAGCCAAGGTGACCCACAAAGAACACACATAGACAACTTCCAACATTGCAGCTCTGACCCTGAGGAGTGGCAGCAGTCACACACACGTGTCACAATCACTGAAACCTACCACAAACTGTAAATTACATGACTTGTGTAACCAACAAGTGCCAAGGGGAATCCTGACTGTGTCCCATCTGCGTTTGCCCACATCCCCAGCCCTGACAACAAAGACAACTAGGGATGACAACCTGATGAACATTAGTTTGCCATGCACCCACATCCCGGAGAAACCAGGTCCAAGATGCTGGATGGACACAGGACAACTCAGCAAGCATCACAAACAGGAACATCCCTAGGGACAAAGCCTGTGTAGGAAAAGGGAAGGGAACACACACAGACATGCTCACACAACACGGGCCCAGGCAATGTCATGGGATTACACACTGCCATGAGGGCACTCCACTCCTGTGGAAGGTCCGCTGTGCCAAACCTTGTCTGTGCACGACTCAAACATGTCAGCAGAACACTCGGTCAGTGAGTCAACAACTACAACACACTGAAGGCTCTGCTCATATCAGCCTGGGTATGGGAGTGTCACGTCAGTCATCTGCATACACCCAAAACACGTGTCAAGCAAGTTACACTGTATACACAGATGAGTCCTTCAACATTGATGTGCTAAACTGCATGTCCAGTGGAGATGGGCACACAGTCAGGGAAATAGAAACATTGAACAGTGGTAAGCCCACCAGATGTGCATCAGTGTAAGCCAAAGATGTTAATTTACAAATGCAAAACGTACATCCCTGTGTCAAATGCTGAACATTACACCCTCAGACTGCAGCAAAGGATGCTATAGATCCAGACTACATTAGGACACATATCCCATGGACCACATGGAGTCCATCACAGCAACACTTCATTTTCATGATCTGAACACTATTACAACTGCAAATGCATGATGATACTCATCTACATCATGTACATCCACAGAAAAACCACAAGTAAACAAAAAGAGGCTTTATTCAGCAAATGTTAAACTAAAATGTTAAGTCCAAAACAAACTAAGGCCAATGGCCAGTCCAAATACACAGTACCAACAGGGTGGTATGTGACAACTTGTCACCCATTGCTTGCCTGCACTGGTACGGACAGGGGACATCCCCTCGGAGGGGCATACAAGGGGCAGGCCAGGCACCGCAGGGACAGGATCAGGGGATGCCAGAAGGAGGCAGTGAAGGGGTGGTGGGTGCAGGAGTGTCACCGGCAACTGCAGTGGAGGTGTCTGACTCAGTGGGGGCCGGCACCACTGTAGGGCACAAGTCAGATGGTGTGGGTGCTGCAACCACTGCAGTGGGCCGGTCAGATGGAGTGGACTGGGTCCCCACTGCAGTGCCTGAGTCAGACGGGGTGGTTGTGGACTCCACTGCAGTGCATAACTCCAAGGGAGTGGAAGGGGGGGCAGATGAGGTGGGCAGGACAGAGGGGGAGGACCCGGTCTCTACACCAGTGGCACAAACAGGCAGAGCGTCTGGTTTGGGGGTGGAAGAGCAAGTGGTAGGGGGGGAGGGCCTAAGCAGTTTGGGGATGCAGTATCGGTGTGTGGGAGAACCTGGGGCAGGGTGTGGCGGTGGAACCTGTGGAGTGGTGGCCTAGGGGATGGAGGAGAGAGACTGTGTGGTGGAGCTGCGTGGTGGTGGTGGTGAAGTCTTGCCCTTCCTGGTCCGGGGGGACTTTCGAATGGGGTCCTCAGTCTGCCTGTGCCTGGGGCAGGGTTTCCGGGTGTGAGGGGCACTCCCCTCTGTGTGTGGTGGTTGCCTCTTACGCCTGGACTTCGTGTCAGATGTATCTGTGGGGAAGAGGCCAAGTTCACAGATGAAGAGCTTCTGGGAGGGGGGGGTTGCAGGTGAGGCAAGGGAAGGGGTTTTGGAGGGAGAGGTATCTGAGGACTGCGGAGTGCTCGTGAATGCGTGTGTGTGTGTCTGGGCCCCATCCCCTGTGAGTGAGGTATCAGTCTCCTGACTGTGCGTGTGTGTGCGTCTGGATTTTGGCTTGTGTGTCTGTGTGCTGCTTGTGTCTGTGCTGGTGCATGCCGGTGCCGGTGTGTGTGTGCTTGGGACAGGTAGGGTGCTGGGGATTGTGGATGGGGCAGAGGTAGGAGGGGTGAGGGACTGTTGCAGGAGGGACACTGCTGCCGTCAGTGAGGAGGCCATGGACTGATTGGTCCGATGTAGGGCAGACATGCCAGATGACATGCCCTCCATGAATGACACCAGTTGTGTCAACAGACCCGTGTGTGCATGGAGGACACTCAGCATTGATGTCTGCCCTACTTGGATCTGTTTCAGCAAGTCCAAAGACTCCACACTCAGGGCAGCAGGGGGGACAGAGGCAGGGGGTGCGCTGCCTGGCATGAAGGAGACACGCTCCCCTACATGGGAGCCTCCACGGACATGTGGGATGGGAGCAGATGGGAGGGTGGAGATGGTGGTGGTGGTGGGGACAGACTTGCTTGACGTTACCTCTGGTCTGCTGACACCTGCCTCCACAAGGGAGTCCTCACTGGAAGTGCTGTTTTCTCCAGCCGAGGTGGTCGTAGCTGAGGTCTCCTCAGTGTGGCTCCCCTCACCCTCGGTGCCACTGGGTCGCTCGCTCTCCCCTGCAGTGGACCCAGTCTGGCTCTGCCGCTCCTCTTGGTCCGTGGAGCTGTCTCCTCCTGTGGCCGTGGATGTATCTGCAAACAATCAGGATAAACAGAGCAACATTAGTCACCTGTACTGACCACACACACCACAGTAAGTACAGCACATCACAGAGCAAGCCCTGCCATAATTTGCTAGACATTGCAATAAGTGCTGACACTGATTAGAAGAAGCCCATTGTCTGCCTGACAGTCAGTCATGCCACACATATCCTACCTGTCCATGAACCCATCTGTCTGATGCCTGTTGTATGCGACTAATCATATGTGCACACATGCACCACATACACAGTTGTTGGACATCCAAGAGAACATATGGAAATGTGTCACTCCATACACATGCCATCTACTGCCACTGACTCAGTACATGTGTCAGGAAAAGTGATGGGCAAAGTCTCTGTTGATATGCGGGTTTTGCTTCCATCACCAGACACAATGATGTCCTCATGTCCTGATAGACAATGCGACAATGGTGTGCATGCAGGACATATCACACCACTGCTGGATCACCCTTTGCAATTGGAATGTCATGGCACAGGCCTATCTGGCAAGTCAGTCATAACTGTCTCCTGTCACAGGGGCAGTGCATACACACAACACCAGTCTGCACTGTGTCACAATCATGGAATTTTTTTTAAATGTAAGCCCTGTAGCTGACAGGTGCACATGTGCACCCCTCGCCACCCACATCATGAGGACTGAGATGATCCCACGTCAATCAAATGAGACATTTGAGTGACTGCAAACACAAATCCATACACATGAGCACTTCACCATCTGATGAGAATGAACCAAAGCTGCCTGCACTCAATGTTTCATACAACATTGTGCACAGTCAAGGGATCAGAGACCTATGCATTAACCTATGTGCAGATCCCATAGTCACAACTCAGATGGCTGGCCACCCCAAATTGTTAAACACTCCAGGAGTCCAAAAGCAAGGCCACACCACGGTGACACAGAGGCATACACCTGAGTGCACTCTTCACAATGCCCAATATGTATGCTGACACACAGGAGTGGGAGAACAGAGTGCCTTCGATGTACGGAGTAGGCATTACAGTCCTGGTCCATGTGCAACATGGTATTACCCTGAACACTAGGCAGGTGGCTATGCATGTGTCACACACATGATGTACATACTTCTGAGGCTCCTACCTTGGTCTCTGCAGCAGCATGGGTGTGTGGCACATACCCCAGATATGTGGTGAGTCAGAGCAGCAATTGGAACATATATTAAAGCCATACCCAGAGTACATGTCAGATCACAGGCATTGTGAGCAATTGTACCACCCATGCAGCCCACCACAAAGTTCCTGTAACTGATGCTGTCCCCAACTTGAACCACAGGTAACTGCAAGTACACAGTACCCAAGTGACCTAAGTCACAGACTGTAAGGGCCACACCTGTGTATCAGATGAGGAGGGGGCATGACACAAGTGAGGGACATGAGTCCAGGACGACATGACAGTTGTACTGTGGAAGTGGAACCAGGCTAAAGGAGTGCATAGAGCATGTCAGTCATAGTACACAGTTGAGGCTAGCACTTACCCCCTCCTTGCTGCTGTCTGGCCTTCAGCTGCCCATCCAGGTCAGGGAAGACCACCGCCAGGATCCGGAGCATGTGGGGGGTCAGGGTCTGGTGTCCGCCCCTCCTGCGAGGAGGCTACAGCTTCAGCTGGACCCTTGCGATCCTCCGGGTGCAGCCCCGAAGGTCCTGCCACCTCTTCTGGCAGTTGCGGATCCTGCGCCTGTAGACCCCCACAGATCGTACTGCCCGGACGATGGTCAGCGCGATCTCCTGCTTCTGGTGGGCATCAACCTGTGAGGATGACAAAGTGAAAAGGCCATTACTACACATGCAACATTTCCGTGCATCACACAGTTGGATATACATGTCTCAATCACAGGGGCATATGATGTACACAGGTAGTGCAACTATGGCTATGAACAGTTTGCCAGCATTTACTAAATGGTATCATTGCCTGGGAAGTCAAACCTTGTTGGAATGCACTGTTACTGCACTATACCTGTTCAGTGCATGTGACTACACACTTTGGGGGGTGACAACTACTCAGTGAGCATGCTAGCCACTGGTGTACACACTGTAAGTCTTGCTAGTCAGACAACATGCACAATTAGTAAGGCAGTAGGCAGCACACTCACCTGTTCCCCTGGTTTCCCATACAGCTTGCTGTACTGTGGAAGGAGGCTGTCCAGCAGGGCCTGGTTCTCCTCAGTGCTGAAGGCTGGGGATCTATCCACAGTATGTGCCAATGCAGTAGCCAGAGGATGCAGAGACAGCAGCAGTGGTGGTGGCAGATGTCATCCTGGAGCATGTAGTGCAGGCAAGTGAGCTCTCAGGGGAACAGCCAGCATTATATGTGTGCTGCAGAGGCAGATACTGTCCCATGTGTCCAAAGTGATAGGTCCAAGTCGTTTGCATCTTCTGAATCTGGCCAATCCATGGAATTGCACCACTTATACATGCCCACAGCATCCTTCAAAAGTTCAACTTCATGACACCCATGAATTTGCAACATTGTTGTGGGTGGCCAACTGAATTCACTGCATCCGACTCGTTAAAGCTTCGAAAACGCGTCCGTTACCATGTCAGGCTATAGCCAATGCGTGCGCACCGATCGGACCATTGCTGTACGACGCGTATTTCGAAAAACAACACGCACCCGTCCACATCATATGCAATGGCCAATGCGTGCACACCGATCGGTCCATTGCTGTACAACGCGTATTTCGGAAGACAACACGCATCCGTCCACATCATATGCAATGGCCAATGCGTGCGCACCGATCGGTCCATTGCTGTACAACGCGTATTTCGGATGACAACACGCATCCGTCCACATCATATGCAATGGCCAATGCGTGCGCACCGATCGGTCCATTGCTGTACAACGCGTATTTCGGATGACAACACGCATCCGTCCACATCATATGCAATGGCCAATGCGTGCACACGGATCGGTCCATTGCTGTACGACGCGTCCCTGTACAAGTCACTCGCATATGTCACCATGGTTGTCACTGGTGAACGTATGCCAGCCACAATTACTTGCCAGTGACTCAGGGGCACACCTACAACACCACAGCCTGTCCACACTGTATCCTAAGGCATGTAAGGCTGCATTACCTGTGTGTGTATGGGGGTCAACATGTGGTTTTTTTGGTGGCACTTGGGGGCAGCCACTCCCAGGCTGTGCACGTGTTCATGGGGACAGAATCCTTTGTGTGTTGTGCACATGACCACTGTGATGTGCAACTGTTCAGTTCAGAGCATGTGGCATGGTCACATTTCCAGGTTGTGTATGTGTATGTCATGTCACATACACTCTGAGTCCCATGTTGGAAGGTATGTACGTCACAGGGTGACCCATTGCCACAATAGTGATGGCCCTCCACAGTCTGTGTGCATGTTGTGTTTCAGATGTCTCTGATTCCATGTGCACAATGGGAGACAGTCTCCACAACCACGTTGTTTGTGCATCGACTTTGATTTTGTGTGTTTGTGTGTCACAGACGTCCATGTCTGTCCTGCAGAGGCAACAGGGGCCACTACCTGTTGGAGTCATGGTTGTTTTGTTGACGTGTACATGATACGCCATGTCATGCCAGTGTCCATGTGGCAATACAGGGTCCCTGGGAATCTACCTGTCAATGAGCTGTGATGCCTGTGGCACATCTGTCCTCACTTGTCACTGTGGTGTGTGTTTGGAACGTGACAGCAGTACATGGGTACTGTGACACAGCCTAATGATTTCCCATAGCACAACCTGGAACTTGTTGTCAACACATGTTGAACTGTGATGTTAGATGTTGGCCATGTAGGTGCCATATATGTCCATACAGAACGGCACACACATCAAGTACTTGTGTCTCGTAATGATGTATCTTGTGATATTGAGTATGGTCAATGCCACATATGTGGGGTGACTGACAATCTTTCTTTGTTCACCTATGCACTGCAGGGCACCAGCTGTCCATAGACCATTCCCTGACCTTGCAACCATGGTTGAACATGACTGCATCCGACGGTACCGCTTCAACAGGCCGCTGATTGAGGAATTGGCAGTGCGGTTGGCCCCACATTTGCAACCTGGCCGGCCATACCCTACAGCGCTGACCCCCAAGGTGAAGGTGATGGCAGCCCTACACTTCTTTGCCACCGGTACCTTTCAACACACTGTGGCGTCTGCTGGTGGGATGTCACAGACCATGTTCAGCCGTGTGCTACGCGATGTTTTGGAGGCAATGTTGAGATACCTGAACCAGTACATCTATTTCCCTAAACGTCAACAACTCACTGACGTCAAGAGTGACTTCTATGCCCTGGGGAGGATGCCACATGTCATTGGCTCCATTGATGGGACACATGTGGCTTTGGTACCACCACAGGCACATGAGCAGGCATACAGGAACAGGAAACATTACCATTCTATCAATGCTCTGTTGGTATGTCTTGCAGATATGAGCATCTCACATGTGTGTGCATGTTTCCCCGGTTCTGCACACGATGCCTACGTGATGAGGAGTAGTCGCATCCCGAGGATGATGTCACAGATGCAGAACCAGCATGCCTGGCTTGTCGGTGTCTACTGACTTTGTACCATTGTGTGTGTTCTGCAATGTTGTATTCCACCCTCTTTTCCAACTCAGCTAATATGCAATTGTCTGTATGTAGGTGACTCCGGATACCCCAACATGCCGTGGTTGCTGACACCCCTCAGGAACCCTGTAACACCAGCCCAGATGCGCTACAATGAGGCACATGATCGGAACAGGAGAGTGATCGAGCGGACATTTGGTCTCCTGAAGAGCCGCTTTCGCTGCCTGGACAAGACAGGAGAGGCCCTCCAATATGCCCCAGCAAAGGTGTGCAAGATTGTGATCGTCTGCTGCATGCTACACAACCTGGCAGTGCAGAAGGAGTTGCCTCTCATCCTGGATGACGATGACCAACATCCGCCACCTGTGGAGGATCCTGGCCTGGGCCACGATGCCAGTGATGATGATGATGATGAGGGTGATGTCCGCACACAGCTCATCACCAACTTCTTCAGCTGAATGTGAGTATCCAGAGATGTCATGTCAATGATTTGAGTTTGCATGTTATGTGTTGGTGGTGCTCTGTTGCTGTTTGAGTGTGGCCATGTGCTACTTGACTGGATGCGTGCAGCGATGTGTCCTTACAGGTAGTCTGTACTCCCCAACAGTGTTGACATGCTAACTTGGTTTTGTGTAGGTATCTTGTGACATGTATTGGGCATGAGTATTGCAGTTCTATCCTGTTCTTCAGTGCTTTGACTGTGTGTCATGTCTGTCCTTCACAGGGTACTTTCAGAGTTGTTTGGTCAACTCAGATCCCCCAACACCATGATTCAGCTTTCAGGGTGGAAGCAGTCGTTTCCCTACAGGTGATGTGCCACACACCCCTGGACTTTATTTCTTCTACACTTGTTGACTGTGTGGCCACTGCCACGTGGGATTACCTTGCATCTGTACTGGAAACAACATGTTGCAAATGTGTAATAAACCTGTGCTTCACTTTGGGATGTGTGTTGTCTGTGGTCACACATCTGACTGACATTTGCCTACTGCACCTGTGGGCTAGTTAACACAGACTGTGAATAGGTGTGCTGTCTGTGCATTCCACTGTATTTCCTGGCAACATCAGTGTAGGCGATGAGTCAGATGGCCCTGGTGTGTATGTGTTGTGTAGCCCTAGTGGTGTGTCTCCCTCATATGTGTCACGTCGCCATGACTCACATGACGGTGCTGAACTTGCTGTAGCAGTTAGCATGCACAGTGTCATTTAGCAGATCATCATCTCCATGACAAAAACACCGTTGGAATCACAACAGAGGCAAGTATGGTGTATTAGTGAGTTTATTTACATACATGTGTGAGGATAGTGCACAGGATGGTGGGTGCTGTACATTGGCATTGGAATCCAAAGTTCCCAGATGAGTTGGAAGTGATGGGCAGCCTGCTGCTGTTGATTGTCCTTGAGGATCCCCACTACCTGGCTGACCTCTCCGGTGCTATTCTGGTACGCATCAGCAATGCGTACCAGTTGTGGGTCATCATGCAGTCCAGACCCCTCTGCAAACAGCGACCTCTGCCTACCACCCCTCCCACCACCCCTGGCCACACGTGCGGGACCGGCGGTGGCACGCACAGGTGACCCTAGGCCCCCTTGGGGGTTGGTACTGGGGTTGTTGTCCATTGCTTCACGGTGGGCTGGGGTCCCTGTGCTGTTGTCATTCAGTGTCCTTGGTCTGTCCGTGTCGGCGGGGGTGGTCTGTGTGTTGGCAGATGTTGGAGGAATGGGTGCAGGGGGTGCAGATGGTGGTCCTGCTAGTGCTGCATGATGACTCACACCGGAGGTGCTAGGTAGGTCTTCGCCATCCGAGGAGGGCAGAGGCTGTTCCACACCAGACAGCTCAGGGGCCACCGGAGCCTGGGACAGGGACTCCTCATCATCTGCTGCTGTGTCCCCATCATCACCTGTTTTTGGGAGACACACACAATGTATGTTATGTTTCTACAGGCATCAATGGTTCAAACACATGACAGTTGTGACTGTACCTCTGGATGCGACCCTGTACATTGCATTGTCCTAAGTTGTCACAGTCAGAGGTTGGTATTGGTGTGGCTCATTGTCCTGCCAACCTGAAGCATTTCAATGTGAATGTTGAGGTGTGTGCATGACCAGCATTGGTGGTATTTGGTTGACATCC
The DNA here is from genome assembly GCA_963921515.1 of Calotriton arnoldi. Taxonomy (NCBI): domain Eukaryota; kingdom Metazoa; phylum Chordata; class Amphibia; order Caudata; family Salamandridae; genus Calotriton; species Calotriton arnoldi. The sequence continues at coordinate 1,931,760 of CAWUFW010000579.1, forward strand.
GGACCTCCTTCTCCCCCCAGCCCAGTTATCCCACCATGAAGCCTGCCACCCTTGCAGTGGGTGCAGGTTAACTCTCAGGATGTCAGTCAGTGGTGTCCTGCTGTTGGTTGGTGCCCAGTTCCCAGCAGGGCCTGGTACTCCCCACAACAGAGCACCATTGTCAGACATCTTAGAAGTGGCTTTTCACTCCCTGTGAGGTGTGCATGCTTCAGTGTGAGCTTGCTGGGCCATGTGGGTGGTGGATGTTGAGCTGTGACTACTACTCCCATCATGCTATTGCCTACACCTCCCTTCCCAGCATGCCCATACTTCCTTCCTTTTGACTCTGCTTCCCTGTGGGGTAGTGTGCCTGTGCGGACAGGATGGCTGACAGTGTTGTCCTGGCGTTTGTTTGGCTACAAGTCCCAAAAGTGTCCCTGTGCTTCACACAGCATAACCCAGTGTGGTTGTTCTTTGTGGGATATTTAATTAGAGTGTGAGGCATTGCATTCTCCCAGGTGAGTTGTGTGGAGTTTGTGTTAAGGGGGGGGGGTGAGAAAAGCTGCTTGTCACTGTAGTCAGAGCTGTCAGTCCTCCTTCCCACCCAGCCAGATATCCCACCATGGAACGTGCTTCCATTGGAGGGAGTGCAAGTTGGCTTTCAGGATGTCAGTCAGTGGTGTCCTGCTGTTGGTTGGTGCACAGTTCCCAGCAGGGCCTTGTGCTCCCCACAGCATTACCCAGTGTCAGCCATCTTGTCAGTTCTTTTCCACTCCCTGTGATGTGAGCATGGTTCAGAGTGGTGTTGATGAGCCAATTGTGAGGGTGACCAATATCTGTGACTACAACTCCCATCATGCTATTGCCTACACCCCCCTTCCCAGCATGCCCATACTTCCTTCCTTTTGACTCTGCTTCCCTGTGGGGTAGTGTGCCTGTGCTGACAGGATGGATGACAGTGTTGTCCTGGCGTTTGTTTGGCTACAAGTCCCAAAAGTGTCCCTGTGCTTCACACAGCATCACCCAGTGTGGTTGTTCTTTGTGGGATATTTAATTAGAGTGTGAGGCATTGCATTCTCCCAGGTGAGTTGTGTGGAGTTTGTGTTAAGGGGGGGTGTGAGAAAAGCTGCTTGTGACTATGGTCAGAGCTGTCAGTCCTCCTTCCCACCCAGCTAGATATCCCACCATGGAACGTGCTTCCATTGCAGGGAGTGCAAGTTGGCTTTCAGGATGTCAGTCAGTGGTGTCCTGCTGTTGGTTGGTGCACAGTTCCCAGCAGGGCCTTGTGCTCCCCACAGCAGTACCCAGTGTCAGCCATCTTGTCAGTTCTTTTCCACTCCCTGTGATGTGAGCATGGTTCAGAGTGGTGTTGATGGGCCAATTGTGAGGGTGACCAATATCTGTGACTACAACTCCCATCATGCTATTGCCTACACCCCCCTTCCCAGCATGCCCATACTTCCTTCCTTTTGACTCTGCTTCCCTGTGGGGTAGTGTGCCTGTGCTGACAGGATGGCTGACAGTTTTGTCCTGGCGTTTGTTTGGCTACAAGTCCCAAAAGTGTCCCTGTGCTTCACACAGCATAACCCAGTGTGGTTGTTCTTTGTGGGATATTTAATTGGAGTGTGAGGCATTGCATTCTCCCAGGTGAGTTGTGTGGAGTTTGTGTTAAGGGGGGGTGTGAGAAAAGCTGCTTGAGACTATGGTCAGAGATGTCAGTCCTCCTTCCCACCCAGCCAGATATCCCACCATGGAACGTGCTTCCATTGCAGGGAGTGCAAGTTGGCTTTCAGTATGTCAGTCAGTGGTGTCCTGCTGTTGGTTGGTGCACAGTTACCAGCAGGGCCTTGTGCTCCCCACAGCAGTACCCAGTGTCAGCCATCTTGTCAGTTCTTTTCCACTCTCTGTGATGTGAGCATGGTTCAGAGTGGTGTTGATGGGCCAATTGTGAGGGTGACCAATATATGTGACTACAACTCCCATCATGCTATTGCCTACACCCCCCTTCCCAGCATGCCCATACTTCCTTCCTTTTGAGTCAACTTCACTGTGTGTGAGTGTGACAGCAATGGCAAGATGGCTGACAGTGGTGTCCTGCTGTTGGTTGGTGCACAGTTCCCGGCAGGGCCTTGTGCTCCCCACAGCAGTACCCAGTGTCAGCCATCTTGTCAGTTCTTTTCCACTCTCTGTGATGTGAGCATGGTTCAGAGTGGTGTTGATGGGCCAATTGTGAGGGTGACCGATATCTGTGACTACAACTCCCATCATGCTATTGGCTACACTCACTTCACCAGCATACACAGAATTCCTTCCTTTCAGTGAGCTTCCCTGTGAGGTGGTGTTCTAGGGGTGGCAAAATATCTGACTGTGTTTGTTGGTTAGATTTGTGCCACTGCCTTGCTCTATTTGTTGTTAGGTTTGTACATGTCATGACACAGTTACATATCACTATGAGATGGCATGTATTGTGTTTATCTAACTAACATACACATCTTGGGATGATTATCTTTTGGTTGCTGTGGATTTGCTAAGGGTGCATGGTTTGACTATCCCCTTGACAGTGATGTGTGTGTATTGTCACACAATATTGGGTATATTGGTTGTGTACTCACCAGGCTCTGGGATGTTTGATAGTCCATATACGCTCACTGGTGGTAGGATGGCCCGCACCTTCTCCTCCCAGGGCCTGAGGTATACTGGTTTGGCAGGAGGGCCACTGCCGGTGCAATTACTCAAGGCGTAATCCTTCTTGAGTAGGTCCTTGACCCTCCTGTGCACATCATACCACCTGTTCTGGATGTCTTCCTTATGTGCGCAAACATGGTGATTGTGCGTTCACCCTGTCGACGATCCTCTCCCACATCTTGGTTTTCTGCGACATGGGGGTCTGTTGGACCAATGTACCAAACAACTGTGGCTCTACCCTGAGGATCTCATCTACCAGGACTTCTAATTCACTGTCTAGGAACTTTGGATTCTTCTTTGGGGGCATGGTGATGGGTGGTGGTGGGGATTGATGTGTGTGTGAGGGTGCAGGTGAGGGTGGGTGAGTGTAGGTTTTGCTGGGTGTATGTGAGGGGGCTATTTGGGAGGTGCTAATGGTGTGTGGCTTGTGTGATGGATGAGTTGTGGGTGTGTCTGTGTTTGCTGTCTGATGGTGTTCTGTGCTGGCAGGTCAGTTGAATTTGCAAAGGATCATGGTAGTGATTTGTGGCCTTTATATGGGTGGGGTTGTGGGTGTGTCTTTGTTCCATGTTTTTTCACCCCTGTATTTATTGACTTTGTCATTGCTTGTTTGGCCCTTTTTTTTGTATTTTTCCTATGTGGTTTTGGGCATGTAGGAGACGTTCTTCTGAGCGAGTAGGACGCTGCAGTTGGCTCGTGCGGGCTTCTCCGAGTCTTTCAAGCTGTGTTCCTGATGGGTTTCATGTGCGGCGTACGCGTCGGTCGCGGAGTATTGGGTTGCTTCGGCTCGGTTTTGTATGCGTGTCGGTCGTATGGCTTGGGCTCCGTGCGACTCGGTCTGGTTTTACACGCATTGCATCGTACTGCGCGGGTCGGAGTTAGGGGGTACGTTTCTGTCGGGTTCATTCCTGGTGCGTGTCGGTCGGTTCTATTCGCGTAGTTTCCCGGCCGGATAGCTGGTTTCCGTGCGGTTTGGTCGTTCGGCTTGTGTTCCGTACGAGTCGGTCGTAATTCAAATGCATTGCATCGTACTACGCGGATCGGGCAGCGCCGGCACTTGTCGGTCGGACAACATTCCCGTACCGAGTCGGTCGGTATGTTTTCCGGCCTGAATCGGAATCGGCCCCATAGATGTAAAAAATATAGATTTAAATATATATGTAAAATAAAATAATATATATTTAATATATTAAATATTAATATTAATTTTAACTAAATAAATTAAATGTAGTATACATTTTTACAAAATATTGCAAATAAACTTAATTAAAAAAATAAACACAAACATAATAATTTATACATATATATATATATATTTACTTTAAAATAATTAATAAATTATTATGTTTAATTTACTTTAAAACTTTAAAATTATATAAAAATAATATATATATATATATATATATATATATATAAATAATTTAAAATATTAAAAAAAACATTCTAGAATAAATTAAAACATTAAACAATGAAAGAATACTTACACTTAAATTGTACAGTAGGGAAAGTGTTGGATTGCGGAGGGGTAAAAATTACTATTTCCACTCCAGAGAGTGCAACAGTAGGGAAAGTGTTAGATAGGGGAGAGGTAAAAATTACTATTCCAACTCCAGTGAGTGCAACAGTAGGTAAAGTGCAGGATAGCGGAGAGATAAAAATTACTATTCCCACTCCAGTGAGTGCAACAGTAGGGAAAGTGCTGGATAGCGGAGGGGTAAAAATTACTATTCCCACTCCAGTGAATGCAACAGTAGGGGAAGTGTTGGATAGCGGAGGGGTAAAAAAATGTATTCCCACTCCAGAGAGTGCAACAGTAGGGATAGTGTTGGATAGCGGAGAGGTAAAAATTACCATTCCCACTCCGGTGAGTGCAACAGTAGGGAAAGTGCTTGATAGCAGAGGGGTAAAAATTACTATTCCAACTCCAGTGAGTGCAACAGTAGGGAAAGTGCTGGATAGCGGAGCTAAAAATTACTATTCCCACTCCAGTGAATGCAACAGTAGGAAAAGTGTTGGATACCAGAGAAAAAAATTACTATTCACACTCAAACACAAACATATATATATATATATATATATATATATATATATATATCAAAAATTTAAAAATAAAATAAAAATTAATAAACAATATTTAAAAAAATAAAAATATTAAACATATAAAAAGAACACAAATTATAATATTAATTACATATAACAAAAACCTTCAAATACTATTTATAATAAAATAATAACTACATTTACAAAAAATAATTCTTTTAATCTAGAAAATATTTACAAACAAAAAAATTAATTAAAATGTATTTATTTTACTTCCTACCCTATAACACCACACCAATAACAAAACACTTCAAAATTGTTAATTACATTTATTTACATAATCAACATAATTACTAATCAATTAAAAATATTATTAATAAAAAAACTAATAAACATTAATTGACTACACACACTTTAACACTATAATTTCCACAACACACACGTAAATTAAACTATAAAATAATAAAACACAATTAAAACTTATTTTAAAATTAAAAACTATTACTATTAACAGCTAATAATTAAATAATTAAAATGTATTTTTAATACCCACCCTTTACCCCTTTAAAAGTAAAAACAACACAAAAAAATAAACAATTACCCAAAATAAATATAAAAAAATTAACATTAATTAACAACTTAGGGGCCCATTACGATACCCGGCGTAAAAAAATCCGCCAGGCATGGAAGCGGCAAAAATCCACCCGCACACACCGTCTGAACACCGACCACGCCATTACGATTACACAAACCGAAAACCGCCATCGGCGGAAAAATCACACAAGATACCGCCCGCCATCGTCCGAGTCGGAGTCAAACCGCCCGCCACGGACGGAAACACGCACGACAACACAAAACCGCCCGCCCTCACGGCCGACACACCGCACGTGAGATTACGATCGCACCGCCATGAGCGCGGGAAAACTACAAATATACCGCCCGCCAGCGCAAACAACGCCGATGAGAATCGACACGGCAGAAGCCATGGCGCCCACGTCCCTGCACAGAAACCATCCGCTGACAAAAACAATCGCACACAACATGGCCAACAAGTCCACACAGCAAGGCACGCACAAATACACAAGCACAGTACACATCCCGAAAACACCCCCTGGACAAACAAAAACTACAAAGGCCAGAACCCCAGACACAACACACCTGAAAACAACAGACCATGAGGACACACCCACATAGGTAAGTACAAAAGCAGCACTCCCACAGACCACAACCCCTTGCAACATTGCAAACTAGAGAGGAGAGGAGAGGACACAGTGACACAGCAAGGACAGCAGCACACCACAGAAACGCACACATCACAACCACCACCACCACCACCACCACCAAACACCGGCACCACAAACCCCCTGCACATTACACAACACACACCGCACCAGCACCACAAACACCATGGCACCACAAAGAATGCCCAAGTTCACGCCCATGGAGCTGACGGTCATGGTCGACGAGATCATCAAGGTGCACCCACAAATCTATGGGAACCTGGTCCAGCACACACCACTAGCCACCAGAAAGAGAATGTGGAACCGGATCGTAGACCAGGTCAATGCAGTCGGGACCCTGCCCAGGAACAGAGTCGAAATAAACAAACGGTGGAATGACGTCAAGAGCCTGGTCAAGAAGAAGGAGAGCAAGAACAGAGAGCTGGCTGCCGTCACTGGCGGAGGGAATCCAGCGCTCTTCAAGACCTTCAAAGCGTGGGAGGAGAAGGTGCGAGTCATCATACATCCCGAGATCCTCGCCGGATTAGCAGGGGAGTGGAGGCTGGTAAGTACAAACTAATGTATACCAGCACACCGCTATGTACTCACATGCACTACCACCATGCCACAGCTCCCAGGGACAAACACCCCCATGTCCAGCACACAATACACAACACATCACACACACATGCAACAGACACCACCACACACAGCCCAAACCGAACAACTGTAAGATGCGTGGGGACATGTGTACACTCAGCCAGCCACGTAACCACCAACAGGTCCCCAAATATGCCAGAAGCGCCACAACGAGCACCCACCACACCCATGTGTCCGCCATAGCTGCACTAACCGACAAGTAACAGGTAAGTGTCAGGAACACAAAGTGCAGTGGGTGGGAGGGTGGACAGCCCAAGTACAAAACACACCAGGCCCCTAGTCCCACAGCACAGCAAGGAGGAGCATCCCCCACACCCCACAGCCACGTGTCAGCCACCGCAGTGCACAACGACAGCCGAAAGGTAGACATCACGGTCCACAGCAATCGGTGTCAGTGGGTGTCCAGCCACCACCACGACCCACAACACCCCCCACCCCCACAGACCTGCAACATGGAGCACCCCCGCTTAGAACCATGTGGCATCCAGTACAGTGCACGCCCGAACAACCTGCAGGTGGGAAACTGGACAGGGCTGGATTACTGGAGGCATGAGGACCGTAACACGACCAACACATGGGACATGTCACGTAGCAGACGAACACGCAGCACCGCCCACCGTCACGAACAAGTGAACAATGTGCACACGGACATGAACCACAGACTCACACCCCACATGACCCATCACAAACACAGCAACACCCAAGGAGCCACGTCTGCATGCACAAGCCACACTGAATATAGTACCACACGGCAGCCACTGTGCAACCCATCACACACAACCGAAACACCATTGAAGTCCTGTCCATGTAGCCCCTACTGCCTGTCAACCACACACCCCACAACTACGCCTATGTAAGACAAACAACACTAGACGCAACAGAGCGGAACAACATAAATGCACACGAACACCACTGAACCCATCAAACACACAGACACACCATGCACATACAACATACCATCCATCCCATCCGTCAGCCCCAGTCTCATGAAAGGCATGTCATCCGCACAGCTGCCACACATACAGCAGTCACGCTAAGATACATGCCCATGACCAACCATGTGCCAGAAGTCAATGAAGCGCACGACACACTGTGAGCAACAACACACAACATGGGCCACACCCCCCGAGCACTGCAGTGATGCACATGGCACAGGGCAGCACGCACACCAAGGAGATGGGACAACTGCAATACGTTGGCTGGCACACAACCATCACTCACTCATAACGATGCGTCCAATGCCATGTCCAGTAATCACAACAGACAGCAAATATGCAGGCCATGTCAAGCATGCACACACCTCAAACCATGCACTGTCATGCTGCCACAACACATGTCACGTTCGGCACCCATGGCTCACAGCATGTACCCCAAAAGCATATTCCATCCCAAATGCGAATCTGGGGCATGGCCCCCATGTTGCCATATGCGTTCCTAAGCGTCCCATCTGAACACCAAAAGCAAAGTACAAACCAGACCCAGGATGGGCCAGGAGCCCGCATACACCAGAGTCACAATAAGTAGGGGCACAGCAACACACCCATCGGCATGGCCAATCCGTCCCATGCCACATGTGCACAGCACACAGTCCCATTGTCAAGCACACACAACTACAAATGCTACAGCCACACACACGCCTCCGGGAAACCCATGTACGAGATTGCACGAACTGTTAATGTCAGACGACAAATACATACTTCGCCAGGTGCAACACAATAACAAATCTCATTCTCTCCACAGGTGACGAACTGCTGGATGCTGGGGATGGAGACAGCAGCCAGCACAGCCAGCCTACAAGCCCCCAACGAGGACACACGGATGTGGAGGATCTGTCCTCCTCTTCGGACACGGACCACCAAGCAGGCCCATCTGGTGTGGCAGGGCCCAGCCGCTCCCCAGGACCCCTCCTACCCACCAACCCATCATCCAGGGCTGCTGAACATTCCCAGCCCCCTGCTGCCACTGTCGTTGCGGCCACACCCACGGTCATTGCGGCCACACCCACGGTCATTGCGGCCACTACCATTGCCGCAACCGCCACCATCGCCGCACCGACCACCACCGCCGCCACCACCACCACGTCTTCGCTGGCACCAGCCCCAGCGCAGGTGGTGGCCCGGCCGACTGGATCCACCCTGGGAGCCACAGCGAGGACCGTGGTGAGCAATGTGGCTAGTGGGCAGGCCGGTGGCAGCAGTACTGGTAGGAGGAGCAGGGTCAGGGAAACGCAAGTCTCCCCTGGGAGCCATGCCCTGCCTCAAATGGCCAGAGTCCTTGGGGCCTATGAAGAGGCCCAAGAACAATGGGTCAGGTCTGCTTCAGACACGCGGGAGGTGCTGGGGGTGCTGAGGTCCATGGACGCCCGTATGGGCCAACTCGTGGACCTCATGGGCCAGCTGGTGGTGGCGGTGAGGTCACAGCCAGGGACAGCAGCTCCCCTCCGCCACCACCTGCCGGGGCGCAGGGTCGAGCAGCAGTGTCCAGTTCCCCTGCGTCCACAGCCAGTGAGCACACCTCAACCACCAGCATGTCGCAAGCAGGCACCCCCCTCGCAAACGTGGAAGGGGCCGTCCGAAGTGGAAACAGATCTCCCGGGAGGACTTCGCACGCTCCAGACGCAAGTGAGGCAGCCAGCCAGCCTTCCTTGACCACCCACTGCATTGACTTGGACTACGATCCCACTCCACACAGCCATCTGGATGGCATGTGTGTGTTGGACTATGGACATAGAACCAGTGGGTACACCCTGAGCATCACGCAGCCATGACCGACAGCTCATTGTCACTGCACGCACCACTTTTGTCATCACCTTACACACAATCACATGTCACAGTTTGAAATAAATGCACCTCTTACACAAACTGCTGTTTGTGCCCTGTGTTTTATTTGTACGGAATACAACGGCCACCTTGGGCGGAAAGGCACCTGATGCGTGGCATGGCAATGGAACCGGAGGGCCTGTAGGGACCTAGGGGTGGGAGACAGAACAGGAGCACATTCAATGAGTGTGTCACACACCCATCACACAGTACATGTCAACAACTACAAGCAATGTACACACATCGCACAGAGCAATAGGGCACAATGCCACAGCCACCAACAGTGGCATACTACCCTGGCCATGGAGCGTTGACACACAGCACGCAGTGAACAAACGGCCACCCTGACACAGCACACACACACCTGCACAGACACAGCCACATCAGCCGTCGTACATGGACACTCACCGTCAAGTGAAGTAGTGGGCGATGAGCTGCTGCCGCACATTACCAGCTTCCTCCTCTCCGCTGTCCTCCTCACTCGAGCTGTCCTGGTCTGCGGGCTGGGGCCCTGGTTGATCTCCGTCATCCACGATGAGGGGGATCTGCTTCCGAATGGCCAGATTGTGCAGCATGCAGCACGCCACCACTATCTGGCACACCTTCTGTGGGGAGTACGCCAGCGCACCCCCGGTGCGGTCCAGGCACCTGAACCTGGACTTGAGGAGGCCAAAGGTACGCTCGACCACACGTCTGGTCCTCCCATGTGCCTCATTGTAGCGATCGTCTGCTGGGGTGCGAGGATTCCTCAATGGACTGAGCAGCCATGCCCCATTCGGGTACGCAGAGTCACCTGGGTGTGAGGGACACAGAGAACCGTTGCTATTCCAACTGGACAGGGGACAGCATCGCACAACCAGCACGCTACACCACTCCACATACTCACCGACAATACAGCCACGATCCTGTTGCAGATTGGACATCAGTCGTGGCAAGATGCTGTTGCGCATTATGTGTGCGTCATGGGCCGAGCCTGGGAACTTTGCACACACGTGGGTGATCACCATGTCCGCAAGGCACACCACTTGCACATTCAGGGAGTGCGTGTGCTTCCTGTTGCGGTACAGGTGCTCAGTGGCCTGTGGTGGAACAAGGCCAACATGTGTGCAGTCAATGGCTCCAACGACGTGTGGGATTCTGCCAAGGGCATAGAATGCACCCTTCACTGCCGCCAATTCACGAGCCCTGGGGAAGCGGATGTACCTGTTTCGGTACAGCATCATGGCTGCCAGTACATCCCTCAGCACCTTGCTGAACATGGGCTGGGACATCCCTCCTCCACTGCCCACTGTGTGCTGGAATGACCCAGTGGCGAAGAAATGCATGGCGGCCATCACCTTAGCCGTGGGGGTGACAGCTGTCGGATACATCCTGCGGGGACGGAGATGGGGTTCTAACATGGCACACAGTCGATGCAGGGTTGGCCTGTCCAGCCGAAACTTCCTAATGACCTCTGTATCGTCCATGTCCGCCAGCAATTGGTATGGGCGGTCGATGTTCGGTCTCCGCCTAGGGAAAATGGCAGTGGACACATGTCAAAGCAACACAACACATAGCAATTTCGCATACACATCACTGACATGACTGAGCAAGCACATGAGCCACAGCCCAGCTGTCAAGCTGGGACGGCACGGCCACAATACACTTACACAGGTCTCCCAACAATGGCAATGGCTAGTGAGACATACCACTGCCATGTGCATGCACATGGGGATCTAGGCCCCAATGACTTGCGGGGCGTGCTGATGGGGACTGACTGCATATTCGTCAAGCGGCAACGCCACGGCAACATGAATGTCTGCTGAGCATGGAACTGCTTCCGAGGCTGGATGAGTATGGCACACGACGACGACGATGTGGGCACAGGCTGAGCGGCCAAAACAAGTGGGACCTGTGGCACGAGGGGATATGAGACAGTAGTAGGTGTCAGCACTGCACCCTATGTACAGCACTGTACGGATCACACCTCCCGAAACATTGACAGGTGTCCACATTGACAGCCCCATGCCAAGACGGCTGTGTGCTTGCAGTCACACGTCACAGGTGAGAGGTTACATTGCACGTGCCAGGTGGCAGACGTACATAGTGGGAGCTGGCATGTGTGTGCATGTGTCTCCTGTTCAGGATCCACCAGATGGGCGCTGACTCTGTACTGACCATTGGACACAGCATGTTCCGTGGAAGGCTTGTGTGTGTGGGATGGTGGCACTGGATGTGCCTCCGTTGGGTGGGGGCCATGCACAGGGCGGGTACGTCGATGATTGCGCATTGTTGGTCACGGTGGGTGCACCCACTAAGATGTGTTGCCCTGTGTTCAATTCCTATGTCCGCATGATGATGGACTGTAGATGTGGGCAGACTACACATTGGTCGATGTGCTGTCTATATGCATGTGCCTTCACACCAGGCACAGCTGCCCCTGCACATGTGACCCCTGCTGGACTCGCTGCTGGGTCTGTGGAGCTGATGCACCTTCTGTGCGTGGGGCGGACAGCTCTCCTCACTTCCCTCATTGCGCATGTCATGACTTTGCCGCAGGTGACATGGATCATGGAGGGCCCACATGTACGCGTGGGTAGGCTACACATGATTGTTCACTGGTCGCCACCCCAGTCAGTGTTTCGAATGGGAAGGTTGTCGTGCTGGTGGTATATTCGATGTGGCGGATGGGCGGGCCTAGGTGCGGGCTTACATTCCGGACATGGGGGGGTAGTTGGATTGGCGACTAGTTGCAGTACACACGGGACACGTCTCTTCCTTTCCACATCTGGGTCATCCCTTGTACTCACTGACAGTGATACAGTCATCTTCGCCCCAGCCCTCATGTCCTCCCTCGCTCCCCCAATATGCATGTGCACCTGCGAGGCTAGCGCTTGCACAGGCAGCCCCAAGCTCGCACCAGAGAGGGCAAGGAGTGTATGTGTGGGTCCAGTTGCACGAGTGGGCTGTCTCAGGGTATGATGTGTTGCGGGACGCCGTCCACCTGCGTGGTGCCCCAAATGGAGACCCGGCCTGCATGGACTATGCATCACAGTCTTCGCCTTCCGGATCCGCCACCTGCGACACTCAGTGGCTGTGGCTGCCCTTGCGGCCATGCCGCGTCCGTCTGTGACTGATGGCCCACACATTCACTCTTTGGCCTCTCTGGGGAGGGCTCGGGGGTGGTGGCGCACGCGCTTGCACTTAGTCGCAATGGCATGTGGCGTGGTTGGTATAATGGGCAATGGATGGGATGGTGCGAGCCACCTCCCGTGACGTCAGTGCTGCTCGTGCTGTGGTGCGTCCCCCTACACTTCCATTTGACTTGTGCCATGCTAGACGTTGAGGTTCTATTGCCTGCGTGATATGACCAGGAGGAGCGCAAGGAGACCTCTCACACACCATGCTCCACTGCCATCCCGTGCCCTGTATCGCCTGTGCGGATTGACTATGTTGGGGTTACACCTGGTCGACTGGGGCTGTGTGTGCCTTGTCAAGGGGCATGGCGGGTGCACAACAGGATCCAGCTTGTCCACAGAGGGTGGGCTGAGGTGCGCCTGGTACCGCTTTGTACGTGTGCCCGGCTGCTGTGCACACACGTGTTCACTCCCCCCGACAGGTGTCCTCTCACAATGCCCAGGGAAGCGGTGGTGTACTGTTCATGACCCCTCCCGACACGGCGTGCTCCAACTTGGCATGTGCGCATCTACCCGTCGCACCCACCCACCTGAGCACTGCGTCCATACGACTTCACACGACACATGTGTGTCTTCCACAGTTGTGCTACTCATTTGCGTTGACATCCAATACCAGTGGACTACATGGTCATGTCACGACTGCCGTGTACTTCACATACTCTCATCCTCTCTCATTCGTACTTGTGAAATGAGTCAGCGGAGACAGTTTTGGTTTCAAACATTATATTGAGTCTTCTGTCCTCTGTGATGCAGTATAGTGGACACTACTGGCAGCGGAATACATGTTGAGGATATACTGAGCATGATTGCAAATGGGATAGGGTGTGGGGTTACATGTGATTGGCTGTTGCATGTGGGATGTGGGCTTCAGAGTTACATCTGCTTGGCCAAGGCTGTGCTAATGTACATTTACGTATAGCTGCGGAGCTGCGGACTTTGACACAGACGGTATACATGTAGCCTACCAGACCGCTTGGCATCATGGGCACAGTCCATCTCAGTTCCATGTGACAGGTTTGCTGCGGTTGTTCCTCATGCACGCGTGCATGTGAGATGACATCAGGGCATGTGCTTGCGTGCATGCAGCGGCGTGCCACTTGTTGTTGCAATGTGGTGGTTACTGGACATGTCACAGTCACTGGGGTCGTGTTGTAGTTGTATGCACTTGTCGTCCATGCAAAGGTCCTGGTATGGGATTCCCGGGGCGGGGGTGGGAGGGGTGCAGCACCCACAGACTCCAGGCGACCTATTCATGTCCACTGAGCGGTGTGTGTGTCCATGGGCGCTGGATCCATGTCGTGTCCTGGTTGTTCGTGCAGTTCCGTCCATGTGGGTGCGATACACAGACCCCATGCCACTGCCTCCCACGATGCATGCGGTGTTCCTGGATGTGATGGGGAACAGTGTGCATGTCCCGGTCATATCCGATGTCATGGCGATGTCGTTGATGGTGTGGTTACAGTTGCCGGTCGTTTGGTATGGCTGTTGTGGTGGTGACTGGCCAGTCCGTGCGGAAGCTAAGCATGGGTGCGGGGTTGGACATCATAGGTCAATCGGGGAACCTGCGTTGTGGTCCGACGAATTTACAGGTTGTCAGGTATGCGATGCCGTCCAGCAGGGCTTCCATGTCATTGGTGGTGTACATGTTTGCCAGCCAATGTAGCGGATGGTGGCTGTCAAGGTGTTGTTCGTAAGTTGTCCCTTGGAGGACCATGATGGGGCATGCTGGGTGACATTCGATGTAGCTGTTCTCGATGATCCGTCGTGTGGAGGCACAGTGGTCCCATTTCAGTGCGGGTGCGATGTTGGCCACATACGCCATGCCCCCATAGGCAGAGCAGGCCCTGTCGTGTGCGTCCAGAGGGAGGAGTAGTGGTAGCAGGTCCGCCTTTAGACATGCCGGGTTGGAGAGGCATATCTCCACGGGATGCTGGTAGGGACACCTCCGACAGTAGAAGACGGGCATGACGCAGCTGAACAATGTGATGCGGTAAGTCAGTCGGTAACTTACGTTCAGCAGGGACAGGAGATCGCATCCCAATATATGTAACAGGTTGGTTTTGTACAGCTTGAGCTGTCTGGCGTAGTTGGGTAGGTGTGTTGCGGTTGCCATTTCGCAGCGGTGCGTTGTGGTGGCGTGCTCCGGCTGTGTGTGCAGTCTGCAATGTGCACGCTCCGAGGTTGCTGTGAGCTCTGTGTAGTCGTAGGGAGACAGGACTTGTGTTCTGTTGGCTTGTTTGGAGGACACGGGCCCTCATCCCACATGCTTCTCAGACAGTTCAAGGTCAGTGATGTGTGACTCCTTCCAATTAACTTGCATGTGGCCGACATGGGGAGTGTTTTCTTCTTTCTTCCCCGTCCGTTGTGTGCTTCTGTGATATGCGCTATCTGCCCTGTGGTCGGTCTCCTCGGCATGCCTGTGTTGGTCTTTTCTTGGACAATGGCTGTATTCACCGGCTTCTTTCGTAGGGCTGTGGTTTCGGAGTTGGAATGGAAGGTCATTCAGTGCTGTCTGCTCTCCCTTGTGTGGGCGGCAGGCTGCCTTTCCGCTCTGCGTTGGGCCTTGTGTGTGAATGTTATTCTTGGGCCACCTGTTGTCGGTCCCCGGGCTCTTTGGTGTTCCGTTTTATATGTCTTGTTCATATGTGCAGGGTGGTATGGGTGTTTCAGTGTGGTACTGGCGTTCCTCTTCCCGAAGGGGCCCTGCTTCTCCTAGTTGGTGTTGCCGCCGCTGTGTGCTTCGCCATGTTTGTTACACTGGGGTGTGTCCTGCTGTTGCGTGACTTCACTGACATGTGTGCGTCGGTTGTGTGGCGTTGGGTGTTGTCCGTGAATTGGGCGTTGGGGACATGTCTGTGGCAGGCCTGTCACGTGTCATGTGCGTTCGGGGTGGGGCTGATGTGTGTGCTGCTTGGTTGTGTCCCTGTGTCTGTGTGCGACGCATGCATGGCGCTGCGGTTGGCCTCTGCGTTGTGCGCATGTGTGGCGGCGTCATCGCCGCTTTGGGGCCGTGACGGGGTCGTTGGTTCCTAGTCCCAGGTGGTGTGTACACATGTGTTACGCGATGTTACGATTTGGCCTGTGTGTCATATGTGGATGCAATGGTGGATGTGTAGTGTACACGCGCTGGGGGGGGTTGTCCGCTTTTTCCGCCCTTGCACTGTGTGCGCTGTTTGCGTGCACTTGTTGTGTGTGTGCCTACCTGCGTCTCCGCGGTACGTTGCGTCCTTGGTGGTGCATCAGCAAGAGCATGGGGAGGGCCTGCAGTGCTGGATTCATGCTCGGGGGAGCCGCTTCTTCGTTGTCCGTGCTCGGCGTCCGTGTTACCGCTTCGGTTTGTCGTACGGTATCTCTTAGCCGTGGGAGCCGTTTGTTTGCGGCATCGTAATTTATACGCCGGGCGGGACGTGTTTTCGGCGGACGGTGTGTGTCAGTTGGGCTGCGCCGCTACGTGTACGGGCGCACTTTGATGGCGGACGGTGTTGCTGGCTTGCCGGCGGTGTTTGGCCTACTTTTCGCATCGTAATTGGGCGGGCGTGTGGACTGCTGCGTGCCGGCGGTAACTGGTGGTTTTTGCATCCGCCAGCACGGCGGTTGTGCTTCCGCCCGCCATCGTAATGACCCCCTTAATATTAATTAATTAAACACCAATTACTTCCCACCCTTTACTCCTATAAACACCACAACACACACCTAAAATTAATTACACAATTACCATAATTAATTGCCAATTAATTAATTAAAATTAAATAACAACCAATTATTAATTCATAAATTAAAAATAAATTACTTCCTACTCTTTACACCTATAAACACCACAACACACACCTAAAATTAATTACAAAATTAATAACCAATTAATTAATTAAAATTAATTAATAACCAATTATTAATGAATTAATAATAAATTACTTTACACATTTAACACTATAACATCTCAAATAAACAAATATTAAAAAAAAAAATTAATCAATAAATTTAATATAATTAAATTCCTTCCCACCCTTTCCCCCTATAAACCCACAACCTGCTAAGGAACTAAAAGTGCAAAATTCAAATAAAAAATAATAATAAATGTAATATAATTAAATTACTTCCCACCCTATTCCCCTATAAACCCACAACCCGCTACGGAACTAAAAGCGCAAAATTCAAACAAAAAAAAATTAATAACTACAAAAAATGTAACACATATATTAAAAATACAAATTATTCTTATACAAAAAACATACATATAAAATATATACTAAAATACATAACAATAATAAAAAACGATATTTTTGACAACTATCTTTTTAAAATCAATATTACTTACCGTAAGTCGATATTCTTGGCCACAATATTCTTGCTGTCGATATTTCTGACCCACGATACTGATGACTCGATATTTGTGCAACTCGATATTTTGTACTTGATATTCTGTCTCTGCATCGGCGGATAGAAGATAGTGCTTCGTTTTAATTTTGAAGCTCAGACAGCTGAGTTAGCTCTCCATCATCTCGAAAAACAGTGAAAGTAATGGTCTGTGGAATAGTCCTAGCCTTTCAACAGAGGAAGTGCTGCAAAGTCAGGGAGTGCACTACCTGGGGAATTTACAAAGATACGTCCAACTTCTTTGCGTTTTCCCTATAGTATTGTTCTCCCATCAGCTGGAATGCAGAACACTAGTGAAATTTGAAGTATACAGAAAAATCAAGGAGGGCATCTTGGGCGAAGAACTTGCAGGACAGTGGGGCTAGTCTTTTTCTCAAGACAGAGAGTCAGCTTGTCTCTCACTCTTATCAGTGCTCTGGTACCCTTGAATGTGTTCATGGCAGGTGAGGGGCTTCAGGAGCCTCCAGGAGGAAGATTTTCAGCTTTCGAAAAAGGAAGACATAGATTAGGTGCTGATGCTATAAAACAAAGGGCACCTTCAGCAGACAAGATTTTGTGGTTCACTCCGCTCATCATTTTTTGCAGTGACGTTTAAGGCGTCAGCAGGACCACTTAATCCGTTTCCTGGCCTTATGAATCCCTGCTTTTCTGCAGCTCCCAGCCACAGTTCCCCTGAAGGATTTCAAGCTCTAAAAAAGTGACTACATCCCAATGTAAAATACAGTGAGATTGGAAAAGGTGGAGAAGTGAATCATTGGCTACAGAATTCAAATTTGCCGACTTCCAAGGTTTTGGTGCCAAAACACAAAGGTTAATGCGGGATATTGAATTTTACATATTCATCCTTGTGGAACTCTTCCTGGCCAGAGTGTCCTGCTTCGCAAACTGGGGAATTGTGACTTCCATTTGAGAGACTTAGGGGCCGATTCCGATCTGGGTCGGAAAACTCTCCGACCGAGCCGGATCCGGAGAGATTTCCGACCGAGCCGGACTCCTGCAGTCCGACCGAGCGAGTACGATGCGGCCGCATGCTGCCGGACTCGATTCGGTCGGACTCCCATTGAAGTCAATGGGAGCCGGTCGTACGACGCGTACATGGGCTCCCAGTGACTCAATGGGTACGTCGCGAACAAGTGCGCCCCCTACAGTGTGTACGCGTCGGTGCAACTCGCACAGTACATGCATGTTTAGGGGGGACCCTTGGGTCCCCCCTGTGCTCGACTCGTACGGCTACGGGTGCAGGGGGGTCCGGCACGGACCCCCCAAGTCCGGCTCCAGGAGCTTTTTTGAGCCGGACGCTCCGACTCGATCCGGCTGTCCGACGCGTCCATCGTACTGGCTCGGTCGTAAAACGTCTCCATTGCGCGCCACGAATCGAGTGCGAACAAGTCGGACGGAGCGGGTCGGACACGGAAACGAGTCGGTCGGCGATTTCGCGTTCACTCGCATCGTATTTGCTCACTCGGATGACTGTACGAATCGGTCGGAAACAAAGCCTCCGACTCGGATCCGGTAAAGCCGAATCCGATTCGGAGCCCTACCGACCGAGATCGGAATCGACCCCTTAGGGCCTGGTTTAGAATAAAGCAGAAGGGATACGCCACCACTATTGTGATGTATATCCAGTTCATCGTATTATATATGCCCTAGAATATAATGCACTTGTATTGTGGTAGATAGGATAGTTGTCACATTTGTAATGGAATATCCCATCCACCAAACTCTAAATCACACCCTACGGCTGAAGATAAAGCTCTTGGCCTTGAACAGCCCCACTACTTTAGCCAATACTTGCTCCATTACGGTTGCTTGGCAAAGGTACCTAAAATTTGGTCTTCCAAGTCTCATAGACTAACGTTGACTTTTGAGATTCCCAATCCTGTTTCTTACAAATATTCTATTCAGTTTTTGCCTGGATTTACACCTCCTCATCCTTACTGCAGCTTTCCGGAAGCAGGCTATCCTCTCTTTTATATATTTATTTAAAGGTTCTTTTTACTGAGACTCGGTACACGTTTTCAGGCTTTAATATCTTCTATTCTTTTAAAAAAACATTCCTTGCATTTCCTTCCAGAGCACAATATTCTCAAACTTGTCTTCCTCTTTGCGTGGGTCATTCTTAACCTACTAGGTGAGTCTTAATTTATAACGCAGTTGTTGGACTTGGCCCTTTTTGGCTAAAGTTCAATAAACTTTTTGCTTTCCCCCTAGACCTTTTTTCTGACATGGTGTTGCCAACTTAGATGCTTTGGACACTTTGCCACTGCTAATCAGTGTCAAAGTGCAAGTGCTTCCTGTATAAAGTGTAATGGTAATTGGTTGTCCATGATTGGTATGTTTGCCTTACTAGTAAAGTCCCTAGTAAAGTGCACTATGTGTGCCAGGGCTGGTAATGCAAATGCTACTAGTGGGCCTGCAGTACGAATTGTGCCAACCACACAAGTAGCCTTAAAAAGGGAACTCAGGCCTGCCACTGCAGTGCTTGCTCGCAGTTTGTTAAATTGCCATGTTGTTCTGACAAGGGCACCCACTTGCCAGACCTTACCCTTCCCTTTCTATGCACATCAGACACCCCTATGGTAGGTCCAAGGTACCCCCTGGGCAGGGTGCAGTGCATGTGAAAGGTAGGACATGTACTAAGGTGTGTACCATGTCCTGACAGTGAAATAATCTCCCTTTCGTTTTTCACTGTGGAAAGGCCATCTTGCCCATAGGATAGAATGGGGAGGCTGTGTAATATGTTTTCCAGCCTATCTTCCCAAAGGCTTAAGATGGAGAGGTGAAGTTTAGTGTGCCTGAACTCACAATGTAATAACACATCTTTTTATGAAGGTGGTTTTTGCATTGTGTGTTTAGAAGCCACTCTTTTAGAAGTGGCTGGGTTTTTGTGCTCTAACATTTCTGTGTGTCTCTGCCTGGATGTGGATTGACTGTCTGGATTTGAAAGTGATAGGATCTGGGGAATGTCTTGACCCAGGGGAGGAGGTGAGACAGCAGCAGGCTGACCTGCATCTGGAGTGTAGGGGGGAGCTGGCTCCCTGTTGCGGAAACTCAGGAACACAAAAGTTTCCAGGAGAGTCTCAGCGACGCTGTGTGCGTGTGCTTTTTGCAGCCTGGGACCCTCGTAGGAAGTGCCCTGTGATTGTGGGCACCTGGAGTCCAAGTGAGTCTCAGCGACGCTGTGTGCGTGTGCTTTTTGCAGCCTGAGCCCTTCGTGAGGATTGTCCTGTTATCGTGTGCCCCGGAGTCCAAGTGAGTCTCAGCGACGGTGAGTGCGTGTGCTTTGTGCAGCCTGAGACCTTCGTGAGGATTGCCCTGTGATCGTGCACACCCGGAGTCCAAGTGAGTCTCAGCGACGCTGTGTGCGTGTGCTTTGGGCAGCTTGAGACATTCATGAGGATTGCCTTGTTATCGTGCACCCGGAGTCCACGTAAGTCTCAGCAACGCTGTGGGCGTGTGCTCTGTGCAGCCTGAGACCTTCATGAGGATTGCCTTGTTATCGTGTGCACCAGAGTTCAAGTGAGCCTCAGCGACGCTGTGTGCGTGTGCTTTGTGCAGCCTGAGACCTTCGTGAGGAGTGCCCTGTGATGGTGCACCCGAAGCTCAAGTGAGTCTCAGCGTCGCTGTGTGCGTGTGCCCTGTTGCAGCCTGAGATCTTCCTAGTATCAGCAGCCCGGATCGGCAGCCCCGGAGGAGCCGAGCCGCCGGCCCGAGCCCGCCATTGCCAGAGCGGGACTTCGAACCAACCTCGTCGAGGGAGGGCCCGAGTCCCACTGCCCGGACTTCACAAAGATTGCATCGGCGGCCCAAGTCGCGGGAAGAGGAGAGGAGAGTGAGGTCGCACCCCCCAGGTAAAGTGTGTCGACGCCTGGGGTGGGGTGCGGGCTCGGAGGGAGACACTCTCAGCCTCTCCCATTCCTGCAGCGCGAGCCTCTGCTTCGGCTCGTAGCACGGCCCGTACTTGCCAACGGAGTGGCAGTACCGGGACCGGAGTGCAGAGCTGCACTTTTTCTTCACATCATACCCGTGTGGGGGCAACTGTTGACAGAGGCTGATTGCGAGTCAGTACGAGTGGGGGAGAGACCACCTGAGGCACCATGATCGGTGCTGGAGCGTATTACGCATTGCATTATTTCTGCATAACAAACTACCGGATTGTCGTATTACGCATTGCATTCTTTCTGCATAACGAACTACCTAATTAGTGTATTACGCATTGCATTATTCCTGCATAACTAACTACCTGATTAGTGTATTCCGCATTGCATTATTTCTGCATAACGAACTACCTGATTGCCTTATTACGCATTGCATTGCTTCCGCATAACTAAATACCTGATTGTTGCGTTACACATTACATTATGTTTACATTGCCAAGTGCCTGATGCTAGCATTACGAACTGCATTATTGTTATATTGCAAAGTGCCTGATTCGAGCATTACGAACTGCATAGCATTGCATTAGGACTGCAGTGGAACGTTTAGAAGTGCTCATTAATATCGCCAGAACTTACTAGGGCTGGCTGGCCTAACAACCGGCCAGGAAGAATAGTACAAATACACATATGTTGGATTTATATTGTGTGGTCTTATCGTATATCTTTTTTATATAAATTTATACTCGTTTTTATAAAACTCGTGTGGAGTCCAGTTGTGGTGTCATCATTGGGTTGATGTGAGCGAGATTGCCAATACTTTACACATTTACCTTGAAGATAAGCCTGGCTGCTCGTGCCAAGCTACCAAGGAGGTGAGCGGGGGCTATCTGCGAAGATGTGCTTCCTTTCCCTGACGTGAGAACGAGGGTCCCTACTTGGCCTAAGGTACCTACCTCAGCCAACCAGGGATCCCGGGTCTAACAGCAGTGAATCAAATACTATTATTATTTTCTACATGCTTTTCTGTCTCTGTTCCTTAGTACTTCTGGTGGGACATTAGCACACTTGGTGCACTTTGCACACACTCTAAGCGCGGTGCTTCTGCTGACAACAGATGGCAGCCAATTAGGTGGAGCATTAGGCGGCACTCCTCCTTCGTATGCACCCCTTAGTTGTACCTCATACACTGATGTGATAGACGAAATACCAGATGTGCCTTGTACTCACACAGGACCTTGCTCGGCAGTAGACTCCACCATTTAAAATGCCCTTGTGAAATGAAGACAAGCAAACGGAAAACTAACTTATGCTGTTTCAGTGCCTGACATAAATGTAAAGAAATAGGCAGCTAATCAAATGCAGTTCCAACACAGCCGCCCTCCTACCTCATATCCGCTGTTTAGTCAGGCCTTAAAAAATTAATATAAGGGACCAAGTACAAAGTACACATAGCATCCACACAAGACTCCACTCCACTTCACATATCAACAGGAAAATTGCATTTGAGCTATGGATAGCAGCAAATACTCTAAGAGGCCATTTAACTTTAAGGAGGCAGGCTGTTAGACCTGACCGTTTTAGGGTGAGCTTCACCCTACGTTTTGATGGCCTACCTTCTTTTTCTGACCTCGTTTTTGCTGTTTTTAGGACTCTGCACATTTACCACTGCTGACCAGTTCTAAAGTGCTTGTCCTCTGTCCCCTAAACATGGTAACATTGGGTGAACCCCAATTTGCATATTTAATTTACTTATAAGTCCCTAATAAAGTGCATTACATGTTCCCAGGGTCTGTAAATTAAATGCTACTAATGGGCCTCCTGCACTCATTGTGCCACTCACTTAAGTAGCCCTCCAACCATGGCTCAGGCATGTATGTACAGTTTAACACAACCAATTAAACCTGGCAAAATAAACTTCTTGCCAGACCTAAACCTTGCCTTTTTATACATATATGTCACTCCTAAGGTAGGCCCTGTAGGACTCAGTGGGCAGGGTACAATGCATTTAATAGGCAGGACCCATACCTTTTAGTTTTACATGTCTTGCTAGTGAAAAACTCCCAATTACATTTTTCACTACTGCTAGGCCTATCTCTCCCATAGGATAACATTGGGATTACCTTATTACATCTTTTAAGTCTAATTCACAATTGTGAAGAGATAGACTTTTCAAGTTTGGTGTCACTGAACTCATAATTTAAAATCACAACTTATGAAGTTGGATTTTAAGTTACAGTTTAGCAAAGGCCTCTTTTAGAAGGTTGACATTTACTTACTGTAGCCATTCTGTGCCTACTGCCTGTCTCTAAATACACATCTGGGGCAAGTGACAGCTGGGATTTGTGAATTCCCTCTATACAGCCACACACAAAGGAAGCTTAGGTGTGACTGATGGCCATCTACATCCTGATGGACAATCCTGAGCAGGATGGGAGAGAAGGGTTGTGTTCTGACCCCAAACAAACTGCTGTGCTGTTGGAAGTCTCCTGGATGATGCTTTGCTGAACTCTTGCCTTGCTGTACTCTTGCCTTGCTGAGCTGCCCTGCTGCCAGCTGTTCTCGTGCCTGGATGAGAAGAACTGGACCTGCATCACTTGAACCCAGAGTGACTCAGAGGGCTTGCTTGTTTGCCTCCTTTTATAGGTCTCAGGGATATCAAAGACTTGAACTACCTGCATCTACACCTTGATTCTACAAGCTGTGCGCCTGCCCTGCCAAGTGGTGCCACTCCAGTCCCGGACCCTTGGAAGTGAGGCCTAAGGTGGTGCTGCAACCAGAACCTATGCATCCTCATTGGAACCGGTGCATCTTCACCTTTGCATGGGTCAGAACCGGCGCATACTCATTGAAGCGTGGAATGGAGCTGGTGCATCGCATTCCGAACCCTCACCTTGAATTCAGAATCAACGCTTCACCTGCTGTGGAAACAGTAGCCGTGCATCACCTCTGGAACCTGCACCTCTAACTCAGATCCAACGCATCATGGCCATTGCGTGGAGAATCTTAACGCATCTCGCCCACTGCATGGCTCAACACCGGCGCATCATTTCAGCTGCACCTTGCATCATCTTCGACATTGACGCAAGTCCTGATCGAGGTACTGCTATCCAGCGGGCCTTAGTGGGGTGCTATATCCAGCCTGTGCTCCATCGCAGTCAGCCTCAACTTTTGACTTTGTCCTGGTCCGGCGCAACCAGATAACCCATTTAAGCCCTTATTGCTTCTAAGAGCATTTTTGGATTTATTCTTTAAAAATTCCTATCTCAACTTCTACTTGTTGGAGTTTTGTCATTCTGGTCCTGTTTTATTTATAAAATCATAATCAATTATTCTAACCTGGTGTGGAGTGTTTTCATTGTGTTACTGTTTGAAGTGTTGCTCAGCCTGACTGGTCTATGCCAAGCTACCAGAGGGTGAGCACAGGATAATTTAGGGTGTGTTGTGACTTACCCTAACTAAGGGGTGATTACATTGATGGGCGGACTCGAGTCCGCCCGCCATCGTTGCAGTGACTGGGACCGCCCACCTGTAAGGCGGCGGTCCTGCACCACAGTTTACGATGCGACCGCCACCATGGCGGTCGCATCCAGGCTGTTTAACATTGCGGCGGGTGCTGCTTGCTGCAGCACCCGCCGCAATGCTAAACAGCCATGTCATGCATTTCCCTGCACTATGTGGCAGGCACCACACGGTGCCTGCCACTCAGTGCAGAGAAATGTAGGGGGGTACATGGGTACTCCCCCAGTGCAGGGTACCCTGGAACCCCCCAGTGCACCTCCCCCCAACACAAGGGGGGCGTGCAACGGGCCCCCAAATGCAATCCCCACCAGCCTGCGAATGGCGGATTCACCACCATACACCGGCTGGCTGGGATGCAGCATTGTAATTTGGCGGACGGTGCCTGCTAGGCACTGCCACTATTTCACAGATGCTGACCGCTCCGCCAGGCAATCGGAACAATTGCCTGTGGCGGATCCGTGGTGGGCAATCTTTGCGCCCGCCATGGTCGCGGTCCAATTCCCCCCACCATCCTAATTTGGCGGGGGAAATTGCTGTCCGATGGCAGAGGGACCGCCACCGCACGGCTGGCGGTGGCGGACCCGCCGTCATCATAATGAGGCCCTAAGATTGTGGTTCCTGCTTGGACAGGGTGCATACCTCTGCCAACCAGAAACTCAATTTCAAACACAGGCATTTTAGCAGGGTATGATTCCCATGTAACCACTGCCCAGTCCTGTCTACAGAAATGAATACAGGGGAAAACGTATGAATGGTGCTTGGTACCCACAATGCACTTTGCCCAACTGCAGACACTAGTAAGTAAAATACACTTGTGTCTTTCTCTCTCAGATTTATTGGTAGATCTTTGGTTTTTTAAATGGCCTCAGTCTCTCGCTACTCTAGTGAGACTGAGGTTTACAGTTTACTATGAAATGCCATCATGAGCTTATTTCTCTTTTTGTAAATTAAAGTCCTAATTCTCTCTGAGGATACAGCACTGGTTGAACCGTGAGTTTAGTGAGTGTTATTTAGTGTGTGACTCTGTATTTGGGTTTACACCTTTTAGCACCACTTACAGTAATCTTTAGTAACTTGACTGCTTGCCTTGACTATCCCTGCACAGTCAATTGTTCGAAGAAGGTACTTAAATTATCAAAGTGAGCTCATTGGCTTTGCTATCCTTTTGACATTAGGGGTATATAACAGAATCCCCACAGGATCCTGTCCAGTAACAATGGCTTCCACATTGTCAATTTGTTGGCATGCGACATAAGAAAGGAGAGTCAGCCAGGTCAGCGTCCCAGAAGACTAGAACATCTGACTTCCGGGGCGAAGACCCGACAAAGGGAATTGCACACACGGACTACAGGCAGTGTTGCATGGTTGGGCTATTTCCCACACAAATGGGTGACAATTTTCCCATTTGTGTGGGAAAATAAATAACTGGCTGTGGACAGATTTTTGTGCTGGATTGGACCCTGTTTGCGAATATTTTCAGAGTGAGGCGGCATCCTTTTTAGGTCAAGCATTCAAGACCTCCTGTATATACTTTAGTATATACTTCACTAGTGGGCTTAAAGCCATTTCGTTTGTTTGCTTCTGTGTCCTTTAAAAATCCTTGCTTGCTAGTGGTCAGCCATGCATCTTTGTCCTTCCATTTTCTTTTTCGTTCCTTCCAGGGAGCAGGGACCACGTACTGTATGATTACACCTTGGTTCTTTAGCTGTTGTTTGGAGGACTATTCTTTTTATTTCTTTCCTGCTCATGTTACTCTGTGGATGCATGTTCAGCTTCGCACCGTTATTTCATTGCATCTTCCCTCCCGCCCCTCCTGACCCCTTACAGAGGAAGAACCACCCCTCATCTTCTTCTCCTGAGGACCTTACATTTGTATTTTTATTTTGAATTATTTTTTTAAAATTTCATGATATTCAATGATTAGGCGTGGTTTAGGCTTCTTTTGGTAGGATATATATTTGTTATGGGCTATTTTCTATGAGGAGTAGTGCTTGTTGGGCTTTGCGAACAAAAGGCGTTCAGCCGACAGTTGTAAATCTTGTCCTTATCCAATCACCCTCCTCCAACTTGCTTATTTTCCTGCCGTGAGGACGTGGGCATTGTTCAACCCAGCGCAGTTGAACCATTCTGTACATAGTGCAGAAGATCGCAAGTCATTTTTTCTACCTGATGTTTATTGGCCAGCATATCGCTCGCCTCTTCTCCAAGCCTTTTGCATGTTTGCCCAGCTGCCAATTAGCCCAACTAGTGGGCTCCTCGTCTTGCTTGTTGGTTTGTTCTGCTCTTGATTTACAGGGGATGGGACAGGAGACTCCCTGTCAAATAGTTGGAGGTTGCCTATGCTCTTGTAGAAATAGAAGACTGGCTGCGCCCGGCAGGGTGATGTAATCTGTGCTGCTGTCAGTGTGATGAGATTGACGGGTAAGGCAGCACAGGCACAGGAGTCTGCCTGGCTGCTGCTCAGAATCAGTGAGAACAAGCAGGCAAAAGGTAGCCGAAACTGTAGAGCTGCTGCCTGCCTTTATCCCGAAGGAGACACAGAGCTGGGTGGAACAAGAGCAGCAGGCATGGGGCGCTGCTGTGGCCACATGCCTCCTTCACTCGAAGTGGTGGTGGAGCTTGGACCACGCAGCCAGAGAGCTTTCCAACCTGCGCATAGTCTTTTGCTGGCAGGAAGCTAGGGTGAACTTCCTCTGGTTGATAGGTGCTCTTGCCGTGCCTCATTGGGGCTATTTTCCCCCGTTCGTCACTTTGTTTGTGTCTGGGATTTGCCAGGGAGCCCTGCCCCCTCTTGATAAAGTTCCATGGTGACCATAGTGGAACTGGTATATGGACTTTCCGAAGAATAGGTGAGTGCAGCTTGAGTACTGTTTATCTTAAGATCATGCTATTTTTACATTCCTCTAGCGTTGCTGCACTTCTTTGTCCTTTGAGGGTCATCCTATTCTATACCTTCTCACTGCCCTACTTCTTGCATGCTGCCACATGCTTTTAATCGTTTACCATCCCTATTTTATTCTTTAACCATCTCGGTCTTCCTTCCCCCTCCCTTGAACTCTTACTACTTCTCGATTACACACCTCCTTCTTTCCTTCTCCCTTGCACTATTCCTTCTTTCCCACACCCTTGCACTCTTCTTCCTTCCCACACCCTTGCACTCTTCTGTCTCTCGCCCTTACACTCTTCCTGCTCTTGCCCTTGCACTTTTCTTTCTCTCGCCAGCCATTGCACTCTTACTTCTCTTGCCCGCCCTTTCACTCTTCCTTCTCTCCTCTGATCTTGCACTCTTTCTTCTTTCCCACAATCTTTGCTCTCTTTCCCCCTCCCACCACTGTGCTCTTCTCCCTCCTCCCTCCCATCTCTGCCCCACCCCTTGCTCTCTTCTCCCCTTCTCTTTTCTCAACTAAACATTTTCTGTTCTTTTTTTTCTTTTTGCTGTAGCTCTTTGTCCTCCCCGGTTGCCCTCTTTAGATGCAGCACAGGGTCCTATAAGATGTTACACGGCTTCTGCACACATCGTGCCTCATGCAGTAATTTGGAGTTCCTGTGGCAGGCAGTGTGTTCTCCTCGCAGTACTGGTCGTATCCTGTGGACCTGGTTCTGTTGCATGTGCAGTGCCATTATTAAATGGCTCTAGCAGTAAAATGGCCAATTCTTCGAGTGAATGATCTTCTGTGTTTCTCTTGTTGACACATGAGTTCAAGGCTGCCTGAGCAATGAGTACCCAGCTATCTTATTTCTTTGTGCCAGGTCTCGCATCACTGTTTATGCTTGCTGTAAATTTTGGGACCCAACAGTTGTTGCGCTAGCTCTAAAATAAAATTGTCCAGTCACTGTCCATGCTTCAAACCGGGAACCTTGCAGGATTTTATATTTCTTCAACATTAGATTTAATTGATACCTGCCTTCTGCCTGTCTCCCAAACTTCTGCATTGTTTCAACTCAGTTTGGCAAATCCTTTTGCATCCCCAACCGGCGTCCTTTGTGTTGCTTCCACCACCCCCTCCGTACAACTTAACTTCTGCTCCTTGGCCCTCCGTGTTGCTTTGTCCCACTCGTTTTCTTGTGTAGATTTTAACTTTCAGAATAGAACAAACACTTTCTTGGCAATATAAAGCAAAATTGCAACTAAGGAGCGGGCATGTTTATTCTCTTTGAAGTACTTTATGATTTCACCTGGATTCCTTGTCGGCAGCGACACCACGGTTTATGAGTTGAACGTTCGCTTGACATCTTAATGCTTTCTGGTAACTTTAGTCTTTATGGGGCAGATTTACAAGCCCCTTACGCCACTTTTGCGCCGCCGTTGCGTCACTTTTGTGACGCAGCGCCGGCGCAAATCATGCGCCATGCTGCGGGGATTACAACGTGACGCATCTATGGAGATGCGTCACGTTGTAAGCCCTGCGCCACATGAAACCTGCGTGCCAGGTTTCATGTGGGCGTGCGCGGCGCAGGGGGCGTTCCTGCGCAAGGAAGCCCCGTAAAAGTGACGCAGTGAAATCTACAAGATTTCACGGAGTCACTTTTACGTCCCTGCTGCGTCAAATCCTTACGCCTGCTTTAAGCAGGCGTAAGGAGTGACGCAGCATGTTAGGTATAGGGCACCCCTGAGCAGTACTGGAGTTACGTCGCACTTGCGACACGACTCCAGTACTGCGCCACCCTTCCGCCGACAGATGCGTCACGCATCTGTTAATCCTTGCGCCATGATGCGCCGCATTGTAAATGCGGCGCATCTGTGGTGGCGCAAGGGTAAACTTGCGTCACGCATCTTCCCTGGCGCATCCCTGCTGATTTGCAGGGATGCGCCAGGGAACGTAAATCTGCCCCTCTGTGCTTAAATTGAGCCGCTTGATTGAATGCATTTTAGATTTATAACTGAAAAGCCAAGGGCTAGAAAGTATAGTGTTTTATAGAAGTGCACCAAGTTAGCAACTCTATGATATTTACATAGCTGCTAAGTGACCCAGGCAATGTTGGTCATTTACTGCAAATCCTGATCTATTAGCCAAACAGCACTTTCCAGCCTGCTTTTTTTTAACACTTTTTCCAGTGTTAGAAGATTACCTGCAAATCTCAGAGTGCAATTTACCACTGGCTAAAAAAAAAAATGGACATAGGTGTCTCACAAGACATTAGCCTTTTGACAGCCATGTAGTTGGCTACATAGTAAGTAGGTTGAGTCCCTACTTCATCGAAGTATGTATAGCGTGCAGGCAGTGAAGCAAATTCAGCCTTTCTGGATTTTTTTCAGATCGTGCAGTCCTGCGTTTTAATGCATTTTCTGTAGAGATTTAGGTTTACTTAGTACACATCCTATTCATATTGTGCAAACTCAGCTGTTTATCCTTTCCTGGTCGATCAACTGATTACTCTTCAGCTGGAGATCCACCGCTTCTCTACTGTATAGCTTAAAGACATTGGAAAAGCCAATAGTTCTGGCTAAACACTTATAAAGGCCCAATGCAAGACCTATTGGCTATGCCAATGCTTGTTATTTTTATTGTCTCTAGCTCCAGCGCACCATCTTCTGGGCACAGCTTTCTGCTCTACTCTATTTCTTGCTCAGGCAGGCTCAGGACCTCTTTAGAGGGGCCCCTCTCCCTCTGATGCAGCACTTACATTAAAGCACGACAGGTGTGCCTTAATAGAACTTTATGTATCATTATTGACACAACCCACAGAGGTGCTTTGCTTGCAGGGCCTTCAGTCTAATACAGCGCACCTAAGCTCCTGCAATGACCACCCTGTTTCAAGACAATAGCCTGCCCACTGTGTGGACAGAGGCCTCAATGAGCAGGATGACTGGTGCTTAGGAGGAGAGTCAAAGCTTGGCACAGACCAATCTAAAAAGAGACTGTGTTGAATAGTCTCCTCACCTCTTAACGTGTGGCTAAGGACTTTTTAAGTCACTTGGAGGTCCGGCCTAAGAGGAAAGTAAGCCCGGCCAATCAGCCTGCCTGAGTCTAAGTCTGCGATCACATATGTCTACCAGGATTCAGAGGAAAAATGAAACAGTAAGATAACTGGTGCTTAATGCCACCACTGCGGAAATCCGTATTTTTTCTAGTCTCAGTTTTGATTTATCATAAAGTAGCATCGAGACTCGCGCACGGTGCATTTCCAAGATGGCCGCCTAATGTGAGGCTCCGCATTGCGTCAGAGCTACCGCTTCGTTTTTCTGCAGACTTTCCCCATTTTTTCTTGGCGAAAACTGGATGCCTGTTTAGGGGAACACCTGGTGACTTTCATGCTGCCACTGACCACCATTTAAAGGACCGCTGTTCCATGTGACGTTGCTCAGCTTCTGCTGCCCTTCTCTGGCCGCCATTTTGGATTTTCCTGACAGGAATTTTCTACATATTTCTCTGGATACTTCATCAGGTATTCACTTTTTAGCTTTTGTAGCCTTATTTTCATCGCTCTCTGAGGCTTTGGGTCTTCTCCACCTATATTAACAAGACATACTGTATATGTGTTCACTGTTCCGTTTTCTCAGAAGAGCTTTTATCATTTTGGTCTCTTTGAATTATATTTCAATTCACTCAGCCCTGGGCATCTCCTCAGTTACATGGGCAGAAGTAAAAAATAGCTGCATTCAAGTAGAAAACCCTCTCCTAGTATACCTATATCGCATATTTCTACTTCTAATCCCCTGGTGGATTCTCTACATATTCCTGCAACGATGGCGCACTCAAATTCTTCCAAGGCAGTTTCTTCACCCATTGCTCCACCTAAATTGCAGTCGCCTTCTCCTGCAAACAAACGTCTTAAGCAGGACCCTCCTTCACCACCGAAGACTATCCTTCCTGTATCCCTGGATACTATCTTGGAGGAAATAAGGGCACTGCGACCATTTGTAGAGGAAACTAATACTCGTTTACAAGACATGGACACTAAATGGTCATCACTTGACTCTAGAATTTCCATAGTGGAGCAACAAGTTGGTGAGGTGCAAGCCACTTCTACGAAAATTTCATCTTTAGAGAGAGACATCCTGCTCTTAAAAAGGTCTGCTGAAGACCTTGAAAACAGAAACAGATGTAATAATCTTCGTTTATATGTTCATCCAGAGGGTATTGAGGGAGGTGACCGGGTGTCCTTCTTCTCTTCTTTTCTCCTGAAACTTCTGGATTTACCAGCATCAACGACTTTGAATATTCAAAGAGCACATAGATTAGGCCCTCGCCTATCTTCTTCTTCAGCACCCTCGAAGCCTCGTGGAGTGATACTCTTATTTTTGCAGTTCACTGATCTTCTCCAAGTTCTAAATGCTGCAAAGGTTAAAAAACAGTTATCCTGGTCAGGAGCCAAATTGTTTTTATCACAGGATATGTCTACGGTGACTGCCAAGAGATGGAAAGAGTTCCTTGAACTTCAACCAGCCTTGCGATCTTTGGGTGCTCGATATGGTTTGTTTCATCCCTGTTTGTTCAAGGTAACTTTTCAAAATCGCACATACACTTTTGAAGAACCTGCGGACCTTCGGAAATTCATCAATTCTCACTCTGCTGCTTCCATGGAAATTGCTGGCCCTTCCTCTAACACTTCACTTTATTTCCTGTGGTCATTGTTATCTTATTCTTTAAAAAAAAAAAAATCTTTTTATTAAACCAATGTCAGTTACAGTATATATAGCACTTGTCCGGCAATAATTGGAGGTACATACATTAAAAGGTACAGTATTTTGATCACATATTTTAACAGTTGTTCCGGATCTTTTCAACTTAACCCCAAAAGAACTCTAACAGCCCCCTTCCCCTCAATCGTCTAAATATTGCACTAATCTCCCCCCTTACAGGCCACGATATGTCTCCCATTGTTGCCATATTTTCTCCCATTTGCGTGGGCAGCCCCTACTCTCATATACAATTTTTTCTGCGGCACTGCACCAGTCCAGATCGGCTTTCCACTGACCCACCTTCGGAGGAAGAGCGGCCCCCCAAGCCCTAGCAACGTTCCTCTTGGCCACCATGGCCGCCACTAGTAGCCATAGCTTCTGATATTTAGGCCACGTCTGCTCCCCGTGAAGCATAATATATGCCATCTAGCATCCACGGGGATTTCCTGCCCCAAAACTTCCGACATTACTCCTACTACCTTCCCCCAGTATTGCTGTATGGCTGGACACTCCCAAATTATATGGAAGAAAGTACCTTTCTATTGCAGACCCGTAGGCAACGATCTGTGTGGGTGCGCCTTAGCTTATGCAGAGCTGTGGTCGTGGAGTATGATCTATGAAGAATCCGTAGTTGTATGAGCCTAAATATCACTCTTACTGCCACCTCTCTTGGGCTTTGTATGGCCTCCACCCAATCATCATCCTCCAGTAAGCCAATGTCAGCCTCCCAGGCCTTACGCAGCTTTATCAGTGGATCGGGGGAGTTATTAATGATCTTTCTATACATGCATGATAGTGCTTTTTCTGGGATTGGGTCTAAGAGGAGACGATCCTCCAGTGGGCTATACTCAGGAATACACTCCCCCCACTCGTATGTGCCTATGAAGCACATGTCCCAGCTGCATATATTTATATCTTTCAGAGTCAGCTAGTTGAAACTCCTTCTGTAGGTCCTCAAACGATATTATCGCTGGCCCCCTCCATATATCTCCTAGGTGGGAAATATCTAGCAGCCTCCATTTGTTAAAGCCCTGCAAGTTTCCCACCTCCCTCAACAAGTCACTGTCCCATAATGGGGTCCGTTCCATCAACTTATTATCCCACCCAAGGAACCTATTCGCCCTCTTCCATGTTTGTAGGAATGTCAAGGCGTGTGGGGGCATACTCTTCCCAAGCTTTCCCCTGTACAATGCACCTGGATATCCTCTTGACCCCATCGCCAGATGGTCTACCCTGTATGCCAGGTCATTCCTATCAGCAAAAATCCAATCGTTAATATTTATTAACTGTGATGCCCAATAGTATTTTTTGACATCCGGTATCGCAAGTCCCCCCTCATATACTCCTCTCTGGAGTTTAACAAGTGCTATTCTAGCCCCACCTCCATCCCACAACAGTTTCCGCACTTCGCTGTCCACTTCTCTGAAAAACCTGTCTGGCACTGCATATGGGGTATTTTGGAGAACGTATATCATCCTTGGTAGTGACATCATCTTGAACAGCTCCGCTCTCCCCATCAGGGAGATCGGCAACGTCCTCCAATGGGCAATGTCCCTACATAAGCGCTAAAGCTGTGGCATTAGGTTACTAGCCATAAAATCTGTCTCTGTTTTAGCTATACTAATACCTAGGTACTTAAAAGAGTCCTTAAACTGGAGCTGTGTTCCCGCGGGGAGGGTGGGCCTCGGCCCTTCAGTAAGCATGTACACTAAGGATTTATCCTAATAAATTTGGTACCCAGAATATCCCCCAAAGAGTTGAAAGATTTGCAATAGTCGGCCAATAGTAAACCGAGACCTCGTCGCATACAAAAGGATATCGTCCGCGAATAAAGATATACGCTCTTCCCAATGTCCTCCCCCAATGATTCCAGACACCACCGGATCCCCTCTTACCCATGTGGCGAGCGGTTCCAACGCCAGTGCAAATAGCATGGGAGACAGTGGGCACCCCTGTCTCGTTCCCCTGTGCACGGCGAAAGAACGGGAGACTGAGCCATTCACCAGTACCCTGGCAAGTGGATCTCCATATAGCAGCTTAATCCATGATTGGAACCGTGGCCTAAACCCGAATCTCTCCAACACTGCAAGCAGATAGTGCCATTCGATGCTGTCGATCGCCATCCGTGCGTCCAATGACAGCAGCACCGCTTCCTCCTCCGGTCGGGCTTTAGTCAGATGCATCACGCCATACAGGCGTCTAAGTTTCAACCTGGTGCTCCGCTGCGGCATAAATCCCGATTGGTCAGGGTGTATGAGTGTCTTAATCCCCCCAGCAAGAAGAGTTGCCAGGACCTTAGCCAGGATTTTGACTTCTATATTTAATAGGGATATAGGCCTGTAAGAGCTGCACTTATCTGGTGGCTTACCCGCCTTGGGTATAACCACTATTGTGGCTGTTCGTTGGTCCAGTGGTAAACAACCATGTTCTCTGGCTTCGTCAAACATTGCCAGAAGATGTGGCGCCAACACACTCGCAGTGCCCCTAAACAATTCAGCCGGCAGGCCGTTCGGCCCCGGGGCCTTCCCTGCCTGCAGTTCCTGGATCGCCCGAACTATCTCCTCAGTTGTTATGTCTTTCTCCATACCATCTCTGTCCTCCTCGGATAGTGTGGGGAGCCGAAAATCCACCAATAATTCCCGACAATCTGTCTCTGTTCTAGTGGGGCTGGAAGAATAATCCCCTTCATAGTAATCGGCGAAGGCCCTCGCTATCCTGGCACCGGTGGTGTGCTTCATCCCCTGGGAATCATGTATTTCAGCCACCCAATTTCATTCCCTATCCCTTTTTTCCAGCCAGGCAATCATTTTATTGGCCTTGTCACCCATATCATATATCCTTCGTTGTGTTGCTACGGCCACCGACCTGGCGGCGTTACCCGCAGATCCTTCATTTCCTGTCTTTTAAGGTCAAGGCAATGCACGAGCGGCGGATCAGCCTGCTCCGGCTAACACCCTAGCTTCCAGTGATACCACTTCCACTTCTAAATTATTGAACTGAATCCGTTTTTCTTTTTTACGGCCTCCCAGGAGGGCCTGGATATGCCCCCTTATTACTGGCTTAAATGCTTCCCATAGGGTACATGCTGATTCCACCGAACCCTCATTCTCTTGAAAGTAGAGTTGTGCTTCTTCTCTTATTTAGCTAACCAATTCCTTTTCTTTGAAGACCCACAGGTTTATTCTGGGTGGCAATACGTTGGTCTTTGTTATCTTATTCTTAACCATTAACTTTTCACTTCCTTTACAGGTTGTTAATCGCTGTTGTTTTTCCCATTAAGTCATATATTTTTCTTTATTACAATTACAGCTTATTGGATATATTCTATACTCCCGTTTTCTGTTTGTCTGGATTCCCGATGTGGTGTGTTTCCCTCCATTGGTTGTGCTATCCTTAGTGTCTGTCGCCAGTCCTTGTCTCCATTTTGTACTCCCCGAAAGGTATGTATCGCAGTCGTCAATTTGTTTTGACATGTACTGTCCTCTCTCTTCTCTATCCTTATCTCCTTCTTCCCTTTTCCTGTTTTCCCTTTCTATCCTGTTTTCTTATCCCTTTCCTTTCCCTTATTCTTGCTTTGTCTACTGCTTCTTCTATACTCCCTCACTATTGTAAGCTTTTCTGTTCCATACTTATTGTTATCTTTTTTCATTCAGAGTTGTTTCATGGAATGTAAAAGGGTTTATTAACCCTATAAAGAGGCAGAAAATTATTTCACATTTAGCCTCCTATAATCCAGATTTAGTTTTATTACAAGAAACTCACTTGTCAGACGGTGAGGCTCTTAAGCTTAAACGCAATTGGGTTGGTTCTGTTCTTGTTTCTCCTACATCTTCAAAGAAAAATTGTGTTATTATTTTATGCCATTAAAAGTTCAATTGCTCTGTTACTGCACAAGAAATAGATGCGGATGGTAGATGGATTTTGGTCAAATTACTTATTTAACAATAACATTTCTTTAACTGTCTTCAATATATATGGTCCGACCCAACCAGATTATAATTTCTGGCCCACTATCACAAATAAATGTATTCAACACAAAGATTCATTTTCTATCCTCGGAGGCGACTGTAACCAAGTCATGGATCCCTTTATTGACCGTAAATCTCAAGTACGTTTTATCCCTCACAAAACCCACAAACAATTTCATAGTACAATTAAGCAGACACACCTCCAAGATGCTTGGAGACTATACAATCCAGATCAAACAGAATTTTCCTTTTTCTCTCCTCCTCGTGGCTCCCTATCTCGTTTAGATTACCTCTTCCTTTCCAAGCCTTTAGCTCAGAATCTTAGCTCTTCTTCGATTGAACCCATTTTGATCTCAGACCATGCTCCGGTGATTGCTGATTTTGAATTGCTCCGTCCGCAGCCCAAATCCTCTAGATGGAGATTTAACAATTTTCTTTTACAAGATCCAGCTTTTTCCTCCTCCTTCACTTCCTTTCTTTTTATGAAGATCCATCTGTATCTCCTGTTTTGGTTTGGCATACCTTCAAGGCTACTGCTCGAGGCTTCATCATTGATTTCGTTTCCAGAAAAAAGAAACATACTCTCACTCAACATAAGGCCCTGCTAGCTAATATCAAGCACTTAGAACATCAATTTTATACTTCCTCATCAGAATCTATTTTGCACAAGCTTGTTCATGCAAAGTTGGAGTTTAACAAGATTTCTACTGATAATGCTTCTTCTATTCTACTCCATAGTAGTGCCTGGTATTATGGGGGTCGCAGCAAAGTTGGATCACTCTTGGCTAAATCTCTAAAGTTCAGGAAAGAGAGAGTCCTGATAGACTCTATTCAGTCAGCATATGGACAACATCTTTTCAAAGATCAAGACATTCTAGATGAATTTACAACTTTTTATAAAAACTTATATACTCCAGAAATACCTCCATCAGACCCTCTTATTAACTCTTATTTTAATAGTATTCCTCCTCCTTCATCCACAGATCTTGACTTCAACTCCCTAGATTCGGACATATCACTCCAGGAGATTATTAGTTCTCTAAATTCACTAAAGAAGAATAAATCCCCTGGTCCAGACGGTTTTTCTGTAGAATTTTACTTACATTTTTCAAATCTCCTACTCCCCAAACTTTTTAATCTCTTTCAACATTTCTGCACCATCGGTGAGGCGAGCGGTACCTTTCTAGAAGCCTCTATCTGCCTTATTCATAAAGAAGATAAAGACCCCAAGCTCTGCAAAAATTACCGTCCTATAACTTTGATAAATGTAGATTATAAAATGTGTGCTAAACTATTAGCATTACATCTTGAATCATTCCTACCCCATCTAATAGGTCCAGAACAGAGTGGTTTTGTTAAGGGCAGATTAACTTCTGATAACTCTTGGTTATTTTTTAATGTCTTAAACAAAGCACCTACTTTATCCTATTCCCTAGCTGCTATATCTATTGATGCAGAGAAAGCTCTCAATAGAGTTGAATGGTCATTTTTATTTAAGGCACTTAATTGGCATGGCTTTGGGATAAATTCATTTCCCTAGTTTCATTACTCTATTCGACTCCTACTGCCTCTATTATTGTTAATGGTCTTGTTTCAAAACAGTTTTCACTTTATCGCGGGGTCCGACAAGGTTGCCCCTTATCTCCTCTTCTTTTTGTCTTATCTCTCAAACCCTTTCTGACTCACATTCGTCATAACTCTTCTATTTCTGGATTGTTATATGGAGATCAGCACTTGAAACTTTCTGCATATGCAGATGACATTTTACTCTTTATATCAAACCCAGAAATTTCTATTCCCCCATTATTACAAGAAGTTTCGGATTTTTCAGCGGTATCTGGCTATAAAATCAATTCTGATAAAACGGAAATTCTTCCTATAACTAAATTTTGCCTCAAACATCACTTTGACCCAACTGCATTTCGTTGGAATAACTCTAGAATTAAATACCTAGGTTTATGGTGTACTAACTCCATTTTGGACTCAGTTAAAATAAATATGAAAGAAAGTCTTGACCGTGTTTCCAATCTACTCTCCTCCTGGAATCCTCTTTTTCTTTCTTGGTGGGGACGCCTTGATTCTATCAAGATGAGGGTTACTCCTATTATGTTATATATTATTTCAATGATCCTAGTTCACCTTCCTTCCTTGTATTTAAAAAAACTTGACTCCCTCCTCTCCAAATTTATGTGGAACAATAAAAAATCCAGAATCTCTTTATCCCATCTTAGAAAACTAAAAACTACCGGAGGTGTAAATTTTCCAAATTTAAATTGTATCACAAAGCTTTCTGTCTTAAACAAGCTTCCTACTGGCTTTGTACGGATGTTTCCTCTTTTACCCCTCTATGGGTCTACAGTGAACGCTGCTTATTTTCCCCTTTCTCTATTCCGGAGATTCTCGCTTTTTTGGCTAAAACTACCTTTACATCTTTGCCGCTATTTAAATATACTTGTTCACTGTTAAGACCTCTCTGTCAACCAAAGATAATATCCAGGAACACATTTTTGCGTTCTCCTCTTTGGCATAATCGTCTTCTCGTCATTAACAATAGACCTTTGTCTTGGTTCTCTTGGAGAACTAAAGGTGTTATCTGGGTTCAGGACATGTTTGATGGCATTTCCCACTGTTCTTTTCCCCAATTCCAAGCTACTTTTAAATGCCCCCGCTTATTTTTATATAAATTCTCATTACTCATGGAAGTAATTCTGGAAGTTTTTTATTCTCTCCCTCCCCCCCCCCCCGAGGACTCCTTGTCTACACATGACCCGCTTCTCAAAATTCTGTCAGTATCCCCAAAAGCCTCCCTGATATATAAATTCTTTAATTCTGCTGATCCGGAGAGACGCAAAACTAAGCTAGAACTCGCATGGGAAACGGATTTGGGTTGTGAATGGAGCACTGACCTTTGGAGCAAAATATGGACTAGATCACTAAACATTTCTAGATCTGCATCCACCACTCAGTCTATGTTTTTTCTATACCACAGATTATTTTTTACCCCCCTTTCCATCGCTAATTTCACACACTCTAATAATAAGGCTTTCTGGTCCTGTGACCACCCCTTTGCTGACCTGTACCACCTCCTGTTTGCATGCTCTCACGTATCTTCTTATTGGTTACAAGTTTGGTCTTGAATCTCGTTTATTTTTAACTTACATATTCCTTTATCAAATAATCTTCTCTTCATGGTAAGCCTATCAGAGTCACTTGGGTTGGTGCCGCATGAGCGAGGGTTGTTTGACCTCATGTTAGCTCTAGCTTTTCAACAGATTACACTTAATTGGAAATGCTCAAACAAACTCTCAGTCAAATCCTGGTGGAACACTGTATGCTACTACCATAGGATGGATATTGCTTTTGCCTCCTGTTGCAATCTACATGTAAATAGAGACCTATTTTGGTTACCGTTAACTATTTATTCAAATAAGATCTCAATCACTCAGATCTCCCGTAATAATTCTGAAAATTTCCAGCCTCCATGATTTTCTACTTCTTTGCCTTTTTTCACTTTAGTAGTTATTAGAATGGTAAAGATTATCTGAAAATATGTTAACTATATCCCTTTTTGTTTTTATTGAGCATTTATTGCTATTTGATTCTTAGTTACAGAGTATATTGTATCTCTCCCCCCTTTTTTTCCCTCCCTCCTCTTTCCTACGTAAACCCTAAAATGTAAACAGCTTTCTGCTATGTTTTATGGTGTACTTTTATTTCACATGTTGGTTACTCTCAAATATTGTTACACTTTTGCCCTATGTTCTTTAGAAATACTGGACATTTATGATGATTAATGTATCAATAAAAGCTTATTAAACTGTATAAAGTAGCATAGAGCGTTAATGGGCCTGTTGCAGAGCCTAACTCGTTTCTTACTTCAAGTCTGTAAGTTGCAATCCATCTAATGTTGCACTTTGAGCTATGAACCGACATCCAGAAGCTGCAAGGCCTAGGTTTAGAACCTTATAGTTTGTTTCCTCAATCTTTTGTTATTCTAAGGTTGGTAAAATGGTTGCTTTGGGTAGCAATAAAGTACTTTTTGTACAGAAAACCCCAACCACTGCTATCTTTCACTATATTTCCAGACCAAGCACTCTTAACATATAATGCCTGCCACTATGGATAATCTGTGACTTTTACACCTAGTAACTCTCATTTTCTTATGTAACATTCCAAGCAAACTGATTTACACACTTTTATGATTCATTGTCTCTGTACAATATGTGTGTGATATAAAGCGCTCTGACACCCTACTCTCATCCTGGGATGATTAGCACTACAAAAGAAATAAAATAAAATATTAGGTACTATTTAATATTAATATTAATGAAATTACTCATACAGAGAGATACACCTGACAGTATTACAGTGCATTCATATCTCTTACATGCAGGGGCTGCACTAAGTCTTACACCTGCCTCTAATTAATAGTTTCTCTTAAGCGCTTGTGAAGTGACAACAAGCTGAGCACCTTTGTTTCCCTCTATTGCATTAGCATATAGGTGATGGGTTCCAGATACCTTCCTATCAGTATCTGTGTATAACAAAAGGAGGGCTGATGGGCCTTTAAGTGAGTCCTTTGTGTTGGCCCAGCTGGAAGTGAGACTTTGAAAACCTCCTGAAACTCTACAGGTGGCTGCTCTGAAAGGAAAGCAGACAAGTTGTGAATGCTGCTGAATAACTCCCAGTGTCAGCAAATTACACTGGGACAAACACAGCATATTTCACTGATGCAGGCCTAGATCCAGCTCAAGAATCATACCTTCCAAGTTTCACAGACCCATGTGTGTTTTGCTGCCCAAGTCCAGGGATTTTCTATGAATTCTGGGACTTGCAGTTGTTTTTAAAACAGTAATGCAAGTTCCAGAACTCAAAGGAAAAAAATGGAATGAAGCAGCACATCACGCATAGACCTGGGATACTTGGCAGATATAAAGAATACCTGCTGGTTCTGCCTGTGTTCCCCTTATATCCTGCACGGATGAAAGGGAATACATAACTTAAGAACAGAGTGGAAAGCTGGTGTTGAAGAAGAAAGAGATGACATGCGCAATACACAGATGGAGGATTTCCGAAGGATGTGAGCGAGTAAAAGAGTCCCATAATCCTGGCCTCTCCTTGCCAAGGTGGGCAAACGAAATTTGCTCCGACTTAGCCTCTGGCTGCACAGGCACTGCTTTCATTTACAATTGGCATAAAGGTTGTGCTTGCTTTGTGTGCTCTGCAGAGAGGTCAAGAATTGGGTGTACATCTACTCTGCACATGATAATGACCCACTGTCAGACGCTGCGAGAAACTCTTACTGCTTTCAGCCTCCGTGCTCTAATATATGACCCATCATAAACAACCACCCACAACATATACTCACACAGACACCTGGAGGAAACACAGTTCACCATACGACCTATACAAAGGTCATATGTTTCCTGAAAATCAAAATACAGAAACATCTGAAAAAAAGTAGATACTCTTAAGTAACAAAGGATGAAGTAAAATATGTGAACTGTAAATAGAGTCTTCTTTGCTTAGATGGATTACATTAGGGTTTTTCACAGTCTTTATTGAGAAATGGTGACCAATTTCCAAGTCACTTTTAGGACCTGTCACACATAAAGCCCTGGGTGGGTGATAGGTGTAAAGTACCTGAGATTGCACAGGTCAGTGGTGGAAAGAGAGTGGGACAGTTCTAATGATAAAAGGGAATTGGGTGGGATGGGACAAGAGGAATGATTGCAGTGTCAGCAGAGTTGAGGGATCCTTAATGAAAGGATATCACTAAAGATTTTGGAAATGGTTCTTTCCTTTCCGCTCCAATAACCTTGCTTTTATTTGTAACCCAAAAACCCATCTACCTCTAGCCAAAACTGGGAGCTTTAGTCTAATCTTTGCTGCAACATGAAAGCAATGATGTATGTCCTGCAGACCTTAAGTGCCGAAGTAAATGGCCATGGTAACAAACTTTGGAGTGGAGGGCAGGAAACTTGTCAGAGTGACTTAGGGCAGGGGGCTTGTCAGAGTGAC
Organism: Calotriton arnoldi; assembly: GCA_963921515.1. NCBI lineage: Eukaryota > Metazoa > Chordata > Amphibia > Caudata > Salamandridae > Calotriton > Calotriton arnoldi. The sequence goes on from CAWUFW010000579.1 coordinate 1,973,723, forward strand.
TGTCTAATTTCTGGTCTTTTTACATTTTAGCTGAAGGCAATGGGCCTCTCGTCTTCCTGTGGCGACCCTTGCAGCTTGCCAAACAGGTCATACTGGATTTTTTTTAACACCAGGGTGGTTTCTTTATATGTGAACACTACTGTTGAGTTATTCATGCAAGATCAGTTGAATGCACAGGTTTAGGAGCCATTGCTGTAAGAATTTAATGTTCTCACATTTGAAGTTCATTAAAGATGGTTAATAGTCTGCTTTGGATTTGTGGTGACCGAAGTGCCAGTTAGAAGGTCACAGTGGGGACTAATCTTCAAAAAGATCAATCATCAGCGGCGGCTCCTCCGTAATGGCAGAGGAGCATTGCATATGCAGAATGAAAAATATAATGATAATAAAACAATTTTATTATTGTTTTATATTTCACTGGCAGCTGATGCTGCCGAGTCTAGGGTAGGCGGGGCCAGGCAATCCTCTGTTGAGACAGCAGGGACTGGGAGGAGGAGTGGTGGGCAATTGTAAATGTGCATGTCTGTTTGGCTGGCCGTCTTATGCCAGTCAAACAGACATGCGCATTTAGGTTTCTCCAACCCAGCTGTGTTCCACAGCAGGGTGGAGAAAAGGCACAGACTCCCTGTGCCTGAGCGTACATCAAACCAGCCCGCTCAGGCCAATCCCCATGCGGCTCATAGCATGAGAGCAGAGTCTGGATTGGATGGGGAATCCATGATGGTGCTGCTGCAAGCAGGAAGAGAGGAAGAGCACAGAGGCACGAGGTGCCTGACCAGTCGGCATCAGGTAGGTTTTTTTTTATTGCTAATTTCCCCCCCCCTCCACGACTGCTGCCCACCACTGTACATTGGCAGCAGCCGCGACTGAAAATCATAGATAGTAATAGATTTGGATATGATTGTGGGAGTGCATAAGTTCCTATTGAACCTCCTTCTTCTATGTATGATAGAAATTGGATATATGCTTAACACACTTCCTGAAGGCTATTTTTGCATAATTTGAGAGCTTTCAATTTTAGGCTGGTTTTCATTGGACTGAAATTTGGTTTGTGCTTGGACATCTTTGAGCTTGGGACAGGTCTCAAAATCTGGCAACACTGACTGCAGGGAACAGAGAGCAGGACGTGTAGGAGAATAGCTCCTGCATTAGTAAGCCATTGTAAGAGGCAGAGCCATTATCAATAAATGCTTAGAAACTCTACTCATAGGTCTCTTCTGTCCAGCGTCACGACACACAGGACCATATGGACCAGCCTCACAGCCATGAATATGGCCTTAGAACATTGTCAGTGGTATGTATGAATATGCCCTGCCGTAACAGGTGAATACTGCTATTAAGGTAAGGCATAGTCATACATACCAATGAAAATATGTCTTTTGGATAAAAATCTAAATTGAGCCCGGATCTATTGCATGCGAACTTGAGATTAAACTGAGATTTCTGCATGGTACGCATTCACTAAGTTTTTTGGAGGATTTCACAAGGTAGTTATAGAAACTGAGTCACAGAGTGGCATTTCCTTTTCCATTTGTTAACATGTATTGTGCACTTCATATGACTCACAGCCACCAGAATGTGAAAAAATTGAGTAAGAGGGTTTTAACTCATTGCACTTCCTCTCTCCATAGTGTGCGAAATTTCACACGAAAAATAATCATTACATAAAATAGAAGACATGAATGAAAATTAAAATAAATGCTAACTAATTAAAAAGCAAATGAATGAGTGAGAGGCTCACACCAGATGTGATCTAGATGTTGGCCGTGTTAGTTTTTTTAGTTTTAATTTCATGGCGCATAATACTTTCCTCCAATGAGCTGTTGGAGCATTGACTCTTCTGAAAACACGAAGATTTCTGCCAGGCAGGCGGGAATCTTGAAATTGGGCAGACGGTCCTTTGCCGGAAAAGAGGGGGGAGGGGGAGATAGCAGAGGCCTTAACCTCCAATAACTGAGCAGGGTGGTAGGCCGTCCACCAAGGTCTAAATGACCTCCTTTGTCATATAACAGATCTTCCCTCCAAAACAGGTCACGGAGACAGTATAACACTATTCAGAAAAATAATCGCAATCCTCTCTCATTTTAAAATATGGTCGTCTCATGGGGGTGGTTTGCCAAGACTAGACCACACTGTGCAGTTGGTGATTATTACCTGATTGCTGTTATTGTCAAAAATACAACAGTTATCCTAAATCTGAAGTATCGCAATGAGTCCTTGTAGGACTTGGCCCTATTTGGCTAAAGTTCCCTAAACTTTTTGCTTTGCCCCTAGACCTTTTTTCTGACATTGTGTTGCCAACTTAGATGCTTTGGACACTTTGCCACTGCTAAACAGTGTCAAAGTGCAAGTGCTCCCTGTATAAAGTGTAATGGTAATTAGTTGTCCATGATTGGTATGTTTGCCTTACTAGTAAAGTCCCTAGTAAAGTGCACTATGTGTGCCAGGGCTGGTAATGCAAATGCTACTAGTGGGCCTGCAGCACTATTTGTGCCACCCACACAAGTAGCTTTAAAAAGGGAACTCAGGCCTGCCACTGCAGTGCGTGCGTGCAGTTTGTTAAACTGCCATGTTGTTCTGACAAGTGCACCCACTTACCAGACCTTACCCTTTCCTTTCTATGCACATCAGACACCCCTATGGTAGGTCCAAGGTACCCCCTGGGCAGGGTGCAGTGCATGTGAAAAGTAGGACATGTACTAAGGTGTGTACCATGTCCTGACAGTGAAATAATCTCCATTTCGTTTTTCACTGTTGAAAGGCCAACTTGCCCATAGGACAGAATGGGGAGGCTGTGTAATATGTTTTCCAGCCTATCTTCCCAAAGGCTTAAGATGGAGAGGTGAAGTTTAGTATGCCTGAACTCACAATGTAATAACACATCTTTTTATGAAGGTGGTTTTTGCATTGTGTGTTTAGAAGCCACTCTTTTAGAAGTGGCTGGGTATTTGTGCTCTAACATTTCTGTGTGTCTCTGCCTGGTTGTGGATTACTGTCTGGATTTGAAAACGATAGGATCTGGGGAATGTCTTGACCCAGGGGAGGAGGTGAGACAGCAACAGGCTGACCTGCATCTGGAGTGTAGGGGGAGGAGTAGCCCCTAGAGGTGAAGAGCCCTGGGTTGCTGCTATAAAACAATTGTCCCATCTCCTGCTAAGTGATTGAGAATCCAGACCCCCACTAATCAAAGGAAGAAGGTGTCACTGGCAGGGAGGCACCCAGAACTGGTTTGAACAGGGGTCAGTGTCCCCTGAACACAAAGACTTGAAAGCCATTGAGGGGTATAACAATGAGAGCTGAAGCCCCTGAACTTTGGAGAACGGCTTGATCAAGATTGAACAAGACTGGAGCTACTTCGTTGTCAAGAGGAACCTTTGCCTGCAGGCCAGCCCCACAACACACAGCAAGGGTCAGTCCTATCCTTTATGAAGGTGGTTTTTGCATTGTGTGTTTAGAAGCCACTCTTTTAGAAGTGGCTGGGTATTTGTGCTCTAACATTTCTGTGTGTCTCTGCCTGGTTGTGGATTACTGTCTGGATTTGAAAACGATAGGATCTGGGGAATGTCTTGACCCAGGGGAGGAGGTGAGACAGCAACAGGCTGACCTGCATCTGGAGTGTAGGGGGAGGAGTAGCCCCTAGAGGTGAAGAGGCCTGGGTTGCTGCTATAAAACAATTGTCCCATCTCCTGCTGAGTGATTGAGAATCCAGACCCCCACTAATCAAAGGAAGAAGGTGTCACTGGCGAGGAGGCACCCAGAACTGGTTTGAACAGGGGTCAGTGCCCCCTGAACACAAAGACTTCAAAGCCATTGAGGGGTATAACTATGAGAGCTGAAGCCCCTGAACTTTGGAGAATGGCTTGATCAAGATTGAACAAGACTGGAGCTACTTCGTTGTCAAGAGGAACCTTTGCCAAGGAAGGAACATCTGAAGAGACTGAAGGATAGGACTGACCCTTGCTGTTTGTTCTGGGGCTGGCCTGCAGTGTGCTGTTTTAACCGAGGAAAGGCTAAAGGGACTTTGCTGTGTGCTGTGTCCCCCTGCTTGAAAGGACTTTGCTGTGCTGTGTCCTGAAGTAACTTATCCCCAAGGGCCCGAGGTGAGCTGGCTCCCTGTTGCGGAAACTCAGGAACACAAAAGTTTCCAGGAGAGTCTCAATGATGCTCTGTGCGTGTACTTGTTGCAGCCTGAGTCCCTCGTAAGAAGTGCCCTGTGATCGTGGGCACCTGGAGTCCAAGCGAGGATCAGCGACGCTGTGTGTGTGTGCTTTTTGCAGCCTGAACCCTTTGTGAGGGTTGTCCAATGATCGTGTGCACCGGAATCCAAGTGAGTCTCATCGACGCTGTGTGCGTGTGCTTTGTGCAGCGTGAGACCTTCGAGAGGATTGCCTTGTTATCGTGCACCCGGAGTCCAAGTGAGTCTCATCGACACTGTGTGCATGTGCTTTATGCAGCGTGAGACCTTTGTGAGGATTGCCTTGTTATCGTGCACCCCGAGTCCAAGTGAGTCTTAGCGATGCTGTGCGCGTGTTCTTCGTGCAGCCCGAGACCTTCGTGTGGAGTGCCCGGTGATCGTGCACCCGAAGCTCAAGGTAGTCTCAGCGACACTGTGTGCGTGTGCCCTGTGGCAGCCTGAGATCTTCATAGCAGTAGCGGCCCAGACCGGCAGCCTCGGAGGAGCTGAGCCGCCGGCCCAAGCCCGCCGTTACCAATTCACAAAGATTGCATCGGAGGCCCAAGTCGTTGGACGAGGAGAGGAGAGGAGAGTGAGTTCGCGCCCCCCAGGTAACGTGTGTCGACTCCTGGGGCGGGGTGCGGGCTCGGAGGGAGACGCTCTCGGACTCTCTCTCAGTCCAGCAGCACGAGCCTCTGCTGCGGCTCGTATCGTAGCCCGTATTGCCAAGGGAGTGGCAGTACCGGGACCGGAGTGCGGAGCTGCACTTTTTGTTACACAATACCCGTGTTGGGGGCAACTGTTGACAGAGGCTGACTGCGAGTCAGAAGGAGTGGCGGAGAGACCGCCTAAGGCACCGTGATCGGTATTACGCATTATCTTATTTCTGCATAACGAACTACCTGATTGTCGTATTACACATTGCATCATTTCTGCATAACGAACTACCTGATTGTCTTAGGACGCATTGCATTGTTTCTGCATAACGAACTACCTGATTAGCGTATTACGCATTGCATTATTCCTGCAGAATGAACTACCCGATTAGTGTATTACACATTGCCTTATTTCTGCATAATGACGTACCTGGTGGTTGTATTACGCATTGCATTATTTTTACATTGCAAAGTGCCTGATTGTTGTGTTACGCATTGCATTATTTTTACATTGCACAAGTGCCTGATTCTAGCATTACGAACTGCATATCATATTATTAGGATTACAGTGGAATGCTTAGAAGTGCTCATTAATATCGTCAGAACTTACACGGGCTTTCTGGCCTAACAACCAGCCAGGAGAAATATTACACATACTCATATGTTGCATTTATATTGTGTGGTCTTATCGTATATCTTTTTATATAAAATTTATACTCGTTTTTATAAAACTTGTGTGGAGTCTATTTGTGGTGTCATCATTGGGTTGCTGTGAGCGTGGTTGCAAATACTTTACACATTTGCCTTGAAGATAAGCCTGTCTGCTTGTGCCAAGCTACCAAGGGGGTGAGCGGAGGCTACCTCAGAAGGTGACGTTCCTTTCCCTGACGTGGAAACGCGGGTCCCTATTTGGCCTAAGGTACCTACCTCAGCCAACCAGGGATCCCGGGTCTAACAGTCCTCATAAAACCTTAAATATTATGCGACCTCTTTCCAAAAGCGCATATTTCAGTTTTACAATAGTTTTCATCAGAAAGACCTGATCTGTGTTTGGGTCCAGAGTCAGGGTTTCCTTAGTTAATTAACAAATATCTTGTAACCTTTATGTGTGCACTTGAGGACGAAAGGTGCAGGATCTGGATAGCACTTGGAACAGCAGTGTGCTGGACCTCTGCAGAAACTGGCTAGGACAGCAGATCCCTCAAGCATCATTAGGTAGTTTTAATCCAGAGCTAACACTAAAACTTTGGAATTGGGATTCTACTCATGCAATGTCAGAATGAGGTTAGTAATTGGGGTCTCACCAAGTGAATAATGGTGTTGTGTAGTTCCTATAAATCTATATAGGATCTGCGCGTTTAGACAACATAAACTGTAGGATTGGTGTCCAGACTGCTTCCAGACACCCCACCTGATATGTTCGCCTGTAGACTAGCTAGTTCACAGTGCCACTATATGTCCCTCATACCAAGGAGTGAATAGTTTCTGGCAACTATTGAACATGACAACCCTGACCCCTTAGGGACAGTGGAAACAGTACAGTCCTTTTTGCTCAGTCACTTGTGCTCACTTTGTCTCAGAGAGATACACAGAATAAACTATGGGGACGTTTTCAATGAACAATTATTGAATCACCCTCATTCTAGTGTAAAATATGTGTGCTGCAACAACCATTAGACAGAAACAGATATATGCGATCATGAGCACTAACAGAGTACATAGTTGGTAGAATTCTACCATAGTGCTCGAACAGTGAATTTATGTGGGCATATAAACACAGGACAGTAATAATGCGTACTCCTACAATCCTAACCCTAACTAGATGTACCTAAATGTACCTAGCAGGCATATAGGTGTATAGGCAAGAATCCCCGTAGGATAGAGCCACCCCCATTACCTGATGTGAGAGAATGAAGGACCCCGTCTTGGTCTCGAGTTGGACATCCCGCGAGGGATGTCAGACGACTGCGTGCTGGAGTATCTGCATGCAGGGACCTCAGCGTCTCGTGCCAGCATGGAAGTCTTTCTCCTCTGCCTTGCCCAGTGAAGATGTGGTACTTATATACCCAAAAAGGTACCCTCAAGGGTTCTACCTTGCTGTGTCATGTCGGCCGAGGATGACTATAGTGATGATCCTTGTACAAAGTTATTATGCAGAAGATGGTAATCCAGCTGTGATTCTGAGAATCCTCATGCATAATAAATGAGTTTTCGGAGAAAGCCACACAACATTTATGCAGCACAAAACTAGGTAAAAGGTCGACACCAAAACAGTTATGTAGTACAATGGCAGGGTAACTGTAGGTGAAAGGTTAGGTGACTACCCAGGCCTATATTGGGGTACATTGGGAATCATAGCAATGGGGTATGTAGGTGCATAGAACACTAGGGCCTGTCTGTAATAACATATTTTCCCATAGACAAGGAATGGGGAAAAACATTTGATACATAAGACCCTAAATGCTTAGCTGGTCCTTCAAATATTTCTGGTGAAGATTGACTTCTTGGCACTAGGGTCATGTTCTTCAGATTCAAAGACTAGGCTGAAGCTTCCACTCAGGCAGTACTGCAGAAGACAGAAGCATACATTTATGGGCGCTTGTGAGCTAACTCCTGACTCCAAGGAGATGAGCACAGACCCGCAGGGGTAGGAATGACCTGAAAAGTAGTTACACAGGGCTGGTGATCATATAGTAGCTGGTCATGAACAATCATAGTTGATGCACCCAAAAATATTCAAATCCCAAATGGTTAGTTTGAGGACAGTTTCCCACTTGTGTGAAGGAGCAAAAATTCCTGGACGGGGGAGTGGGGGCGGAGGGGGGGCATGAGGGTGGGTCTGATGATGTTCCTGGTTTTTATTTTTGTCCTTTTTCCCACCACACGAAGATAACTCAAAGAAAGGCCTCTCTGGCAGAAAACTTTGTTTCCCAACCAGACAGTCCTGGTAGATCAAGGAGGAAGGAAAAGTGTAGGATGGCTTGATCTAGTCGTGTTCTAAGTTCTGCATCCATACTCCTCAGTTTCAACTTGGAAAGTTGGGAATACTAGATAGATGTTACACTGACAGTCCCACTTTATCTGCCTCCTCTTCCACCTACTGAAAGCCCACCGTCTACTCTTCCCCCAGAAACCATGTCATTGTTCAGACGACATAATCAATTTTGCAACCCTTCCTGAAGCGAAAATAAAAACAGTGTCGACAAATATTTGCTCTTCTGGGTGACACATTAGCAAACATGATTGCGGAACAAAGTAAGCAGCTTAACACGCCAGAGTTTTTTCAGATTGGATGGCTTTGATAATTCTGTTTATCTTTCCTCTTCCTTTCTGTTGATAGTAAGGGTGAAGCTGTGCAAACCAGCCCTAATGAAGCAGAGCAGTTCTGAGCCCAACAGCGCCCAATAGGGTGTGAAGGATCTGTGGTCATCAAGGACAAACACCCTGAAGCCCAACAGCGACTCGATCACGCCAAGCGAAGAGGCATGGGTGGAAACTATGAAAAGTTCCCCTAGTAATCACTGAAGTGCTGTCAGCATAACAAAACCACATGACACGGGGACCACGAGATCACGATTTTGTTCAGGTTTGTCCAGCAGAGCTAGACACGGCTGTCACTTGAAATAAGTTATCAACATGTACATCCCTAAAAGGTCCAGTGAGAAGCCCTGTATGTTAAAGCTGAATCCACAGACCTGTGTGAGTCACAAGAGGCAATTATTTCCTCTGTTCCGCGATGACTGGTAGTGCCCAGTTTACCACACAAATTGAGCCAATGCCGAGAGAACCTCTCGCTAGAGGAACCAGATGTTGCTTCCTCAAACATGTGCTTAATTTGCAGGTATTTTTTTGCCTAATTATTTAAGATTGTGTTTGTTTAATTTCTAGACGATGAGCACATCGTTACTCTTCTTCATAAAAAGAATATATATACCTCTACATCGCATGCGTTTACAACGCATGCGATTACAACGTGGTCGTTACAACGACCGCGTTGTTACATTGCAGTACCATTACAACGCAAGTCGTTACAACGACTTGCTGTAGGGGGCGCTGGATGTTGGAATAGTATAATTTACTATTCCAACTCCAGTGTGTGCAACAGTGGGGAAGGTGTTGGCATAGTAAATTATACTATTCCTTAGCTTAGAGAGCCCCCTACAGCGAGTCGTTGTAACGACTTGCATTGTAATGGTCCTGCGATGTAACAACGCGGTCGTTGTAACGACCGCGTTGTAATCGCATGCGTTGTTACGCATGCGATGTAATGGCTGTTTCCCTCATAAAAGACACAGGGGGCGATTCCGATCTCGGCCGGAAGCGCACCTAACACTATTCGTCCGGAAAAAAAACAAGCCGAACGCGTGTTTCCCGACCAATTCGAACAGTCGTCCGAACGAGCAAGTACGATGCGCATAACTGCTCAGATTCCGACCCAGCCGTACGTACCCATTCCAGCTCCTGTTTCCCGCCCGAGCCGGATCCGTAAACGCCGATTCGAGTCGCACGGATGTAAATATACAGCACCTTCCGGCCGGACTAGTACGATGCGCCTTCCGAACGCGCCGAACCTGTCGCTACGTCCGGCACGTCAGAGCATCCGGGAGAGCTGCACATAAGCTCCGATTCGAGCCACAAGACGATCCACGGCTACGAGACGAACAAGCCAGTGACGAGTACGAGTCGAAGCCAACCATGAATCCCATCGGGCAGGTCCTACCAATACTCTACATCTATTACCGGAACCGGTACGGACGCGTACGGCGCAGACAGTAATTCAAACACCCACTACACAAACAAACGACACGTACCCGACATATGTCACACACACATAGGGATGCAGAAATGACGTACACTAGCAACAGCCGAACCATAGGGGCGGGATGGCTTTCACCAATGCCATACACACCCATAGGGGCCTGATGACTACCACTACCACCACCGCTACTCATGTGGGCCTGGATGCCTGTCACTACTACCATCCCCACTCATAGGGGGATGGATGCCTACCACTAACACCACCCCTACTCATGGGGGCCTAGATGCCTACCACAACCACCACCCCTACTCATGGGGGCCTGGATGCCTGTCACTACTACCATCCCCACTCATAGGGGGATGGATGCCTACCACTACCACCACCCCTACTCATGGGGGCCTGGATGCCTACAACTACCACCACCCCTACTCATGGGGGCCTGGATGCCTGTCACTACTACCATCCCCACTCATAGGGGGATGGATGCCTACCACTAACACCACCCCTACTCATGGGGGCCTGGATGCCTGTCACTACTACCATCCCCACTCATAGGGGGATGGATGCCTACCACTAACACCACCCCTACTCATGGGGGCCTGGATGCCTACCACTACCACCACCCCTACTCATGGGGGCCTGGATGCCTGTCACTACTACCATCCCCACTCATAGGGGGATGGATGCCTACCACTAACACCACCCCTACTCATGGGGGCCTGGATGCCTACCACTACCACCACCCCTACTCATGTGGGCCTGGATGCCTGTCACTACTACCATCCCCACTCATAGGGGGCCTGGATGCCTACCACTACCACCACCCCTACCCATGGGGGCCTGGATGCCTACCACTACCACCACCCCTACTCATGGGGGCCTGGATGCCTGTCACTACTACCATCCCCACTCATAGGGGGATGGATGCCTACCACTAACACCACCCCTACTCATGGGGGCCTGGATGCCTGTCACTACTACCATCCCCACTCATAGGGGGATGGATGCCTACCACTAGGAGAGGTGTGGTGCAGCGGCCAGGGCAGCTGACTTCGGAGCACAGGGCTCACGGTTCGATCCCTGGCTCCGGTGGCAGCTCAGCTCAGCACCATGTGACTCTGGGCAATAGCTCACTTAATTTCCACGACGGCCCCCAGCGCCTTGAGACCCGTAAGGGTGAGTAGTTCGCGCTTTACAAATACGGATTTAGATTTTTTTTTTTAGATTTACTAACACCACCCCTACTCATGGGGGCCTGGATGCCTACCACTACCACCACCCCATCTCATGTGGGCCTGGATGCCTGTCACTACTACCATCCCCACTCATAGGGGGATGGATGCCTACCACTAACACCACCCCTACTCATGGGGGCCTGGATGCCTGTCACTACTACCATCCCCACTCATAGGGGGATGGATGCCTACCACTAGGAGAGGTGTGGTGCAGTGGCCAGGGCAGCTGACTTCGGAGCACAGGGCTCACGGTTCGATCCCTGGCTCCGGTGGCAGCTCAGCTCAGCACCATGTGACTCTGGGCAATAGCTCACTTAATTTCCACGACGGCCCCCAGCGCCTTGAGACCCGTAAGGGTGAGTAGTTCGCGCTTTACAAATACGGATTTAGATTTTTTTTTTTAGATTTACTAAAACCACCCCTACTCATGGGGGCCTGGATGCCTACCACTACCACCACCCCATCTCATGTGGGCCTGGATGCCTGTCACTACTACCATCCCCACTCATAGGGGGATGGATGCCTACCACTAACACCACCCCTACTCATGGGGGCCTGGATGCCTGTCACTACTACCATCCCCACTCAGAGGGGGATGGATGCCTACCACTACCACCACCCCTACTCATGGGGGCCTGGATGCCTACCACTACCACCACCCCTACTCATGGGGGCCTGGATGCCTACCACTACTACCATCCCCACTCATAGGATGGGTAATGCATGACACAACCAGCATACTCCAACATAAGGAATGTCAGAAAAAGACATCCCCCCAACATCATGACAAGAGTGTGTAGTCTGTGTCAAATGCCTACAACACTGAACATGACATTGAACATACAATGTGACCCCCTATCACATGTGTCACACATAAATGTGTGTGGCCTCCACAATGCAAGCAGACCATGACCACTGTGGGAATGGGGTCTAAACCCCCATCATCACAGTGACCAAAATGTAAGTGTGGGGTCCATAGCTGAAGCACATTTTGAACATTGTGGCAATGGGGTCTAAACCCCCATCATCACAGTGACCAAAAGGTAAGTGTGGGGTCCATAACTGAAGCACATTTTGAACATTGTGGCAATGGGGTCTAAACCCCCATCGTCACAGTGACCAAAAGGTAAGTGTGGGGTCCATAACTGAAGCACATTTTGAACATTGTGGCAATGGGGTCTAAACCCCCATCATCACAGTGACCAAAAGGTAAGTGTGGGGTCCATAGCTGAAGCCCAATTGAACATTGTGGCAATGGGGTCTAAACCCCCATCATTACAGTGACCAAAAGGTAAGTGTGGGGTCCATAACTGAAGCACATTTTGAACATTGTGGCAATGGGGTCTAAACCCCCATCATCACAGTGACCAAATAGTAAGTGTGGGGTCCATAGCTGAAGCCCAATTGAACATTGTGGCAATGGGGTCTAAACCCCCATCATCACAGTGACCAAAAGGTAAGTGTGGGGTCCATAACTGAAGCACATTTTGAACATTGTGGCAATGGGGTCTAAACCCCCATCATCACAGAGACCAAAATGTAAGTGTGGGGTCCATAGCTGAAGCACATTTTGAACATTGTGGCAATGGGGTCTAAACCCCCATCATCACAGTGACCAAAAGGTAAGTGTTGTCATGGAAAAAGCTGCAACTGCCAAACAGCATGGATGATTCCTGGTCACACAACAACAAACACATCAGTGGCAAAGTAGTGGTTGTGTCCCATAGCAACATAGATTGGGTGAGGCAAACAGTGCAGTGCAAATAAAACATACCTTTGGCCATGTGCAGACAAACATCACCCATGGGGGCTGACATTGTCAACATTTATCAATTACACAATGACAGAAGTGACCATCATAATGCAGACCCACATATCTGCACCAATGGACACACAAATGTAGATATCCTGTGGAGACTGTAGATGTGAGGTGAACAAATACCATACCATGGCAGCAATGGGACATACAAACCATGATTATTGTGCTGACTGATGACCTAGGAGTCCCAGGGACAGCAGGGGAAATCCTCCAAACAACATACAGCCAATGCAGTGGTGCAGATGCACAAACACAAACAGGCAGCCTCACACTGCATATCAAACACAATAGGTGATGGGGGGTGTGCCAGTGTCCCCAGGCAACCACACAACACATGAGGAGGCCTGAATCCCAATCACACAGATGTGTATACAGTGCCACACAAAAGTAACTCATGGATCGGATTCCCCTATGTGGGCAATCAGGCATTGTTAGATGAGAGGGAGCCCAAATTATACATGTCACACAAGCTTGTAGGAACAGCAACTAACACAGCAAGAGACAGACCCACCACAGCACTACCCCCAGGGACCCCACATTGTGGTCACACTAGCCTGCATGATAATCCCACTGTGATGACAAAGGTAGATGTCGTTCACACTGTGAACCACAGCCATGTGTCCTGAGCAACAAACTACCATCACACCTACACAAGCACAAATCAATCAGCACGGCCTGTCAGCCAAGGCCAATATGGAGATAGGGGTCTAGCCGTCCAACAACTCACATTTGCACACACTCAACACCACACACCTTGATCTCCACCAATGTGCAGCAGTGAAGCTCACATGGACTGGTGACATTGCACATGCACCATGACAATCCCAGGGGTGGTGGTGGGAACTAAGGTGCAGAAACCCATCACACATGGCCAGTCAACAAGACTCGTGAATGTCTGACACACTGCACAGTACGCCGTACATGGGCATGACGTGAAATCCACCCCAATCAATGGGATCCCGGCCACAGTCACACACCAATGAAGAAGCCAAGGTGACCCACAAAGAACACACATAGACAACTTCCAACATTGCAGCTCTGACCCTGGGGAGTGGCAGCAGTCACACACACAACGTGTCACAATCACTGAAAGCTACCACAAACTGTAAATTACATGACTTGTGTAACCAACAAGTGCCAAGGGGAATCCTGACTGTGTCCCATCTGCGTTTGCCCACATCCCCAGCCCTGACAACAAAGACAACTAGGGATGACAACCTGATGAACATGAGTTTGCCATGCACCCACATCCCGGAGAAACCAGGTCCAAGATGCTAGATGAACACAGGACAACTCAGCAAGCATCACAAACAGGAACATCCATAGGGACACAGCCTGTGTAGGCAAAGGGTAGGGAACACACACAGACATGCTCACACAACACACAACACGGGCCCAGGCAATGTCACAGGATTACACACTGCCATGAGGGCACTCCACTCCTGTGGAATGTCCGCTGTGCCAAACCTTGTCTGTGCACGACTCAAACATGTCAGCAGAACACTCGGTCAGTGAGTCAACAACTACAACACACTGAAGGCTCTGCTCACATCAGCCTGGGTACGGGAGTGTCACGTCAGTCATCTGCATACACCCAAAACACGTGTCAAGCAAGTTGCACTGTATACACAGATGAGTCCTTCAACATTGATGTGCTAAACTGCATGTCCAGTGGAGATGGGCACACAGTCAGGGAAATAGAAACATTGAACAGTGGTAAGCCCACCAGATGTGCATCAGTGTAAGCCAAAGATGTTAATTTACAAATGCAAAACGTACATCCCTGTGTCAAATGCTGAACATTACACCCTCAGACTGCAGCAAAGGATGCTGTAGATCCAGACTACATTAGGACACATATCCCATGGACCACATGGAGTCGATCACAGCAACACTTCATTTTCCTGATCTGAACACTATTACAACTGCAAATTCATGATGATACTCATCTACATCATGTACATCCAAAGAAAAACCACAAGTAAACAAAAAGAGGCTTTATTCAGCAAATGTGAAACAAAAATGTTAAGTCCAAAAGAAACTAAGGCCATGGCCAGTTGAAATAGACAGTCCCAACAGGGTGATATGTGACAACTTGTCACCCATTGCTTGCCTGCACTGGTACGGACAGGGGACATCTCCCTCGGAGGGGCATACAAGGGGCAGGCCAGGCACCGCAGGGACAGGATCAGGGGATGCCAGAAGGAGGCAGTGAAGGGGTGATGGGTGCAGGAGTGTCACCGGCAACTGCAGTGGAGGTGTCTGACTCAGTGGGGGCCGGCACCACTGTAGGGCACAAGTCAGATGGTGTGGGTGCTGCAACCACTGCAGTGGGCCGGTCAGATGGAGTGGACTGGGTCCCCATTGCAGTGCCCGAGTCAGACGGGGTGGTTGTGGACTCCACTGTAGTGCATAACTCCAAGGGAGTGGAAGGGGGGGTAGATGAGGTGGGCAGGACAGAGGGGGGGAACCCAGTCTCCACACCAGTGGCACAAACAGGCAGAGCGTCTGGTTTGGGGGTGGAAGAGCAAGTGGTAGGGGGGAGGGCCTAAGCAGTTTGGGGATGCGGTATCGGTGTGTGGGGGAACCTGGGGCAGGGTGTGGTGGTGGAACCTGTGGAGTGGTGGCCTGGGGGATGGAGGAGAGAGACTGTGTGGTGGAGCTGCGTGGTGGTGGTGGGGTCTTGCCCTTCCTGGTCCGGGGGGACTTTCGAATGGGGTCCTCAGTCTGCCTGTGCCTGGGGGAGGGTGTCCGGGTGTGAGGGGCACTCCCCTCTGTGTGTGTTGGTCGCCTCTTCCTCCTGGACTTCGTGTCAGATGGATCTGTGGGGAAGAGGCCAAGCTCACAGAGGAAGAGCTTCTGGGAGGGGGGTTGCAAGTGAGGCAAGGGAAGGGGTTTTGGAGGGAGAGGTATCTGAGGACTGCGGAGTGCTCGTGGATGCGTGTGTGTGTGTCTGGGCCCCATCCCCTGTGAGTGAGGTATCAGTCCCCTGACTGTGCGTGCGTGTGCATCTGGATTTTGGCTTGTGTGTCTGTGTGCTGCTTGTGTCTGTGCTGGTGCGTGCCGGTGTGTGTGTGCTTGGGACAGGTAGGGTGCTGGGGATTGTGGATGGGGCAGAGGTAGGAGGGGTGAGGGACTGTTGCAGGAGGGACACTGCTGCCGTCAGTGAGGAGGCCATGGACTGATTGGTCCGATGTAGGGCAGACATGCCAGATGACATGCCCTCCATGAATGACACCAGTTGTGTCAACAGACCCGTGTGTGCATGGAGGACACTCAGCATTGATGTCTGCCCTACATGGATCTGTTTCAGCAAGTCCACAGACTCCACACTCAGGGCAGCAGGGGGACAGAGGCAGGGGGTGCGGTGCCTGGCATGAAGGAGACACGCTCCCCTACACGGGAGCCTCCACGGACATGTGGGATGGGAGCAGATGGGAGGGTGGAGATGGTGGTGGTGGCGGGGACAGACTTGCTTGATGTTGCCTCTGGTCTGCTGACACCCACCTCCACAAGGGAGTCCTCACTGGAAGTGCTGTTTTCCCCAGCTGAGGTGGTCGTAGCTGAGGTCTCCTCAGTGTGGCTCCCCTCACCCTCCGTGCCACTGGGTCCCTCGCTCTCCCCTGCAGTGGACCCAGTCTGGCTCTACCGCTCCTCTTGGCCCGTGGAGCTGTCTCCTCCTGTGGCCGTGGATGTATCTGCAAACAATCAGGATAAACAGAGCAACATTAGTCACCTGTACTGACCACACACACCACAGTAAGTACAGCACATCACAGAGCAAGCCCTGCCATCATTTGCTAGACATTGCAATAAGTGCTAACACTGATTTGAAGAAGCCCATTGTCTGCCTGACAGTCAGTCATGCCACACATATCCTACCTGTCGTGCACCCATCTGTCTGCTGCCTGTTGTATGCGACTAATCATATGTGCACACATGCACCACATACACAGTTGTTGGACATCCAAGAGAACATATGGAAATGTGTCACCCCAAACACATGCCATCTCCTGCCACTGACTCAGTACATGTGTCAGGAAAAGAGATGGGCAGAGTCTCTGTTGATATGCGGGTTTTGCTTCCATCACCAGACACAATGATGTCCTCATGTCCTGATAGACAATGCAACAATGATGTGCATGCAGGACATATCACACTACTGCTGGATCACCCTTTGCGATTTGCATGTCATGGCACAGGCCTGTCTGGCAGGTCAGTCATAACTGTCTCCTGTTACAGGGGCAGTGCATACACACAACACCAGTCTGCACTGTGTCACAATCATGGAAGTTTTTGGAATGCAAGCCCTGTAGCTGACAGGTGCACATGTGCAACCCTGGCCACCCACATCATGAGGACTAAGATGATCCCATGTCAATCAAATGAGACATTTGAGTGACTGCAAACACAATTCCATAAACATGAGCACTTCACCGTCTGATGAGAATGAACCAAAGCTGCCTGCACCTCAATGTTTCATACAACATTGTGCACAGTCAAGGGATCAGAGACCTATGCATTAACCTATGTGCAGATCCCATAGGCACAACTCAGATGGCTGGCCACCCCAAATTGTTAAACACTCCAGGAGTCCAAAAAGCAAGGCCACAACACGGTGACACAGAGGCATACAACTGAGTGCACTCTTCACAATGCCCAATATGTATGCTGACACACGGGAGTGGGAGAACAGAGTGCCTTCGATGTACGGAGTAGGCATTACAGTCCTGGTCCATGTGCAACATGGTATTACCCTGAACACTAGGCAGGTGGCTATGCATGTGTCACACACATGATGTACATACTTCTGAGGCTCCTACCATGGTCTCTGCTGCAGCATGGGTGTGTGGCACATACCCCAGACATGTGGTGAGTCAGAGCAGCAATTGGAACACATATAAAAGCCATACCCAGAGTACATGTCAGATCACAGGCATTGTGAGCGATTGTACCACCCATGCATCCCACCACAAAGTTCCTGTAACTGATGCTGTCCCCAACTTGAACCACAGGTAACTGCAAGTACACAGTACCCAAGTGACCTAAGTCACAGACTGTAAGGGCCACACCTGTGTATCAGATGAGGAGGGGGCATGACACAAGTGAGGGACATGAGTCCAGGATGACATGACAGTTGTACTGTGGAAGTGGAACCAGGCTAAAGGAGTGCATAGAGCATGTTAGTCATAGTAGACAGTTAAGGCTAGCACTTACCCCCTCCTTGCTGCTGTCTGGCCTTCAGCTGCCCATCCAGGTCAGGGAAGACCACCGCCAGGATCCGGAGCATGTGGGGGTCAGGGTCCGGTGTCCGCCCCTCCTGCGAGGAGGCGACAGCTTCAGCTGGACCCTTGCGATCCTCCGGGTCCAGCCCCGAAGGTCCTGCCACCTCTTCTAGCAGTTGCGGATCCTGCGCCTGTAGACCCCCACAGATCGTACTGCCCGGACGATGGTCAGCCAGATCTCCTGCTTCTGGTGGGCATCAACCTGTGAGGATGACAAAGTGAAAAGGCCATTACTACACATTCAACATTTCCGTGCATCACACAGTTGGATATACATGTCTCAATCACAGGGGCATATGATTTACACAGGTAGTGCAACTATGGCTATGAACAGTTTGCCAGCAGTTACTAAATGGTATCATTGCCTGGGAAGTCAAACCTTGTTGGAAGGCACTGTTACTGCACTATACCTGTTCAGTGCATGTGACTACACACTTTGGGGGGTGACAACTACTTAGTGAGCATGCTAGCCACTGGTGTACACACTGTAAGTCTTGCTAGTCAGACAACATGCCCAATTAGTAAGGCAGTGGACAGCACACTCACCTGCTCCCCTGGTTTCCCATACAGCTTGCTGTACTGTGGAAGGAGGCTGTCCAGCAGGGCCTGGTTCTCCTCAGTGCTGAAGGCTGGGGCTCTATCCACAGTACGTGCCATTGCAGTAGCCAGAGGATGCAGATACAGCAGCAGTGGTGGTGGCAGATGTCGTCCTGGAGCATGTAGTGCAGGCAAGTGAGCTCTCATGGGAACAGCCAGCATTATATGTGTGCTGCAGAGGCAGATACTGTCCCATGTGTCCAAAGTGATAGGTCCAAGTCGTTTGCATCTTCTGAATCTGGCCAATCCATGGAATTGCACCACTTATACACACCCACAGCATCCTTCAAAAGTTCAACTTCATGACACCCATGAATTTGCAACATTGTTGTGGGTGGCCAACTGAATTCACTGCATCCGACTCGTTAAAGCTTCGAAAACGCGTCCGTTACCATGTCAGGCCATAGCCAATGCGTGCGCACCGATCGGACCATTGCTGTACGACGCATATTTCGAAAAACAACACGCATCCGTCCACATCATATGCAATGGCTAATGCGTGCGCACCGATCGGTCCATTGCTGTACAACGCGTATTTTGAAACACAACACGCATCCGTCCACATCATATGCAATGGCCAATGCGTGTGCACCGATCGGTCCATTTCTGTACAACGCGTATTTCGAAACACAACACGCATCCGTCCACATCATATGCAATGGCCAATGCGTGCGCACCGATCGGTCCATTGCTGTACAACGCGTATTTCTAAACACAACACGCATCCGTCCACATCATATGCAATGGCCAATGCGTGCGCACCGATCGGTCCATTGCTGTACAACGAGTATTTCTAAACACAACACGCATCCGTCCACATCATATGCAATGGCCAATGCGTGCGCACCGATCGGTCCATTGCTGTACAATGCGTATTTCTAAACACAACACGCATCCGTCCACATCATATGCAATGGCCAATGCGTGCGCACCGATCGGTCCATTGCTGTACGACGCGGATTTCGAAGCACAACACGCATCCATCCACATCATATGCAATGGCCAATGCGTGCGCACCGATCGGTCCATTGCTGTACGACGCGTCCCTGTACAAGTCACTCGCATATGTCACCATGGTTGTCACTGGTGAACGTATGCCAGCCACAATTACTTGCCAGAGACTCAGGGGCACACCTACAACACCACAGCCTGTCCACACTGTATCCTAAGGCATGTAAGGCTGCATTACCTGTGTGTGTATGGGGGTCAACATGTGTTTTTTTTGGTGGCACTTGGGGGCAGCCACTCCCAGGCTGTGCACGTGTTCATGGGGACAGAATCCTTTGTGTGTTGTGCACATGACCACTGTGATGTGCAACTGTTCAGTTCAGAGCATGTGGCATGGTCACATTTCCAGGTGTGTATGTGTATGTCATGTCACATACACCCTGAGTCCCATGTGGGAAGGTATGTACGTCACAGGGTGACCCATTGCCACAATTGTGATGGCCCTCCATAGTCTGTGTGCATGTTGTGATTCAGATGTCTCTGATTCCATGTGCACAATGGGAGACAGTCTCCACATCCACGTTGTTTGTGCATCGACTTTGATGTTGTGCGTGTGTGTGTCACAGACGTCCATGTCTGTCCTGCAGAGGCTACAGGGGCCGCTACCTGTGGGAGTCATGGTTGTTTTGCTGATGTGTACATGATACGCCATGTCATGCCAGTGTCCATGTGGCAATACAGGGTCCCTGGGAATCTACCTGTCAAAGAGCTGTGATGCCTGTGGCACATCTGTCCTCACTTGTCACTGTGGTGTGTGTTTGGAACGTGACAGCAGTACATGGGTACTGTGACACAGCCTAATGATTTCCCATAGCACAACCTGGAACTTGTTGTCAACACATGTTGAACTGTGATGTTAGATGTTGGCCATGTAGGTGCCATATATGTCCATACAGAACGGCACACACATCAAGTACTTGTGTCTCGTAATGATGTATCATGTGATATTGATTATGGTCAATGCCACATATGTGGGGTGACTGACAAACTTTCTTTGTTCACCTATACACTGCAGGGCACCAGCTGTCCATAGACCATTCCCTGACCTAGCAACCATGGTTGAACGTTACTGCATCTGACGGCACCGCTTCAACAGGCCGCTGATTGAGGAATTGGCGGTGCGGTTGGCCCCACATTTGCAACCTGGCCGGCCATACCCTACAGCGCTGACCCCCAAGGTGAAGGTGATGGCAGCCCTACACTTCTTTGCCACCGGTACCTTTCAACACACTGTGGCGTCTGCTGGTGGGATGTCACAGACCATGTTCAGCCGTGTGTTACGCGATGTTTTGGAGGCGATGTTGAGATACCTGAACCAGTACATCTATTTCCCTAAACGTCAACAACTCACTGACGTCAAGAGTGACTTCTATGCCCTGGGGAGGATGCCACATGTCATTGGCTCCATTGATGGGACACATGTGGCTTTGGTACCACCACAGGCATATGAGCAGGCATACAGGAACATGAAACATTACCATTCTATCAATGCTCTGGTGGTATGTCTTGCAGATATGAGCATCTCACATGTGTGTGCCCGTTTTCCCGGTTCTGCACACGATGCCTACGTGATGAGGAGTAGTCGCATCCCGAGGATGATGTCACAGATGCAGAACCAGCGTGCCTGGCTTGTCGGTGTGTTCTGACTTTGTACCATTGTGTGTGTTCTGCAATGTTGTATTCCACCCTCTTTTCCAACTCAGCTAATGTGCAATTGTCTGTATGTAGGTGACTCCGGATACCCCAACTTGCCGTGGTTGCTGACACCCCTCAGGAACCTTGTGACACCAGCCCAGATGCGCTACAATGAGGCACATGGTCGGACCAGGAGAGTGATCGAGCGGACATTTGGTCTCCTGAAGAGCCGCTTTCGCTGCCTGGACAAGACAGGAGGGGCCCTCCCATATGCCCCTGCAAAGGTGTGCAAGATTTTCATCGTCTGCTGCATGCTACACAACCTGGCAGTGCGGAAGGAGTTGCCTCTCATCCTGGATGACGATGACCAACATCCGCCACCTGTGGAGGATCCGGGCCTGGGCCACGATGCCAGTGATGATGATGATGATGAGGGTGATGTCCGCACACAGCTCATCACCAACTTCTTCAGCTGAATGTGAGTATACAGAGATGTCATGTCAATGATTTGAGTTTGCATGATATGTGTTGGTGGTGCTCTGTTGCTGTTTGAGTGTGGCCATGTGCTACTTGACTGGATGCGTGCAGCGATGTGTCCTTACAGGTAGTCTGTACTCGCCAACAGTGTTGACATGCTAACTTGGTTTTGTGTAGGTATCTTGTGACATGTATTGGGCATGAGTATTGCAGTTCTGTCCTGTTCTTCAGTTCTTTTGACTGTGTGTCATGTCTGTCCTTCACAGGGTACTTTCAGAGTTGTTTGGTCAACTCGGATCCCCTGACACCATGATTCAGCTTCCAGGGTGGAAGCAGTCGTTTCCCTACAGGTGATGTGCCACACACCCCTGGACTTTATTTCTTCTACACTTGTTGACTGTGTGGCCACTGCCACGTGGGATTACCTTGCATCTGTAGTGGAAACATGTTGCAAATGTGTAATAAACCTGTGCTTCACTTTGGGATGTGCGTTGTCTGTGGTCACACATCTGACTGACGTTTGCTTACTGCATCTGTGGGCTAGTTAACACAGACTCTGAATAGGTGTGGTGTCTGTGCATTCCACTGTATTTCCTGGCAACAGCAGTGTAGGCGATGAGTTAGATGGCCCTGGTGTGTATGTGTTGTGTAGCCCTAGTGGTGTGTCTCCCTCATATGTGTCACGTCGCCATGACTCACATGACGGTGTTGAACTTGCTGTAGCAGTTAGCATGCACAGTGTCATTTAGCAGATCATCATCTCCATGACAAAAACAACGTTGGAATCACAACAGAGGCAAGTATGGTGTATTAGTGAGTTTATTTACATACATGTGTGAGGATAGTGCACAGGAAGGTGGGTGCTGGACATTGGGATTGGAATCCAAAGTTCCCAGATGAGTTGGAAGTGTTGGTAGCAGAAATGTCCTGAGTAAAGTCCAACTTAAACTCCCCATGTCATGTGGGAGAGTTGGGTTGCATTCGACAGGGTGAACAGTTTGCACACAAAGGAGAATTTCCAGAACAGGTGTTGGGTTCCTGGGGGATGTACATGGCCATCGGCCTCTCAGTTGTCCTTCCTCGGACGACCCCTCTTCTTTCTGGGGGGACCCTCACGTGCAGGCCGCTGCGGTGCAGAGGACTCTCCACCAGAGTCATCCTCCCTCCCTGTGGCAGTTGCAGTTGTTGCAGCACCAGATGTTGTGGGCACACAGGCAGGTGTGGACATGTTGGTGCTAATCTGGCGGAGGCATGTCAATATGTCCCTCTGCACCGCTGTCAGTTCTTCCAATGTGTCCCACTTGGACTCCATGCCAGACATGTGTGTCTCCACACGGGACATGTGGGAGTCCAAGCGGGCATGATGGGCAGCCTGCTGCTGTTGAATGTCCTTGAGGATCCCCACTACCTGGCTGACCTCTCCGGTGCTATTCTGGTACGCATCAGCAATGCGTACCAGTTGTGGGTCATCATGCAGTCCAGACCCCTCTGCAAACAGCGACCTCTGCCTACCACCCCTCCCACCACCCCTGGCCACATGTGCGGGACCTGCAGTGGCACGCACAGGTGACCCTAGGCCCCCTTGGGGGTTGGTACTGGGGTTGTTGTCCATTGCTTCACGGTGGGCTGGGGTCCCTGTGCTGTTGTCATTCAGTGTCCTTGTTCTGTCCGTGTCGGCGGGGGTGGTCTGTGTGTTGGCAGATGTTGGAGGAATGGGTGCAGGGGGTGCAGATGGTGGTCCTGCTGGTGCTGCATTTTGACTCACACCGGAGGTGCCAGGTTGGTCTTCGCCATCCGATGAGGGCAGAGGCTGTTCCACACCAGAGAGATCAGGGGCCACCGGAGCCTGGGACAGGGACTCCTCCTCATCTGCTGCTGTGTCCCCATCATCTCCTGTTTTTGGAAGAGACACACAATGTAAGTTATGTTACTGCAGGCATCAATGGTTCAAACACATGACAGTTGTGACTGTACCTCTGGATGCGGCCCTGTACATTGCATTGTCCTAAGTTGTCACAGTCAGAGGTTGATATTGGCGTGGCTCATTGTCCTGCCAACCTGATGCATTTCAATGTGGATGTTGAGCTGTGTGCATGACCAGCATTGGTGGTGTTTGGTTGACATCCGGACCTCCTTCTCCCCCCAGCCCAGTTATCCCACCATGAAGCATGCCACCCTTGCAGTGGGTGCAGGTTAACTCTCAGGATGTCAGTCAGTGGTGTCCTGCTGTTGGTTGGTGCCCAGTTCCCAGCAGGGCCTGGTACTCCCCACAACAGAACACCATTGTCAGACATCTTAGAAGTGGCTTTTCACTCCCTGTGAGGTGTGCATGCTTCAGTGTGAGCTTGCTGGGCCATGTGGGTGGGGGATGTTGAGCTGTGACTACCACTCCCATCATGCTATTGCCTACACCCCCCCTTCCCAGCATGCCCATACTTCCTTCCTTTTGACTCTGCTTCCCTGTGGGGTAGTGTGCCTGTGCTGACAGGATGGCTGACAGTGTTGTCCTGGCGTTTGTTTGGCTACAAGTCCCAAAAGTGTCCCTGTGCTTCACACAGCATAACCCAGTGTGGTTGTTCTTTGTGGGATATTTAATTAGAGTGTGAGGCATTGCATTCTCCCAGGTGAGTTGTGTGGAGTTTGTGTTAAGGGGGTGTGTGCGAAAAGCTGCTTGTAACTATGTTCAGAGCTGGCAGTCCTCCTTCCCACCCAGCCAGATATCCCACCATGGAACGTGCTTCCATTGCAGGGAGAGCAAGTGGGCTTTGAGGATGTCAGTCAGTGGTGTCCTGATGTTGGTTGGTGCCCAGTTCCCAGCAGGGCCTTGTGCTCCCCATAGCAGTACCCAGTGTCAGCCATCTTGTCAGTTCTTTTCCACTCCCTGTGATGTGAGCATGGTTCAGAGTGGTGTTGATGGGCCAATTGTGAGGGTGACCAATATCTGTGACTACAACTCCCATCATGCTATTGGCTACACTCACTTCACCAGCATACACAGAATTCCTTCCTTTCAGTGAGCTTCCCTGTGAGGTGGTGTTCTAGTGGTGGCAAAATATCTGACTGTGTTTGTTGGTTAGATTTATGCCACTGCCTTGCTCTATTTGTTGTTAGGTTTGTACATGTCATGACACAGTTACATTTCACTATGAGATGGCATGTATTGTGTTTATCTAAGTAACATACACATCTTGGGATGATTATCTTTTGGTTGCTGTGGATTTGCTAAGGGTGCATGGTTTGTCTATCCCCTTGACAGTGATGTGTGTGTATTGTCACACAATATTGGGTATATTGGTTGTGTACTCACCAGGCTCTGGGATGTTTGATAGTCCATGTACGCTCTCTGGTGGTAGGATGGCCCGCACCTTCTCCTACCAGGGCCTGAGGTATACTGGTTTGGCAGGAGGGCCACTGCCGGTGCGCTGACTCAAGGCGTAATCCTTCTTGAGTAGGTCCTTGACCCTCCTGCGCACATCATACCATCTGTTCTGGATGTCTTCCTTTGTGCGCAAACATGGTGATTGTGCGTTCACCCTGTCGACGATACTCTCCCACATCTTAGTTTTCTGCGACATGGGGGGTCTGTTGGACCAATGTACCAAACAATTGTGGCTCTACCCTGAGGATTTCATCTACCAGGACTTCCAATTCACTGTCTAGGAACTTTGGATTCTTCTTTGGGGGCATGGTGATGGGTGGTGGTGGGTATTGATGTGTGTGTGTGAGTGTGCAAGTGAGGGTGGGTGAGTGTAGGTTTTGCTGGGTGTATGTGAGGGTGCTATTTGGGAGGTGCTAATGTGTGATGGATGAGTTGTGAGTGTGTCTGTGGTTGCTGTCTGATGGTGTTCTGTGCTGGCAGGTCAGTTGAATTTGCAAAGGATCATGGTAGTGATTTGTGGCCTTTATATGGGTGGAGTTGTGGGTGTGTCTTTGTTCCATGTTTTTCCCCCCCCCTGTATTTATTGACTTTATCATTGCTTGTTTGGCCCTTTTTTTTGTATTTTTCCTTTGTGGGTTTTAGGCATGTAGGAGACGTTCTTCTGACCAAGTAGGACGCTGCAGTTGGCTCGTGCGCGCTTCTCCGAGTTTTTCAAGCTGTGTTCCTGATGGGTTTCATGTGCGGCGTACGCGTCGGTCGCGGAGTATTGGGTTGCTTCGGCTCGGTTTTGTATGCGTGTCGGTCGTACGGCTTGGGCTCCGTGCGACTCGGTCTGGTTTTACACGCATTGCATCGTACTGCGCGGGTCGGAGTTCGCGGGTACGTTTCTGTCGGGTTCATTCCTGGTGCATGTCGGTCGGTTCTATTCGCATAGTTTTCCGGCCGGATAGCTAGTTTCTGTGCGGTTCGGTCGTTCGGCTTGTGTTCCGTACAAGTCGGTCGTAATTCACATGCATTGCATCGTACTACGCGGATCGGGCAGCGCCGGTACGTGTCGGTCGGACTACATTCCCGTACCGAGTCGGTCGGTATATTTTCCGGCCCGAATCGGAATCGGCCCCACAGTGTTGATACTAGCAGGGATCAAACAAACTAAAGGTGATGGGAGAATGCTTGCAATTAAGCCCAACCTCTAGCAAAGGCTCGGGGTAGCATTCCAGTTCAGACCTGACCCAGTCTTGGTGCAGGGTCAAGGCTCATTTGCATACAGCTGGGTCTAATCTGAGGTGGCTTGATGGGCATAAAGAGCAATGGTTTGGAACGCTACCCTGAGTGGTTGCCAACGGTTGGATGTATTGCAAGCATCCTCTCATCACCTTTTGTGTGTTTGATAATAGCCGGAAATCTGTGCCACCTAAAAAAATGATATTTTTCATTAAACTTTTTCAAGCACGCCATGTTATTCTGTGAAGTTCCCTCAATTTGTAAAGCGCATGCCCAGTGTCGAATCCTGGTGCTACCGTAGCACAAGCAGAGGAGGGGTTGCGATCATGGGCTTTTTAATTTTAAAGAGTTTTATGATCTTACAAACTTAAAGATGATATATCAGTTTCCTAAGAAGAGGCACGACTAACCTCGGTTGATTGTGATAATGCTATTTGTCAACATTTTGTGTTTTGCATTCTATCTTGGACAAAAGTGCCACCAATGCCATCTTATGGCATGTGCATCGGGTTTCTTCAGGAAAAATGAAAACATTGTTGTGTGTCTGATTTGTACTATTGTTTCTAATGCGTGACTTATCAAATGGGTATATAATCTGATTTCAAATGATATATATATAGTCATATAAAACTACCAGGCAACGCGGTAAAATATTGAAGATTATGAAAGGTAATTTTCCCTTTAAAGCAAATAGGGGCATATTACCAAGGATTTGCGATAATTATCGCAAAGCGCGCTTAGCGCTGTTTTTTTTATTGCCGGCTATCGCTGGATTTCATCGCGGAGATAACGCGTTATTATCAACGCTTATCTCCAAGGCGATAAAAAATCCAGCGATAGCGGCGAAACCCAGCAATAGCGCGAGAAATCCAGCGATAAATTCACTGCGCTAATGAAAAGCTTGCTAATAGGTAGGTGAGGACTTAACCTTACAATCCACCTCCCATTGACAAGATGGTTAAGTCAAGTTTTTATCAGGTGTCAAATTCCAGCGATAATCGCGGTTAGCGCGACTTTTTTTATCGCTTCGCGGGCATTGATAATAGGGGGAAGTTGTGTTTGCGACTGTTTGCAGTTGCTTTTAGTTGGGAACGCCTACTTTGCATGTCATTAGCGATAATTATCGCTGACATGCAAAGCGGCAACAAAACAGCCGCTATCGCCATTAAGCTGTCGCTAACAGCTGTTAGCGACAGCTTGCTAATAGGGCGATAAAAATATTGCCGCTTTATCGGCAAAAAGTGCCGCTAAAGTGGCGATACTGCCCTTGATAATATGCCCCATAGTTCTTTCATACAAGGTTATTCTCAATTCTGTGTACATGGCATCAACCGTTGAAAAATATTATCTATTTCAGGTACACTCAGACCATGATTGTAGAAATATAGATGCACAACTGGAAGATGAGCGAATTACTATCGCTTTGGTGAATCAAACTGTAGGTGTGAAAATGGAGAAAGTACTTACCTGTAAAAATGATTCTCCAGGAAATGCATCCAGCTGTACCAAACAGAAGTTTCAGTAATTAAGGCGAAAGGGCCTCTAAGGTGCACCTGTCCAAGAGCCCAGGCAGTAATGCATGCAGAAGGGCCTCATGTACAAGGGGTTTTTGAGCTCACAAACGCTCTGATTCTGTAAATCAGAGGGTTTGCAAACACTAAAACCCTTTTTTAAATTTACTAAATCTATTTGACAATTTGGACTCGGAAAAGGTTTTCTCAATTGTAAAATAGGAATTAGGAAACCATTAGGAATCGCTAATTGAAAGGAGCATGTTAAGGCCGTTCCTTCCAAATACCTTATATTATGCATTTTGCAATCGAATAATGGTCGCAAAACATTACTTTTTTACCACCAACTCAAAGGAGATGGTAAGCCATCCGCAAATGGGAAAGGGTCCCCAAGCGACTCCTTCCCCTTTGTGAATGTTGACAAAAACGTTTTTTATGAGTAGGCAGTGGTCTTAGCCTACTCCTAAAAAAGGTTTGTATAACTGTTACATTTTTTAAATGCATCACATTTTTGTGTAAGAAAAATGTGCTGCGTTTTCAAAAAAAAGATTGCTTTATTTTAAAGGAACCACAGACATGATGATCTGCCCTCCCCAGCAGGCCACTATCCCTGTGATTGTGACAAGTCGCAGTGGGTCGCAATTTGAATATTGATGAGATAGATCAAATTACGACCCACTCCAATTCTCTATTATGTGAACTGACATAGGTCAGTGCGCAAAATACCAATGCATTCGGTTGAAGTTGATGCTCAAACTGTGACCACTTCTACTATATCCATTTTAATACATTCCAACAAGAAATCGCAAATTATGAATTGTGTGACAATTAATGATTTCTTATTTGGAATCTTTGCACATGAGGCCTAGAGTATGTGGTGGTGATGATGATGATTGAAGACGAAGACTGTTGTTTTGTAAAGTTTCACATCTACCACAAGGGACACCACATAGTCAAGAAAATGACTGTTAATGCAAACAAAAAGTGTGTTCCCAGGGTTTTCCCGAGGAGTAAAAGGTTACAAGTGGCTTCTCAAGCTGAATATTAAGTGTTGGACCTACATATTGGCACAAAAGGCTGCCTCAGCTTCTTAGTCTCCAGCTGAATACTAGATACGCTGTAGAGGAAATTATGCTTCTAATAATACAACATACACAATGCCGTCTACGTCAATATAACTCACTTCGATACTTCCTCCCCTTGAATGCGCACTCTGTAAAACACAAAGAGCTGTCAGGACACATTGTAGCATACTGTGCTCTTAAGGTAATAACAAAGTGGACCTTGAATGTCTAGCCAGCGATGTACACCAAAAAAGGTATGTGAGGGCATGGCCAGCCATCATGGCCGGGGGATCTAGCCTACAGAGGCTCAGTTAACTACCCTGCAGAATCCCCTTAATTTGATGCCATCCACCCACTAACTTGCCAAAATTGACGAGTGGATAAAGGGCATATTACCAAAGCATGACGATCACTGCCTCCCACACCCCGCACCCCGCAACAGCGAAATCAATCCTGAGAGAGGCGCGTCTGTTGGTGAGGCCTGAGACACAAATGGAGGGGCTGTGATTCAGAGCTGATCAACTGACAGAGAGACCCCCGGCTCTAACTGATGCTGCCGCAGATGGTGCTCCATACTGCTCTTCACCTTGCAGCAGTGGGGGCTCAAGACCTGGGCCCCAAATGAGGTGAGCAGCCCTTATTCTTCCTAGTCTGGGCCCTACACGAAATGCGGTAAGATGACAGAGGCACTTCTTGAACTCCGATCTGGCTGAGGAAGAGTTCATTAATGAACTTCATGCAGCTCCATCGCTGTATTTGTCCTGTGGGTGAATTTTTTATGGATCGGGGGTCATCAGAGGCGAAACAGTCAACAGAAATGGCGCCCATTATCCATGCACTCTAACTGCATGCCAACGGACAAAGATAACGGGACAACAATATCAAGGCAAATACTATCAGGGGTGCCAAATTGATCTTCCCTGAGGCCACTCTGTAGACAAAGTAGGATTGAGAGAGCATACTTATCGAGCACATATCGTTACTCTGTACCAACATCACTTGGTGAGAATGGCGTGATGACTGCAGTAACTGGACCAGTTAAATGCTACCATAGTGAGGTGTGAACATATAATTGCGGGGAGGAGGTCTGCAATCCTTGTGGTATTATCTGGCTGGGCTCCACCCTTGCCTCCCTGTGGAATGTAGTGACTTCTTCATAAGGCACAGGCCACATTGACTGCTCTTAATTGGCCAGTACCCAGAAAGTTTGCAGATACTAAATTTTGGCACGCGTCTTCTGGGGGTTACTTTTCCCTTTATGACTCCTCGCATCTTCATACTTACCTGTCTATATGCTGCCAAAGAAGGTCCAGACTAATTAGGTGTCGAGCTATTTCACACCCTCGGATATGGGTAGAGACTCCCGCGCCCTCCTTTGCGGTAACCATGTAACTAACAAAGGAAGAATTCCTTTCATCCTTACGTGATTTTAAGAAAGAACTTCATGAAGAACTCAAGGCGGACAATGCTGCATCCTTAGAATCTTTCAAAGCCGATTTCAATTCCTGAATGGTCTCTCTTCAATCAGATGTTGATTCGCTCAGAACCTGCACTCTGGACTAGGAAACGAAGCTTCAAGACATGGAACACAGCTTGCAACCAATAGCGTGCATGACGGATCTCCTCCAGTCTCAACTACAAACAGCCTTCCTTAAATGTAAAGATTTGGAGAATTGCCCCCACCAAGACAATATAAGGGCGTGAGGCCTGGAGGAGGGAAGCGAGGGTCCAAATCTGGAAGCCTTCATGGAAGACTTATTTTCTAACATATTGGGAGATGACCACCCAGAGATACGACTGGAGAGAGTACACAGAGTGGGCCCTCAGCCTCTTGGCAGTAGAAAAAGACCTAGGGACATTCTTGCCAAACTGAGCTCTTCAAAGTGAAAGAACTGATCCTGCAGGTGGCCAAAAGCAAGACAATATCGTCTTCCAAGGAGAAACATGTTCCCTGTATCAGGATGTTGCCCCAGCTACTTTGGCTCGAAACCTACAATTTAGACCTATCACTGAAGCCTTGAGACAGGAGTGCATCAAATATCAATGGTCGTATCCTTTTGGTATTGCTTTTGACTTTCACAATAAACAACATCACTTCACGGGAGTTGAAGAAGCAGCTTCCATACTGAGCATTACTGTGGAGGTGGCGTCGGAATCTGAGAGACCGGATGGTGACCATTTGTGGAGACCCATTGTCAAGGAAACCACAGGATCCTGGCATTCAAGGAAGAAGGGTGGAAGCGCTGGCAAGAAATGAACTTGGTACATTGCTCTAACATGCCTGTTTAGTGGCTATAACATTGAGGAATCTCACACATCAAGGACGCTTCTCTTGCACTATGCCTTTCTCTCTTTGCTCCTCTCCTGTCTTCGTGAATTGGGGGACTTGTGCTTGCCAGAGAGAAACACCGGATTCTAAACTTTATCCTGTATGGTAACTTTATATTAATTGCAATGTTGTCTTTCAGATTAGATGCTTCAAGATAAGCATCAGAAGTTTGATGATATGAATAGTTCATGAGGAGAATAAACTTCTTAGTTCATATTGTTCTATGTTACCAGTAGTGGCTCGTATCCCGGCAGAGTGGCAAGGCGGGGGATTGGGCGACAGTTGACAAACAACAAAAATAATAACTTACCTGCTGCATCGCCACATCTCCACTTTTTTGCTCCGTCCTCACCAGCACAGGCTCCCAGAATCCCCTGCAGCCAATACTGACGCTGCTCTTATGCTGCTGGCATGCTGCTGGCATGCTGCAGGCAGCAAGAAAGCAGCATCGGGATTGGCCTGAGTGCCAATGATTTGCGCTCCCAGTGAGACTGGGTGCCTGTGCTTGCTGTCTCCAACCCGGCAATGCAGCTCGGGTTGGAGACAGCTTCAATGCGCATGTCAGTTTGGCCATCCTGAGACGGCCGGCCAAACCCACATGCACACTGACAACAGTGCCTTGCCCACTACTCCCCCTCCATGACGGCCCCCAATTAGGCCCGCCCCCAAGACTCGGCTATTGAAAGGAAAATTAAACTATAATAAACACTTTTATTACCATTCTATTTTTAAAGCTTTGATGCTGGTAGGGGGGCCGAAGCTCCTCTGCCATAGCAGAGGAGACGCCACTGTAGTTTACACTTGTTTTTTTATTTGTTTCATGGCTGGAGCTGTGATTTTTAACTATGGAGAGAAGGACGTGGGGTATGGAGGGAATTGGTGGGTGGCGGGAGGATGGGGGTTCAGCAGTCTCTCTCCTTCGAACCTCAGGGAGGGGAGTTTTGTGGTACTCCTAATCTGATCCCTTACTATGACACTCAATATCTTGACATGGAATGCTAAAGGGCTAAAATCCCCCAATAAACATCACCAACTCTGAAAATATATTTTGGATAAACGTTTGGACATTATAGCCCTTCACGAAACGCATCTTCGACGGAGCGAAGATCACAGATTTAAACATAACGGAGTTGCATTACTTTTCAAACCTTGTTTAACTTTCAAATCATGGGAACCAAGTCAGTCAAGGAAGGGAGAGTTTTAATGGTCAAGGAACTAATTATGGGCCACCTCTGCACTATTTTTACATCCCACGCTCCTAACTCAGGTCAATCTGAATTACTTTTACCCTTCCTGTCTAAGCTAGGAGGCTTTGCCGAGGGTGACATAATACTGATGGAATATTTTAATTTAATATAGGACCCTAAACTAGACACCATTCATCTTCACAGATCCCAAGCTGGGATTTTTACTAAAGCTACGAAACTATCATTACACTGACTGGTCTTACTAGATGTATAGAGGGATCTAAACCCTACCATATGTGACTATACCTTTTTTCTCTCATTCCCATGGGATTTATTCAAGAATCCATCATATATTCACTAGTCAACAGCTATGCCACACTGTCACATCTGCTACTATACATCCCATGTCATGATCTCAGCAACAGCACAACCCTCAATTTGACAGTGACTATGTTCCCATTCTTCCCCCACCCTTTGGATAGGCACATTTATTCTCTGCATTGAAAGGCTGTGTGTTCTGTTCACCCGAGTGATGCAGTAGCAACCATTGACCCTTTCAAAAATAGACACTTAACTGTCCGAATAAACTATTGAGCAGCCGAATACTCCAGAAGGCTTCAACCTCCTGTTAACCCTGCAGGTGCACCTGATAAACAATCAAAACTAATTACTTTTGTCGGTACCATAGCTGCTGTAAGTTCCTGCCAATTGCATGAGGCTGTGTTGACTTTCCATGACCCCGACAGGTGCCTTCCTACCAATGAGCCCCAATCACAGAAATCAGCCTGGAGCAGTATTAAACATTCTATGAGCCCAGCAGATGCCTTCCTGCCAATTAAAATCATGTGACTCAGCTTCTAGCAACTTCCAGTGTTTTTCCCCCTTCACGTGCCGTGTAGGTGGCATGCAGATCTATAAATAGACCACCTTAGCCCATTAGCATTGCTTGGTCCGCCTGCTGACCACTCACCTGTTTACTGTGATCGTCTCCTCTCCTGACGTCGTTCTAGCTTCCCCAGCGATCCGCCAGTCTCCAGCTACCGGCTGAACCTCGATCTCTGAAAAAGAACAAGAAAAAGAAAAAGATTAAAGAGAAAACAAGAACAACTCCAGCTTTAAGGTATTCTTGTTTGCAATCAATATATGCATATATTTAAATGCTCCGAGCTCAGAAGCCTTCCTGAACAATTTCATTGCAAGGCAATATTTTAAGCGCAACATGTAATCTCCTCCAACAGGGCTCTGTTGAACCGCAGCTATTTTCTGGATACCCCTCAAGTGTCCGCACTATAAATAGGTCAGCTGTCCCCAAGGATTTTAATAGTGCCTAAAGAAATCTACTCCTTACAACACTCAGTCGTAGACCAGTTACAAAGCGCAGAGTCAGGAACACATTTTTTACAAGTCTTAACGTCTGCTCGGACCTTGGCAAGATTTAAGCCTCCAATTAAGTTAGTTCAGAAGACTCATTCTTTGGAAGGACAGTACCCGGTATATGCTTGTTTAAGGTATGCTCACAACTAATGGGCTACATAGTACAAGGGGGAAAAAAGACCTAAAGATTGTGCACTCACCTATTCCCTTGTGCCTTACAGGTACTCCTTAACCGGTGCACCACAAGATCTGGGGTGGGCCCTTCGCGAGGTTCACTGCAATCGCCACGGAGGAGAACCACAACATCTTGTCTTTCCAATCTCAACCAACTTTCCCCAAAGGGTTTGTGGTCAAAACAGTGTTATATCCTAACCTCGTGCCCAGACCCCTAGGAAGAATTCAAGGATTCAGTATTGCCCCTTCGGACCCACCTGGGATTCAGGTGAGGGGCTTATTACACCCAATAGCTATCTCAGACCACACCTCAATGGAAGTCAATTTTGACTGGCCCACACCAAGATCTACCTTTCGTAGATGGTACTTTACTGATGTGCTTATGCGCAATCATCTCTTTCGAGATGAACTCCGGAAAACAATTAGAGAATACTTTCAGACGAATAAACCTTGTGATACCTCTTATTCCACAACCTGGGATGCTTTTAAAGAACAGCAACCACTGGGAGACGAGCTCATTCTGGCAGGAGGGGCCAATAAGGCCACACCCACCCTTACTCTTTAGAGGAAGGTTAACTCTCTAAGGGGGAAGATCCAGGCCATATATGCTAATAGTGCTGAGATGGCCCTCCTAGCCTTGAAAAGACCTCTTACGAACAAGGTAACAAAATAGGCCCCCTTCTAGCGAGGCAATTAAGAATTAAGCAGGAAAAGGAGTACATTGGTCAGATACAAGACAAATTGAGGGTGGTTCATCATTCAGAATACGGGAAGCATTGAGCTTTTTGTGACTTCTATCAACAACTCTTTACTTCCGATGCTTTATATAATTGGGAATAACAAACCTATCTAGAGAATGTTGAACTACAGCAGCTCTCTCCTGCCCTCAATGAAAACGTGAGTAGTCGCATCACCACAGAAGAAGTACAGTCTGCAATAGACTCTTTGAAGCGCCATAAAGCGTCTTGACTGAGGCCCTAATTTTGTCATGCCTAAGCCAGGGAAGAACCCTCAATTTAGTGCATTTTATAGGCCAATTGCCCTACTTCACCTTGATGCTAAATTATACACTAAAATTCTGGCCAATAGATTGAAGGATATGTTGCCAGATCTAGTCCATCCAGACCAATCTGGATTCATTAAAGGCTGACAGACCCATGATAACAAGCAGCGATTGAATTACTTGATAGACAAAGCAACTAAGAAAAATATCCCAGCAGTCTTGTTGGCTTTAGATGCCGAGAAGGCCTGTGACCTAGTGGATTGGTCATTTCTCTATGTTGTTTTTAGGTTTGGGGACTGGTTTATTTTCATGATAAGAGCCAATTACACTTGCCCTCGCTCTAGAGTTTTGGTAACCAGGACAGCGTCTGAGTTTATTGATTTAACTCGGGGTACGAGACAGGGGTGCCCCCTTTGTCCCTTCCTTTTTGCCTCAGCATCGAACCCTTAGCTGCAAGGATAGAGGCTTCTCCATCTATCTGAGGTCTCTACTTTAGCTCATTTGAGCATAAAGTATCTTATTTGTGGCTGATGTTCTATTATCCCTTGCCTCTCCTCGCTTGTCACTCCCAGCCCTCCAGGTGGAACTCCAGCGCTATGAATCAGCGGCAGGCATTCGGGTCAAGCTTCAAAAATCCTTCCTACTTAATTTGACAATTCCACCAACAGAAATGGCATCCGCCTCCCCTTTCTCCTGGGTGAAAAAAGAAATATCTTACTTAGGTATAAAGATCACACCTAGCATAGTAGATCTATATAAAGTGAACTATCCACCCCTCTTGAGGCAACTAAAACTGGATCTTAAGCGATGGGCGCCGTTATATCTCACTTGGCTGGGTAGCATCAATGGGGTCAAAATGACTGTCCTTCCACACATCTTATATCTCTTCCAGGGGCTCTAGATTGAAGTAGATAGAGAATTTTTCCCAGCAGTCCACTCAATGATAACGAATTTCATTTGGCAGGGCCGTAGGGCCCAACTTCCCCACAAACCTCTGACGCTTCCGAGGGAGGCAGGCGGCCTAGCATTGCCAGACTTGCTATCTTACTATACAGAAGCACAACTCCGAGTTATATCAGAATGGTCCCTTAAATAATCTGATAAACACTGGCTTTCTATGGACAGGGCGATAGAAGGCAGAATGATTTGGGATGCCCTATGGAAGCCTAAGTCTAACTGAAACAAAATGCACTCCCACCACCACGTTAAAAGTATGGGATGCTGTAACTAGATCACATGGGTTCACAACCTTTCTCTCGCCAAACACACCTATCCACTCCAATGCAGCCTTCAAGCCAGCACTCTCTCCAGGTCCATTTGACATTTGGTGAGAGGGAGGGTGCCTAACAGTCTCCAACCTATTTCATGGGTGGGGTATCCTGACATTCGAGAACTGCTGCACGCATCAGAAATGTATCATTATACTCAACTAAAACACTGGGTGTTAGAACCACTGTTATGACTAGCTCCCACTAGAGAATTACTTCCTATAGAACGCTTTCTATGGACAGCTGGGGCAACTAGGGGTTGTATTTCATTCTTACATGCACTCCTGATATCCACCACCTGCACCTCTACTCCTCCTCACGTATTCTAATGGGAGCAGTTACTAGGGATCAACATTGAAGCCACGCATGCTTTCCCATGACATTTCTCGTTTTAATCGCTCCATGGGTATACGTGAAGTACAATACAAAGTCTTCTATGGCTGAAACCTACACCTAGAGAAACTGGAAAATCTTCCCAAATACATCAGACCAATGCTGGAGGGGGTGTGTACTGTTGGGAGACTTTCGGCATGTTTGGTGGGACTTTCTGACCATACAGCCTTACTAGACCGAAATGTCAGCTTAGATAAAAGAAATATTGGGTTACCCAATCCCCTGTACCACGGAGTTTGTTCTCTTGGGCCTCAGAGATCTTGCCCTCAAACGGCAAACTCGGAGAGATCGTTCTATCATGTGGCTTTGCTTTGGAATGGCTAAGATAACTCGAGCCACAGCATGGAAGAAAGCTGAGGCCCCTTCTATGTCCCAGTGGCATACTCGACTCTGGCATGCTCTTACAATGGAACGTATGCCTGACATTCTAGCTGATACTCGTAAATGTTTTGATTATATATGGAGACCCCTGCTACAATTACTTTCACAGTGACTCCTGCTCCTCTCCTGCTACACCCATTCAAGGCCACTTCATCTTTTCCAGGCATTATAACGCCCACTCCTATGTTCACTTTGACATGGGCTGGATCATGTCAAGAGATGATATCCCGCACCCACAAGACCGGGACCCTTTTCGATACTTACCATATCCACTACTTCCTCCATGCCTGTTATGATGGGTTTTTTATTTTTTTTCTTATACAATTTGCTCATGTTCAAAGGTCTTTTATCTCATTACCATTATCCATTAATGCATTACTTGATGATTGATGGTGTACCATTCATTGCTTTATGCATTTTGGTTTGAAACCGTCAATTACATATGGTGATCTGAAACTGTTATTAGCTTCCGGTTCAATTACGGCTTGATGTAATACCGACATTGTCTTGTAACTTTTTGGTGCCTTTAAAAACCAATAAAGAAAGTTTGATACATAGAAGGTATGTGGTCACATTTTGAAAACCCACAATGCTCACCCTACTGTGACCCCTATATATTCCCTCTGGTCATGCTGCTTCAACCTGGAACTACAGAGAAAAAAGGAAAATCTACACTGCACCACTTATGATCCTGTACACACTAATCAAGAAGTTGAGGTCCCTGACACTTTTCAAAGTGTTCAGGGAGACCCCTGCCCTTTGAGAAGTTGTGAGCACTTTGGCTTCCATCAAGAGCGTTTGAAGTAACTGACAACCGTTCTATTGTGGTCTTCTTCCTCAAACGGCTTGTTTAGAACTCAGAGGTGCAGTATCCGGATATGCGTCCATGTGTTCATGTGGAGGGATCTCTCTCATCCAACTTTACAGCAGCCTCTCAGTGCATCCCTAGTATCTATTTTGCCCACTCTGAAAACTGCCTACATGGGGGTGTTAAATTTAGATCACTTTGTAGGTACTGGTTGATTTACATTTTCCAGCTTGCTTGAGAAGGAAGTTTGGTCTAATGCATACCCCTTAATGTGAACATGGGCTGGGCCAAGCAGGATAAACTGAAATTTGCATTGGGCATGCTCACCAAATAAAATTATTTATTAAGGCCCGTAGCCAGGAGTATAACTTTAGAGGGCATGGGACCTGGTAATGATAAAAAATGCAAAGGTAATTTTGGGGGAGGTTGGATCGTGTGATCCTGAGAAATTCTGTTAAACAAATGAAACACTATTATGAGTAAGAAAATCATTCAAAGAGGATATTATTTTACAAGGGAGGGGTCGCCTAATGCATTTCTAGGACGTTTGTGGCATACCAGGACATTTTATAGCAGTTTAAAGCTAGAAGAAGTTAAATATAGAGAGACCAAACATTCGTCTAAGCATGACAGAATTTAAATACACTTTTATCGTGGTTTGGGGATGGGGCAAATAAGTGCATGACATTTCCAGCAGAGTTGGAAATTAAAAAAATTAATCAGTGTACTTCCAATTGCGGGATGAGCAGGCCAGAGAATTCCTGGTATTAGGTATCCGATTTACTGCTTAAGCGAAATGCAGACCAGAAACCCATCATATCACCACCATCATAAAGAAACCTTTCAATACTGCTACCAAATCTTTAATTAGAAGGACCAAAACTTTTTATCGGTACTCTTATTCTGTTCAGGAGCAATACCACCACTTCTCAGAAGGATGCAGTACAATTCTTTGGAGAATATGAACTATTCAATTTGGTCTGCTATTCTTTAAAACACAACACAACCACTTCCCTGTAGGGCTGCTTTGTCTTTTTTCTTTAACACTACGGTCATTACTCAGAAGATCTACCATACATTTATTGATTATTACCAACACTACTCAGCATGGCTACTATTCATAATATGGTCTAAATATAAACTTTTCAGGACAGCTGTGATACATCATTGTACAACATCAACACTTCTCGGCAAGGCTGCTATACTGTTTATGGGGCAGAGCCAACTCTTCTTAGTATTGCTAGCAGTGTCAGCATTTCTCAGTTTTAGTACTGTCCACTTGACATGAAAAGTACTAATACTGCCCAGCACAATGTTCATGTCATTATTGGACAATGTGAGCCCTAATCAGCAGGGATGCTATAATGCTATTGGATAGTACCTACTTCTGTGCCTAGTGATTATGAGCCATATGTACCATGCATATTACCGGTCGCAAACGGCCTGATTCGCAGAATCGGTCCGTTTGCGACCTGTAAAATGCATTTTGATATGGATGAATTCCAATTTGCGATTTGGTAACATGTTACCGAATTGCAATTTGGAATTGCACTACAGGCTGCAATGGCAGGCCTGGGTGGCACAATGAGTACGACGTTCTACTAGTAGCATTTAATTTACAGCCCTTTGTACATATTGTACCATTTTACTAGGGACTTTTAAATAAATTAAATGAGCTAACAATTAGGTGAAAGCCATTTCTGCCATGTTGGAGAGAGAGAACATAAGCATTTTACCACTGATTAGCAAGAGTAAAGTGCACAGAGTCCTATAGCCAACAAAAACAAATTCAGAAAAAATATGGGAGTTAAGGCAAAAAGGATGTCAAGTCTAACAGCCTGAATTTGGTCTGTTAACTGCACACAAAAAGTTCATCAAGGCTGCCCACTGTCTAAGCTGACATGTTTTGTCACTTTCGTTGTTGAAAACATGGCACCTTACTTAAAGTTAAACATGTGGCTAGATCAGATGCACTTTCGCCATGTTAATTTAGTCTGGTAAGAGATACCGTGTCTCCAAGCTCTGTTTTATTTTGAAAACATGAGATTTAATTAATAATAAAACCCTATTTAAACCCCAGGACGTGACCATTGATTAGGAGAGGTCTTCATGGTAAAATGATTGCCAGAGATCGCTCCAAATTGCCAGTCCAGCTGACTCGGGGTGTTGTCCTGAAGGTGTCTTTTACCAATTCCACAAATTCTGAACTCTGATAAGGAGCAGCTGGAGTAGCTGTTTAAAAGTATGATGTGTGATCCATCTTGAGAGACCTCGAAAGGCAGACTTGATATTTAATGCTGTAGCTTCAATTTAACACAGAGCTTAAACATAGTGTTCGGGGTTAAGATGCTAGGTTCAGCTTGCTAAAATGCTAGAAATGTTCGTTCTTCTTCTTTTCGCTGATCATAACATTCCTAACTGATCTTGTTTTTACACTCTTTGTGGTTACCATCATTATTTTATGCAGTAGACTGCGGATTTTAAAATTAACATTTTAATCTGCATGTCCCTGCTTTGTCCTGCCATTTTGAGTGTATTGTTCACAACCAAAAGATTGTATGGATTCCCTCTGTCTCCCTGAACTTCGAGCAGGACTGATAGTAACCTGAAAACACTGTCTGCACAAGACTGCTCAGTGGGTCTGTGTCAGGGCTGTGGTATAAGAGTTTTTTCCTATTCAATGTTGGTGCGCTCAACTAAGTCCTTGCATTAGAGGATTATAAAGCTGACCCCTGCAGCTCTGGGCAGCACCCACAGGATGCATATAATTTGGTGCTCAATGTCAGGCTCCAGATTTGTCTGGACTTTTTGAGTAATTTTTGATGGGACACTTAAAAAAGAATTATTACAAATACACAGAGACGGCCATTGAAATATTGGTTACCGCCTTCAGATTAAATGGGAATCCGCTGTTTATTGTAGATTTGTCAAGCGTGACTCTTAAAAGGGGTTTCATCATCTTTAGTTTCTAAGGGCCAGATGTACAACCATTTGATTTTGCGCCTCGCAATTTCTCGCAAATTGCGAGGCACAAAATCAAATGTACAACAGTGTGTTTAACATTGTTTGCGATTCCCAATGGGGTCGCAAATTATGAGGCTCATTAATATTAATAAGCCTCTCGCAATTTGCGAGCCCATTGGGAATGACAGGCCCTCCCAGGGATGGTGGCCTGCTGGGCTCAGCAGACCACCATGTCTGGGACTGCTTTTAAATATAGCAGTTTTTTTTAAAAATGCAGCCCGTTTTCCTTAAAGGAAAACGAGATGCATTTAAAAAAAAAAAAATGAAACGTTTTCGTTTCATTTTTAAAGGGCAGGCAGTGGTTCCTGGGACCACTGCCTGCCCTTAAAAAATAATTTCGCCTGGGACCCCTTCCCATTTGCGAATGCATTACCACCTACTTGAAGTAGGTGGTAATTGCGAGTGTTTTGCGACCGCAATTGCGGTCGCAAAACATTAGTACATGGGTTTGAGACTCGCTATTTGGAAGGGAACGCCCCTTCCAAATAGCAAGTCTCTAAACACTTTTTTGCGAGTCGCAATTCATTTGCGACTCGCAAAATTGTGTTGGTACGTGGCCATGTCAATTTTAGCATGCGCAAACGGGTCGCTAGCCCGTTTGCGCATGCTAAAATTGTTCGTACATCTGGCCCTAAATTTTCAATTTCATGTTGATTGAATCTGTTCACTAAAAATGGCAGCTCCTGTAGCAATAGGAGTACATTACTGAGAGGTAGTTACACAACATCTCCATGACAGTGGTGACCTCTATGACATGGGTGTAGTGACATCTATTGTTAATGCACATGCTGTATAGGCCTTTGAATTGGTCATGGATTAGATTCTACCCCAACACACAGAAATGTTAGACTGTATCTCCTAAGTGATGATGGGTCGACTTAGTGTGGTTTAACAAGTTTACACCATATCCAACTCCTTTAAATTTGCCTTTTGCTGATTCAGTAGGGCTACTGAAACACATAGTCTCCATATATAGGTGACTCAGACAGAATATACTACAAAATCTAGCAGGCAGTATAGTTACCGTAGTAGATGCACAACAGGCACAGGTTGATATAAAGGCAATCAGTCCACAGACTATCAAAGTCATCATGGGTAAAGTGTTCATGAAACAAGATGAAATTGTCTCAGGATTGATCACAAGACCAACCAGTTGTAAGCAGTCTATCCTCACCCAACAACCCTGGACAAGCATATAATTCTGACTCTCAATCAATCAATCAGGGAATTCTAAGCGCGCTACTCACCCGTGAGGGTCTCAAGGCGCTGAGGGGGGGTCCGCAGATCTGTTTAGCCGAAGAGCCAGGTCTTGAGGGTCTTCCTGAAGGTGTTCAGGGAGGGGGCGCGTCTGATGTCTGCCGGTAGGTCATTCCAGGTCTTGGCTGCAATGTGAGAGAAGGATCTTCCGCCTGCTCTGGCTCTGTGGATGCACGGGGTTTCGGCCAGTGCGAGGTTGGAAGATCGGAGGTTTCTTTTGGGTACGTGGAAGTTGATTCTGTCGTTGAGGTATTTGGGTCCGTTGTTGTGTAGGCATTTGTAGGCATGAGTGAGGATTTTGAAAGTGACTTTTTTCTCCACGGGGAGCCAGTGGAGACTTCGTAGGTGTT
Source organism: Calotriton arnoldi (assembly GCA_963921515.1). Taxonomy (NCBI): domain Eukaryota; kingdom Metazoa; phylum Chordata; class Amphibia; order Caudata; family Salamandridae; genus Calotriton; species Calotriton arnoldi. Next base: position 2,016,094 of record CAWUFW010000579.1, read on the forward strand.
GGCTGATGTGTTCATGTCAGGGGATGCCGAGGACGAGTCTGGCGGCGGTGTTCTGTATTGTTTGGAGTTTGCGGAGTAGGGACTTGTTGATGCCGGTGTAGAGTGCGTTTCCATAGTCCAGTCTGCTGGTGATGAGTGCGTGGGTGACTGTCTTCCTTGACTCAGGGGGGATCCACTTGAAGGTCTTGCGGAGGATGCGGAGGGTGTTGAAGCAGCTGGAGGTGATGGCGTTGACCTGTCGGTTCATGGTCAGTGATGAGTCGAGTACGATGCCGAGGTTCTTGGCGTGGTCTGAGGGGGTAGGTGGGCTTCCAAGGGCGGTCCGCCACCAGGTGCTGTCCCATGCAGAAGGAGTGGTACCGAGGACGAGGACTTCTGTCTTCTCGGCATTGAGCTTCAGGCAGCTGTTGGTCATCCAGACTGCAACGTCTTGCATTCGTTTCCGGAAGTTGAGTTTGGCAGTGGTGGGGTCTTTGGTGAGGGAGAGGATGAGCTGGGTGTCATTGGCGTAGGATATGATGTTGAGGCCGTGTTGTCGGACGATGGCTGCGAGGGGGACCATGTAGATGTTGAAGAGGGTGGGGCTCAGTGATGAACCCTGTGGGACTCTGCAGGTGATTTTCGTGGGGTCGGAGAGGAAGGGTAGGAGTCTGATCCTTTGGCTTCTTCCGGTGAGGAATGATCGGATCCAGTCCAGGGCTGTTCCTTGTATGCCTGCGTCGTGTAGTCTGGCGACTAGTGTGCGGTGGGAGACGGTGTCGAAGGCCGCTCCCACCGACTCTGTGACTTCTCCTTCCGATGGTGCCACCCATATAGGAGTGCAAGACCTGGGGAAGTTGCTTTATGTGTATTTACACTAGCAAACATGGCACACCCTCATTAGCAGTTTTCCAGATGTCTTAAGACAAGTACAAAATAGGCACTGAGGTGCACCAGCTCTGGATTTAGGGAAGAAATGAATGGGGAATTTTGAAAGGGTCTCCTCAATCATTCAGAGCAATATGTGAAGAGAAGCGGCAGCTTTGACCATACAACAGAGAATCGGAGCGTTTCCTTTTCACAATCATGAATGGGAGCTACTAAAAATAATTTCTGAAACAAGTACAGCTGTAGGCCACGATGCCATGGGATCACAAGCCACAAAATTGCATCTCAAAACTAAAGGTGAGATTGAGGGTTCTGGTAAGGAAACGCAAACACCTGAAACTAAGAAGAAGCAGGGAGTGAAATAGAAAGAACGGCCTGGATCTCCTTCAACTCAGGAATCCATCAGGGGCGGTTACAAGTTGAGAGACAGTGATAAAATGAAAAAGTGGAATCAGTATATTGATAGCTGTTCTTCCTGTTCTTTTCAGGGTTGTATCAAAAAGAATGAGAGGGGTCCAATTCACCAAAGGGATAGGACACCAATTGACAATAAGTCAAAAATAAATTCCCTTTGGAATATTTTGAAACATACCATGCTCTTAACTACCACATTCAAACTGTCAATCATTCATCACAAAGATTGGGGGAAAGCCAAAAAGTTCTTATCAGTACACAAATGTTTATTAAAAATATCTATTTCATGTATTTAAAATTCATAAAATCTACACAATTTATTATAATATAAACCTATAATTCATAACAGTTCATTTCATATTTGTGCATAAATTCCAAAACAATATAAAAAACTCTGTACAAACACATGAATATAATTATTCAAACCACTATTGAGATCAATTTCCTACTCCTAAGTTTAAAAATAAATAGTGTCAAAACAATACAGGACCAAAAAAGCAACGCGTTTCGGTGGTATCCAAAGGGTCCAACCACCTTCTTCAGGCTTGACAATTGATGTCTCCGAACAGTCTTTTTGTTAACAATTCTAGAAATATATATAAAAATATATGTTACACAAAAACTACATTTAAACTTTTGAATACATAATTCAAACATTTGCAAACTTCATTCCATTTAAAAAGCATTAAAATGTTTTATTTAAAAACACAAAATAAATAACATTTGTATCTTAACAGATTTATTGGCTCCAATCTAGTGATCAAAGGTATATACTCCATATACACACCAACCTCATACATAATTGATCCAGAATTAAGAGTAAACATAGCTACACATTCAACCACAATCATACAGCCTATATTAACAATGGGGTAATACCCACCAGAGTCTAAGACTGTCAGATGTTCATTTGAGATACTTGTTCCTTCACTCAATGTGTCTAATGGCTTCTTGCCACACTTTGAGAGGCGAGACTGCGATATGCTCCTGATGTCTCACTTGTATTTCTAAAAGGGGATATTATTAATTATAAACCACTTCATTTATTATTGTGCAAACATTGGCTATAAACATAGCTGCAAGCATATATAATACACACCTTCATTAAAAAACCAGGGAGGACAGTCTATTTTTTCAAGACCATCATGTCTTTCCCAATATTAGACCTCTTCAAAAATATACTCGTGTCGTCTCTAGTCTGCAAACCGGCTGAGATTCACCAAGTATTAATGCCCTACAAGATGTATAATAAATATTTGTGTGTAAAGGCACTAATCAGAGTTTCAATACTAACACATTCTCTTTGATCAATTTACCTGATATAAAACCTCTACGGTATCTTGATTTGTTTACCCCAAATTCGAAAATAGCCAAGGTTCAAACTTTCACCGCAGCAGCATTTAGACTCGTTATGGAGTTATTTCCTGTAAAAGTAACCGACATAAACATTTTTCTGTTTCCTTATTGACCCACATAATCGGTTACACATAGACTTAAAACTCATTAATAACAGGATTGCTAAGTAAAGTACGGCTATTATCCGGATAAAAAAACTTTATCAACATGCCCAACAAACTAGTGAGTGCACAACATTTGGCGTTCTTAATCCTTTCACTCGTTAGCCTACACACATAATTAAACAAAAACAGACGCGTTTCCCATAAGTTAGAAACTACGCCTGTATGTAAAAAACGAGTGATAGAACTGCATCTAAGAATACAAGTAAAAAGGCACCCATTCTCAAAATGCCGCCAATCTTAAGAAACTGCGCATTGAGACATCAGTATTCTATCAAAAACTGTTGAGTACACAGAGCTACGCGCTCGTTTCCTTACAGTTGCCATCAGGGTTGTGACAGTAAAAAGACAGAAAGAAGTGGTCGGACTGCGTACCACAGAAATGACAAGTATAGAAAGCAGAAGGGTGAATCAGGATGTGAAGCTAGGGTTAATGTAAAAATGACGAAAGTAGTTAGACTAGCTAAAAAAACATGCTGTGCAAATTACGGATACTTTTGTGGAACTGGACTTGTGCAACAGTGCTTCTAGACAGTGCAGCAGAAGCGACAACAGTGCACCAGACTCTCCAGGAGTTGCTGGTGGTGAATCTGACTGATGAATACAGGTTGAGACTCCAGATAGACATTTAAATTCTCCAGACATGGTTTAGAATGTAAAAATATAGACTGAGGGTGGCGTACCAAGCAACATTAAAGCAATATTCTGGCTGCATTCATCTGATGGGATTTGAAACAGGCTCTAGCCTTGTATGGACACCAAATGGGTGGGATAAGCATTCTATTCCAGATGTCATTCCCTTATGGAGCAAGCCACAAATTCAAGCACAATATCCTCTGAAACCAGAAACAAAGGACAATAAATGCTGTTTTAAATCAGCTACAATATTAGGTCATTCTACCACCTTGTAGCTCAGAAAGGATCCCTCTTTTCCTTGTTTTACAACCCAACAGATCATATTGAATAGTCTTAAAATATAAAAATGTAACTCACATACACATACTTATGCAATTCAAAAAGCTCACAGCATAGGTCTCATGACAAACCTGTTGCAGAAAAAGTATAAAACATCCCTGGACATTCCCAATGGGTTTTCAGTCAGAACATAGTGCCAGAAAGTGATATCTATCTGCTTTCTTCTTCCACAGACTTTAATTTTTATTTAAACAATTGCCTATGGGCTATAAGAATAGTCCTGGCTTATTTACAGCACACATTATGGAAATCTTACAACTAGATCCTGAGGCATCATCTTACATTATTGAACTTCACATCACAGATGATGACTTGAATACACACCTGACTTGGGTGGACCAAATAGTGACAATATCGATATCGCATGATTACAAAATTAAATGTAAAACATATAAAATCACTTACTTGAATATGCTTTTCCTTGGATATGAACTTTCCAGAGGGGGAAATGTCTGGCACCAATCTTCCTGCAGGTTTAAGCTACTATGCAACCTTTAGATAGGTTAAGAAAGTTACAAACCCTGATGAGTTTCTTAAATTTGGAAGGACTTACTTGCCACACTATGCTAAGTGAGTTAAGCCCTAGCATGTTTTAATTTCTTCCACGTCTTCTGCAAGACAATGGATTGAAAAACACACAGCTATCTTGCATGCTCTCCACATGACATGCTAGAGGCAAAATATTTACAGACTAATGATAGCAAGATGAACCTAAATATTAGAATTGTCCAAGGTACCTCAGTATACATTTGTATAGTTTACAATGAGGGACAGACAGTTCCTATTGCTTACTAATCACATTTGTGTTCGGCAGCTGAAGCATGCTTCACTCCCACATAGAAATTTTTTACTGCAGTGCATATGGCCATCTTGAAGGGGCGCTCTTTAGTGTAGGGGAAACTAATCATTATAGTTTTTCCCGTTTTTACATTAGAAAGCGGAGACAAAAGCAAGCATACCTAACGCTTCCACTCTGCACCTATGTAGGGTGCAGAGGGACTCTTCTTCGGGTGCAAATGATGAAAAATTTATGTTTGCTCTTGCTCTCTGTATACAATAATTTCTCCAATATATTGAAAACATGCCATAATCTCCTAACCTCTTGCCCATTATTCTTATATGAGTGTTCTCTATACAGATGATTCTGCGCATCCTGAGGTTGGTACTAAGCAAAAGCAAAAGATGGGTTGAGTAGAAATAGGTGCAACTGATACTGTGCAGCTCAGATCTGGCTTCAAAGGGTTACATGCTCCATGCAAAGTTAAGGAATCACATAGGGGTGAAAAACCTAGGGGATTTGTGAATCCAGATGTGCTTCTGAATGTGGGATTCTCTTGACCAGGTCAAGAAAACTCAAGCAGCAACTCCCACACAAGGTGGAGAAAAATATTATGTGCTTTATCATACCAGCCCATGGATTTGTTTTTCTGGAACTTGTGAAAGTGGAAAGTTGTAATAGGAAGGGAAATTACTCCATGTAGGAGCCAAATGATTGGTGGGTTTTCTGCTACAGAAAACAAGGGCTATATCCTTCATAGAGTATGATTGGGCTCTTTCTTATCCATAGTTTTTAGCGTGGAAGTCAAGTTGTAGGATTAAAGGTGGTGCTTTCATTTATGCCATGGTATGTTTCCAAACTCTAGTGTTTGTAACATACCATTTAGCTGTGTAATTGCTCACAATTGTGTCCATGTTGGAGAAGTCTCAGGTCCTGTTTCAAAAGATCAAGTCTCAAATAGATTATGTTATTTAGAGAGTGCATACCATTGTCTCTACCTTTTATTGTCATCTGTAAAAATCCCTTTTTGCATTTCATTATCTATTGCATAACCTGCTGCAACTATCAAGTGTTTAGTTTTACCCGGGTGTAGACCCAGAAGGAAATCAGAGAAATCCATATTCTCACTAATTCTGGAGAGATGCTCCGTCACAGCCAAAAATCTGGAATGTGCTAGCCATCTTTGGCACAGCTTGCCTACACTGTAGTCACAGGTGTATATCTGTGATTCCTGGGGTCTGGGCGATTAGCTAGAGGACCAAGAGTTTTGTATATAAATCTATGCATGCATATATCAAAATCAATGTGCCATAGAGCTATACCCACAGTGTATGTCTTTGTAAAATTGTAAGTTTGGTCCATATCATTAAATTCCCTATCTGTATCATTATCTTTTGCCTGCTAATGTGAAAATTGTGTTGAGTTTACTATTGAAATAAAGGGTGCTTTTAATTTTTTCATGGACCCAAATCCCAGACAAGTTGTCTGTTTCATTTTTATTTATTTATTAATAAAGTTTTATATAGCACTAACTATACCCTGGAAGGGTATCAGGGCTCTTTACAAATGTTACATCAACTAGAAAGCGAGATAAACTAGAAATATATATGTGAGTAGCTAACAGGAAACATAAATGCTGTCAATACTTGTTGTAGATCCAGACAGTACTTAAGTGTCCGTTAGCCATCCGCACTCAGAGTCAAGTTCAGATCCTGGTTAGTGAACTGCATCTGATTAGTACCCAGCTAAATCATGCGTTGGGATTAGGGTAAAGTTTTGTTCATTAAAAGCAGTTTGACTTATTTTTTGAAGGAAGTGCTTGAAGGTTTCATTCTGATTTAAGGGGACAGGGCGTTCCAGATCCTAGGTGGTAATCCTGAGAAAAGTACGGTTGTTTGTTTTCTTTTCCCAAACTTTTTGAGGTTTCAACAGCACGGTGCTTGTGCTTCTCGACGTTCTGCCACCCCCTGATAATTCCAGTTTAGATGCCTTAGTGTGTTGAAGTGCATGCTTTGTGTGTCATGCAAGCAATTTTCAACTGTGTTCTTGACTCATAAGGGATAACCCTGGGTGTAGTTCGCGTAGTCGCGCTACGCGAAGCTACGCGAAGCTATGCAAAGCTGTTAAAGCGCTACGCGAGCTACGCGAGCATGCGTAGTTGCTTGTCGTGCCCGTTCGCGATGCGTTTTTCTTCTTCGGGAACGCGTTGTGCGTGTTCAGGACGCTGTTTGCGTGCTCGGGGGATAGTATCTCGCGAACTTGCCCATGCGGTCGCCTATGGGCGCGGCCATCTTGTTTTTCACTTGTCCCACCCGTTCGCGATGCCTTATTTCCTGTTCCGGGTCACGTATAGCGTGCTCGCGATGCGCATTTCATGTTCGGGAACGCGTCGTACGTGTTTGCGACGCTTTTTGCGTGCTCGGGGGGAAATATCGCGTGAACTTACCCACGCGGTCGCGATGGGCGCGGCCATCTTGTTTTTCACTCTATGCTATGGTTCTGGGCCTGCTTTTCTATCCTCCCTCAATCTTTGCAATCCTTAGTTTTTTACACTGTTTTTCATTTTTTTTAAATTTATTATCTATCTCTCTCTGTCCCCAAGTCTATATTTTGCATTTATTTCTACTTTTTACTGTGTTCTTTTTACTTTTTTACTGTTTCATATTACTTCCTTCTTTAAGCTCCTACTTCTTCCCCTAACTTTATTTTTTCCTTCTAACTTTTCTTTTCCGCCTCCCACACACCCCAGAACCATGGCGAAGGGTAGCAGCACTACCGGCTCCAAGGGCAAGGCGCGTGCACCCAAGAGCTGCCTGCCTTGCTGCAGACTGCGCCCTGCAGGGATGCAAGCCCGGCAGCTTTTTTGCGAGGCGGAGGTGGCCGCCCTTGTTTTTCTTGTGCAGCGCCACCTCCCCTTGACCTTGGCAGCAGGCGGCAGGCCAGGCCAGGCTCCGGGTACCCTACCCAGGAGCGTCACCGCCGGTGGGAGAAGGTGTGCCGGGCAGTGTTTCGCTGCTCAGGGGTCCGGCGCACCCATAACCAGCTGGCCCACCGGTGGTCAGACATCCTGGACCGGGAGCAGGACCTGTTGGACCTGCTAGGTGTCGAGGTCATGGGGCTTGGAGAGTAGCTAATATATAGTAGTATAAGTATTGTGTATAATTTTTTTACGAATAACAAGAATACTGCTGCTTACATTGCAGGTAAATTATGTTTCAAAATCTTCTGTGATTGTAGGACACAGGTGCTCGGCGCTACTCTTACTTGTTTGCAACTTTGCGCTCGCTTGGGCTGATTATTATGTAAGAGTTTACTTTAGAGAACTTAAGTTAGGTAATGCTATTGCTAGAGAGACTCTAGTCCTTCCTTTGTCCTCCTGTCAAATAGTGGTGGATGGATTGATACTAGGTTTAGTTAGTATTAGTTGATAATTTTTTAGCGGTCTGCGTGACGCGTCCTCTGTCACTGAGTGCTGCTTACCCCAGTCCTTAGTAGAACCTTTTGTAGTTTGTTTAGTGAGTGGTAGGCTTAGCAGTGTCAGTCAGTAGCAGAACATCAGACGCAACCAACCAACAATTTGGGGGCCGATTCCGATCTCGGCCGGTAGGGCTCCGAATCGGATTCGGCTTTACCGGATCCGATTCGGAGCCCTGTTTCCCAACCGAACCGTACGCGGGTCCGGCCGAGCGAGTACGATGCGAAATCGCCGACCGACTCGTCCGGGCGTCCCGATCGCTCCGACCGACTCGCTCCCGGCTCGAACCGCTCCGACCGACTCGCTCGGACTCGACTCGCACCGCGCAATGGAGACGTTTCCCGGCCGGGTAAGTACGATGCGCGCCACGAGCAGTCCGACCGAGCCGCGCACTCCGGCTCGTAAGAGCAGTCGGAGCAGTACTTCGGGGGTCCGTGTCGGACCCCCTGCATGCGTAGCCACGCGAGTCGCACACAGGGGGGACCCATGGGTCCCCCTACCTGTGCGTGTACGGCGCGAATCGCTTTGCCGCGTACCCGCTGTAGGGGCGCCCTTGTCCGACTCGCACCCATTGAGTCAATGGGAGCCCGCGTACGCGTTGTACGACCGGCTCCCATTGACATCAATGGGAGTCCGACCGACTCGAGTCCGATAACATACGGACGCATCGTACTCGTTCGGTCGGACTGCACGGGTCCGATTCGGTCGGAAATCTCTCCGGGTCCGGCTCGGTCGGAGAAATTTCCGGCCCGAATCGGAATCGACCCCTTGGTGTATGCACAAATTTATGCATGTGTCCTCCATCTCATCTATGCATTTTTGAGGGCTAAAAAAAATGGAAATGCAGACTTAGTGAACAATTGGCCCGTCTGGAATAGGTGGGCTAGGTCAGGTGGTACTTAGGCTTAGTTAGTGTTCTGGATTCGAATCAATCAGAATGGAACACTGGATTAGTGTTCATAAATAAGTAGACGGTCCGTGAATCCCGCAAGCCAGTAGTCGATCTGATTAGATAGGTCAATTTTATTGCAATTATTGTTTCCTAAAATGTTTTTGGAGCGTTTTTTAAATAATTTATTTGTTTCACAGCAATCATTAATGTTTGTCTCTTTCTTTATTATATCTTACATGATCACTGATCAGCAGCACCCAGGGGCAAGAAGACGGGGTCCGAGTCGGCGGGACAACCAGAGGACCGCTCCTCTACCGAGGGCCCTGCTGCTGGCCCCAGTAAGTCCTCCAGTGGTTAATATTAACAATTATATTTCCCTAACTTTTACTGCACCTTATTTTTTCCGAACTATTAATTCTGGTTCCACTTCCTAATTCTATTTTTTACAAAAGCTTCTTTGATCTTGACTATCTGTTTCTAAATTCTGGTTATCCCTGCCTCTGAGTTCTAACTGCCTCTGCTATGACTCTCTGTACTACTACTATTAGTCTGTCTGTAGCTAAGCTTGCCTAGTTTGCCACTCTTTATTTTACGGTTTTGAATAAAACTCAGATTGACCAATAGCTCTGGCCACTGAGTCCAGTCCTTTGGGTTGTCCTCTTCTAGTCGTCTTAATCTTGAGGCTTTGACAATTACCACCAACAAAATGCCCAACCAGATATTTGACTATTTTTGATAGGATATAGTACATACTACTACTGTTGTGGGGATTCTGCACAGCCACATACAGAACTATGCACAAGAAAATAGGATGTTGGTGATGGGAGGTTGGACCTTCCTCACACCTCAGTCAGAAGTGAACCCACAATCCCCTGACCGACTAGCTATAGTGTCTCATTAGGTCCCCGAACCCCCACCCGAAGATACCCAATGATTACACAACCCAGAACATAACACCCTTTCGCTCACTCACTCGTGTAAGTCCACCACCACACCAAATACCACAGAGTCTATGTGTAAGTTCAAAAGGTTTATTTTCAACTAACAAGCTCTATACGTTGTTCTATAAAATTCAGTGTACTACAGCCAGCTCCAACAGCAAAATGCATAAGATTAAAACAATAAACATTGTTACAAGTGCATGATAGAAGACAAAAGATCTGTGCGAATTCTGGGAGACCCCTCACCGTAGAACGTAGAAGTACTGGTTACATGCATCATTCATAAGCTCTGCAAATCTCTGGTTCATAGAAGGGAATCTTCTGCCTGTTATGAGAAAAATGGTGCGCGTTAGATAGTATAATGCAAGCATTTCTCAGTCATGCCAAAAAGTGTAACATGTTACTTATGGCTGAGCAATACAGACTAACCGAACTCCATAACAAAGTGGCTTGTTTTTCGACCTCTTGTACGCAACGCTCAAGACAGTAGCTGTATGAGCTCATGTGGGCTCAAAAAGGCATCTTACTGCACAACAAGCTGCGAGGTAACATGCGCAAAAGACATGAAGCGAAAATGGTTGCATGGCTCAGGCTAACTTTGCAAAGAGTAGAGTAGACTATAATAATGACTCTAGGGACCATAACACTACTAGTGTCTACTGACTCTACTCTAGTACCCGATTTGGACTAGTGATGTATGTTGTATTTGTATGTATTAACTTTTTTTTCAATCTTGCTAGTGAAAACGAATAAATAGGGGGAGGTGTACAGGCATCTAAAAATGTGTAATGTTTTTTCTAGGCATACTACTGACCACCAGTGCCGGCGGGGCCAGCGGCGATGGCGATGCGGCCATTCCGGAGGGGGCAGGAGATGCGGCACCTGCAGGAGATACAGAGGGTGAGCCAGCAGCAGTGGCGGGCGGTGGTAAGTTATATTCATTACTTATTGACATTCCACTAGCTGGAAGGGTGTTCACTTCACTCACTGTACTGTTGAGACTTATTAAGTATGAAGTTGTAGTGAACATTATACAACGGTTGAAGAAGACACCCTTTACTTAGCATTAGCAATAGCATTAGCAGCGTGAGTTGAGTAACCAATGGCCTCTTCTATCTGACTCCAACTCAGCTGTGAAAGTTTTATGGAGAAGACTAAAAGTCAGATCAGATGACCTTGATGGATGTGTTGAACAAAAAGGGAAAGAAGGGTGGAAGGAGGAAGGACGGGCGAGATGTAATATGACTGGCAGAGAAGGATACGTTGGAAGCATGCATAGGTGGCTGATAGGAATCAGATGCATGTGTTGTTGAAGGATGGGTGGAAGGTAAAAGAAGATGCCTGTCTGGGTGGGCGACACAGTATGGGTGGATACTGGGGATAGCAAGAATCATCAGCGGTGTTTGGGTGAAACTCAAAGCCAAGGCAAGCAAGGAAGGAGTGGACGCATGGGTGGTTGTTGGTGAAACAAACTAAGGTTTGTGGAGAGATTAAGAAGAATGATAGACATTTACTTAGAATGGATGGATGCCTGTATGTATTCATCATAGACAGCATAGGTGGAGACTGTCACTGGATGCAGAGTCTTAGTTTGAAGAGAATGTAAAAGAAACCGCGCCAGAGTAGCAAAGCCGAGGGGAATACAAGTTGTATTTTCAGAATACAGTTGACTCACAGTAGTTTGCAAGCACATCATATATATATATTGTGTATAGTTAGTTATCAAGCGCCTTCCTCCGACTCCGAGGACCACTCCCTACCTATGTTAATTTATTTTCGAATGTGTCAGCCAGCCTGCAAAGGGTGGCCTATCTGTTGGTTACACAATCAATCAAAACAAAGTACCTTATGCAGTAGCGGTTGGTGGTGGGAGTGCTGCCGGGCGGTGATGTGGGGAGGGGGAGGGGCAGGGTGGGGGGTAGTAAACTATGGATTACGGCCAAATACAGGTAAGTAAACATAAACATAAATAAAGCGAATTTCATTGTGCGCACTGCACCGCCAAATGCGATGCAGTGCGCGCAACGAAATTAGTTTTATTTATTTACCCACCCTGGATGCCACTGCAGGGCATTTCGCCGCCAGATGCTCCTCCGGATTTCACGCCTAGAGGAGCAACTAGAGGAGCGGGTCAAGGTCCTCGTGGACAAACACCTGAAAGCCCGCCGAATCTAAGAACTATGTAGGACTGCCCCTTTCTTTTTCCTTTTGTTGGTGGGTGGGAATTGGGCGTTGGGGTTTATGGACATTGTTTGGACTTTTTCGTTTTGGACATTGGTTGGGGTTAGGGAGAGGGGTGGGTCAGGTGTGGGATAGTTTATTTTTGTTAGGGTAATAAATTATATTTATACTTAAACATACAATGTTAATGTTTTGTGGGGGGGTTACTGTTTTACGAATTTACGTCACAAGGTTTCCTTGCTGCTGCAGGGCCGCAGCCAGTGTTTGATTTAAATAATCTGCTGATTATGTAACACACAAACAGATAGATGCGGTACCCCTCACTGAGTTATTTGTCCTACTAGTACTGTCAGTCTCTCCTCTTAGTCCATTATACCTCCCACCAAACTTATCTTACCTGTGATTGATGATGATTAAGTTCGGTACAGCGATGGCTGCATGGTTTCCCAAGAGAATGGAGAGAATGCCATGGTTGTGGTGGTAGTAGTAGACACTGGCAGTAGCATTTGCAAAAAAAATAAAAAAGAGACAGTCACTTGCCTGAGAGAGACTGTGGGAGGAGTAGTAGAACGAAGTAAAGTACAGTACAGAAGAAGACTGCCAAACAAACAATATTGCAACTGCTAAAGTAAAATAAAACATAATGGTGGCGGGGACAGCCTAGTACAAGAAGTTACAAACTGTAGTTGTGTCGAGTAAGTCACTTAACTTAACACAATCGTAATTCGTAACCTTTACTGCTGTGTGGTAGGATGTTGATGATGAATCCAATCAATGCCAGCAATTAATTATGATGTATTAGGTCCCCTTGGAAAAAAAATTGGCTACACATAGACTGAGCATGGGTGGGCAAGCAGAAGAAGATCCTCGCCCTGCCTTGAAATTGAATTAGTGTTGCTTTCACCACATCTGCCCCAGCAAGCGTGTGATCAATTGGTGTACATTTAATGTAGTCACATCACACCTCAATATAAATCACAGCCCAGGGGAAGAGGGTTAGGGTTTGATGAATGGATGGGAAGGGGGGTTTGGGGAAAGGTTTGACAAAGAAAAACAGTATGCATGGACACAACAAAAGCAAAGCACAATCTTGGCAGACGACCATGATCTTATCCAATAAATCTATAAAGGGAGAAAAAGGAAATGCATGCATGATGATGAAGAAGATAACTTGATGGTTAATGAGTAGTACTTACTAACTACTACTAGACAATTAGACAGTACAGGGCAGCAGTATATTCTATGCAATTTGCCTTGCCTGTATGCCCTCAGAGAGACCCAAATTACATGTTGTATCGGGCTTACTTTTAAAGATAGCAAAGAAAATTAAAAAATAGTTGTAGGGATCAATTAGCAAACAAACAACAACACAACACACAGTCATAATGATTGAAGAGAAAAAAGGAATCAAATTAATTAAAAGACGAATGATGAATGATACTAAAGTTACTGTATTATCCTGGTCAAATTGTGGAGTTGAATCTCGTCATTCCCCTTGGTCCTATCTTCCATGGACGCTCCGCACATCAATCTTGGGTGCCACTGCCTGCCTGATGCAGATTGGTAAGGTAAGTGTGAGTTGTTTCTCCCAGTATAGCACAGGGTAAAGGCCGGCCTGTAAGTGTAGATGGAAAAACAAAAGGGGTATTGAAAAATCAATGAATAAAAAAAAAGCATCAATTAAGGTGGAGTCCAAGAAGAGAAGAGAGAACACTTTCAGACTGAGTCGGCTTGGTACATCGTGTCTATTCTGTTTACAGCATTAAGCTACAACAACAACAGGACAGAACAGGCCCACGGCACCAGGCCGTGACCCAACCTCCATTTACCTTAAATTTTGACAGAGCCAGACAAAACTCAAAAGGCATATACAGCAACCTAGCATTTTCAAAATTAAGTGACTAAATCAATGCGCCGCTGTCAGTCATATGACTACACTCGACTCCACCACTACATGGACATGTAGGTCTGCTGTGTTTACTTTCTTGTTGAATTGTTGTGTTTACCTTTTATGCCACTTCATGAAACGCAGTTATTCCATCAATCATCTCCGATCCAACTGACTGACTGCGTGCAAAGGTAGTATGGTCATCATCATGGTGTGGTACGTGTTGTCCAACTCCAACTCAGTCTGTAGTGACTAGTCTCCGATTAAGTCCATATTCCATATTAAAAAATTGCAACGGATATTGGCCTGCACCTGCAGTAGTAGGAGTACAATTTGGTTATTAAACAACAAGAAGGGAAACATTGACTGTCACTTGAGTCACTTTCACTTTGTAGATTAACTAGTAGAGTTCGACTTCATGCAAAACATCAACACAACAAACAACAGCAATCGCGCAGAGTCAGCAAGCATCCAATGCATGCCATCATTATTACCTGTCTTGCTCTTCTCTTTGGCTGTCAGATCATCAGATGCCTAGTTCTGACAGGTGTGTTTTTTTTTTTAACGAGGCAGTGGCCTCATTATTACTCCACATTCATTTTGAGCGTTGGTAGTCGCTGTTTTGGTTTTCGTCTTATTCATCTGTGGCACTTTGTCGCAGTTTAAGTTGGTTCACATGGTCAGCGCTGTGATGGGCCGCAGCCTGGGTAGCGGTCATTGCTGGTCAATTGAGTTTGCAGAAATGTCAGCAAGTTTCTTCGAAGAGTCTTGTCTTTCTCTGCCAAGTACCTTCTGTCCTGACAGTGATGAGCTTTGGATGCCTGCCGAGGCTGTAGCCTTCTGACAGTGATGAGTTTACTTTTGGATGCCTGCCCAAGTTCTGACAGTGAAGAGTTGTGGATGCCTGCAGAGGCGATAGCCTTCGGACAGTGATGAGTTTCGGCTCGGAAACAAAACGGATGATATCTACAGTCACGTTTCACTTCTTATGGAGGGACTGTTAGAGGCAACATTTCTTGTACTCCAATGTCTGGCTTGATGGAAATGTAATTAGGGCGAGTCAGGAAGATGGAGCAGGACTCTGAGGAGTGGACAGTTAAATGCACAGACGTGCAACTCCAATAGGGAAATAAAAAGAGAAGACGGTGGTGATGGATTTGTTGTGATTTGATTTGAACCAGAAAGACAGATACACAGACAAATAAAGGAAGGAAGAAAGTAACAATTTGAAAGCCTAGTTGTCAGGGAAGAGGAGCTCGTCCTCAAACTCTGGTGGTTCGGACAGAAGTAGGTCCTGTAACCCACTACTTACGTCATCGAAGTCGCTCTCCTCTTCCTGCTGTGATTCACGTATTTTGTAATCCGGTGGTATAAAGTGCTGATTAATTTTGATCATGGTTAACCTCTCCACACTTTTGGGCGAGAGACTGGTCCTTTTCAAAGTTACAATGGCACCAGCAGCACTGAAAACACGCTCAGAAGAGACACTTGCGACAGGGGAAGCCAGATACTTTATCGCTAGCCTGCTGAGCACTGTCCATTGGCTTCTTTTCCCATACCAATACACCAATGGGTTTCGATCCATGAAGACCTCTGTTGGGTCATCCAGATAGGCCTGGACCATCCGCTCAATGCTCAGGGGTGCTCCGATGTGCTCGGCCTGTTTTGCCTTTGCATCAGCACTGGACTTACCATACCCCTGCCGTAGAAACCAATCAGTTGCCGATTGTACTGTGGATGATCCTGTTCTTGCTGTTGTTGATGTTATTGGTAGTGTTGGTGTCGGTGACTGCTGGGAGGCAAACCCACTGCCCTCAGGCTCCAAAGTAGAACTTGACTCTGGATGCCCTGTAGTACTTGTTATGGCCTGGGGCGGGGGGCCTGTAATTACCAGACGTTCGTTTTCAAAGTCAATGGCTAGCTGAGCTATCGAAGTTTTGTACTTGTCAACATCCACTTCTGAAAAAGGAATTACTGCCTTACTGTTCAGAAATACTTTGTACCGTGGATCCAAAATTGTGGCAGTAATGTAATGTGGATCTGACACAATTTTATTTTGAATCCTTGTATTTTCAGATAAGCGAACGGCTAAGGACTCCGCCAAATGATATGCGTCTTGTTTGTCATCCACACCTGCGTACGTTTCAGACACCTCCTTCAGCTGTTGCTCTAGCATGTGCAACAATGGGATAGCTTGGCCCATAGTACAGTCCTCCCTGCTGACTTCACGTGTGAAGATCTCAAAAGGAAGTAGCATCTCTGTCAGGCATTTAACTAGGTCCCATTGACCCATCTCAACGGTCATGCCTCTCACAGTAGGATCCCCTAATCTTTGCATGACATAAGCATTGAGTGGTATGTACTGCTCAAACAGACGATAAAGCATGTAATAAGTTGAGTTCCAATGTGTTGGCACCTCCTGAATGAGTGCTTTGACTGGCATTTTATGCTCACATTGAATGACCCTCAGCTGCTTTGGGCTTTAAAAGAATGGCTGAAATGTGTGCATATTCTTCTGCAGGTGGCCAGTAAGTTGCTGATTTTGTATTCATTTTTCAGAAAGTCTTGAACAACAATGTCAATGCAGTGTGCCAAACACGGGACCCTGAAATAGCGACCATTTTGCATGGCCCTAACTACATTACTGCCATTGTCCGTGGCAACAAAACCAATGTTAAGCCCTCTTGGGCGCAGCAACTCAAAGACCTTGCTGTTAAACTCTTCCAAAATGTTTGCAGCAGTATGAGATTTCTCCATGGCAAACATGGCTACAGTTGCATGTTTGCGAGTGGCATGAAAAATCTCAGCAGCGTCAACACCAGCAGATATCTGTTCTCTAACCCCCGCAAAAGAGATCCAGTGTGCAGTGATGCACATGTAATCAGTGGCTTAGCAACTGGTCCACATGTCTGTTGTCAGGTGGATACTATGAACAGCACTCTGCTTCAAGGCTTTTCCAAGCAATTCCAGCACATCGTGATGTAGTGCTGGAACAGCAACTCTGGCAAAATAGTAGCGGCTGGGAACATGCCATTTTGGGCAGATGGCTGTCACAAATTCCAGAAAACCCACCCCTTCAACAAAAGAAAAAGGGAGAAGGTCCAGTGCTAACATTTTAGCCAGCTTCGCATTGTACAAACGTGCTATTGGGTGGTTGCGTTCGTACTGCCCCTCCCCCCCAAACATGCTGATAATGGTAGGCTGCATGGTTTTCCTTTCTCTTAGGCTCAACAACGCACTTTTTTTCATTGCGGTACTCCTTGATGTCTCAGGCTGACTCTTACTCTTGTGCCACTGAGATGTTGCTGAAGATGTGGGCGACGATAACACTGCACTGCTGGGGACAGGGCTACTTTGTGTAGCACTACCAGAGAGAATGTCTCCCTGTCCTTCCTCTTCCACTGTGATCGGATCTTCTACTCATTTATCCCCACCAACACCAATGGTTGCAGTTTTTATGCCGCGAAGGTGGTCCTCCCAGCTGATCAAGTGGTGTTTTTTCAGATGGGTTATTTGGCCTCCGGTACCATAGTTTGTACCAAGCTTACCCCGACTAACAGAGGTATTACAAATGGAGCATATAGCAATGTTCTCCTCCTTTTCGCTAACCGTAAAGAAGTCCCAAACTGGGGAGCTTAACTTTTGCCTCCTGCTGGAGGTGCCACTTCCAATGCCGGATGAACTGGAGGGTGTGGGTTGAATTTGACTTGTGCTGTACCACTACCTACTTCTACTGAGGTGGTGGTTGTGCTGGATGTAGGTCGCTGCCGGGCCTTTGCTAATGCAAATATGGAAGCTGTAGGTCGTGTTGGTGTTACCTGTGGAGGTATGCGTGCTACATCCCTCGCAGCGATTTTGGATAGGGTAATAATGTTGGTCTCCATCTCCTCGGGGCCGGGAGTGATGTTCGTGATGACTGGCTCATCATCATCATCCTGCTGTTCTACATCGACCTCCATAATTGTAAGGCTTTCTGGAACCTTCCTTTTCCCTAGCCTGGTCTTGGGACGTGTCTCCCTCTCAGACTCAGTTTGTGGCTTCCAAGTGGCATCTAGATCATCAGAAGGGGGCTTGGCGAAGAACTTGATGGACTAACCCTCCTTTTCCTTGCTGGGGATTTGGAAGACAATGGATCTTCTGAATGAGTGGCTTCCTCTTCTTCTACCTCTGCATGAGGCTCAATTTCCTGAACTGCCCCTACTTCGGGAGGAACAACAACTACTATTGCGGGAGGTGGTTGCGGCTGTTGTTGTTGACCACTTATCTGCTGTGTTTCCTCCTGCATTGATTGGGTACTACTTTGAGATAGCGATAAGTTTATCTCAGGCTCAGCATCACTGCTTTCCACCATTAGGCTGGCTACCTCTTCCACACTCATGTGCTTGGGCCTGGGTTGGTGGGTTGGGCCCACTGATGCGGAGGTGCTGCCCCCAGCTTGCCCCCGGACACCGCTGCTGCAGGCGTAATATTTTTTTCCCAAAAAGGTATTGGGCGGCACACCAGACTTAAGTGTCACTTCCTTCTTCTGTTCCTTCTTCTCAATAGCAACTTTCTTGGTACTGGAGGACCTGGTACCTGCTTTCTTTGGGCCCATCTTCTTCAGATGTCAGCAGCACTCAGTTGCACAAGTTGCAGAGATGTTTGGTCAGGTCACACGTCACGTCGTGTACAGCAGCAGGACGTCTGTCTGGCAGTACAACGGGCAATGATGACACACCTCCTCCTCAGTCTTTTGTGAACCTAAAAGCAAAAAAGCCAGAAGAACATCAGTCAAACGATAGCACAAATCAAACTAATATAATATATAACTTAGTGTGTGGTTGTCTCAATTATTAAATTTTAGAAACTCAGTGAACAACAACAGTGTAGCCATTTATGAGACTTTGACAACAAGGCCAGGGCTTTCCTGGTGCACTGTGTACACTCAGGAAGAAAGAATAGCAAAGAACAAAAACAAAAATGTAGTGGAGCCAGTTTGGCCTAAATGTGTGCATCACGTGGGATGGATGCAGCATCAGGGAGCTGCAGCTGGCCATGGGGATGGATTTGGAAGCAGTAAGACAAGAGAAACAATGGAAAGACACGCAGGCCTATGTGGCAAAAACAGCACACTACTAACTACCACCACAAAATGGCCCCCAGCCACATGGTCACTCACAGGCACAAGGCACGGCAAACAATGAACTCAAGCAGGCCTATATGGCCAGACAAAGGATGCCTGATAAACAACACACACAGCTTTAATGCAAAAACTAAAATCCACATGGCTAAAAACAGGTTGGAAAGTTACACAACCACGACAACACATACACACGCAAAAAAGGCATTTATTT
Organism: Calotriton arnoldi; assembly: GCA_963921515.1. Classification (NCBI taxonomy): domain Eukaryota; kingdom Metazoa; phylum Chordata; class Amphibia; order Caudata; family Salamandridae; genus Calotriton; species Calotriton arnoldi. The sequence continues at coordinate 2,035,355 of CAWUFW010000579.1, forward strand.
AACACACCCAAAAAGTGAAATAGACCCCCCAAAAAAACCCACATTTTGCAATTCAATCAAATGCCATCCATGCCCTAAATGATGTTTAAATTCAACAGACAACACAAACAGTTTTTATGCACCCATGATGACTACCTCTGGGCCTACTGGCAGACTAGGCCGCAAGCTTGGAGGCCTATGGCAAAAGCACAGTGGCTGGTCCCACAAAATGGCCGCCACCACATGGCCAGGCCACCCACAACAACAAGAAAAGGAAGACAAGACAGACAATGCAGGCCTATGGCAAAAGCACAATGCCTGGCTTCACAAAATGGCCACCACCCACATGGCCAGGCCACCCACAATAACAAGAAAGTGAAGACAAAGGACAGGACCAGGAAGTTGGAGAATCTGGGGAACTTCCTTCCTCTTTAAAAAAATTGTAAAAAAAAAGAAAAATGACTCCTTGCTCACAAAACTACATCTAAATGACAACCTGAGGAGTTTTTTGAGCAAAATGAACAAAATCATCATTTTCGAGAAGGTTTTATGCTGCTCGAGAGATATTCTTCGCCAGATTGTAAATTCTGCGTGTTCGGCATCGCGATCGTCACAAAAAGTCATTATCGCGCACGAAAACGCATATTGAGCGTGCGAAGAAGAAAAAAAGTGTAAGTCCGCGTTGTTGCGCAGTGCGGAGTTGCCAAAAGTGCGCGAGCTGAATGCCCAGGGTTACCTACTGGCTGAAAAGGCCTATTTATTTAACACACACCAAAAAACTGAAATACCACCCCAAAAACCACATTTTGCAATTCAATCCAATTCCATCCATGCCCTAAATGATGTTAAAATTCAACAGACAACACAGAAACAGTTTTTATGCACCCATGATGACTAACTCTGGGCCTACTGGCAGACTAGGCCACAAGCTTAAGCCTATGGTAAAAGCAAGCACACTGCCTTGCTCCACAAAATGGCTGCCACCCACATGGCCAGGCCACCCACAATAACAAGAAAGTGAAGACAGACAATCAATGCAGGCCTATGGCAAAAGCACACTGCCTGGATGGCTCCACAAAATGGCCGCTAGCCACCCACAACAAAAAGAAATGGAAGACAGACAATGCAACCCTATGGCAAAAGCACACTGCCTGCCTTCACAAAATGGCCACCACCCACATGGTCAGGCCACAACAACAACAAGCATAAGCCAAGGGGAACAAAGAAAAGACATGCAGGCCTATATGGAAAAAGCAGCACACTACTAAACTACCACCAAAAAATGGCCCCAAGCCACATGGTCACTCACAGTCACAACAGGCCATGGAAAACAATGAACTCAAGCAGGCCTATAATATGACCAGACAAAGGAGGCCTGCTAAACAACACAGCTTTAATACAAAAATGCAAAAAGGAAAATCCACAGGGCTACGAAAGGTTGGAAAGTTACACAATAAGCACACACACACATCCAACAAAGGTATTTATTTATTAACACACACCCAAAAAGTGAAATACACTCCAAAAACCACATTTAGCAATTCAATCCAATGCCATCCATGCCCTACATGATGTTTAAATTCAACAGAAACATGCACCCATGGGTACCTCTGGGCCTACTGGCTGAAATTTCAATCAAAGAAAACCAACTAGGCCCCTACTGAAACTACAGGCCACCCAGGCCACAACAATAAATTTTAAAAACGATGAAAATCCCCAAAAAATGTAGGTACAAACAAGCCCCAATCAAACAAACAAGTACACCAATTCTCCAACTTACTTGTAAAATCTCAAATCCAAAAGTCCTCAAATCCAATCCAATGATATGATGCAGCAGACAGACACAAAAAGTGATCCTTCCAGCTCCAAATCCAAATGAAAGTGAACAGCACATGGACAAAGCACTGGGAGGAGCCTGCTGGAGAGGAACAGGAAGTTGGAGACTCAGGGGCACTTCCTTCCTCTTGAAAAAAAAAGTTTTAAAAAAAAAGGACTACTTGCACAAAAAACTACAGTCAAATCACAATCTGAGGAGTTTTTGGGAGCAAAATAATCATTTTTGAGAAGGTTTTATGATGCTCGAGAGATATTCTTCGCCAGATTGTAGTTTCTTCGTGTTCGGGATCGCGATCATACCAACACTGCCGCCGGAAGTCAGATCGCGCGTCCGAATGACGTGTTCGCGTTCGCACACTCTCGCGGGATCGTGCGGCCGGATTCCAAATCTCGTGGCGCCCTCGAACGGATAGGAAATCGCGTCGGCGAACGCAGAATCACGCTAGGTCGTTACCGCGCGCGCGAGAACCCATATTGAGCGCGCAAGAAAAACAGCTACGCTACGCTGCAAATTGCGTAGTGCTCGGTAACTTTGCGTTCTACGCGAATCGCGAAGTTACCGAAACTACGCAAACTCCGCGAGCGTAGCGTAGTTCACCGCCCAGGGTTAATAAGGGAGCCAGTTCAGTGCCTTTAAATCAGGGGTGATGTGGTTGTTCTTTTTTGGAGCCAGTGATGAGTCTTGCAGCCCTGTTGAGGGAAGCTCTTACTGGAGTCAGTCTGGATTTCGGCAAACCACATAGGGTTGTATTCCCATAGTGTATTTTGGGTATCACTAGAGCTTGCATGGCTGATTTGAGGTTGTCGGGAGGGAGGAAGGGTTTTGGGGCCAGATGTATGACCCTAAATTGCGGTCGCAAACGGGCAATCGGCCCGCTTGCGACCGCAATTTAGGGCATGGCCATGTACAAACCTCATTTTGCGAATCGGTACATTTTACCGATTCGCAAAATGAGGTTTGCAACTCGCCATTAGGAAGGGGCATGCCAAGGTTGTCCCTTCCTAATAGCGACTCGCATTTGTATGTATGAATGTTTTGCTACCGCAATTGCGTTCGCAAAACACTCGCAATTTACCACCTACTTCAAGTAGGTGGTAAACCATTCCCCAGGAGACCCCTTCCCCTTTGTGAATGGGTCAAAAAATATTTTTAAGGGCAGGCAGTTGTCCCAGGGACCACTGCCTTCCCTTAAAAAATAAAACTGAAAAGTTTCATTTGTCTTTGTTTTAAATGCAGCCCGTTTTCCTTTAAGGAAAATGGGCTGCATTTAAAAAAAAACTGCTTTATTTAAAAGCAGTCATAGCCATGGTGGTCTGCTGACACCAGCAGGCCACCATCCCTGTGAGTGCTAGCCATTCCTAATGGGGTCTTAAATTGTGCCTGCCTCTTTAATATTCGTTAATATTAATGAGTCATGAAATTTGCGAACCCATTAGGAATCGCAAACAGTGTCTTAAACACTGTTGTACATCCCCATTTGCGAGTTGCAAATTGCGAGCCGCAAATTGCTAGTTGCAAATGCGGCGCAATTTGCGAGTCGGAAATTGGTGAGTCGTAAATCTGGCCCTTAGTTTTCTAAGAATGCTCATATGACAGTTTGCTCCCAGGGCCGGACTGGCTACCGGGCGTTTTGGAATGCTGCCGAGCTGGGGGCTGATGTCACTGCGGTGGGGGCTAATTTCGTTGATGGGACCTGCGTGTGCTTCGAAATCAACAAAGCAAAACGAATTTCGTTCAGCACACGCAGGTCCCCATCAACGAAATCAGCCCCAGCTCGGCAGCATTGCAAAACGCCCGGTAGCCAGTCCGGCCCTGTTTGCTCCTCTTGTGTCTGCGCTGATCTGTTCCTGCATGGTAAGATTCTTGTTGAGTGTTATTCTCAGTGATCTTGTGGAATTTTTGATGTGTGGTGTGCAGTTGAAGGCTGTTAAGTGTTTCATCTAGTCTTCAATGTCGATGTGTCTTTGTGGTGGGGCAATTAGGAGGAATTTGGTTTTGAGCACGTTGAGTTTGAGGTAGTTTCTGGTCAGCCAGTTGTGGGTTTTTTGCAAAGTTGTGTTGAGTAAACTGATATCATCAGGGGACAATATTTTTAGGTATAGTTGGGTATCACCTGCATACATGTGGTAATGAACTTTGGAGTGTTCCATTGGAGTGTTCCAGAATTTCAGTTAAGGGCTTCATGAATAGATTGAAGAGGGGAGGTGATAAGGACGAACCCTGAGGAACTCTCAGGGTGACCGGAGTGGTAGTGGACAGCGATTGATTAATCTTGATTCTTTGAGTTTGGTTGCCTAAGAAAGAGGCAAACCACTTTAGGACAGCCCCTGATGAACCCATTCTGTGCTCAAGTAAGTCCAGGAGACTGTTATGTTTGACCGTATCGAAAGCTGAGGAAAGGTCTAGGAGGATTAGGAGGCAGGATTCGTTTTGATCGAGTCTTCTGAGCGTGGCATTGACAATGTGTGTCAGGGCTGTTTCTGTGCTATGGCCTTGATGGAAGCCTGATTGGAACTGGTCAATAAGGTGTAATTGAGCTATGTGGCTGCATAGTTGGGAATGGACACATCTCTCCAGTAGCTTTGCTGGGGCAGGAATAGCGGATATTGGACAGTAATTATCTGGGATTATGTGGTCAGCTGCGGGTTTTTTTAGAAAGGGGGTTAGCTGTCCTGTTTTTATGCAGTTTGGAAGGGTTCCTTACAGTAGTGAAGTATTCACTATCTTGGTCCAGAGGGGTATTAGAGAAGTTTTGATCGCGCTGAAGATGTTAGCTGGAAGAGGGTCACAGAAGTGATTTTATGGTCTAAGTGTTGTTAAGATCTTAAGAATGGCATTTTCGTCAAAGGTTTTGAAAGTGTTCAATGACGCTTTGTTTTTGAGGGTGAGTCCGTGTTGGTTAGGGGTTTCTACAGTCAGCAGCATGTGGGAGATATATGGACGTATCATTGTGAGGTGTTCCATTGCTGTTTTGAGGTCATTTTCTATCTTTTTAGATTTTTTAAGGAATTAGGAGGTAAATATGTTGCGGTTTGGTTGCGGGTTGGGACCTAATGTGTAGACGTTGGATTGTTGAGTGGATTGATGTTTGATCATTTCGAACAGTTTTCTTGGGAGATTTCTGGCATTGTTTAATTGAACTTTAAAGAAATTAGCTTTTGAGATTCTAATCTGTTTGTTGTAGGTTCTCCTCCGTGGTCTCAGTTGCTTTAGGTGTTCTAGGGCGGTGAAGATCTCCATGCACGTTCAGCTACTGTCAGTTTTTGTCTTTGTTAATTTAGGCACCCATTGTGCCATGGTTTGGTGTCTTTAGAGGACAGTCTTTTCAACGGAAAGGGCACAACTGTGTCAAGTATGCTAGTCATGGACTTTTTATAGTGGGTTGTGAGGTCGTGGATTTCTGTCATGTCCGTTGGCGGCGGCAGTACGTTGTTGCTGAGGGTTGTCAAATTGTTGAGGTTTAAATCGTGAGTGTTCCTTTTCCATAGTTTGGGTTTCTTAAGTTGGGGTTCATGTGTCTTCGTTGGTTCGTTGATAAGGAAGATGATGAAGTGGTGATCCGTCCAGTCACATGGGACGATCAATACAAGTTTGATGTTATGTTATGTTAGGTAAACTTGTATAGCGCGCAGCTGCCCCAGCAAAGGGGCGTCCCGGCGCTGATAGCAGTGTCGGTAGAGAACAGGGGCTAGACTGTAGGAAACAAGTGAGTTTTGATGGCCTTATGGAAGGGTAACAGGCAGTCTAAGCGGCGAATCTGAACAGGGAGAGAGTTCCACAATTTAGCGGCAAGACAGCGAAAGGACCGGCCCCCAGCTCTGATGCGCTTCACCCGGGGGACCGTGGCCAGAAATTGTCCAGCGGAGCTCAGCTGGCGTGCGGGAACATAGGGGACCAACAAATTGGAGTCTGTCCTAGCAATGACAAGATCCAGTGTTGCACCCATGTTGTGTGTAGGGCTGTCCCAGATTTAGTCCAGGTTGAGGTCAGCTAGGAAGGTTTTTAGGCTATTAAGTGGGGGGTCATTGTGGTCGTTTCAATGAAGGTTGAAGTCTCCGAGGAAGATTTGAGAGCAGTGTTGCCTTACGTTGGAAGAGATGGTTTCCATGATTTGTTCGATGAATGAGGGGTTGTCGCCTAGATTGTGGTAGATCACATGTAATTTACGTAGAAGACTGTTGTTGCTCACAATGTTTATGTATAGGTATTCGCAAGTGGAAAGGTCGATGGTTTGTAACTCAACATAAGGTTAATACAGTGTATACAGGCTATGCCACCCCGATCTTTTTGGTCTGTCAGCTCTTATAATGCCATAGCCTGGAGGGACTAAAATGTCAAGGACTGGCGCAGAGTCATTATTTAACCATGTTTCAGTTAGGAGAACTAGGTCAAGATCATGCGTAAGGATGAGGTCAGCTGAGTCCTCTGCGCGTTTCATGGCCGATATGCAATTTAGGAGCATGCACTTCAGATGAGGTTTGGTGTCCTCTGAGGTTTTTTCTGTGATGGGTACTGGATTGAGGTTGGCCGCATTTACATCTCTAGAGTTTGGTCTCTGTTCTCTGTGTGGGTTTGAGGCAATTGTGATGATGGGATTCAGGCTATGTGGAAGGTCATGATGTGCAGTCTTGTACCTGAGGAGAAGGGATTGGATGTCATTGTCTGATAGAGAATCCTTGTTCCTGGCCGGTCTAGAGGAGGCGTTGGGGTAGGGTGTGGATCACCATCTTGTGATAAGGGGTGGCTGGATGGTAGCAGACCAGTTGTAAGTGTTTGTTGGTAGGTGATATTCGTATATGTTATTATTAGGGTGGATCGGCCTATTACTAACAAGTATCTGTTTTGTTGAAAAAGATTATTTTTCTGGATGTTGTACCTGCTCTAAATAGAGCTTTTTTCTACCTTGAATTTCCCAACATTTGGTATCCCAAATACTTTTATCATCAATATTTTCTTTCCAATACTCATAGCCTTGTAGCAAAAGATTTTTCAAAAATCCATGGGGCTAGATTAACTTGTTGTTAGTAATGAGATTTTTCTGGAACAGTCTGGTTTCTGTGAATAATAAAAAGCTGAAGGGTCTGACCTCTCCGCACTGTTGAAATAAGGACATTTCTTTAAGAAATTCAGGTGGCCATTTAAGGGAGGTGTTTGGCATTGTTCCCACTGTGTGTAATTATATGTCTCTCGGGGATAGCTAGTTCTGTGAATGTAATGATGCCCAAAATGGTGGTAGCAATATGTTTCTTTATGATTATCAGCATTTAATAAAGGGTCCTCATTGTCACAGTTTGAATATGAGTGTAAGTCCAATATCATATATTTAACAGTTTTAATGTCCCATTCATCTGAAAAAGAACCAGGGAATACTGCATCATTTAAATCAGTTTTCAAAACATAGGAAATGTGCAAAGTCTCTGTGGGTACCATTGCTTCATAAGGAACTCTTTGCCAAAGCATGCCATCCAGTACATGATATGTGGTTATATGTACAGCATGATTATCACGCTGCGCTCTGTGAGAAGAAGAAAGCATTTGTTGTCCTCGAACCACCGGTAGTGTTAAAGTTTTATCAGGAATGTAATGTCCACTCAGTAATAGCAAAACAACAATTAGCATGATGAGCCACATTAGAAGGAAAAGCAACCCTGTAGCATTCCACAAGTAGGATCCCAGTGGTAGTGAATACATGTCATAAGACCAAGGATAAGCAAGGAGCATTTGGTGACATCGGGTCACTGTGGAGTGTGTTTGTAAAACATATATTTCAAAGCTAGAGTTACTTTCATAAAGTGTTATTTCTTGCAAAGCCATCATTTCGATTGATGTAGGCGCAGTCAGAGATTCATAACCCAGCACCTTAATTGAACTGTTGAAATAGTAGAAATGAAGGTATCTGGTTCTTTCATGGAGACTGACACTCAGTGTAAAGCTGGAGACACAGCAAGGTTGGTAGTCCCCTGATTGTACTCTTCTTGGAGTAGCTCCTTCAGAGCAGGGAGAGCTTGCAAGGCTCTGCTATGAAGGCTTCTTGGTGTCTGAGAGGGTCTGCTGAACAGATTCTGCACCATAATACTTTTTAATGTAATCGTTAAACACCTTACTATTTGTCCTAGAACCAGATAACAGAGGCAAGATTACACTTCATGTGCCTTCTACCCCAAGAACTGGAATGAGTAGTCTGTAAGATGGCCCAAATACCTGTTTTACAGGAATCTTATCTTGGACCAGATCAACTACGTTGTGAACTCACCCGTCTTCAGATTAAAAAAACATTTCTTCACAAAGGTGGAGTCAGAACGCTTCAAATGAGACAGCTTGTCTCTGACTTCTTGGACGCTCTGCAAAACATTCAAATATTGATCTGGGTCAATTCTTTCTCCTCAGACACCTTTCCATGATTATCTAGGTCTGATGCATACATAGATACTCTGAAGAGCATTTTGTATGCAGTCTGACCACCTAATGCTCCTCTAGGCAAATTATTTAATGCTCTCTGTACCCTATACAGAATATGATTCCAGCTCAGCCCTAAACATAACACAATAATGGTCAAGGCTTGTTTAACCATACCATTGGCACACTCTATTAACTTGTTTCTCTCCGTGTGAAATGGTGGCGAGCATTGAAGACATACTCTAATCGCATCCCTGAAAGCTTTTGCAGTAAACGCAGGATAATTGTCTGAATGAAAGGCATGAACCACGCTAATGGCTACTAAGTTGTGCAAGTCTTTTATGACCCCTCAAGCATCAGAATTACTTTATACCTGAACCCATATGGATCTGGAGCATGAATCAGTCACAACCAATATATTCTTATATCAATTGGCAAATTTGATAAGCCCAATATGATCCAGATAAATTATGTCAAACAGGTGATTAGCGATGTTCAGTGAAGTCTGCACTGATCTTTTTACATTGGAGTGTTTAATTTGTGGGCAAATATGGCATTGTTGCATGCAGTGGTTAGCTTGTTTTAGTATGTGGAGCCACCAGTATCATTACTTTTGCATGGCTACTGTGGCACTCATGCCAGCATGGGCAGACGGTAACCTCTAATGAGCTGTTTTAATTAGTTCCAGTTTAACCTGATCATTAGGTATTACTCTATCTTCCACTCCCGGTAAAGAGATACCAACGAAATGTTATCGGAACAAATAGTGTATGAATATTTACAAGTGAAGATGTCTGGAGTATTGTAACCCTTGGCTGTTGCTTATAATGCTGCCAAAATGTCTGTGCCAATCTTTGTTTGAGATCTGGTTACCAATATTTTTTGAAAAGTATGAACTGCTGCTGTTGAGGCTAAGTTGGCAGCTCAGTTTCTTTTAACATCAATTCCTTCCCGTTTATGTAGGCCTGGGCATAGTTCACTGAGTTCCGCAAAGTGACCAAAAAATTCCGCTGTGCTACGCGGTATTCTGCAAGCGGCAGAGTGGGCTAGGTCGCACCATTTGTGCTGACATTTAGCTCTGGGTGTTTGTCCTGCACTGGAAAATCAGCGTGAATAGCGCCATGCGCATCGCAAGAGGGCGCTGCTTCTTTCTGCCGCTCGAGTAGATGTTCTACTCGACCAGCAGCTTCCTCAACATGAACGGAAAGTTTCCCAATGTGAACGGTCCCAATGAGACCATCCACAACCGCCCATGTTGAGAAATCTTACTGGGAGGTGGTCTAGCTCACCAACGTGATGCAAGGAAAAACCTGTGCTGCTTTTTGGAACTCCATAAGCTCCACGGAATGCAGAAAACTCTGCAAACTCCGCGAACGGAGCAGAGTTCACCGCCCAAGCCTACTTTTATGGAGCATAGTGTTGCACATGGACCAATGTAAGCTTGTATTGTAAGACAGCAATCTTTCTCCGGAGATGTTTTTTCTTTATATATTTCCCTTTTGAATCCTTGAATCCGTTCAGGCACCAATGTGCTAAATCAACATTGTAAGCTTGCACACAAAAGGATGTAACCAACACTATTGATATAGGAACAAGTGCATCAGCCTGGACAGTGCAACCTCCTAAAAGCACGTGGATAGATCTGACATACTTTTTGCCCTGTTAATTTAGTCTGGGAAGAGATACAGTGCATAACTGAAATGAGGAGGAAGGGTAACTCCTGCACACAATCGCATCCAAAATTCAAAACAAAAAGCCCAAATGGTGCTCAAGGGATGTGAAGCAGCCATTCTGCGCTGGCAAGCCTTTACGACAAAGGGAATACACTCCTGTAAGAGACCTAATGATATGAATAATATATACTTATTTCAATTGAAGAAAATTACTACGACAGGGCTGGCGGCCAAGGTAAATGATACGGATATTGGAAGATAGTAGTCATTATACTTGTGTGTAGCATTTCAGATTGTTTGTAATAGAATTGTTAGCCTTGATGAAGTCAGTGGTATACCTACCATAGACAAAACACATGTTGGCTATATTTTCCATTTTGGATGTATTGGACGCATGTGAAGATTGAAAAATTAAATGGAGAACACATCTACATCAACACTGAGGAGACTAGTGATTTGGACATTGGAGCTCTGGATTTTTCTGAATAAGAGATGCAGTGCTTCCATGCTCTATTTTATTTTAAACACATGAGATTAAATCAGTGGTGAAAACCTATTTAAACCCCAGGATTTGACCAATGATTAGGAGAGGTCTTTTCACTAGACTTATCATAAGATGTCATGCCAGACTACTGGTACAGCTACTGCCAGCCTGAGAGCTGATTTATGACTCTGGAAACTGTGCTGAAGGTGTCCCTGAGCAAATGTACACATTTTCTCTGACCCAACTGAGATCTGATACGGAACAAGCTGATCATAGGTATGATGTGTGATTAATCTTGAGAAACTTGAAAGGCAGACTTGCTATTTAATGCTGTAACCACAATTCAATATAGTGCTTAGAAACAGTGTTAGTGTTTTAGAATGTTAGGAACAATTCACTAAAATGCTAGAATGGTTCTGCTTGTTTTCACTGATCCTAATATCCTTAAATGCATGTGTTTTATATTCTGTGCCATTACCATTCAGAATTTATGCACTAGGCAGAGGATTTCAACATACACATTTTAATCTACATGTTCTTGTTTTTTAGTTCCATCTCTAAGTGTGTTGTTCAAAAAGGAAATATTGTTTGGATTGTCACTGTGTCCTTAAAACGTGAAAGGGACTGATAAGAAACTGAAAACACTGACTGTGGAAGATTGCTGAGCAATCTGTGTTAGGGCTGTGGTCCAACTGTTTTTTCTAATTCAATGTTGGTGCATTGAACTAAGTCCTTGCATGAGAAGGTTAGCCAACCGACCCCTGCAGCTCAGAGGGGAACCACCAACATTCTTATAATTCCCTATTGTTAGAAATTGGGTCTCTAGTTGGCAGAGGTATGCACCCTATCCAAGTAGGGATCAAAATTCTAGTCAGGGTAAGTTACAACACTACTTAAATTATCCTGTGCTCACCCTCTGATAGCTTGGCACAGAGCAGGCAGGCTTAACTTAGATGGTAATGTGTAAAGCATGTGGGCAATAACTCATACAGTAATACAGTGAAAACACCACAAAATGACTCCACAACAGTATAGAAAAATAAAGTATAACTTTATAAATAAAACAAGACCGAAATGACAACAATTCAAGATGCAGAAGTTGAGATATTGAATTTTGAAAAAATAAATGCAGAAAAGCACTCAAAAGGAGGTTGCGCTAAAAAGGTTACTTTAAGTTGCGCTGGACCGGGGCAAAGTCAAACTTCGGCCCAACCCCGATCGAGTGCCGGCAGGCTACAGTATCCACGCAGGCCACGGTAAACAAAGTAATTTTCCTGGTCGCAGTCAGTGAGATGCATTGACCTTCTCTACGCAGCGAGTGCGAAGTGTCAGTTCTGAAGACAGATGTGGATGTTAAGAAGCGTCGAGCTATGTGCCGGTTTCTGCCATGCAGTCGAGGGTACAAAAGGGGATGATGGACGGAACGTTTGAGCCAATGAAACACTCACCCCCAGTCAACTGATCTGGGTTTAATCCATCATCATTCTTTAGCTCACTCCACCACCCCAGTTCAGACATGGCCATATGCAAATCAGTCTGACCCTGTGCCTCATGGGAACAGTCCAGCCCGAACTGCCAAGCCATGTCTTCCCTGGACCGGAAACAAGCATCCTAGGACCGGTTTCTGGCATTCCAGCCATCATCAGCCAGGCTTGCTTGAATCCAGTGGCAAAGTGAGCAAGGGACCCACGTCTGGGCATACCCCCGCCAACTTAGGGCGAACAAAGCGATACAAAAGGGGATGATGGACGGAACGCTTGAGCCAATCAAACACTCACCCCCAGTCAACTGATCTGGGTTTAATCCATCATCATTCTTTAGCTCACTCCACCACCCCAGTTCAGACATGGCCATATGCAAATCAGTCTGACCCTGTGCCTCATGGGAACAGTCCAGCCCGAACTGCCAAGCCATGTCTTCCCTGGACCGGAAACAAGCATCCTAGGACCGGTTTCTGGCATTCCAGCCGTCATCAGCCAGGCTTGCTTGAATCCAGTGGCAAAGTGAGCAAGGGACCCACGTCTGGGCATACCCCCGCCAACTTAGGGCGAACAAAGCGATACAAAAGGGGATGATGGACGGAACGTTTGAGCCAATCAAACACTCACCCCCAGTCAACTGATCTGGGTTTAATCCATCATCATTCTTTAGCTCACTCCACCACCCCAGTTCAGACATGGCCATATGCAAATCAGTCTGACCCTGTGCCTCATGGGAACAGTCCAGCCCGAACTGCCGTCGAGGGTATGCATCAATCTCACCAAGCTGCAGCGGTGACGATACATGGTCCGATGCATTGATCTCTGGAGGCAGAGCACTGGTTCTGAAGCAATGCACAGATTTTTCTCCCAAAGCTGGGTTGATGCGCTGGCCCTGCTACACGCAGACAGGAGATGCATCATAATCCATGTTGCAAGTATACGGTGTTGCATAGTCAGCCTGTGCCCTGGGCACCCCCCAACATTTGCTGACTGGTGCTGGTAGTAACAGACTCTGACTGACCCTGGGCTCTGACTAACCAGACCCAGGGCCAGTGCTATTCTGAAAGAGACACTTAGAATACAGTGAAAAAACCTACATACACTAGGGTTCACTATAGGTTAGGGTACCCCTGTGATTGGCATGCCCTACCCTATAAGGCCCTAGAATATAATAGGGCAGGGGGATTGAAACTACCTCTAAGTCCCTAGTATATAATAGGGCATGGCAGTTAAGAGGTCAGCAGCCCTTTCTGCACTTGCATGTGTGCACTGCTGTGCCTGAGGTCAGTTTAAAAGTAGCCCTGTGTTGCAGGACTTCTTTTAAAAAGTAAATTGTGCCCAAACTTGACTTTGGTGTTTGGGGCACTTACAAATGGATAACCTACAATGTTTGGGCATATTAGATACCCCCAGGGCCTCCCCTAGTTGTCCCAGGGGAGTGGGGTCAGGTATTTATAAGGAGGACCCTTATAGAATGAGTTTTATATGCCCTGGGTTAAGTGAAATTGCACATTTCACTCCCCACATTGTGTTAAAGTGCTGCACAAAATCGACTTTGGTGCTAGGAGCACTGTGGAGGGAGGATCTGCTGCATGTTTACATATTCAGAGCCCCTAAAGTCTCCCCTAGATGTTCCAGGGGTGGGGGTCCTGTAGATATAGGCAGAGTACTTATAAAATATGTTTTTATAACTCCTGGTGCTGGAAAAATGGCCCAAGTAATTTTTCCCATTGCAAATCCCTTGCCACATAGGTTAACATGTAAAGAAGTTATTAACTAATAAATCCTGCTAGGAGAATGATAAATATAGCATTCAAAGACTTCCCAGAATGGTATTGATAAATCCAACAATATGATATTGTTGAATTTCTCCTAGAATGTACAAACAAGAAGTTATAAGACTTTCTTGTCTGTAAGCCCAGATTCAGCCTTCCAGTGGTCTGTCCTGACTGGTCAGAGTTAAGTGGATTAGCCAGGCTCCTTTGAAGAGGTGATAAAAAGCCCCTGGAGTTAACTAGCTCTGCTGGGAGGGCAGTGTTCTGTTACACAGGAATGCCAGAGCAGGTGGAGGAGTCGTAAACCATGGACTTCAATGGAAGGGAAAGACACCAGTGTCATTTACAACTCTCCTCTTTTGAACCCAGCCAGATGCTAGGCTTAAGGAAGGAATGAACAGATGCAAGGGGGAGAGACTATTGATATTAGCCATCCTAGGGGTGTGTTTACCCAGCTCTTCTCTCCCTGTTGGGAAATCAGCCATGATGAATTTGGAAGAATTGGTGCACTCTGGGACAAAATAGTGCCACAATTTGCAGGATGTGGTCATACCTTGGGGCATTACCCTGCCCCCCATTGGACAAGAGTGCCCTCCTGCTTGATCCAGAGAACTTGGAATAAGTATCTGAGAGGGGCAGAGCCTCTCAGATCTGCTGCTTGAAACCTAAGAAGGGTCATGCTGAGGAGTTTGATGTGCAATTACTAAGGCCTGCACTTTGAAGATTGCGCCTTCTGCACCATCTAGAACTACAGCCCTGCTGTAAAAGGACTACCTTGCTGTAAAAGGACTAAAGAGTGGACTCCCTGCAAGCTACAGGTTAACAGAGCTCACCTGGAACATCACCACCAAGAATCCTCAACCTGGAGCACTACCAGTGGATAGGTAAGGGCTTTGTCCAAGTGGATTGTGGGAACTGAAGTCTTCAACTTTCAAGGACCATCTTGGAGCTTCCAGACCCTTGGAGTAAGTTTCAGACAATTTGGAACCCTTTGGGGATCTTCAAGAAGAAGTTCCATAATTTTGGAGAACTTTGGGGCAACTTTGGAAAAAAGCTCCATAAGTGGACCAACTCAACCTGGCCAGCCAAGCCAGCGACCCTCAACTGCGAGTCGGCCTGCGGTCCAGGTTCGTCCCGCTGAAAAGCTCTGTTGGTCCGACTTCCAGAGTTTGACCGGGAGTAGGCGAAATCCGAGGCCAGCGAACCCTCACCGAATCCGGCCTGGTGAAGAGCATCAAGGGACCCCGCAAGAAAAAGCTCTGTAAAAGTTTCCAAGAACGAACGAAGTAGCCACCGCAAGAGTCAAACCGCCTGCCTTCAACCGCGAGCCGGCCTGGAGCATTGGTTCGTCCCGCTGGAACGCTCCGGCGGTCTGACTTCCATAAGTTTCACCAGGAGCTCGTCGCAAGGCAATCCGGCGAACCCTCACCGAAGTCAGAAGGTAAAAAGTTTGACCGAGACCTACTGCGAGGGGTAGCCATGCAGGGCTCCATCGCGGTCTGCCTGAAACTTTGACTTTGACCCGGTCTATCGCAACAAGATGTCCCAGTAGGCGCTATAGATTTCTATGTGCTCATAATGCTAAATCTTTAAAAATTAATATCTCTGGTTCCCTACATTGGATTTTTGCCATTTTGGTGACATTTTAAAGATAGAAATATTTCCTATTTCCATAAATTGGTGTGGGATTTATATTTTGCATTGTGTCTTAATTATTTACTGAATTGGTGTTTTTAAATGCTTTACATACCTGTCTTTGAAGTTAAGCCTGCCTGCTCGCAGCCCAGCTACCAATGGTTGAGCATGGGAATAATTTTCTAAGACCTATTCTGAGCCCTAGACTGTGTTAGTGGCCTTCTTGCCAGTGGCAGATATACATTTGCCCCTACTAATAATCCACTTTCCAACAACGGGCCACTTTCAGTGAGACAGGCACAAGAGCAGGGGTAGAGACTTTGATATCCCTGAGTCTCAGGCAACAGGTGGCAAGCAAACAAGGCCTTGGAGATCACATAGAAAAAGGCAGAGTCCAGCTCCCTTTCAGCAGAGTCAGAGAGCAGCAGGCATCAAGGTAGCAAACAGAAAAGCAGGCCTTCCAGATCAGCAGTTCAGTTGAGTCCTTTGAGCAGCACAGCAGTTCTTCTGACAGAGGATCAGTTGTAAGTCTAGAAGTGTCTTATAACCAATATGCCGTTGAAGTGGGGAAGACTTCGAAGAATTGCTTTGAAGTGCACAAGTATTCCTTTCAATCCTGTCCTCTCTGCCAGGCTATCCGTGGAGGGTCTTCAGTCCTTTGGGTGGGGTCTGGCTACTGCCCTTTGAAGTGCAAGTGTGGGCCCCTTCCTGCCCAGAAATGGCGATCAGAATACAGATGTATGTGGCTGGGTACTCATCCACACCCAGCCTTCCTGTGTTTGTGGCTGTCTAGAAGGAATGCACAAAGTGGAACTGTCACCCAGCCCAGACATGTATTGGAGACTGGCTGTGTGGCATATAAACCAGTAAGAGCAGAGAAATGTCCACTTTATAAAAGTAAGGGGGTTGGCCCAATTGATGAGGGCCTAGTCAAAAGTGCACAATGTGAAAGCTCGCCACTAGGCTTTGGCTCTCGTAAACAATGTCCCAAGCGTAGTCAGCGTTTAGCATTTTCTGAAAGAACTTCTCCGTATTTTCTTTTTATTTTAGTTGTGGCATTCCGTCTTCGTCTTTCCCAGTTTGGACGATGACCAAAGCCTCATAGATTTACAAGAAGAAACATAGTTACCCCACTCGAACAGCTTCTTTAAACCGAGATGGAAAAAACTCCTGCGGAGATGCCCATTAACATTGAAAACTGCCTGTGAATTCATATCTTCCCCACATTAGTGACAAAGAGATCCCTAACAATCAAGATTAGAGCGCCAACCAGATTACACCAAGTCAAAGCCCTGAAGAGAGCCCCAGGATTACCACTGGGTCTCAAAACGCATCAGCATCTTTCTACCATTGAGGATTCTTTAAATCATGAACATAAGCAGCCTTGAGGGACATTTCTGTAACACTCTCCACTAGCTGGCTTTGCTTTAAAATATATTTTTCCCAATGGGCAGTATCCTAACAAAAAGGACTATATAAATTATATGTATTAGGATGTATAAATTTTCTAAAAAAAAGTCTGACTGGTGTACAATTCAGATTGTAGTATTATTGTTTTCATGTGTTTGATGTACTGTTGCTTATTTTATGTCTAATCAATGTAAAGTATTGTGTTGAAACAAAAAGTGTTTTCTCACTTTCAGACGCTTATGACATTGAAAAACCAGAACCAAAACAAATAAGAGGTTAAATAAATAACCAGGACCAATGAATCAAGGTTGGGTCCTTTGTCTGTTTAAATAGGTAACAGCATCAAAAGTGGTGGCTAGCTTTCACATTGTGCACTTTATATAAGTGGCATTTCTAAAATAGTAATGTTAAATCCGACTTTACCAGCAAAGAGGATTTATCATTACCATCCCAAAGATATGAAACATGATGTAGCTACTCCTTTCTAATCAGGAATTGCAGCTTAAATGTATTTTAAGGAATTCCGAATGTTAGCCTTGGAGAGGAGTAGACCTCACAGCAGTGAAAAACATATTAACTGTTTGTCACTACCAGGAAATGCACACCATGAAAGTACATGTCCTACCTTTTGCTTACACTGCACCCTACCTATTCGGCTACCTAGGGCCCACCTGAGGGGTGACTTGGGTGTAATAAAAGGGGAGTTTAAGGCTGGGCAACTAATTTTAAATGCTGAGTCAAAGTGGCAGTAAACTGCAAGCACAGGCCCTGGAAGTGGCAGGCCTGAGACATGGTTAGATGGCTACTTAGGTGGGTGGGACAAGCAGTGCTGCAGGCTCACTGGTAGCATTTAATTTACAGGCCCTGGGCACATGTAGCACCCTTTACTAGGGACTTTTAAGTAAATTAAATATGCCAGTTAGGTATGAACCAATGTTACCATGTTTTAGGGAGATAGCACATGCACTTTAGCACTGGTTAGCAGTAGTAAAGTACGCAGAGCCCTAAAGACAGCAATAATGAGGTCATAAAAGGAGGAGGAGGAAGGCAAAATGTTTGAGGGTAACCCTGCAGCAAGGGCCAGGTTATACTAATCAGTACTTTGATGGACTTCTCTGCTTAGGGCAATAGAACATGGACAATGGGTTACTACTGTAGGGCCAGTCCTAGGCCTTTCTGAACCCGGTTAGAACCCTCTGTCTTTGCTCCTAGGGACC
Organism: Calotriton arnoldi; assembly: GCA_963921515.1. Lineage (NCBI taxonomy): Eukaryota > Metazoa > Chordata > Amphibia > Caudata > Salamandridae > Calotriton > Calotriton arnoldi. Next base: position 2,053,242 of record CAWUFW010000579.1, read on the forward strand.
ACTGAACATACCCATGGGGAACACTTCTCCTCACCAGTAGACCACATCTGTGAAACACCTGACTTTAATTTGCTCACAGATGCATCCCAGTAGGCAGACAGTATTACCATGGCCAACAGTGTTGTGTCCATTCCACACCTTGGGTCTGACTTCTGTCCCCCACAAGGAAAGTAACCAACAGAGGCCACTGCCAGCTGTCAATGTTAAGAGCAAGGCCACAAGCCATCCACTACTAAATGGAGGCCCTAAGCGGGGCCATTGGATAAGCTTCTCTTCCAGCCTTGGGCTGCCTCAGAGGGCCCCCAGGGGTTTTACACCCTATTTCCACTCTACCTTCCTCCAGTTCAGGGGTGGTATCCTGAGACTGCTCCTTCAACCCAGGGTCTGTATATATAGGCTGAACAGGAGTCAGGGGTGAGTCCTTCCTCTCACTGCCCCTCCGTTTGGGAATGGTACCCCAAGAAAAAGTAACTGTCAGGGCACCTGGGGTGGTTGCCCCTCCCAATTCACCTGACACCGGGGGCAACAAATTCCCCAGAAGGCACTCTTTGGGCATCTAGGGAATACCTATGACCCTCTCGTGGGTCACGTCCCCACCCTATTCTAGGGATACTCGGGCCATAGGGTGGAAAAATTCCTGCCCATGGTCTGGAGTCACCCTACAAACCTGGTTGGTGGACTGCTCTGGGGAGACAAGCCTCTCCACCATCATGGTGTGGCTAGCCATGGTGCCCCTCAGAGCAGTGGTTGGGACCCCATGTACTTCCACCTGGTGGAAGTGATGACTCCTACCCTCAGGGATCACCAACTCACCCTCCAACTCTATATCTCTGAGGGAGACCATGGCATGGTCTATGACCTGCCCCTGGGGACTACTTTCCCCTAAGGCCACATTGGCCAACCCTATTGAGTTTCCACAAGTGGATGGTTTCTTAGGACAGACAGAGTCCCCCTGCTTGTGTCCTAACCGGGAGCACTCAAAGGAGCCATGTTAGAAATGGGGCACCCTGGGCACCCTCCCACCAGAACCACACCCTGCTTCTCAGATGGGGCTTGGGGACTCTTTCCTCCCCCTTACTCTGGGATCTATCTAGGTCATTTTAAAACCCCCCATCGCTCTGTTGGGGGGAACCTGAGCCACGCTTCTTGGGTCACTCCCAGGTACCCTCTTGGACACTCTTGTGCTAGCCCGGAGGTCCGCCTCCTCAGCCAGCTTCCTGGGGTCAGTCAGCTTCCTGTCATCTAGGTGCTAGTGCAAATCTGTAAAGCAAATACTGAGCATGTGCTCTCTCATGATCAAATTGTAAAATCCAACATAATAATTTACCTTGCTGGCCCTCACCCATCCATCCAGCGCCTTACTGGAGTAATCAACAAAATCTACCCAGGACTGGTTGGGGAGTTTCCTGCTGCTCCTGAATATGTGGTGATACTTCTCGGGAGTCAGCCCAAATTTGGCAATTAAAATGACTTTCATGAGAGCATACCTGGTTTGGTCCCCAACCTCTAAGGTTTGAAGTGCGTCTCTCCCTAATGTAGGCATGTGCTTCCACAGACCCATCCCCCAGTGCTACTCCGGAACCCTGAGTAGCTTCAGTGCAACTTCATAAGCAGAAAAACACTTATCAATGCATCTCCCAACACATAACTGGGCACCAAGTCCTTGGGTATACAAGCCTTCTTACCTCTATCAGTTAATGTATATATGCTGCCACCATCACTGCTGGAATCAGACTGCCTGGTCTTGATCGCCAGCTCTTTTAGATTCAATTCATGAGACAACAACTGTTTATTCTCAGCTAAGCCTCTACCAGCCTCAGCCTTCCTCTCCTCAACTTCCATCTTTAACTTTACTAGCGACAGTTTGAATTTTCTCTCCTCCCTTCTCTTAGCCAGTTCCTCTGGAGATAGGCCACAGGAAGAGACAATGCTTCCTGCTCTCACAGGGAGTTAAAATTCAGGGACATCACCCACAGCCACTGCAGGTGGCTCCTCAGAAGAGCCATTCCCAGACTCTCCCAATCCATCATTCTCCTTGTAGTAGGCTACTGCCCAGACCCTCAGCACCATTTGAAACTCTACCTTTTTGGTGGCTCCTCGGGCACTTTACTAGGAACTTATTAGTAAATTAAATATGCCAATTCGGTATGTACCAATGTTACCATGTTTTAGGGAGAGAGCAGCATGAAAGAATGCAAAATCTATGGCCAATCACCTATATGAAAAGAGTAATGTGTAACAAGTACACGTATGTAGGCCTGGGCAGAGCTTGTGGAGTTTCATTCCGTGGAATTCCGCGGAGTTACCGAAAAGCTCACCAAATTCCATGGAGCTCCGTGAGCAGGAGGAGTATGGATATTGCTCGGCCACTGGCACCTACAACATTCACAAAGTGCCCCTGCCCTGATTTGTGTTTCCTCTCTGACCAAATACTGCCAACTAATACAAATTGCTGTGATTTGCAGTTTCCCCTTCAACTGGAACAAGTGGAACTGGCAACCCACATAAAAAAGAAAACGGTACTTACAGGTAAGTCTCCGATTGCATGGGTTGACCTGCCAGTTTCCAGACCATGCCTGCTCACTTTCTGTCCCCACTTGGTGTGTGGCTGCCCAACCCTTGCTGCAGAGGGGGCGGCAGGATGAGCAGGGGCCTCTGAGGTTCTTTGCACTGACGGGGGTCCGGAGCGGGCGTGGAGAGCGGCAGACAGAACCTGCCAATGTCACATCGAGCGGGCTGCATGCCTCAGCCGCTGTCATCTGCACAGTGTGAGGCCCCGGCACACAGCCCCCTCTCCATAGCGTGACAGGCAGAGGGTTGTTCCTCCACAGGCAGTCCCGGTGCTGCTGCTCCTCTGCCTGATCAACACCAAGAAATATAGAAGCCTTGGCAAAAATCCTGAGGATGGTAGGGGGTTTGAGTGTGTGTTTTCGTCAGGCAAATCCTCCTTCCACTAGGGTTTCAGTTCATGAAGCAGCCCCAGGTACAGGAAACAAAACTAAGGTTACACACAGGAGATGGGCCAGCAAAGTCAGCATTCTTGGGCTATAGTGGAACTCTATGGTACTATCTGAAGTTCGTAACTGCAGAGGCGGTCACTTCAGTTCTTCCGGGGTTGCGCAGTCTGACACTTCCTTGGTCCCTGTGAAGCATGTTTTCTTTTCTGACTTGGTACGTCACTTTTCAATTGAAAGCTCTACGGCGCCTAACAGCCAAGAGCTTCTCCAAGTACCACATGTTAGCCTGTCAGTTTGTGAAAATCAGTAGCATTCCCATCGCATCCGCGTGTCATTTGCTTTTGAAGCAGTTTTAGAGTCAAAGGAAAGGCAGAGGCAGCCGTAATCGAAGTTTGCATACCTTCTCTTTCAAGACAGAAGGTAAGCTCCACGTTTGGGAACTTGGTAGGTGGTAAACTCCACCACACGGAGTTGTGGCGGAGTTGCTTGCTGAACTCCGGGCTCCAAGCGGAGCGTGGATTGTCAGAAACTCCTCCGGCGGAGCAGAGTTTTCTGCACACCCCTACACGTATTGTGCCGCAACACTGCTTCATTGTTATGGCAAATATCCAAAGGCCACACACATTGCAGAATAGATTGACGCTGTGGCAGGTAGTTGAAAAATAGACTGAGTGTGGCTAGCTACCTCCAAATCAATACTTCTCCAAGAATGACACATGGACATACCTGGAACACTTTAAGATAGATCATGTAATGAAATTCAACCAATAGCATGTGGTCCTTTACATATCCAAGAGTCTGTGCATACATTTCTGTACGGATGGTTAACTAGATGCATATCAACTCATACTTATTCCATGTGATAAGCATGTGCATGCTTGCTGTAGATCTTATATATTTGAGTATAGTGTTATGTATCTTGCAGGTAATTGGCCAAAAAGATTCAATGGTGACAATTCCTAGGGGAGACAGTATGGGTATCGGCAGCGGTAGGTGGACTGTGAAATGACCTGTATGCTGACAACACAGTGCATACATACCTGTGGTACTTAACACATTACCTTATTCCTCACAAAACACTACAAAGTATGGACACGTGTCAAATATAGGGCATTGGGTACCTGAAGGCATAAGTCAAGCATGTAACTGCATTGACATGTGTGGACTGGTAACATCTCCCATATCAACTCATACCTATTCAGTCTGCCCTGAGGTAGGAAACATCACAGTCTGTGTGGACCTGCTACACAAAATTAACCATACATTGCCATATGCATCATTTACACCACCATTCCATTTTGCCAATTGCTTCTCTGTCACCCCATCTAACATATGCAGTACTCTGAGAGATGCGCAGATACCCATGATGTGGGATGACAGTTGCCACATATCATGCCACATATCATCTTCCACGATTGCCCCCCCCTCATATGTGTTGCATCCCTCTGTAAAGCGCTCTGATACCCTCTAGGGTCATGTTCGATCTATTCAAACTTTACCAATAAACAATAAACAACAATCATGATGATTGTGTGCTAATTGATGAACCCAAGTAAGTCACTGGTATAGACAATTGAGTTATACACTCAATGCAACAAATGTAGATATGTAGCTTGCCCACTGGTTTTCCTATCATCAAGAATACATTTTAACTATGCCTCCTCACAAATGCATATGCAGCATATATACTAGTAAGGAATCATGTTTCGGTATTCTGAGCCTAATCATATGGTCACTCAAGTCCACTGGAGTCTAAACTTTGGCTAGACACTGAACTACAGGTACATGTATGGATCCCAGAACATTTTGCTTTTTGAGTGGCATGAATGTCTGAATTATCTTTAATCATTTAGACTGTACCAATTTTCGTAGGGTGGAGGAATGTATTCTGCAGGCATGGGCATGGTAAGATGTGAACACACGGTAGGGGGACAAATAACCCGGAAAAGCTGTTCACTGTGCACATCAGCATTAGATGTGCTGTTGACAATTAGTGGTATTGTCTGGCATATGTGTAACACCCCAACCACACCTGTGTCCTGCTCAAATTTGAACTTGGCCAAACATACTATGTCCGGAAAATCACAGCCGATCCCATGCAACATTTCTGTTACATATTTCTGGTAGCATGTTGTCACTTTCTGTCTATAGTGTGGGTGAGAGACATTTGAACTAATGAACATCAGTTGGTTTTGGGGCAGGTGATGGTACATGTGCCATAAGCATCCACACCATGGCTGGCACAACATGAGCACAGCAGATTCAGAGCCATCCATCATGTGGGCCTGCATACATTGGAAATGATTACATATAGCAATTTGGCCATTTCAATTGCACATGCAACATCGTCCTACTTCTGTTGTGAATCTACATGTAAGGTAAAGCTTGTTTCCACTGACTGATGATACCCCTTACACATCTCACTGCAACCAATGTGCAAAAACACACAAATCCTTACAGAGCACAGAAACAATCAGGTGACACTCACTGGTAGCATTGGGATCTCCGAAGCTCTCCACCTCACCACAGATGAATGGGTCCGGTCCAGCTGCAAGACAAAAAGATGGTACTTTGCTCTGTGAATGGTGAACATCTACACTGTGTACATATGAAGCACAGTACATTGAATTCACAAATGCCTGGTATTGTCTGTACATTGGACTTGTAGCATAGGGCAAAGTTGGATTTCCCCAATGATGGACATATGTAAGCCATGCTGTAGTGTATTCAGATAATACCAGCCCCATCAACTATCAGATGCACAGAGTGCAGACAAGGTACAAGACCAGCCTAACTTGCTACATTGTGCAAGGGTGCCTGGCGTTGATGACTATGTGACCAGTCCAATTTGACTGACCTCACTTCGCATAGTATGATAACTCTGGGGATATCTCAAGTAAATATGTGTTCTTTACAATGCTACACACATCATACAGTACTCATGATTGTTTGCCTTCTTCACTTAGCTCCTTTCATGGGACCAGGGCACTGTAAATGAACAGTGATCATTCAAGGTATGTAAGGGCTCATAAAGGAATTATTACCATTTTTTGTAATGTACACATATGTGTGACCATTTTGGGGGCAAACCAAACACCGGCCTGATGACACGTGAGTGCGCACCTCTGCAAAATACATGATGGGTGGCCCCCACAGTTTAGAGTCAGTAATGACCTAGCAGGCTGGGTGACAATATTCCCTGCATAGTGCCGGATGGCTCCCACAGCACCTATGGGTCTCCCCGGCACTGCATGGTATGTTTTTGCTATTGTAATGCCACTTTGAACTCGCCCCTGTGGCATGTTCCGTTTATTGAACTTAGTTAGCCCGTATCATGCCATACTAACATATATACATATCTGGGCCTTTCTGAAGAAGAAACATTTAAAATATGTGCGAAAACCACACAGCTGTAAACTCATGGAATAAAGAAACTTACCAGTGGGCCCACCAACTTCATACCCAGGTAATCAAGGAGATCTGCCTCCCGGCTGACAACATCTGCTCATCGGTGCTTAAGTTGGTCTATGTTTCGCTGGACCTTGAAGAGCCAACTCATTTGGAAGCACACCTTCTCCTAACTCTCCTGCCTCTCACGTATAGGGTAGCCTTGGCTCACCCTACCTCCACTGCAATCATGTTTGGCAAGTATCGCACCAACAGCAACAGCAGGCCAGCAAACTCCTCCTCCAACACGTTCTTGGATCTGGCCCTGTGCAACATCTCCCTACCCACACTAGCCACCAAAACACAAAAACTATCCCTTCCCACATCCCCAAAACTACTAAACCCGAAATGTACAAACACCCAACAATACAGTGGACAAAACTTTACAAAATACAATTACAAAACAAAAATGACAGTTTACTTACACAACAGGGGCAGCAGAGACACCAACAAGACCAAATAACACACCAAATTGCAAGAGCACACACCAAACACCTCCAACAGCCAGCACAGACAAAAAGACTGTAAGTGAAAGTGAAAGTGAAAGGAACTTCACACTTCGTGGTTTGCAGCATGACAGAGCCATCCCATCATTTCCTGGCTGGATGTGTCATGTTTCCTACTAAAGTGCCATGTTTCCTACTAAAACATCACATTTCCTACTAAAGCATTACAATTCCTACTAAAGTGTCACATTTCCTACTAAAGCCTTACATTTCCTACTACAGCGTCTCGTTTCCTAAAGCGTCACCTTTACAACTAAAACATTACATTTTCTACTAAAGCGTCTCATTTCCTTAAGTGCCACCTTCACTACTAAAGCGTCACCATTACTACTAAAGCATCTCATTTACTAAAGTATCATGTTTCCTATTAAAGCATCCTTCACTACCAAAGCGTTACCTTTACTACTAAAGTGTTTTGTTTCCTAAAGCGTTACCTTCACTACTAAAGCATCACATTTACAACGAAAGCTTCACGTTTCCTACTAAATAGTCACATTTCCTACTAATGCATCTCGTTTCCTACTAACGCAGAGTTTCTTGCTGACGCCTCGCTAGAGAAATGGGCACTAGGTTTGTTTTCATTGATGCAACTAGCACTTTGTGTGTTGTACAGTGGATTCCAGGGATCACTTTTTTTGCTCAAAATAATTTTGCTGACATATTTGTAGACTTGGGATGTGTCACATGTGTTTGCTAATAGTGCGCATATGTGTGAATCCTTGCATTCATGGTGCCGACACTAGGAGAGGAATATATTGTTGTGAAATATACAGACATATTGTCAAATGTGCATATCTTGACATAATCAATATGTATTGCAGTTTGTATTATGCTTGCCTTAATGTAGGTATCTGCGTAGTAGGCTTTTTATGATCACGGACTTTGTACTCCTATGTAAATGATACCCACATTGTCACACAAGATGATGCCCTCACATGAAGATCGTACTTGCTGTCTGCATTACTGACAAAGGATGTGTTACGGACACAATACACACTTTGGAACTGACATACACTGGCTACTTCAGCCTGTCTACAGTGTATGTGGCATCCAGCTCACAGATTGACTGTATAGATGTGAAAGGTAGGTTGCTAGGCCAATAGGTCACCTAATCATATGTGCATGACATCATATAGCAGACTATGATACCCAACGATCACCTTATGATGTAGGAGTACAGACATACTTCTGCTGGCTGGGCTTGGTGTCTGGCACTTTATGTGTGACACGTGCACATTACACATGCAGAAAAGCATCAGACAAAGCAGTTAGCCAATATCTTGTTCTTTACGAGACATGCTTGAGTAGGCCTAACAAGTGTGATGACTTCCAAGTAGGAATATATTTAGCATATCCATGCATCACATTCGGCAACAGAGAGGACTTATGTGAACTTAGAATGTAGGTAGGCATTCACACCAGATGGCCATGTGTGCATTTATTGACAGGTTATCCCACTCTGACCTTGGATGTGTTAGTGCATGCTATCTTGTCATGAGTAACATCACATGTTGCTATACCTTGACATGTATCTGTTTCAGAGTAAGACAGATCTACACGGTGACATCCATTCCTGCATGTAATAGTTGCATCCTTGCCTAGTGGGTCAAGTGTGGCTGCACTGTGGCTAGGTAGCCAATGCAGCACCGGCACAGGTTAGGAGTCCACATTTATATGTGTTAGGTGAGATGCCACACTAGTTTTTGTATGTGCTTGCAAACGTTTGTGCAACATGTATAGACTAATAAGGTTGCACTGTGTGCCCATGCACATCATATGGGCCTCTTTTCACAGTCATAGGACATTTAGGTCACTATACTGGCCTCGATGAGTGTAAAGCAATGGAAAATGTAATGACTTACAGCACACACAGTTATTCATTGCTCACTGTTTACAATTACACTCCCTTTGGCTTGTGCTAGGATGTCTGACAGTCAGTACACAGTTGCACCACACATACTCACAACATGTGCACAATGTTCCACATTGCTACCTTTGTTTTGTGTAGCTCTTCCACACACACATGCATTTGGCACAAGTTGTTTATCTGCACACATGTTTTGGACCACATGATGATGTTCTGGGGTGAGAATGACACCTAGCTACAGACCTTTGTGATGGGCCAAATACAATTTGGTGAGACATGAGTGTATTGATGTTTAAAGTGACTGTTAAATTAAAGTGTTTAAACAAAGTAAGTGTTCATTAATTTATTTGAATTTTGTAACCCTTTTTTTAAAAAAAATTGGATGTATGGCCATCAAACTGTTTCAGGCTTCAGTAAAAAAGTTCTGCACAATGTTGTTCCTTCCCAGCAATTGTACCTACATTTCCCCTCTGTCCTCATCTTCATCCTCATCCTCATCCGCTGCTTCCTGCTTCTCATGGCACTGGTCCCATGGGACATTTGTGGGCACACAGATGTAATGCAATATACAACAAACCAGGATAATTTTGCAAACCGTAGGGGGGGGAGTATAGCAATTGGCCCCCAGACATGTCCAAACGGTAGAAGCGAGACTCAGAACCCCAAAAGTCCATTCCACGATACCCCTGGTCTTGCCCAGTGTGTTGTTGTAGGTGCGCTCTGCCTCTGTCTGGGGATGTGCAAATGGTGTTATGACCCATGACTGCAGATCATATCCTTTGTCAGCTGAAAAGAAAACGGGAGAAAATTCACTCAATGCCCATGGTGATTGATCAAGCCACATTTAAGCACTGGTCTGTTATGTGTACTGAATGACTCTTACGCATTTCGACCACTATTGTACACAATTGGTTACATGAAGGTTAACACAATTAATTCCAAATGTCTATTCCTGTTCGCTGTGTCAGGTTGAAGCATGGCCTGCTACTTTTGACAGTGACACAATGGGCCAACATATTTGAGCTGTGATTTAGTGTGATAGGTGTTTTGTAGGTCCAGTGCCACAGTAAGTGAGAGTACATTGATCACAAATTGGGGTTTGTTGTCATCCATGAGTAGGCTGTACCAGTACGAATCTGTTTCACATGCACAGATACATGTGTCCTTATAGAACCACTGATGTTGTTGCTGCACTACCTACCAATGACGGAGCTTTCAAATTGTTAACTTCCTTTCGGAAGTATAATGTGATGAGTATATGTGTTGCATGCTACATTTGGACACACAGGCAACAGCCATGGCAGCCCTTCCTGGCGCACAGTGTTGCAATTGGGCATTTGTCCAAGCTTTGCATTGCTCAGGTTATTTCCACTATTGATAGACCCACACAGTGGCTTAGCATTAAGGCTGGGCGTAGTTCGCAAAGTAATGCTTCGCGAAGCTACGCAAAGTGCAGTTCGCACTACGCAAGCTTCGCGTAGCACTACGCGAACTGCGTAGCGCACTGTTCGCAATGATTGCACAGTGCCGGATGCTTGTCCGCACTGTGCAATCATTGAAAACGGCAACTTGCACAGTGCGAGCTGTCTTTACTGCCGCTCGAGTAGATTTTTACTCGAGCGGCAGCTTCTCAACGCGGACTGGTAGTTTCTCATCGCGAGCGGTCGCGAGCATACGCGACCACTCGCAATGAGAAACCTGACCTCCCCGCGTTGAGAATCTCGCCGGAGGTTTATTTTCCACGCTCGCGATCGGCAACTTGATGTTGCTGATCGCGAACGAGAAAAAGTCTCGCCGGGATGTCATTTTGCTTGCTCGCGGTCGCCAACTTGGCGTTGAGGACCGCGAGCAAGCAAAAATGACCGCGGCACTACGCTACGCTACGCTACGCGTGTTTGCACTGTGCTACGTGCAATTTGCGTTGTGCGAAGTAGCGCAAACTTCGCAAACTACGCGAGCGTAGCGTAGCACTTCGCCCAGGGTTACTTAGCATGTCTTGACATGTGTGACTTATAGATTTGCATTGCACATGTGCCCTGATGAATGATGCAAGGATGAGATCCACACCTCCTACACATGCACTGTCTCAGGTAGCCCACACAGATATGTCCATTAGATTATTACTTATATACTACAATATACTCTATTCTAGCTCCACCCAATTCCACTTGTAGTCTCTCATAGACGCACTTACTTACCTAACTATCATCATCTGATTTACTTGCTCATCGTGCGGCCTGCTTCACTTTAACCACTGCCTGCCCTCTGATTCAAGTTCCCTCTCTCCCCCTCAAACACGATAAGCGGTCCCCCCCTTTACATTCCTCATCGTGGATCTCTTTCAGAATGGAATTAATTCTTGACCCTACAGGATCCAATGCCTTCACTATCAATTACCCGCCTACCCTCTCCAAAAATGCAACAAAAAAATACAAACACCGACTACTCAAATCTAGACCTGAAACATTAATCTCTGACGTCTACGTCTGCCCAAGAAAGGGTATTTTCTCTAATGACCTAATTTTCTACACCAGAAAACGGGCATGCTGGCGGAAGGTCATCCTCTCCATGCTTCGAATAAAAGACTCTTGGAAAACCCCTCATGGTCTCAAATTAATAACCTCACCCTCACTCTTCCTCAGAGCTAATGCCACCATTACTCTCTACAATAATGGTATCATTCTCATACAAGCCTCTAAGTCCAACCTAGCCAAGATGGATTATATCTTCCCTAAACTCAAGATAGCTGTGACTGCTAAATCCCCTGTTTCTTCTACACCCCCTTCAAGCTCATTTGACTTTTTCAGTTCTTCTCCCTATGCTCCATGGAATACGTCTAGTTCGCACAATTCCTCCCACCAATTAGCTGTCTTCGAGGAGTCTCCATCTCCTATAGTAGCCTCGCAAACCAAGCGACCTTCATCTCAACAGGGTGGTGGGTTTAATGGTACACCAATCCCGCCGGTATCAAGCCAGAATCTCGGCTTCTCCCTCATCGAGATGCCCGTTGAAGACATACCCCCTCCCCTCTCTGCCGATACTCTTTCATACGGGGACTCCCATGCCAAGCCTTCTCTACCGATGGAGCACACAAGACCGATATCAACGATAACTCCTTATCCTAACACACTGAGCACCTCCATTACAACCCACAACTTGCCATCTACCAACCTTCCCCCCCTGCCACTTTTTCCAATCGAGCTGGGCTCCCGTATATTCTTAAGGGCGCATCCCTTCCCCCGGACCTTTGCACTCCCATATTACCTCATTCAGATATCACTCGAGCTCCCCACTCTCTGAAGGTTCCCCCCCATAGCTCCTCTCTTTGAACCAACACTCAGATTTGGTGGCGCGTCTGGACAAGTTATCTCTCCAAGTTAATCTACTCATTCACGAATTCCATGAACTGATAGCTCTCTCACCTAACCATCTGCCCTTGCTTAGTTCTCTTAGTTCCCTAGGAAAGCTGCACACAGTCCCCGCTTCTGCACCTAATGGCCTTGACCAGCATTCCTCGCTCCCTATCTCTAAAACACTACCCCTTCCCAGCGCCCCCTCTTGCCCCAGAAGAATGATAGTCGAATTTGTGGCCAGTGATATCGAGGATCTACTCCTCTCTTATTCGATCACTCTAAAAATTGACAAGGTCCCCATGGCCCAAATTCCATCCATTCTAGCCAACCCAAACAGGGAACCCTCTAACAACCACAGAATCATAAATAGAGACAACCTCAAGCAAGTGAACATCACACAGACCCCTACATCACACTCGCCTATTCAGTTGAAATGCGCACTTCTCAATTGTAGATCAGCAAAAAAACATGCCTCAGATATATTCGACCTCATCCAAAACAATGAGCTAGATATCATAATCCTCACGGAAACCTGGCTAAATTCATCCTCCACCCCCATATTAGACCTCCTAGTCATGAAATAATCCGTCTAGACAGAACCACGAAACAGGGCGGTGGACTAGCTTGTATACACTGGAACACACTATCGGTCTCCCACATGGAGACTTCCACCTCATCCGTAGTTGAATACCTCTGCCTCAACATCTCTAGTAACCACCTCCCTGTATGTAAACTTCATACCTTCTACCACCCTCCTGGCGATAATTTCCTCTTTATCGAACAACTAATGGAAATTATCTCCTCCAATGACGACCACTCATTATCCCAAATCTACCTTGGTGACTTCAACCTTCATTGGTCTAAACCTAATGACCAAGCGGTGATCTGTCTTAACGCTTTCCTATCGGATATGGACCTTACCCAATTCTGTGACCGGCCAACTCACAACAAAGGTGAAATTCTGGACCTCATTATTTCAAAAGGTAATACCATCACATTGGAGGACATTATTCTGTGTTTGGTCCGACCACTACAGCATCTTCTTTTCTATCAATAGGGAGGTGATACGGAAAAGGATCCAACCCAAGAACACTAAACAGTAGAAAAGGGACCTCAGGAATATTAACATGGACTGCCTAGCTACCGAATGTAAAAATGCCTTGTCTCCCCAAGACGACTTGTCTGATGTTCACGATCTCACGGACTTCTATAACTCTACTATCTCTGGTATCATGGATTCAATAGCACCTCTACAACAAAAAAATGCCGCCGCCAAATTCTCCAAACCATGGTTCAATGATAACCTAAATTCTGATCGCCGCAACTTAAGGGCAGCTGAACGTCTATGGAGATCAAAACCTTCCGTGTATCATCCAAAAGTCCTTAGATCGGCTAGGAGCTCCTACAATAAAAAAATCAAGACGACTAAGGCCGATTATTTCAGAGCCCAACTTAGACAAGCCTCAAATCGCCCTAAAAAACTTTTTGAAATTGTCAAACAGCAATCAGTGATAGCTCCCAATCACATCGACTCAGCAGTCGATTCACCTTCCTGCACTGATCTGGCTATCTTCTTTATGGAGAAAACTAAATCAATCAGTCTCGACCTTGAAGCCAAGAGGTCCCTTCTTACATCACTTGAGAGTACGGCTCATCCTGTCCTCTCTACGAGTGTAAAGCCTCTCAGTATTAGCACTAAGAACATGGCCACGTGGGGCTCCTTCTCGCCCCTCAGTGAAAACGACATCTACAAAACCCTTCTTAGCATTAACCCATCTAATCACTTCAGCGACCCACTGCCACCGTCGGTCTTCAAAGATATCAAGGAGGCCCTCATCCCCCTCTGGACTAAAATTGTCAATGCCTCTTTATCTCAAGGCAATATCCCCAAATGTCTAAAAGCAGCTCAGGTTTCACCCATACTAAAAAAACCTGATGTGGACAGATCTGATCTCAAAGACTTCCGTCTCATCTCCAACATCCCTACTCTGGCTAAGCTCCTAGAAAAATGAGTCCAATCGTAACTCTGCTCGCACATCGAGACTTTCAATCCCCTGGATCAACACCAATCTGGCTTTAGGAGTGGTCACAGTACTGAATCGGCGCTCATTCACATCATTGATGACATCCTAAACATGTTAGACCATAATGAATCCTGCCTCCTAATCCTCCTTGATCTTTCCTCTGCATTCGACACGGTTAACCATGATAACCTCTTAGCTATTCTGGAACACAGCCTTTCCGGCTTGGTACTGCAATGGTTCTCTTCCTTCCTGCACAATAGATCCCAAAGGGTTAAAGTGAATCATACCCTATCCCATCCGGCTGCAGTCTCCATGGGGTTCCCGCAAGGATCTGCCCTTTCTCCTATACTTTTTAATATTTTCCTTGAACCACTAGCGAACGCTCTATCATCCATGAACATTCTTTTCCATATGTATGCTGATGACACGCAACTTTATCTTAAAATCAATTCCTCTGAAGACTTCATCTCACTCAACTCCTCCTTGTCGTTTACCCAAAACTGGTTAACTGAAAACCACCTCCTGCTGAACACCGCCAAAACAAAATTCCTTCTCATTTCCCCTCCTAAGCACACCCCCAAGATTGACCTCTGGATGAAACACTTCTCGACCTTCAACTGCTCCCCGGTTATCATCGACTCAGCTAAATCTCTTGGAATCACCCTAGACTCACACTTGAACATGAAGAAAAATATTAGTAAGACTTGCAAGGGTGCGAACCACCAAATGAGGATTCTTAGAAACCTAAAACCATTCCTCCCTCAAGAGGACTTCAAGCAGGTGGTACAAACACTTGTCCTACCGAGGCTAGACGATGGGAGCGCGACGCTCTGTGGCCTCCCCAAATATACCTTGGCCCCGCTCAGGACCTCGCTGAATGCCGCTGCCAGACTGGTCACCGATACAAAAAGAAATGAGCACATATCCCCAGCCTTAAGATCTCTAAAGTGGTTACCCTACAAAGCAAGAATACAACTAAAGATTGCTTGTCTGATGCACAAAGCCCTCCACTTCAAAACCCCTGGCTACCTGGCTCAAAAACTGGAATTATCAGGAGGGGCAGACCCTCAAGAAGTGCAAATTCTCTACTACTAAAACCTCAGACCTTTTGCAAAAAGAAAACGAGGCTCAGAGCCTTCTCTGGTGCGGCACCTAAGATCTGGAACTCTCTCCCACAGGAAATTCGCAGAATACCCTACACGACTGCTTTCAAACATGAAGTAAAAACAATCCTAATGAACAAGTTCCTGCCTTGGTCATGGCCCGTCTTTTTGTGAAATGTCCTTTTTTGCTGTTGTTGTTTTGCCTAACAATTGTAATGCCTATGATTCCCTGCCTTACCTTATTAATGTAATGTTTGCTCGCATCCTTGTACAATATTAGTAGCTCATTATGTTACCCTCTCTTACCCTCTCTTCAATGTCCCCTTACTTTGTTCCTCCCTCCCTTACTGTGAAGCGCTCCGATACCCTTCGGGGTCTTGTTCGCGCTATAAAAAACGTTTTAAATAAATACTGTTTTTAGGTCTGACATGTGCTTTAGATGTACTTACCAACCAGTAGGCCATTCCCATATGTGCCATTCTGCAAGTGCTCATAGATGATGGAGTGCCTGGCGATATATGAGGTATTTGTCCAACATGTTGGTGAACATGTTCCAATGGTCTATGATGGCCTAGACATTCATCGAGTATGTGTGCTTCTGGTTCCTGTAGAGATGGGATGTAGCTGCAGGGTGGACCAGTAGCACATGTGTGCAGTCCATGGCCCCTAGCAGATGCGGGAAAATGGCGATGGTATAGAAGCCTTGCTTAATCTCCAGATACAGTTGTTGGGTAAGTGGAGGTACTGGGGTGTTAAGCAGATGATAGCATCCACGACAGAGGGTAGGAAAGCTAAAAAAGATAGCTGGGGGATTTCTGCCACTCTGGCTGCTGTAATCTGAAATGACCCAGATGCCAACATGTAGAGAACAGCCATGAGCCTGACCTATGGTGGGATGTTAGTGGCCCAGGGAGTTGGTGACTGGAGCCTTGGCGTTATCTGGTGTAGAAGTTGGACAATGGACTCCCTCCTGAGCTGGTAATAGGTGATGACCTCATCCTCCCTGAGATCAATTAAGGAAGTCTGCTGCTGATAAACGCGCTCCCTTCTCCTGCGCTGCATTTGTGGTGGTGAGTGTGAGAAGTTGGCCTGGTATATGCTGTCCACTAATTATAGTGGGCACCGTGCACCAGTCCAAACAACCCCTTATTGGAGATAGGTTAAAGACAACCTTATTGAAAGCTATCCTAGTGGTAGCTATGGAGAGCAGCCTTCAGGCTAAGTCTTGAAGGAATGTAAAGCAGCTTGTTTTACCAGTCTATAATCTCTTGAGTGACCAAATGAAAGAGCACCACACCAGGTATATATTCAAAATATATGTATTTATTGCTAAACACACCCCTCTAGTCTCTTTATGAGGCTAGAGTTCGAAGTACATAAGTTATAAGTTATTAAATTCCAGTAATAGCACAAATACACGTTTGGGCCCTAGGGGCGTACCAAACCATATACCAATAAAGTGGTATGCGACCACGACTGAACTAGACACTAGGCCTAGAGCCTCTAGAAGTGCTTGGACCACAAGGAACCACCCAAGGTAGTGACACAGGGGACCTACGGGAGACGTGTGCAGTGTAAATACACAACCGCGATACGCCGTTGACTTCTATGGAGAAAGTCGGGATCGGAAAAATAGAGGAAAGGGACACTTAAAAGAGGACTAGGACAAAACCCTTTGAGATCTAGGACTTTGAAGAGTCTCTACCCACGGGAGCACCGGAGTACTCGTGTTACCTCACCCAGGGAAGCCGGGTGCATAGGTGCCTTTCGGGGTCGGGTTTCGTCGTCGATTCGAATGGCGATCTGCTGCAAAGTGCTGCTGGCGGCCAAGAGAAAAGTGTCCGGGTGGATCCAAGAGTGGATCGGAGTTCTGAAGAACCTGAAAGCAGAGGGGACAGAGTCTGGGTCACTAGCCAGTGACCAGGAAGGCGATGGACAGATGCCCACCGATGTCGAGTGCTTCAGGTGCGTTGACGGTCGTCTTGACTCTTCAGCCACGAGGTCCAGGAGGCGTTGTCGGCAACCAGGAGCAGGATTCGGGCTGGTACACGATGTCTGTCGAGTGCTGAGGTGTCGGCGACCGGATTGGACCCAACAAGCCTTGGCAACGGCAAGTCTCGGTGAAGATGTAGATCGTCGATGGTGCAGACCAGCAAGGTCTGTGGAACTCACCCAGCGAGGGTAAGTGAGGGCAGGCCTGGAGCATCCAGGATGCCAAGTAAGAAAAGGATTGGCCTTCGTTAAGGGCTACTAGCCAACGGGCTAGCGACCGCGAAGGAGCCTCGTGACGCCGCACGTGGATCTGGCTTACAGGACACTCGTAGAGTGGGGGCCAGTGATCTTCGGTGCAGGTAGTGCTGGAGGCTAGGGCTACTAAGAGCTCAAAGCACGACTTCTTGGGAGACCCAGAAGAGGATGCACTTGCAAATGTGCTCGGTGTCCAGGGGTCACGGTCTCAAGTCACCCACGATAGCCACAGGCCTCAGCTTTGCTGGGGACTCAGGGTAGCCTCGGGAAGTCTGAGAATCCACCTCTGGTGATGCGATGACTTCGGCGTCCGACGGGAGCTTCAGAAATGCGAACCGGACAGATGCTTCTTTGGTGCCTGCCAAGCAGGGGAGTCACTCCTTGACCCCAAGGGAGATTCTTCAGTCCTCTAATCGTGAGTAGAGCGTCGAAGGTCCAGGATTCAGTTTCAGAGTTTCGTCCAGGGATAATCTAAAGTCCTAAGGACTGGGTTCCTATCTTTATACTAAAGATAGGGGTTGGACTACTCTGTGGCCCCACCTATGGGTGGGTCAGGGCAGAGGGGTGGCTACACCCCTTTCCCTTTGTCCAGTTCGCGCCAAAGCAGGGGCTGCCAGCCCCTGATCCGGTTTGAACTGGGGTATGCACAGGGACACCAAATGTGCCCCCAGTGCAGGACTTCAAAGCACCCGAAAGTGCTCCCGCCCAGCCCCAATACACATTATCCTGTCTGGGGAGGTGGTCACACCTCCCTGGGACAGGAAACCTATTGTCCAGGCCTCCCCTGCCGGAGTTTCGTCCAGCAGCAGGAGGCCAGACTCGTGTCTGTGGCAGCAGCATCCATTTTGTGATGCCAGGGCTCTGGAAAGAAGTTACCGGACTAGTCAGAGTTAACATGTCTTTCCCTCTAGAAGGGTGGAATGCTACCCCCGCCGCCAGTATTGGTGGGGGGGGGTAGTATTCCAAGATGTTTGACACCAAACACGACATGTTTAGGTGCAGCCATTCCAAAGTTAGCATTTTACTGCGAGGATATAATGCGCTTAAGAGTATATGGTCAGGCTGCACTACAAACAGCATCAGAGATGGTCTCCGAACGCTGCAGAGGGGCCCTGCTCATGCAGGGGCACCCTCTCACATAGGAACCACGCACTCTGCCTTTAGGATTGATAAGGCCTGCCTTAGGAGTGACTTATAGGTTTATATGTGTGTATGTATTTCGTGATATAGGTAACCTATATCACAGTAAGGGGTGCATGCACCACCTTACCCAGGCTGCAGTAGCAGACCTGTGGTGTCAGTTTGGATGGCCTTCCAGGGGTGGCATAATACATGCTGCAGCCCCTGGCAGGCCTCTGAGGTACCTATGCCCTTGGTACATAGTATACCATATACTAGGGACTTATAAGGGCACTCCAGATCCCAATCAGTGATGTGCCTAAGGCACATGGAAACCATTTAGAGAGGAAGCAGCTAGGCTGGGGTTCTGATTAGCAGGGCCCCAGCCAGACTAATGTCGAAAAACAGTGAAGCATCAGCAAAAAGTGGGGGTACCCATGTGAAGCAGATCCTACTCTCCTACACAACCCCCCAAACGTAGGGACATTAAACTAACCTTGCCCAGTTAAGTCTTCATGTTCTAAGTGGAAATACCTAGAGAGTCCATCTGCATTCGCATGGTTACTCCCAGGTCTATGTTCCACTGTAAAGTCCATCCCCTGTAGGGAAATGGACCACCTAAGCAGTTTGGGGTTTTCACCCTTCATTTGTTTTAGCCATGAGAGGGGCTTATGGTCTGTCTGAACCAGGAAGTGTGTACCAAACAAGTATGGCCTCAACTTCTTCAGAGCCCAGACCACAGCAAAGGCCTCCCTCTCTATGGCTGACCAACGTTTCTCTCTAGGGGTCAGCCTTCTGCTAGTAAAAGCTACTGGCTGATCCTGACCTTCTTCATTCAATTGTGACAGTACAGCCCCTACCCCCAATTCAGATGCATCAGTTTGAACAATGAACTTTTGGAGTAATCAGGACTCTGCAGAATTGGAGCAGTGCACATGGCCTGCTTGAGGTCATCAAATGCCTTTTGACAGCTAACTGTCCACTGAACCTTTTTGGGCATTTTCTTAGAAGTTAAGTCATTCAGGGGTGTCACTATTGATCCATACCCCTTGACAAATCTCCTATAGTACCCAGTCAGGCCTAAGAAGGCTCTCACCTGAGTCTGGGTAGTGGGAGCAGTCCAGTCCATGATGGTCTGGATCTTGCTCTGCAAAGGTTGAACCTGGCCTCCACCCACAAGGTGGCCCAGGTACACAACCTGACTCTGCCCTATCTGGCACTTAGTGGCCTTGATAGTCAGGCCTGCCTTTTGCAGGGCCTGTAAAACATTCCTGAGGTGGACCAGGTGATCCTCCCAGGTGGAGCTAAAGACAGCAATATCATCTAGATAAGCTGCACTATAGGCTTCCAGTCCTGTGAGAACTGTATTCACCAACCTCTGGAAAGTGGCAGGTGCATTCTTCAGACCAAAGGGCATTACCACAAATTGATAATGTCCACTAGGGGTCGAGAATGCTGTTTTGGGCTTTGCAGTATCAGCTAGTCTGATCTGCCAGTAGCCAGCTGTTAGGTCAAATGTGCTGAGATATTTGGCAGAGGCCAAAGTATCTATGAGCTCATCTGCCCTGGGTATTGGATGGGCATCAGTCCTAGTGACTGCATTGAGACCCCTGTAGTCCACACAAAACCTCATCTCTCTTTTTCCACCACTGGTGTGAGGTTTCGGTACAAGGACCACTGGACTAGCCCAAGGGCTATCTGAGGGTTCAATAACTCCCAATTCCAACATTTTCTGGACTTCAGTCCTGATACAGTCCCTGACATGGTCAGGTTGCCTATAAATCTTGTTTTTAATAGGCAGACTGTCCCCAGTGTCCACTTCATGAGTGCACCAGGTGGTCTGACTGGGTGTCAGTGAAAACATATGTCTAAACTGATTGAGGACTTGCCTGCAATCAGTTTGTTGCTGGGTAGTGAGGCTGCCTGCCAAGGCTACACCATCAACTGACCCATCGTCAGGGTTCTGTGAGAGCAGGTCAGGGAGTGGGTCACTCTCTTCCTCCTGCCCTTCATCAGTAGCCATGAGCAAGCCCATGTCTGCCCTGTCCACATATGGGTTTAACCTGTTGACATGGAGAACCCTGTGGGGACTCCTGGGTGTTCCTAGGTCTACTAGATAAGTGACCTCACCCTTCTGCTCAACAATAGTGTGGGGTCCACTCCATTTATCTTGGAGAGCTGCTGGGGCCACTGGCTCCAACACCCACACCTTCTGTCCTGGCTGGTAAACAGTCAGAACAGCCTTTGGTCATGCCAGGCCTTTTGAAGTTCCTGGCTAGCCTCAAGGTTTTTGGTTGCCTTTTTCATGTACTCAGCCATCCTGGAGCGGAGACCAAGTACATAGTCCACTATATCTTGCTTTGGGGGCTTGAGAGGTAACTCCCATCCTTCCTTCACCAAGCACAGTGGACCCCTCACAGGGTGGCCAAACAGAAGTTCAAAAGGGCTGTAACCAACCCCCTTCTGAGGCACCTCCCTATATGCGAATAAAAGGCAGGGCAAGAGTATGTCCCATCTATGCCTAAGCTTTTCTGGGAGCCCTTTAATCATGCCCTTCAAGGTTTTGTTGAATCTCTCAACTAAACCATTGCATTGTGGGTGATAGGGTGTGGTGAACTTATAAGTCACTCCACACTCCTTCCACATTGCCTTTAAGTACCCAGACATGAAGTTAGCACCCCTGTCTGATACTACCTCCTTAGGAAAGCCCACTCTTGAGAAGATTCCCAGGAGGGCCCTTGCCACCACAGGTGCTGTAGTGGTCCTGAGGGGAATAGCTCCTGGGTACCTGGTGGCATGATCCACTACCACCAGGATAAACCTGTGCCCAGAGGCTGTTTGGGGATCCATGGGACCAACAATGTCAATCCCTACCCTTTCAAAGGGCACCCCCACCACAGGTAGTGGTATCAGGGGGCCTTTGTAGTGCCACCTGCTTTGCCACTGGCTTGGCAGGTTACACAGGAGCGACAAAACTCCTTACTGTCTTCAGACATGTGGGGCCAGTGAAAGTGAGGGACAATTCTGTCCCAAGTCTTGTTCTGGCCCAGGTGACCTGCTAAGGGAATATCATGGGCTAGGGTCAATAGGAAGCCCCTGAACTTCAAAGGTATTACCAACCTCCTGGTAGCACCAGGCTTGGGGTCTCTACTCTCTGAGTACAGGAGTCCCAATACACTGTATGGGGACCACTAGCTTTCCCAGCAGCCTCAGCAGCAGCTTGCTGTCTGAGGGGTTCAAGGGAGGGGCAGCTCTGCTGCTCCTGGCTCAGATCTGCCCTAGAAGGTCCCCCTGTCCCCAAGAACTCAACCTGGTCAGGTTCAAGTTCCTCTGGGACAGTTCCTTCTTCAGGGCTGAGATCATCCCCCTCAAGGGACTGATCTTCCTCCTGAGCCAAGGGGAAGGCACTGCCTTAACCCTACTACTCCTCCTCTTGGAAGGCACTTGGTCCATTCTTCCAGAATCCAAGGCCTGTTCAGTGCTAGACATTTTGGCTTGTGACCTGGTCACAGCAAACACATCTGCAGGGATCCCCAGCATTTCTGCATGGGTCCTGAGCTCCACTTCTGCCCAAGCAGAAGTCTCTAAGTCATTGCCAAGCAAGCATTCGACTGGTAGGTTTGCACTTACCACAACCTTCTTAAGGCCAGTTACCCCTCCCCAGGAGAAGTTAACAACTGCCAGAGTATGGTCTGTTCTGACATTGCTAGCATTGGTCACTTGGTACATTTCACCAAGCATAACTTGCCCAGGAAGCACAAGGTCTTGTGTCACCATTGTGACACTTGCCCCTGTGTCCCTAAATGCCAAAGCCTCACGTCCATTGATTAAAGGCTGTTGTCTGTACTTGCCCAGATTACTGGGACTCACAGTGGAGGTCACATCCATGCCTCCATCACAGACTAACACAGCCTGAGTCAGTTCTCTGACTAAGTCAGAGCCCAACTCAGTTCCCAGGGTGAACCCTACTAAACCCTTTGCTGGAGCACTTCCACCAACTGTACTAGGGGGAACAGGTGCCTTAGGGGCATTGGTGGGTGCTGGACTGGAGTCTTTGGACTTGGTGCAATCACTGGTCCAGTGGGTCTTTTGCTTACAGACCTTGCACCATGGTTTTCTTTGGCCTTTTCCTTTGGTAGACTGTGAATCCCCACCAGAAGAAGATTTTTGGGGGCCTGATGAAGACTTTTGATCTTTACCCTTCTCCCCACCCTTGTCAGAGTTCTTAGCATCTTGCTTCTTGGTTTCCCCACCTTGGTTCTGTACCTTCTGCTTCACCCTGATTCTGACCCATTTGTCTGCCTTCTTTCCCAATTCTTGGGGAGAGGTCAGATCAGAGTCTACCAGGTATTGATGCAACAGCTGATTTTGACAGTTATTAAGAATCTGTCCCTCATTATCAGATTGTACAATCCTGAGAAGTCACACACCTTACTGCCCATCAACCAGCCTTCCAGAGCCTTGGCAGAACAATCCACATAGTCTACCCAGTCTTGAGTCTATGCTTTTTGGGTGTCTCTGAACTTCAACCTGTACTGTTCAGTGGTTAGGCCAAACCCATCAATAAGAGCACTCTTCAAGACCTTGTAATTATCAGCATCCTCCTCTCTAACAGTGAGGAGCTTATCTCTACCTTTGTCAGCAAAGGAGAGCCACAAGATTGCTGCCCACTGCTCTTGAGGGACCTTCTGTACCTTACAGGCCCTCTCTAATGCAGTTATCCATTTGTGGATATCATCCCCACTCTGGTAGGGAGGGACAATCTTGCTCAGGTTCCTATGGTCATAGGACCTTTCCCTGTCTCTAGGGACATGGCTGCCACCATGGGACTCTAGTCCCAACTTTCTTCTCTCTCTAAGGAGATCTAGGGATTCCCTATCTAAAGCCAATTGCTTTTTTCTGATCTCCAGCTGAGTTTCCTCATACTGGACCAGTCTGGCTCTTCTCTCATGAGAGGATTCCCTCCTGTGAGAGGAGACAGAGCTCCCTATAGAGGTGCCAGAGTGGTTAGACTCCTGAGAAGGAGATCTAGACTTTCTGGGCACACTCTTAATCCTTCCTGGGGGACAAAGAGGGTGTCATCCTGATCATCCTCATCATCGTCCACAGGAGGGATTGGGTTATCCAGGTCAGGGTCATTGTCACCCTCCTGGCCAGTTTCAGAGGGGGCTGGGGGTATTGGTACCCCTGGCCTCCTCCTCTTCTCCTGCCCCACCCTCAGCTCCTACCCCTTCAGTCCCCACGGGCTTACTAAGGTCATAAGCCACCAACAACTCCTTGAGGTGTTGGGTGGTGGGGCTTTGGCCTGTCCTTATTTTTCTCAAGTTACATAAAGCTCTCAATTCCAAGAATGGGAGTGTATCATACTTGGAGGGTGGAAGCTCAATGGCTTCCTGCAAGGATTCTTTGGATCCTGCCCTTAAAGACATTACTAGTGTGGTGTGGTGTATGCACTACCTACTCTAGTGTAGCCTACTAAACTCTCTTGAGTTGTGGAAAGGGTTGTGCTATCCCTTAACACACAACTCTAAGTTCAGTAGAACTTACTGTATTCTAAGCTTAAATTATATGTACCTTAGGTACCTTTAGTGGTTTTCAGTTGATCAATTCAATTGAGATTATCTGGTAAAACAATAGCAAGCTGGAATCCCACACGCTGCACACCAATGTGAGAAGTTGGCCTGGTATATGCTGTCCACTAATTATAGTGGGCACCTTGCACCAGTCCAAACAACCCCTTATTGGAGATAGGTTAAAGACAACCTTATTGAAAGCTATCCTAGTGGTAGCTATGGAGAGCAGCCTTCAGGCTAAGTCTTGAAGGAATGTAAAGCAGCTTGTTTTACCAGTCTATAATCTCTTGAGTGACCAAATGAAAGAGCACCACACCAGGTATATATTCAAAATATATGTATTTATTGCTAAACACACCCCTCTAGTCTCTTTATGAGGCTAGAGTTCGAAGTACATAAGTTATAAGTTATTAAATTCCAGTAATAGCACAAATACACGTTTGGGCCCTAGGGCGTACTCAAACCATATACCAATAAAGTGGTATGCGAACCACGACTGAACTAGACACTAGGCCTAGAGCCTCTAGAAGTGCTTGGACCACAAGGAACCACCCAAGGTAGTGACACAGGGGACCTACGGGAGACGCGTGCAGTGTAAAAACACAACCGCGATACGCCGTTGACTTCTATGGAGAAAGTCGGGATCGGAAAAATAGAGGAAAGGGACACTTAAAAGAGGACTAGGACAAAACCCTTTGAGATCTAGGACTTTGAAGAGTCTCTACCCACGGGAGCACCGGAGTACTCGTGTTACCTCACCCAGGGAAGCCGGGTGCATAGGTGCCTTTCGGGGTCTGGTTTCGTCGTCGATTCGAATGGCGATCTGCTGCAAAGTGCTGCTGGCGGCCAAGAGAAAAGTGTCCGGGTGGATCCAAGAGTGGATCGGAGTTCTGAAGAACCTGAAAGCAGAGGGGACAGAGTCTGGGTCACTAGCCAGTGACCAGGAAGGCGATGGACAGATGCCCACCGATGTCGAGTGCTTCAGGTGCGTTGACGGTCGTCTTGACTCTTCAGCCACGAGATCCAGGAGGCGTTGTCGGCGACCAGGAGCAGGATTCGGGCTGGTACACGATGTCTGTCGAGTGCTGAGGTATCGGCGACCGGATTAGACCCAACAAGCCTTGGCAACGGCAAGTCTCGGTGAAGATGTAGATCGTCGATGGTGCAGACCAGCAAGGTCTGTGGAACTCTCCCAGCAAGGGTAAGTGAGGGCAGGCCTGGAGCAACTAGGATGCCAAGTAAGAAAAGGATTGGCCTTCGTTAAGGGCTACTAGCCAACGGGCTAGCGACCGCGAAGGAGCCTCGTGACGCCGCACGTGGATCTGGCTTACAGGACACTCGTGGAGTGGGGGCCAGTGATCTTCGGTGCAGGTAGTGCTGGAGGCTAGGGCTACTAAGAGCTCAAAGCACGACTTCTTGGGAGACCCAGAAGAGGATGCACTTGCAAATGTGCTCGGTGTCCAGGGGTCACGGTCTCAAGTCACCCACGATAGCCACGGGCCTCAGCTTTGCTGGGGACTCAGGGTAGCCTCGGGGAAGTCTGAGAATCCACCTCTGGTGATGCGATGACTTCGGCGTCCGACGGGAGCTTCAGAAATGCGAACCGGACAGATGGTGCCTGCCAAGCAGGGGAGTCACTCCTTGACCCCAAGGGAGATTCTTCAGTCCTCTAATCGTGAGTAGAGCGTCGAAGGTCCAGGATTCAGTTTCACAGTTTCGTCCAGGGATAATCTAAAGTCCTAAGGACTGGGTTCCTATCTTTATACTAAAGATAGGGGTTGGACTACTCTGTGGCCCCACCTATGGGTGGGTCAGGGCAGAGGGTGGCTACACCCCTTTCCCTTTGTCCAGTTCGCGCCAAAGCAGGGGCTGCCAGCCCCTGATCCGGTTTGAACTGGGGTATGCACAGGGACACCAAATGTGCCCCCAGTGCAGGACTTCAAAGCACCCGAAAGTGCTCTTGCCCAGCCCCAATACACATTATCCTGTCTGGGGAGGTGGTCACACCTCCCTGGGACAGGAAACCTATTGTCCAGGCCTCCCCTGCCGGAGTTTCGTCCAGCAGCAGGAGGCCAGACTCGTGTCTGTGGCAGCAGCATCCATTTTGTGATGCCAGGGCTCTGGAAAGAAGTTACCGGACTAGTCAGAGTTAACATGTCTTTCCCTCTAGAAGGGTGGAATGCTACCCCCACCACCAGGATTGGCGGGGGGTAGTATTCCAAGATGTTTGACACCAAACACGACATGTTTAGGTGCAGCCATTCCAAAGTTAGCATTTTACCGCGAGGATATAATGCGCTTAAGAGTATATGGTCAGGCTGCACTACAAACAGCATCAGAGATGGTCTCCGAACGCTGCAGAGGGGCCCTGCTCATGCAGGGGCACCCTCTCACATAGGAACCACGCACTCTGCCTTTAGGATTGATAAGGCCTGCCTTAGGAGTGACTTATAGGTTTATATGTGTGTATGTATTTCGTGATATAGGTAACCTATATCACAGTAAGGGGTGCATGCACCACCTTACCCAGGCTGCAGTAGCAGACCTGTGGTGTCAGTTTGGATGGCCTTCCAGGGGTGGCATAATACATGCTGCAGCCCCTGGCAGGCCTCAGAGGTACCTATGCCCTTGGTACATAGTATACCATAAACTAGGGACTTATAAGGGCACTCCAGATCCCAATCAGTGATGTGCCTAAGGCACATGGAAACCATTTAGAGAGGAAGCAGCTAGGCTGGGGTTCTGATTAGCAGGGCCGCAGCCAGACTAATGTCGAAAAACAGTGAAGCATCAGCAAAAAGTGGGGGTACCCATGTGAAGCAGATCCTACTCTCCTACAGTGAGTGGTTGAGGGGTAGGTGGTGTGGGGGTGGTGGTTATCTCCTTGAGACTCCCAGCTGCAAAATCAGCACCTCCATGGCACAGTTGTGCTTGCCACACTGTTCTGTCAAGCTTCTCATTATAAGCCAAAACCAAGAGTCATTTCATACGCGTGGGCCACTGAGGCGCAGAAATTTTGATGCTTTTGGACCTCTGCACAATACTTGCCAGTGATGCATCACTTTTCAAATTACTCCTAAACATCAATGCATCGGTTTTATGGTGGAAATTATGATAAAAAGCCTACCTTGCATATATTACTACATGATGCAGCAGGTTCAGGAGCTGGTACATTTTGACTTTGGACTCAAAAAAGTGACTCCTCTGCCTAGATGCGTCACCTTCTAAATGTGGAGTACTGAAAGCACCCCCAACGCGTCAAAATAAATGATGCATTGGCGGTGCAAGCTCCTTGTAAATAAGCCCCTTACAGGTGACGCTTGGAGGCCATGTACTTGCCTGTTTACATCCTCTTACAGCTGGATAATTTCCAATGCTTGCGTGCGACTCGTGTCACATTTGGCAATCTCAGCGCCCTTATCAATGAGGATGCCGAGATTGCCGAAAGTGACATGAGTCGCACACGAGCATTGGAAATTCTTCAATTGTAAGAGCATGTAAACACGCAAATACATGGCCTCCAAACGTATGCACTATGTTTTTCGAAGGTGCAAGCCGGTGTTAGTAAGCTACATCCGCACAAGCTTGCATTTAATGATCTCTTGATGAAGGACCAGAGGTCCGCAATGCATTGTGAATTTTTTATTTCCATATTATACATAATGTACTACTGAATATGCGTGGGATGGTGCCACACAAAGTTGATAACTCTTTACAATAACGAAAAAGAAGCAAATAAAACTTTAAAGAACTACTTTATTTTTGCATGAATATTTATTGTTTAAGAATCTTTTTGAGACTAACATAAAAATGTATCTGCAAAATGTTTACCAAAGAGAGGAACCCTCATTGGTACCACAAGGAGTGTGAGGGGAGACCTTATACCAGCACAGGCATAGTTCAATCATGAACTATTTTATTTAATAGCAGGTCACTTGATCATCCATCCCTGCTGATGTCAAGAGACTTTTGGGGGCCAAAAATGAACATAGGCTGGCTGGGTCCTCATTGGCCCTCATGGCTGTGGCCTTGTAATTATTCTCTATTCCAAATGTATGCAAGGCAAAAACTGTCTAAAACAGTGGTAGGCTAATTGTTTCCAGCTGGGCAGTGAAAATGTTTGTTGGGCCCAGGGCAAAAACTAGTGATGAGGCCCTGACCCAAAGAATCTGATTTCAGTCCCACCTTCCCAGCTTGACCAAAATGTGTGACTCTGAGCAATTAACTTTCTTCACTATGCTGCCTTTTCCATAAACATCACTTTTGAGAGCACCTTGCAATAATTCAGTTTAGGATGCACACTGTATACAAACCACTTGTATATGGTTTAAAAGACCAGAATGTTGCTCCATCTATAACACCAATAAAAGCTGTGTTTATCAGGAACAACAAACCTGACTTTTGGGTTTCTAATAAAACTATCATCAGGGCAGAAGTGCAAAAGAATGCGATACCCATCGAGTGCCTGATTTGCACAATGTGTAATCAGGAAAGCAGGATTGAATCCAGGCTGAACTAAGAGCTGTCACCCTCAGCTGCTGTGGTGCTGATCTTCTAGACAGGATTCAAAACTGGTAGGACCTCAGAGAATTATGGGACCGGGCCTCACTACCACTGCCCTATTGGTGCTGATAGCGAGGCAAGAGGTCCTTGGGTTTAGAGTGCGCAGTATCTAGGCCTATGAGTGCATTCCATCCTCACCCAAAGAGCACTGAATGTGGCTTGTAAGCATGGACATGGCCTGTCCCCTAGGGTCAGCAATGGTTAAAGTGACCGGCACTGTAAAACATGTTGCTGGTGCCAACAACCTTGCACATATTGTGCAGCATGGGAACATTTAACTGTGCAGCTGGTCGTGCCGGACCGGGACAAAGTCGCAAGTTCAGGCCAACTGTGATGAAGCTCAGGTCGGCTACAGGGACTATGTTAGGCCCGCTGCACAAAGTACCTTGAATGCTGGTTGCATTGATCCGAGGCAAAGAAGCGTCATGCAGTCGAAGCGATGCATTGGTTCCGAGATGTGGTGAAGCTGCGGTGCAAGGGGGCTTATGATGTGAAGTCTGCGCATCAAGGATGGGGTGACCAGCCAAGGCAATGCGTTGCTTCTGCCGTCATTGTCAATCTGCCATCGACGAGAGATGTGAAGACTTGAGTCAGAGATGCACTCCGTGATTGGCTATGTGTCGGCTCTGAAGATGTGAGGTTGATGGGGACCTTCAGCGCCGGACCCAATCCACGTAACAGCAGTGATAAGTCTTTTCCACTCGAGGATGTGCCGCTCAGCCGAGGAGATACAGCGGTTCAGTTAGAGGATGTGCCACAGAGAAAATGCATCGGTGCTGCTGGTGAGCACCTTAGGCAAACTTCCAAGGGTCCAGGGCTGGGTGGAACCATTTGGCAGGGCAGACTCAAAGATGGCAGAGTCCAGGTGCAGATACAGGGTTGTTGAAAGCATTTTATGTCACTGAGGCTTCAGAATAGGAGGCCAGTCAACTAGCCCTTGGTTTCACTCTGGGTTCTGGGTTACAGTGACACAGGTCCAGTCCTTCTTCCTGGCAGAGTATCTATAGGTCCAGATGTGCACTGATGTAGTGGTGTCTGAGGACCAGTACTTATACCCAATAGTGACTTTGAAGTGGGAGAGACTTCAAATGCAAGCCTTTGAAATGCACAGATACCCTGCCCTCCCAGCCCTGGCTCCAGACTAACTACACGGGATAGGCAGTCCTTTGTATGGGGAAAGGACACAGCCTATTCAGGTGTAAGTGAGGCTGGATCCAGCTCCTTCCCCTATCCTGTCAGGATAACTCACTCAGTCACACCTAAGCTCCCATTGTGTGTGGCTGTCTAGGTGGAATACACAAAGCCCAACTGCCAATTACACCCAGTCATGTAACCAGAGACAGGCTGCAGGCACCAAATGACTAAGGCAAGGAAATGCCAACTTTCTCAAAGTGGCATTTTCAGAATTGTAATTTAAAATCCAACTTCACCATTAGTTAGGATTTTAAATTAGGGTTTCAGAGACACCAAACATGAGCTAGTTATAACTTTCAATTTCGAAATTACGCTTATAACATGTAATAAATTAATCCCAATGCTATCCTAGTGGAGATGTAGGCCTTGCAGTAGTGAAAAACAAATGTAAGAATTTTTCACTGCCAGGGGCCGTATTATACAATGTGGCGCATTTTCCTTGTTAGCATTGGGTGCACCTTTCAAAAGGTGTGCTCAGCACTAACTAGGAGAGTGTGCCACATTAGATTGAATGCTCTGCCCCCAGGGCAGCCGCTAACTCATGCTGCCTATGGGGCAGCGCAGTCAAGTGAAATACGGAACCACTTTGAAGCATCTGCTCCATGTTTTACTGTGCAGGCGGCAACCTGCCTGCACTTCTTTTAAGAGGGGTGAGAGATCCCCTTCCAGGCGGGCTGCAATCTGGGGGCTCACTGACAGTGCGACACCTTTTAGCTGGCACACTGTTAGCACGCCCCTGACAGCTTCTTTGCCTCTGTGCCAAAATCTATAATACAGCGCAAGTGGAGAAGCAAATAGATTCCCTCATATGCATGGGGCCACACCCCCATGCAAATGAGGTAACCCCTTTTGATGATAGCGTTGTTACTATATGTGCAACAGCACTATCTGTATTACAGAAGTGGCCCCAGGAGCGCATGAAGCTGGCACAAACGCCCATTGCGCCCTGGGGGCACTTTGTATAATACGGCCCCAGGACCTATAAAAGTTAACAGTACATGTCTTGCCTTTTCAATATATTTGCCCCTGCCCTCTGGGCTGTCCATGGCCGACCATAGGGATGACTTATATGTATTAAAAAGGAAGGTTTGGCCCTGGCAAGAGGTTTAACGTGCCAGGTCGACATGTATTTAAAGCTGCATACACAGGCTCTGCAATGGCATGTCTGAGACATGTTTAAGTGGCTATTTAAGTGGGTGGAACAATCAGTACTACAGGCCCACTAGTAGCATTTAATTTATAGTCTCTGGGCACATGCAGTGCGCTCGATTAGGGACTTATGGGGAAATCAAATATGCCAACAGAAGTAAAAATTCTGCAAAATTTGGAGGCAAGCATGCAAAAGGTTTGAGGGAAGACCACCCTGAGGCTGTCAGGTCTAACTCCATCTATCTTGTACCTGTGAATATCTGTGAATAGTTACTAAGTTGAGATGGCACTAATCCCATTTAAAATGAGGGCAGGTGCAAATAAATAAGTGGTGTAACTGTTGGTGTAAAAAAACGGTTGGATGGCAATCCTGGCCTTCACTGCAGCACATACAAATCTATGGGTTGTAAATTGGAAGAATCAGATGAATTGCAATCTCCCCTCAACATTGTTCTCCTCACTATAATATGCTTTTATGGCAAAATCTGGTTTGCTGGTAACCTGGTATTTTTTGTCTGGCATTGCACAAGGTGTTTTTATACATGATGTGCATGTGAGGAAGAATCTCATAATGTGAAATTTCGAGAAATGTTGGAAGTTTGTGTGATGCAAAACTCAGGAATTTTGCGCATTTTATGTATTATCTCACTTGTGAACTTGCAAGAAGAAGACTCAGTGGCCACTTCCTCATGGAAATCACCCAAATGCAGGACTAGTCTCCCCAAGCAAGTCCATCCCTCTATTGTCGCTCAGGTAGTGTAAGGGGTCACGCTACTAGCCCTGGGAATCACTCTTAATCCCTGGGTGCTATCTGAGCAAGACCTCTGACCTCCTGGTCAGAGAACTCTGCTCCCCCGCGCAGTTCCGTCATTGTGCCGCTGCCCCAGCACCTCTCTGTCCAGGTAAGTGTTTGAGGCCCTCCTCCACCTGCAGGCTCCTGCCTGCGCCTCATCCCGGTGGTCCAGTGGGAGAGCCTTGCTCTTCTGCTGGTCCGCTTGGCCAGCCTTTTTCTGTTTTCTGCTTTTGTTTTCTGTTTTCTGCTTTTGTCTGTTCGTCTGTCTGGTTTCTGTTATTTGTGCTTGTCTATCTGTTGTTTTCTTATTCGTTTTTTATTTTCTTTTTATTCTTTCTTCCTTATATTCTTTCTATTTCTTTTATTCTATTGTGCCTTGTTGTGTCCTTTTTCGCCCTTGTGTCCTTTTTGTGCAGATTTTCCCACTGCTGCCCCCGCGGTTCCTGCCAGTTCCCGCTCCCGCCTCCCAGCTGCGCTCCCTCCCCCGTCCCCTACTTAATGGCAGCTGCTGCGCGAGCAGTTGAGCAAGACCCCTGACCTCCTGGTCAGGGAACTCTGCTCTCCCCTTGCGCAGCTCCGTCGTTGCGCCGCTGCCCCTAGCAGCTCTCTGTCCAAGTAGGTGTTCGAGGCCCTCCTCCACCCGCAAGCTCCTTCCTGCGCCTCTTCCCTGGTGGTCCAGTGGGGGAGCCTTGCTCTTCTGCTGGTCCGCTTGGCCAGCCTTTTTCTGCTTTTGTGTTCTGTTTTCTGCTTTTGTCTGTTCATCTGTCTGGTTTCTGTTATTTGTGCCTGTCTATCTGTGTTTTCTTATTCGTTTTTTATTTTCTTTTTATTCTTTTTTCCATATATTCGTTCTTATTTATTTTATTCTATTGCGCCTTGTTGTGTCCTTTTTTGCCCTTGTGTCCTTTTTGTGCTGTTTTTCCTGCCGCTACTCCCGTGGCCCCTTGCCCCCTGCCGGTTCCCGCTTCCGCCTCCCAGCTGCGCTACCTCCCCATCCCCTAATTAATGGAGGCTGCTGCACGAGCAGTTGAGCAAGACCTCTGACCTCCTGGTCAGGGAACTCTGCTCTCCCCTCGCGCAGCTCTGTCGTTGCTCTGCTGCCCCCACCACCTCTCAGTCCAGGTAGGTGTTTGAGGCCCTCCTCCACCCACAGGCTCCTGCCTGAGCCTCATCCCTGGTGGTCCAGTGGGAGAGACTTGATCCATTTTGAGAGATCCAGGGCTGACTGAAGTAGTATGTGGAAGTAGAGGAATATCCAAGGCAGATTTGCGAAATACTGCATTCCTATGAGCTTGATGGGACACATGCACTGGAGGAAGAAAAGCCAGGTTCTTCAGTACACTTCAAAGGGTGCTTTTTGATTCAGGGAGAGGTCACTGGAAAGGGGCTTGGGTACATTTCAGGAAAGAGATCGGGCTGATAGGAGAATCATAAAGAGTAGGGCTGAGGCCCTGGGGAAACTGTTTGATGCACAAATCACTGTAGTTGACATCCAGGTGTGAACCTCTACTCACACTCATTGTCTGTGTTATGGTGTTATCAGATTTGGAGTCGCTCCTGCTGTGACAGACTGCTTTTGGAGGAAGGCAGGGCAGAGGAACAGGCACTTCAAAGCAGACGACCCAAAACAAACTTCAAAGTCTCAGACCCTAAATCACATTTGGTGTCTGGAAATGGATTATAAGAAGGTGAGCTTGAGGAACACAAAATTGTCAACTTTCAAGCAGCCAGCAGTGCTGTGCCAGCAAGAGAAGCCCTGCAATACTTCCTGGCTGTGAACAAGACTGGGGGCTAAGACCTGCCAGTCTCCTAGATAGGTGAGGGGACATCCAGTGGGGGATCCTGATGATTGGATCCCTGTAGTGAGATGTGAGGAGATGGCTGCTGCAAAGATCCGGTCATCACCCGTGTGCAGGTTCGAGTCAGCAACCCCTTATGGCAAGGGAGTTAGCTGTTGTTGGTTCACTGCTGTGCTGTGGACTGAATTTGAAGACCTTGTAAGCTAGAGTGGGTCACAGTGAATATTATTGCCCTGCTGATCGGGTTGTAGCCCATGTGTAGAGTGAAGTCAGCATCCCTATATGCCAGAGGCGGCAACCGTGAAGAGGAAGTAACTGTTCTGCTGATCAGGCTGTCGCCTGTGTATGGAGTAAGGTCAGTGACCCTGTATGCCACATGTGAACACCGGAAAGGACAAAACTGTTGCCTGGTTCAAGTCGCCATCAAGGTGAAAGGCCACCATGGTGACCTGTGCGGACCTAAGCCCCTGACTGAGAATCGGAACCAGAGCAGTCGACCCCCCTCAACTGTGGGAAGGATCAGAGAAACTTACTGTATCACCAGAGGAAGCGCCATGAATGCCCAGTCACTGCCCCTGCAGAGCAGCGGGTGCTACCCACCAAAAGCAGCCGCTGCAGCTCTCTGTGATGTCCCTGAGTGAAAAGATCTTGGAGACTCCTGTCATGGAACCCTTACAGGAGTAGGCAAGACTGATCATAGGGCCAGACGTTCCTGGCAAATATTGTTCTGCCACATAGCGATTCGGGCATGGATCACTTTTGACTTTTAAGAGTTGGAGTTGGACTCCTGAGACTCAGACTACTAGTGGCGCCTAACCTGAATGTCGCTTATAGTGAATGAAGAATACACCTACTGCTAGTGAGAGGGAAGAGGGACACAGGGGCTTGCCTATCGAACTCTAGAGCCCTTACTTCAGGGGACTGTATGTATTGCTTGTGTATGCTCTCTTTCACTTTGTGTTCATATATAAACACTCCTTGTTAGATCTGTCAGCCTTAGGCTAGTCTTCCCCCAAACTTTCTACATTACTCCTCCATTTTTGCTGATCTCGTTTTTGTTCGCGTTAGGACTTGGTGCATTTTACCACTGCTAACCAGTGCTAAGGTGTGTGTGCTCTTTCCTTTAAACATGGCAAACTTTATTGATATTTGCCCTCCAGTATAAGCAAGTAGAACATCTGTATGATTAATAGCTCTGTATTGTACTACAAATAGCCGTTGTCTAGGAACAGATTGCGATAACATGTATAGGCATTGTCTCAGCAAGAAGTATTAACATGTAATGGCCATGCATAATGCAGATGCAGAGGATAACTAGCCCTAGCAAAAATGATTGTTTACTTATAAACTGCAATAGAATCACCTATTTACCACAATGCTGCAAATGTTGGTTTTAATGTTGTTTCCAAGGCCTGACTGTATAAGTACAGATGTACTGCTCCAAAATGCTGGAAATGTGGCCACACAGCCAAATGTTTGTTAAGTTAAATAAATGATAATAAAAAAATTAAAAAAAAACATGTTAAAATTGGCTCACTCCCAATTGGCACATTCAAATTTACTTGCAAGTCCTTAGTAAACTGGGTCTTTAAAATAACTGCTACTAGTGACCCTCCAGCACTCATTGTGCCAGCCACTTAAGTAGCCCTTGATACATGTCTTTGGCCTACCATTGCAGTCTGTGTGTGCAGTTTTAAACGGTCATTTCAACCTGGCAAAATAGACTTTTTGCCAGACCTAAATCTTCCTTTTTAAAACATATGTCACCATTAGGGTAGGCTCCAAACAACACATAGACTATGGTGAAGTGTATTTAAAAAAATGGACATGTAGTTTTAAGTTTTACATGTCTTGGTAGTGAAAAACACTTACAATCGTTTTTCAGTACTGCAAAGCCTTCTGCTCCCATCAGATAACATCAGGTTGCCTTATTACATTCAATATGTACTAACTTTCAATTGGGAGCATGTGGAAATATTGAATTTGGTGTCTTTGAAATTGTAATTTAAAACTGTCTTTAATGGTAAAATTGAGTTTGAAGTCACTATATTGAAAATGCCACTTTTATAAAGTTGCCATTTACTTTTCTAACCATTTGGCGCCTGCAGCTTGTTTCCTGGGTCACGCGACTTGGGGCCTGATTCTGATGCGGTTAGGAAAGCATTCCCACCTAGGGCCTGATTCTGATGCGGTTAGGAAGGCCTCCTAATGGCATTTGCTCCTTCCAAATCGGATCGGGAGCGTGTCTTCCCGACCCAGGGCCTAATTATGATGCGGTTAGGAACATATGCTTCCATTGAAGTCAATGGGAGTCCAACCAAATCGTATCTGGAAGCATCCGGATGCATCGTACTCCGTCGGTCGGACTCTCCCGATCCGAGTGGGTCGGAAACCATTTCCAAACCGATTCAGTCGGGAAGCTTTCCAACCCGCATCAGAATCAGGCCCTAAGTGTAGCTGGCAGTTAGTCTTTGTATATTGCTCCGAGGCAGAGAGACAAAGGAGAGTAGGTGTTGGCAGGAAGGGCCATTTCTTACTTGACGAGGGGGAGGGAGCTGTCACCTACCACACTTGCACATCATAAAGGCTCTGCCTCAGTACCTTTACAAAGGGTCTTGCACTAGTCTTTTGTGAACCCTGACAAGCTGGGGTCACCGCAGGGCAGCAGGAAATTCCAACAACCTCTGGGGGTGGAAAGGACTGGACCAGCATCTTGAGCCTAGGACCACCAGATGACTTAAAGGGGTAGTTGGCTGGCTCCTGATCAGAGTCTCAGGGACAGAAAGGGTCCAACCACCTTGAGCCTAGCACTTGGACTCTGTCTGCTGTGAGTCTCATCCCCCAAGTGGTGCCACTCTAGTCCTTGGCCCTTGGGGGTGGGCCTGAAGGTGCTATGCCAGCCCAGCTCTGGTCCTGTGAGCAGAACCGACACAGCATGACGCATATCCTCACTGATCCATCTTGAACTGCCACAGTGAGATGCATCCCTGACGCCGGACCTTGTATCACAGCTCGCAGTCTCCTCAAAACCACCTCTGTGCGATGCATCCTTGACACAAGCCTATGCATTGCAAGCCCCTTGTCGACGACATTGTCAAAGGCGACACAGGACTCCCCATTGTAGCCCCACAGATTCTTCGGAACCACTGGTGCGTGACACATCTTTGACACAGTACTTCACATTGCAAGCCCTTTTTCGATGCCATTCTCTGCGACGATGCATGACTCTGCATTGCAGCACCAGTGCGTCCTCAGAATCTCTGCTGTGCGATGCATCCTTGATGCAGGATCCTGCAATGCTATGCAAACCAGGATTTAAGGTACTTTGTTCGGGGCCTAAATTGGCCCCTGTATCCGGCCCATGCTTATTCGTGGTTTGCCTGAACTTGTGATTTTGTCCTGGTCTAGCGAGACCAGATAACCACAGTTGGCACTTTGTACTACTAAGCGCTATTTTTGTTACTTAAACTTCGAAATTGCATATCTCAGGTTCTACTGAGTGAATTTGTGTCGTTTAGATCTCATATAATGTATTACATTTCATTCTGATTATCTGAATGGTGTGAAATGTTTCTTGTGTTGTGTTTTCACTTTATAACTGTTTGAAGTTCTGCATAAATACTTACATATTGCCTCTAGGTGAAGCCTGATTGTTTTGTGCTAAGCTACCAGAGGGTTAAGCACCAGTTAATTTGGGGTTTGCTTGTGACAGACATTGTGGCTGCTACTTGAGTAGGGTGTCACCTCCCTCAACCAGTAACCCAATTACCAACACTCCTTTTCTAAGATCAAGTATTTAACTGGACAACCATTTATTGCTGCTGCTAAATGTACTTTGAATTGTGAATCTGTGTTCACCCCTTGCATCTTCCGCCCCTGAGAAGCCATAGATTGCTTGACCCATGCTACAACTGAGAGTTAAGTGCTGAAGAGGTACTTTTCCCAGTGGCTTAGGAACCATAGTTGGTCGAGCCTCAGGACATCAAGAGTAAAAGGTCTTAACCCCTATGGTTGGGTCCAGTGGCTCCTGTTTGCTCCAAGGCCCTTTGAAAGGGGTTTTGACAAACTAGTAAGGGTGACAAAGGTCTGGAATCTAAGTATGAGCTGATCCAGAGAATTATCACAAACCCTAAGTGCCATAAGGAGTACATATATCACAAATGTTACTTTGGATCTGTACTTAGGGTACAGACCGGTATCTCTCGGCCTTATTATGATGAAACTGTACGTTGGCACACTTTCATCCATAATGCATAACTCATTTAAGCACACAGACTAATAATAAGTGATCACTACACTATGAATGCCCCCTCACTTTATAAGGTCTACATCAAGTTAAAAGGCAAAGTGTTGAGGGAGAGAAGGAGGATGGATGAACGTCTGACATGGTATTTTGGGTTTTCAAACCATGAACTTCATATTTCATACAAATCACTAGTGCCATAGCAGTTCATTGTAGATTTATCTACCAAATTCGACCTTAATTCATTCATGTGTGCGCAGGAATCTGAACTTTTGCAACATTTAAAATAAATTCACCAGTGAAAAATATTCGTTACTTACCTTCGGATAGTCCGGACAAGGCCTACAAAGTGTACAAAAGGCCAAAATGTGTTAAAACACCCCAAAGGTCTATCCACCACACAAAAAGGGCAAAACAACCAAGCATTCTCTTTATGGTTTGTATACACTTAGGGAAACCAGGAGTCAACTTATGGTTTTCCAAAAGGCCTTTTGAGGCATCACCCATAAAACAGAGTCAAAACATGGGTTGTTTACAACTGTGCTCAAGGACTTGTTTGAATTAACTCTGAAGCAAACAGTATTTATCTGTTTATGTAGACATGTATTCTGATAAAATAACTTTTACAATCATGAATAAATGCTTCTCTTTAATGTGACATACACAAGGGCTGCACAATTTTTGCTTGACCTATAATGCTAGATTGAAAAATAAGTATGAATTTTTTACATACAAATCAATTTGATTTATGGCTATCAGTAATTGAATAGCTGCTACTAATGACAGCCAAAGAGGGGGCTACAGTGGTAGGATATGCTTCAAGTTCATAAACATGAGACATTTGGGCCAGTTTGGGCAGAGTTCTATGACTCCGCCTGAATATGCTTTTACACCTTGTTCAGAAAAAGGTGTCATATATGATGACTGGAGAGCAAAGGCAGGTGCAGATTTCCAGACATACTATTTACGTTTTTGTTGCACACACGATGTCACAGACGGTGTATAAAGCAAACACAAGGAGATGATGGACGGAGCGCTGAAACTTTTCAGACACTCAACCCCAGTCACAGATCTGGGTTGAATTCATCCTTGTTCTTTAGCTCACTTCGCCACCCCAGTTCAGACCCAGCCATATGCAAATCAGTCTTGGCCCTCTTCCACGGGGTATATTGTAATATTGGATGCAAACACGGGGGTTAAGGTAACCACTCAGGGGTCGATTCCGATCCCGGCCGGAAGCGCACCTAACAGTATTCGTCCGGAAAAAAAACCAGCCGATTGAATGTTTCCCGACCGATTCGAACATTCGTCCGGACGAACAAGTACGATGCGTATAACAACCCAGTTTCCGAGCGAGCCGTACTTACCCAATTCAGCTCCTGTTCCCCGCCCGAGCCGGATCCGTAAACGCCGAATCGAGTCATACGGAAGCAAATACACAGCACCTTCCGGCCGGACGAGTACGATGCGCACTCCGTACGCGCCGAACCCGTCGCTACGTCTGGGACGTTTGAGCATCCGGGCGAGCCGTACATAAGCTCCGTTTCGCGCCACAAGACGATCCACGGCTACGAGACGAACAAGCCTGCTACGAGTACGAGTCGAAGACACGAGAAACCCGAACGAGACGATCCAAGCATGAATCCCATTGCGCAGGTCCTACCTATACTCTACATCTATTACCGGGACCGGCACGGACGCGTACGGCGCAGACGGTAAGTCAAACACCAACAATACAAACAAACGACACGTACCCGAAATATGTCACACACACATAGGGATGCACAAATGACGTACACTAGCAACAGCAGAACCATAGGGGTGGGATGGCCATCACCAATGCCATACACACCCATAGGGGGCTGGATGCCTGCCACTACCACCACCCCACTCAGGGGGGGCTGGATGCCTGTCACTACTACCATCCCCACCCTTAGGGGGATGGATGCCTACCACTACCACCACCCCTACTCAGGGGAGCCTGGAAGCCTACTACTACCACCACCCCTACTCAGGGGGGGCTGGATGCCTGCCACCACCACCACCCCTACTCAGGGGGGCCTGGATGCCTGTCACTATTACCATCCCCACCCTCAGGGGGCTGGATGCCTACCACTACCACCACCCCTACTCAGGGGGGCCTGGATGCCTACCACCAACACCACCCCTACTCATGGGGGGCTGGATGCCTACCACTACCACCTCCCCTACTCAGCGGGGCCTGGGTGCCTGTCACTACTACCATCCCCACCCTTAGGGGGATGGATGCCTGCCACTACCACCACCCCTACTCAGGGGGGCCTGGATGCCTGCCACTACCACCACCCCTACTCAGGGGTGCCTGGATGCCTGTCACTACTACCATCCCCACCCTCAGGGGCTGGATGCCTACCACCACCACCACCACCCCTACTCAGGGGGCCTGGATGCCTACCACTACCACCACCCCTACTCAGGGGGCCTGGATGCCTGTCACTACTACCATCCCCACCCTCAGGGGCTGGATGCCTACCACTACCACCACCCCTACTCAGGGGGCCTGGATGCCTGTCACTACTACCATCCCCACCCTCAGGGGGCTGGATGCCTACCACTACCCCCACCCCTACTCAGGGGGCCTGGATGCCTGTCACTACTACCATC
Source organism: Calotriton arnoldi (assembly GCA_963921515.1). Taxonomy (NCBI): domain Eukaryota; kingdom Metazoa; phylum Chordata; class Amphibia; order Caudata; family Salamandridae; genus Calotriton; species Calotriton arnoldi. Next base: position 2,093,822 of record CAWUFW010000579.1, read on the forward strand.
CCCACCCTCAGGGGGCTGGATGCCTACCACTACCACCACCCCTACTCAGGGGGGCCTGGATGCCTACCACCAACACTACCCCTACTCATGGGGGGCTGGATGCCTACCACTACCACCACCCCTACTCAGGGGGGGCTCGAAGCCTGTCACTACTACCATCCCCACTAATAGGGGGATGGATGCCTACCACTACCACTACCACCACCCCTACTCATGGGGGGCTGGATGCCTACCACTACCACCACCCCTACTCAGGGGGGCCTGGATGCCTACCACCACCACCCCTACTCAGGGGGGCCTGGATGCCTACCACCACCACCACCCCTACTCAGGGGGGCCTGGATGCCTGTCACTACTACCATCCCCACTAATAGGGGGATGGATGCCTACCACTACCACCACCCCTACTTAGGGGAGCCTGGATGCCTACCACTACCACCACCCCTACTCAGGGGGGGCTGGATGCCTGTCACTACCACCACCCCTACTCAGGGGGGCCTGGATACCTACCACCACCACCACCCCTACTCAGGGGGGGGCTGGATGCCTGTCACTACTACCAACCCCACTCATAGGGGGATGGATGTCTACCACCAACACCACCCCTACTCATGGGGGGCTGGATGCCTACCACTACCACCATCCCCACTCATAGGGGGATGAATGCCTTCCACCCACACCACCCCTACACATAGGATGGGAAATGCATGACACAACCAGCATACTCCAACATAAGGAATGTCTGAAAATACATCCCACCAACACCATGACAAGCGTGTGTAGTCTGTGTCAAATGCCCACAACACTGAACATGTCATTGAGCATACAATGTGACCCCCTATCACATGTGTCACACATAAATGTGTGTGGGCGCCACAATGCAAGCAGACCATGACCACTGTGGCAATGGGGTATAACACCCCATCATCACAGTGACCAAAATGTAAGTGTGGGGTCCACACCTGAGGCACATTTTGAACATTGTGGCAATGGGGTCTAAACCCCCATCACCACAGTGACCAAAAGGTAAGTGTGGGGTCCATAGCTGAAGCACATTTTGAACACTGTGGCAATGGGGTTTAAACCCCCATCATCACAGTGACAAAAAGGTAAGTGTGGGGTCCATAGCTGAAGCACATTTTCAACACTATGGCAATGGGGTCTAAACCCCCATCATCACAGTGACTAAAAGGTAAGTGTGGGGTCCATAGCTGAAGCACAGTTTGAACATTGTGGCAATGGGGTCTAAACCCCCATCATCACAGTGACCAAAATGTAAGTGTGAGGTCCATAGCTGAAGCACATTTTGAACATTGTGGCAATGGGGTCTAAACCCCCATCATCACAGTGACCAAAATGTAAGTGTGGGGTCCATAGCTGAAGCACATTTTGAACACTGTGGCAATGGGGTCTAAACCCCCATCATCACAGTGACCAAAAGGTAAGTGTGGGGTCCATAGCTGAAGCACATTTTGAACATTGTGGCAATGGGGTCTAAACCCCCATCATCACAGTGACCAAAAGGTAAGTGTGGGGTCCATAGCTGAAGCACATTTTGAACATTGTGGCAATGGGGTCCAAACCCCCATCATCACAGTGACCAAAAGGTAAGTGTTGTCATGGAAAAAGCTGCAACTGCCAAACAGCATGGATGATCCCTGGTCACAGAACAACAGATACATCAGTGGCAAAGTAGTGCTTGTGTCCCATAGCAACATACATTGGGTGAGGCAAACAGTGCAGTGCCAATAAGATATACCTTTGGCCATGTGCAGACAAACATCACCCATGGGGGCTGACATTGGCAACATTCCTCAATAACACAATGACAGAAGTGACCATCATAATGCAGCCCCACATATCTGCACCAATGGACACACAAATGTAGATATCCTTTGGAGACTGTAGATGTCAGGTGAACAAATACCATACCATGGCAGCAAAGGGACATACAAACCATGATCATTGTGCTGACTGATGACCTAGGAGTCCCAGGGACAGCAGGGGAAAGCCAACAAACAACATACAGCCAATGGCACACTAAAGATATGCCAATGCAGTGGTGCAGATGCACAAACACAAACAGGCAGCCTCACACTGCAGATCAAACACAACAGGTGATGGGGGTGTGCCAGTGTCCCCAGGCAACCACACAACACATGAGGAGGCCTGAATCACAATTACACAGATGTGTATACAGTGCCACACAAAAGTAACTCATGGATCGGATTCCCCTATGTGGGCAAACAGGCATTGTTAGATGAGAGGGAGCCCAAATTACACATGTCACACAAGCTTGTCGGAACAGCAAATAACACAGCAAGAGACAGACCCACCATAGCACTACCCCCAGGGACCCCACATCGTGTTGACCGTGGCCTGCATGATAATCCCACTGTGATGACAAAGCTAGATGTCGTTCACACTGTGAACCACAGTCATGTGTCCTGAGCAACAAACTACCATCACACCTACACAAGCACAAATCAATCAGCACGGCCTGTCAGCCAAGGCCAACATGGAGGTAGGGGTCTAGCCGTGCAACAACTCTCATTTGAACACACTCAACGCCACACACCTTGATCTCCACCAATGTGCAGCAGTGAAGCTCACATGGACTGGTGACATTGCACATGCACCCATGACAATCCCAGGGGTGGTTGTGGGAACTAAGGTGCAGAAACCCATCACACCTGGCCAGTCAACAAGACTTGTGAATGTCTGACACACTGCACAGTACGCTGTACATGGGCATGACGTGAAATCCACCACAATCAATGTGATCCCGGACACAGTCACACACCAATGAAGAAGTCAAGGTCACCCACAAATCACACACATAGACAACTTCCAACATTGCAGCTCTGACCCAGAGGAGTGGCAGCAGTCACACACACAACGTGTCACAAACACTGTAAGCTAACACAAACTGTAAATTACATGACTTGTGTAACCAACAAGTGCCAAGGGGAATCCTGACTGTGTCTCTTCTGCTTTTGCCCACAAACTCAGCCCTGACAGCAAACACACCTATGGATGACACCCTGATGACCAGTAATGTGCCATGCACCCACATCCCAGAGAACCCAGTGCGAAGATTTGGGTGGTACATAGGTCAACTCAGCAAGCATCACAAACAGGAACATCACTAGGGATCCCAGCCTGTGTTGCAAAACGGAAGTGAACACACACAGACATGCTCACACAACACACACCTTGGGCTCAGGCAATGTCACGGAATTACACACTGCCATGAGGGCACTCCACTCCTGTGTAAGGAAAGCTGTGCCATACGTTGTCTGTGCAGGGCTCTATCATATCAGCAGTACACTTGGTCACTCAGTCAACAATTAGCACAAAATGAAGGTTCTCGTCACATCAGCCTGGTCATGGGAGTGTCACCGATACCATCTGCACAGATCCAACACACATGTATAGCAAGTTGCACTGATCACACAGATGAGTCCTTCCCCATTGATGCCCAAACTTGCATGTCCAGTGGAGATGGTCACTACTACCAACCCCACTCATAGGGGGATGGATGCCTACCACCAACACCACCCCTACTCATGGGGGGCTGGATGCCTACCACTACCACCATCCCCACTCATAGGGGGATGAATGCCTACCACCCACACCACCCCTACATATAGGACGGGAAATGCATGACACAACCAGCATACTCCAACATAAGGAATGTCTGAAAATACATCCCACCAACACCATGACAAGCGTGTGTAGTCTGTGTCAAATGCCCACAACACTGAACATGTCATTGAGCATACAATGTGACCCCCTATCACATGTGTCACACATAAATATGTGTGGGCGCCACAATGCAAGCAGACCATGACCACTGTGGCAATGGGGTATAACACCCCATCATCACAGTGACCAAAAGGTAAGAGTGGGGTCCATAGCTGAAGCACATTTTGAACATTGTGGCAATGGGGTCTAAACCCCCATCATCACAGTGACCAAAATGTAAGTGTGGGGTCCATACCTGAGGCACATTTTGAACATTGTGGCAATGGGGTCTAAACCCCCATCACCACAGTGACCAAAAGGTAAGTGTGGGGTCCATAGCTGAAGCACATTTTGAACACTGTGGCAATGGGGTCTAAACCCCCATCATCACAGTGACTAAAAGGTAAGTGTGGGGTCCATAGCTGAAGCACAGTTTGAACATTGTGGCAATGGGGTCTAAACCCCCATCATCACAGTGACCAAAATGTAAGTGTGGGGTCCATAGCTGAAGCACATTTTGAACATTGTGGCAATGGGGTCTAAACCCCCATCATCACAGTGACCAAAATGTAAGTGTGGGGTCCATAGCTGAAGCACATTTTGAACACTGTGGCAATGGGGTCTAAACCCCCATCATCACAGTGACCAAAAGGTAAGTGTGGGGTCCATAGCTGAAGCACATTTTGAACACTGTGGCAATGGGGTCTAAACCCCCATCATCACAGTGACCAAAAGGTAAGTGTGGGGTCCATAGCTGAAGCACATTTTGAACATTGTGGCAATGGGGTCCAAACCCCCATCATCACAGTGACCAAAAGGTAAGTGTTGTCATGGAAAAAGCTGCAACTGCCAAACAGCATGGATGATCCCTGGTCACAGAACAACAAATACATCAGTGGCAAAGTAGTGCTTGTGTCCCATAGCAACATACATTGGGTGAGGCAAACAGTGCAGTGCCAATAAGATATACCTTTGACCATGTGCAGACAAACATCACCCATGGGGGCTGACATTGGCAACATTCCTCAATAACACAATGACAGAAGTGACCATCATAATGCAGCCCCACATATCTGCACCAATGGACACACAAATGTAGATATCCTTTGGAGACTGTAGATGTCAGGTGAACAAATACCATACCATGGCAGCAAAGGGACATACAAACCATGATCATTGTGCTGACTGATGACCTAGGAGTCCCAGGGACAGCAGGGGAAAGCCAACAAACAACATACAGCCAATGGCACACTAAAGATATGCCAATGCAGTGGTGCAGATGCACAAACACAAACAGGCAGCCTCACACTGCAGATCAAACACAACAGGTGATGGGGGGTGTGCCAGTGTCCCCAGGCAACCACACAACACATGAGGAGGCCTGAATCACAATTACACAGATGTGTATACAGTGCCACACAAAAGTAACTCATGGATCGGATTCCCCTATGTGGGCAAACAGGCATTGTTAGATGAGAGGGAGCCCAAATTACACATGTCACACAAGCTTGTCGGAACAGCAAATAACACAGCAAGAGACAGACCCACCACAGCACTACCCCCAGGGACCCCACATCGTGTTGACCGTGGCCTGCATGATAATCCCACTGTGATGACAAAGCTAGATGTCGTTCACACTGTGAACCACAGTCATGTGTCCTGAGCAACAAACTACCATCACACCTACACAAGCACAAATCAATCAGCACGGCCTGTCAGCCAAGGCCAACATGGAGGTAGGGGTCTAGCCGTGCAACAACTCTCACTTGAACACACTCTACGCCACACACCTTGATCTCCACCAATGTGTAGCAGTTAAGCTCACATGGACTGGTGACATTGCACATGCACCCATGACAATCCCAGGGGTGGTTGTGGGAACTAAGGTGCAGAAACCCATCTCACCTGGCCAGTCAACAAGACTTGTGAATGTCTGACACACTGCACAGTACGCTGTACATGGGCATGACGTGAAATCCACCACAATCAATGAGATCCCGGACACAGTCACACACCAATGAAGAAGTCAAGGTCACCCACAAATCACACACATAGACAACTTACAACATTGCAGCTCTGACCCAGAGGAGTCTCAGCAGTCACACACACAACGTGTCACAAACACTGAAAGCTAACACAAACTGTAAATTACATGACTTGTGTAACCAACAAGTGCCAAGGGGAATCCTGACTGTGTCTCTTCTGCGTTTGCCCACAAACTCAGCCCTGACAGCAAACACACCTATGGATGACACCCTGATGACCAGTAATGTGCCATGCACCCACATCCCAGAGAACCCAGTGCGAAGATTTGGGTGGTACATAGGTCAACTCAGCAAGCATCACAAACAGGAACATCACTAGGGATCCCAGCCTGTGTTGCAAAACGGAAGTGAACACACACAGACATGCTCACACAACACACACCTTGGGCTCAGGCAATGTCACGGAATTACACACTGTCATGAGGGCACTCCACTCCTATGTAAGGAAAGCTGTGCCATACGTTGTCTGTGCAGGGCTCTATCATATCAGCAGTACACTTGGTCACTCAGTCAACAATTAGCACAAAATGAAGGCTCTCGTCACATCAGCCTGGTCATGGGAGTGTCACCGATACCATCTGCACAGATCCAACACACATGTATAGAAAGTTGCACTGATCACACAGATGAGTCCTTCCCCATTGATGCCCAAACTTGCATGTCCAGTGGAGATGGTCACACAGTCAGGGAAATAGACAAATTGAACAATGGCAAGCACAACAGATGTGCAGGGGTGTAAGCCACAGATGTGATATTGCAAATAAAAGTAGGAAATCCCATTGCCAAATATTGAAAACATGACACCCTCATATTGCTGCAAAGGATGACATGGATACACACCAGGATAGGACACATTCCCCCTGGACCACATGGGGTCCTGCACAGTAACACTTCATTTCCCTGATATCAAAAATCACCATCAGTGCAGCAAGGGCACGTTTAGCATCATCAACATCATGTACATCAGAAGCAAAACCACTAGAGAACAGAAAGTAGCTTTATTCAGCATTTGTGTGTGAAGAAGTGAAAGTCCAGAAATATAACAAAGGCCAATGGCCAGTCCATAACAAGAGTCCAAACAGGGTGACAGTGCCAGATGTCACCCTTTGCATGCCTGCACAGCTACACATCAGGGACATTCCCCTCGGAGGGGCATATGGGGGGGCAGGCCAGGCACAGCAGGGACAGGATCAGGGCTCACCAGAAGGAGGCAGGGAAGGGGTGGTGGGTGCTGGAGAGTCACTGACAACTGTAGTGGAGGTGTCTGACATGGTGTGTGCCGGCACAACTGGGGGGCTTGAGTCAGATGGTGTGGGTGCCGGCACGACTGCAGTGGGCCATGCAGATGGAGTGGACAGGTTCCCCACTGCAGTGCCTAAATCAGACAGGGTGGTAGTGGACTCCACTGCAGTGCCTATCTCCAGGGGAGTAGAATGGGGTTCAGGTAAGGTGGGCAGGACAGAGGGGAGGACACGCTCTCACACCAGTGGCACAAACAAGCGCAGCGGGGGTGTGGTGCTGGAAGAGCAAGTGGTAGGGGGAGAAGGCCGGATCATTTTGGGGATGGTGTATCTGTGGGTGGGGGAACCTGGGGCAGGGTGTGGTGGGGGAACCTGTGGAGTGGGGGCCTGAGGGATGGAGGAAGGAGACTTGGTGGTTGAGCTGCAGGGTGGCAGCGGGGTCTTGCTCTTCCGGGTCCGGGGGACTTGCGGATGGGGGCCTCAGTCTGTCTGCGCCTGGGGGAGGGTGTCCGGGGGTGAGGGGCACTCCCCTCTGTGTGGGTGGACTTCCTCTTCCCCCTGTATGCTGGATCAGCTGGATTGGAGGGGAAGAGGCCGAGGTCACAGAGGAAGAGCTGCTGTGTAGGTGGGGTTGCAGGTGAGGCAAGGGAAGGGGCCTTGGAAGGAGAGGTATCGGAGGACTGCGGAGTCACTGTGGATGCCTGTGTGTGTGTATGTACCCCATCCCCTGTGGGTGTGGTATCAGTCCCCTGAGGATGCCTGCGTGCACGTCTTGTTTTTGTAGTGGGTGTGTCTGTGCTGCTCATGTCTGTGTGTTTGGGTGAATGTGCAGGTGTGCATGTGCTTGGGACAGGTAGGGTGCCAGGAAGTGTGGATGGGGCAGAGGTAGGAGGGGTGAGGGACTGTGGAGCAGGGACACTGCTGCCGTCAGGGAGGAGTCCATGGACCTATTGCTCCTCTGTAGGGCAGACATGCCCGATGAGATGCCCTCCATAAACGACACCAGCTGAGTCAACAGAGTGGTGTGGGCATGGAGGACACTCAGCATTGCTGTCTGCCCTACATGGAGCTGGTGAAGTAGGTACACAGACTCCTCACTCAGGGCAGCAGGGGACACAGGGTCAGGGGCTGAGGTGCCTGGCACGAAGGAGACACGCTCCCGAACACGGGAGCCTCCACGGACCTCTGGAATGGGAGCCGATGGGAGGGTGGTGGTGGTGGTGGTGGTGGTGGCGGGAACAGCAATAGTAGCTGGGGTGTGGTGGCTGCTGACACCCGCCTCCACATGGGAGTCATCCTCCGAGCTGCTGTGGTCCTCAGCTGAGGTGGATGGTGCTGAGGACTCCTCGGTGTGGCTCCCCTCGCCCTCCGTGCCACTGGGTCCCTCCGACCACTCATCGGCTGCTGACCCAGTCTGGCTCAGCGGCTCCTCCTGGTCCGTGGAGCTGTCCCCTCCTGTGGCCGTGGATGTATCTGCAAACAATAAGGGAAACAGACAGACATCAGTCACCTGCACTGACCGCACAAAACCACAGTAAGTACAGCACATTACAGAGCAAGCCCTGGCATCCTTAGTTGAACATTGCCAAAAGTGACCAAACAGAGTAGGAGAAGCCAATTGTCAGTCTGATGGTCAACCATGGCACTCACATCCCTCCTGGCCTTGCACCCATCGGTCTGGTGTCTGTCGGATGGCAATACACCAGTGTGAACACATGCACCACCTACACAGTAGTTGGACAGTGCAGAGAACACGGTGAAGTATGTGAACATGCACACATCACAACTCTTGCCACTGAGTCAGTACAGGTGTCCGGATAAAGGGATGGCCAGAGTCTATTTTGAAATGCATGTGATGCATACCAGCACCAGACACCATGATGCACCCATGTCCTGATAGTCAATGCCACAATGGGGTGCATGTAGCACGTCACTCCCCTGCAGGATCACTCTTAGGAAGTTTAACGCCATGGCACAGGCATGCCTGCAAAGTCATACATCACTGTCTCCAGTCACATGGGCAGGGCAGCCAGACAACAACAGTCTGCACTGTGTCACAATCCTAGGTCATGGGGAATGCAAGTCCAGTAGCTGACAAGTGCACATGTCCATCCCCCACAAACCACATCATCTGAACTCTCATTTGTCCACGTCATACCAATTGGACATATGGGAGACATGAAACACAACCCTCGGAACATGAGCACCTCACAATCTGCTGTGAATGGGAAACAGCTGCCTGAACTTCACAGTCGCATACCCCAGTATGCACGGTCAAGTGATCAAACACCTATATGTCACACAAGTATCGTCTCCTATGGTCACATCTCCGGTGGCATGCTGAGCCCTAACCGATAAACACCCCAGTAGTCCTGACAACAAAGCCACAGCACAATGACACAGAGGCAGACACCTGAGGGAACATTTCACTGAGCACAACGTGTCAGCTGATACACGGGAGTGGGAGTACAGAGTGTATTGTATGGCCTGGAGTAGGCATGACTGTCCTGCTCCACGTGAAAGAGGGATGAGCCCTGGACAGTAGGCAGGTGGCTAAGCATGTGTGACACACTTGATATACATACTCCTGAGGCCCAAACATTGTTCCCAACCGCAGCATGGGTGTGTGCCAAATACACCAGGCACATGTGGTGAATCAGATCAGCAATTGGACCACATATCAAAGTAACACGCAGATTACATGTCAGAACCCAGGCATTGTGTAAGCAATGGACCCACCCATGAAGCCCACCACAGAGTTACGGGTACAAATGCTGTCCCCCACCTTGAGCTAAGCAATATGCAAGGACACAGTACCCAAGGGACACAGTTTCCTGACTGTAAGGGCCACACCTGGGTATCAGATGAGGAGTGGGCAGTGCACAATTGAGGGACATGGGTCCTGGACCACATAACTGATGTACTGTTGAAGTTTAACCAGGCCATAGGAGGGCACATAGCATGTCAGACAAAGCTCACAGTGCAGTCATGGACTCACCCCCTCCTTGCTGCTGTCTGCCCTTCAGCTGCCCATCCAGATCAGGGAAGACCACCGCCAGGATCCTGAGCATGTGGGGGGTCAGGGTCCGGTGTCCGCCCCTCCTGCGAGGAGGCGACAGCTTCAGCTGGACCCTTGCGATCCTCCGGGTCCAGCCCCGAAGGTCCTGCCACCTCTTCTGGCAGTTGCGGATCCGGCGCTTGTAGACCCCCACAGACCTTACTGCCCGGGCGATGTCCAGCCATATTTCCTGCTTCTGGTGGGCATCAACCTGTGAGGATTACAAAGTGTAAAGGCCATTACTACACATGCAACAAATCCGTGCATCACACATTTGGATATACATGTCTCAATCACAGGGGCACATGTTGTACACGGGCAGTGCAAGGATGGCTATGAACAGTTTGCCAGCAGTTACAACATGGTATCATTGCCTGGGAAGTCAAACCTTGTTTAAATGCACTGTTACTGCACTATACCTGTTCAGTGCATGTAACTACACACTATGGGGGTGAGAACTACTCAGTGAGCCTGCTAGCCAGTGGCGTGCAGACTGTAAGTCTGGCTAGTCAGACAACATGCACATTTGTAAGGCAGTGGACAGCACACTCACCTGCTCCCCTGGTTTCCCATACAGCTTGCTGTACTGTGGAAGGAGGCTGTCCAGCAGGGCCTGGTTCTCCTCAAGGCTGAAGGCTGGGGCTCTCTCCACAGTACGTGCCATTGCAGGATCCAGAGGATGCAGAGACAGCAGCAGTGGTGGTGGCAGATGTCGTCCTGGAGCATGTAGTGCAGGCAAGTGAGCTCTCAGGGGAACAGCCAGCATTATATGTGTGCTGCTGAGGCAGATACCGTCCCATGTGTCAAAAGTGATAGGTCCAAGTCGTTTGCATCTTCTGAATCTGGCCAATCCATGGAATTGCACCACTTACACATGCCCACAGCATCCTTCAAAAGTTCAACTTCATGACACCCATGCATTTGCAACATTGTTGTGGGTGGCCAACTGAATTCACAGCATCAGACTCGTTAAACTTTCGAAAACACGTCCGTTGCCATGCCAGGCCATAGCCAATGCGTGCGCACCGATCGGTCCATTGCTGTACAACGCGTACCCGCTCACAACAGATGCAATGGGCCGGCCGGGCACACCGATCGGTCCATTGCTGTACAACACGTACCCGCTCACAACAGATGCAATGGGCCGGCCGGGCACACCGATCGGTCCATTGCTGTACAACGCGTACCCGCTCACAACAGATGCAATGGGCCGGCCGGGCACACTGATCGGTCCATTGCTGTACAACGCGTATTACGGGATACAACGCGTACCCGCTCACAACAGATGCAATGGGCCGGCCGGGCACACCGATCGGTCCATTGCTGTACAATGTGTACCCGCTCACAACAGATGCAATGGGCCGGCCGGGCACACCGATCGGTCCATTGCTGTACAACGCGTATTACGGGATACAACGCGTACCCGCTCACAACAGATGCAATGGGCCGGCCGGGCACACCGATCGGTCCATTGCTGTACAACGCGTATTACGGGATACAACGCGTACCCGCTCACAACAGATGCAATGTGCCGGCCGGGCACACCGATCGGTCCATTGCTGTACAACGCGTACCCGCTCACAACAGATGCAATGGGCCGGCCGGGCACACCGATCGGTCCATTGCTGTACAACGCGTATTACGGGATATACCGCGTACCCGCTCACAACAGATGCAATGGGCCGGCCGGGCACACCGATCGGTCCATTGCTGTACAACGCGTACCTGTACAGGTCAGTCGCACATGTCACCATGCTTGTCACTGGTGAACGTATGCCAGCCACATATACCTGCGAGAGACCCAGGGGCACACCTACAACACCACACCCAGTCCACACTGCTTCCTAAGACATGTAAGGCTGCATTACCTTTTCTGTGTATGGGGGTTAACATGTGGTTTCTGTGGTGGCACTTGTGGGCAGCCACACCCAAGCTGTGCATGTGTTAATGGGGACAGGGTCCTTTGTGTGTTGTGCACATGACCACTTTGATGTGCAACAGTTCATTTCGGAGCATGTGGCATGGTCACATTTCCAGGTTGTGTATGTGTGTGACATGTCACATACCCCCTGGGTCCCATGGGGGAAGGCATGTACGTCACAGGGTGACCCATTGCCACAATAGTGATGTCCCTCCACAGTCTGTGTGCATGTTGTGTTTCCGATGTCACTGATTCCATGTGCACGATGGGAGACAGTCTCCACATCAACGTTGTTTGTGCATGGACTTTGATGTTGTGCGTCACTGGCGTCCATGTCTGTCCTGCGTAGGCGACAGGGGCCACTACCTGTGGGAGTCATGTTTGTTTTTCTAACGTGTACATGATACGCCATGTAATGCCAGTGTCCATGTGGCAAGACAGGGTCACTGGGAATCTACCTGTCAATGAGCTGTGATGCCTGTGGCACATCTGTCCAGACATGTCACTGTGGTGTGTGTGTGGAACGTGACAGCAGTAAATGGGTACTGTGACACAGCCTAATGGTTTCCGATAGCACAACCTGGAACCTGTTGTCCACACATGTTGTACTGAGTAGTTAGATGATGGCCATGTAGGTGCGAGTTATGTGCGAACAGAACGGCACACACATCAAGTACTTGTGTCTCGTAATGATGTATCATGTGAAATTGAGTATGGTGAATGGCACATATGTGGGGTGACTGACAATGCACTGCAGGGCTCCAGCTGTCCATAGACCATTCCCTGACCTGGCAACGATGGTGGAACGTGACAGCATCCGACGGTACCGCTTCACCAGGCAGCTGATTGAGGATTTGGCAGTGCGCTTGGCACCACATTTGCAACCTGGCCGGCCGTACCCTACGGCGCTGACCCCCAAGGTGAAGGTAATGGCAGCCCTACACTTCTGTGCCACTGGTACCTTTCAACACACTGTGGCGACTGCCGGTGGGATGTCACAGACTATGTTCAGCCGTGTGCTACGCGATGTTTTGGAGGCAATGTTGAGATGCCTGAACCAGTACATCTATTTCCCTACACGTCAACAACTCACTGACGTCAAGAGTGACTTCTATGCCCTGGGGAGGATGCCACATGTCATTGGCTCCATTGATGGGACACATGGGGCTTTGGTACCACCACAGGCACATGAGCAGGCATACCGGAACCGGAAACATTACCATTCGATCAATGCTCTGGTGGTATGTCTTGCAGATATGACCATCACACATGTGTGTGCCCGTTTCCCTGGTTCAGCACACGATGCCTACGTGATAAGGAGTAGTCGCATCCCGAGGATGATGGCACAGATGCAGAACCAGCGTGCCTGGCTTGTCGGTTTACTGACTTTGTACCATTGTGTGTGTTCTGCTCTGTAGTATACCGCCCACTTTTCCAACTCAGCTAATGTGCACTTGTCTGTCCGTAGGTGACTCTGGATACCCCAACATGCTGTGGTTGCTGACACCCCTCAGGAACCCTGTGACACCAGCCCAGATGCACTACAATGAGGCACATGGTCGGACCAGGAGAGTGATTGAGCGGACCTTTGGTCTCCTGAAGAGCCGCTTCCGCTGCCTGGACAAGGCAGGAGGGGCCCTCCCATATGCCCCAGCAAAGGTGTGCAAGATTGTCATTGTCTGCTGCATGCTACACAACCTGGCAGTGCGGAAGGAGTTGCCTCTCATCCTGGATGACGATGACCAACGTCCGCCACCTGTGGAGGATCCTGGCCTGGACCACGATGCCAGTGATGATGATGATGATGGTGATGTCCGCACACAGCTCATCACCAACTTCTTCAGCTGAATGTGAGTATCCAGGGAGATGTAATGTGAATGATGTGAGTTTGCATGATATGTGTGGGTGGTGCTCTGGTGCTGTTTGAGTGTGGCCATGTGCTACTTGACTGGATGCGTGCAGCAATGTGTCCTTACAGGTAGTATGTACTCCCCAACAGTTTTGACATGCTAACTTGGTTTTGTGTACTTGTCTTGTGACATGTATTGGGCATGAGTATTGCAGTTCTGTCCTGTTCTTCAGTGGTTTTAACTGTGTGTCATGTCTGTCCTTCACAGGGTGCTTACTGAGTACTTTGGCCAACTTGGATCCCCGACACCATGATTCAGCTTTCAGGGTGGCAGCAGTAGTTTCCCTACAGGTGATGTGCCACACACCCCTGGACTTCATATCTTCTGCACTTGTTGACTGTGTGGCCACTGCCACGTGGGATTACCTTGCATTTGTAGTGGAAACAACATGTTGCAAATGTGTAATAAACCTGTGCTTCACTTTGGGATGTGCGTTGTCTGTGGTCACACATCTGACTGACATTTGCTTACTGCACCTGTGGGCTAGTTGACACAGACTCTGAATAGGTGTGGTGTCTGTGCATTCCACAGTATTTCCTGGCAACATCACTGTAGGTGATGAGTCCGATGGCCCTGGTGTCTCTGTGTTGTGTAGCCCTAGTGGTGTGTCTCCCTCATATGTGTCACGTCACCATGACTCACATGACGGTGTTGTACTTGCTGTAGCAGTTATCATACACAGTGTAATTTAGCAGATCATCATCACCATAACAGTATCCACATTTGAATAACAACAGAGGCAAGTATGGTGTACTAGTGATTTTATTTACAGAAATGTGTGTGTGTATAGTGCATAGGATGGTGGGTGCTGTACATTGGGATTGGGATCCAAAGTTCCCAGATGAGTTGGAAGTCTTGGTAGCAGAAATGTCCTGAGTGTAGTCCACAGTCATATGATACATTAGTCCAACTTGAACTCCCCATGTCATGTGGGAGAGTTGTGTTGCATTCGACAGGGTGAAAAGTTTGCACACAAAGGAGAATTTCCGGAACAGGTGTTGGCTTCCTGGGGGATGTACGTGGCCATCAACCTCTCAGTTTTCCTTACTCAGACGACCCCTCTTCTTTGGGGGGGACCCTCACGTGCAGGCTGCTGCGGTGCAGGTGAGTCTCCGCCAGAGTCCTCCTCCCTCCCTGTGGCGGTGTCAGTTGTTGCAGCACCAGATGTTGTGGGCACACAGGGAGGTGTGGCCATGTTGGTGCTAATCTGGCGGAGGCATGTCAATATGTCCCTATGCACCGCTGTGAGTTCTTGCAATGTGTCCCACTTGGACTCCATGCGTGACATGTGTGTCTCCACACGGGACATGTGGGAGTCCAAGCGGGCATGATGGGCAGCCTGCTGCTGTTGTATGTCCTTGAGGATCCCCACTACCTGTCTGACCTCTCCGGTGCTATCCTGGTACGCATCAGCGATGCATGCCAGTTGTGGGTCATCATGCAGTCCAGACCCCTCTGCAAGCAGCGACCTATGTCTACCACCCCTCCCACCACCCCTGGCGACATGTGCAGGACCTGCAGTGGCACGCACAGGTGACCCAAGGCCCCCTTGGGGGTTGTTAGTGGTGTTGTTGTCCGTTGCTCCACGGTGGGCCTGGGGCCCAGTGCTGTTATCATCGGTGGTCCTTGGTCTGTCCGTGTCGGCAGGGGTGGTCTGTGTGTTGGCAGTTGTTGGAGGGGTGGGTGCAGGGGGTGCAGATGTTGGTCCTGCTGGTGCTGCATGATGACTCACACCGGAGGTGCCAGGTAGGTCTTCGCCATCCGAGGAGGGCAGAGGCTGTTCCACACCAGTGAGCACAGTGTCCCCCGGAGCCTGGGACAGGGACTCCTCCTCGCCTGCTGCTGTGTCCCCATCATCATCACCTGTATTTGGATGAGACATTCATTGTATGTTTTGTTTCTACAGGCATCAATGGTTCACACACCTGACAGTTGTGACTGTACCTCTGGATGCGGGCATGTACATTGCATTGTCCTAAGTTGTCACAGTAAGAGGTTGATATTGGTGTAGCACATTGTCCTGCATACCTGGGGCATTTCAATGTGAATGTTGAGGTGTGTGCATGGCCAGCATTGGTTGTATTTGGTGGACATCCGGCCATCCTTCTCCACCTAGCCCAGTTATCCCACCATGAAGCATGCCACCCTTGCAGTGGGTTCAGGTTGACTCTCAGGATGTCATTCAGTGGTGTTCTGCTGTATGTTGGTGCACAGTTCCCAGCAGGGCCTTGTGCTCCCCACAGCAGTACCCAGTGTCAGCCATATTGTCAGTCCTTATCCACTCCCTGTGATGTGAGCATGGTTCAGAGTGGTGTTGATGGGCCAATTGTGAGGGTGAGCAATATCTGTGACTACAACTCCCATCATGCTATTGCCTACACCCCCCTTCCCAGCATGCCCGTACTTTCTTCCTTTTGACTCTGCTTCCCTGTGGGGTAGTGTGCCTGTGCTGACAGGAAGGATTGAAGTACTGGGTTTTATTGGACCCAGCGGTGCCAGGGAACACACCCAATGACCTCGAGTTCTTCCTGTCTCAGACTACAGAAACACAGAGTCTTCTTGGTGGCTTCAAAGATCAATTTATTGGCTGCAGCCAGCAACAGGTATCCTAGAAGTACAACACGGTGTATGTTCTCAGGAGACTGCTCTTCTCATGGAAACCAGCTATCTCTTTTATACAGAATATTATGCTTTAGGCAAACATTCCTTATTTTTACAGTGGGTCATTCACATATTTCTTACAACAAAAAAAGACAGATTCATGATGACAAGCCCATTTTCAGTTTGTCCAGCCCACAACCAAATACCCAGTGAGGCCCAACACCTGCAACAGATATAATCTGGACCCCTAATAAAATCGGGCACCTCCTCCTCGTAAAGCAGGTCATAAAGAAAGAGCAGTGACAGGTGTGAATAAGATTTAGATATAGATGTGTGCAATGAAGGTTTATGGCATGCTGCACCTGGGCCCCTAATCTCGATCGGCCACTGGGAACTAAAACTGGCCGAACAGGTTCTGGCTCTGGACAGTGGAGTCAGCTTGCCCAGGTTACTGAAAGTGTACGTGTCCCCTAAGGCGCGTTTTGGCTTTAGTCATTGCCTTATGTGAGGGCAACCACAAAATGGCTGCCGTACACAAAATGGAACCCGAGGGTTCACAAGGGAATCGTTAATATTAGAGTGATCCCGTCACTCGAATATGACGCAAATACTCAGATATAGCATACCTGTCATTACCGGTCTGCTGATACCAAAATCGTCATGTTACAATGATGTTAATGACACAGGTCCAGAATTTTCAGTACCACAGACCCTCCTTTTGCCCTTACATAGGCAATTTACTTACACTCATGCTAATCTGAGTCTAGGTCTATGTTCATGAATTCATTGAGATGTTGCTGTAGCATCATCCTATTACTTAGCTCGTCCCTTGATACAGGTTTCCTTACACATGATGTAACACATAGGCCGCATATGGCAGGAACACACTGTATGCACAGACAAAACAGGAAAAGGATGGCTAGAAGTATCCCAATGACCATCAGAACTTTCCATCCCCAGGTGGATAACAGTTCCCAGAACCATCCCATCAACGACCAGTCTCCTTCATCTACATGGATGGATTCAGAGATCCTATGTAGTTTGGAGATGGCCTGGTACACTGTTGGAGCGTTATCTGGAATGAAAATGCAACAACTGGATTGGATCACTCTACATACCCCACCACGGTCTGCAAGTATGATGTAACAAAGGGGAAGTCTGAGACGCAAAAATATACGTTTCAGTGCAGATACTCTTCCCTAACTGAGCTCTTGGATTCTTGCCATTACCTTGCAGACATAGATGACCCTGATGGGGTACAATCCAAATTGGAGCGGATCTTTTTGCTTGCTGGTTCTCGCTCAGACTCGCTCCATATCCAGTCACGTTCCATCCAATATACGCTAGTGTCTCATCTTCCGGGATAGTTTCGTAGGAACTAGTTCCCCTTATCATGTCGACTATCCCCTTAACTAGAGCACTATTCTTTGGGTTGTCTTTGACGGAACGTAGGGGGTGGATTTCGCGAGCATAGATGAACATCGTTCGGTATGCCCACACAGAACCATTGTAGCTGAATGGTAGCACTAGGTAGGGAATACCTTTCTCAGTAGTATGAGGCATAAGGCCACACACCCAACAGTTGGTTCTGTTCACTACTAGCTGGTGTTGGTGTAAGAGCTGAACAAAGGAGTTGTTCATAAACTCTAATCTTCTAACGGACTCGTGTTCAGGTAGAGGGTGAAAAGAATGTGAGGAGATAGTAGAGGAAGGCATGGGCTGTACAGTGGGTGCAGATGTCACTTGAAAAGAGAATATGATATACCCCACTAAAGACATCATTAGACTAAGTAAAATACAAAGACACATAATTAGAAAACATTTTCTGCTCATGGTTGCACATATTTTCCTCTTGAAACTTATTCTTTCAACAGGTCTCTCCATCTGAAAAGGCTCCATCCTCTAACGTGCTGTTCGCGGCGGTTGGTTTTCTTCACTTGAGAGTGTTTCTGAATGTCCCAGGGAACGCCCTAGAACAAACCAGACCCGTAGACCTTGTGTCCGCAGGCTACACACTCAAGTCTTTTCACCACGACCCTACAGCTGAACCCGGATGGTGGTTCAAAAACAGGTTTTCGGATGGGAGGACCAAAATTTCATTTTATTTGTCCATGACTCTCGGTCGCAAGTTATAACGGCTTTTCCCAGGCAATGTCTGGTCGCAAAACAAAAGTTCAGGCTCAGTAGTGTCCAATCGAAGTGGTGATGGTATTGCTCTTTGGAGAAGATCGTCACTTTCTCGCTCAGAATTTGTCCCTGTGACGCGTGCGTCACTAAAAGGCAGAAAACGAGGCACTGTTTCAGTTTCCGAGTCAGCAATTCCCTCCTGGACCCACCGGTCATATGGTAGAGGCAAAGGGATTCTCTTACAGTGTACGCCGTGGATCCAGTTTTTCTTCCCTTGTACTCGCACTGCAGATCTTGTGGACAAAATCACCAAATAGGGGCCAATCCAGCGGGGCTGATCGTTCTTTGTCCGCTGAAAGTTCTTGATTAACACCCACGATCCGGGATTGATTGCATGCCCTGGATCTTTAGAAGCCTGAGGCAGTGTATTATGAACCTGTTGGTGTAAAACACGCAATTTAGCCGTCAAATCATGCAAGTAATCAAGCAGTACAGGGTGTTCAATCTCGCTGAATTTCGTTGGCCTCGGCACTCCCCATATGTTAGCCGGGCGACCAAACACTATCTCATGAGGACTAAGTCCTACTCGGGAATGTACGGTCATCCTAGTTGACAACAGTGCTAATGGCAACGCATCAGGCCATTTAAGGCCAGAGCTTGCTTGTATCTTGGCCAGTTTTAGTTTAAGAGTGCCATTATAGCACTCAACTAATCCAGCTGATTGGGGATGATTTGCAGCGTGAAATTTCTGCCGGATTCCTAAACCTTCACACACTCGTTTCATCACTTGACCCACAAATTCACCCCCATTATCACTCCACACCATTCTTGGCAAACCAAACCTAGGGAAGAACTCTTTGAGAAGGGCTTTCGCTGTGGACAAGGCAGTATTATCTTTCAGAGGATATGCCTCTACCCATCTTGAAAAGGCACAAACAACAATGAGTACGTATTTCAAATTGTTGCACCTCTCCATGTGGATGAAATCTAGCTGCAAAACCTCGAACGGATACGTTGGAGGCGCAAAATGACCAGCTGGAGTTGGGGTTCCCTTACCAGGATTGTATTTCAAACAAACCATACAATTTTTGACCACATTCTCTGCACATTTGGGAATTCCAGCATTTTGCCACACTGGAGCCAATAACTTACAGATTCCTTTCACACTGATGTGGGCCATCCCATGTGCCATTGTAACCACTGCAAGCACATATGTATCGGGTAACAACCATCGCTGATGCTCCGACAATTCAACCCAACAACCATTTGCATCCAATTTACCCGTACTCTCTCTCCACGTACTTAATTCCTTCTCCGTAGCTTCAGCTTGGATGGACTTCACACTCTCTATCGTATCTTCACACATTCCAACGTCACCAATCCATCTTGCAGGGCCCGCAACATACATTCGACTCATCACATCTCTTGCTGTTTCTTTCGCAACTTCATCAGCAAACATATTACCGCGACCAACGTCGTCAGTGATCTTCTTATGTGCACTGCATTTCACAATCGCGACTTGCAATGGCAAAGTAAGTGACTCCAGGAGCTCATTCACCAATTGACCATGCTGTATTTTCGTACCGTGAGACGTGAGGAACCCACGATCCTTCCACAAGCGTCCAAAACTATGGGCCACACCAAACGCATACTGGCTATCGGTATATATGGTCACTTTCATTCCTTTTGATAATACACACGCTCTCATAAGTGCAGTCAACTCTGCTGCTTGAGCTGAATTATGTGGGATACGTGCAGTTTCAACAATCGTATGTAAAGTCGTGACAGCATATGCCGCAGTCGTATCACCATTCGGAAGCTTGAAGCATGACCCATCCACCCATAAGGTACCATCACACTTTACAAGAGGAGTGTCCCTAAGATCTACTCTCCTTTCGTTTCTTCTTCTGTCCTAAGAAAGCAATCATGCTGTTCCGGAACATCTGTCTTTGTTATAATTGGCAACAATGTAGCTGGGTTCAGCGTGTTGCATTTTCTTGTGTGCACATGGCTCGCTAAAAGTGTCAACTCGTAACCTGACAATCGAGCACTAGTTAAGTGCTGTGTCTTGGTCCTGTTTAACAAAATATCCACTGCATGTGGGACCATCACGACCAGCGTATTATTCATCACCAAACCAGCAGACTGTCGAATAGAAACAGCTGCTGCCGCTGTGGCTCTCAAACAACTCGGCAACGCTCTAGCTACCGGGTCCAAAATCGACGAGAAATATGCACATGGACGTTGCTTGTCCCCAAAAGACTGTGTTAACACTGATAATGCACATCCTTCTCTCTCATGGACATACAGCGTAAAGGGCTTGCTGTAGTCGGGGGTACCCAACACAGGAGCCGAACACAATGCATCACGCAATTCGGAAAAACTTTTCTGACAATCTTCGGACCAAGGAAGGGGATTCGGCGTGTCTTTATAGGTCAATGCTACCAAAGGTTTAGCCATCAATGAAAAATTCGGTATCCATTGTCTGCAATAGGATGTAATACCTAAGAAAGCACGCACTTCTCTCTGTGTCATTGGCACACTTAATTTTGCAATTGCCTGAATTCTTTCTGGGGTCAATCTTCTTCCCTCTTTCGATAAGAGGTGACCTAAATAGGTCACTTCTTGTCGACAATACTGTAACTTGGAAAGAGACACTTTGTGGTGTAAATCAGACAAATGACGCAACAATGACAAAGTGGCTTCTTTACAAATCTCCTTAGTATCTGCAGCAACTAACAAATCATCGACGTACTGTAGAAGGGTAGCGCCATCAGGTAACACAAGAGTGTCAAGCTGAGACTTCAGAGCCTGACTATAGATAGAAGGACTTTCACAAAAACCTTGAGGAGCTCTCTGAAATCGGAAGCTTCGGCCTCCTAAACAGAATCCAAAAATATCCCTGCTCTCTACGGCAATAGGGATGCTGAAGAAAGCATTCTTCAAGTCAATCACCGAGAACCAAGTGGCTGAGGCTGGAATCATTGTCAGTAAAGCAGTGATATCGGGAACGACTGGAAACTGTGGCACAACTATCTTGTTTACCTCTCTAAGATCAATCACAAACCTGTAAACAGGTGGCTGAGAAGAGTCAGTACGCTTCAAGACAGGTAAAACAGGACTATTGCAAACATTACCTCTTGTCTCTTCAATTACATTTTTCTCAATCAAATCATAAATGATCGCTAGCAACGCTTTTTCACCTTCATTAGAGATCTTGTATTGGGGAATGCGCGGCATTTTAACATTGGCTTTCAACGTTACAACATATGGCGGTATTTCCAAAAGACCTACATCATTGGGACCAGTAGCCCAAAGAATATCAGGGAGAAACGACAATTCTGTTGGAAGTTTGTCCTTTGACAAATATATTGGTGAAACCACTGTCTTACCCAATGTGAGTTGTACTCCCGAAGGAGAACAATACAATGTTGCATACAATCTTTTCAGCAGATCCAATCCTAACAAGTTCTCACCACAACCTGTCGTTAGAATAAGTGGTGCTTCGATTTCACAAGGTCCAACAGAAAGAGACATAGGGCTAGAAATCGGGTTCCTAACCGGGGCGCCAGAAAAACCTACTGAAACATTAGTTTCGCCAGACAAAGGTGCGCCAGGGAATTTAGAGTGCATAATAGAACTCTTTGTAGCACCAGTATCCAACAGAAAAGGCTCTGACACACCTGATGTAATCACCTCAATATAAGGTCCACTCTGATCTACTGGAACTGAAACAACTCCCTCTCTTTGTCTATGGCTGTCCTAGCAATCATCACCTTCCATACTCTCACCTTCTGCATAGTAGTCATCAGCATAGTACTGAGTCGTCCTACCAGACGCGTTATTCTGCTGATCAAAACTATTCATTGAATTTTGAGGAGGAAATGGGCGCGCGTTCTGGGTGCTTGTGGAACACCTCGACCTCTTGCGCCAGAAATACCATTCATACGCTGCAACAAAATAGGGCAATTATATTTAAAATGACCTTCTTCCTTACAATATGAACATTGGTTAGGGCCTATCAGAGCACGTTGTTGAGGATACTCAAACCTTTGCGAATTCCTCTGATACTGTTGAGGTTGCTGATAGTCACGCTGATTACTACGAGGCGGATACGCTTGTTGTAAAAGAACCTTTGTTTTTAACTCTTTAGTTTTCTTGTCTGCTCTATCTTTCTCATCTTTATCTCTATTTTCGTAGTATTGTGCAGTAGCCAATATCTGTGCTGAAGAGGAAACGGCCCAAGAACTCTCTGAATCTTTCAATTTTTTACACAATTCGGGAAGCAAATTATGCACAAACTTGTCAACAAACAACCTTTGACCACCTTCTGTACTCATATCCTGACCACTGTGGTCGATAAATGTCTCTTCAAACCTAGTGAAGAAGTCAGATACACTTTCCTCCTTCTTCTGCTTGCATGCAGACAATTTATCCCAATTTACACGCATTGCAGGCATCAAAGTCTTCATGTAAGTAACGATCCTACCAGGGAGGTCTGCTACTAAAGGCTCTGGTTTAGCACCGCCTACTTGTCTGTCATTTGCCGCATTGATATTAATCCATGTGTCCCCTAACTCCGGCGCATGATCCGTGTGACGGATCACTCTCCATAAAGGCTGTGGGACCACATTTCCAAACAACATGTCTATATCAGCTAAATTCATAACACAGGAGTCTGCAGTCTGTGATAATTCCTTATAATAACCTGCAGGGTTTTTACGGGGGTCGGGTAGAGTCTGCTTATGAGCCAGGACTTCAGTTCGCTTCCATGGAACATGTACCCACACACGTTGAAAATGAGGCTGAATAGGTGGAACAGCATTTAGGTCTCCTTCTTTCCAAACTGGGGGAACTTCTCTCATGGGATACTGTCTGACCTTCCTTTTAACAGAGGGTTCTGGCTCAAACAACAGTCGAGAAATACCCTCACTCCTAAATGATAATAATGTCGCAACTGCTTTCTCAATATCGGAACCCACAATCGTGCCTTTGGAAAACTCAAACCGTACATGACACAACTCAGGCGGATTGGCCTCCATATCACAATCTTTTAATCTTTCAAGAAGAACTTCGCACATTTTGTCAAAAACATATCTCTGTTTCGGTGCTTGCCATTGGTGGAAGACATCCATAACAGACTCTAACTCATATCTTGTAGGGTCAGTGACCCATTTATGCGCCAAATGATCCAATACTCCCTCTCTCTAGAATCGGGCAATTGGCTACGCAATTGTTTACGCTCTAAAACGGGGGTCGTAGTCGGTGACCCAAAGAAAGGAGACAAAATACTAGTAACAGTGTTTGTCATTCTCTGTCGGACAGAAGGAGAAGTTGACAAATGAACAGGAGGAAAAACAGGAGGAGACAAAGCAAATGCAGAGGCAGTGTCAGAAGGGATAGTGTGGAGGGGAATAGATGCAGGGGGCAAAGTCATAGGAAGTAAAGATGGAACAGGTAGTAAAGGTGGCAGCCCTTGAGGGGGCTGCGCCATAGTAGTAGGAGCCAACTGAAAAACAGCTGGTGGTTGTGGAAGAACCGGAGGTACAACAACTGGGGGTTGTACAACTAAAGGTTGCGGAGGTGCTGTAGCACTCTGTGCATAAGGAGGTGGTGAATTCAACAAATGAGACATTAAAGGATCCTTTTCAAGTTCCTTCACTGTATCTTGCTGAAGAGGTGGCAAAACTGGATAACATTTATCAATTGCCAATTTACGTTGCCTGTGCAGCTGTTCACTCGCTTGTTCCTCTTCATCATCCTTATACTGCATAGCAGCTTGCATTATTGAAATACCCTTTTCTCTTTTATTCTTCTTTACTAATTTAATTTCTTTCTGTTTGGCTTCTTTTCGCCATAGGCGGAAAGAGTCAAACATCGCCGGCCGGGCTTTCTTCTTAAAAAGTCTAACCTCTAAATTATCCAGAATTTCGGTGTCAAAACTACCATATTGGGGCCACTTTAGGACACCATCTTTCCTTGTGTACCTAACCCATACGTTATTATACGTGATAGGGCCAACTCCATGCTTCACGTAGAGCTCATAGGTTGGAGTTCCAATTGGAGGAACCGGACACGAGTCCTCCAATCGGGAATCCCTATTACAACCAAGACAAAACAAATTTCCAAGTCTGCTAAGACCAGGCATCTTCGCTCACTAGTCTAGCTTCAAACTTCAAAGGATTATCGAATACGACAGTCTCGTGAATACACGAGTCCTTCGGCTTTGGTACTTGCAAGTTCCAAATCAAAAGATCCTAACAAATCAAAGATCCCATGGGATACCCAAAACTAAGAACCAAGACTAAGGACTGGGAGACGCTCCACTTATACTTAACTGAGGTATCGATGACGTCACCAGAAGACTCGTCTATTGTCTCGCTCTACAAATCATAAAAGGGTCCAAGACAGGGCGATAGTCAGGGCAGCAGTCCTTCGTAGCCGTCGGGACGCGGGGAACCTCGCAGCAAAGACTTTCGGACCACGAACGACATACAGGGGTCGATGAAGTGGTTGGCCTTCCTCCAGAATTTTACACGAAGCTCCTCACGACCTCTGGCTTGGACCGGTACCACTGAAATCGCCCCACGTTGGGCGCCAATTGAAGTACTGGGTTTTATTGGACCCAGCGGTGCCAGGGAACACACCCAATGACCTCGAGTTCTTCCTGTCTCAGACTACAGAAACACAGAGTCTTCTTGGTGGCTTCAAAGATCAATTTATTGGCTGCAGCCAGCAACAGGTATCCTAGAAGTACAACACGGTGTATGTTCTCAGGAGACTGCTCTTCTCATGGAAACCAGCTATCTCTTTTATACAGAATATTATGCTTTAGGCAAACATTCCTTATTTTTACAGTGGGTCATTCACATATTTCTTACAACAAAAAAAGACAGATTCATGATGACAAGCCCATTTTCAGTTTGTCCAGCCCACAACCAAATACCCAGTGAGGCCCAACACCTGCAACAGATATAATCTGGACCCCTAATAAAATCGGGCACCTCCTCCTCGTAAAGCAGGTCATAAAGAAAGAGCAGTGACAGGTGTGAATAAGATTTAGATATAGATGTGTGCAATGAAGGGTTTATGGCATGCTGCACCTGGGCCCCTAATCTCGATCGGCCACTGGGAACTAAAACTGGCCGAACAGGTTCTGGCTCTGGACAGTGGAGTCAGCTTGCCCAGGTCACTGAAAGTGTACGTGTCCCCTAAGGCGCGTTTTGGCTTTAGTCATTGCCTTATGTGAGGGCAACCACAAAATGGCTGCCGTACACAAAATGGAACCCGAGGGTTCACAAGGGAATCGTTAATATTAGAGTGATCCCGTCACTCGAATATGACGTAAATACTCAGATATAGCATACCTGTCATTACCGGTCTGCTGATACCAAAATCGTCATGTTACAATGATGTTAATGACACAGGTCCAGAATTTTCAGTACCACAGGCTGACAGTGTTGTCCTTGTGTTTGTTTGGCTACAAGTCCCAAGAGTGTCCCTGTGCTTCACACAGCATTACCCAGGGTGGTGGTTCTTTGTGGGATCTTCATTTGGTGTGTGAGGCATTGCATTCTCCCAGGTGGGTTATGTGGAGTTTGTGTTGAGGGGGTGTGTGAGGAGAGCTGCTTGTAACTATGGTCAGTGCTGTCAGTCCTCCTTCCCACCCAGCCAGATATCCCACCATGCAACGTGCTTGCATTGCAGGGAGTGCAAGTTGGCTTTCAGGATGTCAGGCAGTGGTGTTCTGCTGTTTGTTGGTGCACAGTTCCCAGCAGGGCCTTGTGCTCCCCACAGCAGTACCCAGTGTCAGCCATCTTGTCAGTCCTTATCCACTCCCTGTGATGTGAGTATGGTTCAGAGTGGTGTTGATGGGCCAATTGTGTGGGTGAGCAATATCTGTGACTACAACTCCCATCATGCTATTGCCTACACCCCCTTCCCAGCATGCCCATACTTCCTTCCTTTTGAGTGGACTTCACTGTGTGTGAGTGTGACAGCAATGGCAAGATGGCTGACAGTGTGGTCCTGTTGTTTGTTGGTGCACAGTTCCCAGCAGGGCCTTGTGCTCCCCACTGCAGTACCCAGTGTCAGCCATATTGTCAGTCCTTTTCCACTCCCTGTGTTGTGAGCATGGTTCAGAGTGGTGTTGATGGTCCAAATGTGAGGCTGCCCATTATCTGTTACTACGAGTCCCATCATGCTCTTGGCTACACTGACTTCACCAGCATACACAGGATTCCTTCCTTTCTGTGAGCTTCCCTGTGATGTGGTGTTCTAGTGGTGGCTAAATATCTGACAGTGTTTGTTAGTTAGATTTGTGCCACTGCCTAGCTCTATTTGGTATTGGGTTTGTACATGTCATGACACAGTTACATATCACTATGACATGGCATGTATTGTGTTTATCTGACTGACATACACTTCTTGGGATGATTATCTTTTGGTTGCTGTTGATTTGCTAGGGGTGCATGGTTTGACTATCCCCTTGACAGTGATGTGTGTGTATTGGCACACAATATTGTGTATATTAGTTGTGTACTCATCAGGCTCTGGGATGTTTGTTAGTCCATATACGCTCACTGGTGATAGGATGGCCCGCACCTTCTCCTCCCAGGGCCTGAGGTATTCTGGTTTGGCAGGAGGGCCACTGCCGGTGTGCTGGCTCAGGAGGTAATCCTTCTTCATTCGGTCCCTGACCCTCCTGCGCACATCATACCACCTGTTCTGGATGTCTTCCTTTGTGCACAAACATGGTGATTGTGCGTTCACCCTGTCGACGATCCTCGCCCACATCTTGGTTTTCTGTGCCATGGGGGTCTGTTGGACCAATGTGCCAAACAACTGTGGCTCTACCCTCAGGATCTCGTCTACCATGACTTCCAATTCACTATCTAGGAACTTTGGATTCTTCTTTAGGGGCATGGTGATGGGTGGTGGTGGTGATTGATGTGTGTGTGTGTGCAGGTGAGGGTGTGTGTGTGTAGGTTTTGCTGTGTGTGTGTGAGGGTGCTATTTGTTGAGGTGCTAATGGTGTGTGGCTTTGGTGTTGGATGAGCTGTTTGTGTGTCTGCTGTCTGCTGGTGTTCTGTGCTGGCAGGTCAGTGGAATTTGCAAAGGATCACGGTAGGGATTTGTGGCCTTTATGTAGGTGGAGTTGGGGGTGTGTTCTTGTTCCATTTCCCCCCCCCTGTATTTATTGGCTTTGTCATTGCTTGTTTGGCCCTCTTTTTTTGTATTTTTTCATTTGTGATTATTGTGCATGTAGGAGTCGTTCTTCTGACCGAGTAGGACATTGCAGTTATCTCGTGCGCGCCTCTCCGAGTCGTTCCCGCTGTGTTTCAGCTCAGTTTCATATGCGGCGTACGCGTCGGTCGCGGAGTATTGTGTTTGTTCGGCTGGGTTTCGTATGCGTGTCGGTCGTACGGATTGGGCTCCGTGCGAATCGGTCTGCTTTTGCACCCATTGCATCGTACTGCGCGGGTCGGAGTTCGCGGGTACGTTTCGTTCGGGATTATTCCTGGTGCGTGTCGGTCGGTTCGATTCGCGTGGTTTCCCGGCCGGATAGCTTGTTTCCGTCCGGGTCGGTCGTTCGCCTTGAGTTCCGTACGAGTCGGTCGTGATTCACATGCATTTCCTCGTACTTCCCAGGTCGGGCAACGCCGGTACGTGTCGGTCGGACTATGATCCCGTACCGAGTCGGTCGGTATTTTTTCCGGCCCGAATCGGATTCGGCCCCTCAGTTCTTGTTCTGTCCTATCTGGGTTGTTTTGTATCACATGGTGGATTTAATTTGGGCTCACACCATGACGCTTCATTGTAGACGAGTATATGTACGGTTTGTTGGGTAGAATATACTCGAGTCGCAATGTTCTGGGTTTTTTGTTTATGTTTCCGTGTAATGCATGAGGTACTGGACTTGATATAATTGTGTTACCAACCACTTATATCTGCTAGTGATGTGTTATCTACCTTTTGTGCTGGTAGGATCTTTAACTTTTCGCATTGTAGTTACCCTCGACGAAGGGAGGCTTCCCGAAATGCATTGGGTGAACACTAAAATGGATTCAATCTGTATCGTTATTTGCTGCAGAAACAAGCCAGAAGTGGCTTCTGGCACAAACTTTAAACACGGGGATCATCATGCTGTGAATATAATATGGATGATTTGCGGATCAACGTCTCGTTTGGACTCACATTGAAGACAGTACAAATATGATTAAACTGACAAAATTAGATAAAAACTTGTGACGGGGCGTGGCCAAGATGGCGCCCGAGTAGGGCGTGCCTGCTCGTCGCTCCGTCTCGCCAACTGGGCTCACGGTCTTAGCGTTGTGTAAAAGGGCCGTGGAGTCCAGCAATAACCTCCGCAGACCGGCCCGAGACGTCCGGCACCCTAAGCCATGAACTGCGGGGGGAGGAAATGCTGAATTGTATCTGTGGCGATACGAGGGAGGAGGTCCGGTGTCCAGAGGCCTGTTTGAAAGATCCCCGAGAGCGGCTGAGACGGGCGGATCCTGTGGAGCGCTGCTGGCAGGCCAGGAAGACGCTCCGTCCCACATTGAGAAGCTCAAAGGCAGCGGGGCTGGGGGAGACTGCGCCTTCCCGTCCAAGGGCACTTTTGAGGATGTGCCTGGCATCAGGCAAGACGGGCCTCGCCTGAGATGGGGCTTCCTATGCAGCAGGGACTGACGATCACCCCCCAACACAAGTAAGATACCGCAGGGAGGCTGACCTGAAGTGAGGGGGTTGCGGCCACCAAGAGGCATAGAGGCCCAGCGGAGAGACAAGTGTGTCGGGCTACACACAGGGAGTGCGAGTGCATTGACCCAGAGAGGGGAGACTGGGGCCCACATGCTTCCCCCACCATTGAACTGGACGGCGGTGGTATGGGGCTTGGGGCCTGTGCTGTTTGACTGCCCGGTGAAAGCGGGGCTGCCGGAGCTGGCCAGTGTGTCTCTCCCCCGAGAAGGGGTCTCAGTAAGAACAAGCAATCGTGCGAGGGGGGGCGGCTGGTCCTGGCCGGTCCCGGGTGGCACTAACGAGGGCGAAATTGGAGAGCTCTAGACGGAGGCGAGCCCCCCTTACCCCGCCGGCCAAGAGGGAGAGACAGTAGGTCGACCATATCGGAGACCCAGTGACTGGAGAGCCCACAGCCTGAGGATCTGCGGGAGGGGGAGTCGTGTTGGGGCTCAGGATCCTGAGTTAGCCGGGCCCATTTCTGGAATAAGACAGCCCTGTGGATACACAATCACCCCTACGAGGTTCCCTGGCAGTGCGGAGGCTCCTGCTGCGGGTGGGACAGTGAGGTGACCGCCGAATCTTTTTATTGGTAACCTGCGGCCCTTCATCCGGTGGCGTGCTCTGGGTGCTGGCCTGGGTGGGGCCCGGGGGTCACGCACTACCGCTGGCTGTCATCTACCTCACAATATGCACGCACCCGCAGCACCGGGGCCCACGCTGCGGTCCCGGTGCTCAGGCAGGGCGCCAACGTTACTGGAGTATAGACCTTCCCCCACAAAGTGCCAGCAAAGTCTCGCCGAGCTACACACCTTTTCAATATTACTGCGGTCAAGGGGAAAAAAGATCGCTCTGTAAAAGATCTCATGCTCAAACCGGCCAGCTCTGGAACAATGGAGACGCAAAACGTGGTGGAACCGGGTGAAGAAGAGGCCCCCCTCACACGCTCTTTCATTGAATCTCTCTTCTCAACACTGAGAGAGGACTTAAAATCAATGAAAACAGAACTAGTCCAAGAACTTGGAGCGGTAAGGAAAGATGTAGATGCGCTGGGTGACAGAGTCGACACGCTGGAGTTGCAGTGCACAAGCAGGGACGAAGAGCTCGAAAAGCTGCATCAAGAAGTCATGCGCCTTCGGGACCAGCATCTCGACCTCCAGGTGCAAGCGGCGGATTTGGAGAACTGCTCGAGGCGCAACAACGTTCGCTTCCGGGGGGGTCTCGCATGGATCAGAAGGCCAGAACATCACTACCTTCATCGAGGGACTCTTCAGATCAGTACTGGAGACCCCGGAGGACTTGGAGATCAAACTGGATCGGGTGCACTGGGTTGGCCCGAGAAGACCTTCGCCCGCTCCTCCTGCAGATATCCTCGTCTGTGTTCACGATTTCCCACTGAAAGAACACATATTGCAAAAGGCCAGAGACTCTCATCCAATCCAATACCAAGGGTTTCAAATCACCCTCTTCCAGGACTTGGCAGCCTCCACGCTGCAAAAGCAGAGGTCGGTTCGGACTGTCACGTCGCACCATCCTTTCCGCCTCATTTTTCGCCACGATGGGAAGTTTCGCCAGATCCGATCTTTAAGGGAGGCATGCCAACTGCTGAATATTAATGAGGACCTTGCAGCAAGTCCAACGTGTCCTAGCGGATCACAGGAGGGGCGCGGTCGGTACAGATGGAGAGTGGAGGGCCCCCGGCCGGACTCCGCTTCGTCCAGATCCAGAGACTATAGCAAAGGAGAGACAGGCGGTCTTGGCATTCCGGGGGGAGGACCCAGCTGGCCCGGCTTGAACATATTCGCAACATAGACTAACGTCTGACCCAAGGAAGAAAGGGACTTCCGTGGCCCTGCAGCGGCAGACTGGCGGAGAGCATGGGCCCAGGGGGGACGGAGAGGTGGGATGTTCTGAGCCGCTTCCACCCCTCTCCCATGGGTTTGACCACCCAGGACATTTACAAACTTATTCAAATGTTGTTTGTTTGTTGTTTATGTTATGTTTTGTTCGGGGTTCCCCTCTTCTGCGCTCCCTGGACCCGACCACCAGCTTCATTGCATAATTACACCGCCCCTCCCAGACATAGGCCCTACCGCTCCACCAATACAGCGGCTCCCCATCCTTTCCGCACAAGGAACTCCCCACTGCTATACATTACACGAGTACTGATGTCTCAGACACTTAGGATTCTCACTCTGAACGTCAAAGGGCTCAACAACCCAGTGAAACGCGAATCACTGACAAAATATCGAAGGTCAGAATATCGACCTACAGGAATATCGACACAAAAATATCGAAGTCAAGAATATCGACATCCTATCTACATTATGGTAAGTACAAAAATATCGGAAAAAAATATCGATGTCAAAAATATAGTTGTTAAAAATATCGTTTTTTATTTAAGTTAAAAAAATAATGTAAAATAAAGTAAAGAATACATATAATTAAAATAAACATAGTTAAAAATATTTTTAAATGTTTAAAAATTATAAGTAATATATATGTAATGTAAAAATAAATTAAACATATACATATAATATATAATATATATACTTACTTACTAATAATTTTTAATCATTATTTGAATAACTTATAATTTAAAAAAATATATCATATAATATTATAAATACATCTATACACATAAAACAATAATATAAATAAAAATTAAATAAATATATATAACAAAATAAAAAAATTAAATTATTTTTAATCTTTTAAAAATTAATTATATACTACATTAACTACAATAATACAAAAGATATTAGATAGCGGAGGTAATAAAATTACTATTCCAACTCCAAACAGTGCAACAGTAGGGAAAATATTGGATAGCGTAGGGGTAAAAATTACTATTCCCACCCCAGTGAGTGCAACAGTAGGGAAAGTGTTGGATAGCTTAGGGGTTAAAATTACTATTCCCACTCCAGGGAGTGCAACAGTAGGGAAAGTGTTGGATAGCGTAGGGGTAAAAATTACTATTCCCACTCCAGGGAGTGCAACAGTAGGGAAAGTGTTGGATAGCGTAGGGGTTAAAATTACTATTCCCACTCCAGTGAGTGCAACAGTAGGGAAAGTGTTGGATAGCGTAGGGGTAAAATTTACTATTCCCACTCCAGTGAGTGCAACAGTAGGGAAAGTGTTGGATAGAGTAGGGGTTAAATTAACATACTTATTAATTAAATAATTTTTGTAAAATAAATAACATATTAATAATTAATTAACTAAAAAATTAATGATGAATACTAATAAAATTAAATGTATATTTACTTAAATAACATTAAATTACTTCCCACCCTATTCCCCCATAAACACACAACCCACTACACATAAAAGAACACAATTAATTTAATTATGAATTAATCAATTAATAAAAATTAATTACCAATTAATAATAAATTAACAATAAATTAATTAACAATAACAATAAATAAAAAATAAATAAATAATTATAATTAATATAATTATGAATTAATCAACTAATAAAAATTAATTACCAATTAATAATTAATTAACAATACATTAATTATTGATAACAATAAATAAAAAAACATTAATTAATTAATTATAATCAAATTACTTCCCACCCTATTCCACTATAAACCCACAACCCGCTACACATAAAAATTAACATAATTAATGTAATTACCAATTAATGAATTATTAAAAATTAATTACCAATTAATAATTAATTAACAATTAATTAACAATCAAAAAATATTTAATTATAATTAATATAATGCTAAATTAATCAATAACAAATTATAATAACCAATTAATTAACAAAAAAATTAATTATCAATACTCAATTTTTCCTAATTAATTACTTAATTACAAATCATTTACTTACCACCCTATTCCCCTAAAAACACACAACCCACTCCAATAATAAATTAATACAAATAAAATAATTCTCAATTAATAATAATTAATTACCAATTAATAATTAATTAACAATAAATTAATTATTAATAACAATAATTAAAAATTAATAAATACTTAATTAAATTTTAATTACTTCCCACCCTATTCCCCTATAAACCCACAACCCGCTACAGAAATAAAACACAAAATTTTATTAAAATAAATTCATAATTCCTAAAAATTATTATTTAATTTACTATAATTAAATTACTTCCCACCCTATTCCCCTATAAACCCACAACCCGCTATGGTACTAAAACGCAAAATTTACTTTTAAAACAATTACTAATTTCTAAAAAAATTATACATATATTTAAAAAACAGTACAATACTTAACAAAAAATATAGAACACATACATATTAAATACATACTAAAATACATAACACTCATATAAATATCGATATTATTAACATCGATAATTTAACTATCGATATTACTAACATCGATATTTGCAACATCGATATTTCTTACCTTAACTTCGATATTCTGGTTGTAGATATTCTTGACTTCGATATTTTGCCCCTACGATATTTAAAACTCGATATAACTGTGCTTCGATATTTAAAAATCGATATTTTGACTGTCCACCGTGAAACGCCAAGCATTCTTTCTTATTTGGAGAACTCAGGAGCGCATCTTTGCATTCTCCAAGAGACTCATCTCCTCCCAGGAGACACACCGGCTTTGCTCTAAAGCATTTCCCCAGCAGCTCTTCTCCTCTCTTCCCACTAAATCAGGGGAAGTAGCCATTCTCATCTCAGCTTCATTTTATGGGAAAATTGGGCCCTAAGCAAGCCGAACTCAAAGGTAGATTCTTGGCATATTCCTTCCAGGTGGGTTCACATTCACTTACAATTGGCTCCATTTATGCCCCAAACGACAAACAGGAGAAATTTATTCAAACAGCAGTGGTAGAAATCAGCACATCCCCAGACAAACTTTTAGTGATAGGGGGGATCTGAACCTGACATTCGATAACACCCTAGACAGGTCGGCACAAAGACAGAGTCAATCCGGTTCACTCTCCAGGGAGGGGCAACAGAATCTACAAAAGGCAGGCCTAATAGAGATCTGGAGGTATGCGCACCCTACTGCCCGGCACTATACGTTTTATTCCCACTCTCATAAAACTTATGCTAGAATAGATTACCTGCTGGGCATCCAAGGTTTTAGATCGCACGTCACACAGGTGGTTATTCACCCCCGCACCCTGTCTGACCACTCGGCGGTGACGGCTGACTTCTCCCTGCCGACCCACAGCCCCCCGCCTCACACATGGAGCCTGCGAGATACACTATTGTATCGACACATCCGAGATCTCAACAACAACCCTGTGGGATGCCCTGAAGGCAGTAGTAGGGAGGGAATTTATAGCAATTGCAGCCCTTGACAATAAAATGCGGAGGGAGAAGAGGAGCCTCCTGACAGTGCATGTGCAAGAACTAGAGCGCATTCATCAGCGAACCGGGGCCCGAGGGTCTGTAGGCAACTGGAGGCGGTATGCACCTAATTAGCTGCGCTAGACATAGATAGAGCGGAACACGCTGCGCTTAGGCTGCGCCACACTTTCTACGCGGGAGGTGATAGGAGTGGGAGGCTGTTGGCTAATAGATTGAGAATGCAGAGGCAGGCAAGTGGAATCACTCAACGACGGGGGAGCTTTGGGAGTCGGATCATCAGATTGCTGAGACATTCCGCCAATACTATGCAGGGCCTTATGAGGAGCAGGGACTTCCCGCTGATGCACCATCCCAGTACCTGCAAGGGGCGGCAACGGCCAGGTTGATGCCCGACCAGGCGTAGACCCTCAAATCTCCCATTCAGACTGCAGAAGTCATCGCAGCCATTTCTAAACAGAAGTTATTAAAATCCACGGGACCAGATGGGTTCACAGCCCTTTTCTACAGGACTTTCTGTCATATCCTGTCGCCAGTACTAACCAGAGTATAAAACGCAATTGGGACATCCTCCCAGATCCCCCAATCTATGCTAGCGGCCTCAGTGGTTGTAATTCCCAAGCCTGGTAAGGACAAGAGACTCTGCACCTCTTACAGGCTGATCTCTTTTCTTAACGTGGATTTTAAATTATTCACTGGAATCCTGGCAACACGGCTGTCCCCTCTTCCTCCTGGTCTGATTGACCCCAATCAGGCAGGATTCATCCCAGGCCGCCAATGCGCAGATAATACTAAAAGATTACCCCACATTGTAGACAAAGCGCAGAGGTCGATACCGAACATATGCTTCTATCCGTCGACGCAGAGAAAGCGTTCAACAGGGTACACTGGCCCTATTTAAAAGAAACCCTGGGTCACTTTGGACTCCCTGACAGATTTATTAATTGGGTTTTTAGTGGCTATACCAAACCTGTAGCTTTGGTGAGAGTAAATGGCTATACGTCCTCTCCCTTTCTGATCCAAAGAGGGATACGACAGGGGTGTCCGCTCCCCCCCCTCCTTTTTGCTCTATACATGCAGCCAATGGCTCAAAGAATGCGCGATCATCCACAAATTGCAGGGGTGAGCTTCGGAGGGGATAAACACGCTCTAAGCCTGTATGCGGAGTATGTGATTGCATCTCTAGAGGCTCCTCAAACCTCTCTCCCGGCATTTCTGACTGAGTTGGAGGAGTTCTTCCAGGCCGCAGGCTTTAAAATAAACATCCAGAAATCTCAGGCTCTAAGCCTCTCACTTAAAGATTCCACGCTAGCGGACCTACGCAAGATGCACCCCATCCAGTGGGCACTGGTTGCGATCCCGTACTGGGGAATACAACTTGCCGCCTCTCTACAGCACACTGTATCGCTGAACTACACTGCCCTTTTGCGGCAGATAAGGTCACACCTCAGCCGATGGAAATCATACAAACTATCCTGGTTAGGCCGAATAGCGGCGGTAAAAATGACAATATTACCAAAAATTCTGTTTCTTTCTCAGACATTACCACTGGAACATCCTCCAGGTATCATACACTCCCTGCAACAAGAGGTAGAGCGCTTTATCTGGGCCGATAAGAAACCCCGACTATGCCGAGAACTAAACTACAGGCCCCCTGGGGAGGGAGGACTGGGGATTCCAAACCTTCAGAATTATTATTGTGCAGCTCAGATAAGATCATTTGTGGAGTGGTCCCGCTCTGAATCTGAAAAGAATTGGCTATTTATGGACAGGGCCCTGGCCGGGGGGCCCCTGTGGAAGATTCCCTTTCTCCCTAAACAAGCTCGCCCCCAAAATCTTTATCTCTCGCTGGTTACACCTGCTCCCCTTGCGGCCTGAGATAAAGTAGCTGAAAGAAGGGCGTTGACTACGTTTTCATCTCCTCTGACACCCATAGTCGCAAACCCAGACTTCTCTCCTGGTATGGAGACAAAGACTTTTCATTGGTGGACCCAGGAGGGTTGTAGATCTATCGGACCCTTTTTTGACAAGAATGGGCCCCTGACATTTGAGGACCTTCGCCAGCACCAGGGCTTCCCCGAAAGTGAGCGATATAGATACCAGCAAATAAGACACTGGGTGATGCACCCAAATACCCGCCCTCTGGCACAGCGCCACTTGACGCCATTCAAGAGATGACTGTTAGCCAAATCATCGGACAGACGGCTTGTCTCGGAACTATATAATCAACTGAAACCCCCCCCCCCACCATACACCAAATCCCCCAGCCAGCGGATATGGGAACTTGAGTTAGGCTGGGAATTATCAATGCGCGAGTGGGAAGATATTTATTACAGAGCCAGGCGCACATCTAGAAATGTAGCAGGCATAGAGACAGCCACCAAGAGAGCCACTTATTTGTATCTCACGCCTCCCAGGCTTCACAGGGAGAACCCTACAAGAGACCCCCATTGTTGGCGGGGATGCGGGGCTCAAGGTACACTAACGCACATACAATGGGAATGCCCGAATTTGGCTGGTTATTGGGAACAAGTCCTCGACGAGATCGATATTTGCTTTAACACACAACTTCCCCGTTTTCCGACCAATACCCTCTTGGGCCTGCCTAATGCTCTCATGTTCCCTCTCAAATCCCGCTGAGGCCGTCAGATTGGTCTGGCCCTTGCGGCCGCCCTTCAAAATATCCTGGTGCTGTGGGGCACAAACCGTCTTCCCACTTACACTGGTTGGCTGCACCGCATATGGTACATCTTAGGCATGGAACGCATCTCTCTCTCCCTTGCAAACCAAGGGGCATCATTCCCTGATCTGTGGAAACCATTTATGATGATGCTTTCATCCGAATTTAAAGAACTCACATGTCCGAAGTATTTAAGAATTTTACGGCTTACAGAAAAGTCACCGGCGGAACCCAAATAGAGTATATAGACAAATATTACCAGGAGAAGGGGTGGGGTGGGAGGAGGGAGGGTTGGGGGGGCGAGAGAGGGGGGTTTAGTTTCAAAAGGGGGCACGGAGGATGTTGGTTTGTTAATCCAATAGCGGCTATGTGCCTTTTGTGCGCACCAATGGTGCAAGATGTTGGCGTCTTTTTTTCTTTGTGAAATTAAAATTAAAAATTCAATAAAGAAATTATAAACCTAAAAATTGTGACAAAATGATGAAAATGTTTCTGCTGATGAAGTTCCAATGCCCTAGGGGCCTGTGCATCTTGGGTCTGATGTACCATTCGGGCACCAGCTTGCTACAGGTTTTTGCGTGTACACACCAGGGTTGCACATCAAAATTCTTGCCTGAGAGCGTTTGATAAAATGTTAATTTTAAAAACCTGTTAAATTCGTTTTTTTTTAGACTGGTGTGCATTCTATCATGTATATAAAAATACTATTGCACCTGTCATATGACTGTTTTTAGGCTGCTTATTCTCCCTGTGCAAAGCTGTACACAGCGTACAGCTTCGCACATTGGGATTAGTGCAAAAAACATTTTTTCTTGAAGAAAATAATTTCTCCCAGGGGTAAAGCTTTTTCCTACACCCTCATCAAAACTGAGGGTGATCAATTCCCCTTGTCATCCTGGAAGGGGAGGTACTACAGCCCTCCTTGACTGGAGTAAATCTCTCACCTTTCCAGGGTAGGTAGGGGTTGGATTTAACATTTTAAAACCTTGCACTTGTAGTGGAGAAATCTGCAGTAGTGAAACCATCCATGCTCGGCAGGAATATGCTTGTGGATTCCTGACAATCGTTAATGAAGGCATTTCTGGCCATAAACCTACCAAAAATATCCACTTGTGAATAGGGCTATGTGAGTCCACATAATAACCACACTCAATTAAGTGTAAGTGGAGCTATGGGAAAATCACAGCATCAGCATCTGAGAACGGGAGAGGTTCAAGTACAAATCTGGATTCATCTGGAGCAAAGATTAAACATAAATTTTATTGAGTGCCTTTTGCAGCTATTTGTATTTATCAGCCACATGTTACTATCACAGTTACTAAGAAATGTCGTGAGAGTTCTACTTCAAACAACGACCACTTACTGCGTCAAAGAATTGTAACTTTCTATCTCTTGATAACAAAGCCTTTTGTCTGGCTAATAATTCACCCACATGGCCTCTCTAGTCTGATCTTATCCTTTACTTTCAATGAGTAAATCATAATTGTAAATTCAACATGGAAGAAGCAAACCTACCCTAGCGGCACCCAGCATCTCTCCTGCATCTCTCTTTGAACACTGCATTTATCTTCTCCCTCAGTAAAACATAACCAGGAAGAGGGAAAGAAAAACACGCGTGTGCTAATCATTGACGTTGTAGCTTTCTACTATTAGGCTTCAAAAAAGCTGCACACAGTTCTTCTCTGTAGTTCTGAGTGCGATTAAAAGAGATCCCGAGTTTAAACCATTCTTTTACCACGATCAAGCCTGGAAAATCCATTTACAGTGGACCTCAAATCGAAACGAGGAGAGACTTACCCGGGTCTGACTCTAGTGAGGCAAACAAGCACAGAGAGGGCGGATCCTGTGATGGAAGAGGCGGAAGTGGGCGAGTCCCAAGTCTAAAAGGAAGATCATCCTGGAGTGATTCTGAAGTCATCTGATGACTTCAGCCAGGCTATTCTTGCAATTAAGTGGGGATGTCATCTGAAGTATGCCTATAGGACAGAATATTTAAATGGGATGACTCCTCGAGCCATCAGAGAAACTACTCCAGGATTAGTTCCCGATTACTTCAGTGGAAAAGATGTGATGAGCTTGTACTGCTGCCGGATGATCCCATGCTGATTACAGGATTAGGGTGGATTACTCCAGGATGGGTTCCTGATTACTTCAATGGAAAACATGTGATGATCATTGACTACAGCAGGATGATCCCATGATGATTTCAGCATTAGGCTGGATTACTCCAGGATGATCCTTTGAGTATTTCAGGATGGGGCTGTATTATTACAGAATCATCTTGTGATGACTTCAGAATGAGGCGGCATTACTCATGGATGATCCAAGGATAACTTTAGAATGAGACTGGGACCGTACTAGTCGATTAATTCATGATGGGGATGTATTACCGTAGGATGGGTTCTGGCTGTGTTACTGCATGGCGGTTTCAATATGCAGATGTAATATTCTACGAGGATCTCGAGTAGTAATACATGTTTGACATACACAGGATGTTAAGAAATACACAGTTTTATTAGTTCGTTAGCTGAGCAAATAATTGTTACAAAAACAAGCATTGGCAAAGCCAATAGGTCTTGCCTTTTTGACCATGTGGCTTGCCAATGTCTTCTGCCGATGGTTTGCAGTAGCGGTTAAAATAAACAAGCATTGGCAAAGCCAAAAGGTCTGGCCTTTGCAAGAGCTATTGGCTTTGCCAATATGTTTTAGCCATATTGTACACAAGCGTGGCTGTTGTTCAGCATGGCTAAAGGTTAGTGGGGTAAAGGAGAGTTGCATGTTGAAAAGTGCCATGTGATGAAGTAGTATAGATTATAGCAGCAGAGTGTCATGGAGTGGTGTGGAACAGAGTGGCGTTGAGTGTTGCGTAAAGTAGATTGCTGTAGAGTGGAGTGGCATAAAGTGGAGTAATGTAGGAGAGTGGAATGGCAGAGTGGAGTAAAGTGTTGTAGAATTGAGTGTCAGAGTGGAGTGGCATGGAGTAGTGTGTTGTAGAATAGAGTAGACTAAAGTAGTGTTGAAGGGTAGCATAGCATGGAGTAGTGTTGTAGAGTGGAGTGGCATAGAGTCAAGTAGAGTTTAATGGAGTAGAGCATCACAGAGTGGAGTATCGTAGCTTATAGTGTCGTAAAGTGCAGTAGCCTAGATTGAAGCTGTGTAAAACACAGTGGTGCAGAGTAGACTGGCGTAGAGTGCACTGGTTGAGTAAAGTGGTGTAGAGTGCATTGGCGCAGAGTAGAGTGACGTAGAGTGCAGAGTAGATTGCAGTGGTGTAAAGTAAATTGTTTCAGAGAAGAGTGGCGTAAAGTGGAGTGGTGCAGGGTAAATTGCAGAGGTGTAGAGCAGAGTGAAGCAGAGTGCAGTGACGTAGAGTAGTGTAGAGTGCAATGGTACAGAATAGATTAGAGTGGCGTGGAGCGATGCAGAGTGCAGTGACTTAGACTGCAGTCATGCAGAGTAGCATGGCAGAGTTCAGTGGCAGAGAATGCAGTCTTGCAGAGCTGAGTGTCAGAGTGCAGCGGCGCAGAGTAAAATAGTGGTGCAGCATAGAGTGATGCAGCTTAGAGTGCAGTGGTGTAGAGTTCAGTGGCAGAGAGTGCAGTGTTGCAGAGTAGACTGTCGTAGAGTGAAGTGGTATATGGTAGAGTGGCATAGAATACATTGGCATGGAGTCCAAGGGCCTAGAGTGGGGAGTAGAGGGGCGTTGAGAGCAGTGGTAGCAGAGTGGTGGTGTCAGAGTAGTGGTGTTAAGTGGTGACACAGAGTGGTGTTGTCGAGTAGAGAGGCGAAGCGTAGAGTGTTGTGGAGGGGCAGAGAGTAGAGTGACGTGGAGTGGCATAGAGTTGTAGAGCAAACTTAGTCTACCATCCTTCTGAGACGGGTAAATGGAGAAATATGAAAGAGTGTAATAGTAACAACTCTTAAGATATAGCGCTTAAAAGAAGGAAGTATAGTATAAAAAATGATTTATACTTTGGTGATAGCAGACCTTTAATGTAGGAAAAATCACCATATGGTACCCTAACTTCACTGCAGAATCATTTGCAATGAGAACGGCGCCCTTGACACTAATAGGACTCCTTGACACCAAATGTGATTTCAATACAAGGCAAGGAGCCTACCTGACTCATAGCTTTATTTTAAGTCTGGTATTTTATATATACACACACACACACACACATATACACACATGCATATATACACACACACATATATACACACACACACACACCCACCCATATACACACACACATATATACACATGTACACACACTTACTTATACACACATATATATATATATACACATATACACCCACTCACATATACATACACACATACACACGCACATATCCACACACAATTACACACTGACACATATATCCACATACACATATATACACACACACACACACACACATATTACCACACACACATTTACATATATACACACACATTTAGAGATATACAACTTTGGCACCGTTTAACGAATCTTCGCATCCTTTTTCCAAAAAAGGTGCTCCGGTGATTCTTGTTGAACATGGAAAGTTTCGGGGTATTTGTAAAGCGGGGGCTGAGAAAAATGGGGTTGGAAAAAGGGTGCGTTTGCAATGTTAATTCCCATTGGACCCTGTCAACACTACTACAGCCCAAACAACTGAATAGAATTACACCAAACTTGGCAGAAAGGGCGATGTTGTTATGCAGATTGTGCTTTTTGTTATTTTGTGCTAATAGCCATCTCCTCGAGGCGAATTTCAATAATATAGGGGGGCTATGAAGACCTCCCAGCCCGGGAACCACCACCTCCCCCGCGCTTTTTAAATTTGGCTTGGGGGGGCCTCAAGAACCCACTGAGGCCCCGGTTCCACCACCTCCCCAGGGGCCAAACTCTAAAATGGGAGGGAGCTGTGTGGCCCCTCCTCCCGGGCCCAGGGACTGCCACCTCCCCAGGGCAGGCCCTAAGAGAAGAAGAAAGAAGGGGGCTGTTTCGCCCCCTCCTGGAGCCTTAGATGGCCCTGGGACTACCACCCCCACGGCTGGCTCCTGCTATGTCCCGCCAAGCCATAGAAAGAGTGCTCCACTTTCAGCAAGCGAGAGCGGAAAATGCTCTTGCTTGCTGAAAGCGGAGCATGTCTGTTTACCTGCCTGCTGTCAAGCGAGCAGGGAAACACATTGCTTTGAGATCCAGGGAGCTGCAGTTTGGCAGCTCCCTTGGTCTCAAAGCAATGTCAGCCCTGGCCCTGGCCCTTTCAGGCTCCCCCCATGATCCCCATGGTTGCCCTGGGTGGGACTAGGGCACCCAGTCTCGAAGTCAGGCCCCGGGCGATGGTTTCCCCGTGGCAAAACTCGGCCTCTGGAGGGGGGCTGCGTGTCCCACCTCCTATGTAAAAATAATAAATAAAAAAAATAAAAGGCAGGGTCCGGGGGAATGGGCCCCCGGTGCCAAAATTGGCTCAGGGAAGGGGGCCCACTCACCCCCCCATAGAACCTTTCATACACCCACTCCCACACGATAATTCACAAACCCATGTACAGACCCATACCAGTACTTACACACCCACTCACTAATTCATAGATCTACACACGCATCCACTCACCCATACATACACCCACTCACTAATACACCCATACAATCACTCACACACTGGGTTAGTCAGCTGTAGCGCTACTGACACACCTACTCACTCACCCAGTCAATCACACAGCCACTTACTCACCCATACAATTACACACACCCACTTCTTATGCATAGAGATACTAACACAGACTCACTCTCATACAGTCACTGACACAAGCACACACTCACCCATACAGCCACTTATATACCCCACTGCTCACCTATACTGCCCTTTACATACCCAGGTAGTCACCCATATACCACTGGCACATCCATTCACTCACACAGCCATGCACACCCTCACCCATACAGCCCCTCACACATGCATTCACTAACCCATACAGCTACTGACTCATTCATCAATACAGGCAGTCACACAACCCCTCAACACACAGACAGGTACTCAGACAACCAATCAATCACCCATACAGCCACTCATGTACCCACTCACACACCCATACAACCATTTAGACACCAACTGACAGACTGATACAGACATTCACACAACCAGTCACTCACCCATACATTCTCTGAGACAGCTAATCACTCACTTATACAGTCAATCATGCACCCACTGAATCATCCACACAGGCAATCATACACCCAGCGATTCACCAAAACACCTTGGTATATATATTTAACACTCAAACTCTATAAAAACAGTCAGTCACTGGATGATGTCATCAGTGATGTTATCAGAGATGTCAGTGATGTCATGAGTGATGTAATACGTGAGGTCATAAGCAGTGCATTGCGGGGGCGTGAGTTATAGTGAGCTCAGCTAACTATAACTGCTGAATTTCACAAGTTTCATATGAGTGAAACCTGAGCCCAACTATAACGGCCCTGTAACCTTTGGTTTTTTCTGTAAATATATATATATATATATACATATATATATATATATATACACATACACATACACACAAACACTTAGCTATAGGGGCTTTCAGCTAACCCTCTCATCAATTGGTCTATTATTGTGTCATTCTCATTTTTCATCCATCCACCGCTGTGTACAGCTTGGGACAGGGCAGTGGGCCAAGCTATTGGCTAACTTTACTGCGAGTGATGGCATTCTTAACCTTCACAAGAAGTAAATCCACACACAAAGTAGTGCCTTTAAGAGTCAGTGACTACTATGGCAAATCGTCCTTTTGAGATCAAAAATATATTTGCTTTTAGACAATTTAAAAAAAATATATTGGTGTGGCCGATAGGTTCCACATCAATAACGTTTTGCAAAAACTGTGAGAAAACAAACAATAACAAAGCCAAAAGGCCTATTAGATTTGCCATTGTTTGTTTCATATTCTAGAACATAAAAAACCCAGTCAAGATCA
Organism: Calotriton arnoldi; assembly: GCA_963921515.1. NCBI lineage: Eukaryota > Metazoa > Chordata > Amphibia > Caudata > Salamandridae > Calotriton > Calotriton arnoldi. Next base: position 2,138,172 of record CAWUFW010000579.1, read on the forward strand.
CAAAACGTACTCAAACAGCTAAATACATTACAGTGAATAAGCCATCTTTGTACTAATGTACCGGACCTGGATTACAGTGTGGATAAACTGTCAAATGGAGGTGTAGGGCACAGGGGAAATAGAGGCGGAAACCATGAAAGGTAGTTGCAAGATTGAAAAACAGATAAAAGGGAGCGGTAGGAAGGAGGAGATATCGGAATAGTAGCCAAAGACAGATAGGGTACAGAAGGAACGAGAAGAGTAAAGTGAACTGTTAATAGCAGAAATTGGAGTGCAAGAAAGGAGGATGAGAATTAAAAGTGGAAAGGGAAAAAGCAGACAAGGAGAAGGAAGCATGAGAAAGGAAAGTGGGCAAGAAGGACAGAAAGGTGAAAAGTAGTTTGTGAGGGGAGAGTTGAGAGAAAGCGTATACAGGGCAGAGCACGAAAGACTGGAAAGTAGCAAAGAAGCGTGGTGAAATGGGAAGGAAGAAAAGAACACACTGCAAGAGACGGATAAAGGCTGTATGCCTCTGCTTTATAATATATATGTCTAGAAATAAAATACATAAAGTTCAGGGAGGACAGGCCTGTATCATTGCTGGGCTTCACCTAATGCACAGCTTTGCTGCCCAGACACACAATAGTGATTCATTCACCATGACAGAGTTTTCTGCCATTAATAATATGTTTTACCTTATTAGTTAATTCTGGAAAGGAAAAATAAGCAGAGAGAATTATAATTCTCTCTACCTTTTTTTCCTCTCCTGGTGGCGTTTTTATATTTTTTCCCCTGAGCCAGTTAACTAATAAGGTAAAATACATCAAATGACAGACGAATGGCTGTGGAATGGGGAGGTTATTGGTGGATTAATGATCTTTACATGCTTTGCAAAGGTTTTATGTGGGGAGCCATTTTCTGCTAAAAGCCCCTTTGAAAAGAATCCTCTGAAGTTGTCTGCTTCGTGTCATGAGCCATCCAAGCGCACTTCATCACTGACCCACTCGGTGCCACTGCACACACGGGGCAGGCAGAAAAAGAGGGGTAGTCAGGCAAAGCAAGGTTTTAGTAGGCGACTAAGACCAAACAGCTCATCCTATCATCGCAACTTTCCTGCATAAGTACCTCAAGCATAACCTGATATCCAGCTATTAAGTGATGAGCTTAGAATCAGAGGATGGGGATCCGACCCAAGGACTCGAACCCGGGCACCCAGCTTCAAAGTCAGAAGTTGTGACTGTAAGACCATACCATTGATGGTACGGCGATACAAATTCCCACATTCAATCGCTACCACACATGCTTTTTATTAAGAGCATGTAATTCATCTGAGCCTGAAGCACCAATGTTAAGAGGGGATCTCAGACACCCTGCCTCAATTGGAAGTCCCACATTGAATGCCCTGCAGCGTCCTAAAAGCCCACAAATAATGGAATCCAACATAGCTGCCAAAGTTTCGGATTGCTTATGTGTGACATTTTCTGAATTTCAGTGCAATTACGAGAGACATTTCAATGACTATGAGTGACACTTTATTGCGAGCAAAATCAAGCAATGAAGATGAGGGAAACATAGAAATTTCAGAAATTACAGCCATTTAAGCAATGAGAAACTCTAAGATCATCTTAAAACTGCTGCAAAGCACCAGAAATGGAAGAGCTTGACATCAGGGTTTTAAGTGGGATGAAAAACAAGCATTGGCATAGCCAATAGGTCTCGTCTTTGGGACCTTATAAGTGTTTAGCTGTGCAACATTTGATGTTGTTGACGAAAGGATATTGTGCTGCAGAAGTAAATACTTATAAGGTCATAAAGGGGAGATATATTGGATATGGTAATGATTGTTTTTTTTTTAAGGACAAGAAGTGATTTTAGGCTGCGGCTGCCACTTAGCGTACCGTATTATACGTAGACGTTGTAGCTATATTTGAGAGAGGTAGAGAGAGGTAGAGAAGTATAGAGAGAGGTAGCGAGGTAGAGAGGTGTATAGAAGTAGAGAGAGAGCTAGACAGATGTAGAGAGAGGTAGAGAGGTGGACAGAGGTAGAGAGAGGTGGACAGAGGTAGAGAGGTGGACAGAGGTAGAGAGGTGGACAGAGGTAGAGAGGTAGGTAGAGAGAGGTAGAGAGAGAGAGAGGTAGAAAGGTAGAGAGAGAGGAAGAGAGGTAGAGAGAGAGGTAGAGAGAGGTAGAGGTAGAGATGTAGAGAGGTAGAGGTAGAGAGTGGTAGAGAGAGGTAGAAAGAGAGAGAGGTAGAGAGAGGTAGTGAGGTAGAGAGAGAGAGGTAGAGAGAGAGAGAGGTAGAGGTAGAGAGAGAAAGGTAGAGAGGTAGAGAGAGAGAGGGAGAGAGGTGGAGAGGTAGAGAGAGGTAGAGAGAGGTAGAGAGAGAGGTAGAGAGATACAGGGGTAGAGTCAGAGGTAGAGTGGCAGTGAGGTGGAGAGGTAGAGAGAGAGGTGGAGAGAGAGGGAGAGAGAGAGAGGGAGAGAGAGATAGGTAGAGTGGTAGAGAGAGATAGGTAGAGTGGTAGAGAGAGAGAGGTAGAGAGGTAGAGAGAGAGGTAGAGAGAGAGAGGTAGAGAGAGAGCGAGGTAGAGAGAGAGCGAGGTAGAGAGAGAGCGAGGTAGAGAGAGAGAGGTAGAGAGAGAGAGGTAGAGATAGAGAGAGGGCGAGAGGGAGAGAGGGAGAGGTAGAGAGAGGTAGAGAGAGAGAGGTAGAGAGGTATAGAGAGAGGTAGAGGGAGAGGTAGAGAGGTAGAGAGAGAGGTAGAGAAGTATAGAGAGAGGTAGAGAAGTATAGAGAGAGGTAGAGAAGTATAGAGAGAGGTAGCGAGGTAGAGAGAGGTAGAGAGGTGTATAGAGGTAGAGAGAGAGCTAGACACATGTAGAGATGTAGAGAGAGGTAGAGAGGTGGACAGAGGTAGAGAGAGGTAGAGAGGTGGACAGAGGTAGAGAGGTGGACAGAGGTAGAGAGGTAGAGAGAGAGAGGTAGAGAGAGAGAGGTAGAGAGAGAGAGGTAGAGAGGTAGAGAGAGAGGTAGAGAGAGAGAGTAGAGGTAGAGAAAGAGATGTAGAGAGGTAGAGGTAGAGAGAGGTAGAAAGAGAGAGAGGTAGAGAGAGAGAGAGAGGTAGAGAGGTAGAGAGGGAGAGGGAGAGAGGTGGAGAGAGAGAGGGAGAGAGGTGGAGAGAGAGAGAGGGAGAGAGAGACGTAGAGAGAGAGGTAGAGAGAGAGGTAGAGAGAGAGGTAGAGAGAGAGTTAGAGAGAGAGAGAGGTAGAGAGATACAGGGGTAGAGGCAGAGGTAGAGTGGCAGTGAGGTAGAGAGGGAGAGGTAGAGGGAGAGGTAGAGAGAGATAGGTAGAGTGGTAGAGGTAGAGAGAGAGAGGTAGAGAGAGAGCGAGGTAGAGAGAGAGAGAGGAAGAGAGAAAGAGAGAGAGAGGTAGAGAGAGAGAGAGAGGTAGAGAGGTATAGAGAGAGGGAGAGGTAGAGAGAGGTAGAGAGAGAGGTAGAGAGATACAGGGGTAGAGGCAGAGGTAGAGTGGCAGTGAGGTAGAGAGGGAGAGGTAGAGGGAGAGGTAGAGAGAGATAGGTAGAGTGGTAGAGAGAGAGAGGTAGAGAGAGGTAGAGAGAGAGAGAGGTAGAGAGGGAGAGAGGTAGAGAGAGAGAGAGGTAGAGAGAGAGAGAGAGGTAGAGAGGTATAGAGAGAGGTAGAGAGAGAGGTAGAGAGAGGTAGAGAGAGGTAGAGAGAGGTAGAGAGAGGTAGAGAGAGGTAGAGAGAGAGAGAGGTAGAGAGAGAGAGAGAGAGTGAGAGGTAGAGAGAGAGAGGGAGAGAGAGAGAGAGAGAGGTAGAGAGGTAGAGAGAGAGAGAGAGGTAGAGAGAGAGAGAGGTAGAGAGAGAGAGGTAGAGAGAGAGAGAGGTAGAGAGAGAGAGAGAGGTAGAGAGAGAGGGAGAGGTAGAGAGAGAGGTAGAGGGAGAGGTAGCGGGAGAGGTAGAGAGAGATAGGTAGAGAGTTAGAGAGTTAGAAGGAGATGGTAGAGTGGTAGTGAGGTAGAGAGAAAGGCAGAGAGAGCGGTAGAGAGAGAGGGGTAGAGAGAGAGGGGTAGAGAGAGAGGGGTAGAGAGAGAGGGGTAGAGAGAGGGGTAGAGAGAGAGGTAGAGAGAGATAGGTAGAGAGAGATAGGTAGAGAGTTAGAGAGGTAGAAGGAGATGGTAGAGTGGTAGTGAGATAGAGAGGTAGAGAGAGGTTGAGAGAGAGAGGTAGGGAGGTGGAGAGAGAGAGGTAGAGAGAGAGGTAGAGAGAGAGAGGTAGAGAGAGAGAGAGAGGTAGAGAGAGAGAGGTAGAGAGAGAGAGAGGTAGAGAGAGAGAGGGAGAGAGGTAGAGAGAGAGAGAGGGAGAGAGGTAGAGAGGTAGAGAGGTAGAAGGAGATGGTAGAGTGGTAGTGAGGTAGAGAGAGAGGTAGAGAGAGAGAGGTAGAGAGAGAGGTAGAGAGAGAGGTAGAGAGAGAGAGGTAGAGAGAGGTAGAGAGAGAGAGAGGTAGAGAGAGGTAGAGAGAGAGGGAGAGAGGTAGAGAGAGAGAGGTAGAGGGAGAGAGGCAGAGAGGTAGAGGGAGAGAGAGAGAGGTAGAGAGAGAGGTAGAGAGTTAGAGAGGTAGAAGGAGATGGTAGAGTGGTAGTGAGGTAGAGAGAGAGGCAGAGAGGTAGAGAGAGAGAGGTAGAGAGAGAGAGGTAGAGAGAGAGGTGGAGAGAGGGAGGTGGATAGAGGGAGGTGGAGAGAGGGAGAGGTAGAGAGAGGTATAGAGAGAGAGGTAGAGAGGTGGAGAGAGAGAGGTAGAGAGAGAGAGAGTTAGAGAGGTGGAAAGAGGGAGAGGTAGAGAGAGAGAGAGGTAGAGAGATAGAGGGGTAGAGGTAGAGGCAGAGGTAGAGTGGCAGTGAGGTAGAGAGAGAGAGGTAGAGAGAGGTAGAGGTAGAGAGAGAGCGGTAGAGAGAGAGCGGTAGAGAGAGAGCGGTAGAGAGATAGGTAGAGAGATAGGTAGAGAGTTAGAGAGGTAGAAGGAGATGGTATAGAGGTAGTGAGGTAGAGAGGTAGACAGAGAGAGGTAGAGAGAGAGGTAGAGAGAGAGGTAGAGAGAGCGAGAGGTAGAGAGAGAGAGGTAGAGAGAGAGAGAGGTAGAGAGAGAGAGAGAGAGAGAGAGAGGGAGAGAGAGAGAGAGAGAGGGAGGGAGAGAGGTGGAGAGAGGGAGAGGTAGAGAGAGATAGAGAGATAGAGGGGTAGAGGCAGAGATAGAGTGGCAGTGAGGTAGAGAGGGAGAGGTAGAGAGAGAGAGAGGGAGAGGTAGAGAGAGAGGTTAATTCGCAGAGAGTTTGGCAGGAGAATGAGCAATAAACAAGCATTTATTGTAGTTTTTTTTTTGCAGCAAGTGACATACTTTTAGGTAGTCAGAGGCTGGAACTGTTTCCAACAAACCACTGTTAAGTCCCATGTCAGATGTGTGCTTTCATCTCATCCTGAAATGCCCACGTTCGTTCACAGTGCGTATCCGGTTATGCTTTATTCATTTCGGGCATTTGATACTGCACACACCTAATTTGAAGGAGAAGCCGGGCACTTTACATTGAACAAAAGAAGGGCTGGGCGAGAAGGGAGGGGGAATGCCAGCAGCAGAGGAGCTTCATCAAAGCCGAAAAGGGAGGGGAGAAGGGAGGAGAGATTGTGAAGCAGGCTGGCAAATGGTGTGCGATGTGCGCGCACCATGACGAGAGAGGAAAGCCATATGGCACCTCCGCTCGTCCTTGTGCGCGTAACCGCACACTCTATGCCAGCCAAAAGAGTGGTTGCATTTCTGCAACCACACTACAAAATGTCTCGCTCAGAGCCAGCGCTGAAGCGCTGGCTTTCAGAGCGAGAACTAAAAACATGGGTCTCTAAAAGGGGCAAGCATGGCCTATGTAATTAAGCATATGGCTTAAACATAAACTAAGGGGCATATTATCAAGCCCATTATCGCCACATTAGCGGCCGTTTTCGGCCGAAATGCGGCGATAATGGCATCGCACTATTAGCAAGGACACGCTAGCGCGCGTTTCCTTGCCTTAACGCCCGGTTCCCTATCGCCTCACCTCGCATCGCTAATGAGATGCAAGGTAGGCGTGCCCCTCACAACTACATCATAAAATATCAGTAACGGTGCTTCGCTGTATTTACAACAAAGCCCCGTCCGGTTTAGCGCTGATTTTTTTCACGCTAACTGGGCCTTAATGCTGGCATTTAACGTCTGTTAAATTCCAGACTAAGGCATACCTTACATGGGGGGTGGATTGTGTGGCTAAGACCACAGGCCCTATCATCAAGGATATTGTCGTTTTCCATGGAACACCACTGGAAAACCAGCGTTGTTCCATGGAAAACGGCGATAACCCCTCCATCGCTGGAATTTTTATCGCCTCGTTGTTAATTACGCGTTAACCGGGCGAAAAATTCCAGCGATAGACGGCGATAAATAAAAAAGCACTAAGCGCGCTTTGCGATATTTATCGCCGTCTATTGCTAATATGCTCCTAAATTTCTTTAGTGGCAGCACCTTGCAGGAAGAATTACTTCTAAAACAACTTTTATTGCCAGCTTATATCACACTCCACAACTGGGGCAGAATGTGCATGGTGTAATCACACCAGAGTGCCCAGTCTTCAATAAATGCTTACAAATTCCTGCAGTGTTTCAGTGGTAAAAAGGTTCCCCCTTAACTACTATGGCCTGAGACTCCTATCAAAATGAGAGAATGAATGAAAATGTCAAGTTTACGGGGCTTTAAAGATACTCCTATCTACCATTTGACTCAGCTGGGACACTACGAATACCACTAGCTGGTATTCAAAAACGTGAAGCACTATCCAGACTAAAGCGTCAAAAAGCAACACATTGTTGTTTAGGTCTCATTTTATGCACACGACTATTGTGGCAATATTGGCCTCATTTAAAATACTCAAAAGAGTATTTTACATAAACAATTGTCGAACCTCGGACTGAGAGTGCGGCAGCCAGTTCATACCAGAAAGGCTAGATAGTATGGGGTTTCTCACTGTTAAACGGCAGGTATTCAGCGAGTAACATATCACCTCAAGAAAACCATGAGGGCTACGACAGAAGAGAGAGCGTGTCCATTATGTTGGCGAAACATAAGCTGAGTGTTAAAGAGTCTGTTACATTCCGGCCACTGATACTAAAAGAGCTACAGGTCTGAGGCAGCCAGTGACATTTTGGGGGGCTTTGCATAAGTTTGCCTACAATACAGTGCTACTACATGAGATCACGGTGCACAATTAAGAAAGCATTATTATTGGAATAAGTTAATATGCCATTGTTTTTAAATAAAGCCCTGGGTCAAACATCGCTTTAAATTGTGCGAAATGCAGTTCTGGCTAAATGCATTCATTTGTCAACCTTTTTTTTTTTTTTTTATATTTATATAGCGCGCACTCGACCCGAAGGTATTGGAGCGCTTTACATGAGCACCGTATTTACATTACACATTCAGGCATGGGGAGATTAAGTGATTTGCCCAGAATCACAGGATGTGGACGTGACCCCAAGGCTCGAACCCTGGTTTCCAGCACCAAAGTCGGCAGTCAAGCCGACGGACTACATCCTCTCCCCTAACCTGCGTTATAAGTAGCAGATTGTAACACTTTTATTTTCTAAATGGCAGTCTCTTTCGAAAACAGAAAGCACCACAGGCTGGGATGCCGTCCGATATGATGCAAATGTAAGCTTTTCAAGCGCAATGGCAAAAAATTTAACCATGGGAAGTATGTCCTACATATTTATCAAGCAATAACAATCTGGGTGGATGTAACTCGGGACATCCAATTCCCATCTTGCCGAAAAGACCAGACACTCGGTAACGTTCACTGAGAGGCGGAATCCTACCTCCAGCTCTCTCAAAAAATAATTGCATTAAAGCGCTGCAGTTTAAAGAGAGGCGGTCTCCCGCCTTCCACACAAAAGCGCGGCAAGTGCAGAGTACCCCAAAGTGGAGGAGAGGCGGGAAATCACACCCACCTCACTGTCTCACCTCACCCCGACCAAAAAAATACCAACAAAAGGAGCAATTTTCTTTTTTCCCTCTCAGCCCGATCCATGTGCACACTCTCCGGTGCAGCAGTTAGTCTCCTCACTCGGCCTGAGGCTCAGACTAGTACAACTCGTCGGCTTCCGCTTCCGTTCCAACCAATGTTAGGAATGGCTGCGGCATGGTTGCCTGGATCCTACCAAAAGTAGCCCAAAGGTGGCCCATTGTTCTACTCCGAGGCAGGAAGGGCTGGGGCACTTGATACAGCCAGCCTCACCTCCCAAATTGAATACCCTACGTTCACATCAGAATCAGTGTGCAAAGGCTCTGGGCAATTATGTTAAAATGCTGCCGACTTAATTATCACTGGCTGCTAATTAAATTAAACAGACAGAAAGGCGATCTTTAAAAATGAATACACTTTATAAAGACAATTTTTATAGCGCTGAATATCTTATTTGACCCTTTCCAAATCTTAAAACGAGGTGAACAAATGGCAGGTATTTCTTTATAAAAGGTGGCAACCCGGTAGGCAGGGGCACTATTGGAGGCTGTCTCTCACTGTCTTGGAGCTCAGGACAGTTCTGACTCCCCGCAAATCATGCATCCGTCCAGTTCACAGCTGGCCTCAGTCAATGTTGCTGATGAGCTGCTTCAGGCAGTGGGTCTCTGGTGGGCTGAGGTACAGGAGTCAGACTGCTGGCAAAGCGGAGTCCAGTTACTGTGCACTCAGTGACGCTGGCAGGACCAGGCACGTATGTCTTGGCCTCCTGGCGCCCTCACAAATGGGCAGATGATGTTTTCTTGATCCGGCTGGGGGACTGTGAAGTGCACTCCCTCCAACACGTGGAGAACTGGGCATGTGTAATTTGCTTCTATCCGGCAGGTTCGGGCGATTACAGTGCCTCAGCATGGGGGCCGGGGATCACACAGTATTTAAGAAATTACAATAGACATCCTCCTTTTCGATGTCATGTCCGATGCCAGTGAGTCCGTCACACACGCTATAAACTAAAAAGCACATTTGTAGATTAATACTCAGATGGCACTGTTTCACTGACACTTTTGTCAAAGTCTGCCTGTTATTTTATGTGATAAAAGCCACACTCTGTCTGCAGACATGTGGCTGGTGCTGGCTTCAGACACAGGTGGTCCACTTTAAATGAAGGTAAACTTTTGTTCGCATAGCTGCCAAGGTTTCAGATTGCTACGTGTGACATTTTTATAATTTCAGTGTCATTATGAGTGACATTTTAACCACTATGAGTGACACTTTCTCGCGAGTACAATCAGGCAGTAAAGATGAGGGAAACATGTACATTTCAGAAATGACACCCATTTGAGCAAGAAGAAACTAAGAAAATCTTAAAACTGCTACAAGTCACAGAAATGGAAGGGCTCTAAGCTAGTGCATTTGTAAACTGATCATAATTTTGGAAATATGCAATGTATCATTGGTAAAGTCAAGTGCTTTCAACAGGGTTATCGAACACCTCCGCTGTGATAAATCCCTGCGGTAGCATTCATTTAATAACGACTTACCTTTTCTCTAGTAAAGTCATAACACTACACTGCACAAGCTAGGTAAGGAAACATTAAAAAAAAATAATGTAGCTGCCGCTGTCCTTGAGAAGTGTCTCTATGTGTGTTACACTCATTGGCTCAGCCGGCAGCATGCACTCTCAGCTGCTGTACAGTAGAAAAGTCAGTCTCTCCGTAGTCGTAACGCTGGTGAAGACCTCTGAATGCAAAACTGGTCAATGAAAAGCATATTTGTATTTTGTGTATTAATGAGACCCTTTTCTCTGAATTAGCGAGCTTCAAACCTGCATGGATTCTGTTAAAAATTGCTCTAAATTAGATTTGCAGTCCCTTTGCTAGCCGAGTTTGAGAGGGGCCTGCCTGCCCTAAACATCACCTGCTCAGCCTCTCCCGGACTTGGAGCAAGTGTTGAAGGAGAGTTTTAGTGTTGCCAGGCGACTGCAACAATTATTGGGGGCCGGGCTGGTGCACTGGCTGAGGGAGGAAATAAACATCGGAAAGCACCAGAAATGAAAGTGCACATAGCTCAGGACTGGAACAGCAACTTATATATGGCAGTTACCGAGAAGTATTTTTAAAAAGATGTCATTGATGATTTTTAGTTAATACATTACCTGCTCTCTCAGGCACTGATTATTCATCATGTCACTGGGCAGCTGATCCCTGCTGGTGCGCCGCAGCCAGTGGGCTGGGTCCCGGTCGGTCGTGTGAGATATCACCGCCCCAGCTGTCAGCTTGCTGCACCCACTCTCACTGCGACTGGCCCCGGCACTGCCTCTACTGTAACCCTGGCCCGTGGTGCTGCTCGGGCTGAATGGTGCAAGTGGGCTCTGATTCCATTTCTCGACCCTCGGCCGGCCCGGGCTCCGGTTTGGAAATAATTATTCGCCGGCGGGGGTGGGATAGGGGGTGCCATAGATAATTTAGCCCCACAGCTCAGGCGGCCCGGCAGCAGCAGGTGCGATCAGTAGTTCGACCTTTCTAATTACGCTCCTACCGACCACCGCTCCTGTCATCAGGCACGGCAGGCTCCGTATATATTGTACAGATCATGGACTTCCTGCATCACCCGGAGAGGTCGACGGTGTTCACAGTCTCTAAGACCGTTGGTAACTAGTGCAGCACTGCAGTCTTTGCGTGTTAAGCTAAATGTGCACGTGAAGTGTGTGTGGCTGCAAGTGCGGGTAGTGTGTGCGTGGAAGCACATTTGGAATTTAAAGCATTATCCCGCGATGCGCTGGCAAATTATTTATTGTCCCTCACTCTAGACACACTTACTTTTGCAGCGGCAGCCAGTGAGAGCAGGTACACGGCTGCCTGGCTCGCCTCTCTCCTTGTGCCTGGGGACCTACTGCTCTGAGCAGCCCAGCTGAGCTGCCAACATACCACCTCTCCGGCTGCCGCAGGGAGGCATCAGTTAGCCCCGGTGGGCCCGGCTGGGTCGGGTTGGTCATGGTGTCGGTCGCCCATTACCACAGCAAGATCATTGCAGGCAGGCGGCAGTGAACACAAAGTGGGTTCATGGATGTCACCGGCTGTGCGGGAGCTCAGAGACAGGCAGGGTCCCGCGAGTGGTGTGTGCGGCGGCCGCCATTGTGAAACAACAATGAAAGTGAAAGTGCACACGGTGCGCAGAAAATAACAAGCATTGGCAAAGGTGCAACGCTGCTCCTGGGCACCTCTCTCCCTAGAGTACCGGTGGCGAGCGGGCAGGGCGGGGGGGACCGAGAAGTTACAGACTGCGGGAGGGGGGTTAGGGGGAAGACAGGGAAGAAAATAGTGCAGGAGTAAAGGGGCCGATAGCTGTGGAAGGATACAAATGACGACATGCTCGTCAGGAGGAGGGTCTAACAATGCCCAAAACCAATCGGAAGGCAGCATTTAAGACCTAAGCCAATGAAAAAGATGGGCCGGTCAGTGGGCGGAGCTTCCACGAAGCTTCCACACTATAGTGTATACTGAATGCCTCGCAAAGCGAAGCAGCGCATTCGCGCTGCAACGCTAGGCAAGACCTAAAAAGCAACTGTTTGGAAATAAACTGAATGTGGGATTTATTATCGGCATAGCACCCAGGCCTTCTAGCATGCGTGCACTGTAGGTTTAATCGCAGAGTTGAAAATGCAGTAATGTGTAAATGTTTTTCATTATGCAGTAAAACCGAGATTCTGAAATCTTCCAAAGGGTTGAACGTCTCTAAAAAAAACCAAAAAACTAAAAAGTTGGACATGTTCCTGAAGCAATCAACAAATCATCCTAAAATGATCACGTACCAGTCTTTTTAATTAGAAGACTGTGGTGCTAGTCAAGTAATCCGACAGTCATTTTCAAACAATCCTAAAACCACCAGTAGCTATGCATCTTGTGAGGTAATCAGGTACTCAGTTTCAAGTCATCCTCAAATCATCAGGAACAGTCACACCTTGTGAAGTCATCAGATAATCATTTTCAAGTCATCCTGAAATCATCAGGGTTAATCACATCTTGTGAAGTCATCAGATACTAATTTCCAAGTCATCTTCAAATCATCGGGCTCAAGTTTCTAAACTCTGCTGATGACTTTAAGAGCTTGATGACGTCTGATGACGTGAAAATGACTTCTAGAGTATTTGGATGATCTTCCAATGACTCTGGGATGGCTTCTAAAGTAATCCTGTTTGACCTGGGGTACTGAGGGAGAGATCAACACACATGCAAACATTAAATGGAGGGTCTTTTAACCATTTAGGTAAGAACATGAGCACACTGGGAAAAATGCAAATATTTGAGAGGGTAGTGTAAAATAGGAAAATTCCAGTACAATCAGGAAGTAGATGATGGTGAGTGTAAGGGCGAACACAGTATAAGCGAGTCAAAGTGCGCACCATGAATCGTGAACATAACGTTCATTGGGAGCAGGGCACATGTCCTAAAAAAAGAAGTGGGGGGACTCTCCAAGTTGGGTAGTATCACAGGAAGTGACATCACGGCGCGTGGTATTACAGGAAGTGACATCACAGGAAGTGACATCACGGCGCGTGACAGGTTCCTTTACCCAAGGATTGACAAACTATTTCTGCTGCCAGCCTACCCCACCAGGCGTAATATTCCATGTGCAGCACATTTCCATGTAGATGTGATTGCTTTAGCTGCCTGGTGGTTAACACATTTGATGGAAAGATCTGTTTTTGTCTAGTCCTAGTTTTGATTTAAAGTAGCATACAGGGTTAATGCGAGTCCCGCAAAGCACATCATGTAACATGCAGATGGCGGATTTTATTTTATGTAGATTGGTAAGTAGGTTACTGCTTTGAACACAGAGATCCTTTTGTTACATGCAGTTGCATTGTAATCCTTCTAGTATAGCAGAGCTATGAAGGATGATATGTGACTCCTACACCCAGTAACCCTCACTGTCTTATGCAACACATCCTGTACAATGATTTACAAACTTGTGTGATTTATTGACAATATAATATGTATGTTTGCTGTAAAGTGATCTGGCACCCTACATTGGGATAAATAGCGCTGTAAAACAAATAAAAAATACTGGTATTTAAATTGTTATTTTGCACTGGGACAGAGTAACGCATCTGACATTCTTACAGTGCATGAATATCTATTATGTATGGGGGTCCGAACAAAGTCAAAATCGTACCTCTCTTAAGCACCTTTGAAGTGTTAACAAGCTGCTGCTTTTGCTTCCCTTCCTCTGCATTTACATCTAGGCAGCCCCCAGCCTGGATACTCGGACAAAGAAGGCCAAATGGGCCCTTAAGTTCGACCTTTCTTATGGCCCAGATGGAGTCTCAAATAACAAAACTTCCCTCCCTGTCTGCACATTGCTGCTCGGAAGGAAAGCAGATAACGAGCAAGCGCTGCTGAATGAATCCCAGTGTCTCAAACTTACACCGGGACAAGTTCAGCATATTTTAGAGAGGGGCTCAACTTCTTGGCAGGGTGGACGGCGTCCACCCTGTGAAAAGAGTGGGTGGACGCCGTCCACCCGCGTGTACCCCCGACTCGAGCCCTGATTGGGAGGGTGTGGTTTGGGAAACGGAAGGACCATAAGAGATTGGGAACTCATAGCATAGAGAGAAAGGGTGTTAAAATACCTCTGTGGATTAATGTACCTAAAGTAACAAGGATGTAAACAGGAATTGAAGTTTTTAATCCAAGTCAACTCAGGGTTTCATCCTTCTAAGACAGTAATTAAAAAGGTGAAACATTACATTGTCTAACCTGTGTTGCATCGCTTCTATGACATACAAGAAAGGTCATTGTATCTTGCCTGTGATACGAAAAAGGTAAAACATATCGGCTGTAATTTTTCCAAGAATATGTGCACATCCTTTCACTTGGAGCAGTCTCGAGTGATATGAGAGTATTCATTCAAGAATAGAATAGAAGAAAGAGTTACATAGAACTGAGGAGGCAAGGACCTTCCAGGGTTGAGGAGTCCATTGCATCAGCTGCCTCAGTAAAGGCCCATCCATCCTACTTACAGTGGCGTATCTTACAATGGTGTGATGGAGCAGGATTTCGCAAAAAGAAACCTGCTCGAATTTATACCCCCATAATACGTACTAACGGTGTGTGGTAACAGTTTAACAATCACATTACATGAACACGTGGGAAACTGCTTTGCGCATACATGTACTAAAATGAACTAATGCATGAAAGAACTAGGCCGCACTTTACATTGCGCCTCTAAAGAAACAAAATTAATGCATGAAAGAACTAGGCCGCATACTAAAATACGTTTCGAAAGAAACAGAATTAATGCATGTTTAAGCTGCAAACTATATTTTGTGTCTTGCATCTTGCTTTAAAACAAATGAATAATACCGCTATTGTCTTAAGCTGTTGCTAGGAAACATGTAACAGGGGATATTGTAAAGGTGGGTGGTGAACAGTGAAAAATGTATTTCTATGTAATTAATGAATGCTTATGTTCTATTTGCCGTAGTGAGCCGAAATGAGCCTCCATTAATCTTAAATTGGCCAAATAAAGGATGGGCTGGAGTGAGAGCAAAAATGTCCTGATAATCCAGTCAGAAGTACTGAACGCTGCAGATGATGAACAGTGGTTTAAGGCTAAAGTAGCCCAGAGAACATCGATTGCCTGCCAAAAAGGATGTGACAGACCGTGGGACCAAAAGACTGTTTCTGCGGACATTGTGAAAAGATGTATGAAAATGTATCAAATGTATCACATAATAGAGCATGTGAACGAGTCAGTGTGAACTCATGGGAAAGGATGTAGTCTTATATTCATGAACGACAAATAAGTGAAATCATGGTGGTGTGATGCACCACCTCCCCGAGCTTCCAATGAACTGTCGAGTTTCGCAAATTGTTTCAATTAATGTGGGTTGAACATGTAGGTTTTAGGGTATAACTGGGGTGCCTTTAGGGATGTGGTTTAGACGTCGGAAGTAGGAGAAGCAGCGGTAGGAGATTGAGAGGAGAGATGCGTCGCTGTCCGTTGGTTTGCAGAGAGGCCTAGCTGTTCCTGTCCCTGTCCTGTTCCTATCTCTGAAATCTTTGTTCCTTGACTCTAGTTCAGGGAACCCCCACTATCCCCTCGGCCAAGGGGGTGGTATTTCACAGATCCTTTGGGTTTGTATTATTCTGACTCGTACTTTGCATAATTATTGCAAATTTATTTTGTCTCTAAAACGTATGTCTCTCCATCTATCCACTCCGTCATAAGTATATTGTTTTCGCATTATTTTTGCTGAAACTTTTGTCTCTTCATCTATCCACTCCCTCATATGCATATCGATAATTGTGATGAGTTTTGATATTGTTTGCATTGCTGTTTATTTTCTCTTCCATGAGTGAAATTCTTTGTTGCATTGTGACCTGTGTACTAAGAGCATAACCCTTTAATCGAGATAAAAATTATGTTTAAAGCTTACCGAGAGTTTGGAGTTATTTAGATGCTTAGATAGTCAGTCAGTCATATTATTACCATCAACTCTTCAACTAATTGGTCCATCGACCCAGAGGAAAGAAGGTTGATATAATGGTCTAGTTATGTATTTAGAATTGTTAACATGAATCTGTGAAGAAACATTTTTTCCCGTCTTTTAAACTTGACCCCAGCGCATCAGGGATTTGGGTGAATGTGTATGGGCCATTGTATGAAATATTGATGAGTATTGATCCCTGATTAAGTGTTGCGCTGGATCAGTTTTCATGTAGCAGAGGACGGTTTAATTATTGATTAGTTTGGTAATAATTATTGATTATTGATTATATGTTTTAACAAGAAAAAGTTAGCGTCTTGTTCTATGTTGTCTAGAAGTACAGGCACGGAGGTACCTGAGGAATCATGGAATTTAGCCTGAAATAGGCAGAAGAAGAGTGTGGATAAAGAAATCACACTGCAGAAGTACTTTGTCTGTTGTTATAATACCAAAGCTACGGAGGGCTGTAGGTGTTATATTTAGGGACTATTTCGTATGTGAGTAGAGTGTTTGAAATAGCGAAGGGTCCACTTGTGAAACTTTGGCCTTATCCCCAGGAGAGTACCAAGACCTCTTTTAAACCAAAAAGTCCTCTTGCGAAACTTTGGCCTTATCCCTAGAGGAGTACCAAGTCCTCCTGGAGCTTGTTAGAAAAGTAGAATAGCGCTGGTCATTATTTCTTACTTGCAGTGAAAGAAAATGTCTTTGAAAAGTGAAGAACTATCTCTTTATTTAGCGGAGCAGACAAGGTAGCATTGTTTAGTGTTGTTACTAACAGAATTTTTGATTAAGAAAACTCAGAAAATATTGCTGTATTCTTTTGTAAAGGGAGGGTCAGTAGAAGGAGTAATACTGACGTCAGAAAAAGCCGCGCTGGAATTGATCAGGCAGCGGGCATGTACCGAGCTGTGATTGGTTAGTTGGTGTGAGCCGCACTGACATTGGTCGAAATAGCAGATACGAAGAGAGCCGTGATTCGACGGTTGGTGTGAGACGCGCTGGTACTGGACGAGAACTAGCAAATAGAATAAGGAGAAATTACGGAAAGGATTCTTGGTGTGTTTTGTTGTGATACAATTGAGTAAAGAGTCAGAAAAATGAAGTTGTTAAAGAAAATAAAGAATTTCTTTAAGAAGGATAAGCCAGTAGTGACTAGAGAGGGAATTCTTATTCCCCCTCCAGGAACGCCTGCTTCCTATATGATGTTGGAGCGAGGATATCCTACATGTACATGGTTAGAGAATTTTGGTGGAATGCACAAAGGATGATGGTGTTTTAGCTTTTCCACAGCATGGTTCGTTTAATATGAGAACTTTGCAGAATTTGAGAAGTTGAATGAATTCATTGGAGCCAAATCCCAGACCTACACAGTATGAAGCGTTAGAAGAATGCGAAGTAGAAGCAATGGAAAGAGAGAAATATCGAGGGGGTAGGAGATACAGAAATGTAATGAGTAGGTACCCTTTTGAGAGAAGAGAGGACTCAATGAAACGATGGAGGAGAGCTGTGGTAGCCGAGGGTTTGTACCCAGTTTTAGTTGCTGACGATCAGACAGGAGGTAAATGTAAAGAGAAAAAGAAAAATGTAGAAACTTCAAGTTTAAGAGATGATGCAAACGATTCTAATGATGAGTTATTAGAGGATATTATGACCAAAAGACCTCCGCCCTATCAAGAAAATTCAGTTGAGGTGACTCCGAATGCACCCTGTATGGGAAATCCATTAATCCCACAGATTGCGGACATGGCTAGGATAATGCGAGGAAAAGAATTTGACATGCTAAATAAGGCAAAAGTAGAGCAGATTCAGAAAATAAATCAGTTAAGTCTGAATGCAGAAGCCTTAACGGTACCGGTAACAATTGGTCCCGTAGTTCCAGTGTATGGAGAAAGACAGAATGTATCAAAAGTACCTACGTTAGCAGTTCCTAGGAGTAGCATCAGGAATGAAATGGCGACGGTAGTGAATGAGGATGGACAGGCTGACACAAATACTACATTGTTAGATCTTCCAGTGTGTGAGATGATAACAGAAACCCCTAGAAGAAGTGTACAAATAGATCCAAGGAGAATAGGGCCGGATGTTATTTCAGCGACAGGGAGTTCAGCAGGTCCTTCACCAGAGGAATTGAATGATTGGATACAGGGAATGGAAAAGAAAAAACCTCAACCACAGAGTATAAATGTGAGCCAATTGAAAGTGGATTTGTAAGAGATGATTATTGGTACGATAAATCCAGACAGATTAGGGACTTACCGAGATGATGAGCTATTGTTTTTGTGTAAAAGCATTACTTGGAGAGCGAGGAATCTACATGAGAAAATATCAGAAGCTGCTAGTGAGTATGGAATAGACATAGAAAAATCGAAAGTATTGCAGAAATCGTACAGATTGGCCTTTGCTGAAAAAGATCTGGAGAGCTTGAATGCATCGGGGAAAAGATTGCAGATAAAAGAGTTAATGAATATTTTGAAGAAATGGGGAGATGTTGACCGATGGAAAGGTGGATGGACAAAAAAGAAGGAAGAGGCAGCTGGCAAAAGAATGTCAATGTTTCCGTTAAGAGAGACAGAACAAGTTGAAAGGGCGTGTCCGATGAGGGAAGTTCCAGGTGGAGGATATGTTCATGTTCCTTGGTCAAGACAGGATATATTGTCCTTTACAAATGATTTTCCCAGATTAAGAGAGAAACCAGTTGAGTGGTACAAACAGGTAGAGAGGTTTGTAAAAGTTTCAAAGGTTTTGTTAAAGGATCTAGATGGTTTGTTCGAGATTGTTGTACCAGCTGATCTATGGACAGAATGTAAAATCACTGTTGACTGGCCAAAAGAAGAATATCCTAGAGATCCTAAAACAGGTGCACCATCCGATGAGGTGATGAGAAAGTACAATCAGGTGATCACTTTCTTGAAAGGGAAAATTTCCCCTAAAGAAACAGATTGGGTTAAAATAGACAGAACGACCAAAGAACCAAAGGAATCAGTGCATGCTTATTATGAAAGGTCGTTACAGGTATTTAAACAGTACATCGGATTTGAGAATATTGGAGACAAGGATATGGGACATTTTGTGCATCGTTTTGTATTTGGATTGAAACCGGAGATTAGTAATATGATTCAGCAACATTTGATCTGTTGGCAGAGTAAAACAATTGACGAAATTTTGAGGTACGCAAAGTATTGTAGTGATGACATTGAATCAAGGCATAAAAAGCTAAAAGAGAGAATGATGTGGGCACAGGTGAAGGTAGCAGAGCAACAAGAAGCAAATAATAATCCTCAGACAGGTTATCAAATGAATGGACAGAATCAAAATAGTCAGGTACCCAATGGAGGTAGAGGTAGAGGTAAAATGAGTAAAGAACAGGCTAGGAAGAAGTTTCCTTGTCATGCGTGTGGAAAGATTGGACATTGGAAGAACGAGTGTAGATCTGCTCAAAAGAATAATGGGGTAAATCAAAATTTAAATCCACAGATGCAGAATGAGGTGGTTGTGAACCAGCAGCAGCAGCAGGTAGTTACTCCACAGTTACAGGTGCCACAAGCTCCCATGCCAAATAATGTGAATGCTCAAGTACAGAGGTACGGTGCGAACACTGGATTTCATGGAGGTGACCAGATTGGTAAGAATCAAAGTGTGCAAATGGTTCCGCAATATTGGTTGCAGTACAATGAGAATGATTCAGACTCATCTCAATGACGGTGCCTGAGGGGGGAGGAAGAGTGCGTACTTGGCGCATCTTTAGCGGTAGATCAGTCAGGTCCATTTGTCAAAGGAAAAGTGGAAGGTAATGATATTACATTCCTGGTGGACACTGGTGCTACCCGTTCTTCTGTGAGAGCAGCAGAAATCCCAAACCTACCCCTCTCGGGAGAAACTATCCAAGTTGTAGGAGTCTCAAATAAGCATATTAGAACACCAGTCACAAATCCAATAGAAGTTCATATTGGAAGTTTCAGAGACATGCATCGTTTCGTAGTATGTGACTCAGGTCCAGTAAATCTCTTGGGAAGAGATTTATTGTGCAAGATGAATTGTACCATCTATTGTACACCAGATGGTATCGCGTTTCAGACACCTGATGAGGATGTTGAATTCAAAATGATGTTAGCAAAACAAGGGACAGAAGTGGATGAGTTGTTTTCACTTCTCACAGAAGAAAGTTTGCCTGAAGAATTAAAAAGTACAGTGAGGTCGGATGTATGGGACTTTACGGGAAAGGAGATTGGCCTAATGACAAATGTAGATCCGATTCAGGTTACAGTGAAAGAGGGTGCTGTCTATCCAAACACTCCTCAGTACAAAATGAGTCCAGAAGTAATTGCAGGAGTCACTCCTGTGATTGATCAAATGATTGAACAGGGAATTTTGAAAGAAATAATGAGTAGTCCTTGTAATTCGCCCATTATAGGAATTAAAAAGTCAAACGGAAAATATAGAGTAGTACAGGATTTAAGAAAGATTAATAAAATTGTAGTACCCTGTTGTCCAGTAGTACCAAATCCGGCAGTAATCCTTTACCAAATTCCATGTGATTCAGAATGGTACAAAGTGATTGATCTGTGCCAAGCATTTTTCTCGATCCCTCTACATCCGGAAAGCCAGTATTTGTTTGCATTCCGGTTCAGAGACCGTGTTTTGGTATGGTGCTGAGTTCCTTCAGGGTATACCGAGAGTCCTTCAATCTTTAACCAAATTCTGAAAAGATGTCTGGAGACTTTGATCATGCCAGGTAATTCAGTTTTGGTTCAGTACATTGATGACCTACTTGTGGCATCAAAGACCCGAGAGGCATGTGTGACAGACACCATTGCCTTACTGAACCATTTGGCAGAAGGAGGACACAAAGTGTCACCAGCAAAATTACAATTTTGTAAACAGGAAGTCCAATACTTAGGACACAAAATAGAAAAAGGAATCAGAAAGGTGACACCAGAAAGAATTTGTGTGATTAAACAGATGAGCCCACCTACCACTCAGAAGAAAGTCCGAATGTTTTTGGGAATGGTTGGATACTGTAGGCAGTGGATCAGTGGTTTCTCACTGATTGCAAAACCTCTACAGAGGTTGACACGAAAAGATGTGAAAGATCCGATTGTGTTGGATGATGAAAGTATGGAAGCCTTTACGAAACTGCGAAACAGTCTTTGTCGAGCACCTGCATTGGGAATGCCAGATTATGCAAAGGATTTTGCATTGTACTGTTGTGAAAGAGATGGGTGTGCACTTTCAGTGTTAACTCAAAAACATGGAATGGCACGACGTCCAGTAGCATATTTTTCTGCTACTTTGGATTCAGTAGCTGCAGCATTGCCAGGATGTTTAAAAGCAGTAGCTGCTACTTGTGTGAGTCTGGAACAGAGTGAAGCAATTGTGATGGGACATCCAGTCAAGGTGTATGTGCCACATTCAGTTGAGATTCTTTTAACACGAACGAGGACCCAATACATGACCTCTAATCGGCTGACTAAGTATGAAAGAGTGATCTTGGGTGCTGAGAATGTGACGGTGGTAAGATGCACTACAGTGAATCCTGCAACTCTGTTGCCAAATTCATATTGTGAGGAAGTGAGAGAGGAAGCAGATCATAATTGTCTGGATGTGACAGAGTTGTGTACGAAGCCCCGGCCTGATATTGAGGACACTCCCCTAGAAGAATCAGATTGTGAGATGTTTGTTGATGGATCATGTTTAAGAAATGACAAAGGAGAATTGTGTTCAGCCTATGCTGTTTGCACCACAGCGGGAGTTTTAGAAGCATCCTGTGTAAAAGGGGTAAACTCTGCTCAAATTGCTGAATTGACAGCTCTAATTAGAGCATGCAAAATTGACAAAAGTCTGAGGGTAACCATATTTACAGATAGTCAATATGGTTTCGGGGTTGTCCATGATTTTGGGCAGCTATGGATGCAAAGGGGATTTCTGACTTCTTCAGGTTCCCCCATTAGAAACAGCAAAACTGTAAAAGATTTATTGGATGCTTTACAAATGCCTAAAAGAATTTCAGTGGTCAAATGCTCCACACATAAGTCAGGAGATGACTATGTGATGAGGGGCAACAGATACGCAGACCAAGTAGCGCATTTCTGTGCACGAAATGTAATTGCTTTAAACAGAAGAACTGAAAAAGAAAATACCAATTGCCATCTTATGTTCTCTTCATCTTTTGAAACTTGGGATGAGGTTAGGCAGTTGCAGGAAGAGGCGAGTGATGAGGAAAAAGAAAACTGGATAAATTCAGGTTGCAGAAAGAGATCAGAAGACGAAGTGTGGGTCTATATAGATGAAAGACCAGTCATGCCAGATGGTTTACTATCCCAAAAGGCAAGGGTATACCATGGAATTGCACATGTTGGAAGAGATGCAATGATCAGGCTCTTTAAGCAATCATGGTATAACCCAAAGTTCAGGGTCATTACAGAGAGTCTTTGCCAGAGGTGCGTCACCTGCCAGCAACAGAATCCAGGCAGGAAGACAATAGTTAGTTGGGGACGAATTGGAAAAGCAGCAGGTCCATTCACCCGACTCCAGTTGGACTTCATCGAGCTTCCACCATGCAATGGGCTGAAATATGTGTTGGTTGTTGTCTGCTTGTTTTCTCGTTGGGTGGAAGCCTATCCAACAAGAAGGAATGACAGCCTAACTGTCGCCAAACTGCTTCTAAGAGAACTGATTCCTAGGTTCGAATTTCCAGTCACTTTAGAAACAGATAGAGGAACCCATTTTAATAATGAGATAATGCGGATGATCTGTGCAGCATTACAGATTGAACAGAAGCTGCATTGTGCCTATCGACCAGAAGCATCTGGAGTGGTTGAGCAGTTAAATGGCACAATAAAATCTAGGTTAGGGAAAGTGTGTGCATCCACAACACTGAAATGACCTGTTGCTTTACCCCTTGTATTAATGAGTCTTAGAAGCATACCTGACAAAAAGACGGGTTTGAGCCCACATGAAATCCTGATGGGAAGAGCAATGAGACAAGCATTCATACCAGTGAACAAACTGATGAATATATCTGATGATCTAGTGCTTGATTATTGCAGAGGATTAGCTGATCTGGTGCGTTCTCTGTCTCGCCAGGTTGGAGAAGATGCTACTACGACACAGCCGAATCAAGCTCATGATCTGAGTCCTGGTGAGTGGGTTCTTGTCAAGAAACACGTGAGGAAACCTTGTTTAGAACCCAGGTGGAACGGACCCTACCAGGTGATTCTGGTGATGACAACAGCAGTGAAGTGTGGTGGTTTGTCAAACTGGATACACAGCAGCCATACCAGATGAGTCCCAAGTCCCCTTGAAAGACAAGAAGAGCAGAAACTGGTAAACAAAAGCCAAAGACCAGAAACTGAAGTGTGTGAAGCTGAAGAATCTAGAATAACAGATTCTGAAGAACAGACTGATGATGAACAGCCAAGCACAAGTCAAGTAGAGTGGGCACCAGTTACTGGGTCTCATGAGACTGCTGTTGAACCAGAAGAAAGAGAAGTTACTGAAAGTCAAGAAGTAGAACAGACAGAAGGAAGGTCAAACAAGAGAACCTGTGAACCAGATGGAGAAGGTGAAAAAGTAGTTCAAGTTAAAAGGCCAAGAAAAGGTGACAATTGGCCAGGTGGAGTGTAAAGACTGAAATACACTCTTGTGAGGAGAAAGTCAAGGAGAAGACCAGAGCAAATCAATGAGGTCACAAGTCAAACAGAACAAGAAGTGCCAGAAGAAGAGTCTGTACGAAAGACAAGGAGAGTAAGAATTCCAAGTTGAAAGTACAAAGCACCAGAATGGACGTACGTGATCTTGGAAGAAATTGAAAGCTCAGATCCAAGTGAAGAAAAAGACGGTACTGACACTGAACAAGTGGATGAAAGCAAACTAAGACCGCCTTAAAAGAACTGTGAAAAACTTTAAGGTGAAACTTTGTCAGATGAAATGAACGGAAAGACTCAGAAGATTTAAAGAAAAAGTGAATAAAAGAAAGGGGTAAAGAAGAAAGCCTTGAAGTGTAGGATTACACTATTTTTTTTTCAGAAAATTATTTTTAGTAAATTTAGAATTTTCATAGGTTTAGATTCGTATTTTGTAGTAGAATACAAAATGGCTAAAGCAAAAGTGACTGAACATTCAAAACCTAGTCTAAAACGTAGATGTATTAAAGCTTGCTTATGTAGTGTCTTTTCACTAACATTTATGTAGATAATATTAACTGTCATTGTACCTATTCTAATGGTAACTAATAATGGAAACAATACTAATGATGTAATAAGTGAAAGAATGAATGATGTTATTAAAGAAACCCCTAATACTAACTTAGAACGAATGGATGGAAGCATTCTCCATCATGATAAATCAATTAGTGATTTCTCGTTAAATGTCTTTACTAAATTGTTATATGAATATGTGAATACAATGAATGTGAGTGATTGTTATGTGTGCATGCAATTACCTTCATCTGTCTCCGAAGGGGTGACTTATCACCACCTTCCATTAACATATGGTGTGTCTTGTAGTGTCTTATCCAGCCTATTCTATGTGACGGGAAAACTGGAGTATCACTATTCCAATATAGATTTAGTATTTTCAGAAGTACCTATTATAAAGGAACTAAACAAGGTTGCGAGTAGTAAGAATGCACGTTATATGGGAGAGTTCTTCCACATTACTAAGACACTAGGGGGTCGATTCCGATCTCGGCCGGTAGGGCACCGAATCGGATTCGGCTTAACCGGATCCGATTCGGAGCCCTCTTTCCCGACCGATTCGTACGTGCGTCCGGGCGAGCGAGCGAGTCTGTGTCGGACCCCCCTGTACGCATAGCCGCGCGAGTCGCACACAGGGGGGACCCATGGGACCCCCCTACCTGTGCGTGTACGGCGCGAGTCGCTTCGCCGCATATACGCTGTAGGGGGCGCCCTTGTTCGCCTCGCACCCATTGAGTCAATGGGAGCCCCCGTACGCGTTGTACGACAGGCTCCCATTGACTTCAATGGGAGTCCGACCGAATCGAGTCTGATAGCATGCGTACGCATCGTACTCGTTCGGTCGGGCTGCTAGGGTCCGATTCGGTCGGAAATCTCTCCGGGTCCGGCTCGGTCGGAGAGATTTCCGTCCCGAATCGGAATCGGCCCCTAGATATAGGATATGCTTATAAAAACAATCTAACATGTAGTTTACGGTTTGAAGAAAAGGTATTCATAGACATGGTAGAATACAGAAGAGAAAGTTTCCAAAAGAAAGCTGCTGAACAGAAGTCACAGATACCACCATGGGCATTTAGAGAAGGAAATTATGAGAAAGGCGAGACATATGCTGCAATGTCCCTGGACTGGTATAAAAGGGGAAAATGTGTTTGCTTAGAATGAAAACTAACTATAATAATTATTTCATTGGTTCTAGTGAATGTGAACATACTTACCAAATTACTGGAGGTTGGGGATTGAAGGGTGGAACTGATCCTGTTTTCCCAGGAGTCTGTTATGTGTGTGGTAAGAAAGCCTATTACAGGTTGCCTGCACATTGGTACGGTAGTTGTTATTTTGCAATTGTTTTTCCGAAAGTCTACCATGTAGACAAAAGCCACAATAGAATCAATGAAATAAGGCAAGGACTAACACGTAAGAAGAGAGCAAGTTTCTCAGAAATAGTAGGTGATATTTTTGGTGAACTGATACCCTCAGTTGGAGTCGTTCTAAATTCACATAGAATTTGGAAATTGTCCACAGTGGTTGATCGTTTATCGACAGATACTGCTGGTGGCTTCTTGATGATTGACACTGAAATGGTTGCGATCAGATCAATGGTTTTGCAAAATCGACTTGCCCTTGATATATTGTTGGCAAAAGAGGGTGGAGTCTGTGGTATGTTGAAAATTCAACACTGCTGTACTCATATACCTGACAAAAGTAAAGGTATTGAAGGATTTATTAAGAATATTACGAAATTACATGAAGATTTGACCCAACTGAAGGTTGATGGTGTTTGGGAGAGACTTGGTAAGAGTTTCTCGTCTGTAGGTAAATGGTTTTCTACCTTTGGAAGTAGTCTATTAGGAAAAATAATAATGCCAATCATTTCAGTAGCTGGAGTAACCTTAGTGATAATAAAAATATATAAATATTGTAAGTGTGGAAGAAAAGAAATGACAGGATCAAACAACAAACAAAAAGCAAGAAAGAGAAAAAGAGAGGAAATAGAACTAGAGGATATGAAAGGAGATTATTATGATGAGATGACGGAGTTAGATGAGAAGATGATGAAAAGAGAAAAGATTACTGAATTTTAGATAGATGAAGATGGCACTTGGTATGGTAGGTATTTTATGATGGCTCCAGAAAGCCATCAGAGGGGGGATTGATGGAACAGGATTTTGCAAAAAGAAACCTGCTCGAATTTATACCCCCATAATACGTACTAACGGTGTGTGGTAACAGTTTAACAATCACATTACATGAACACGTGGGAAACTGCTTTGCGCATACAAGTACTAAAATGAACTAATGCATGAAAGAACTAGGCCGCACTTTACATTGCGCCTCTAAAGAAACAAAATTAATGCCTGAAAGAACTAGGCCGCATACTAAAATAAGTTTAGAAAGAAACAGAATTAATACATGTTTAAGCTGCAACTTATATTTTGTGTCTTGCATCTTGCTTTAAAATGAATGAATAATACCGTTTTTGCCTTAAACTGTTGCTAGGAAACCATGTAACAGGGGATAGTGTAAAGGTGGGTGGTGAACAGTGAAAAATTTATTTCTATGTAATTAATGAATGCTTATGTTCTATTTGCCGTAGTGAGCCGAAATGAGCCTCCATTAATCTTAAGTTGGCCAAATAAAGGAGGGGCTGGAGTGAGAGCAAAAATGTACTGACAATGCAGTCAGAAGTACTGAACGCTGCGGATGATGAACAGTGGTTCAAGGCTAAAGTAGCCCAGAGAACATCGATTGCCTGCCAAAAAGGATGTGACTGACCGTGGGACCAAAAGACTGTTTCTACGGACATTGTGAAAATGTTTTTAGGGTATAACTGGGGTGCCTTTAGGGGTGTGGTTTAGACGTCGGAAGTAGGAGAAGCAGCGGTAGGAGATTGAGAGGGGAGATGCGTCGCTGTCCGTTGGTTTGCAGAGAGGCCTAACTGTTCCTGTCCCTGTCCTGTTCCTGTCTCTGAAATCTTTGTTCCTTGACTATAGTTCAGGGAACCCCCACTATCCCCTCGGCCAAGGGGGTGGTATTTCCCAGATCCTTTGGGATTGTATTATTCTGACTCGTACTTTGCATAATTATTGCAAATGTATTTTCTCTCTGAAACTTATGTCTCTCCATCTATCCACTCCGTCATAAGTATATTGTTTTCGCATTATTTTTGCTGAAACTTTTGTCTCTTCATCTATCCACTCCCTCATATGCATATCGATAATTGTGATGAGTTTTGATATTGTTTGCATTGCTGTTTATTTTCTCTTCCATGAGGGAAATTCTTTGTTGCATGGTGACCTGTGAACTAAGAGCATAACCCTTTAATCGAGATAAAAATTATGTTTAAAGCTTACCGAGAGTTTGGGGTTATTTAGATGCTTAGATAGTCAGTCAGTCATATTATTACTATCAACTCTTCAACTAATTGGTCCATCGACCAAGAGGAAAGAAGGTTGATATAATGGTCTAGTTATGTATTTAGAATTGTTAACATGAATCTGTGAAGAAACATTTTTTCCCCGTCTTTTAAACTTGACCCCAGCGCATCAGGGATTTGGGTGAATGTGTATGGGACATTGTATGAAATATTGATGAGTATTGATCCCTGATTAAGTGTCGCGCTGGATCAGGTGCGACAGGTCCAGTGCACTGGGGCTCAGAGACCTGGGGAGTCCACTGAACGCTGATGATTTCCCTATTTTACAAATCAAACAGTAGTTAGGGGGCACATTTCCTTCCTTGCATTAGGGCCCAAGACATAATAGCTGCGCTGCTGCCTAGTGTGAGACCCCACTCCTGCTTGGCAGGGATCTCAGTGCAGCAAATAGAGTTGCCACAGCTCATGTCACAGCGTTTAATGGACCTCATTTACAATATTTTGATGCACGGCAGCACAGCAAGCTTTCCTGCTGCACTACTGTGCATCAAAAGAAAAGTGCAGGAATGTGCCATGTCCACAAGATATTGTTCATTCCTGTCCTCTTCCCCAGCGCTGGCGCACAATGGGCTGCCATTCGCCAACGCAGGCACCCTTGCGCCATGGTGCACGGGTGTCTACGTTGTAGGGGTGTAGGTGTCCCTTCCTGCACAAAAACAATCACAAGAGGGTTTTTTCTGCTTCTATGTGTGCTGCATAATCCTGCACACATAGAAAAAGGAAAAACAAGGAGAAATATAGTTATTTCTCCTTGTTGCGCCTCCCGTACGCCTCCCCTGGGGAGGCATAGGAATCTGACACATTCCAAGGTTTTCAAAACCTTGTAAATCTGGGAATGCGCCAGGTTCCATGGATGTTGCGTAAGAACATGCACAGCAACACCCATGGAATGCCCCTTTTATGCAGAGTAATGCATGAAAGGGGGCCATATTTACAAGGCCATGAAAAGCCACGCCAGGTGGCTTTATGTGGCCTTGTAAATATAGGCAGACAGACTGCGCTGCTCTTGTGTTAAAAAAAGTGACGCACCAGTGGCGCAATGGGCTTGTAAATAAGACAAAACATGGATGGAGGGACTGGGGCTATTATAATGTCCAGCTCAGGGGCGGGCCCCTGAAGCTATGAGAACGGAGAGTGTGTAGTTCCTGTGTGAATATCTAGATCAGGAAAGTGGTCACTGGAGGGGAGTGCTTCTTTTAGGAGCAAGGGAACTCACACACCCCAAGGGGTGTTATACGTCATCAACCACATTTTTATCCTTGACAAAGGGATCCTATTATTAAAACCTTAGTTCTAGCTACAGATCCCCTTAGTCATTTTTAACACACCTTACCCTTACCCATTCTATTCGCATTCTTTGCCATTCACTCATGCACCTCACATCAGCGGAAAATAAAAGACCTCCGACAAAGAGTCTCCTCGAGGGGCCTGTTGGAGATTGCAGCGCCGGCCCATCGATGAGCTGCCCGGTGATGAAGCTTGTGTGAGGGTCCTTGCTCCTTTTAAATAAGTCCCAATGTTTGCCAAGCAGGCGCATGTTCAAAGCTCTTCCTCTGCAACATTGTTCTTTATATTTGAAAGAACCTCAAAGAGGGACATTACACAGGGCCCTTTGGCCTTGGCTTGGGAGCCATTCCACATTCACCCTGCCTTGCTTTGCGTATCAGACATGGGCAGATGAGTGCCAGTTGACCCGCCTTTGATAGACCACAGTGACTTGGCAACCCCTTGGCTTACACCTACGAATCCAGCAGTGGCAAACACAGCACTTCCTCTGTCTCTAAAGAGAGCAGAGGAACTACTCCAACAAACTTTTAAAAAGTCCCAAAGTCTACAATTGAGAACAATTTAGAAGGCAAAGGAACATAAAGGAGGGAAATGAAATACATAGCTGAGGAGTTCGAACGAGCTCAGCTGTAAATTGACTGAAACTGAACAAACAAGCATTGGCAAAGCCAATTGGTTTCACCTATGCAAATTATTGGCGTTCTCAATGTTTTTAGCCATGTTGCTCAGCTGCCTGGATGGCCGTATCATGGCATTTCTTTTTTCAATTACTGGTGGGATGGCAGGCCGGGAGGCATCTTGGAGATTGGACGTGCAACACAAACTTTGTCATTCTACATACTTCAATCTAAGCAATGACAGTGGGATGAAAACTCCGTGCCAAGAGCCGCACAAAGGTCATGGAGAGTATTTTGTTTTTTCCTCACACTATACTGGGGGCCACTTTCCACATTGATTAATTGCCAATTTGATTATTTATGAATTTTAAATAATACTGTGGTAACAAGGCTTCAAAGGGAGCTGCTTAGGTAAAGCACTCCAATAACTCTGAGTCGAATTTGCGCTATATAAATAAACAAACCCCAGCCAAATTGAAACAATCATTTGCAATGTAATAGGTTTCGCATCTACGAGAGTTTAAGTTATTGGCATTGTAAATTACAATGCCTTTTATTTATGTGTTTTATAAAAACAGATAAATAATAGGCATTGTCATTTACAATGCCAATAGCTTGAACTCTCGCAAATGCGAGACCTATTGCATTGCAAATGCATTAGGAGAGAGCTGTCCTGCCTTTTCCTGCCGGCAAGAGCAGGCAGGACAAAGCGCTTTGAGAAAATAGTGCTCGGAGGCTGTAACTAAAGCCTACCGAGCAACAACACACGTAACAGGGGGTGTCCTCATGGGAGGTTACAAAATGGGAAAAGGTGGTACTAAGTAATAACTACCAAGCCTATTGACTGATGAAAAGCCACAGTTTACAATGGACAATGACACAAGCCAATGAAAAAATGGGCGGAGAGTGGGCGCTGCCCAGCCTCGACCTCAAATCGAAACCAAAACACATGAGGGGTCCGGGGAGGATGGGAGCAGCAACCACAGACAGGGGGCAACACGAGATGGTGCAAGGAAGGAAGGAAGGAGGGAGAGAAGTGAAACCTATGTATGCCATTAAGCAACTAGTAGCTGGGGTCAGCATATAGCAGGTGTGTTCCATACTTTGTTAGTAGCTAATTTAGTGAGTAACACTGCACCAGTATATAGGGAGGATTTTGTAGGAGCAGAATTAAGTAAAACCTAACGAGGAACAAACAAAACAGGGAGCAAACTACAAGAGGGGTCAAATATAGGGAGATTGCTCGTACTGGGGCATGTGTTAGGGAATGTACACTTTGGAATGGGATACCATTAATATTGTTTGTAGACAGGGTTAAGAGCAGCTGTGTGCCAATTGCAGCAGCTTGTGATGATTGATAGCGGGACCTTTTGAGTGCGGTGTGCCTGAGGGAGTGACCACTGGAGAGCAGAACCAATGGGGGAGAACCTGGAGGGGTGCAACTGATTGCAGGGAGCAGTTCATAGGCGCGCAGTGCAGAGGTAGTAGCGCAGATGTGCACAAGCGTACATTGCTCAGTAATATTGGGGAGCTTTCCCGAAAACAAAATTTAAGTCTGCAAAATGTGGTTCTTCGCTCAAAAGCTAAACCATATTGTGAAATAAAGCATGAGAGACTTCAGTGTGCAAATAGATGAGCAACAGAAAAGTTAGAGGCGTTTTCTGAAAATGAATGCAGTTTGGGGGCAATGGTAAGGTGCAGACAAGAACGCTGACAGAACATTAGCATTAGTAGTAATTCATTCACCAACACAAGTCCGTATAGCAGACCCATAAAATTTGCTCTCAATAGAATACCTCCCTTTGTGGGATATGAAACAGAGAGAAATAAAGTTCATGTGATAGGCACTCTAAAAAAACAGTCCTCTAACTTCTAATCATGGATTCTTAAATTACTTCTGAGAAAGCATATGTGCTGTATTTTCTAAAGTCCTTTCACATCACTCCTCTTTGGGATGAACAGAAAAAGGATAGAATAAAAGGGAGCTGCTTAGGTAAAAGGAACCAATACCTCTAAGTTAAATTAGCGCTATATAAATAAATAAACCTTCCCAAAATCAAAAAATACAGAGCCAAAACACCTCCCAGGGGCGATTGCCCCCACCCCTTCTTAGCGCCCTGCCCGCCTGCGTCCCTTTCCCCATCAATCATTCCAGTGAGGACATGGTATGGTGCATAGAAAGGCCACGGTTTATTAAATATGGTTTATATATCTCACCTCCGGGAGGCATTTGTCACGGGCCCCTATCAGGTCCGGCTTCGCCTCCCCGGCCCATGCTTCAACGCAAGAGAGGCCGGTGGGGGGGAGGGGTGGGGGGGAGGTGGGTAGTGAGCTTCAACAACAGACAGGGGGCAATACAAGGGAGCAAACTGCAAGAGGGGTCAAATATAGGGAGATGGCTCATGCTGGGGCATGCGCTAGGGAATGTATGCCTTGGAATGCAATACCATTAAGATTGATTGCGGACAGGGATTAAGAGCGGCTGGGTGCCTAAAAGAAAATGTTTACCATTATGACAGAGCTGGGAGAATTCAGAATATAATACATACTTTGGAGTCTAGGTGTCACTTTAGCATATGGTGCTGTGGGGCAATTAACAGTGTTTAGGGCCCATTCACACTGAAGACTTCAGACACTCTTATTGCGCACCGATAAGATATCTGCAGATTAAAGATACAGCCAAACAGCCTGTTACGATAGTGTTCTCTTTCAACATTTTCCCTTTGATGTGTAAAACACATGCTTTAAGCTTATAACGCATGTGCCAAGTACTGTTCTACATTTATTTTGTTTACAATTTGCTAGCCACCATATGCCATTACTTAAAAAAAAAAACTTTACCGCTATTCCATCAATTTAAACAAAATCACAATGCGCATTGTCGTTTATTTTTAATTTCTGCGAAAAGGTAGAAATTAGGTGCTCTTTAAATTTTGCATGCACAGTGTTTGCTTCAGATTGTCCATATTTATTGAGGGGTTTATGCTCCCTCTCACTTCAGCCCTTTCCTGTTCACTATTATTTCGCAAACTTTGGATGTAAGAAACACGCTGGCACTGTGTGCTCTTGTGCAATGAGGGAAGAAACCAAAATGTTAACAAGCCCTTAAAAGAAACCTGTGCATCTACTTTATAACATGTCCAAACGATTGGAGTATTAAGGTTTTGTCAGTATCGCTTAATTTTAAGGGTCAACTTTTTTTTTTGATGTTGATAGCTACATTCCCAGCACGTTATTTATAGCGCTTGCAATCTGCATCACACAAAACAGGAACTTCCTCTCTGTAACTGTTTACACGCCCATTACAGCCTAATCCCCTTAAGCCTCTCATTAATGTTCCCGCTCCGCACCTGGAATTGCTTTGGGTAAATCGGTTTTTATCATAAATATTTTATTACCGTTTGACTCAGTTAAAACATTAAAAGCAGTTCTTTGATGTATTTTAGACATTTATTGCTTCTAAATGCAATCACATGGAAAATTCATAGTAAAGTAAACTGTTTTTTATTTCCTTTTTATATTTTTTTAGAGACACTTTCACCATTTAACAATTATTACGGAGGGCCACACAATCAAACAATAGAGCAGTATCCAGTAGCGTACCAAGGATGACTTGCACCATGGCTCAAGCAAGGTAAATGGCCCCTTTGACTGTTGGGGTAGTATAATACAGCAATTGTCAGGTACTAGTGGGTCCTTTATGCATTTGAGACCTGGTGCCACTGCACCTGCTGCACCAATGGAAGCTATGCTCCGCCATGGTGCAAGGAAGGGAAATGGCCCCTTTGACTGTTGGGGTAGTATAATACAGCAATTGTCAGGTACTAGTGGGTCCTTTATGCATTTGAGACCTGGTGCCACTGCACCTGCTGCACCAATGGAAGCTATGCTCCGCCATGGTGCAAGGAAGGGAAATGGCCCCTTTGACTGCGGGGGTAGTATAATACAGCAGCAATTGGAAGGTACTGTCTTGTGGATTGTTACCTGCCTTGTTATGTTGGCCTAGGCCTGGCTGCCATGCTGCTTTTCTTTGCGCACGTTACACTGAGCCGGGCCTGCCTCGCCCTTTGCTCGTGCCAAGTTCTTTTGCACTGTCTGCATCTTCTGTTGTTCACCTTTTTGGGCTCAGTCTGCACAAACATGTACAAGGTCGCATAACAATGT
Organism: Calotriton arnoldi; assembly: GCA_963921515.1. Lineage (NCBI taxonomy): Eukaryota > Metazoa > Chordata > Amphibia > Caudata > Salamandridae > Calotriton > Calotriton arnoldi. The sequence goes on from CAWUFW010000579.1 coordinate 2,171,398, forward strand.
ATTTTGGTTCTTCCTGATATGGCCAGTCTCGCGCACCCAGACATAACATTATGTACAATTGCCATGAAGAACTTGGTATGCTTTTAATACTGTGGTTTACTAGCGCTTAACACACTTGGAGAAATCCCTTTCAGTGAGAAGAGCTATGATGTCCTGCTGATGTAATTCTGCATCTAGAGACTGAGGTATGGGGGTTCGCTAGTCAAAGCCCAGAGGTCTTCTATTATTATAATAAACTATCTTACTGCAAGGGGAGGGTGGTAATGTTATTTATACGTTTATCCACTGAGCTCTGAGATGCTTTCCCCGTTTGTATTCTATGGAATTGTAACCATGCTGCTTATATTAGTCATATGCATTATGCTATTAGTACTGACACGTGTACTGTACATTAGAGCACGTAAGTTGGAATAAACATTTTAACCTATCCAGTGTCTCTTCCTACGCATCTTGTGGACAAGTACGAGTGAGTGACGAAAGAGTGTTCTTGCTTCTGCGAGTCCTGAGATAAAGATACCGTGTTCTGGGTTGTCCAAACATTAGTACTTGGGTGCTAATGGGATGCTAAGCTAGTTGGGTTGGGGTTTTTGGGTGCTACGGTATATGGTGGCAAACCACTGTATTCCGGGGTCCCATTTTCCTGTGCATAGCTCTGTGTATGTGCAGAAACCTTATGACATGGCGCGACCACCGTGGGGCAGCTTATCTGCGAGACGCTTGAGTAGTACTTGTGCTTGTCCACAAACCCCTCGCGTACGCTTCCGGAGGCGTGTGTGACGGTGATACCTCCTATATTGAATGTTTTATAGGTTCTTTCAAGCTTGAGATTATTAAAAAGGTTAGTCAACAGACCCATTTTTGTGCTCCCTGTTAGGTTGTCGAATATAATTGTTTAGTCATGGCTGGTGTGGCGATAGCTGCACATAGTCGAGGAGCACTCCGAGACCACTTAGCTGTGTATGGAGTGCCCGATGCTGGGGTCGAGTTGGTCTTTGTGGTTCAAGCCGATGCGGCTTATCACTTTGAAGTGTTTTACACTTGGATCACTTTTGAAGCGGTGGATGCAGGTGATAAGCTGTTTCATGAATATAAACCCACCGCAATTCCTGCTGCCTATCGACCCTATACTGCTCTTGAAGTGCCTCTCACGGCTTGGCAGCACCGTGTTTGGTTCAATGGCGCCCTACCACAACCAACTACCGCAGTTCGTTTAGGCCCCTTATCAATTCAGGGGGCCACTTGGCCTGTATTGGCCGGGTATACCCCGCATCCAAATTATCTGGCATTACCGCTAGCGGAATTGCGCACTATGCATACCGAATTGGTGCGAGTGCATCGAGCCTTAGTGACATACGTTACAGGTAGCCTCCATGGAGCTGCTCCTGTAGTCGCAGGCCAACCAGCTATTGCAGCTGGAGTGACTATAAGTCCTGTCATGGTAAATTCTGTGATGGGCAAACGTCCACAAAACAAGGACGACTATCCTTACTGGCTTGCAGAAAAGTTCGATCAGATAGAAGCAGTGTTTCCACATACATCCCCAGTAGATAAACACCGCATCCTCACGATAAGTTTGCCAAAAGACATAATCCCCGATTTGACAGCATGTGAAAACTGGGGTAAGGTATTCGCAGCAGTTTATTCAAAATGTTTTGGAACTCCTTCCATGACGGTTCTACCCTCTGTAATTAAAAAAGTACAGGATGAACATGGCCCTGAAGCGGCTGTGGAATTAGGGATGAGACTAGTGGGAGTGTTTGATGTAGTAGCAGAGCTGATCCTTGGAAATGTCAAGGGCGATGCTATGAACTTTCAAGTAGCGAATGCTTTGGCTTTAGTCCCAGAGTTGGACAGGCCTCGCGAATTACCGAAAATCATTGCCCGGGCTTATAAAACAATTGGAAGAAATAGCCTAGGCAACAAGCCTTTTGTAAAAATGCAAACTCAATCGCAAACACAAGTTATACAAACAAAAAGTGCATCTGAGAAAGATGATAAACCGGTCTTCACTAAAAAAAGTTGGAGACAGAAAAAACAGGGTAAGCAACAAAAGAAGCCGGGGTCGAGAGGCGCTTCCCCAGTTTCGGTTTCTTCTGAACGTACTTATGATTTACGTGATAGGTCAAGGATTAAATCACCAGAAAGGTTTCAGAGCTCTGATACGCGTTCTCCTCGTTCTTCACAGGCCCAGACATCGTCACAGGCTGGTGGAGGAGGACGGCAAGATAGAGGAAGGGGCCGAGAGGCTCCCCAGGAGCGAGACCAACCTCGACAACAAGTCAGAGGGAAAGCAGAAGATTTTCATCTTCCTCGACCGCAATTTCAGAAGAAAAAGGTTGCCGCTGTCACAGCGAAATATGCCTCAGACCGTGAGAACGAGACTCCAGAATTGGACGTGGGCAGTGACCCTCCTAGACAGCGCCGCGGAAGTTACCATAGTGCGGGAGGCGCTACGTCCTCATATGGAGGCGACAGCAACTGAAACATTCGTTACTGTAGAGACAGCTGACACGAGAGTGGCACCCCCTGACAGACTATATAATATAGTCATACAAATCGAAGGTGACATACCGCGTGAAATAAAAGGGATTTTTTGGGAAAATCTAACCTCTTCATATGACATTTTGTTAGCAGAGGTGGATTGGCCACCCCCATTCGTTTTAGCTGCACATAAAGGAGAGGAGGTAATCCTTCCAAGCTTATCAAGGCATGTCCCAAAAGACAAAGCTGAAGCACTTGCAGCTGAGTGGGCTGTGTACCTGGCACCAGCGTTATACCGCAACCATGTGGGATGGGATGAAGAATCACCTCCTCATGCAATACCTTTGCGGTCACTACCGCAGCCACAACCCCAATATCCCATTAAACGGCAGGCAAAAGGCCCCGTCTCCGAAATTCTGACACAGTTGGAATATCAGGGAGTAATTGAACCATGCGTATCACCTATGAACAATCCCCTTTTCGTGGTTTCTAAACCCGATGGATCGTACCGCTTAGTTTTGGATTACCGGCATTTAAATACTCATTGTCGGAACTTTGCGGTGCAAAATACACACAGTTCTGCGCTTGTAGACAGTCTTGTTCGTAAAAAATACAAAACGACACTTGACCTTTCAAACGGTTTCTACACGCACAACCTAGCCCCGGAGAGTGGTCAATGGACCGCATTCACATCCGGTGGTAAATTATTCCAGTTCCGGCGATTACCCATGGGCTATAAAAATAGTCCGGGTATATTCGCCGCCCGTGTTGTTTCTTTGCTACATGACATTGATCAAGACGCATGTTCGTACGTAGATGACATTTATCTGACGGACGACGAATTATTTCAGCATTTGTCCCGTGTGGACCGCATTATTCTTGAATTTGCGGAGCAGGGTTACAAATTTAACTTTGCTAAGTCACACATTGCTGAATTTACCGTTCTGTTCTTGGGCTATGAGCTCAATAACGAAGGTAAGGGCTTAGCCCCCCATTTCTTGGAAAAATGTGCACATTTGTGCCCCCCAAATACTCTGAAGAAACTTCAGTCTTTGCTGGGTTTCCTGAATTTCGGGCGTACTTACATTCCCGAATATGCCCAGCGTATCAAGCCTTTGTATGCTTTGATACAACCTACTTATTCAAGGTCTTGCTGGCTGCCTGAGCACACCTCAATTCTGCAGTCTTTGCAGACAGACCTTTTGGAGTCTAAATATCTTTTGACTCGTGATAACCACACAAACCTGGTGATTAGAATTATTCCGGGGGCGGTGGGATTCACCTACTTAACCTTTAATGAAGGTGATACAGTACCTATCGCATACAAGTCACATCTGTACACTTCCGCTGAATTGCGCTTTACATCTGTTGAAAAAGTTCTGACTGCAGTGCAAATGGCGATTCTAAAAGAACGCGCACTGGCACAGGGTAAGCGGATTCTGGTGGTAACACCCTGTCCTGCCCTGGAGGCAGTAACAAAGGCAAGTGTACCGAACTCAAAAGCAATGCATCCCCGTTGGATACAATGGGCTACATCTTTGACGTCTTCGGACGTCACTTTTGTCTTTGATTCTTCTCTTCAGACTCAGGAGTATTTACAGTATGAATTCGTTCATCCTCCTCCTTTGTTTTTAATGCCGCTTGAGGATTACAAATGTGTGATCTACACCGATGGTTCGGCGCAACCGGCCACTGGGTCCAAGCACGCTTATTCTGCTGCATGTGCTATTGTTGCGGGATCCTTTGTGGATGGAAAGTTCAAATCCACTGTAGTGCACACTCGCACACTTGGAGATAGTACCGCACAATTGGCCGAGCTGCATGCATTGCTACTTGCACTTGAGTTCGCTTCTCAGGATGAGACCACTCTTATTGTATGTGATTCTTTTTACTGTGTACAATCTTACAATGACAATCTGTTTTTCTGGTCGAAAAACGACTACAAGGACGCAAAAGGGAGCACAATTAAGCATAAAATGCTTTGGGTTCGAGTGGCAGAATTGCAACAACGTCTGCCCCTCACACAGGTGGTTCACACCTTAGGCCATCAGCGGGTGGGCGCACACGCTATTGGTAACGATCTGGCAGATGAAGCTGCCCGTTCAGCAGTAGTCACGTGTTCAGTAGCAGCGGTTACCAGGTCCATGTCTAAAATAGACCCTGTAATATTAGCAGCTATTGCTGCAACCAAGGAAGGTAATAATTACCCTACAGGTTTCCCTTCCAAGTATTCTTACACATTAAGTCCCGATCAGGTTCCTTATGTAACTATACCTGACGTTGGAGATCGGCTGATCCCCAACGCGGACCGCAGGAGTGCCTTGATATCAGCTGCACACGAAGGCATGGCTTCTGCACATGCAGGTGTGTCAGCTACGGTTTCCATCTTGCAGCAGCGTTATTGGTGGCGTGGGTTATATAAAGACACCCGTGCTTTTGTGCTTTCTTGCGACGTTTGTCAACAGATTAAGCCTTCCACGGTAACACGTCCACCACAAACACCGCTCTGCATTGCTAACAGACCCTTTGGGTGTGTTTACTTGGATCACTGCGGTCCATTCTCATCAGACACTGCCTATAAATACATCTTAGTGGCAGTGGACTCGTGCACACGGTTTCTCTGGGTCTGGCCACAACGGAGTGCTGACGCCCGAAATGTAATCAGGGATTTGCGTGTCTTTGTGGGAATTTTCGCATGCGGCACCTTCCATTCGGACCAAGGTCCAGCGTTTGCCTCTAGGGCTTACAAGGATGCAATGGCTTCGCTTGGGGTGCGGGTGAAATTTTCGTCTCCGTATAGGCCTGAGGGCAACTCTATCGTTGAACGAATGAACCGTGACTTAAAGCAATCCTTAACAGCTAGGGTTATAGGTACTGGCAGGAACTGGCTGGCCCATTTGTATACCGTTCAGCGTGCACTTAATAATCTCCCTAGAAGACCTCTGGGTGGGCGGACCCCATACGAAATGCTCTTTGGCATAAGAATGTTTGTGCCTGACCTTGAAGGTCCAGACATCGCGGCGCAATCCGCCAAGTTTGATGTAGATAACCACTCTGCTATGTTACAGGACTTACAAGAAGCCCGAGACAAACTTGCAACTACACATTTGCCTTCAGCCACAGATCCTGCGTTGCAGATTCCGGTAGCCGGCTGGCTTCCGAAAGTTGGAGAACTGGTTCGAGAGAAGGTTGAAAATAAAAAAGAATTTGGCCCCTCTTTTCGTGCACCAGTTCCAGTTCTTGGCCTGAAGGGAACACGTACAGTCATTTTACCACCGCTTCCTGGTCGCAAAGAGAACAGATACATCTCAGTTGAAAATGTCAAGCTACAGCGCCTGGCCGATCCTGAATAGTGTCACACCAGCGGTCTCTTGTCCTGCCATTTATCGGACATATGTTCATAGTCCATCTGCACGAACGATCGCTGATGCTGTAATTGAGATGGTTGATTTGCCTGAAACTATGATTGATCCCCAACTCTCCACCAATATCGACGAGGACGAGTATACATATCCTGCATCAGAATCGGTGGCACATCAACCAACAACGCCACTAAGCCCGACTCGTTATTCCTTTGATTCGGATTCCACATCTTCAAAAGTTCCATCCAAGTTCAGTATTTTTATATCCTGGTTTAGAGACAATTTTTTGATTCCCCCTGGACATACCTCTGGTTGGTACTTTTCTTGATATTTTTGTTCATGTCCATTGGCTTTGTCACAGTGTTTTTTCTACTAATCAATGGTCACTATTTACCTGAACGCTCTGCTGTAGACTATGTTTCTGGAACTTTGGCTCCTCATTCCTCGTCTCACATCATGAAGCGTGACCACACATTTGTGAACATTTCAGCCTTCCCAGTTGCTGATGGCATCGTATGGGATGCAGTGAACTATCAAATCCATGGTCCGACGGAAATTATTAATGTACCTAATGTCCTTCGTGTTTCAATGGGTGATGTAGTACAAAATAATATTCATTCTGATGATTGGGATGTGCATGCCGTTGAAGCATTGTTTGCCGATTTAAAATATTATGCATCTTTTAATGCTGAAGATTTATATATGAATTCTGCTAATTATGCCGATTTGTATTGTTACCAACATTGGGGTAATCATTTTCTCCATAAGCCCAGTGCCCTGCGTAGTTCTGTTAACCATACCCAATGGGAACATTGTCCAAACCCCTTGCCAGGTAGCTCTCAAACTCTTCGAAATAAGTTTAATTATTTCACTGATTTTAATCGGTCGAACCCTGCATCCTATTATTTTAGACTAAATAACACATCAACTCAGAAAATTATGTTAACACACACCAAATTGCTTTATTCAGGTTCCTTTCTAAGTGCCTTAGCTGTGGGTGGTTATGAGTACTGGGATAATACAGTGGATTTAAAATCTATTTGGGGCTCCAAGCCATGGCAGGTACAGGGAACCGAGGCGTTGCATCGTGCGTGCCTCATCCCTACCCAAATTATGTTCCTAAATGCTTCCATCTATCAGACTACATGTTGGGGCTTAGCAACCACTAAACAATTGAATACGCCATCAATACCATCCCTGTCGAGTTTTCCAAATGAAAGCTCACGATTCAATCTGTCCCTCGTGTCCCTGCAGGCAATGTTACAAAATAACTCGTTTAATGTTTCTGAGCTGGTTCAGTCACCCTGGTTAGTATGGCCTATATCATCTAATGCATGTCAAATGCGTTTTCATGATACTGGTGCTAGCTACACACAGAATAGGCCTGATCCGAGGTTTACTGATGCCCATACTGTCACTACATACTCTGTTGGTAAATTATGCAAACAATGGCTGCAACATTCGTCCCTTGATTCTGTTAAACAACATTTGTCCCTCCTTACAGGCAATATTGATCTGTCCGACTTTGTTTTGGGACCTCGTGGTCCCCGACCTAAGAGATTCATTTATGAAACGTATAATGAACTCTGGAAGCTATCACAAATGGAAGCTGCTTCCCGTCTTCGGGAAATAGATCAAGCAAATATGGAAAAGGTGCTTGCTGTTGTTGACAATAGTATTAATACCCTGTCTTCTCGCATTTACACTTTAGAGAATATTGTGTCCTCTGTTGTTGATATTGTACAAGATGATGTTTCTGTGTTATATCATGGTCAGAATCAATTGCGCTCAGTTATGCAGTTTGCATGGACTTTACAAACACTTAAGTTGGGTAAAGTGCCTTGGCATTTCTTGAACACCTCTGCCTTATTTCTACCTTTTAACTTAACTGATAAACAGCAATTTATGTCCATGAAGGATGCAACTTACAATCTATTACATATCGAAAAGGTGGATCCATTGCCGTTCTCTGTTGCAGAACTCGATTCTGCTGTATGGCTAGTCCATGGGGTTATAGCTTTACCATTTTCCTTGTTTGAATTTGACTCGTGCATGAAACATTATCCTGTGGGCCGTTACCGGCCATTGGGCAGTGCTTTCCTGCATGAACTCTGGTCCTTGCCTTTCATGTATAAATGCCTTCGGGACGGCAAGGAAGTCTTTCTCACGGGGGAGTACTGCGACTCGACTATAGGTCATTCGCTTATTTGTAAACACATTAAATTGCATGGCTCATGCAGCGTTTCCTCTCCTAATCTTGCTTGTGTGCTGAAAGGTATTCCTGCTCCTGTTATTTCACCTACTTTCACTCTCCTTTCCAATGGTAGTTATTTACTTTTAAATAACGAAAACTGTTGTGGCCTGCAGGCGGGCATTCCTTACATTGTAACAGTTTCGCACAGGGTTGTCTGCTGCAAAAATGTGCTGTTTCCTCCCCCTCACGGCAAGGTTGATATCTCTATTTGGCCTTCCATCCCTACCCTGGAAGCAGATTTCAATAGACTGAGCAGAATAAAGGCACTATTATTAAACGAGGAAGTTATGCTCACGTCCGCCCGGGAGACATTCATTCTCCAGGTGGCGAGTACCCACAGTGAAATACAGGCCCTTTTAAACACTAATCTCCCCCAACATTTTGGGGAGTTAATACATCGTATTTTTAACGCATCTAACACTGAAGGCCTAGTGCACTTTTTTAAGGTCGTGGGGTCGGGCTTGGTGTCCTCCTTCCAAACTATTTTTGGTGTCATCCCGGCTTTCATACATTCTATTTTTTCCAGTGTCTTTGGCGGTTTCCCATTGATCCTCGCTTTAGCGGCTGGTGTCTTGCTCTTAATTTGCTTTCTGCGCAATGGCTGCTCCCCGATGGGACCTGCTCGATCCAGAACGCCTCCAGCTGCTCCGTGAGCGCCTTTTGGCTGGTTTTGGTGTCTTGCCATTGGCGACACTGAGTGTGTCATATACTCTTTCATTTCGCTTTGCGTATTTCACTTGCGTGCAACCTGTGATGACTTGTGTCCGCTGTCCTTTCACCTGGACTCTGGATTATTGCCTCTCCAATTCGTCATTGTCTGTTCCGGATTTTGTTCAGTTGATGGGTCCCTTAGAGGCCCATGAGCAGGACTGTTCCGTCGCTGGCTGTATGGCGCGTGCGGCTGCACTGGGGATTTTGGCGCAATGGGATATCTGGGCGGCTGCCCAGGATCTCCTACAACGAAGCTGTTTCAATTATCACGCAAGCTGTCCCGCATTGCTTCTGGATGCTCCCTTTGCTGAGGAGCATTCCTGCTCTTTTGAACTCATGGATTGGATGGCATCTATGTTTTTTGACGATTCCAATGATGAACTCTTGGAGGGTATGGCTTTTTTCTGTACTTTCACTTTCATGGATTGACCTGCCCTTCGCCGTTTGGGCGCTCCCTGTGCTCCGACGGCTATTTTCTCTCCTCTGATGGGCCTCTGTCCTGGCCGCCGGACTGTCCAGGGGAGGGTGTCTTGTGGATTGTTACCTGCCTTGTTATGTTGGCCTAGGCCTGGCTGCCATGCTGCTTTTCTTTGCGCACGTTACACTGAGCCGGGCCTGCCTCGCCCTTTGCTCGTGCCAAGTTCTTTTGCACTGTCTGCATCTTCTGTTGTTCACCTTTTTGGGCTCAGTCTGCACAAACATGTACAAGGTCGCATAACAATGTATTTTGGTTCTTCCTGATATGGCCAGTCTCGCGCACCCAGACATAACATTATGTACAATTGCCATGAAGAACTTGGTATGCTTTTAATACTGTGGTTTACTAGCGCTTAACACACTTGGAGAAATCCCTTTCAGTGAGAAGAGCTATGATGTCCTGCTGATGTAATTCTGCATCTAGAGACTGAGGTATGGGGGTTCGCTAGTCAAAGCCCAGAGGTCTTCTATTATTATAATAAACTATCTTACTGCAAGGGGAGGGTGGTAATGTTATTTATACGTTTATCCACTGAGCTCTGAGATGCTTTCCCGTTTGTATTCTATGGAATTGTAACCATGCTGCTTATATTAGTCATATGCATTATGCTATTAGTACTGACACGTGTACTGTACATTAGAGCACGTAAGTTGGAATAAACATTTTAACCTATCCAGTGTCTCTTCCTACGCATCTTGTGGACAAGTACGAGTGAGTGACGAAAGAGTGTTCTTGCTTCTGCGAGTCCTGAGATAAAGATACCGTGTTCTGGGTTGTCCAAACATTAGTACTTGGGTGCTAATGGGATGCTAAGCTAGTTGGGTTGGGGTTTTTGGGTGCTACGGTATATGGTGGCAAACCACTGTATTCCGGGGTCCCATTTTCCTGTGCATAGCTCTGTGTATGTGCAGAAACCTTATGACAGTACCAATGGGAACTTTAGGGCCTTGGGTCCTGGTGCCACTGCACCTGCTGCACCAACGGAAGCCATGCTCGGCAATGGTGTAAGCAAGGGAAATGGCCCTTTTGACTTTTAGGGTACTATAATACAGCAATTGTCAGGTATCAATGGGCATGTTATGGCTTTGGGCACCAACAGAAGCTATGCTCTGCCATGGTGCAAGCAAGGAAATGGTTCCTTTGACTGTTGGGGTAGCATAATATAGCAATTGTCAGGTACCAATAGACTGTTTATGGCTTTGGGTCCTGTTGCTACTGCACATGCTTCACCAATGGAAGCTACGGTCCGGCATGGTGCAAGCAAGGGAAATGGCCCCTTTGTTGGCGTATTTAAATAAAGGAATCCCCCCAAAATAAAAAAATAAAACACAAAGCTAAAACGTAAGGGAGGCCCAGGGAGGTTAGCGGCAACAGACGGTGGCAACACTAGCGAGGTGCGGGGAAGGAAGAAGGGAGAGAGGGGCATGAGACTGACGGCAGATATGCACTCTTGGAGAGAGCATTTTAAAAAAGAAAAATAAGTTAGTTTAAAAAGAAAACAAATTAAAGGCAGTGGAAGAACAAGATCGATTCCCAAGTATACGTGCAGGCAAAAAACAAGCTGGGTTACAAAAAAAAGCACAATTAATGCAGTGGACGAACAAGATCACTTGGAAGCTCCCGAGTATACGTTCAGTCGACAATCAAGCTGGGTTACAAGGAAAAAAGTAGCTTGAGTAAGGCGGATGAAAAGTGCAACAGGAAGGAGTACTTGATCCATGCTCCACAGAATCGTATACGCACGAAAACAAACCCACTGGAAACCAACAGGATATAACAAGCCCAAACCAAAAAAAACAAGAAAAACAGAGTGACAAGCAGGTAAGCAAATGGAAAGTTAGAAGCAAGTTGGAGGCGGGCTGTGAGCCCTTTTGAAGATTTTTTTTTTTCTTACAAAAGACTTTACAAGCGCAGTGCAAGTGCTGTGCAGGCAAAACCTAAAAAACGAGGAACGTTAATATAGCAAGAAGCAGAAAAAGTGGAAATGAAGTAGAACAGTAAAGTATGTTCAATAGGAAAAAGGTGTAAAGGTTGGCTGCATTATATTGGGAAGCATATTTAAAAGCAAAGAAACATATTTGGAATATAAGTGATGTAAAGTGATAATATACCCCAGAGAAAAATAATTTATGGTAGGGAAAAACAGAAAACAATTTACACTGCATATTCAATATAGGAAATTCAACACATGGTACTGGTGAAAATTGTATTGTATTGCTGGACTAAAAATAAAATAAGGTGAGCTAAATTATAAGCTAGAACCAATCATGAAGGATCCACACCTCTTCAGGTTTGGAATAAATCTTCTTTTTAGTCAGAAAATCCAAAAGTGAGGCTACTTGCAAGGTTCTGACAGACATATCTGCTTGGCATCTTCGGTGGCTGTGTGGTTGACTCGTTTTGCTTTGTATATACTGTCATGGAACTTTGCTTATAATGTTTCGAGCTTAGCAGACACAGCCAGCCCCTTACGTTATCTCCTTTTACTTGTCTTCTTAGGCTCCCATTACAAGTTGGATTAAATGGTATCCAGAGGTCGGGTACCGTACTGCCCAGATATAATTGGTCTGTGTTCCTGCACCCAAATTTCATGGGTTCAAGATCACTGGACCCAATTGTATCAGTACTTGCAACCTGACCTAGTCCTGGGCAGGAGCGTCGTAGGAGGCACTGAATTTAGGGGGGAAGGGGCAGGAACAGTCTTGAGGACTTCTGATTGACCTTATGCAAATTGCCTGTGATCTGTGAGCCACAGATTCTGATAAATATATACAAATGCATATTTTTGAAGTGAAATAGAAAGGCAAACATGTAATCACAGACTGCAAGTATGTTTTATTGTCATTTACAAGTTATTTACATTCTGCAGCATAATTAGACAATGTGAAAAAACATGTTTCCATTTATAAGGGTTCTGGGAGTTAAGGGTTTTAAAGGAGTTTTAGGGTCCTGGTGTAGGTTAAGAAAAAGGATAGTTAGAGTGGCAAATATGTTTTTAGCACTCAGGGGTGGGTATGGGTACTGGACAATAAGGGTTTTAAAGGGATTTTTAGGGTTCAGTGGTGGGTAGTGGGAAATAGTAGTTTGGAAATTTTAGGCTTCAATAGGCAGGTAGAGTTAAAAGTAGGTAGGGGGTGTTGCAAATTGGCCCTTTCTTCAGGGGCATCCCAATTTTCTTATTGGCTTTTTTGTTGACCTCTGATTTTACTGGGTATAGACCTCTATGCACTATACCCCTGCTAACCAGTAATAAAACGCTTGTGCTCATCCTTTAAACATGGTAAATTTGGCATACTCCTTATTTGCATATTTACCTTACCTCATATATGGTACACACAGTGTACCTAGGGCCTGTAAGTTAAATGTCACCAGTGGGCTGCAGCAATCATTGTGCCAACTACTACAGTGACAGAGTGAACCATATTTCCAGGCCTGCCACTGAAGCCTGGCTGTGCTGTTTTAAATTGCCAATTGGACCTGTCAAACTAAACCCTTTTGACAGGCCTAAACCTTCCTTTTAAATAATAAATCACCCCTAATTGCCCATAGTGTATGGTGTGTGGTATTTAAAAGTAAGGCAAGTAGAAGTTTAGTATTCCACATGTCCTTACAGTGGAAATGCATAAAAGCTATTTTCATTGTAAAAAGATTGGTTGCTTTCACAGGGTAATGTGGTATTGCATCATAAGACCTTATAATGCTAAATTTCAGATTGGTAATAGCTAGAGAAATATTTTACAGACTTTTTTAAATAGTTAAACAAAATCCAATTTAATGGTAGAGTCGAATTTTGTCTAACTAGTATGGAAAATGTACTTTTGAAAGAGTACCTTTTTCCTACCTAAAGCCTCTGGAAGCATTTCTGGAAGCATTCAACAGTCACCTGGCAGCTTGGTGGCTTCCCTGTGGCGAGGTGTGAACTTCTCACAGGACAAGAGCATTGAGAGTTGAGTGTGGTGAGGTGTTGTCCTCTCCTTGACAGGTTTGCCTAGGGGCTGTGCTCTTCAAAGGGTCTTCCACTGTCACAGGCAGATGTAGCTCCCAATTGGGCGTGCCTCAATATTTGTCCTTCTAGTCAGCCAGGCACCAACCCCAGTGGGAGGGAGAGCTGCCCCAGAACTGATTTAGAGGGACCACTGAGGTGGGGCTGTGAGCATCCTCTTTGACATTAGAATGTCAAATCATGCTTGAATGTCACATCCTGCTTGACAGTTCTGCTGGGGTTTAACATATAATGTTTGGGGTGCACTTGAAAGAAGAGAAACATGATGCCAAAACATGTTGTGTGAATCAACTGTCTGGTTGCTGAAAGATCAGCTTTGATTTTACCATATTTCTCTTTGTTTGCTGGGGGTACAATAACTGCCCAAACTGGATTTTGGTGTTAGATGTGGGAGGACACTGAGATTGCAATAGTACATGCGCTACACCTCCCCCCCCCCCCAGAACGCAGAGACCCGGTTTAGTGAGGCAGAAGTCTTGACAATGCCCAAAGTGGGTAGGGTCAGCCCTGGTAGCCTTACCCCATTGGCTAAGGCATTCCCAGGGGGCATTCTCACCCACAAGCTTGAGCCATGCATAAATATGAATTCTCCACCAACCCAGACCTGTGGAAGATCAGAAGAGGACTGAACTTGCTGCCTGAGACCTGAGAAGCCTGGTGCCCTGGGGGATTTAAAAGTGTAATCCTGTGGTTGATTGAGACTTGAAAGACTAAAGCCAGAAGGTAAAATCTGGTTGGTGCATCCGACCTCCAGTCTATCGTGGTCAGCGTCAAATTACGCCTAGATCCCAGGCTACCACGGCCATGACCATTATTGGCACTTTGTGCTTCTTGGCGCTATTTTTATTTTAACTTTAAAAATCCATGTCTCCAGTTCCCCTTATTGGATTTTTGTCAGGTTGGTGTAATTTTGTTTATTTTTTTCTTCCAGGACTTTTTATTTGGTTTTTGAACAAGTAAAACATTCATCAAAATTCGGCCACCAATGGTAGTAATGACATACAGTTTGATAGACATTCGGAGTATGAAAGTCGACAGGTGTTGCTTCGTGATCAACAATAACAATGTTCCTATCTGCCAGTATGGATGGTCCAAGCAAGAACAATAACAAAACACCCACTGATAACACCACAGCACATTTGGTACACATTATGTATTATCCCACATCACTCACGTCTCTCAACCCACACATGCCCGTTCCCCTTGAAGTATATTCATGCAGTGAAAGCTCGGATTTCAACCTTGAGCGACACCCTCTGTCTGGGGCCTGGCTCTAGATATATCCCAAGATAGGCAGCCCATCTCTCCCGGATTTTATAGTACTACCGAGGGCAACCCCGAGCTATATAAATAGGGCGTTCCAGTACTAGGCAATGGTCCAGTCCCCCCTTCCACTGCTCCAGTGATGGAGAAATAGCATCTTTCCAAGCTTTTGGGATATTCCATTTGGCTATGACCAGGCCCAGCCACAGAAGGGTCTGAATATATCTATGTCATTGGAGGTGGGGAGCAAGGTGCACCATGGGGTCCTTGGCAGGGCCAGCCCCAGCACCCCCCCAGACTGTCAAAAACTCCCATACAGAAGGACAGCAGGACAGAGCAACTCCCAAAAACAATTGCCCCTCTCAACATGTCAGCACAAGCAGGTTGCGGACGAAATCAACCCCTCCTCCACAGTCTCTCCCTCGTGTAGTAAACTCTATGTAGGTACCGCAGCTCTATGAAGCAGTATTGGGACGTTATGGCCACCTCTCTAGGAGAGGCCAGTGCCTCTCTCCAGTACTCGTCTTCCTGGGGGCCCAGATCACCGGCCCATGTCACCCGCAAGGGTTCGAAAGTGCTAAACTCTAGAATCTCCTCTAGGTGAGCTATGTATGGCATGAGAAAGTGGCGGAGCTTGGAGGTACCTGTAGAATTGGGTCTTGTGTAGTTAGAACTCCTCCTGCAGGTCAGCAAAAGTCTTTAATGGATTCCCATTGAGCACAATCGCCTGCCAGGAAATACAGACACAGTCCCAGCGTTGAAACCCCTATAGTCCAACAGCCTGGCGCCGGACTGTGCCAGCCCAAAGGGGAGTCTCTCAGGTGAGTCGTCCCTGCCACCCCATAGTTACCTCGGCATCCCTCCAGGCCACAAGGACCACTCCAGTGGCGGGGGGAGCCTGAGGGGCTGCTCCCCCTAATAGTAGGGTATAAGCGGTTATGCTCCCGACACCCAGCCCTCGGTATTGTAAGCCGGGTCGTCAAACCCCCTGAACCACCAGTCATGAATGATGGTCGGTTGGACCATCCTATAATAAGATTGCACATCCGGAGTGGCTATGCCTCTGTCGTAGGTCGATTTGCAACACTTGGAGAGTGCGATCCGGGGGGGGGGACCATGGTTCCACAGAAAGACCCACAGGAGTAAATATATGTGCGAGAACAGGGATGCAGGAACAGGAAAGGCCCACAGGAGTAAATATATGTGCGAGAACAGGGATGCAGGAACAGGAAAGGGGAAATTCTGAAATTTGTATTGTTTATTAAATTTTACTTTAGCGGTGAGTAGAGATAGTGGAAGGTAAGGAGTTTTTAGGGTTCGCGGGTGGGTAAAGGTAAAGCGTTAAGGGCTTTTTATGGTTCAAAGGTGGGTAGTAGTAAAAGGAGGTAAGGTGATTTTAGGGTCCAGGCGAGGAAAGAGGTAAAGGACGCCAAGGGGATTTTAGGTTTCAGGGGTGGGTAGAGTAAAGGAAGGTCAGGAATGTTTAGGGTTCTGGGGCGGGTAGAGATAAAGTGTGGTGAGGGGTTTCTGTGGTTCAAGTGTGGGTTTAGGTAAAGGGAGGTAAGGAGTTTCTACTGTGCAGAGGCCGGTAGAGATAAAGGAAGGTAAGGGGTTTCTAGGGTTCTGAGGGGAGTGGAGATAAAGAGAGGTATGAGGTTTTAGGGTTCAGAGGTGGGTACAGGGAAAGAGTTTTAAAGATTCAGTGGTGGGTAGAGGTAAAGAGTGGTAAGGGGGTTTCAAGGTTCAGGGGAGGAAAGAGGTAAAGGGTGACAAGGGGGTTTCAGGGTTCACGGGTAGTTAGAGGGAAAAGGAGGTAAAGATTTTTGGGGGGATTTAGGGGCAGGTAGAGGCAAACAGAGCTAAAGGGATGTTAGGGTTAAGTGGGAGGTAGCGGTAAAGGGAGGTAAGGGCCTTTTAAGGTTAAGGGGCATGTAGAGGTAAAAGGAGGTAAGGGGTTTGTAAGATTAGGGGAGGGAAGAGGTAAGGGGTGGGTAGAGGTAAAGAGAGATAAGGGTTTTTTAGGATTCAGGGGCAGGTAGAGGTAAAGAGAAATTAGGATTTTTTAGGATTCAAGCTGGTAGAGGTAAAAGAAGGTAAGAGGGTTTTAGGCTTCAGGAGTGGGTAGAGGTAAACCCAGGTAAGGGTTTTTTATGGTTCAGGTGTAGGTAGAAGTAAAGGGGCTTAGAGGTTTTAGGGTTTAGGGGTGGGTAGAAGTAAAAGGAGGTAAGGAGTTTTTAGGGTTCATGGGAGGAAAGAGGTCATGGGTGCCAGGGAATTAAATAAAAAGGTGGCATTTGGGGGTGTTAAACTCCCCCCAAACAAAGAAAACAAAACAGAAAAAAGAAAAATGAAAACAGAGTTGCCCATGCTGACATGGTAACTGACAATGTCCTTCAGGTCCACAACAGTTGTTAGCAGTCAGCGCTTATATTGCTTTCCCATCTTGTCAGAGATGACTTCTTTGGTCATTGCACTGCTGAAGGTTGATGCCAAGTTCCCTAAAGCAATTGACCAGCTGTCCTTTGCCACATTTTGCAGGGCTCTTTTTCAATAACATATTGTTTTAGTTATTCCATAAGCTCCCTCCATCAACTCACATGTTGTTCCGGCTCATGCACCCCATCTTCTCCAGGGGACAAGCACTACCAGGGCTGCAGCTTCCTCGTTGCCCTGAAGGCTCAAATTCAAGCTGCAGGTAGGGTAGTGCTGAGAAAGGGCTAGGCGCTAGATGGTCCTTAGCCAGCCAGGCGCATAGCGGGTGGTGCATGAAGATCTCATTCCTCCTCAATAGCTTGGGCAGGATGCAGACTGAAAATGCAGGTTTCTCCTCGTCTCCCTTTGTTCTCACAGATGCAAGCTGCAAGCAGCTTTAACAGGGTGCTTTAAAGGTGTTCTGTGGGCGGTGGCAGATCAGCAGGTCAAGAGCACTGCCTTTATAGGTAGACCTTTCACTTGCTAATGGCCGTTCTTCTGTCACCTCCTCCCCCCACTTCTTTCCCCTGTGTCCCCCTTGCTCCAAAATCTGTGAGGGATAAATCTCCTGCAACCCCCACACTTCCCAGGCCCATGGTCCTGTGGCCCTGTCCAACTCTCTTCTACTGCATGGGGGAGCATGTAATGCTCGTCCCTGCTAGGCAGGCTCCTCCCCTGGCTACCAATACCCTTCACACCGACTTTCCACACCATCTGCCACAAACCAGCTCCCATTTTCCACCTGTAAATGGAAATGGTAATATCAGCAGCGGCTTCTCCATTAGGGCGGAGGAGCGCCGCCCCACTGCTTTCTCGCAGTGCGAGAAGCAGAAAATAAAATGGTATTTTAAATACCATTTTATTTTCTGCTTCTCGCGCTGCGAGAAAACAGAAGGCAGGGGTATGCCTGGTTGGGGGCGGGTGGGAGGATATGCCTGGTTGTGGATGGGCGGGTGGGCAGGTCGGGGAGGAGTGGCTTACACCACTCTGAGTACCCTGACTGTTTGGTCGGCCCTGGGGCCGACCAAAGCAGTCATACACTCTACATTTTCTCTATGTAGGCTGCATGCAGCCTACATAGAGAAAATGGCCACCCTACCTGGTGCCCGGCTGGGCGCTGTCCTGGACTCAGCACCAATCACAACGCTGCAATTGCAGCGTTGTGATTGGCTTACAGGAGGGGAGGCAGGATGCCTGTTCCTGTTCAGGAGCAGAGGCGGCGCGGGACCTGGCCCAGGAGCAGAGGCGGCGTGGACCCGGTCAGGTAAGGTTTCTTTAGTTTTACCCACCCCCACCCCCTCGCGGAAACACCCGTGCGATAACCCCCGCGTGACTCCCCCGCCCCCCCCCCCCACCCGTGGGAATTGCGAGCCACGACTGGGTAATATGCATGCAAAATTGGCAATGCCATGTGGAATTACACCCAGAAAGACCTGGTCTGAGTGGTTATGCTTACTCTGTGGGGAGTAACTCTGATTCGGTGGATTTAGGTGCGGCGCTATGGGGCACATGCATCAAAAATGTCATTTGCGATTCCTTATTAGCGAATATTAAGGATTCGCTAATAAGGAATCACAAATGTCTATGCATGTAGGAATTCTTACAAAAATAGCGATTCCCTAAAATTCCTTAATTGCGACTCGCAAATTGCGACTCGCAATTAAGGAATTGCTACCCATTCATTCCTATGGGCCTAGAGGCCCATAGGAATCAATAGAATAGCATGCGAATTTGCGAGTACCAAATAGGTACTCGCAAATTGCGCATGCAATTTCAAGGGTGCAAGGTTTCCAAAAGGATACCCTGTTGCATCACTGAATTCACAATTTAACCACATGTTGCGCACACACATGCCCTTTGTAACATGTGACTTTGAAAAATGCACTTTAGTAATTTGCAATTCTTATTAGCGAAATCGCTAAATTATTTTGTTTAATGCATTGCATTTAAGAAATCGCAATTTGCGATTCCTTAAATGCAATCGCAATTTAAGTAATCACAAACTTTGCTATTACTTAATTTGCGATTTTTGCATTTGGGATGATGCATCCCAAATGCAAAAATACCAGTCGCAAAGGGGCAGATTCTGAGAATCTGCCCGTTTGCGACCGGTTTTTCCTTTGATGCATGTGGCCCTATACTCGTTAATTCCGACCATCCAGTATCTTTGTATTGTGTGCCTAATTCGTATTCGGGGGCCTGTATATTTTTCCTTGTGAATGTTATGTAAGCCCTACTGCATTCCTATGTGGAAAAAAGTTCATGCTAGTATTCATCAAAGGCAGGCTTTTAAGATTGTGTGGCAGTTCCTTTAAGAAAGTAGCAATTATATCAATCACCGAGAAAAGATTAAGTGACCTTAACTTGGGTAATCTTCTGTTGAAAAGTAACGTAAATATCTTCTTTTGGGTTTCCAATAAGTTAACATAGCCCTTGATTTCATAACGGGGGTGGAATCGAGGGTTAGACAATTAATTTTTGTAGTTTTCTAAAGCAAGAACTAGGTTCAGTGTTCTGAACATGCTGTAGGGTTGAAAAGCTCGTAGTGGATTTCGAAATTGAATAAATATTTTTGTTTCACACGTGCCCATGCGTTGAAGGAACATACACAAACATTGAAAAGTAATTTAATATATTTTAGAGAGTAGACATGTTAAAAGATAACAAGCAGTGCCAATGTCAATAGGTGTGGCTTGCATTTTCATTTACAAGTCAAAACGCTTGGCATTGCCGTGCTTCTTAGTCTATGATTGTGAGTGTGTGGTGTGCACATGAGTGTAAACGTGAATGTGGAAAGGTGAAAAAGTATACGTGCTTGTTTATGAGTTTGCATGACTGAGTAGATGTTCTTTTAAGTTTTTTAGGTCAAGCCTGGGCAACGCATGCTCTGCGGCATGCTGTATTGGAGTGTGGAATCGAAGCACCGCCCACTCTCGGCCCATATTTGTCATTAGCTGGTGTCATTGTCCTTCGTAAACGCTGGCTTCTGATTCGTTAATAGGCTTGTTAGTACCTCCATAGTACCACCTTGTCTTAATTTGTAACCTATATATCTCAAAAAGACTTACATCACGGAAAGTTAAGATCCGTATGCAGGAACATCTCAGCACCCTGAATGCAGGTAAACTCACTACCCACCTTGTCCAACACTTTCGGGAACAGGGTCATCATTTTCGAGATCTAAAGTGGACCGTCCTTGAGAGGGTGATTGGCAATGTATGTAATATTGATGAGATTCTGGCAAGAAAGGAGGCAAGATGGATTTTTACCAAGAAGGTTGATAGCCATGGTCTGAATGATTCCATTGAATGGAATAAAGTGAGTAGATAACCCCTCTCAACTATTTCACAACTAAGAATTACTGATGAAAGGTTGAACATCTATGAGAGGTTTGATTACTTCAATAGGAGTGGGGTTGAGCCCCTGTATTTGAGTGAAAATTTGAGTTCACCCCGAAATCTATATAAAGTTTGATGGGGCTAGATATGTTTTGCCTCGAACTATTATCTTTGGCCATCTTCTAAATACATGACATTTCTTGTCCTACATGTTTTGTAGCAGTCTACTGGCTACTAGGAAGTCTGTGTAGCCCCTGACATAATAATTGGGTAAAGTGACGGTTCAATTGTTGGGCCCTATTATTCTCCGTGTTATTAACCGAATTTTACATGGAAAGATGAGGGTTGTAACCGAGTGGAAACCGGTTCGGTTTTCATTACAGACCACTTAGATTTTTGAAAGTATGGGAATGTGGCTGTTCAGTGGTTTATGCTGGCATATTGAATGGAGCAAGATCCTCTAATATATTGAAAAGAACCGAGCTGTGGTTCATGAATTATGAGGTGGTCCCCGTAAGTTTATAGAAATGAAGAAAATGATATTTTCTATGTAGGTTCCGAATACACGCGGTACTTTAGAAATGGCCGCCGCTGTACTCGCTAACCTCCCTTGAATTGCCCATAATCAACATCCGGGTTTTGTACTTCCGGGGGCGTTCTCCCCCCGTGGGTCTTGAAATAAAAAATGCTCGCGTCCCGCCATTGACGAGCGGGACGGAGCACCAAGTGAAATCAGACACCGCGGACGCGGTAAGAGGGAAGGGGGGACTCTGTGAAATTGCCGTGAGAGACACTGAGCACAATAGAAGGGAGGTGGTTGCTAGCTTTTGTGATAATAGAAGGTCTTGTCAATAGTAAAGGTTTTGTCTGCAGTGAGGGTGATTCTGCAATGGCGGTGTAAACAACCAGATAGCCGCACATTATATTCACTTCAATGGGTGTAGGCACATGAGGATACTATAGTTAAAAGGGTAATTATGTGTAGTAAGGAAGAACTTTTAACATTGAATTCAGTATGATTCTAGGTGAAACTCACATAAGCAGTTACGAGAGGGACCGCAACTATTTAGCGTGCAGTCCCTGAGGGTGGTGTGCAGGTACGAAGGACTTCAGCAGCCACTTGGTAATTGTATATTAACATGGTTACATACTTTTCAGGAGAGAGTTTCTTTAATCTCCATTTCAGAGGCACCTAGATTCTCTGTTTTTATTTTCATTTGACACACAGTCTTTTTTAATGTGTTCTCTTTTTGTCATGTTACCACAGGCATGAGTGATCAACAAGCAAGGTGTTGCATGGTCCCATATTAGCCCTGACGAAGTTGCCGGAATAATAGTAGGCAACGAAACATGTTGGCCTATATTGTTGTGAGTGGCCAAGTAGATGCCGTTTTTATGTGAGGACACTTACTGCATTGAATAAATCTCCTACGCAAGTAAGCGGTACCTCTTTTTAACTGAGGATTTCATCTCCTCTTTTTGTTGTTTGTGGGACCTGGTGGGCACTCAGTGACTCTCGCACTGAAATTGCCTTCTTTATCACTCATTTTTTCATTGATTTCTCAGTTCGGAGGAATTTCTTTACTTTCACCTTTTCTTCCAATTGGAAAGTTACCGGTGATGATAGTGTGGGCATACTGGTAAAAATATGCCAGCACTCCTTTTTGGTGTTACTAACGTGAGGTACTTTCCAATCTTTAACACATTTTTTCACAAGGTTGTGTCGTGGTATATTTTTCTAATTTTATAAGCTTGTTGAAAACTGTGGTACATGATGATGTTTAATAAATTTTGAACAGTGGGACATACAGGCAAGTAACAATTGTACTGTCTTGTAAGGGCAATATGTATCCCTGGTCCTTTAAATAATAAGACACTGTTCTCAGTAGGTCAGGTCTTTTTGAGATATATTGTTGAGTGGGGGGCGACCTGACTACTTACCCCTTGGTGCTCCTTTTTGTTGTTGAGGTTCATTTGTAACCTCCCATGAGGATTGGCCCTTTTACTTTGGTTGTTACACGGTACATCCTTTTTTAGACTGTAAGCACTATTTTCTTTAATGAGTTTCTCCTACTGCAGGCACGACATGCTTTCCTGCAACTTTCAGCGCGCCGTGCTTGCTTTCACCTTCCGAGCAGCTGGGACAATGGGGGCCGCTTCTTTGAATAGGTCTCCCATTTACAAAAGTTTGCGCTATTGGCATTTTAAATGACAATGCCTTATATTTATGTGTTAATTAAACAGATAAATAAAAGGCATTCTCATTTACAATGCCAATAGTTTAAACTCTCGCCAATGCGAGACCTATTGCATTGCAAATGCTTGTTTCTGTTTAAGTGTCATTTTGAGTTTTAGTTTTAGTTTTAGGGCAGCTGCTGCAGTCTTTGCTAGGAGTTGTCCACTTGTAGTTGTGCAATTTAACCCTATTGAGAGCAGAGGAGGTGTTTCACTGCTTTACTGAGGAAACAGGTGGGAGGCCAAAAGGCAAACCACAAGGGTGCACTGCAGCACTTACCAATCTCACAGGTCTGGAGAGAGGAGGACAAGTCAGAGACAGTGGATGGCCAGCTTTGCTAAGAAGTCCCGCAATACAGTGCAGCAAATAAAGTTGTTGCACTGCATTGCCTTAAAGGGAGAGAGCAGAACAGCACCATATCTTCTAAGATGTGGCCCTGTTCTCCTTTCTCCCTGTGCTGGCGCACTCTTGCCTGCCATGCACCAATTTAGACACCCTTGCACCATTGTGAGAGGGTGTTTTCAGTCCCTAAAGCATAGTTTTGTACTCGAAGGTGTCCTTCCATTACAAAAAAAATGCTTTAAGGCTTTCCCCAATTTGTATGTGTGATGTACGTTTCTCCTTTTTGCATCTGACTTGAGAAGGAGTAGGATTTTGGCACAAATCCCAGTCTATGATTCATTTTAGATAGGGATTTCTATCAAAACCCATTGTTATTTCCATGGAAACGCCCATGCACCAACCATGGATCGCCTCCTCGCAAAGTAATGCAGGACATCCGATTTTGCAACTTTGCTTTACTTTGGGATACTACCCAACACAAATCCAGATGCACATCAGAGAATAAATCCCATCCTATCACGTTGCACAAGTAACGCAAACAGATGCAAGGCCTTAAAAAATCTGGGCCATGATGTGGAGGCAGATGTGTCTGAGATGACAAGAGCAGAGGAAAGAAATGCTGGAGAAGGGAGAAAGCAAGCACATGCCTGGGCGAAAGCAGAAGAGAAGACAAGGTCAGCAGAGAGGAAGTGCTTTGTGATAGGGGATAAGAAAGGCCGGGGACAGTGATTGAGAGCGAGGGACAGAAATCTTTTTCGCCCTGCTGCTGTAGACTGGACCTGTACTCTAGAGATAGGACAGGGACCGTTCAGTTACTGAGGGGAAAAGATGAAGCCAGGCCCAACTGGGAGGCTGAGAGTACCAGTGCTTGTGCTGGCTGTTGGACTGCATGAAGTGTATATTTAATGCTGGTGCCTGTGAGGCAGAGAAAACTTCTCCCCAGGGTTCAGTAAGACTGCAGTTGGCAATGGCGACTTGCCAATGGGGTTGTTGGTTTGTGGTAGCACCAACTGTGGCATGTCTTTACCCTGGACTGGCTGGCATGGTGAGATGATTGATGGGGTAAACGGAATAGGTACTAGGGTTTAAGCAGGTGTTGAGAGGAGTAGGGAGTGGGACCTGGGAGGTGAATGTAGCTCTGCAAGGCTTTTTTGTGACTGTCCTGGCCTGGTAGGTGATGGTAGGGAGTGAGAGGAGAACAGAGATCCACTAGTGTGCCTCTAGGACCCCTGACATTTTGAGAACCAATGGTTTACTGTGAAGGTTCTTTTGAACATGGTGCCACAGAATAATAGTAGTAATAATGGTGGTCGTGGTAGCAATAGTGGTAGTAGTGACAACAGGGGCTGGCATTACTTGCGGATGGGGTGGTGGGCGTGGGGGATTGTGGGGGGATCATGGGGGGGTCATCATTGCGGGAGGGTGCACATAATAAAAAATAAATTAAAAAACATTAACTTACCTTACCGCCGGGTCCCGCATCTCTGCTCCTACTCTCCTCGAGGAACAGGAAGCACAGCCAGGTCCCACTGACCAATCACAATGCTGCAATGCAGCGTTGTGATTGGTAGACACCCAGGCTCCCCTGACCAATCAAAATGCTGCAAAGCAGTGCTGTGATTGGTTTTGAGTGTTCTGGTTCGATGCTCAACCAGGGAATGGAGGCCTGGGCATGTTCTCCACGCAGGCTGTAAAGCAGCCTGCATGGAGAGCGGGGAAAGTGCGCGTTACTGGTTTGGGTGGCCCGAGAGGGCCAACCAAACAGTCATTGTGCACTTTGAGTGGGCAATCCACTCCTCCCCTGCTCAGAGAGCAAAGCAGCACCACCCACCCACCCGCCCGCAGAGCAGCACAAACATAAAATGATAATAAGTAAAGGTTATTATCATTTTATGTTCCTACTTCTCACACTGCTTGAAAGCAGTGGGGTAACGCTCCTCCCCCATAGCAGAGGTGCCGCCACTAAGCAGGGATGGTGGTGATAGCAGTAGTAGAGGTAATAGTGATGTTTTGATGGTGGTGGCAGAAGTGGTAGTAGCAGTGATGGCAGTGATAGTGGGCATAATGGTGATGGTTGTAGTAGTGGTGGGGGTGATACTGGAGACACTGATGACCATGATAGGGATGGCTGTGTTAGACTTGGCATCTTTTGGCATGTTTCCCATGTGTTTTTGCTTTATGACCTCCCGGTTTTTGCTGGCTTAGTGTCTCTGCTCACTTTTCTCACTGCTGATCAGTGGTAAAGTGCAAGTGCTCCTGTTGTAAACTGTGTTATGGATTGGTGTTTCCATGATTTGCATATTTGATTTACCTGTCAGTCCCTAGTAAAGTGCACTGAGCATGCCAGGGCCTGTAAATCAAATGCTGTTAGTGGGCTGCAGCACTGGATTGTGCCACCCACGCAAACGACCTGTAAATGTAACTCTGGCCTGCCATTGCAGAGCCTGTGTGCAGTCTGGGACTAAAGCAAACACAAGGAGACAACTGCCATGTCGACTTGGCAAGTGTACCCACTTGCCAGGCCCTCACCTTCCCTTTTCTTACATGTCAGTCACCCCTAAGGTAGGCCCAAGGTACCCCTGTGGGCAGGGTGCAGTGTATGTGAAAGGTAGGACATGCCCTGTTGTGTGTGGCTTGTCCTGATAGTGAATTACTGCAATTTCGTTTTTCACACTTGCAAGGCTACCTGTTCCCATAGGACAGAATGGGGAGGTTGTTTATAACATCTTATAAACATAACTGGCCCGGGGAACTAGGTATAAAAATAAAGTTTAGTATGCCTTAACTCAGAATCTAAAGATGCATCTTTTAGTGAAGGTGATTTTTACATTCTGTGTTTGAAAATACCACTTTTAGAAAGTAGGTATTTTCTTGCTCAGTCATCCAGTAGGCCTCTGCTGGGGTTGTGGATTTACTGACTGGGTTTTGAATGACAGGGGCTGGGGAGGAGCCATAGCTCCAGATAGTCTAGATGGGTCAGGAAAGGGCTGAATAGACCTGGGCTGCATTTAGAGTAGGGGGAGGAGATTTCCTTTCACCTGAATGGGCCTGGTCTGCCTCTGACAATGCCATCTCCACCTCCTGCCAGGAAGCCACACCAGAGAGGGCAGAACTGGTTCTGGCTGGGCACCGACACTCTCTGCCTGAGAGGACAAAGGATTTTGGGCTATAAAAAGTGGGGCCCAAACCCCTGAACTTTAGAACTCTTTTGGACCAAGAAGACTGCCAAGAAGAAGAGCTGAAGAAGCTGTGAGGAGGAACTACCACTTTGCTGAGTGCTATGCTGTGTTGGCCTGCAGTGGCTGCTTCTGTCTTGGGCAGTGAAGGACCGTACTGAACTTTCTACAACTTCTTTCTTTGAGTATCTCCAAGGGCTTGAGGTAGAGCTTGCCCCCTGTTCAAGAAGTCTCAGGAACAGCAAAGACTTCAAGTTCATCTGCCCTCAGCACTGGGGACTGTGTGTTTTGTGCTGCAATAGAAGAAAAAGCAACCCGACGCCGTCTACCACGCCGCTACCGACTCCGTGTCCTGAAGGCACCGCAGAGGGCACCGCCGCAATGCCGCACCGTGACCCTGGTCTCACCGACTACGCCATCTGATGCCGCCACCGAGCCGCTGCTTGCACGGCGACCTGTGGGCACCCCACTCCGCACCGCCTCGCTTCACGACGTCGCCTTGGTATCCCGACAATGCCGCTTCACGCTGATATCAATGCCGCTGCCTGCACCGTGGTTCGAGGGCACCGCTCGTAAAGGTACACAACGCACCGCCCTCATCCCGCACCGCAGCCTTGGCCTACCGACGCCAGCGACTCCAGTTCGTCAGCCGACGACAGTGCTTCAGCAACGACGATGACGCGGCTTGCACCGTGACCTGCCAGCACCGCGATGAGCACAGCATCACTTCGCACCGTGACCCTGGTCTCACCGATGACGCCATCTGACGCCGCCATCGATCCGCTGCTCGCACCGCGACCTGAGGGCATCGCACGCCACACCACTGCACTTCTCACCACAGCACCCGACGCACGCCGACGCCAGCGCTCCGGACTTAAACCGCGAGTAGTTCGATCTGCAACGCGTGTGACTTCGAGGCCCGACGACTCCTGCACCGACCTCCGGAATAGACGCCTGCGGATGCCGTGCTTACGGAAGCTCAACGAGAGGACGCAGACGCCCTGCATTTCTAAAGGTACTGTTTTGCGGGTCTTCCCGACACCGTAGCTGGCCCGCGACACTGCGGTCAGCCTGAACTGTTTGGATTTGTTTGTTCACGACGCCGTGATAGCCCCAGACAGAGCTATTGACATCAAGGAACTTTATTTCAAGGTTATTTTGATAACTGAAGATTTCTAAATACTGTATTGTGGATTTTTTTAAATCGTTTTTGGTATTGTCTTAAGTATATAAAAATATTGGATATTTTTCTAAACTGGTGTGGTGTCCTTTCGTAGATCTTACACTGTATTACTGTTGGTTATGTGCAAATTCTTTACACACTGCCTCTAAGATAAGCCTGACTGCTCATGCGAAGCTACCAAGGGGGTGAGCAGGGGTTATTTTAGGAGTGTTACTCCCTTATCCTGACTAGAAGGAAGGGTCCCTACTTGGACAAGGTGCAAACCATTGCCAACAAGAGACCCCCATTTCTAACACTGTGGTGATAGGATTTCTCATGGTGATGGTGGATATAGTGGTGATAGTTGTAGAAGTGGGGGCCTGATGATGATAACAGTAGTGCAGATGATAGTGTCACTATTGGTGGTAATGGTGGCGATGGTGGTTATAGTGATAGTAATGGTGATGCTACTAGTGGTAGAGGGTGGTGATAGTAGTAGGGGTGATAGTGGTGATGGTGACAGTAGTGAATATTATGGTAATAATAATGGTGACAGGGACAGCATAAGTGATGGTGGAATGCTGTAGTGGTGGTGATGGTGATAGATGTGATAGTGGTCTTGCAGGTCTGATGACCCAGTGGACTAATGCGTCCTCTTCAGGGATCTGTACTTGACCTCATGGTTACAGGTTTGAATCCCAGAAGGTCCACTCAGCTTTTCTCCTTCTGAGGGCTATAATATGAGTTCCCTTGAGTTATGTAATAACAAACATCTGTTATTCAGTTCCATGAAAACCCTACATGGTGAATGTGCATTTTATAAATGCATGTTATATTAATAATAATAACAGTAGTGGTACTAGTGGTAATGGGCGTGATAGTAGTAGTAAGGATGCTTGTGGAAATAGTGGTGATGTTGGCGATATTGATGAGGATAAAAATAGCAGTGGGAGTGATGGTGATAGTGGCAGTAGTGTTGATGTTGGTGATAGTGGTCATTGTGGTGATGGGAGTTGTCGTGATGTAGGTGATGGTAGTAATAGTTTTGATGACAGTGATTGTGATGATCATAGTCAAGCTGGTGACAGATGTGTGTATTGTAGTGGTGTAATAGTGATTATTGTAGTAGTGGCAATAATAGTTTTGGTGGTAATGCTGATAGTAGTGGTGACCGTAATGATGAAGTTAGTGGCAATGGTGGTGGTAACGTGGTATTGGCAGTGGGGGCAATGGTGATAATAGTAGAGGCAACACGGTAGTAATTGTGATGTAGTAGTGGCAATTGTAGTGGGAATAGTAATGGTGGTAATGGTGCTGTTGTAACAGTGGTGGTGGTAAAGGTGTTAGTGGTGGTAGTGGTGATGGTGGTAATCGAGGTGGTGGAAATGGTGGTTGTGGTAATAGTGGTGGCGGTCATGTTAATTGTGCTGGTGGCAGTGGAAATGGTGGGGGTCGTAATAGTGGAGGTGGATGTAATGGTAGTGATGGTGTTAATATTTACCATGCTCTGTGTTAGAAATTGGGTTTCAGGTTGACTGGGGTGTGAGCCCTGGTCAAATAGTAACCACAGTCCTAGTCAGGGCAAGGCACAAGCAAACCCCAAATTAACCTGTGCTCACCCTGTGGTAGCTTGGCACAGAACAATCAGGCTTAACCTGAAAGCAATGTGTAAAGTACTTGTGCAACACTTCAAGCAGTAAAACAGTGAAAACACAACGCAAAAAGATACCATGCCAGGTTTAGAAAAATAGGACATATTTTGATAAATAAATAAGATCAAAATGACAAAAATCCAATCAGGGAAACCGAAAATATTGGGCTTGAGTCACATAGGTAAACTGAGTCGAAAGTCTAACTTTATGACTTTTGTTATTTACAGCGGGCATTTACTACTCTTAAATGCCCTTTGTGAATACCAAAAGTTGAACTTTACGATTTCGGTATTCACAAAGGGCATTTACGAGTAGTAAATGCCCTTTGTGAATACCAAAAATCATACAGTTAGACTTTCGTCTCATTTTTCCTTTGTGAATGGGGCCCTCTGAATTTCCAATGTTTAATGTAAAATAATGCCAAAAGCACAAAGCTGCAACAAAGGATATCTAGTCATGCTGGACCGAGACAAAGTCACAATTTCAGGTCAACCACGATAGAGCATGGGTCGGCTATAGAGACCAGGTTAGACCCACTGAACAAAGCACCTTAAATCCTGTTTGCAGAGCGTTGCCTGGATCCGAGGCGAAGAAGCGTAGTGCAGTCAAAGCAATGTGTCTGTTCCTAAATGCAGCGAGGCTGTGGTGTGACATCCTGTGCCTCTTCATCAAGGATCCCGTTGATGCGGCTTGCAATGCGAAGTTCTTGCATCGCGAATGTGGCTCACAGTTGGCGATGCATCACTTCCGAAGAGTTGTGAGGCTGCGATGCAGAGGCCGTTATCATCGTTGAGCTGCCGTCAATATGTCATCCAAGGACCTGGTCAGAGATCGCGACGCCTTCAGTGATGCGTCGGTTCTGAAGACTGTGAGGGTGATGCGAACCTTCTGCACTGGGTCCAATCCACACAAAAGCAGCAATTTGTCAGTTGTGCTCGACGATGGGCCGGTCAGCTGAGGAGATGCATCAGTCTTTCTCGAGGATACGCCGCTCAGCAGAGAAGATGTGTTGGTTCCACTTGTGAGCACCTGAGGCCCACTTCCAAGGGTACAGGACTGTGGTGGCACCATATGCCAGGGTAGACTCACAGATGGCAGAGTTCAGGTGCAGATGCAAGGTTGTTGGAAGCCTGTAATGTCCATGAGGCTTCAGACCAGGAGGCCAGCCAACTAGCCCTTGGAGTCACTCTGGTCTCTGGGTTCAAGAGATGCAGGTCCATTTCTTCTCACTCAGGCAAGAGAGCAGTAGTCAGTAGAACCAGGAAAAGTATGGTACCAACGAGTACACACGAATTGTAACAGTACCAATGTGGTCTATCTGATAAAGTGCCCCTGTAATCTTGCATATGTGGGCATGACTTGCAGGAAAATAAAACAAAGAATCTGTGAACATCGAAGCACTATCAGGTGTAAAAAGTATTACAAAACTCACTGAACACTTCCTTCAAATGAACCATACAACCAATGACATGAAATGGACTATAATCGAACAGGTAAAAACAGGAGTTAAAATACAACAACGCCTATTCGAAAAGGAACAACGATGGATATATAGGCTATCCACCCATAAAGAAGGATTGAACGATAATATTCCTTGGAATTCGGTCCTTTTGAAATAAGTCCATGTGTTATGTTATACATACGTTTCCTTTTGAAAAATAATGACTACTGTCAACATTAATGTAGGTCACTACTCCTGTTGATTATTGCTGCCTATATGCATGCATGCTTGCACTAGTGATAGTTCTGAATTTCTCTAGGTATTTCACTGAATGCATGCACAACACACTTTCTTTCTGTTAAATAACGAGTGTATGCGTGCCTTTTGAGGTAGTCACCGACTATTTGTTGATTCGTTTTATAAATAGAGGGAATCCCCATTAGACATACTTAATGGGTTTATGCGCCTTTTTTATTCATTATTCCCTGTCGGCTCATTAAACTTTTCTTGCACCTCCTTTCAAGGGATCCCAACGCTTTAAAACAATTGAATGCGCTTCAGCGGCCCCTACTTACTATCGAGGGTTTTAGGAACACGCCCTCGTTACGTACTGACGTTGGTCATGTGACCACGTCACCACGCCTGAACCCGGAAGCGCCCAGTATTTAACTAACGAGGACGTTCTGTTTTGAGAACCCTCGGGAGCGGTGGCAGGTCTTTAGTATAGGCATAGCAGCCGGTGACTGGTGACTCGCTGTAAGTACTCCATTCTCAACGCGGGTGGGCTCCGCTTACTTTCCTCTTTCTGGTCATTTACCTCATAACGCTCATTTTTCCAGATCACGCGACTGAGCCAGCACCATGACCCCCTTTCCCATGAGGCACGCAATCATGCGTTACATAGTAAGCTCTTGACATTGCTGTAATTTATCATGATACGCTTGATTTTATTAATATCAAAATTACACTAAGTATGTCCTTATCTATGTAATGCGAGCGTAGACACTCATTCCTTAAATAATAATCACAAGTAGCGTGATAGTCCCATTCTTTCTAGTTGTTGTCCGCGTTTATTCAAGTTTGTTTTATTATCATTATTATTATTTTTATTTTTGTTTGCATCTCGTGATAAGTACTGCCAGCCAGAGTGTAAATAGAAACAACTGGATCGAATGTCGTGAATGGCTGATACTTTTTCTTTAATTTTTCACTGAAATGCATGTGCACATTGCCATATACTGTCTCTGAATTTTGGCGACAGATGTTCACTAAATGTGTACTTTTTAACGCTTTTTTCATAACTCGCATTTGGGATATTTTTGAGCACTTAACTTTGGAGAATCTTCGCTATATTTTTATGTGTTGTTTGTCTGTGATTGTACATTTTTGTTCTTTCAGATTCTTTCCTTTCAACTACTAGGATGAAAGGTCTCCTAACTGTGAGTACAGAGTTAGGTAGCAGTGATCAAGGGCAGGATACACCTTAGCGTGTGTAGACCACCCGGGTCACGTACTCTTGGTCCTGACGAAAACCTAGTAATATCGACATTAGGTTGAAACATGTAGACCTCCTTTTTCGCACTTTTTGCACTTTTTTACCTAAAGATACCAGTTGGTCAATTTAACCAAAAAGGGTGTCTTATAATTCTTTTTAATATTGTCCAGGTGCTCTATTATTAAAAATACTAATTTTGAGTAATATTTGGCCAATTTTTAAATCACTATTTCATTCACCTACACAGAAAATAAACCTGCTCCACTGTAATCAGGTGTTGAAGCACACCCGGATGGCATTCGGCCATTCGGGTGGGACCCCGATGATGAAGCATGTCACCAACTAGGTTGGTGAGTGAGGGGTCTTCTTAAGAAAGGATATTTCCTCTCTTGTGCCCTTTATCCCAATACTTTGGAGACTTCACTGTGTCTCCAGGTTGTACTCCTCTTATTGTTTGTTTACGTAATTTAAAGGGGATCAGGAGTATACCCCTCCACTTTTTGTGGTTATCCCTTTCTCTCTCTTGTGTTTTTGAATATCAGGCAGCGCACAGCTGTGAGAGTTCTCTTACTTAGAATATAACCTGAAAAATTACCCGTAAACTATGGGGAGAATCAGGGACTATCTTATTCCACCGAGGAGGTGGATGCAATTCTAGGTGATCTTACTATATTTGCTGACGCCGGCATTGCACAGACGATATCACAAACTACCGATTGGGAAAAACTAACGGAAATGAAAAGAAACCGGATAAGAACTATATTACATGGGACTATCTTAAAAGAATACCTTAAAAACAACATGGCACCGAAAGGCCTTCTAGTCACTAATGCCCCACGCATCTTCTTAGAGGACCCAGTTTTTAGAAAAGACTGGGCCCAGATTGCATGGCATTGCACTCGAGACTGGATAGTACTGATCTTAAAAACTGCCTTACGCCTCTCAGAAAAAATACTGGTTGATATTCAATTGACAGAAGGTCAAATTAAAACTACCATTTCTGGTTACAAGAAAAGACTTGATGAACTAAATAAGGAGATAAATGAATATAAGGATAATCTCACCCAACAAAAAGTACAGAAGTTTCAAAAAGATCTCAAACGATTCTCATATGTCAAGACTTATCCGTACTCTGATCCAGACTACGTATCCTCAATAAAATCTGATCAGGATTCAGATATCTCAAGTATCGATTCAACCGGGAGTAGTGGCTCCAGTACAGGAAGTGGTAGACAGAGACAAAGAGGGAAAAACAGAACCCAGAACAATTGGCCTATATATAATTCACATGTACCACTCGGGTTCCAAGGTCCATACAACCATCAGCAACCCTACCCAATGTATGGGTGGCAACCACCATACCCACCACCACTTTTTCCGCCCAACAGTTTTAGGCCCCCTTTTTAGGCAGGGGCAGGAGGGGAAGAGGAAGAAGAAAGGGCCCAAACCAAGTACATTGGGAGGAAGAGGACCCTGTAGGCAGTTACACACGGAGCAAGACACGGGATCCACAAGCAGGGACGAGCAACAACAGAATCTAGTTACCAATCTTGCTACCAGGCCTCTATCAACGATGGAAGAAAAAGTCCTGAACAAAGGCTTAGGTTTTGTCCCTACAACACGCCTTGATAAATTTCAACTTCATTGCGAATTGGCAGGCTTTTTCAGGAAAATGAGATTGAAAGCTTTCTTTGAAAAACAGGGCGAAACAACTCCTACAGAAGACCCAAATGAAACCGGACTACGAGTAAAGTCCACTTACATTCCCCCTCCACATGCTATCCCAGTAGAGATATCAGCATTTGAACAGGCTGTCTTCAAGGACATTGAGAACATAAGTCCCAAACAACCTTTTCAAAATATGAGCAAAGAGGAGAATCTGGCCTTAGAAACTCTGAAGACTTGTGATAGCATTGTGATCAAACCGGCAGATAAAGGAGGTGGTGTGGTGATTCTAGACAAGGAGACTTACCGTGCAGAGTGCCAAAGGCAGTTGTCTGATGTTAGGAACTATAGCCCACTACTAGTCGATCCGACTAATGAACTCAAACAAGAAATTAGAACCCTTGTGGACTACGCTGAAACAATGGGGCATATTTCGAAACAAGAAGCAATGTTTCTCTGCAATTGTGAGGGAAAAATTCCATATTTTTACATCTTGCCCAAAATGCACAAAAATAAAATCCCCTCCTGGCAGACCCATTGTGTCAGGTATAGGTTCTTTACTTGAACCACTGTCACGCTTTTGTGACTTTTTCTTGAAACCCTTGGTGCAAAAACCACCACCTACCTACAAGATACCAAATGTCTCCTCAAATTTCTTAAAGACATCACAGTGGATGAGGACACCATCCTAGTAAGCCTCGATATTGAAAGTCTGTACACCAGCATCCCACAGGACGACACACTGGAAGTACTTAAAAAGCCCTGCATGAAATCATCTGGACACACAGGACACCCAAATCCTTTATCTTGGAATGTGCCAATTTAGCCTTGAAGAAAAACTATTTTGAATATGAGGGAACCTTATACCTCCAGACAGGGGGCACTTCAATGGGGAGCATTTTTGCTCCTAGTGTGGCAGGGCTTTATGTATTCGATTTCGAAAAAGATTCATATTGAATAACCGGAATCCCTTTCTCTCGAATATCATCTTCTGGAAAAGATATATCGACGATGTCCTAGCCATCTGGCAGGGACCGATCGAGACACTAAAAGAATTTACAATATGGATCAATTCATGTGACCATAATCTGAGGTTCACCCATATTATGGACCCCAATACTATGATTTTCCTGGATGTAACAATCACCAAGGAGAACGGTCATCTAGAGACAAAAACTTACCACAAACCTAGTGCGAGGAACAACTTACTGAGATTTGAGAGCTTCCATCCTAGACCGTTGAGGGAAAACTTACCATATGGCCAATATCTGAGGTTACGGCGAAATTGTAGTAAAACTACCGACTACCATAATCAAGCAAAAGACCTCACTAAGAAGCTTTCATACAGAGGCTATCCTAATGGGATTCTCAATAAATGCCAAAAAAGAGCTCGCAACCAACCAAGGGAGGCACTTCTGGAAGATAGAACACAGAAGAACGAGGAGATACCACTGACATGTGTAACAACTTACAGCACAGCCTCTAATCAAATGACCAAATCTATCAATAAGCACTGGTCTATCATTAACACTGGGAATTTGCACTGGGAAAAACCACTCTTTTCTTTCAAGAAAGCAAGAAGCTTGAAGGACTCCCTTGTCAATACACGCCCAAAGGAGAACAGACAAGAAATGACACCAACTGTAACCATGGCATGGGGCCTACCTAATATCGTAGGACATTATCAGTGTGGAAATTGTAGTGTTTGTCATCTGACTAGTAACACCAAAACACTTGTATTAGAACCAGGAAAAGTATGGTACCAACGAGTACACACGAATTGTAACAGTACCAATGTGGTCTATCTGATAAAGTGCCCCTGTAATCTTGCATATGTGGGCATGACTTGCAGGAAAATAAAACAAAGAATCTGTGAACATCGAAGCACTATCAGGTGTAAAAAAGTATTACAAAACTCACTGAACACTTCCTTCAAATGAACCATACAACCAATGACATGAAATGGACTATAATCGAACAGGTAAAAACAGGAGTTAAAATACAACAACGCCTATTCGAAAAGGAACAACGATGGATATATAGGCTATCCACCCATAAAGAAGGATTGAACGATAATATTCCTTGGAATTCGGTCCTTTTGAAATAAGTCCATGTGTTATGTTATACATACGTTTCCTTTTGAAAAATAATGACTACTGTCAACATTAATGTAGGTCACTACTCCTGTTGATTATTGCTGCCTATATGCATGCATGCTTGCACTAGTGATAGTTCTGAATTTCTCTAGGTATTTCACTGAATGCATGCACAACACACTTTCTTTCTGTTAAATAACGAGTGTATGCGTGCCTTTTGAGGTAGTCACCGACTATTTGTTGATTCGTTTTATAAATAGAGGGAATCCCCATTAGACATACTTAATGGGTTTATGCGCCTTTTTTATTCATTATTCCCCTGTCGGCTCATTAAACTTTTCTTGCACCTCCTTTCAAGGGATCCCAACGCTTTAAAACAATTGAATGCGCTTCAGCGGCCCCTACTTACTATCGAGGGTTTTTAGGAACACGCCCTCGTTACGTACTGACGTTGGTCATGTGACCACGTCACCACGCCTGAACCCGGAAGCGCCCAGTATTTAACTAACGAGGACGTTCTGTTTTGAGAACCCTCGGGAGCGGTGGCAGGTCTTTAGTATAGGCATAGCAGCCGGTGACTGGTGACTCGCTGTAAGTACTCCATTCTCAACGCGGGTGGGCTCCGCTTACTTTCCTCTTTTCTGGTCATTTACCTCATAACGCTCATTTTTCCAGATCACGCGACTGAGCCAGCACCATGACCCCCTTTCCCATGAGGCACGCAATCATGCGTTACATAGTAAGCTCTTGACATTGCTGTAATTTATCATGATACGCTTGATTTTATTAATATCAAAATTACACTAAGTATGTCCTTATCTATGTAATGCGAGCGTAGACACTCATTCCTTAAATAATAATCACAAGTAGCGTGATAGTCCCATTCTTTCTAGTTGTTGTCCGCGTTTATTCAAGTTTGTTTTATTATCATTATTATTATTTTTATTTTTGTTTGCATCTCGTGATAAGTACTGCCAGCCAGAGTGTAAATAGAAACAACTGGATCGAATGTCGTGAATGGCTGATACTTTTTCTTTAATTTTTCACTGAAATGCATGTGCACATTGCCATATACTGTCTCTGAATTTTGGCGACAGATGTTCACTAAATGTGTACTTTTTAACGCTTTTTTCATAACTCGCATTTGGGATATTTTTGAGCACTTAACTTTGGAGAATCTTCGCTATATTTTTATGTGTTGTTTGTCTGTGATTGTACATTTTTGTTCTTTCAGATTCTTTCCTTTCAACTACTAGGATGAAAGGTCTCCTAACTGTGAGTACAGAGTTAGGTAGCAGTGATCAAGGGCAGGATACACCTTAGCGTGTGTAGACCACCCGGGTCACGTACTCTTGGTCCTGACGAAAACCTAGTAATATCGACATTAGGTTGAAACATGTAGACCTCCTTTTTCGCACTTTTTGCACTTTTTTACCTAAAGATACCAGTTGGTCAATTTAACCAAAAAGGGTGTCTTATAATTCTTTTTAATATTGTCCAGGTGCTCTATTATTAAAAATACTAATTTTGAGTAATATTTGGCCAATTTTTAAATCACTATTTCATTCACCTACACAGAAAATAAACCTGCTCCACTGTAATCAGGTGTTGAAGCACACCCGGATGGCATTCGGCCATTCGGGTGGGACCCCGATGATGAAGCATGTCACCAACTAGGTTGGTGAGTGAGGGGTCTTCTTAAGAAAGGATATTTCCTCTCTTGTGCCCTTTATCCCAATACTTTGGAGACTTCACTGTGTCTCCAGGTTGTACTCCTCTTATTGTTTGTTTACGTAATTTAAAGGGGATCAGGAGTATACCCTCCACTTTTTGTGGTTATCCCTTTCTCTCTCTTGTGTTTTTGAAAGTCCTTTCAGAGGCACAGCAGTCCTTCTTGCTGGCAGTTAATCCACAGGTCCAAAAGTGTACTGCTGTGGTGGTATCTGAGGTCCAGTACTTATACCCAGTGGTGCCTTTGAAGTGGGAGACATCAAACAGATGCCTTTAAAGTGCACAGATGCC
Organism: Calotriton arnoldi; assembly: GCA_963921515.1. NCBI lineage: Eukaryota > Metazoa > Chordata > Amphibia > Caudata > Salamandridae > Calotriton > Calotriton arnoldi. Next base: position 2,209,047 of record CAWUFW010000579.1, read on the forward strand.
CTCCCTTCCTGCCCTGGCTCCAGACTCACTACAGGGGGGCATACCGCCCTTTGTGTGTAGACAGGATACAGCCTTTTCAAGTGTAAGAGAGACTGTGCACAGCTCCTCCCTCCCATCCTGTCAGGATGGCCCATCAGTCACACCTAAGTTGCCATGGTTTGTGGTGGTTTGAGGGAATACACAGAGCCCAACTGCCAACTATGTTCAGACATGTGATCAGAGACGGGCTGCAGGCACCAAATAGCTATTGCAAGAAAATGTCCACTTTCAGAAAGTGGCATTTTCAGGATTGTAATTTAAAATCCGACTTCACCATGAGTTAGGATTTTAAATTAGGATTCCAGAGACACCAAACTAGATCCAGTCATATCTTCCCATTTGGAAATGGCACTTATGAAATGTAAAGAGGTAATCTCAAGGTTATACTACGGAAGATATAGGCTTTACATTAGTGAAAAATAAATTTACAAGTTTTTCTCTATCAACACATGTAAAACTAAAAAGTACATGTCCAACCTCTTAAATACATTGCGCCCTGCCCGTGGGACTGTCTAGGGCCTACCTTAGGGGTGACTTATATGTATTAAAAGGGAAGGTTTGGGCCTGGCAAGAGTTTTATCTTGCCAGGTCACAATGGCAGTTGCAAACTGCACACACAGGCTCTGCAATGGCTGGCATGAGACATGTTTACAAGGCTCCTTAAGTGGGTGGTACAATCATTGCCACAGGCCCCCTAGTAGCATTTAATTTACAGGCCCTGGGCACATGTAGTGCCACTTTACTTGAGACGTATAAGTAAATTAACTATGCCAATTGGGTATAAGCCAATTCTACCATGTTTTAAGGAGAGAGCACATGAACTTTAGCATAGGGTAGCAATGGAAAAGTAAACAGATTCCTAAAGCGAGCAAAAACAAATTCAACAAAAAGGGGAGGAGGAAGGCAAAAAGGTTGGGGGTGGCTTTGCAGAAAGTGCCATTTTAAACACTCAGCATTAGGACATATAATCACATTTTTGTCCAACATTTAACAGTTTACACTCTTAAAGAATTTGCTAGACATCTTGCTTACAAATCTTACCATTTTTAGAGAGAAGCTCAGAGCTGTACTATTATTAATGTGTCACACTTTTTGTTTACACCTGAGTGGGTTTGTTTTATTTGGTGCTGTAAAGTGTTTTGAAAGGTGCACACAATTCACAGCAAGAAATATAAAAAAATACAGTCATGTAGGAGAAGAAAAATGATAGCTTAACAAAATTGTGTTTGTGGGTTCAAGCTGTACTAGTTTAGAGCGATTAAGATAGAAATGTATCCATCTGCTTCATGGGTGGCAGTGGTCCCTGTACAATGTGCTTTTGACTTTATGGTTGTTGAGACTGGAATGTCACCTGCATGATCCACAGTCATGACCACTATCCTGCAGGCCCAAATTGCATATACCTGTAAGTTTGGTTTTTGTTCATGCCACACACTAATCCTGTGGGCTCACGTTGACCTAGCCCTGATCAGTTCTGAGCCTTGCTCTGAACCGGCAGGGGTGCAAACAGCTCCTCCTGATAGTGACAGAAGACTACCACCCCTATTGTGGGTTTCATTAGTGGAGTGCAGTTGTTGCAGCATACTGTGTTAAGTGAATCATAGTAAAAGGCCATTTTGCTTGTGCAATATGATTGCTTGCCTACTGGCTCATTCGCTTAAAAATTGGCAAGTGGAGCAGGTTGAGACAAGTACCCACTGGAGTGTCAGAGTGAGCCGCACCATGAGTCAAGGGTGTGCTGAATCCTACTAGCTTCCCAGGAATGAGCAACCAACAGAAAGCCTTTGCTCCTGCTGCTACCCTCTAAGCAACCTGTTGTGTGGCTGGTTGCTGCACAGCTTTCTGGAAGATTGCCATGTGTTGTGTGGAAGCACCCTGCAACCTGTGAGATTCCACTGTTGAAGGAGGGACAAATGTTGTCCATTCAAAGTGGGTGAGAAACTGACTAGGCGGGGCCCGAGAGACTGAGTATTGAAACCAAACAAAGGAAGGAGAGCACCAGCTGAACCTGTAGACTTTACCTTGAACTCTGAACCTAAAGTGGGGGGCTCCCAGAGAAAGTGTGACTCACAAAGCGACAGTAGGAGGGCTAATTGGTTTACTCATGTAAAAACAACAATTGATGGACAGAATGCAGAACAATGTCATACATTCACCCCAGTACAGAGATCTGGGCCTAAATCCATCGTTTTTTTGCTCACCATGCCATTCCAGTTTGAACCCAGCCATATGCAAATCAGTCTTGACCCTGTGCCCAATGGGAACAGTCCAGCCCGAACTGCCAGGCCAGGTCCTCCCTGGACTGGAAACAAGCATCCTAGGACCGGTTTCGGGTTTCACCCTCATCAGCCAGGATAGCTTGACTCCAGTGGCATGGAGAGCACGGGACCCATGTCTGGGCATACCCGTCCCACTCGGGTGACAAATGCAAAAACAACAATTGATGGACAGAATGCAGAACAATGTCATACATTCACCCCAGTACAGAGATCTGGGCCTAAATCCATTGTTTTTTTGCTCACCATGCCATTCCAGTTTGAACCCAGCCATATGAAAATCAGTCTTGACCCTGTGCCCAATGGGAACAGTCCAGCCCGAACTGCATATGTCGCCCTAAGTGGGAAGGGTATGCCCAGACATGGGTCCCGTGCTCACTACACCACTGGATTCAAGCTAGCCTGGCTGATGAAGGGTGATGTCCTGAAACCGGTCCCAGGATGCTTGTTTCCGGTCCAGGGGGGACCTGGCTTGGCAGTTCGTGCTGGACTGTTCCCATTGGAGCAGGGTCAAGACTGATTTGCATATGGCTGGGTTCAAACTGGGGTGGTGTGGTGAGCTAAAGAATGATGGATTAAACCCAGATCCTTGTGACTGGGAGTGAATGTTTGCATTGTCCAGCATTCCATCCATCAATTGTTTCTTTTGCATATGTCGCCCTAAGTGGGAAGGGTATGCCCAGATGTGGGTCCCGTGCTCACTACACCACTGGATTCAAGCTAGCCTGGCTGATGAAGGGTGATACCCTGAAACCGGTCCCAGGATGCTTGTTTCCGGTCCAGGGAGGACCTGGCTTGGCAGTTCGGGCTGGACTGTTCCCATTGGAGCAGGGTCAAGACTGATTTGCATATGGCTGGGTCCAATCCGGGGTGGTGAGGTGAGCAAAAGAATGATGGATTAAACCCAGATCCTTGGTACTGGGGTGAATGTTTGCATTGTCCAGCATTCCGTTCATCAATTGTTTCTTTTGCATATGTTGCCCTAAGTGGGAAGGGTATGCCCAGACGTGGGTCCCGTGCTCACTACACCACTGGATTCAAGCTAGCCTGGCTGATGAAGGGTGATGCCCTGAAACCGGTCCCAGGATGCTTGTTTCCGGTCCAGGGAGGACCTGGCTTGGCAGTTCGGGCTGGACTGTTCCCATTGGAGCAGGGTCAAGACTGATTTGCATATGGCTGGGTCCAAACTGGGGTGGTGTGGTGAGCAAAAGAATGATGGATTAAACCCAGATCCTTGTGACTGGGGGTGAATGTTTGCATTGTCCAGCATTCCGTCCATCAATTGTTTCTTTTGCATATGTCGCCCTAAGTGGGAAGGGTATGCCCAGACGTGGGTCCCGTGCTCACTACAGCACTGGATTGAAGCTAGCCTGGCTGATGAAAGGTGATGCCCTGAAACCGGTCCCAGGATTCTTGTTTCCGGTCCAGGGAGGACCTAGCTTGGCAGTTCGGGCTGGACTGTTCCCATTGGAGCAGGGTCAAGACTGATTTGCATATGGCTGGGTCCAAACTGGGGTGGTGTGGTGAGCAAAAGAATGATGGATTAAACCCAGATCCTTGTGACTGGGGGTGAATGTTTGCATTGTCCAGCATTCCGTCCATCAATTGTTTCTTTTGCATATGTCGCCCTAAGTGGGAAGGGTATGCCCAGACGTGGGTCCCGTGCTCACTACAGCACTGGATTCAAGCTAGCCTGGCTGATGAAGGGTGATGCCCTGAAACTGGTCCCAGGATGCTTGTTTCCGGTCCAGGGAGGACCTGGCTTGGCAGTTCGGGCTGGACTGTTCCCATTGCCCGCACTGTTTTATTCTTCTTTTGGGCTATTTTAATTCTACTTGGGTCTTAGACTCATTACTTGGCCCCTTGCCACTGTTCCCTGGTGTTTTTTGACTCCCCCCGCCTCTGCCCGCTTTCCTGCCGCTGCTGCCCCTGTGGCCCCACCCCCTACTCAGCCCCGCTCCCACCTCCTGACCTCTGCTCCCGCCCCCCTCCCCTTTATATGGCGACCGCTGTGCGGTCGCGCAGCTGGCGCACTGCTGGCACACCGAAAGTGCTCCTAAGGCAAGCCTGTCTGTGCCCGTCCACGCCTGGACCGCGCCCAGCGCCAGACCCACTGGCCTCCGTGCACGCCACAACACCCGACGCTGCTACGATGCCAACACCCTCCATGCACTCAACTCCGGCCGATCCTCCACCTGCTTCCAGGCCACCCCGAAGTTCACCCATGGACCCTTCACCTGCCGTAAGTGCAGCTACACCAGCCAGCGCACACCGGCACGTCCTGCCCTTCCCACCAAAACAGGCCACAACAGTCTCAGATGCATACTACTCAACACCCGCTCAGTCCACAAGCACGCCGTCGAACTCTGGAACCTTCTCGATTCAACATCCCCAGACGTCGCCTTCCTGACGGAGACCTGGATGAACGCCTCCTCGGCGCCTGACATAGCCATAGCCATCCCGGACGGCTACAAGATCACCCGCAGGGATCGAAACAACAATCCGGGAGGAGGAATCGCCATCGTCCACAGGAACACCATCAGAATTTCAACCTACATCGAAGACTCCCTCAGTATGGCCGAACTCCTACACTTCCAGATCCACGTCGATCACAACACCACCCTCAGAGGGACCCTTGTCTACAGACCCCCGGGACCCCGACCACAGTTCAGCGACTCCATCGCCGACCTCATCAGCTCGCACGCCCTCGCCTCCACAGACTACATCCTCCTCGGAGACCTAAACTTCCACCTCGAGAACCCCAACGACAGCAACTCCACAACGCTGATCGACAACCTAGCCAACCTCAGACTCAAACAGCTCGTCACGACACCTACCCACTCCGCCGGACACACGCTCGACCCCATCTTCTCCGCCAGCAACCACGTCACCTTCAGCCACACCACCAAACTCCACTGGACCGACCACCACTACATCCACTTCTCCTTCGAGAAACACACCACGCACATCCAACTGCAACGAATCCCACACCACAGCTGGAACAAAGTCACCGAAGACCAGCTCCTCACCACCCTCGCCCGAGACCCTCCAACCGAGCCCTCCGACACAAGTGCAGCGGCCCACAACTTCAGACAATGGATCGACGACTGCGCCAAAACCCTCGCCCCAATCAAGAAACCCCCCAACAGGTGCACCGACACAAGAGCCATCTGGTTCAAGGCCGACCTCCAGTCTTCCAAACAAACCTGCCGAAGAATCGAGAAGCAGTGGCGCCAAGACCAGACACGAGACAACCACGCATCCCTCAAGAACGCAAGACGCAAGCACCACCAACTCATCCAAGCCACCAAAAGGGCCTCCTTCAAGGAACGCATCGACAACAACGCACACAACAGCAAAGAGCTCTTCAACATCGTGAAAGAACTCTCCTCCCCCAGCTCCAGCACGAATGACATCCCGCCATCGCAAGAACTCTGCGACTCCCTGGCCACCTTCTTCCACTGCAAGATCGCAGACATCCACGACAGCTTCGACACCCAGACACCGACGTCAGACGCCGACATCCCCGACCCAACACCCACCGAACACACCAACCTCCTACTCTCCTGGAACCACGTCAACGACGAAGACACCAACAAAATCATGAACACCATCCACTCCGGTTCTCCTTCTGATCCCTGCCCCCACCACATATTCAACAAAGCAAGCTCCATCATCGCACCCCAACTCCGAAAGATCATCAACAGCTCCTTCGAGACCGCCACCTTTCCGGAGAGCTGGAAACACACCGAGATCAACGCCCTGCTCAAGAAACCTAAGGCGGACCCTAAGGACCTCAAGAACGTTCGACCCATCTCCTTGCTCCCGTTCCCGGCGAAAGTCACTGAGAAGATCGTCAACAGGCAACTAACCCACTTCCTGGAGGAGAACAACATCCTGGACTCCACCCAATCCGGCTTCCGCAGCAACCACAGCACCGAAACCGCCCTCATCGCCACCACCGACGACATCAGGACCCTACTGGACAACAGCGAAACTGCGGCCCTCATCCTCCTAGACCTCTCGGCCGCCTTCGACACCGTCTGCCACCACACCCTACGCACAGGCCTCCATGACGCAGGGATCCGTGACAAAACCCTGAACTGGATCACCTCCTTCCTCACCGGCAGAACCCAGAGAGTCCGTCTCCCCCTTTCAGATCCGAAGCCACCACAATCACCTGCGGTGTACCCCAAGGATCATCCTTCAGCCCGACCCTGTTCAACATCTACATGGCACCGCTCGCCAACATCGTCCGAGCACACCACCTGAACATCATCTTGTACGCCGATGACACCCAGCTAATCCTCTCCCTCACCAAGGAGCCGGCCACCGCCAAATCCAACCTCCACGAGGGAATGAAGGCCATCGCTGAGTGGATGAAGACCAGCCGTCTGAAACTGAACTCTGACAAGATGGAAGTCCTCGTCCTCGGCTCCACCCCCTCCGCATGGGACGACTCCTGGTGGCAGGCTGCGTTGGGAGCTACCCCGACACCCACCAACCACGCGCGCAACCTGGGTTTCATCCTGGACTCAACGCTCTCTATGACCCAGCAAGTCAACGCTGTCTCCTCCTCCTGCTTCAACACCCTCCGCATGCTTCGCAAGATCTACAGATGGATCCCCACCGACACCAGGAGGACGGTCACCCAAGTCCTCGTCAGCAGCACGCTGGACTACGGCAACGCCCTCTACGCGGGAACCACGGCCAAAGTCCAGAAAAGACTCCAACGCATACAAAACGCCTCCGCACGCCTCATCCTCAGAATCCCCGGCCACAGCCACATCACCGTCCACCTGAGAGACCTGCACTGGCTCCCGATCAACAAGAGGATCACCTTCAAGCTCCTCACCCACGCCCACAAAGCCCTCCACAACGCTGGACCGGCATACCTCAACGAACGACTCACCTTCTACACCCCGAACCGCCAGCTTCACTCCGCAAACCTCGCCCTCGCCACCATCCCACCCATCCGCCGAATGACCTCCGGCGGCAGATCATTCTCCCACCTCGCCGCCAAGACCTGGAACACCCTCCCCATCCACCTGCGACAGACCCAGGACCTGCTGACCTTCAGGAGACTCCTCAAGACCTGGCTGTTCGATCAGTAGCTGCGCCACCCCCCTCCTCTAGCGCCTTGAGACACTCACGGGTGAGTAGCGCGCTCTATAAATGTCTTGATTGATTGATTGAAGACTGATTTGCATATGGCTGTGTCCAAACTGGGGTGGTGAGCAAAAGAATGATGGATTAAACCCAGATCCTTGTGACTGGGGGTGAATGTTTGCATTGTCCAGCATTCGGTACATCAATTGTTTCTTTTGCATATGTTGCCCTAAGTGGGAAGGGTATGCCCAGACGTGGGTCCCGTGCTCACTACACCACTGGATTCAAGCTAGCCTGGCTGATGAAGGGTGATGCCCTGAAACCGGTCCCAGGATGCTTGTTTCCTGTCCAGGGAGGACCTGGCTTGGCAGTTCGGGCTGGACTGTTCCCATTGGAGCAGGGTCAAGACTGATTTGCATATGGCTGGGTCCAAACTGGGGTGGTGTGGTGAGCAAAAGAATGATGGATTAAACCCAGAACCTTGTGACTGGGGATGAATGTTTGCATTGTCCAGCATTCCGTCCATCAATTGTTTCTTTTGCATATGTCGCCCTAAGTGGGAAGGGTATGCCCAGACGTGGGTCCTGTGCTCACTACACCACTGGATTCAAGCTAGCCTGGCTGATGAAGGGTGATGCCCTGAAATCGGTCCCAGGATGCTTGTTTCCGGTCCAGGGAGGACCTGGCTTGGCAGTTCGGGCTGGACTGTTCCCATTGGAGCAGGGTCAAGACTGATTTGCATATGGCTGGGTCCAAACTGGGGTGGTGTGGTGAGCAAAAGAATGATGGATTAAACCCAGATCCTTGTGACTGGGGGTGAATGTTTGCATTGTCCAGCATTCCGTCCATCAATTGTTTCTTTTGCATAATTGGTTTACTCAGCAGAGGCTCCTGAGAGCACACAGACTCACATCTGTGAATCGAGTATTTGCAATTTTGAATGTGTAATGGCATTCTGTGTTCTCTGTGTAATAAAGTATTTGTTCATTCCATAAAGGGAAGCACTGGACTGGTTATTGATCTTATTGTGCTGCTGGGGATATTGATTCCAGGGCTTGAGTACCCCCATACTAACCTCCATCAGAAACCTGCGACTGCTCGCCTTGCTACCACTGAGAGTCAAGTGAGGAAAGAGTTGTACTTTAAAAAAAATTATGTTTATTGATTTTGCTCATTTCACAGTGTATTGAACATAAAATACACTAAACATATAAATAACATATGCATGCCCGCAAGGGAAACATGGTCGTTATAACATCAAATGTTCTGTACTACCATTTTTCAGTACTATTGCATATCACATTTCTCGCAACATCCGTTCTATTTTTCCATATCCGTCCGGTCATGCTGCTTGGTACTTACTATATTGCAAATGACTCTTTCATGTTCCAGTAGCTATCCATCACCTTAGATGGGCACATTGTAACTTTTTAACAAGCAATTGCCAAAGTTCCAGGTCCTTCTCTAGTTTATCGTGTGCTACACACCATTCTCCTATATCTTTTTTCATGTTATTCACCTTAGGGTTTTGGGGGTTTAACCAACGTATTGCCAAACACCTCCATGCTAATGGGAGTTTGAAATGGATACATTTCTGCTTTACTTTGTGCTGGATTTTCTTGCTTCCGACCCTAACAAACATATTTGTGGATTATTACATAGGTTCTCTTGAAGCCCCTCCCAATACCTGTAAGCTACTTGTGCTCAATATGTCTGTATTAAGTGGCAGTCCCATGTTAGGCAGGAATACATAGCGCCTGTCCTCTGACATTTTGGACAGGTTCGAGGTTTTGTGGGAGCTATCTTGTGAATTATCACAGGAGTGGCATATGTCCTGTGTATAAATGTTAGACATGACATCCTAGGTGTGATATTCCCCCAAACATTTTGCCTTTTCTCCTGTTTTGCTGAATTCATTTTTGTTGGCTTTAATACTCTGTGCAAGTTACCATTTCTAACCAGTGCTAAAGTGTTTATATTCTCTCCTTTAGACATGGTAAAATTGGCCTACACCTAATTGGCACATTTACTTTACTTTAAAGTCCCTAGTCAATGATACTACACATACTCAGGGCCTCTAATTTAAATGCTACTGGTGGGCTTGCAGCACTCATTGAGCCACCCAGTAAAGTAGCCTTTTAAAACATGTCTCAGGCCTGCCACTGCTGCCTGTAGTGCCGTTTTAAACTGCCATTTCGACCTGGCAATATAAAACTTTTGCCAGGCCTAAACCTTCCTTTTTAATATTGATAAGTCATCCCTAAGATAAGCCTTAAGGGCCAATAAGGCACAGTGCATTGCATTTAAGAAGTAGGACATATGTACTTGAGTTTTACATGTCCTGGCAATGAAAATCTCTTAGGCTTATCTCTCCCATTGATTAAAACTGGTTTACCTTATTACATTTAATAAGTGATAAGTTTAGATTGACAGCAGATTGCGATATGCTGTTTATGCTCAAGTGAATTGTAATTTGAAATCCTTTTTAAAGGTAAAGTCGAATTTTAAGGCACAATTCTGAATCCACTTTCAGAAAGTTGTCCTTTTCTTGTCTGAATAATTTATGCCTTCTGCCGGTGTCCTAGTCAGATGACTGTGAATGGCTCTGCTGTTGGTGTTTGTGTATTGATTCCAGACAGTAACACAGAGGGGACTTGGGTGTGGACAGGATGGGCCATCCTGACAGGACTTACACTTCAACAAGCTTTGCCTGCTACACCCCCAACATAATATGACATTATGCCTGCCCTGTCTTTTGTCACCCTATACAGTTTGTAGCCTTGACAGAAGAAGAACTTTCTAGAACTAGGTGTGAGTGTAGGACATGGGATCCTCCCACACAAAGGCTGGTACCAGGTATAAATATTGCACCTCCAGAGTCACTCATCAGAACCCTTCTGGACCTGTGGATTGCCCTGCAGCTTGAAGGACGGCTTGCTGTCTGAGAAGGAAGACTGGACCTGCTTGCCCTCATTCCAGGCTAACCAGAGTGACTTCAAAGGTCATTTGATTGACCTCCTGTGTGACGTACAATGACACAACAAGCTTCAGAGGCCTCCCTACATCTACCCAGCAGACCTGTTGCAACCGGACCTGTAACTGGACCTGCTGGAACCCTCCTGGCCTCTGCAGAAGTGAGTTCCTAATCCCCCAGAGATCCTGGACCCTTGGCTGGCATCAAAATGTACTCCTCCTCAAGAAAAGGTGAAAATCCTGCAGTATGGGATCCTCAAGACCACGAACAGGCCCATTCATGCCAAGACTATGCAGCCCGTGATGACCGCCAACCGGAAGCTTCGGTAAGACCTTCTCTTCTTGTCAAGAGACGGCCAGTGATGGCAAGCAACATGAGAACCTAACTTTGCACTACAGCAACAACAGCCTGTAGCGCTTGACTGACTCTTTGAGCTACAGCGATAACTGTCGGTGATGCTCAACGTGTTCTTCATCGCACAGCAACGACCATCTGTGAGGCTCAGCCTGCTTTTTGCAGCATCCTCCAATGCGAATGGAACTCTTCATGCTGGACTTTGAGGGCAAATTTTCAGCGGGACTAACCTGATCCCTGTATCTGACGCATACCCCATCTCAGTCTGCCTGAACGTGTAACTTTCCACCACTCTAGCATGATCAGATGACCGTGGGTGGCACTTTGCATTTTTAGGTGCCATTTTCACTTAACAATTTGAAATGAAATATCCCTTGTTATACTGATTAGATTTTTGTCATTCTGGTATCTTTTTAGTTATCAACATTTACTTTACTTTACATTTACTTTATTTACTTTGGAATTTTTCAGGTGTTGTATTTTCACTTTATTGCTATTCTGCATGAATACTTTAATTATTGCCTCTACATTAGGCCTGACTGCTTTTGTGTCAACCTACCAGAAGGTTAAGCAGAGGTTAATTTAGTGACTTTGTGGTTCACCATTTAAAAAAAAATTGTATTAATTGATTTTCTAAAGTATTTAGCCATTCGATCAATGTATAAGTTTACTGTTGGTTTATGTTCAACTGTACTGCTCAAAGCTCGTATTTGTTCAAGTCGCAGGCCAGTCTTTTCATCGGTTTCCCATCCCAGGCAGCATAGCCTCAGTTGACCAGTGGGTGAAGGGAGCTGGGTATACATATGTTTTGTGTATCCAAGGCTTCGCAGGAAGTATAATACATAACTTATAACAAAAAAAAGTATGACAAGGTCATCCCACAAGGCTACAATAGGGTACTTGCTCTACCCCAATCGTTCTTCAGCAAGCAGGGTGTTGCTCTCTGCTGCCAACCAGTTCTTACTTTCTTCCTTCCATCTGCACTGGGGCAGACCCTCAGGGGTCTTCAGCACATTGCTATAGCTTGCTTAAAGAGCATTAAGGCTTGAGCAAAACATACAGGCCCAAAAGGCATATCTCTAGTGTGGGGAGGCCCGCCCTGCCCACCACCCTTTCAATTCTCAAGGTGATCTCCTGTCAGAAGGTCATGATCACCTCTGCCACAATCCATTTCTCCAGGTAACCAGCCATGTCGTAGTCCACCACTCCTTCTGGCAACCCAACCACTTGGATGTTATTTTTCCAGACACGATACTCAGAATCCTCTAGCTTATGATTCAGGGTCTCAACTCTTTCTGGAGGGCCGTTAACTGAGTCCAGAGGGTGTCCACTAGGGTTTGCATCTCTCCAAGTGTATCCACATGGCTTTTGACCTTACTGTTCAGGTGCTTGTAAATGTCCCGCAGGATACCACGGTCTAGCAAGACTTTGTCAATTTTGGTCTCTAGGACCTCCCTGGTGGAGTTTATAGCACTCAATATTTGGTCCATTCTGACCACCAAGCTGCAATCCGAGTCCCCAGCAGGATCCTCTTGGATCGTCTTATCTGTACTACTCAGAGATGTAGTGCTTAGACCTCGCTTTTGGGTGCCAGCACTGCTTTGAGGCTCCTGGTCCAGCCCATCTTTGCAGCCCCCTCGGTGTATCCAGCAGCATGCGTTCTGGTCATTGCAGTCAGGGAAACAAGCAGCGCATCAATGGCAATTGTCCTGCAGTGAGTCTCACCCCAGGATGTGTCCCATGACTTGCCAGTTCTCACTGCTCTTCTTGATCTACACCCCTCAGTTTATCTGTCAGGTGTAGGCATTTGAGGGTCAACAGAGTCTGGCCCCAATTTGTTTTGGCTGTACTTTCGCCCACGCAGCAGAATTCCTCAGAGGAGGGGGCACACCCTTTGCCAACTTTCCCATACCATTCAGTCAGGCAGCCTCACTGCAGCAACTACTCAAGGGTTCAACCTTGTGCAGGGAGCTGCACCAGCTGTGGCCAGCTCCCACCCTTAGTCTTCCATCTGGTGTGGTGCTGCCCCCAGAAGCATACCCCCAGCATGGCAGCACACCTCACGTCCCACTAGGATCTCCAGCTGGGGCCTCCGCTATCCTCCAGCCAGCCAGGCCTCTCAACTCCAGCAGGTCATCTCAGCCTGAGCGCCCCAATGAGCCATGCAGCCCTGTTACAGGCTGGGCTCCTTTGCAGTAGGGCCACCACACTCCAACCTTTCTTCACTCTTTTCTGACTGTTTCTGCAGAGGCCCAGGCACACCCCCTAGGCCCCCTCGATGTGCCGGATGTGCTGCTGTCAGAGCCAGCATACAGAAGCGGTCACACCTGCCATCTTGGGCTGGAGTAGGTGAAGCCCACCATAGGCTGCAGCTGCTGGCAGCCTCTCGGGTATCTCAGATGATACTGAGGCAGGTAAGGACAACCCAGGTGCGCCACCGGCTCTTAGTGCATCAGGCTGGCAAGAGATTCCGGGCAGTGGCTTGGGAGCTCACAGGGAAGTGGCCATCCTGCGTGCTGCTTAACACCAACTTTGTGGTCCACCTTGACAAGGATTGTGGTTGCTGTTTAAGTAATGCTTCACCCCCCCAACCAATAATTCAATTTCTTACAATAAAGTTGAAATATGTTAGCCTGATTCTGGCATTGCTCAAACACATCACAGTCCGTCTCCCATTTTGTCTTAGTTTTCAGTGGGGGCTTCTGAACATTTGCTTGTAGTTCCAGATACACCCTTGTTATGATCAATCTGTTTGTAGTAGGAAGTCTACTGTATCTGATCTATGTGGGACCTTATTGATTATTCCTTACACTGCCATTGATGTTTTGCATAAGGCATAATAAGGTAGAGTACTTTTTAACAAATATGTAATTTTTTTATATAACTTACATTTTTTAAACATTATAATGTATAATATATTAAACTGTACTAAAAATAGTTTTATAGATTATGAGTACTTTTAATATATACTTATACTTAAAACATTTGTCCATGTTTTTGAACACAGAATTTTTAAAAACATTTTAACATGTTTTTTTATGATTTTATAACTTTAAGAAATAAAATACACTTTTAGCATTGAATCCTATGGGAAGTCTTTTTTATTTAAATTTTTGCACCACTTTTCCAGTTTTTTTGATTTTGTAGTCTTTCTTTGTCATTTTGGGCTCTTTGTATAGTTTGCCATCACAGTTTTTCATTGCTAAGGTGAGACTATTTGACATTTATTTCATAGTTTAGTGGTGAGAAGAAGGTGTTTAGATTTAGTTAAGCTAGTCTTTGTATTTGGATGTTGCTCAGTGTAATTTTTTAGTGTAATATGTGCTATGTAGTAGGTGTTATTGTGAAATGTAATATGTATTTGTATTTTATGTCTGTGTTCTATGTGTTTATCATAGATGTTAGTGCTTTTCTTTTTTACTGTGGTTTGATTTATACTACCGTGTAGAAATGACACTGTCCAACTTTGAATCAATAACACCAATAGTTATGTTTGGAAAGATAGTTATCAATTCTAACTAATAGCAATCATTGAATATACAAAGAAAGTTAAATCACTAGAGCCATATATGCAACAAAATCATTTTATGACAAAAAATATGTTCAGGAACAATCATTACAGAATTGTATAATTCATATAGAAAAACAGTGATCAGTAGTGTAAGTGATCACTCTGTGCAAGTGAAGCAAATAAAAGTGGAAAAAGTGTGATAAAGAGTGATCACATTAAAATATGTCAATAGAGAGGCTGGTGATTATTATTTAACAAGACTTACTGCAATGGAGCGTGCTTGGTTATTTGAAGAAATAGAAAGTTCAGTGCTCCTTGGCGGCCATACTGTTATGTTAAAGAGCCTTTGCGCCATAGAGTGTCGATGACATTTTGACCCCAGATGGGTTGGAGGGTCATCATCAGGACAAGAGAAGTGTTGCAAGCACAGTGCTGTTCCTAGAATGTTTAGAGAGGACAAGGTGTGATTTAATATTTATTCCAGCATTTTGTATTGTTCCTATACATATGTCTTCTAGTTAACAATTGTACAATTACCAAAAATCCATCTGTGAAGATGCTTGGAAGGTAAGGGATCAAAGAGAAAAAGAGAGAATTAGAACAGGTAAATAAGAGCCACAAAGTGTGAGTAAACACCGAGTGCCTAGAGTGTTAGCTACCATAGGATTTACAGGACTTAGTAGTGCTTTAGGGGAACATGTTTAGATGAAAGAGGTCCAGAATGGAATGAGAGATCTAGTAATACAAGTAGGATGTCGAATAATCAGGTAAATATTATCCATGGTCTCACCATTATGACCAGGCCTGGGTGTAGTTCGCGGAGTTTTGCTACGCGCAACTCTGCGAAGATACAAAAAAACTCAGCGGAGTTCCGCGAGTGGCGGAGTGCAGTGCGAACTGTAGTTTGTGCTGGTATTCCTGCCACTCGGGTAGAAATTCTACCCGAGCGGCAGCTCGCGCTCGCAAACTTACTGTTCGCGATCGCGAACTTACCGTTCGCAATCGCGAGCGGGGAAAAAACTCCGCTGCACATCGCGAAGCAGAGCTCGCGGAGTGCAGAAAACTCTGCAAACTCTGCGAACAGAGTGAAGTTCACCACCCAGGCTTAATTATGACAAGTCATACAGGGGTCCCAATTAAAAACCAGAAAATTGGTAAAAGTAATGTACTATGCAATTCAGTTGATCCTCTTGTAAAATGCATGGAAAGTACCTAGGGCTAACTTCCCCAGGCTGGAAGAGTTGTATGAGGCATCCAAGAAAGAAATAATGGTGCAGGCAATGTAATAGTATGTGGGGACCATCAGAGAGGGTTGGTCGGTTAGTTTTGATAACTGGGATTGACTGCAGCAAAAATAGGTACAGTGCCAAAATAGTAAATTGGGGATGGGTGCCCCGCCAAGGAAATCAAGCCTGCGTAGTTAAAGGATGGTACAAAAGTACTATAGAGCCAGCTGGGTTGGCTCTCAGGGTCAGGCCTGTAAAGAATCTAGCCTGGACAGTGAGGCAGGCCCGCCAGGAAAGTCATGCAGTCCCACAATGGAATCCAGCCCATAAGTGAGGCTGATAGAAGTTACAAGGACCACTTACAGAACCTGAAAATGTTGAGAAAATGTATCAAATGGCTCCTGAGCAGCACCCACAAAACCATCATACCCGCTCTTCTCACTAGCAAGCTGGACTACAAGTTGCAGTATATTTAAAAAGTTGGACAGGTACTTTTAGGTTTTATATGTTCTGGTTGTGAAAAACTCCCAAATAAATTTTTCATTACTGTGAGGCCTACCTCTCCCACAGGATAAGATTGTGTTACCTTACTACATTTAATAAGGGATAACGTTTGTTTGGGAACAGGTAGAACTTCATGTTTGGTCTCAAAATAAATGTAATTTTATAATCATCCATAATAGTAAAGTCTGATTTTAATTCACAATTCTGAAAATTCCACATTTAGAAAGTTCGCATTTTCTTGTCCAAACCATTTAGTGCCTGCAGCCTGTGTCCTAGGATGCGTGATTGTGAATAGTTGGCCATTGGCCTGTGTGTATTCCTCCCAGACAGTGAGACAAAATGGGGAGTAGGTGTTGGCAGGATGTGCCATCCTGGCAGGATGGGAGGGGCGTAGTTGTTCCCTACCCCACTTACATTTCAAACGGTCTGCCTCAGCATACTCACAAAGAACTTGACAGCAGTCTATTGCCACCCTGAACCTCTTGGAGCCTGACCAGGGGATGAAAGAAATTCTAGAACCAGATGTGGGGGGGGAGTCTAGAAGTGTCTCCCACTTCAAAGGTTGATACCAGTTATAAATATTGGATCCTTAGACTAGTTCTTCAGTACACTCCTGGACCTGTGGACATTACAGGACAAGGACCGCCTTGTTCCCCAGAGGACTGTCCTACCACTTGAGGCTTGCCTTGTTATTCAGAGGACTGTCCAGCTGCTACCAAGGACTGCCCTGCTTCCTGAGGCCTGCCTTGCTTCCCAGAGCATGTCCTGCTGCTTGAGGCATGCCTTGTTCTGCAGAGGACAGCTCTGGTGCTACCAGAGGACTGCCCTGCAGCTTCAGGCCTACCTCATTCCCCATAGGACTGCCCTGCTGCTTTGGACTGCCCTGATCTTCAGAGGACTGTCCTGTTGCTTGAGGTCTCTCTGAGAAAGAAGACTGAGCCTGCTGTCTTCATCCCAGGCTACCTGAGTGCCTCCAAGTGTCAGTTGGCTGACCTAATGTTCTGAGCTACAGGGACACAACATGAACCAGATGCCTCCCTGGAACTGCCCAGCTGACCTGCTGTAACTGGCACTGTCTGGATCTGCAACTGGACTTGCACCGGGACCTGCCTGAGCCCTGCTGACCTCTGCTGGAGTGTGTTCCTGATTCTGATTTGATTCATTTTGTCACTATCTTAATTGGAAGATCTACTTTCAATTTATTGTTCAATATGGCAATCATCGACACTGATTGGTGTCATTCCTTCTGAAGCGAGAGCCTTTATCCATTTCTAAAACAGATGGTTAGAAGTGTGAAAAGATAAGAAATGTTGGTTTTAGTAATTTGAGCTTCAGATAGTTTGCAGATATTCATTTCCCTATGTCAAGCCGTATGGCATCTTGTTTTGCTTATATAATGAGGTTTAGTTGAAGGTTTTCTGCAAACTGATGTGGGATGAGGCCCATGTATCATATTAAGTCATGCTAGGACTCCATACTGATTAGCATAGGGTGGGGGAACAGCCTTTACCACAAGGCTAGAACCACACATAGCATATGTATATACACATATACACACACATATATATACATATATATGTATATATTTTATATATGTATATATTTATATGTATATATGTAAATAATATATACAAACACACACATATATATGTGTGTGTATATATATATATATATATATATATATATATATATATAAAAAAATTGGTTGTTTCCTCTTTAACACAATGGATGTTTTTAATTGGTGGTGGGAAAGGGTACTGATATCCCTTTAAATTGACACTCTATGCACTATACTCTATGACCCAGTAGAAGGCTACAGCCAAAACGCGTAGGTCTGTTTGTGGATGAATATGCACCTTGCTGGTTACTTGCTCCATGACGCATGGTAGCTTCTGAAACCTAATAAAGCGCCTCGTCTAAGGATTTCTGTGTGCCGTCCTTCTGTTGGTCCTGGTGAAGCAGTGGTTAAAACAGGTCTTTGTTCAGAGGCTTTGAGTGATCAAGGGCACTGCGTTGCCCGAAACGCGTCAAGCGGAGGAGTGTGAGCAATAAAACTTGCCGTCCTACCTTTGATGTCCGTTACTCTCTGTTCGCCGCATGGAAGTCTGAGAGTCTTTTTGGTTTCGATATATATATATATATATATATATATATATATATATATATATATATATATAAAAACTCACTGAAAAAAACTAAGGTTACAGGGACGTTATAGTTAAGCTCAGATTTCACTCATACAAACCCTTAAAAAATTACCAGCTTTAGTTACCTGAGATAAATATAGCTTATGCCTCTGCAATGCAGTGCTTATGACCTCACATATTACATCTATCAGGACTTGGTCAGCGACATTACTGATGACATCTCACATGACATCACTGATGACACCACTGATGGTACCATTCTGTGAGTGTGTTCGTAAATGTTTCTTAGACTTAAATATATATACTAAGCTACAGCATGAGTTAAATTACTATCCTTTCTTTACTAGTGATTAGTCATACTTTTTCTAAAATATCTCATCTGAGTGGGTGTGTGACTCTGTATCAGTGTGTAAGTGTATGTCTGAGTAGCTGTATAAGTGGGTGTGTGAGTGGTTGTATGGATGTGTTAGTGGTATGTGAGTAGCTGTATGGGTAAGTGAGTGGCTGTTTGAGTGACTGTATTGGAGAGTAAGTGGGTGTCTGAGTGGCTTTATGGGTGACAGAGTGGCTATGTGGGTGGCTGTATGGGTGAGAGAGGGGGTGTGTGAGTGGCTGTATGGGTGAGTGAGCAGCTGTTTGAGTGTGTGTATAGTTAGGTGAGTGTGTATGAGTGGCTGTATTGGAGAATTAATGTCTGTATAAGTGGCTGTAAGGGTGAGTGAATGGATGTGTGAGTGGTTGTATAGATATGTGAATGGGTATGTAAGTGGTTCTGTGGGAGTGTGAGTGGTTGTATGAGTGAGTGAGTGTCTGAGTCAGTGGCTGTATGGGTAAGTGAGTGGGTGTGTGAATATCTGTATGGGTGAGTGGCTGTGTAAGATTTTGTATGGGTGAGTGAGTTGGTGTGTGAGTGGGTGTAAGGGTGTGCTTGTGCATAAGTGTCTGTATGTCTGTATGACTAGATGTGTGAGTGGCTGTATTGGTGAGTGAGAGGATGAATGAGTATATGTATGGGTGAATTAGTAGGTGTGTGAGTAGCTGTATGAGTGAGTGTATGTGTGAGTGGCTGTATGGATGAGTGGTTGGTTGTATGAGTACTGGTATGGGTCTGTGAATGAGTATATGAATGGTTGTCTGGCAGTGGGAGTGGGTGTATGGGAGGTTCTATGGAGGTGTGAGTGGGTGTATGAGTGGTACTGTGGATGATGTAATCAGTGATGTCATTTGAGATGTCATCAGTGATGTCATCAGTGATGTAATATGTGAGGTTATAAGCAGTGCATTGTGGAGATGTAAGTTTTATTCAGCTCAGGTATCTATAACTGCAAAATTTCTATGGTTTTGTATGAGTGAAATCTGAGCTTAACTATAACATCCCTCTAACCTTAGTTTTTTTCTTTGAATTTCTAAGGCTTTTCTAATTCTATTTCCTAACTATAACTCCCCTATAATCTTATAATTTTTCAGTGAATTTCTACATTTAAAAAAAATGTATTTCCTAACTATAACATACCTGTGCCTTGGGTTTTTAAAGTAAATGTTTAAGGTTTTAAAAAAAAAAATATTTCCTAACTATAACATCCCCTAACCTCTGGTTTATTAAGGGATTTTCTAAGGTTTTTTAATTTAATTTACTAACTGTAATGTGTAACCTTTTAGAGTGAGCGTGTGACTGAGTGCATGAGTGTCTCAGTAGGTGTGTGAGTGTTTCAATGTGTGTGAGTGGTTGTGTGAGTGTCTGAGTGGGACTGGGAGTGGCTGCATAAGTATCTCACTGGATGTTTGAATGGGTGCATGAGTGTCTGAGTGGTCTCTGAGTAGGTGCATGGGTGTCTGAGTGATTGCCTGGGTGGGTATGTGAGTGGGTAGGACAATGTAGAGTGGGTTTGCAAGTGTCGCCATGTGTGTGTGTCAGTCTGTGAGTGAGGGCATGAGTGTCTAAGTGGGTGTTTGAGTGGGTGCGTGACTGTCTCACTGGGTGTGTGAGTGGGTGCGTGAGTGTCTGAGTGGGTCTGTGAGTGGGTATGTGACACTCTGAGTAGATTTGTGAGTGGCTGCCTGAGTGTCTAAGTGGGTCTGTGAGTAGGTGAGTGAGTGTCTCAGTGGGTCTGTGAGTAGGTGTGTGAGTGGGTTTGTGAGTGGGTGTATAAGTGTCTCATTGGCTCTGTTAGTGGGTGGGTGAGTGTCTCAGTTGGTCTGTGGTGAGTGAGTTCATGAGTGTCTGAGTGGTTCTGTGAGTGAGTGCTTGAGTCTCTGAGTGGATCTGTAAGTGGGTGTGTGAGTCACTGAATGTGTCTGTAAGTGGGTGTGTGAGTCACTGAATGTGTCTGTGAGTGGGTGCATGAGTGTCTCAGTGGGTCTATGAGTGGGTATGTGAGTGTCACAGCAAAAATAAAAAATAAACAAGCACTGGCTCCTGCGCTTGTTTAGGGAAAACCCCTCAGGTGGGCCAGATCTAGGGGGCATGTCCATTTATTTTAAAATTAAAATTGGGGGGCACACAGGGCCCCCTTCCATGGGCCCTCCACCTCCCGGGGACTTATTTTTATATGAATGTGGGCGCCACACAGATGCTCCCAAACATAACCAAAGCTGCATGCTAATGAGTTCATTGCCCTCCGATGAGCCTCACAGGTAAGTATTTTTCCAAAGCATTCTGCATTTCGTAGTTTGTTCGAAGCCCATTCTTCCCTTTCAGTGGGTTCTACATGATTGCAGTTAATAAAAATCATATTTACAGCCCTCCAGTGGGCCTCAGAAAAACAATTGCATTTCCCACATCCTTCTCATATCGATGTCAACATGTGCTCTCTATCACGGCCGCCATATTGTAACATGATGGCCATCTTCCAGGTGTACTGCAGATAATGGGGATTAGTGCTATTGCACGCAGTGTAGCCCTTTGCTGTTCTATATAGGGAGACCCTATTCTTAGGGAGACGGATACCTGTCACCATGCTTAACTAAATAGATATAATGCCCCAATTTACATAATGTTTGATGCTCTTTCGGACGGCATGAATCTTCCCCCTTAAACCAACTTGTCATTTCTCTTAGTTATCTCTCCTTGTGAATTCTAAGTGGCTGCCGACTCCTATCATGAAATGCTGATATAGTCAAAACATGAAGCCCTGCATGGGCCTTATTCTATGTTATCTCCGGAGTATGATCTTCCTTATTTGGTTCCAACTTAATGTCCTCTACTGCCTATTTTACCCCTAAGGATCTCCAGCACAGAGAGCATGGTTAGTCCCAGGTGGAGTCCCTATCCGGGTTCATCCTATGTGTACCATAACTCTTCTTCAGTGTTCAATCCTACTGGTACCTTGGTTCCCAATTTGATTATATACTTGGACTCCAATTGCCTCAGTGATCTTACTCAGTCTCCACCTCGCTCCCTGTGCGTTACTTGATCTAGGCAGAAACATCTCAGCCTGTCACTTTTGATTTGATGGTATTCCGCGAAGTGTCTCACTACTGTATGGGTGTTATCCTGAATCGTGATTGCTCTTGCATGCTCTAGGACCCGCTTCTTGGCAGCATGCACTGTGCTGCCCACATATTGTTTCCGACACAGGCAAACCAAGCAATAGACCACGAAGTCCGAGTTACAGTTGAGTAGTTTCTTAATTTTAGATTTTTCTGTTCTACCTGGAACTGCGTAATCCTTGACTTTAATGCTGTGTATGCACACTTTGCATTTTGTGCAAGGGTAAAAGCCAGCAACTTCTGTCTTTTTCAAGGGTTTCTCCACAAAGTGACTATGTACTAACATGTCCTTAAGGGACACACCTTTCCTGTGTGTCATGGCTGGTCTTTCTGGGAACAATCTTCCCAACGTTACATCTGTCTGGAGAATGCCCCAATGTTTTTCCACTATCTTGCGGATTTGCCTGGAGTTATTCGAAAAGGTCAGGATTAGTCTTACTTTGTCATCAATACTGGATTCCCTTCTATTTCTTTGTTTTGATACAAGTAAGTAAGTCTCACCGCAGTCACCTCTCTCCTCGCAGTGTGTGCCTCGGCACGCGAGGTCGAACTCGCACTGGATACAAATCACTCTGCAAGAAATGCTGAGCACTCCGGGCAAGTTCATTTCTCAATTATTTATTTCACAAGTGACCCATAGTGCAAGTAAGGTGACAGGCGGGTTTTTATGTGGAATGTTTATCTTTTTTGCACCAACCTGGCTGTCGAAGGATGATAGTAATGGTCTGTTTCTTTTTGATGAATTTAGGAAATGTAATGAACATGTTTTGATTATTAGACCGAACAATATGCACTTTAAAATGGCTGCTATGTTTACCAGATGAAGTAATGGGCCAGTTGAACCCCTTTTTTACGTTTTGTAATGCACGCTGCCGACCAATAGAATGATGATTTATAAGGGGGGTCGTTCACTTTTACTAACTGACATCAACGAAGGCCAGGAGGCCGAAAAGCATCTGTCAGCTTACGTGCACTATGGGTCACTTGTGAAATAAATAATTGAGAACCCGGAGTGCTCGGCGTTTCTTGCAGAGTGATATTTATATATATATATATATATATCTATATCTATATATATATTATCTACTGGCGGTCGCCAGTAGATAGTTATAGTTAGGACCTATTTTCCATAGGAAATCCGCAACATTCTATTTGAAATAACTCTTGCGTCGGTTGACGAATCGTCGCGAAATTTTCAAACTTTGTGGCCCGCTCCGGTCCGCTCCTATCCTGAAAGTCTCGGGGTGATTCGTCAAGCGGGGGCCGAGAAAAAAGGGGGTCCCAAAACGTGTTTTCCCCATTCATTTTCCCATAGGAAACTTTAGCCACGGCTACAGCCCGAACTGCTGAACGGAATTACACCAAATTTGGCAAAGAGGTAGTTCTTAGTTCAGAAAGAACCCTTTTTGTTAAATGGTGTAAATCTGTTCAGTAGTTGCTGAGAAAATCAAAAGTAAAAACACATATATATCTATGGCCGCGGAGGGTCCGCGCTCCCTCCCGATGACCAGCTGTATGCTAATTGGCTGTCAACACTCCAAACCAGGAAGTGTTGGCAGCCATCTTGTGACTCGGTACCGAGTCACAAGAAAACAGTAAAAACAATGCGCAAAACGCAAAAAGGGGGCAGGGTAGAAACACCCTGACCCCCTAGGCCTGCTTAGGGGGTCCCACAAGGACCCCCATGGCCCAAAAAAATAAAAAATAAAATGTTAAAAAATCGGCGAGATTCGCGCACCCAGCGCGAATTTCGGCAATTTTTTTTAAAAAACGAAGCGCGGACTCCCGCGCTTCATATTCTAAAGCCCCGGGTGGGCCAAGTCCCGGGGCAGTAAAAATGTGTGGGGGGCCCCAATCCCCCACACTGCCCTGGGGACCGCCACCCCCGGGGCTTTGCATTAATATTTGCGGGGGCACACGGCCCTCCCGCAGCCCCGGGGACCGCCACCCCCGGGGCTTGTTTTACTAAAGTTTGGGGGGCTCTAAGGCCCCCCAAGCCCCGGGGACCGCCACCCCCCGGGGCTCTTATTAATAATATTTGCGGGGGCACACTGCCCCCCCGCAGCTCCGGGGACCGCCACCCCCCGGGGCTTCTTCTTTTTTTTTAAATAGACCTGTGTGGGGGGGCTCGAGCCCCCCCCACACGCCCCGGGGACCGCCACCTCCCCGGCGCGCTAAATATTTCAATATGGGGGTCCGTTACGGACCCCCAGAGCCCCGGGGACCACCACCTCCCCGGGGCTTTGAATAAGTTGGGAGGGGGGCCGCGCGGCCCCCTCCTGGAGCCCTTGATGGCCCTGGGGACCACCACCCCCCAGGGCTGGCTCCTGCAGTGTCCCGGGGTGCCTACCCCAGGGACACTGTAGTTTGCTATGACAGGACGGGAGCCTCGCAGCTCCCGTCCTGTCATAGCAAACTGCTTTGGATATTGGAAGCGAGAGCAGGAAACCTGCTCTCTCTTCCAATATCCAAAGCACATTGCTTTTCCACACGGGGAGCTGCATGTCAGCAGCTCCCCATGTGGAAAAGCAATGCCGGCTTCCGCAGTAGGTACCTCCAGTAAGCGCCACAGGGCTGCGTTGCAGAGAGGTGGTCCAGGCCACGCCCCTTTTTACACCTCTCTGCAACGCAGCTCTGTGGCGCTTACTGGAGGTACCTGGTGGGATAGTTGGACCCCAGGGACCCTCAGGATTCAAGGGGACTTAATCCCCCAACTTAAAACGCTCCACGGGGCGCGTTTGCACAGTGGTGAAGGGAGGGGGCGGGGCTTCAGGTGACATGTGTGCAAACAGGCCCCGTGGCGCGTTTTAAGATGGGGAATTAAATCCCCTTCAATCCTGAGGGTCCCTGGGGGCCAACTAGCCCACCAGGTACGTTCAGAAAGTACCACAGAGCTGCGTTGCAGAGAGGTGTAAAAAGGGGCGTGGCCTCTGAACACCTCTCTGCAACGCAGCTCTCTGGTGCATACTGGAGGTATCTGGTGGGCTAGTTGGCCCCTAGGGACCCTCGGGATTGAGGAGGAATTAATTCTCCAACTTAAAACGCGACACAGGGCGTGTTTGCAGACATGTCACCTCAGGCCCCACCCCCTTCCTTCACCATTGTGCAAATATTCCTCTAAAATCAGCCGAACTACGAATTACAATTTACTCACCTGTTATCAGGAGAGACCTCAGTGCTGCATCTTTGAGCCCAGTACTGATCCTGAAAAGTAATTTTAACCGTACTTACCAGTAACTTGAATTTCCTTCCATAGGATATCATTGCCTGCTTTTTGCTGAAAAAGTTTGTGTCAATTTTTGAAACATACAAATATTCCTCTAAAATCAGCAGAACTACGAATTCCGATTTACTCACCTGTTATCAGGAGAGACCTCAGTGCTGCATCTTTGAGCCCAGTACAGATCCTGAAAAGTAATTCTAACCGTACTTACCAGTAACTTGAATTTCCTTCCATAGGCTAACATTGACTGGTTTCACTTGGAAATTCTTCTAAGTGTCGATTTTTGAAACATACAAATATTCCTCTAAAATCAGCAGAACTACGAATTCCAATTTACTCACCTGTTATCAGGAGAGACCTCAGTGCTGCATCTTTGAGCCCAGCACTGACCCTGAAAAGTAATTCTAACCGTACTTACCAGTAACTTGTATTTCCTTCCATAGGAATCCATTGTCTGGTTTTCAGCAGAAAAGTTTCAAAGTGTCAATTTTCACAAACTACAAATATTCCTTAAAAATCGCCTGTATGACTTAAACGCATTCTTTCAACTGTCTTTCAACTGTTTACAGGAGATGCACCAGTGCTGGATCCAGGATCCACCACTTAGTAAGAAAAAGTAACGATAACACTACTTACCTGCTAAGTGAATTTCCTCCCATAGGATAACATTGGTGATTCTATGTGAAAAAGTTTCTGTCAACTTTTAAAATACAATAATATTCCTTAAAAATCACTACTGTAACCAAAACGCTTTTACTCAACTGTTTACAGGAGATGTCCCAGGACTGAATCTAGGATCCAGTCCTGTGGTTAGAAAAGTAATCCATAAAGTAACTAATTGCATTTAACTAGAAATTCACATTGAGCTCAATGTTGCATTGTGTTTGAAATTGTGTTGCCCATTGCAACAACTGTAACTACTGTACTTAAAAGTCTATTGCCTATTTGCAAAGTATTTAAACTAAAGTAATTCATTCTGAGAAAGTATATTTTGTAATGTAATGTATAAGGTAATTACAATGTAATTTAAAAAATAAAATATCTAAAAATAAATAGTTTAAAAAAATGTAGTAAATCAGTATCAAAAAAATAAATATAACAATTAATACATTTAAAAATTGTCATTTACAAAACCTTTGAAATTCACTGAAAAAAACCATAGGTTTCAGACATGTTATAGTTAGGAATTAGCATTTAAAAAACCTTACAAATTCACTGAAAAAAACATAGGTTTCAGGCACGTTATAGTTAGAAATTAGCATTTAAAAAACCTTACAAATTCACTGAAAAAACCATAGGTTTTAGGGACAGTTATAGTTAGTTGGACATTGCACTCGTACAAAACCCGTGAAATTCCCCCTTATAGTTAGTTCAGCTAAGTATAACTCGCGCCTCCGCAATGCACTGCTGATGACGTCACATATTACATCACTCATGACATGGTCAGTGACATCACTGATGACATCTCAAATGACATCACTGATGACATCACTGATGACATCATCCACGTGATAATCTGATGCACCTCCTCACACCCTAATATAACCTTTGATACACCCACTCTAAATTACAGACTGCCATTCGCAAAACCATAGACACTCCAACACCAATAACTACATACCCACTCACTGATTCTTAGGTCTACACACACACATCCACTCACTCACCCGTACAGTCACTCAAACTTACGGTCACTCAGTACAGGACTATCATATGCACTCATACTCCTACATAGACACTCAAACACCGCCACTCATCCATAGAGGTACTCACACACCTAGTCAGTCATGCAAATAATTAAACACACTGCCATTTACTCACCTATACAGTTATACACACACCAGCTCACTTACTCATACAAATACTAGCACATTCTTACGCTCTTATACAATCACTCTCACAATCACACACTCTCGCTTATAGCTATTTATATACTCCAACACAGATATATACTGCCTTTCACATATGTAGTTACTCACACATGTACCACTGGGACATACATTCACTCACTAACACACTCTTACACACACTTACCCACCCATGCAGTCTATCACAGATGCACTCTTGAAACCATCCACCCAGTGAATCACCCACTCACACATCTATGCACAGAGTCGCACACACCCCACCCACACAAACCCTCAGGCACCCATACAGATACTCAGACAACCAATCAATAACTCATATAGACACTCATGTAGCTATTCACAAACCCATGCAGCCACTTACACAGCAACAGACAGACGGATACAGACATTCACCCAGTTTAGTCACTAACCCATGCATTCAGTAAGATACGTTTAATCACTCACTTATAGAGTCAGTCACACACCTACTAAATCATCCATACAGACACTTATACACCCACTCATTCTTCAATACGCCTTTCCCTATATATATTAAAAATATTTAAACTTTACAGAAACACACAGTCACTGGATGATGTCATCAGTGATGTCATTTGAGATGTCATCAGTGATGTCATCAGTGATGTCACTGACCATGTCATGAGTGATGTAATATGTGACGTCATCAGCAGTGCATTGCGGGGGCACGAGTTATAGTTAGCTGAACTAACTATAACGGGGGAATTTCACGGGTTTTGTACGAGTGCAATGTCCAACTAACTATAACTGTCCCTAAAACCTATGGTTTTTTTCAGTGATATATATATATATATATATGTACGTATATATATATATATATATATCCAGTCACACTTGCTCCTCCCAAACCACCAGGGACCCAGGAGAAGTGGCGCACATGCCGGCGGAGCACACCGGCTATCAAATCCCAAAAACTCACCAATGCCGTGCGCTCTCAGAACGTACAAACTTCGCACCAGTAGAATTTCCGCAAAAGTGTTTATTTACACGACGCGTTTCAACTTCCTCAGAAGCCTTGTTCACGTGTAATGTGCACATACAAACAGGTAACTAATAAAGCGTAATGGGTGGCATGAACATCAACAAGGGACAATCCCACACATCAAAGCAACATATCGGCAATGGCGGACATGTTGTAATGGTCATACTCATGTTAAACATTGTACTGTTGGTTCAATTGATTATATACAAAAACACTTGGCAAATGCATAATTATAAAAACATTATTGTAAAATAATCAACACCTTCAATATATAAGAAATGTATGAAAATTCTGCGGTACATATAAACGCCATAGTGCGGTATTGAACACATGCACGCAGTCAAGTGACTGCCAGCCTAGTTCCGTGAGACAAGATTCAAAGTGTGTCAAACTTTATCAATCTCATGGACAGAAGAACAACAGTGATCGCAAAGAACAGTGTCATCGAACGACCTTTCCTGTTCTGATGTGCCAAATGCTCACAGTCTCTAACCAGTGAGTGATTGCTGGTCTGCGCGTTCGCATGTTGTAATAGTTGGCAAGTGCCCTGATAATTATAGCTGGTGTCACAATCACAAACCCTGTATCATTCTCTTCACTCTATATTAACAGTGATAAATGTCTGCCTACATAATTCCCACTGGTGTCGTAGTCTTAGAATGGAGTCTACAGCTCATAGGCAAATGTATTTCCAGGCAGTGTTAATGGAGTGATACAAGTGCACTGTGTGGTCTTAACATAGTGTCACTGCTAATTGTTGTGATCAGCCTATTGCTGATCAACGCGCTATAAGCCTACCATACTTGGCAAGTGCCTACGTAGTCTCAACTGGTATCGTAATACAGGAATGGAATCTGAGGCTATAATTTTTTAATGTGGTGGCGGCTGTTGAATTCCTGTTTTTGCTTTGCATTTTTGCGACGTATCCGCGGGGATCGCGATTACTGACATCATCATGATCCCCGGCATCACAGCGAACACAGAAAATAGATTTTAGATTATTTTTTTTTTTAACTCTAGAAAACATGACTTTAGAGAATATTGTAAGAAACCCCTTGTGTGTAAAATACTGTAATATGTGTGGATATATGTGTTTTAGACTTTATGGAAAAGGCATGATCATCACGGTTAAAGACGTCATCGTGACTTCCCAAATAGCCGCGAAATTGGAAAAAGGGTCTGAAAGATGGTTTTTAAAGAAACTTAGTACAAAAATATGTTTAAACATGCTTTAAAAGAAGTATGTATATAGTAATATGTGTAGTGCAATGTTCATAATGGATTTTTTTCATATTATTTTTGGATGTGTTGGTGGTCATTGAATGTCTGGTTTTGTTTCCTGTTTACCAAAGGTGTCCGGGGGAATCGTGATTACCGACGTCATTGCGATCTCTGGAGTCACCGTGAAAAAATAAAATAGGGTTTAGAGATGGTTATTGTAGAAACTCTCTAGAAAACATGACTTTAGAGAATACTGTAAGAAACCCCTAGTATGTAAAATAGTGTAGTATGTGTGGATATAAGTGTTTTAGACTTTATGGAAAAGGCGCGATCGTCACGGTTAACGGCGTCAACGCGACGTCCTGAATAACCGCAAAAATAGAAAAAAGGTCTGAAAGATGGTTTTTAAAGAAACTTAGTACAAAAATATTAATTTAAACATACTTTGAAAGAGGTATGTATATAAAAATATGTGTACTGCAATGTTCAGAATGGATTTTTTTACATATTATTTTTGAATGTGTTGGTGGTCATTTAATGTCTGCTTTTGTTTCCGTTTTTGCGACGTGTCCGCGGGGATCGCGACGATGTCACTAAGATTGTCAAAAACTAAATTTAAATAAAACCTTGAGAAAGAAAATTCACAGTAGTTCGGGTATTTGGTGGGCTCTGACAAGAGCCATTGCATGGTTGTGTGTATATGGCTGCTATACTTAAGACGGGATGCAGAGTTTCAGGTTACTTAGAAACACCCTGTTGCCTTCATCTGTAAAGTGCACTCCATTATTTCTATAAATGCCATGCATATCAAAACACAGATTGTTGTTATAGATACAGTCCATGTTATGGTCTGTGAGGAACACAGAAACAGTTTTATTAGCATGTTTCCTAGCTGTGTCATTCTGTGGACAGAATTGATTTGACCACTTCCATTTCTGTCTTTGGCATATATTAGAGTACACCAAAACAGTGTGAGGGAACAGCGACATCAGTTCTGCAAAGTTTTCTTTCATTAGAATTTCCAGCCCTACCCCAGTCAATGTGCCTAGGTCATTGCCACCACAGTGCACAATCATGAGGTGAGGAGCTTGGGAATCCACAATGGATTTAACCAAATCTACTAACTGATGAAACTGTAACCCTCTCTGGCCAAACCAAGTAATCTGCACATTTGGCAAAACCAAGTCCCTGTCAATACCTTTCTTTTTTGCAGGCTCTTTGGCCCAATAGATATAGTTGTGGCCCGCAATCCATACTCTAAGCATTTTGAAGTGAAGGAGCAATAGTAGTCAGGAGAAAGGTTGGAGCTGAATGACGTAGTTTCCCAAAGGAAAAGCAGTTAAAATAGAGGTGTTTTCAGCATGAAAGTGAAAAAAATTAGGTAGTGTGTTGGATGCCTTAGGAAGTCCTATTATTGGCGCCTGGTTTAAAAAAAGAAATGTAATACAGACATGGATATGCTTTGGAATCTGTGGAGTAAACCACACCTGCTGTATCTCATTTAGAAGTATCATGTTCCTTCCTGTTCCTTCTAGAATGTGCTGTGAACTTGTGACCTACTAGTTCCACTGAGTTGTTAGGTTCACTGAGCTAAGAGTGTATTGGGGAGGAAGGGTGTTAAAGGGACAGAACATTTTTTTAAAAGTTGAGGAGTTATGACACAATTTAAGTAATGTTAAGCTTTAATTTCCAACTCAGGTCTATGTAATAAACTGTTGTGTAGTATTTAAATAAAAAAACAATTAAGCTAGATATACGTTTGGACTCCTATTTTCTTTCGCGGTTTCCCCGCGATGATCGCAAAAACATCGCAAACACACATAGATAGGAGTCTCTTTTTGAAAGAGAGGGAAAGGGTCAACACTAACCATTCACAAGTGGTGATAGTGTAGTCTAAAATGAAAGACGTGATTTCATTTGCTGCCTTTCTCATGATCCCAGAGTGTAAAGTTGAAGAGGTTGCCATTTTATGGTTGCTTTGTAAGAGAGCAGTGTAACATTCTTGTGCTTAGTTTTTACAAATCATAACAGTATTAAAATTATCCACAAAGATCTAAAACAACAATATAGTTTACAAATTGAATTCACTGGTATGTACATAACTTTTTAATTCTTTATGCAGATTACATTGGAAATGAAGATGTATATGGGAGTTTAATAAAAAGAGTATCACAGTGAAATAAAAAAATATATCAGATGAACTGTATCTATTAGAGGGTATGTGTTTAAGAGGTTAGTGGTGAATGTTTTGGAAAGTAAGAAAAAAATTAATTAGTGCTTCTTTACTACATTGTGTACTTTTTTGAAAAATAACTCGATAGTATTGTGGAAGTTGCAATCAGCAACGAAGAATGTTTTAAATGTCTAAATATCATGTGCTGGATACATACATCTGTTATTTGCATTTTGACAGTTGTAGTACTTTTAGTAAAATTATTAAACAGGAGTAGTGCAGTCACAAATAAAAGATCAGAACATTTTGTCTGTCTGTATATGAATTAGAAAAAGTAATACTTGATAGGTATGTATTGGGAAGCGTTTGTCAATGTGATTTTTAACTTATATGACCACTTTGCATATGCTTAGATGGTGAGGTATGGTTCTTGTGGTTGTACGTAGCTATATATACAGTGGGACTTTTGGGTTTGCTTAACAATGCAGAGAGGCATATATTCTTTGAAAGATGGCTTGAAGGTGTATATCTATTAAGAAATCGCATATATGTTTAAATGGTGATTTATGTTCATTAAGGCTGATGAAAATGTTATGTATATTGTGAGGGTGGTGTTTTTTCTTTAAACATGGCTTGTTTAAAATTGAGGAGGATTAATAGTGCAGAATGCCTCAAGAGTTATTGTGCTAGCTTCATTTGGAGTGTAACTTTTGTTTGAGAAATGCTGAATATATGTTTTAGAAGCAGAAGACGTATTTGAGAAATGATGTAGGTATGCCATTCACAAAAGGTTTTGGGCTTTGAAAAATTAAAAAATATTGTTTTCCATTTTAGGAACTTACTGATGCATATGCACGCTTAGTAACAAAGCAATGTATACTCCTAGAGAGCCATGTATGCAATTATATATCAAGTGTGATATCTAGACTTCACTCACACATAGCTCATTAGAAGAGCATATATACAGTAAAACAGATAGTTTGGTTCGGACAGAAGGCGATAACCAATGAGTCAGATATATATTCACAACTGCTATGTATCTAACAGCAATGAAGGTACTTTCACAGTCAGTCAGGCAGTATTCAGGACCTCATGCAATCACTCAGCCACTAGTCAGGCAGTCATCAAATCAGAAATTCACTATCCATTGAGTTATTCAATTACCTAGACACTACACTTAACTCTTGCAATCAGGCGGGCAGAAATTATGTAATCATTGAACTATGCAGACACTACCTATACAATCATCTAATCAACCAGCCACTTACCAATGCAATTAACAAGGCTGTAACTATGCAATTATTATAACACTTGCGCAGAACCTATGCAGTCATCTAAACACCCACTTACAACTCATGCACTCATTGAAATGCTCAGGCACTACTCATGCACTCATCATACATAGAGAGTACAATTGTAGTAAACCTATCATCCATCCAGTACCTATGCACTCATTTAAATACTGAGGCCATACCCTTGCACTAATACAATGACGCCAGCAGTAGACTTACTTTCATCCAATCTCTCAAGATTTATCAATGGAGTCATGCAATCATTCAGATGACACTAGTCATGCACTCATACAATCACCCAGGTACTACCCATGCATTCATCCATTCACCCAGGCACTACCAAAGTACACATCCAATCACCCAGGAACTACCCATGCACTCATCCAATCACCCAGGCCCTACCCATGCACTCATTCATTTACCCGGCCATTATCCATGCACTCATACATTCACTCAGGCACTACCCTTGCACTCAACCTTTCACTCAGGCACTACCCATGCAGTCATCCATTCACCCAGTCACTACCCATGCACACATCCAATCCCCCAGTCACTACCTTTGCACCTATCCTTTCAGTCAGGCAGTACTCATGCTCTTATCCATTCACTCGGGCACTACCCATGCATTTATCCAATGACCCAGGCACTACTGTTGCACTCATCTTTTCACTCACCCAGTACCCATGCACTCATCCATTAATTCAGGCACTAGCCATGCACTCATCCAATCACCCAGGCCCTACCCATACACTCATGCAAATATCCAGGCACTACCCATGCACTCATCCAATCACTCAGGTACTACCCATGCACTCATCCAGTCAGCCAGGCACTACACATGCACTCATCCAATCAACCAGGCACTATGCAAGCACTCACCCAATCATCCAAGCACTATCCATGCACTCACCCAATCACCCAGGCAGTACCCTTGCACTCATCCAATTACACAGGCACTGCTGATTCACTCATCCAATCACTCAGGTACTACATATGCACCCATAGATTCACTCAGGCACCAATGCTGCACTCATTGTAACATCCATGCACCAGTTATACACTCATTCATACATGCATACACCAGTCATACACTCAATCCAACATATATACATACTTTATATTTTTTTTAACTGTAAAATGTGGTCCCAACAGGGGCCTTTTGTTTTAGTTTTTGATTTTTGTTTGTGCTTTTGTAAAGTATTAGATTTTTTTCTTTTTTTTCTTATAACAAAAATGGCAACTGGGACAGGAGGAATTCAAAAACCGTGCACTGAAAAATGTGCCAAAAATATAAAAGAGGAAAAAATAGCATGTATGATGTTTTGCAGCATTGTGAATATCTGTAATACACTGCTCGCCAGCACTTATAACAACACTACAGTCCATGCAGTATGTGACCATTCTTGAAAACTCTGGAGCCATATCTGTTGTAGTAGTCTGCACATCTGAAAGGACTTTATGGCCAGGAATTGTTGCTGCTGCCACTGAAGTAAATGGTCCTCCAGCTTCCCTCTGCTTGAATCGCCAGTTGGAGAAGTTTTCTATGATAGGATTTAAGATGATATAACATGGACGTCATCCCACATAAATATTTCTTGTTTGTCTCTCTAGAAAGGGTCTTGACGCAGATTGTGCTTTGAACTAGTTTTGCAGCAGTTTTAGATTCCCCAGATGGGATTTTGAAAAAATCCCATGCTACACTGGCTCTCTGTTTGAGGAGGCTCCTGTTCTTCTAAATCTCCAGTCTCCACCTCCTCCACATCCTGGTCCTGTTGTTGTTGCTGCAGACCCCCATCTCCTTCCTGTGTTGCCATTTTTGAAGCAAAAAAAGGCCAAAAAATTCTCCACACCAAGATCGATCTACCTGCTCAGAATAAAGTTTTATGAATGAAGATTCAAGAAGGAGGAGTAGGTGTGTGCTTCTTATTGATTTTGCTGAAAACTATATCATCCATTAATATTACTTTCGCTCCCGGTCATGTGATACTTGCGGTGAGATAAATAGTTGCGGTTACCACGCAGAAGGAGAAATTCTAAATACAAATTTAAAATAGTTTTCTTTAAGAATCGAAAGAAAAGCATAACTTTCAATACTATAATAGTGAACAGCTATATGGAAACTTGTTCACAATACCTCTACATATATGTTTCAGAGTTGTTGAAAAACGTGCATTATCCGCGATTAACGATGTCATCGCAACTTCCGCTGTCTTCGACGAAATGGAAAATAGTGTTTGAAGATGATTTTCCTGGAAACTCACTACACAATTGTGAGTTTGAAAAGTACACTAATATAGCTCTACTGTTAAATATACTGTAGAATATGTCTTTATATATGTTATACACTTTGTACAAACCACACACTCTTCGCGACTACCGATGTCACTGCGATGACGTCTGTAGTCGCGAATATAAATTTGTTTTGTTATTGGGTTTTTTGTTTCCAAAATTGATCACAGAAAGACAAGTTAAAACAATATCTTGCTAAATATTTAAATTTCTTTAAGTGTATTTTTCAGTATGAGAAATACATTCACTGATCACAGATTCTCCACAGTAAATGCGACAATGTTGTGCCAACTCACACATTTTTAAAAAATAAATCCATTGATTAACATACCTTCTGATAAACACAATCCAAATAAAAATGAGTGGTATGTAATATAAATATAATACACAATATCCAATTATAAAAAAAGAAAATAAGAAAATCTTAGAGGTTCACTTAAAGAAAATGGACATTACAATTAAGAAATAGAATTTAAAAAAACCTTGACATTCACTGAAAAAACCAAAGGTTACAGGATGTTTTAGTCAGGAATTAGCACTTAAAAAAGCTTAGAAATTCACTGAAAAAAACAAAGGTTACCGGGACGTGACACGTGATAGTTAGGAAACATAATTTTAAAAAACCCTTAGAAATTCACTGAAAAAAGTATACAGTGCAATTTCACTGGAACAAAACCAGAGAAATTCAGCAGTTGTAGTTGGCTGAGCTAACTCTAACTCACACCCCCACAATGCACTGCTTAAGACCTTATATATTACATCACTCATGACATGGTCAGTGACATCCCTGATGACATCTCAAATGACATCACTGATGACATCATCCACAGAATCTCAGATGCACCCACTCATACCCCAATATAACCTTTCATACACCCACTCCAACTTCCACACTACCATTCTCAAAAGCATTGACACACCCATACCGTACTTAAACACCTACTCACTGATTCATAGGACTACACACACATCCACTCAGTTACCCATACAGACACACATACACCAACTCACTAATACATCCACTGATAAATCCACTCATAGACCCATACAGCCACTCACACACTGCCAGTCACCCATAGAGCTACTCACATACCTATTCACTCACCCATAAAGTCAATCACACAGACACTTACTCCCCTATACAGTTATACACACACTCACTTATTCATACAGATACAAACACATATTCACCTTTACAGTCACTGACACAAGCACACACTCACCTATACAGCCACTCATAACCAACTCACTGACAAATACTGCCACTAATATATACACTCATACACCCATATAGCCTCTCACACACTGTCAGTCACTCATAGACCTTCTCACACACCTAGTCACTCACCCATAGAGTCCATTACACAGCCACTTGCTCACCTATGCAGTTATACACACTCCCACTCACTTATTCATACAGATACTAGCACATACTCATTCACCTATACAGTCAGTGACACAAGCACACACTCACCCATACGCCACTCTCGCAATCACTCAGTCGCAGATACAGTCACTCCCAACACTCACCTATACGCCTTTTGCATATGCAGTTACTCACCCATAAACCACTGACACATCCATTCACTCACTGCCATAGCCATACACACACTCAATCACCCATACAGTCCCTCACACACATACTCACTAACCCATACAGCCACTGACTCACCCACTCACTCATCCATGCAGCCAGTCACACACCTGCTCACCCACCCACACACCCACTCACCCACCCACACAGACACTCATACAGGTACTCAAACAAACAATCAATCACCCATACAGCCACTCACGTACCCACTCAACATCCCATACAGCCACTTTGACACCAACTGACAGGCTGATACAGACATTTGCATAACCTAGCCATTCACCCATACATTCACTGAGACACCTAATCACTCACTTATACAGTAAGTCATGCACCCACTGAATCATCCATACATGCACTCATACACCCACTGATTCACCAATACACCTTGGTATATAATTTTAACACTCATAAACTTTTTAAAAACACTCAGTCACTGGATGATGTCATCAGTGATGTAATTTGAGATGTCATCAGTGATGTCACTGACCATGTCATGAGTGATGTAATATGTGAGGTCATAAGCAGTGCATTGTGGGGAACGAGTTATAGTTAGCTCAGCTAACTACAACTGCTGAATTTGTCTGGTTTTGTATGAATGAAATGTTAGCCTAACTATAACAGCACTCTCTCTACAGTCACACAGACACATCTCTCACACTGCACTCATACAAACACAACACTCACCATCCGACCTGCATGCACAGACAGACCCCAGGCTGCAGCAGCTCTAAACACTCTCTGCCCCCACTTACTCAAGCAGAGAGCCCTGCAGTGTGTTGAGGAGGGGGTGTTAATGAGCAAATGTCAAGCAAAGGACCAAAACAGCTGCAGGAGTGCGTAAAGTCAGAGCTGATGGCGACCCCATGGAAAGTG
The DNA here is from genome assembly GCA_963921515.1 of Calotriton arnoldi. Classification (NCBI taxonomy): domain Eukaryota; kingdom Metazoa; phylum Chordata; class Amphibia; order Caudata; family Salamandridae; genus Calotriton; species Calotriton arnoldi. The sequence continues at coordinate 2,246,212 of CAWUFW010000579.1, forward strand.
CCAATTGGGGGCAGAGGAGGCATGTTCTGTCTTCTGTCTTTACAGCCCTTTCTGGGCCCAAGAGACCAGGAGTCAGAAGAGGGACTGCTGCTACGATCAGTATATCTTCAAATGTGGCCACCCTTAAATTTTGTCTTGGGTCCAGAATGGGCTGTAAAGACAGAGGACAGTACAAAACCTTTTTCAGCACATTTACAAGTATGTAAAGACTGGAGTGTGTCCTGCAGCTAGTGTATAGCGCAGGGACACATGAGAAACAAGAGTATGCATTGCACAGGGACCATGCAGTATAATATTCAGGAGCCCTGAGGGCAGGACACAGGTAGTACACCAGAGTCCTGCCCTCCCAATTTAAAGATCTTTCTGATGCTGACTACACCAGCCAAGCACCTCCTGGAAGAGGCAACGAAATGACCTGGCAGGCAGCACCTGGGACAGTGTTTAGCTAGATGTTGGTGAGCTCCTGGGTCTGTGGCTGTGAAGCCAAGATCTGGCAGGCTCTAATGTTAAAATAAGCTCATCTGCCTGCAGGGGAGAGATGTGAGAGGAGGGCCTACTCACTCCCAGCATCTCTGCACTCCCACCACAATGAATCACGCTGACGCATCCAGGGCACCATATCCCTTGTATTGTCATTGATGGTTCTTCACAGCATGTATATTTTCAATTCCACAGTTTTGTTTTTTTTCAAACGACTGTGGTTCCCAGCTTCTCACTTTTCCCTCATCATCATTGTGGCTGTGATATGGTTGGTCTTCTTTTGTAGCATGAAGCTAATCAGAGGAGGGAAAGTGTTCTGGGTTATGTTTACATCATGGCTTTGTAGTGTTGTAGGAGTAGCGAGAGTCTCGGACAGCTTTAGGTCTGCTGCTGATTGGTGGTGCCTGTAATGGGTCGGAGCCCTAGGCCCCAATGCACACAAAGCAATGACCCACACACAGTAGTCTAGTATATAGAACTGTCCCAGGGCACGTGCACCCGGTCCCTTTTATTGACAGGGTCACATGACCTGTGACACCTGTGATGAATGTGTGTGGGGTGAGTGTGGAAAATAGCCAACTGTGAGTGGCTGGTTGAAGCACATCACTTAGAACCAATGGAACGTGACTAGCCAGTCACTATATTCCTCCCAACCTTTATGAAAAATGGGACAACAAGTCCAACCTGTGGGAGAGAACAAAATAACAAAACAAAAACTCTACTGAGTCCATTCAAGTTGCTGGGAGGACAGGATACGTGGACAGGTGCAGCTCAGAGCACCAGGCATCACGACACACCTCCGCCATTTTAACAAGACTGCTCTGGGCACGAATGGCAGTGTAGATGATCTCTGGATTTCTCGCTCACCATTTCGAATTGTCACAGTTCACCTGGGCACTGTGGGTCCTGTCCCACCTGGACTCACTGTGTGGAAGTCTATATACAGTGCTTGCTGTGAGGGTGCATGCGGAGAAATAGTGAAGTCTGTGGCTGGTACATTTTCAAAGAAGCACTGGCTCCATGGATAGCAAGCCTCCAAAGACTGATGACATCCTGGTTACTGTTGACAAGTCTTCCTCAGATGCCGCAGTGCTTCTAGCTGCCCAATGGTGGAGCAACCTCTGACTTTCTTCTCTCACCAGGATTACCCTCTCTTACCAGGATTCCCCTCTCACAGGAATCCCCTGAGGTCCTCTTCACAAGGCTTCCGCAGGACTGTGTGGACTGCGCCATGTCTCTCCAATGCCAAACTATAGGCCCATGGAGGAATGTCTACGATTCCCACCTTCAAGTCCCTCGCTCTGCCTCACCGGTAGTTGTTTCCAGGTTGGGTCACCCCTGCCATCCTGACTCTGGTGCACCAACACTTACAGGGCAGTCTTTGGGGTAGCCAGACTCCGACTGAGATCTTTGTGCTTGTTTGTACCTGATGGGGAGCTGCTGCAGTCTCATCTCTCGTGTCGGGATACCTCTCTCACTAGAAGTCCTTGAGGCCCTTGCTCCTGGATTGCTACGGGCCAGTGTGGATTGCTCGGATCCTCTTTTAGGCTCCATGACCGAAGTCACTCAGGACGTACGAACAGCACCACAGCCAAGTCTCACATGCAACCCCAAAGGTGGATGGTACAAATGGTCCAGCATGCTCTCTTCTGCAGGCTTCAGGTTCACACGGTCTAACCGAAGATTTCTGGGTGACCAGCCTCTCACAGTGCCAAAGATGCCTCACTGACCTCTGGGTGTTTCATAGGTACAGTACTCCACTCTAGATGTCCAAGACTCCTTAGATGTTCTTAGGAATGCACTTGATTGCTATGACACTCACAGTCATATTCTGTACTTTGCGGTGTGCCAGATATCTAATACACACCATTCTCTTCTTCTTTCTTTGTTCTCTAGTGCTGTGGCCTCCTGCCACACTTCTTCCCTTTCATCTTCTTCTTCACGATGCAGTCTGGTGCCATCATGCCTTACTCGTCTTTCTTTTGACCAGGCCTCTCCATGTGACGTGCACTTCACATGGGTCTCCCTGGCCATGTCCTAACCCTAGGGCTGATCCTTCTCCTCATCTACTAACCAGACCTCTCGTTGTGAACTTCTTCTTCACTACCTCTCACATGCCTTATCTTCATCAACCTCTCCCAGGTCTCTTCTTCGACCTCTCACTGGTCTCTCCATCGACCTCTCACAGGTCTCTTAGTCAACCTCTCATAGGTCTCTTTGTCGGCCTCTCACAGTTCTTCTTCTTGGGCCTCCTACCACTGACGCCTTGTGCTCCCATGCTTCCACCTTGCTTTAGAGCGTGTTCACCACTAGGGCCTATCTTTTACAATGTGAACTTTACTTGCCGATGTGTGTCCTCTGCACTCTATCCAAATGCACATTGCACAGACTCTGGGGACAAACACCTATCTCTGGCTGAATTTACAGGGGTTTTCGGCATGAGGACACATATCCTCTCACTCCCCCTTCACAGTTGATGTCTCTGGGGCGCTTTCACCTCTTCAACTCTGGGCCCCACACCCCCTCTCAGAACTGCAGGCCAATCCTCAATAAGATATTCTCTTTGATGAGGTGCAGTGACAACCTATGGCCATTAAGTAGCACTGCAACACTATTTAGAGGCTCCAGCAGCTTTTCTCCTGACAGCTCATTCAGTGACACTGTCTAGCAGAGCCAGGTGAGGACTTTGCCTGTCCCTTACTCTTTGTACCTTTGCCATTCACCTCCATGTCAGTCTTACCACCTTGTAATCACCTAGTGCGGCGTCACCATACGGCCGCTAGGTGGCAGGCAGCGCTATTCCCAGCACGGGCCCCAGCAGCTTTCCTGATGCTGCGGGCTTTACGCTGTAATCACTGAGGATACAAAGCACTCTTACTCCAAGTCCTGGGGCTGCCCTGATGCCCTGGGTATTCTCGCCCCCACACGGGCCCATTCAGGCCCACAAATGCATGGCTGGCCCGGCCCCCCTATACATGGTTTGAGGCCCACCGAGCTGCCGACATACTTCTCACACCTTGACCTCCACGGGCCTCAGTGCAATGCAGCAGCTGACTTCATGGTGTCGCGGCCACTCTCTGCATGCTGCAGCAGTTTCTCCATACCCAGCGGGCCCATCGGCCAATGCAGGACAGTCTCCAAATACGAGTATTTCATGTCTGGGTGGGGGAGGCTGCAATACGGTTGCAGCAGGGCAACTTGTCGCTCACCCCTTTCAGCTTTAATTTTGGGGGGGACTGCATGCAGGTTGCTCGCGCCGCATGTCTCTTGATGGGACATCAGCATACGCCCTCAACATTCGACCAGATGGGGAGAGGATGTAGCCAGTTTCGAGTCTCTGCATCAAATCAATGTCCTGTGAATCCAGGCAAATCGCTTATACTCCCTGTGCCTACAAAAAATGTTGTTGTTTAATTTAACAGGTGCCCATGTAAAGCACTCCAATACTTTAAGTCGACTTTGCATTATATTATATAAAACGTTTCAAAAAAGTTATGCAGAAAGCCTTCATTCTCAAACCTGAGCATAATATCTTCAGGAGGTAGGCTCTTACAACACCTACACCAACTTTCAACAAGGTAATGAAATGAGATCAGAAACAGCTACTCACCACAGTGGTGTAGCTAGGCTTCTTGCTGCCCGTGGCAATACCTGCATTTGCCACTGCGGCAGCCGAATGCAAGAGCAGGGGGGTTGTTAGAATTGGGGGTCTCTAGTTGGCACAGGTAGGTACTTGTGACAAATAGGGACCCTCGCCTCTAGTCAGGGTAAAGGGGTACACTCCTAAAATAACCCCTGCTCACCCCCTTGGTAGCTTGGCACGAGCAGACAGGCTTATCTCAGAGGCAGTGTGTAAAGCATTTGTGAACACATACAGTAATCTAGGGACACACTACAGATGGACACCACACAAGGTTTATATCAAAAATAAGTATTCTTTATATAGTTTTAACACAAGACCATAACGACAAAAATCCACAATACTGTACTTAAAAATGGTAGTTTTAGCTTAGTTCAGTTCAGTTCTTACGATGCGACACTTTAAGTCAATGTACCTTACGATGCGGGACGCTTCCACAACAAGCAATGTTGCAGCGATGGAAATGCGACAAAGTTCTGGTGCAAAGAAATAAAGACGTCAAGTTCTTCCTGATGCGGCACGCTTCTCCGAGGTTGCGAGAAGTCTCGACTCGATGCGTCAGCTACAGCGGCGACACCCTTGTTCAGCGATGCGACGACAGCGGCTTTGGCGGCGACCCTCTTCTCCGACGTGGCGAGACGCTTCCGCTCGATGCGACAACTGCAGCGGCGACACCCTTGTTTCGTGATGCGACGGCAGCAGCTCCGACGGCGGCACGCTTCTCCGTGGATGCGAGGCGCTTCTCTTGATGCGGTGCAATGCGACAGCTACAGCGGCGACACCCTCCTTCGGAGTTGCGACGGCAGCGGCTGCGACGGCGACACGCTTCTTCCTCGATGCGAGACTCTTCTCTTGATGCGGTGCAATGCGACAGCTACAGCGGCGACACCCTCCTTCGGAGTTGCGACGGCAGCAGCAGCGACGGCGACACGCTTCCTCTTCGTTGCGGGACGCTTCTCTCGATGCGGTGCAATACGACAGCTACAGCGGCGACACCCTCCTTCGGAGTTGCGACGGCAGCAGCAGCAGCAGGCACTTCCAAAGGATTCTTGGGGAGCTGGTGGTTGAAGTCTGTTGTCCCTGAGACTTCAGCAGGAGGCAAGCTCTTTTCTCAAGCCCTTGGAGATACTTTACAAGTTGAATAAAAGTGCACACAAAGTCCTTTCTCCTTCCTTTGGCAGTCAGGCAACCACTGCAGGCAGATCCCTCTAGCTTAGGGATAGTCTTCTCCTCAGTTCCTTCTTGGTTCCGCTCCTCAGCAAAGGTTTCTTCTTGTTTTCCCAAAGTGATCTAATTTCCTAGGGGTCTGGGTCCCCTTTTTATACACAGTTTTCCTTTGTTCTCTGAAGGCAGAGAGGCCTCTGCCCAGCCCAAAACCAGTTCTGGTCAGTCCTGGAGCACTTTGTTTTTCTGTCTCCTTCTTTCCTTTCAGAATGTGGGGCAGGGTGCTCAGCCGCCCGGCAGGAGGTGGAGCCAGCATTGTGGAAGGCAGGCACAGCCCTATTCAGACCCAGGTGCAACTCCTCCCTCCACTCTGGATGCAGATCTTTCTATTCAGCCCTGTGCTGACTCACCCTGTCTCCTGTAGCCACCCCCAGCCCCTGTCACTCAATCTCCAGACAAGGAATACACAACCTAGCAGAGGCAGGCTTGGAAGTTTAGGCAAGAAAATACCCACTTTCTAAAAGTGGTATTTTCAAACACAGAATGTTAAAACCAACTTCACTAAAAGATGTATTTTATCATTCTGAGTTCAGGCATACTAAATTCGTTTTTCTACCATGTTCCCTGGGTCAGTTCTGACTATAAGGTGTAATAGTCAGTCTGCCCATTCTGGCCTATGGGGAGCAGGTAGCCTTGCAATAGTGAAAAACGAAAATGGCTGTAATTCACTATTAGGACATGCCACACACACCAGGGCATGTCCTACCTTGTACTTACAATGCACCCTGCCCTAGGGCCTACTTTAGGGGTGACCAACATGCAGTAAAGGGAAGGTTTAGGGACTGGTAAGTGGGTGTACTCACCAAGTCGACATGGCAGCCCTAGGCTGCACACAGGCTCTGAGATGGCAGGCCTGAGACACATTTTACAAGCCGCTTCTGTGGGTGGCACAACCAGTGCTGCAAGCCCACCAGCGGCATTGGATTTACAAGCCCTGGGCACACTCAGTGCACTGTACTAGGGACTGACAAGTAAACCAATCATCCAATCATAGAGTCACTAATCCATAACACAATTTACAATAGGGAGAGCATATGCACTTTAGCACTGATCAGCAGTGGTAAAGTGCCCAGAGTCATAAAACAGCCAACAACAGGTCAGAAAAAATATAGGAGGAAGGCAAAAAGTTTAGGGATGACCCTGCAAAAAAAGGGCCAAGTCCAACAGGGGTGCTGGTGGTTCCTGTGCTTGCCGCCTCCGCGAGCGCCGGCCGGAGGTAACAGTGGGGGGGGGGGTGTCGCTGACTGCCAATAAGCAAGATTAGCCCTGGCCAGACACATGAAAGACACAACACTGCGGCTGTAGTAAATTCTACGGCGCTTATGCCAATGCTTGTGGGGGCTTGCAACAGGGGTGAGAGGTCTATGTCCCCATTCCCCAATGAAAAAACTGTCACTGGTGATAAAGAAACATTCATTGTAATTGACTCGTTGTAAAGGCATGCGTGGTAAAGATATGCATGGTTTAGTCATACAACTGTATGGGAGTGATCGAGCCTTGAACTCCATGTGGTGCTAGATTCTGTGGCAACATCGAGTCCTCAATGTTCACTTACACTTTTTGCCAGCAGAAGAACCATTTGAAGAAAGTGTCATCTATCCTCTTGTAGTGAATCATCATATTGATGAGAGGAAGCAGAGAGGCTGGGAAGGTTTATTATACATGTTTCTCCTTTGTTCATAATGGCATACCCTTCAGAAGAACTTGCAGCCGTTAGTTTTGGTGTTGTAGATGGGCCTGAAAACTGATTCACATTCTTCATTCAGATTGTTCTCCGTGATATGTTTGCTGAGCAGTCTGAAAACAAAACTCGCAATAGTCGTTTCTAAGGTTTGCAGGTGGGTTATTGGACAACAGTGGATGTTGTGTGTTTGCTGCTGGATTGTTGAGTGAAGGGGTGACCAGTTGTATTTTGAGAATGTCATGGAAATTGCTTTGTTTCAGTGAATGACCTCATGGCAGCCTGGCCTTAATTCATGGAGCTATGTCTTAAAAATGGTTGTAGTGGCTCCGCCATTTACCTGTTTCGTGTAAGAGCCCTCTTCTTTCACATGCAGTTATAGGAACGCCTCTGCAGTGGCAATGGCCGTGTGCAAGAGAGCGAGTTGAACAATGATGCAGCCCTCTGGCCTTCCTTTGACCCCCCCTCCTTCCCCTCCCTGTACAACCCCTTCTCCTCTCATCTTCCCGTATCTCCGGCCTTCCTTTGACCTCCCTCCTTCCCCCCTCCACCTCCCGCCCTCCCTCTCTACTCCTCAACTGTCTCCTCCTACTTATGATATCTACTCTTCCCCTCTGCTCAACACCAGTAAAAATATCACTGTAACACCATCCACTCCTTTCTACCACCATCTTTCCCCACCTTCTACCCTTGCACCCCAATACCCCCGTTCTCCCACCTCTCCCTGTCCTCCCCCGCCTACTGCACTCCCTCCCTTAACCATCGAGCCACCCAACACTCCGTGCTCAGCCCTCCTCTCCCTGGAAAATAAACTTGATTCTCTCATCTCTTCCATTTCCCAGCTTGACGCGTCCATCTCACTTTTAAGTGCTAAGATATCCCCTTTCCCTAACAACCTCCAGAGGAGTTCCTTGCTCCCGCGCCCCAATAAAACCAACCACAGTCTGTCCTCCGCAGACATTGCCAACTTACTGGCTAGCTACAAGACTACCAACGTCAATCCCCCTCCACTTTCCTCTCCTAATAATTCTACTCAATTCACTATTCAGACCATCTCTTCTGTCAGAACTAACCAGCCTTCTTCTTCTTCCCTGGCACCCTCATACAAGAATCTTATCCCTATCTCCCTTAACAGCCCAAATACCCCATCACCAAAACAGTTGCGTCAGAGCTGCATTGTTTGCTCCACAACTGCAGATCTGCAATCAAACACAAACTGGAAATTTCTGACACTATCACCCACTACAATCTTGACATGCTCTTCCTCACTGAGACCTGGTTTAATGACTCCTCTCATACTTTGTTTGATCTTCTGATACCTACCGACTACTCTATCCTCAGAAACGACAGAACAGACAAAATTGGGGGAGGTGTCGCTATCATCTTCAGAAACTCCCTTCAAATTAAAGCCTTTCCTACCATCTTCTTCCGTACATTCGAATGCCTATCCCTAGAACTTCAAGTAGATCACGGCTCACCATGCCATCTACCACCCGCCCGGTAACTGCTCTTCCTTTTTGGAGGAACTCACCGACTTCATCAGTGACCAATATTATCAAAGTGACAGACAGATCTTCCTGGGTGACTTCAATCTCCACTGGGGCTCTTTGGAAGACTCGGCTGCCAACAAGCTTGCCACCTTTCTCTCAGCCAATGATCTTTTCCAACACTGCTCGGAAATTACACACTCTAAGGGCTCAATTCTGGACCTTGTTATATCTAAAGCAGACCTGCTTACTATTGCTCCCCTATCCATGTAGACTGGTCAGACCACTTCCTCATTCCCTTCCGTTTTCACCTATCGCACGTTATAACTCTCGGCCAACCTAAAAGGGCTTCTACCTGGTTCTGCAACACTAAAAACATTGATCTTGACACTCTGGGGTCGATTCCGATTCGGGCCGGGAAAAGCACCGACCGACTCGGATCCGGAAAAAATACCGACCGACACGTACCCGTGGCGCACGACACGCCAAGTACGATGCAAGGCGCGAAAAATCCGACCGACACGTACCGAAACAAAGTCGACCGACCGAGCCGCACGGAAAGCAGCAATCCGGCCGGAAAAACACGCGAATCCAACCGACCGACACGCACCCGGAACAAATCCGACCGAAACGTACACGCGAACTCCAAACCGCAAAGTACGATGCAAGGCGCGAAAACCACGAGCGAGTCGGACGGAGGCCAAGCCGTACGACCGACACGCATACAAAACCGAGCCGAAGCAACACAATACACCGCGACCGACGCGTACGCAGCATAGAAAACTGCACAAACACAGCGTGAACGAAACGGAGAACACCGTACGAGACCAATGCAGGGTCCGACTCGGTCACAAGAACGTTTCCAACATACACAAACAGCACAAAGGAAAAATCACCCAAAAAAAGGCCAAACAAGCAATTACCAAGCCAATAAATACTGGGGGGTGGGGACAGAGAACAAAGACACACCCACAACTCCACCTATATAAAGGACACAAATCACTACCATGAGCCTTTGCAAATGCCATTCCACTGCCAGCACCCAAGAGAAAGCAACCACACACCCACAGCTCATCCCTCACACAAGCCACACACCATCAGCACACCAACAAATACCTACCTCACATACACCCAGCAAAACACACACTCACACACCCTCACCTGCACACCAACACACACATCACCCACCATCACCACCCATCACCATGCCCCCCAAGAAGAATCCCAAGTTCCTAGATAGTGAATTGGAAGTCATGGTAGACGAGATCCTCAGGGTGGAGCCACAGCTGTTTGGCACACTGGTCCAACAGACCCCCATGTCGCAGAAAACCAAGATGTGGGAGAGGATCATCAACAGGGTGAACGCCCAATCACCATGTCGGCGCACAAAGACGGACATCCAGAACAGGTGGTATGACGTGCGCAGGAGGGTACGGGACATGCTGAAGAAAGACTACATCAACAGCCAATACACCGGCAGTGGCCCTCCTGCCAAGCCAATATACCTCAGGCCCTGGGAGGAGAAGGTGCGGGCCATCCTTCCGCCAGTGAGCGTATATGGACTAGAGGACATCCCAGAGCCTGGTGAGTACACAACAAATGTACACAATATACTGCCACAAAACACACACACATCACTGTCAAGGGGAGAGTCAAACCATGCACTCATAGCAATTACACAGCAACCAGAACAGAATCATCCCAAAATGTGTATGTCAGTCAGATAAACACAACACATGCCATCAAAAAAGTCACATCCAACTGTGCCATCACATGTACAAACAACTACAACTACAGCTAGGCAGTGGCACAAATAGAACTAACAAACACATCCAGACATGTAGCCACCACAACAACACCAACACACAGTGAAGAACACTCAAAGGAAGGAATTCTGTGTATGCTGGCCAAGTCAGTGTAGCCAATAGCATCATGGGAGTCGCAGTCACACATATTGCCCCCCCACAACTGTCCCATCAACACCACCATGAACCATGCGCACATCACAGGGAGTGGAGAAGGACTCACAAGATGGCTGACACTGGCTACTGCTGTGGGGAGCACAAGGCCCTGCTGGCAACTGTGCACCAACAAACAGCACAACACCACTGAATGACATCCTGAGAGACAACTCCCACTGCCTGCAATGCAAGCACGTTCCATGGTGGGATATCTGGCTAGCTGGGTGGGAAGGAGGACTTGCAGCACTGACCATAGTCACAAGCACCTCCCCTCACACACACCCCAACACAAACTCCACAGAACCCACCTGGTAGAATGCAATGCCCCCCATCCTAACACAAGATCCCACAAAGAACCACCACCCTGGGTTATGTTGTGTGAAGCACAGGGACACTCTTGGGACTTTTAGCCAAACAACTGCCAGGACAACACTCCCAGCCATCCTGTCAGCACAGCCAGCCCACCCCACAGGGAAGCAGAGTCAAAAGGAAGGAAGCATGGGCATGCTGGGAAGGGGGTGGAGGCAATAGCATGATGGGAGTCGTAGTCACTGATATTGGTCACCCCCACAACTGTCCCATCAACACCACCCTGAACCATGCTCACATCACAGGAAGTGGAGGACTCACAAGATGGCTGACACTGGCTACTGCTGTGGGGAGCACAAGGCCCTGCTGGCAACTGTGCACCAACAAACAGCAGGACACCACTGACTGACATCCTGAGAGACAACTTACACTCCCTGCAATGCAAGCACGTTCCATGGTGGGATATCTGGCTAGCTGGGTGGGAAGGGGGACTTGCAGCACTGACCATAGTCACAAGCACCTCCCCTCACACACACCCCAACACAAACTCCACAGAACCCACCTGGTAGAATGCAATGCCCTCCATCCTAACACAAGATCCCACAAAGAACCACCACCCTGGGTTATGTTGTGTGAAGCACAGGGACACTCTTGGGACTCTTAGCCAAACAACTGCCAGGACAACACTCCCAGCCATCCTGTCAGCACAGCCAGCCCACCCCACAGGGAAGCAGAATCAAAAGGAAGGAAGCATGGGCATGCTGGGAAGGGGGTGGAGGCAATAGCATGATGGGAGTCGTAGTCACTGATATTGGTCACCCCCACAACTGTCCCATCAACACCACCCTGAACCATGCTCACATCACAGGGAGTGGAGAAGGACTCACAAGATGGCTGACACTGGCTACTGCTGTGGGGAGCACAAGGCCCTGCTGCCAACTGTGCACCAACAAACAGCAGGACACCACTGACTGACATCCTGAGAGACAACTTACACTCCCTGCAACGCAAGCACGTTCCATGGTGGGATAACTGACTGGCTGGGTGGGTGGGAAGGAGGTCCGGCTGCCAACCAAACACAACCAATGCAGACCATGTTCACACCCCAGAAAATACATAGAAATGCCCAAATAATGCAGGACAATGTGCCACACCAATATCAACCCCTGACTGTGACGACTCAGGACAATGCAATGTACAGGCCCGCACCCAGAGGCACAGTCACAACTGTCATGTGTGTCAACCATTGATGCCTGCAGAAACATGACATACATTGTTTGTGTCTCCCAAAAACAGGTGATGATGGGGACACAGCAGCAGACGCTGAGGAGTCCCAGTCCCAGGCTCAAGAGGATGCCGAGCTCACTGGCGTCGTACAGCCTCTGTCCTCCTCGGACGATGAAGAACAACCTGGCACATCCGGTGCAAGTCAACATGCAGCACCAGCAGGACCACCAGCTGCAGCACCAGCAGGACCACCAGCTGCACCCCCTGCACCCACCCCTCCAACGACTGTCACCACGAATACCATCCCTGCCGACATGGACAGAATAAGGAGCAACACCAGCACAGTGACCCTGGACCAACCTGGGGCCATGGACACCACCACCACCACCAACCCCCAAGGTGGACCAGGGTTATCTGTGCGTGCCACTGCACACACTGCACATGTCAGCAGGGGTGGTGGGAGGGGTGGGAGACAGAGGTCGCTGCTTGCAGACGTTGCTGGTGTGCATGATGACCCACAACTGGTACGCATAGCTGATGCGTACCAGTCCAGCACCGGAGAGCTCAGCCAGGTAGTGGGGCTCCTCAGAGACATTAAACAGCAGCAGGCTGCCCATCATGCCCGCTTGGACTCCCACATGTCCCACGTGGAGTCACACATGTCCCGTGTGGACTCACACATGTCCCGCGTGGAGTCCAAGTGGGATGCACTGCATGAGATGACGGCGGTGCACAGGGACATTTTACAATGCCTCCGCCAGATGAACAGCAACCAGTCCACACCTCCCTGTGTGCCAACAACATCTGGTGCCGAACAAACTGCAACTGCCACAGGGAGGGAGGAGGACTCTGGCGGAGAGTCCCCTGCACCGCAGCAGCCTGCACTTGAGGGCCCCCCCCAAGAAGAGGGGTCGTCCGAGGAGGGAAAAGTGAGAGGCCGATGGCCAAGCGCAACTCCCAGGAAGCCTGAACCTGTTCTGGATGTTCGCCTTTGTGCACAGACTGTTCACCCTGTTGACGGCAACACTACTCCCACACATTGCATGGGGAGTACAAGTTGGACCAATGTGTCAGACAACTGTGGCCCCGATACTGGGGATCCTGTCTACCCGGACTTTCAATTCACCTAGGAACTTGGGATTGCAAGATTCATGTACAGCACAACCCATCCTATGCACTATTAACACAAATGTATCACAATAAACACACTAATACACCATACTTGCCTCTGTCGTGATTCCAACGTGGGTGCTGTTATGGGGATGATGAACTGCAAAATTACACTGTGTATGCGAACTGCAACAGCAAGGACAACACAGGCATGTGAGTACAGGAAACGTGACACACATGAGGGAGACACACCACCAGGGCTACACGACACATACACACCTAGGCCATCTGACTCATTGCCTACACTGATGTTGCCAGGGAAGACGGTGCAATGCACAGACACCACACCCATTCCCAGTTGTAGTCAAGTAGCCCACAGGTGCAGTAAGCAAATGGCAGTCAAATATGTGACCACAGACAACGCACATCACAAAGTGAAGCACAGGTTTATTACACAGTTGCAACATGCCGTAACCACTACAGATGCAAGGTAACCCCACCTGGCAGCGGGCACACAGTCAACAACTGTAGACGGAAGGAAGTCCATGGGTGTGGCGCACATCACCTGTAGGGACACAACAGCTACCAGCCTGGATGTGCAATCACGTCGTCGGTGGACACAGTTGACCAAACGAATCTGAAAGTACCCTGTGAAGGACAGAAATGACACACAGTCAAAAGCAATGGAGTACAGGACAGAACAGCAAAACACATGCACAATACATGTTACAAGATACCCACCCAGAACCAAGTTAGCATGTCAACACTGTTGGGGAGTACAGCCCACCTGTCACCACACATCGCAACACACATCCAGTCAAGTGGCCCATGGACACACTCCCACAGCACCAGAGCACCACCCACACATCATGCCAACTCACATCATTGACATGACACCTCAGGATACTCACATTCAGCTAAAGAAGTTGGTGATGAGCTGTGTGCGGACATCACCATCACCATCATCATCATCATCATCGTCACTGGCATCGTGGTCCAGGCCAGGATCCTCCACAGGTGGCGGATGTTGGTCATTGTCATCCTGGATGAGAGGCAACTCCTTCCGCACTGCCAGGTTGTGGAGCATGCAGCAGACGATGATAATCTTGCACACTTTCGCAGGGGCATATGGGAGGGACCCTCCGGTCTTGTCCAGGCAGCGGAAGCGGCTCTTCAGGAGACCAAAGGTCCGCTCAATCACTCTCCTGGTCCGACCATGTGCCTCATTGTAGCGCATCTGGGCAGGTGTCACAGGGTTCCTGAGGGGTGTCAGCAACCACGGCATGTTGGGGTATCCCGAGTCACCTACGGACAGACAAGTGCACATTAGCTGACTTGGAACAGTGGGCGGAATACTACAGATCAGATCACACACAATGGCACAAAGTCAGTACACACCGACAAGCCAGGCACGCTGGTTCTGCATCTGTGCCATCATCCTGGGGATGCGACTACTCCTCATCACAAAGGCATCGTGTGCTGAACCAGGGAAACGGGCACACACGTGTGTGATGGTCATGTCTGCAAGACACACCACCAGTGCATTGACCGAGTGGTAGTGCTTGCGGTTCCTGTAGGCCTGCTCCTGGGCCTGTGGTGGTACCAAAGCCACATGTGTCCCATCAATGGAGCCAATTACATGCGGCATCCTCCCCAGGGCATAAAAGTCACTCTTCACGTCAGTGAGTCGTCGCAGTCTAGGGAAATAGATGTACCGGTTCAGGAAGAGCAACATTGCCGCCAAAACATCGCGGAGCACACGGCTGAACATGGTCTGTGACATCCCACCAGCAGTCGCCACAGTATGTTGGAAGGTACCAGTGGCAAAGAAGTGTAGGGCTGCCATCACCTTCACCTTGGGGGTCAGCGCTGTAGGATACGGCCGGCCAGGCTGCAAATGTGGGGACAACTGCACTGCCAAATCCTCAATCAGCTGCCTGGTGAAGCGGTACCGTCGGATGCTGTCCCGTTCCACCATCGTTGCCAGGTCTGGGAATGGCCGATGGACAGCAGGAGCCCTGCAGTGCAGAGGAGAAGTAAGCAAGATTGTCAGTCACCCCACATATGCGGCATTGAACACACTCAAGATCCCAACATACATCATTATGAGGCACAACTACATGAAGTGTGCAGTACCGGAAGGACATGTATGGTACATACATGGCCAACATCTGTCAACACGGTCCAACAGGTGGCATCAATTAGTCCCAGGTTGGCCCATTGGATATCATGAGGCCGTGTCACAGTTCCCATCTCCTGCTGCCGTGTCACAATAACCCCCCACAGGGACATGTGAGGACAGATGTGCCCCAGGCACCACAGCTCAACGACAGGTACATTCCCAGGGACCCTGTAATGCCACATGGACACTGGCATTACATGGAGTATCATGTATACACCACAGCAAAACAACCATGACCCCCACAGGTAGTGGCCCCACTTGCCACGGCAGGACAGACATGGACGTCTGTGACACACACGCACAACATCAGAGTCCATGCACACACAACGTGGATGTGGAGACTGTCTCCCATTGTGCACATGAAATCAGAGACATTGTAAACACCACATGCACAAAGACTGTGGAGGACCATCACTATTGTGCCACTGGGACACCCTGGCTCAAACATACCGTCCCACATGGGACTCACGGGGTATGTGACATGACATACACATACACCACTGTGAAATGTGACCATGGCACATGCACAGATATGAACAGTTGCACATCACAGTGGTCACGTACACGTAACACCCAGGATCCTGTCCCCATGAACACGTGCACAGCCTGGGGGTGGCTGCCCACAGGTGACACCCACAGGACAACATGTACACCAACATACACACAATAGGAAATGCAGCCTTACATGCCTTATGATAAAGTTTGGACAGGCTGTCGTGATGTAGGTGTGCCCCTCACTCCCTGGGAGCTATCTGTGGCTGGCATATGTCCATCTGAGACAGGCATGCTGACATATGCCAGTCACATGTACAGTGATGCGTTGAACAGCAATGGACCGATCGGTGCCTCCGGCCGGCCCATTGCTTTCAATGTGTGCGGGTACGCGTTGTACCCCTGTGCGCGTTGAACTGCAATGGACCGATCGGTGCCTCCGGCCGGCCCATTGCTTTCAATGTGCGGGTACGCGTTGTACCCCTGTGCGCGTTGAACAGCAATGGACCGATCGGTGCCTCCGGCCGGCCCATTGCTTTCAATGTGTGCGGGTACGCGTTGTACCCCTGTGCGCGTTGAACTGCAATGGACCGATCGGTGCCTCCGGCCGGCCCATTGCTTTCAATGTGTGCGGATACGCGTTGTACCCCTGTGCGCGTTGAACTGCAATGGACCGATCGGTGCCTCCGGCCGGCCCATTGCTTTCAATGTGTGCGGGTACGCGTTGTACCCCTGTGCGCGTTGAACAGCAATGGACCGCTCGGTGCCTCCGGCCGGCCCATTGCTTTCAATGTGTGCGGGTACGCGTTGTACCCCTGTGCGCATTGAACTGCAATGGACCGATCGGTGCCTCCGGCCGGCCCATTGCTTTCAATGTGTGCGGGTACGCGTTGTACCCCTGTGCGCGTTGAACAGCAATGGACCGATCGGTGCCTCCGGCCGGCCCATTGCTTTCAATGTGTCGGGTACGCGTTGTACCCCTGTGCGCGTTGAACTGCAATGGACCGATCGGTGCCTCCGGCCGGCCCATTGCTTTCAATGTGTGCGGGTACGCGTTGTACCCCTGTGCGCGTTGTACCGCAATGGACCGATCGGTGCGCACCCATTGACAATGGGCTTGCCTGGCAACGGACGCGTTTTCGAATTTCGAACGAGTCGGTTGCTGGAAAATCAGTTGGTCACCCACAACAATGTTGCAAAATCATGTATGTCATGAAGTTGAAGATTTGAAGGATGCTGTGGGCGTGTTTTGGTGCTGCTATTCCATGGATTGGCCAGATTCAGAAGATGCAAACGACTTGGACCTATCACTTTGGACACAAGGGACAGTATCTGCCTCTCCAGCACATATATATTGCTGGCTGTTCCCCTGAGAGCCCACTTGCCTGCACTACATGCTCCAAGACGACATCTGCCACTGCACTGCTGCTGTCTCTGCCCCTCTGGACCCTGCAATGGCACGTACTGTGGAGAGAGCCCCAGCCTTCAGCCTTGAAGAGAACCAGGCCCTGCTGGACAGCCTACTTCCACAGTACAGCAAGCTGTATGGGACACCAGGGGAGCAGGTGAGTGTTCTGTGCACTGCCTTTCTGAATGTGCATTTTGTCTGACTAGCAAGGCTGAGAGTCTGCACGCCACTGGCTAGCAGGCTCACTGAGTAGTTGTCACCCCCCATAGTGTGTAGTGACTTGCACTGGACAGGTATGGTGCAGTGACAGTGCATTTGAACATGGTTTTACTTCCCATGCAATGATACCATGTAGTGACGTCTGGCAAACTGTCCATGGTCAGCTTTGCACTGCCTGTGTACATCATGTGCCCCTGTGATTGAGACATGTATATACAACTGTGTCATGCACGGATATGTTGCATGTGTGGTAATGGCCTTTTCACTTTGTCATCCTCACAGGTTAATGCCCATCGGAAGCAGGAAATCTGGAAGGACATCGTCCGGGCTGTCCGGTCCGTGGGGGTCTACAAGCGCCGGATCCGCAACTGCCAGAAGAGGTGGCAGGACCTTCGGGGCTGGACCCGGAGGATTGCACGGGTCCAGCTGAAGCTGTCGCCTCCTCGCAGGAGGGGCGGAACACGGACCCTGACCCCCCACATGCTCCAGATCCTGGCGGTGGTGTTTCCAGACCTGGATGGGCAGCTGAAGGCCAGACAGCAGCAAGGAGGGGGTGAGTCAAAGACTGCACTGTGAACTCTGTATTACATGCTTTGTGCCCTCCTCTGGCCTGGTTCAACTGCCACAGTGCAGCAGTCATGTTGTCCAGGAGCCATGTCCCTCTATTGTGCACTGCCCACTGCTCATCTGATACCCAGGTGTGGCCCTTACAGTCAGGGAATTGTGTCACTTGGGACTGTGTCCTTGCAGTTTGCTTCACTAAAGGTGGGGGACAGCATCTGTTTCCCTAACTCTGTTGTGGGCATCATGGGTGGGTCCATTGTTCACACAACGCCTGGGTTTGGACATGTGATCTGCGTGTTGCTTTGATATGCGGTCCACTTGCTGAGCTGAGCCACCACATGTGCCTGGGGTATGTGGCACACGCCCATGCAGCGGGTGGGAACAATGTTTGTGCCCCAGGAGTGTGCAGATTACGTGTGTCACACATACATAGCCAGCTATCCACTGTCCAGGGCACATCCCTCATTCATGTGGAGCAGGACAGTCATGCCTACTCCAGGCCATGCAATGCACTCTGTACTCCCACTCCCGTGTATCAGCTGACACATTGTGCACAGTGATTTGACCCCTCCGGTGTCTGCCTCTGTGTCAGTGTGCTGTGGATTAGTTGCCAGGACTGCTGGGGTGTTTCTTGGTAGGGGCTCAGCATGCCCCTGGAGATGTGACCATAGGAGACGATACTTGTGTGTCACATAGGTGTTTGATCAGCTGCCCGTGCAGACTGGGGTATGCGAATGTGATGTTCAGGCAGCTGTTCCCCATTCACAGCAAATTGTGAGGGGCTCAGGTTCAGAGGGTAGTGTCACAGGTCTCCCATATGTCCAATAGGTGTGACCTGGACAGATGAGGGTTGAGATGATGTGTTGTGTGGGGGATGTACATGTGCACTTGTGCAGCTCCAGGACTTGCATTCCCCATGACCTACTATTGTGACACAGTGCATAGTGTTGTTGTCTGGCTGCCAAGTCATACATCACTGAGACAGTGATGTATGACTTAACAGTCATGCCTCTGCCATGGCATGTGTCAACTTATTTGTGGTCCTGCAGGGGAGTGACATGTGCTACATGCACACCATAGTGGTGCTGGCTATCAGGACATGGGTGCATCATGGTGTCTGTCGCTGGTATGCATCACATGCATTTCCTATTTGACTCTGGGCATCCCTTTCATCCGGAAACCTGTACTGACTCAGTGGCAAGAGCTGTGATGTGTCCACACCGTGTCCTCTGCACTGTCCAACTACTGTGTACTTGGTGCATGTGTCCACACTGGGGTGTTGCAATCCAACAGACACCAGACAGATGGGTGCAAGGCCATGTGGGATGTGAGTGCCATGCTTGGCATCAGACTGACAATTGGCTTCTCCTGTTCAGTTAGGGCACTTTTAGCAATGTACAACTAATGATGCCAGGGCTTGCTCTGTGATGTGCTGTGCTCACAGTGGTGTGTGCGTTTTGTGCAGGTGACTGATGTCTGTCTGTTTCCCCATTGTTTGCAGATACATCCACGGCCACAGAAGGGGACAGCTCCACGGACCAGGAGGAGCCAGAGAGCCAGACTGGGTCAGCAGCCGAGGAGTGGTCGGAGGGACCAGGTGGCACGGAGGGCGAGGGGAGCCACACCGAGGAATCCTCAGCACCATCCACCTCAGCTGAGGACCAGAGCAACTCGGAGGATGACTCCCTTGTGGAGGCGGGTGTCAGCAGCCACCACACCCCAGCTAGTGTTGCTGTCCCCGCCACCACCAGCACCACCACCGCCCTCCCATCGGCTCCCATTCCCAAGGTCCGTGGAGGCTCCCATGTTCGGGAGCGTGTCTCCTTTGGCCCAGGCACCGCACCCCCTGCTCCTGTGTCCCCTGCTGCCCTGAGTGAGGAGTCTGTGTACCTCCTTCGCCAGCTCCATGTAGGGCAGACAGCCATGCTGAGTGTCCTCCATGCGCACACCGCACTGTTGACTCAGCTGGTGTCGTTCATGGAGGGCATCTCATCGGGCATGTCTGACCTACAGAGGGGCAACAGGTCCATGGACTCCTCCCTGACGGCAGCAGTGTCCCTCCTCAGACAGTCCCTCACCCCTCCTGCCTCTGCTCCATCCACACTCCCCAGCACCTTGCCCGTCCCAAGCACACACACACCGGCACAGGCACACACCAGCACACACACATCCAGCACACAGACACACACGCCACAAACTAAACGCACACGCACGCACAGTCAGGGGACTGAAACCAGACTCACAGGGGATGGGGCCCTGGTACACACACACGCATCCACGGGCACTGCGCAGTCCTCAGTTGCCTCTCCTCCAAAGCACCCTCCCTTGCCTCACCTGCAACCCCAAAGACCCAGCGCCTCTTCCTCAGTGACCTCGGCCTCTTCCCCTCCGATCCAGCTGCCCCAGCATCCAGGGGGAAGAGGAAGCCCCCCACACGGAGCAGAGTGCCCCTCGCCCCCGGACACCCTCCCCCAGGCGCAGACAGACTGAGGCCCCCACCCGCAAGTCCCCCCGGAGTGGTAAGAGCAAGACCCCGCCGCCGCCCTGCAGCTCAAGCACCAGGTCACCTTCCTCCATCCCTCAGGCCCCCACTCCACAGGTGCCCCCGCCACACCCTGCCCCAGGTTCCCCCACCCACAGATATACCATCCCCAAGAGGCTCCGGCCTTCTCCCCCTGCCACTTGCTCTCCCGGCACCACACCCCCGCTGCGCTTGTCTGTGCCACTGATGTGGTGAGGGTGTCCTCCCCCTCTGTCCAGCCCACCTTGCCTGTTCCCCATTCTCCTCCCCTGGTGGTAGGCACTGCAGTGGAGTCCACTACCACCCTGTCTGACTTGGGCACTGCAGTGGCGGACCTGTCCACTCCATCTGCAGGGTCCACTGCAGTCGTGCCGGCACCCACAACATCTGAACCATGCCCCCCAGTTGTGCCGGCACGCACCATGTCAGACACCTCCACTGCAGTTGTCAGTGGCTCTCCAGCACCCACCACCCCTTCCCTGCTTCCTCCTGGTGATCCCTGATCCTGTCCCTGCGGTGCCTGGCCTACCCCCCCGGTTGCCCCTCCTAGTGGATTGTCCCTGGTTTTGTGCAGGCATGTGTAGGGTGGCATCTGCCACTGTCACCCACTTGTGACTTTGTTGATGGACTGGCCATTGGCCTTTGTTTATGTTCTACCGGACTTCTACTTTTAATGCCACATATGCTGAATAAAGCAACTTTCTGTTCTCTAGTGCTTTTGCTTCTGATGTACATGATGTTGATGATGCTAAGAATGCCCTTGCTGCAGTGATGGTGATATTTGGTCTCATGATAATGAAGTGTTACTGTGCAGGAACCCATGTGGTCCAGGGGTTATGTGTCCTATCCTGTGGTGTATCCATGTCATCCATAGCAGCATCTGAGGGTGTCATGTGTTCAGTATTTGGCAATGAGATTTCCTACTTAGATTGGCAACTTCACATCTGTGGCTTCCACCCCTGCACATCTGTTGTGCCTGCCATTGTTCTATTCGTCTACTTCCCTGACCGTGTG
This sequence comes from Calotriton arnoldi, assembly GCA_963921515.1. Classification (NCBI taxonomy): domain Eukaryota; kingdom Metazoa; phylum Chordata; class Amphibia; order Caudata; family Salamandridae; genus Calotriton; species Calotriton arnoldi. The sequence continues at coordinate 2,267,731 of CAWUFW010000579.1, forward strand.
GCCATCTCCAGTGAACATGCAGGTTTGGGCATCAATGGGGAAGGACTCATCTGTGTTGTCAGTGCAACATTGCTATACAAGTGTGTTGGATCTGTGCTGATGATTCCGTTGGCACTTCCATGACCAGGCTGATGGGACGGGAGCCCTCATTTGTTGCTAATTGTTGATTGTGTGTCCCATTGCTGCCATGGTATGGTATCTGTTCGCCTCACATCTGCAGTCTCCACAGGGTATCTGCATGTGTGTGCCCATTGGTGCAAATATGTGGGTCTGCATTCGGATGGTCACTTCTGTCATTGTGTCATTGATGATTGTTGACGGTGTCAGCCCCCATGGGTGTTGTTTGTCTGCACATGGCCAAAGTTATGTCTTATTTGCACTGCAGGATTTGGCTCCCCCAATTTATGTTGCAATGGGACACATACACTACTTTGCCACTGATGTGTTTGTTGTTCTGTGACCAGGAATCATCCATGCAGTTTGGCAGTTGCACCTCTTACTTTGTCAACACTTGCCTTTTGGTCACTGTGATGATGGGGGTTTGGACCCCATTGCCACAATGTTCAAGATGTGCTGCAGCTATGGACCCCACACTTGCCTTTTGGTCACTGTGATGATGGGGGTTTGGACCCCATTGCCACAATGTTCGAAATGTGCTTCAGCTATGGACCCCACACTTACATTTTGGTCACTGTGATGATGGGGGTTTGGACCCCATTGCCACAATGTTCGAAATGTGCTTCAGCTATGGACCCCACACTTACATTTTGGTCACTGTGATGATGGGGGTTTGGACCCCATTGCCACAATGTTCAAAATGTGCTTCAGCTATGGACCCCACACTTACATTTTGGTCACTGTGATGATGGGGGTTTGGACCCCATTGCCACAATGTTCGAAATGTGCTTCAGCTATGGACCCCACACTTACCTTTTGGTCACTGTGATGATGGGGGTTTGGACCCCATTGCCACAATGGTCATGGCCTGCTTGCATTGTGGGTGCCACACACATATATTTGTGGCACATGTGCTAGGGGGTCACATTGTATGTTCAAAGTCATGTTCGGTGTTGTAGGCATTTGACACAGTCTACACACGCTTGTCATGGTGTTGGGGGGATGTCTTCTTCTTGCATTCCCTAGGTTGTGGTGTGCTGGTTGTGTCATGCATTGTCCATCCTATGAGTGGGGGTGGTAGTAGTGGTAGGCATCCTGCCCCCCTGGCTAAGGGTGGTGGTAGGCATCCAGCCCCCCCTGGGTGAGGGTGGTAGTAGTGGTAGGCATCCTGCCCCCCCTGGCTAAGGGTGGTAGTAGTGGTAGGCATCCTGCCCCCCCTGAGTGAGGGTGGTAGTAGTGGTGGGCATCCTGCCCCCCCTGGGTGAGGGTGGTAATAGTGGTAGGCATCCTGCCCCCCCTGGGTGAGGGTGGTAGTAGTGGTGGGCATCCTGCCCCCCCTGGGTGAGGGTGGTAGTAGTGGTAGGCATCCTGCCCCCCTGGCTAAGGGTGGTAGTAGTGGTAGGCATCCTGCCCCCCTGGGTGAGGGTGGTAGTAGTGGTAAGCATCCTGCCCCCTGGCTAAGGGTGGTAGTGGTGGTAGGCATCCTGCCCCCCTGGGTGAGGGTGGTAGTAGTGGTGGGCATCCTGCCCCCTGGGTGAGGGTGGTAGTAGTGGTAGGCATCCTGCCCCCCTGGATGAGGGTGGTAGTAGTGGTGGGCATCCTGCCCCCTGGGTGAGGGTGGTAGTAGTGGTAGGCATCCTGCCCCCCTGGATGAGGGTGGTAGTAGTGGTGGGCATCCTGCCCCCCTGGGTGAGGGTGGTAGTAGTGGTAGGCATCCTGCCCCCCCTGGGTGAGGGTGGTAGTAGTGGTAAGCATCCTGCCCCCCTGGCTAAGGGTGGTAGTAGTGGTAGGCATCCTGCCCCCCCTGGGTGAGGGTGGTAGTAGTGGTAAGCATCCTGCCCCCTGGCTAAGGGTGGTAGTAGTGGTAGGCATCCTGCCCCCCTGGGTGAGGGTGGTAGTGGTGGTAGGCATCATGCCACCCCTTGGTGAGGGTGGTAGTGGTGGTAGGCATCCTGCCCCCCCTGGATAGGGGTGGTGGTGCGCATTCAGGCCCCTGTGTGCATATGTGGCATTGGTGATGGGCATCCCGCCCCTATGGTGCTGCTGTTGCTGGTGTAAGTATATTCTGCATCCCTGTGTGTGTGTGTGATGTGTCGTGTACGTGTTGTATGTGTTTTGTGGTTGGTGTCTGGCTTACCTTCTGCGCCGTACGCGTCCGTGCCTGTTCCGGTAGTAAATGTAGAATATTGGTATGATCGGGACGAAGGGATTCATGGTTGGTTCGTGTCGTTCGTCCTTCTCGTTGCTTCGCGTCGTCCTCGTCGCTTCGCCTCGTCCTCGTCGCTTCGCCTCGTCCTCGCCGCTTCGCCTCGACCTCGTCGCTTCGCGTCGTCCTCGTCGCTGCCGTGTTCGTCTCGGAGCCGTGGATCGTGTTGTGGCGCGAATCGGAGCTTATGTGCGCCTCTCCCGGATGCTTTGACGTGCTGTGCGTAGCGACGGGTTCGGCGCGTACGGAAAGCGCATCGTACTTGTCCGGCCGGACGGGGCTGCATTTTTCCTTCCGTGCGACTCGATTCGGCGTTTCCGGATTCGCCTCGGTCGGAGAACAGGACCTGGTTTGGGTGAGTACGGCTCGGCCGGATTTTTTGCTGTTGTGCGCATCGTACTTGCTCGTTCGGTGTGCTGTACGGATCGGTCGGGAAACAGGCTTTCGCATGGCTTTTTTCTCGACCGAATGGTATTGGGTGCGCCTCCGACCGAGATCGGAATCGGCCCCTCTGTGTGATTCTGCTATGCGTTCACTTCCTAGACTAGACCCTAACGTGGATGTCAACGATCTCACCTCCCATTGCCTCTCAGTCCTAGCAGTCGAAATCGATAATGTCGCTCCACTCCAAAGCAAAAGGAAAAGACCCACCCCCTCAGCACCTTGGCTCAATAAAGCTCTCTATGATGAAAGGAAGAACCTTAGAATCTTGGAGAAACATTGGAGACAATCTCCATCCACCTCCAATCTCTCTCATTTACGTTCGGCAAGATCCAAATACCACAAGTACATCTTCCATGAAAAAGCATCACATTTCAGATCCCTCCTCAACTCAGCCAAAAACAGACCCAAAAAACTTTTAGACCTCATCAATAACCCAAACTGCTCTCCCCAAACCATCAAGCCTGAGGATTCTTCAAAGAAAGCAGCAGCTATTTTCTTTGATGAAAAGGGCAAATCACTGGTGGATCAGGTCACCCACCCCACCCCCATTGAGGAGCGAAAATCCTTAGTCACTTGGCAGAACTTTGCCGCCATCTCGGAAGATGACCTCCTCAAATGCATCCTCGAAACCAAACCCTCCAACCATTCTTCTGACCCCATCCCTAGTGTCATCACCATTGATTTCTACACCAATACTCTCTCTTACTGGACCAGGCTAGTTAATCTCTTCCTCAGTCAAGGCTCCTCCCTGCTGCCCTCAAAACAGGACAGGTTACCCCTCTTCTAAAAAAACCTCCGCAGATGCGAACGACCGCAACAACTTCCGCCCCATCACCAACCTCCCTTTTCTTTCGAAAATCACCCAAAAATGTATTGCGAAACAACTTTCCCTACATATTATGGACAATAATCTCCTTGATGTGTTCCAGTCTGGCTTCATTCAAAATTGCAGCACTGAACCAGCCCTGCTGCAAGAGATTGATGATGCGCTGCATATACTCGATTCTGGGGAATCGTGCCTTCTGATTCTTCTTGACCTCTCTTCAGCCTTTGACACTGTTAATCACAACACCCTCCTTAACACTCTTCAACAGAGAATGGGCGTGGAAGGCACAGTGCTTAAATGGTTTGCCTCATTCCTCTCGGACAGATCACAAATGATCAAGATAGCGAACAGTCTTTCGTCTCCATTGGCGGTAGGTCAAGGCGTCACTCAAGGTTCTATCCTTGCACCCACTTTGTTTAATCTCTATCTGGAACCATTAGGGAACCTCCTAAGTAAATCTGGGATCCACTACCATCTCTATGCGGATGACACTCAAATCTACCTCAAGGTGTCTTCCGCACATGATCTCTCACTACTCAACTCTACTCTCAACTCTATTCACAACTGGATGTTAGTTCACCAACTCATTCTCAATCCCTCCAAAACTGAATTCCTCCTCCTACCTACCTCTCTCTCCCCTCCTCCTGTTCAATCCTGGATGGATCAGCTGAATTTACTCACCAATAAACCCATCATTGTCGACAGCGCTAAATCCCTAGGTGTCATACTTGACAAAAGAGTCAACCTAATACCCCACATCAACTCCATTGCTAAGAACGCACGTTACCAGCTGCGCCTTCTGTGGGGGATTCGTCGGTTCTTCCCGGAGAAAGACCTAAAAACCTTGGTCCAAACGCTAGTTTTCTCTAGACTGGATTACTGCAATTCTCTTCTGACTGGCCTACTCAAATCTCACCTCTCCCCCCTCAAATCCGTCCTCCATTCAGCAGCTCGCTTTATTTCAGGGTCCAAACGAGGTGACCACATTACTCCTATCCTGTCTTCTCTTCGATGGCTTCCCATCGAGGCAAGATCTATTTACAAAACTGCCTGCATCACCCACAAAGCCTCGCACACTTCCTCCCCTCGTTACCTGGCGAATAAACTGAAAATGTCTGGAGGCTCGAGCCCTTCTCGGAATGCGGAAAAGTTTCTGCTTGAGCCCCCCTCCTTCAAAAGGGAAAGATCGATGGCTCAATCGTTCTCAGGTAATGCGGTGAGAATCTGGAACTCGCTTCCTCCATTGCTCCCTGCCACCACCTCTATCCGGATCTTCAAAGCTGACCTCAAATCTCTTCTCTTCCAAAGACACTTTCAGAACTAATACCTTCATTCTCAGACCCCTCTAGGAAGTTTGCTCATCATTGTAAACCTCTTCTAGTCTCCTGTTTATTTTTGTAACGTTCTATTTTGTAACATTTCTCTCATGTAACGTAACTGGTTCTATTGTACAGTGCTCTGACACCTTCGGGTAAAGTCCGCGCTATATAAAAATGCATTAAATAAATAAATAAATAAAAAACAAATGTAACCCTCTCTGTGGAGCATGCGATGTTGGTGACAGTGGCAAAAAATAATTAGGGTTTAGAACGTGTTAGCATGTATGCACTTTACACCGAGTACGAATAGTTTCATGGGTTTGCTTGCCTTGGGTAAAGATACTTTAGTGAATCAAAGAAACCAAATGTGTTCCACCTCTTGCATCCGGTTATATGGTTTTCTCAGCCACCCCTTATGTGTACTTATCGTCCGCAAATGCTAGAAAATCCCATAAAGTAAATACCACATTGTTTTCTCGTGTGTATCAAGGCGAGGGAAGTAGAATGTGAAAGTGCAATCTTTTTTCCCATTCAAGGCAGTACACTTAATTATGAGGCCTAGTACATCATGACTTTTTGCTCACTCGCAGTTGTATTAAAACTCACCCCATTATCATTGAACGAGGGCAAAATGTCTGTTGGATTTATTGCAGTTACGCTTTTTTGGGATGATTATACTGGTAAATACCATTTGCATTACAATTTATTGCAGGCCTCAAAACTATGGCTCACTTAAATGAACCCTGCACTTGACTGACGACTTGAAGGCTCTGCAGAGTGGTGATGGCGAAGGCTGCCTGCGGCCCAGTGCCCTGCTGCCCGTTTATTCCATCAGGCATTTCCCCAGTGCAGGGTGAAGTGGAGGAGTGGGCGCTGGAGCCATTGGAGCAGAGGGCAACTACTGGCATCTCTGACACTTCTCCAGGCCCCAAGTTTAATTACAGTAAAAGCAGAGGGGGTTTTAGGCGAGAGAGAAAAAAGGAGAAGGAGAAAGAAGGAAGTGGGGCTGGTTTGAATATTTTACCAGCGTTGCTTTTGGTTCCCAATGGCACCTTGGCGCCATGGAATGGAAAACTGGGTGCAGACACCAGATTCTATTATCTTTTGATGGTGGTGCAGGCCGATCAATAAGAGGGAAAAGTACTTTGTGGCCTTCGGGTGGTTGATGCACCAAGATAGGTTGGGAGGATGTTAGTTGCAGTAAAAGACAATTTGCTCTTGGGTGAGCAGGCAACGGAGTACCAGAGGACGAACGGGTAGGGCCACATCTTTCCTCCTGATTCTGCATATTAAAAGCTAGTTACACGCCTCAAAATGCAAAAAAGTATCAAAGTACCCATGTTTTAAGACCCTCAAAACAGACGAGAATGTGTGTATGTGTTTTTGTCTGAGTGAGTATTTAAATACCCCAGGTGAAGTTAAACAGACATCTTATTATACCCCACTAAAAGTTCCTGAACCCAACTATTTATTAAATAATACATGTATACATGTATTATGGGGGGTGTAACACCACAAACATCCCTCCCCCCCCGAAACTACGCCCCTGCTCACGGAGAACCAATACATCCTCTGACTCATTCCAGAAGGCGCTTACACAGACAGAACACCGGCAATGGGCAGTGTTTAATTAATAAAAAAATAAGTGGCAGGGTCCTAGTCAGGAGGCCACCGCCGCTTGCACCCTTTACCACTACCAGCGCTGCCAATGAGTACCTACAGAACTACCAGCCATTACACTGCTACAAGTGTCAGAATTCAGACTGTTCGAGGCCCCCAACGCTATAAGAATGGCTTGGGTGGCATGTTTTGGTTATTTTTAATGTGTATTGAGCTAATAAACAACTGTTTTTCTGCTCATCTGTAAATTACACAAACTGTGCCACTATGTGACAGCTGTCATAAGTGCCTGTGTGGACAATTGAGTGGCGGGTCTGAGCACCGGAAACCACAGGCTCAAATTAAGCACTGCATGGCGATTCTATTAATAGAGGCTAGGCAGTCATTTCTCTGAAGAGTCAGTTAGAAAACCAACATGGGCTTGGCAACAGCGTTAGCAATTGGAAAAAACTTCAGTCTTCCCTGGGCAATGCACCTAACAAATATGATCTATCAATTCTAGTGAAGGAAGGGGGGGAGAACGAGTGATGAGAGTAGAACGAAGCTGGTGTGAGAAGCAGTGATGTTGAAATTAAACCCTGTGTTGCGGTGGGCCAACCCTTCAGTACGTGCTTGAGGCTCCTTAGTCACATGATTACACAAAAGCAATATATTGCTGTCCAGACAGCCTCGTTCGTGCAAGTATTCAAACCAAAGCCTTCAGAGACGCCTGGTGGACCCTGTCTTCAAAAATATGACACATTTTGATCACTTCCCCGTAAACCTCTATTTAAGTTCCTATGAAACCAAGTGAGAAAACAAACTCAAGTTCTGTTCCTAACATATTATAAAAGAACAAGAAGATGAGAAACATCCTTCTTCACAAACAGGCAACTATCAGGCAAACATAGGTTTCTTTAATATGGAGTAAAAATAGGACCTGTGCATTTCACGGTTCTTGTGGAACACTGGTGAAGAGCCCAGCGGCACATGACTCTTCCAGCCAATGCAAGGCAAAAGTGCAGCATCCCCCGCTTTCTTCCTCCACAACAAACACTGGTCCCAAATAGGATTGAGCCGCTTCTAACAAAGGGTGGAAACTTCAGGGGAAAAAAGGCATTGGCAAAGCCAATGTGCTCTGGTGTACGCAAGAGCTATTTGGCTTTGTCAGTGGGTTTTTTTTTTGGTGGTGTGGCGGGACAGGGAGAAAGGGGGCGAGATTAGATGGGCACACAAAACGATAAACAGGGGGCATTGAGGGGCAAGCAACACGAGAAAGGGAGGTTGGGGTAAGACTAAGGGCAGCAAGAGGAGGGAGGGAGAAGGCAAATTACGGCGTGGCAGGATGTGGGCACAATATGACAGTCAGGAGGATAAGGGTGGGATGGGCAAGCAACACGAGGGAGGGAGGTTTGGGAACACTACAGACAGTGGGAAAGAGCAAGCAAAACCCTACAGAAATCTGGGGGAGGGGGTGGACTGCATACAAAATTTCTTTCAGAGTGCAACATGAAAATGAAAAAAGTGCCTGCAGAAGCATGCAGCCAGTGAAGGGACACTAGCCACATGCAGGAATGTGTGGATGGTCCATGCTCCGTGGCAGGGACAAACACTGGAAGACATAGTGGACGCAGGATGCACTGATCAATTGGCAACAAGGAAATGAAAGAGATGTTGAAGCCAACCAATGGTAATTAATGGGCAGGCTCTAATCCCTTTAACTTTTTTTGTTTACAAAAGATTTCACAGCAACAGCGCGTGCACTGTCTCAGGCGAAACCTAAAAATAAGGCGACAAATACATTCTGATTCTGATATATGATTCAAACAGGAACTGGCATCACAGGAAAGGTTCTACTTCATTTTGGATTAGGAACCTCAAATAATATCCTTTGGGCAGACCACCATCTTGGGGAGAGCTGACTATAAAGCCTGGCACGCCCTTCTCAGATAGACAAGGTGTGCATTTGTTAAACAAAGATCAATAGCTGATTTCCAGAGTCCTTTGGACACGCTTTATGTCTGGTGCTCCAGGCACTTCTTGGAACACCCCTTCAGGTGAATGAGAGCACAGAGACAGCAGAGTGGCTCTAGCAGAGATGAAATTTAATCGAGGGCTGAGCTCAGGGTCTTGGAACACACAACCTTGCAGCCTCTATTTTGCTTCTTCTCTTCTCAAACATGCCTGGTCTTTAGTAAGTCCCTGACATTACTGTCCGCACAGTTGAAACAATGAGTGAGAATGTGCAGAGACACTTAGTAGGTTAGGAAAATGTCTTATCAGCCATGAACCCCAGACTGAGGTATTGACAGCAGTCACACGCCCGAACATTTTCAGAATACCATACTCTTGCTGAAGCATGGGACAAGAACTTGGAGGAAGGATGGTTTATGTGAAATGCAACTCAGAGCTAAAAGCTATTATCATTTAAATAGTTGAGATGAAACAGCCTTATTGGAAGGTATTTTACCTTGTGAGGCAAGTCATCACCAAAGGAATTACACCATGAGTCATGAAAATAACCCATGAACTATGAAAGTGCCTCAGCAGGTACCAGACAGAATCCCAAATTACCCTTTTATGTGACTTAATAAACCTTAATGAATCATGAGGTTTGTATTCCATTGCAGTGGGAAACATCCATTACAACGCAGTCATTACAACGACCTACCTTTACAACGCAACTGTACAACGCAACTGCCTTTACATCGCATGCCATTACAGTGCATGTCATTACAATGCATGTCACTACAACGCATGCCATTACAACGCATACCATTACAACGCTTGCCATTACAACACATTATAAGGTAAGTAATGTAGATTTTTTTAGTATTAGGGTGGGTATGGGTTTTGGGGTTTTATTTGAGTTTTATATAGCGCTGGCTAGACCCGGAGGTATCAGAGCGCTTTACATGAGGATCAGAGTTACAGGTTAACATGTTACATTTGTTTAAGAGCAATCAAAACATAGGAAACAAAGTAAAAGGGCAGAGTTACAGAAAATTCGTTATGGGAGGGGGAGGGAAGGGAGAAAACAGGGAGACTGGGAGAAACTGTGCCCAATGTCTGGCTGGGTAGGTGATGGCTGAGGGGATGAACCAGGGCCGATCTCCTCAATAGCTGAACCAAGCAGTTCCACCGGGCGTCGGACATAATGCTCGGACTCCGGGGTACATGGAAATAGTAATTTTTACCCCTACACTATCTAATACTTACCCTACTGTTGCACTCACTGGAGTGGGAATAGTAATTTTTACCCCTACACTTTCCAACACTTACCCTACTGTTGCCCTAAAAGTATTATGCGTTGTAATGGTATGCATTGTAATGGAATGCATGTAATGGTAGTTTTCAAAAATGCGTTGTAATGGCATGCGTTGTAAAATCATGCAATGTAATGGTAGTTGTGATGTAAAGACTGCGTTGTAAAAGCATGTGTTGTATTTGCATGCGTTGTAACGTCATATATTCCATTGCAGCTCCATGTCTTCTCCCATTTCTGTCTCTGTTAGGATTGCAGACCCTCGCTTAAGCATGCTGGCATTGCTGCCATAATATTACATATCAGGAAACCTGTCTTTTGGTATAAAGTACATTGGTACACAAAACCATCCAACAGGGACAGGAGGAAGAGTGATACAGGATGTTGAGGGGCTTTGAAGGTTGAAGCCTGGAGTGGAGCATTGGCTTGTTCCATGCAGCATTGGACATGTACATGTTTCTGCTAAAGTGTCTTCAAGGGCTGATTTTAGCTTAATTCGCATTTTGGCTGCCTCCACGCGCTTTAACAGTGCCAGGTCTGCTTTATAAACACGGGCACAATGGAACTTATATTGCTAACATTTCCTGAAAGAAAAGGAAATAACATACATACATACAATACTAATGCAAATATCCAACCAATGCAAATATCCAAGAAAATTATTCTTCAGAGTGAAAACTCTGGTTGTTATTCTTCTCAGAATAACGAGGAAGGAAGGAAGGAAAGCATGTCTCAAAATTAATTTTCCCGGCATAGTTGCCCTATTACCTGATAAGTGTAGCCAGAAAAATTATAGCTACTGTCCTTTAATTTTTTGTTTTTGTTTTTGTTTATTGTGAGATATTCCCCTTCTTGGCTGATGACCTAGCACTTGGGTAGTGACTTCCGGCTTAATCCTATTGACTTTGTTGAAGATGGGCAATACTTCACCTGATGAACCTGAGGCCTAGGTGGGGTCAGGGAGGACGATCCTGTTATTTGTACCCTCATAGGCTGATAGCCTTTCCTCCATAAAGAGGGCTTCAAGAGTACTTAGGACCAAGAATTGATCACATTTTTTTTCATGACTATCCGGAAGGATCCTAGAGTCGCCCGCCTGTGTACTCCTATCCGCTGCACTGGTTATGAAGCTCTTTACATTGGGCTCATTCACTTTCCTGTTTAAGCTTACAGGTAGTCCCTTCAGTATAACCTATCAAATGTCTAAAATGTGGTTTGAGCTGTCAGTATTCTTTTACAATAAGAACAAAGTGGATGCCAAAATACGCTCAAGACTCTGCAAGGATCAGGAGAAGCCTACATAATCTGCTGAGTTATTCACTGGAGGGTTCAGCAATAAGTCCGGTGAGGCAGAAAGATTATCCTGATCCGAGATTGTAAGACTGGGTGTACTCGTGAACAGGGCCATAGATTGTTTCTGCTGCTTTGGCGTTTCAGGCGGTAATTCCACCCTCCTATCCGAGACCAGGGACACCAGTTTAAATGGTGAGATCACAGGTAAAGTATAGTTCAAACTTAATGAGAGCTGAGAGACCAAAGGAAAGGGTGAAAACTTAATATCGTTTACCCCTGACAATGAGGATATGGAGGTCTGCAACCCTAGAGGACAACAAACTGTCCTGGTCAAAGATGACACTTGTGTTTCAGAATGTGGTGAGAAGGGAGCAGACAAGTGATCTACCACCTGTACCTTAGGGCGGGAATGACCTCCCCTATTGACTACCCCAATGGAGGTGACTATCATCAGGAATCTTTTGAAAGAAAGCTAGTATTTCACCAGCACCTTTAAGTATACCTAAATGGGGAACTCCATTCTTCTGCGAGTTAGCTGTGGTCTTTTGGCTCAGTCTGGTAGTCAGTGAACGACCTGATGTAAAGTTTTTAGCTGTCATCTTTTCTGGTTGTTTGGGCTCCAGGTGGTAAAGTAGCAGTTGAGCTGGTGGAACAAGCCACTAAAGGGGATCTTAAGCCTACTCTTCCACGAGTCGGCAACCCTGGTGGAAAAAACACCTGGAATAACCAAAACTGTCCCAGCCATAGGGACACTGAAATCAGAAGGGTACGTTAGCCCTATGCCCAAAATTGTCTGGTGCACAGGCTCCCTGGAAATGCCCTCCAAACACTTTCCCAACTTATGAGTCCCCCAAACACTCTCCTGGCTTATGAGGCCAGATACTTCACTGTCACTGATGAAGCTCAGCACTCCTGAGCACCTATACACCCACTTTGTCACCTCTGGATGACTTGGTGACTGAACTCACTCCCTTGTGAGGGCCAACTTCCTCCCCACAAGCCACACCCAGGCTGCCAGCTGCCCAGCAACAGCAGAACCCACCCTACAACCTGCTAACACAGCGATGTGCTGCCCACAGCCAAGCCAGGCCGATCCTGCTAACTGCCCGCTTACCCAACTCAAGCAACTATTTCCTGTCTCCCCCCAATGCAAGGACACCACCAAACAAACCTCACCTACACGAAGAGAGAGGAGGGCACCACCAGTAGACCTGCATGTGGGGGAGCACAGTTTTGAGCTGCACTTACTACTAGGAAAGGCGAAGGAGGCGAGGACACCGCGCTGGCTGAGGAACATGCACCTGGGCTGCTTCCGTGGGCTTGGCGGGGCTGGTCTTTTCAGGGTCACCAGGGATGCTGCCACCAGACCTCCGGTGCGTTGGTGCCTGCTCGTCTCGGCTTCAGTTGATGAGGGCATGGGGCCATGGGCCGCGGCCTCAAGATAACACAGTTTTCCCGGCCTTCGAAGACTTCATAGAGCCTCCGCTTTGCTCCACTGCTTGCACACAGGCCATGCCCCTCAGTTGGCCCTCAACACTCTACACTGTACAGTAACCAAGATGCTGGAGTAGCCGCTTGCTTGGTGTCACTTAGATAAGGAAAGAAACATCAACTGGGGCTCTTGGTTTAAAGGTGTACTTGCTTTTCCATCTCTACTTTGCCTTATCAGTCAATTGGCCTGTCTTGAACAGAATCGACATCTGTTTATCTTTATTTTTTGGCAACCCGTGTAATTCGTACAGACTCCTTACAGCTGACTCTGAAACAGACACTCCCTTTTGGCTGGGTTATGAATACTTCTTGTTCCAAACAGAATAAATTTGAAATTAATAGATGTTGTCGATGTCCCTTAGTCCTGGTATTCAGAATGCTTAGGTTGCCACTTCCCTGTCCACTCAGGTTAGCATCTGATGATATTGCTTTTTATTACCCTGCTCTCACATTTTTCCATTAGGATTGTTCACTGCATCAGGCACATGTAAAATATATATTTGTTTTATTCTTGGCTATTGATGGGTACCTTAAGCTCAACCACTTCAGCAAAGTAAAGTGCAGTCATATTAGGTGCTGGAGGGGGCAAAGTGATGCTTCAGGATAAGAGCCTCCAATTGTATCGCTGCTTAATGCTTCTCCTCCACAAGTGGAGGAACTGCAAATGAGTGCAGGTGTCCTTAGACCAGAGGCAGCCTTTCACTTACTTCTATGAGATTCTGAATGTCCTCTTCACGTGTCTCAGGGGTCTTGTGGCTCAGCACCTAGAAACAGGAATCTCCTTTAACATCCACAATGCTCCCCAACCACTATGCTACACCCAGACTGTCAGGAGCTAAGTCAGTTTTCCATTCTAAGAACCCCTTAATCCCTTGCTGCTTCTGCACCTATAAAGGTGTGAGCATATAGAAACCAAAGCCCACTAGAGTAATAAGATGTCATTCTTTCACCTGCTGATCTCTTTCTGTCTCTTCACTGTCCTGTCTACTCTTTAGTGACTGCTAGTACATTCCTTCATCTTCCGGCATAGTATAATTTTACTCAGCATTTATTGCACCTGCTGTAGTGCAGCGAAATGGGGAAGGCCTCATCATCCAAGAGGAATATTTCTTTAATTTGACTGCACTTCAATTTTCACCTCACTAGGTGACAAATGGGATCTCCTTCTCTCATAGCCCAAGATCGAGTGCCATAAAAGAGTCATTTGACTTCTCTTCTTATTCCAATTAGAGAATAAACTGTAAACCGTGTATTATGGTTTTTAGAGGCATCCTTAGTACTGATACATACTCAGTGAGTTACTTAAAATCCTTTTTTGTGGAGCCTTTAGGTTGGCTGCCACAGAAGAGTTAAAGCAGATTCTCATCTTTTCTGTCCATCATAGTAGATAATCCGAATTATATACCCCAGATGTCACTTTTGATTCAGACCATCTGTCAGTCAAAGGAGACCCTGTGGGGAATGTTGGTGCTTTAGAAGCCCTTCAGCCCTCCCGCCCCTTTTTCGCTGGGCGACACTCCTGTAAGTCAACAATTGCAGAAAGTACTGATAATGTTCTTCACAAATATACTCCATAAAGCTCTGTTAGGCCTTCAGCTTGCCTATGAGTATGATGATGGCTGAGCACTAGCCATATATGAGACACCAGATCACTTTGTTCATTGAACACCTTTATTCACTAGCCCTCACATCCTATTTTTGGTCATACCAAGGAAGCATGAGATGGCCATTAGAAAGTGCTTTCTCATAAAGAACTTATGATCACTTTCTCCTTTGGACTGTGCATCTATACTTATGCTTTCCTGCTTCTCTGCAAGTCTCCTTTACGTGAACATTTGATTCTAATATGCTCATGTTTTCCATCCCATTTTGTTCCCAGTAATCAATGCTACAAGAAGTTGAATTTCAAATAAGCATCAGGGCTGGACTGGAACAGAAAGCAACGCTTAGCACATTTTACCAACCGTTTTTCCTAAATAATTGAGTAATATACCATTGGTTTTACAAGCAGTTGTGGAAGAATGACTACTGGAACACTACTGTCAGAAATTGGGTTACTGGTTGGGGAGAGTGAAACCCTTCTCAGGCAGCAACCACAACTGTTCTCCGGATGAAGGTACAAGCAACCCTAAATTAACATATGCTCAACCCTCGGGCAGCTTGGCACAGATCAGTCAGGCCTTACTCAGAGGCAATGTGTAAAGTATTTGTGCAACACTTCAAACAGTAACACAGTGAAAACACACCCAAAAAGGAGGCCACAACAGAACTAGAATATAGAGTAATTGTAATGAATTATACAATCGGAAAAAAAATCCAATTAGTAGACCGTAGATATTGAATTGAAAGGTTTTCAGAGCAAATAGCATCAAAAGACATAAAACGCCAACTGTGGATATCTGGTCGCACTGGATTGGGACAAAGTCACAGGTTCAGGCTTACCACAATGGAGAGCAGTGGAGATACGTTGGATCTGCTCGGGGTTGCGCTGTGCAGCAGAGGAGATGCATCAGTTCCACTGAGTCCACAGAGGCTGGTAAAGCACCATAAGTCCACTTCTAAGGGTCCAAGACTGCGTTGGCACTGCTTGGTATGGTAGACTCACAGATGGCAGAGTCCAGGTGCAAATGAAGGGGTTGTTGGAAGCCTGTTATGTCCGTGATACTCCAGATCAGAAGGCCAGCCAGCTAGCCCTTGGAGTCACTCTGGGTTCTGGGTTCAAGAGATGCAGGTCCAGTCCTGCTCACCCAGGCAAAAGGGCAGCAGGCAGCAGGTCACCACAGCAAAGCAGGAGTCCAGCAGAATGCAGTCCAGCAGAGTGGCAGTCATTCAGCAGCACAGCGGTCCTTCTTTCTGGAAGAGTAGCCACAGGTCCACAAGTGTACTGAAGTGGTGGTGTCTGAGGTCCAGTAGTTATACCCAGTTGTGCCTTTGGAGCAGGGGAGAAACTTCAAGAGGCTTCCCTTTGAAGTCCCCAGGCATCCTGCCTTCCCTGTCGTGACTCCAGATTAATTACAGGGGGTATGCAGCCTTTTGTGAGGAGGCAGGACACAGCCTGTTCAGGCTTATGTGGGCCTATGTACAGCTCCTCCCTCCCATCCTGCCAGTGATGCCCCATCCAGGCACACCTAATCTCCATGTGTGTGGCTGTCCAGAAAGAATACACAAAGCTCAAGGGTCAGCTGCACCCAGTCAATTTAAAATCTGACTTCACCATAGGTTAGGATTTTAAATTGTGGTTCCAGAGATTCCAACCATTAACTGGTTATCTCTTCCCATTTGGAAATTACACTTATAAAATGTAATAAGGCAACTCCAATGTTCTCCTATGTGGGAGATAGGCGTTGCAGTAGTGAAGAATGTATTTAAGAGTTTTTCGCTACCAGGGCATGTAAAACCTAAAAGTACATGTACTAATATTCAACACACTGCACCCTGACCTCTGAGCTGTCCAGGGCCTAATCTAGGGGTGACTAATATGTATTTAAAAGCAAGGTTTGGGCCTGGCAAAAGGATTTTGTTTTGCCAGGTCAAAATGGCTCATCAAAGAATTACCATAATCCTTGTTTTGTCAGGGTGAAATCTTAAAGTAACTAAATTAACTTGAGCTCAACCCACTTGTCGCTATGGCATAGAGCAGACAGGCTTATTTTAGAGGAAATATGTAAAGTATTCATGCTGTACACTGACAGTATTAAAGTCAAAACATACCACAAGAAAATCCCAAAACAATTTGGAAAAATAGAGTACTTTTTAATAAATAAAACAACAAAATATCCAAAATTTAGAATCAAAGTCATTAATTTTTAAAGTTTAAAGTTCAAAGCAGCTCCATTTTTCTCCTCTCAATTCACTTCCTTTGGCCTCTGCACTTTGCCCATAATAAAAGTGTCTTTTCTACAGATCACAAATGTATTCTTTACCCACAGAGGCATTGGTCTTCTGATTAATCTTTTTCTGTCACAGTGGGGGGGTGAGACTTTAGGATGTCCAAAACATAGTTACCCAATGAGGACCAATAATTAGTGGCCAACTCACAAGTTAGAAATGAGGTTTCAATAAACTACTCTCAAAACCATACTATTAAATAAAGTATTGAAATTGGAAGACCCAACTAACTGAAGAAGTTTGTCTGACCGAAAGGATACAAATCAATAGCTTTGATGTTGCTACGCAAAATGAAAGCAACAGGACTTGATGTTCTGAAAACAATCTATGACTATCTCTATTACACATTTAGAATCAAACTAATAGTGCAGTTCAAAAAAAGAACATCAGGACACAATAACAGACTCAGACAGTTTAGAAAATGTAGCTATTGTATTAATTATCCAAAATCAATGCATGCGAGCAGGATTTTAAGTAGCTCAGTTAGAATGGCAATAACATGTAGAATAAAACCACACCTTAATCAAAGTTTTTCAAAGAAGATGGTTTGAACATTTCGGATTCCCACTACCAACGCAGACAGGAGGATAGTTTAAAAGGAAAAACGTATTCAGTAAAGGGATAAGGGGTCAAGATAAAGTCCACTAAGGAAAAGTCAAGGAATATGGGGGAAAATTTAGCAAAATTGGGAAAGTTCAGATATGGTTTCTCACCAGACAGTTGATCCAGAAATCTGGGACTAATAAATTTCCAGTACCTAGGCCCAATTCATTACCCTACAAGTCCCTTCACGATGGGTGAGTGAAGTACCAAACTTACCAATTTCCAATTAGTATATCATCCTTGCATTATCCTTGGTGGCGATGCGATCTTTATTTATGTAATTAGGGTTTGGCAAACTAATATTCGGAACAAGTAATGCTCATTATAAACCAAATTCAATATCTCTCATAAAGACAAACTCACTTGTATATTTATAATGTTTATCTATAATAATGTGTTTGCTCGTCAAAATACAATACAGCTTGAATCATCAATTACCACACAAGAAACAATAAATGAAATAACAGAAGTACATCTCAACATCAATGCAATGAGTGAGTGGATAGGCGTAGAGACAAAAGTTTAGAGACATAAGACATTTGCACAATGATTATGCAAATTCAGAAGATTATACTAACTCACAAGGAATTTAGGAAAACTACTCTATGGCCATGAGAGCAGCAAGGCCCCTCAAGAAGAATTGAAGAGCAAAGACTAAGTCAGGATCTAGCAAACAGGAAACAGACAGCCCATATAGGAGACAGCAATGCAGCCCTCTCCTCTCACAAAGAAGGAAAACACGCAACCACCTAAACCCCTCCCACCGAGTACCTAATATTATACCCTAAAACCCAAAAAGACCTACCCACATTGTTTCATAGCACACAATTTCTCTTCATTCTATTGGTTAAGGAAGGGGCTGTACTGTCACACCACTCTCGTCAGGACGCTTCTGTAAAACTGTCCATTGTCCTTTTTACTCATTTTATCAAATTCCAACCCAGGAAATACAAATTCGAGCTGCTGTCATAGTACACATTTCCTCCATCTCGGTCATGTAACAACTCTTGTGCCTTGATTGTTCAATTGCGCCGCTCTCTAAGGAAGTGTTCCGCTTCCGGAGATAACTTTGTTTCTCCACGCAAACTTTGGCAGACACACAGGACTCATGAAGGACGAACAGTTTCCACCTTCCCTTTATCGCTCGATTAAACCCATATTTATTTTCTAAAATGACTCTCGGGCCTTTTCTGCAGAGCAGAAAACCATATTTCTACGGAAAACAAACACATTCATTATTAATCACTTATAATGCTCTACCATAGCGTACCCACCCTGTGTATTGCATTTGCCCATGCACATCCCAGGTTAAGGTTATTTCCAACACATATTAGTGTAGAACAATCAAGCAGCTTTAGTCCTTTTATTTTCCATTAGTCAGAAGCATTTGCGGCCTACTCCAGCATTTTAGTTTTTGCTTGCGCAGTTTTCACTTTCCCTTATGTTAGCCCTTTTCGCATTTAGTTTGCACATCAC
Organism: Calotriton arnoldi; assembly: GCA_963921515.1. Taxonomy (NCBI): domain Eukaryota; kingdom Metazoa; phylum Chordata; class Amphibia; order Caudata; family Salamandridae; genus Calotriton; species Calotriton arnoldi. The sequence goes on from CAWUFW010000579.1 coordinate 2,286,258, forward strand.
ATGATTAATGATTTCACACTTTGGAAGTTCAATCCGAGCAGGTTTTATTTCGCGAAAACCCTGCTCCATCAATCCCCCCTTTGAGGCGACTTTGAGCCATCACCAATTAACCCACAAATACAATTTGTCACCATTTTATCATTTTAGAAAGCTGCAGTTCTCTTTTTTTTTTTCAACATAACTCCATATATATCCTTTACTATTTCATAGTAATTTCCTCTCCTGTCTTCTAACTCTATCTCTTCCCTCTTCCTTTTTCTTGCTCTTCTTTTAACATCTTGTGTTCCTTTCTTACATTTGCAACACTTATATATCAATAGTATCATTAGTATCCCTATAGCAACCACAACTATTGGCGTTAGTATCCTCCCTAGTAAACTATTACCAAAAGTAGAAAAACAATTTCCCACTGTAGAGAAACTCTTACCAAGTCTCTCCCAAGCACTGTCAACCTTCAGTTCCGTTAAATCTTCCCACAAATGTGTAATATTCTTAATAGATCACTCTAGGCTCTTACTTTTGTCAGGGATACAAGTACCAAAGGGGATGATGGACGGAGCGCTTGAGCAAATCAAACACTCACCCCCAGTCAACTGATCTGGGTTTAATCCATCATCATTCTTTAGCTCACTCCACCACCCCAGTTCAGACATGGCCATATGCAAATCAGTCTGACCCTGTGCCTCATGGGAACAGTCCAGCCCGAACTGCCAAGCCATGTCTTCCCTGGACCGGAAACAAGCATCCTGGGACCGGTTTCTGGCCATTCAGCCGTCATCAGCCAGGCTAGCTTGAATCCAGTGGCAAAGTGAGCAAGGGACCCACGTCTGGGCATACCCTGCCAACTCAGGGCGAACAAAGCGATACCAAAGGGGATGATGGACGGAGCGCTTGAGCAAATCAAACACTCACCCCCAGTCAACTGATCTGGGTTTAATCCATCATCATTCTTTAGCTCACTCCACCACCCCAGTTCAGACATGGCCATATGCAAATCAGTCTGACCCTGTGCCTCATGGGAACAGTCCAGCTCTTACTTTTGTCAGGGATACAAGTACAGCACTGTTGAATTCTCAACATGCTATAGACTCCACCCTCTTTAGCCAATAATACATCAAGGGCAAGTCTATTCTGTAAGACCATAGATCTTATCGCAACCATTTCAGTATCAATCATCAAGAACCCACCAGCAGTGTCTGTTGATAAACGATCAACCACTGTGGACAATTTTCTAATTTTGTGTGAATTTAAAATCACCCCAATTGAAGGTATCAGTGCTCCAAAAATATCACCCACAATTTCCGAAACACTTATTCCCCTCTTTCTACGAATTAGTTCACAGTTTTTTCTTTGATTCGATGACTCTTATCTAAATGTTAAACTTTGGGAAAAACTATTCCCATATAACACCCATACCAATGTGCAGGCAATCTATAATAGGCATTCTTACCACACACATAATAGATTCCAGGGAAAACAGGATCAGTTCCTCCTCTTATTCCCCAACCTCCCGTTATTAAGAAAACATGATCACATTCACTAGAGCCAATGAAATAGTTATTATAGTCAGTTTTTAATCTAAGTGAGCAAAGCTTTCCTCTATGATGCCAATCTAGAGTCATTGCAGCGTATGTCTCACCCTTTTTGTAATCACCTTCACTAAAAGCCCATGGAGGTACATGAGACTTCTGTTCAGCAGCCTTTTTCCTAAAACTCTGTCTTCTATCCTCTACCATATTAATAAACTCAATCTCTTCCTCACGCAATCTGCAGGTTAAGTTATTTCTATGCGCATATACTACATCAATTGTTTTGGTCGAATGAAAAAATTCTCCCATGAATTCTGCATCTCTAGCACTCATTACTTTATTCATATTTCTTCTAATTGGAATTTCAGAAAACACTAAGTCAAGGTTCGAATAGTAGTATTGTAAACTCCCCCTCTCGTAAAACAGACTGGTTAAAACACTACAAGAAACTCCATAGGTTAGAGGTAAGTGATGATAGGTCACTCCCTCAGAGACAGACGATGGTAGTTGCATGCACACATAACAATCTCTCGCATCCATCGTGTCAACGTAATCATACAGTAATTTCGTAAAAACATTTAATGAAAAGTCATTAATAAAATTATCCTGGTGATAGACGCTGTCATCTATCATCCTTTTCATATTAGTTTGTGAATCTTCTTTAAGATTATTCACATCTACTTTCACACTCATCACACTATTAGTATTATTATTTCCATTTGGAAACATAAAGTAAGGCACAACAACACTTAGGGGCCGAATCCGATTCGGGCCGGAAAAAATACAGACCGACTCGGTACGGGATAATAGTCCGACCGACACGTACCGGCGTTGCCCGACCTGGGAAGTACGATGAAATGCATGTGAATCACGACCGACTCGTACGGAACTCAAGGCGAACGACCGACCCGGACGGAAACAAGCTATCCGGCCGGGAAACCACGCGAATCGAACCGACCGACACGCACCAGGAAGAAACCCGAACGAAACGTACCCGCGAACTCCGACCCGCGCAGTACGATGCAATGGGTGCAAAAGCAGACCGATTCGCACGGAGCCCAAGCCGTACGACCGACACGCATACAAAACCCAGCCGAACAAACACAATACACCGCGACCGACGCGTACGCCGCATATGAAACCGAGCTGAAACACAGCGGGAACGACTCGGAGAGGTGCGCACGAGATAACTGCAACGTCCTACTCGGTCAGAAGAACGACTCCAACATGCACAATAATCACAAATGAAAAAATACAAAAAAGAGGGCCAAACAAGCAATGACAAAGCCAATAAATACAGGGGGAAAAAAATGGAACAAGAACACACCCCCAACTCCACCTACATAAAGGCCACAAATCCCTACCATGATCCTTTGCAAATTCCACTGACCTGCCAGCACAGAACACCAGCAGACAGCAGACACACACACAGCTCATCCAACACAAAAGCCACACACCATTAGCACCTCAACAAATAGCACCCTCACCCTCACACAGCAAAACCTACACACACACACCCTCACCTGCACACACACACACATCAATCACCATCACCACCCATCACCATGCCCCTAAAGAAGAATCCAAAGTTCCTAGATAGTGAATTGGAAGTCATGGTAGACAAGATCCTGAGGGTAGAGCCACAGTTGTTTGGCACATTGGTCCAACAGACCCCCATGGCACAGAAAACCAAGATGTGGGCGAGGATCGTCAACAGGGTGAACGCACAATCACCATGTTTGCGCACAAAGGAAGACATCCAGAACAGGTGGTATGATGTGCGCAGGAGGGTCAGGGACCTACTGAAGAAGGATTACCTCCTGAGCCAGCACACCAGCAGTGGCCCTCCTGCCAAACCAGTATACCTCAGGCCCTGGGAGGAGAAGGTGCGGGCCATCCTACCACCAGTGAGCGTATATGGACTAACAAACATCCCAGAGCCTGGCGAGTACACAACTAATATATACAATATTGTGTGCCAATACACACACATCACTGTCAAGGGGATAGTCAAACCATGCACCCCTAGCAAATCAACAGCAACCAAAAGATAATCATCCCAAGAAGTGTATGTCAGTCAGATAAACACAATACATGCCATGTCATAGTGATATGTAACTGTGTCATGACATGTACAAACCCAATACCAAATAGAGCTAGGCAGTGGCACAAATCTAACTAACAAACACTGTCAGATATTTAGCCACCACTAGAACACCACCTCACAGGGAAGCTCACAGAAAGGAAGGAATCCTGTGTATGCTGGTGAAGTCAGTGTAGCCAAGAGCATGATGGGACTCGTAGTAACAGATAATGGGCAGCCTCACATTTGGACCATCAACACCACTCTGAACCATGCTCACAACACAGGGAGTGGATAAGGACTGACAATATGGCTGACACTGGGTACTGCTGTGGGGAGCACAAGGCCCTGCTGGGAACTGTGCACCAACAAACAACAGGACCACACTGTCAGCCATCTTGCCATTGCTGTCACACTCACACACAGTGAAGTCCACTCAAAAGGAAGGAAGTATGGGCATGCTGGGAAGGGGGTGTAGGCAATAGCATGATGGGAGTTGTAGTCACAGATATTGCTCACCCACACAATTGGCCCATCTACACCACTCTGAACCATGCTCACATCACAGGGAGTGGATAAGGACTGACAAGATGGCTGACACTGGGTACTGCTGTGGGGAGCACAAGGCCCTGCTGGGAACTGTGCACCAACAAACAGCAGAACACCACTGCCTGACATCCTGAAAGCCAACTTGCACTCCCTGCAATGCAAGCACGTTGCATGGTGGGATATCTGGCTGGGTGGGAAGGAGGACTGACAGCACTGACCATAGTTACAAGCAGCTCTCCTCACACACCACACCCCCTCAACACAAACTCCACATAACCCACCTGGGAGAATGCAATGCCTCACACACCAAATGAAGATCCCACAAAGAACCACCACCCTGGGTAATGCTGTGTGAAGCAGAGGGACACTCTTGGGACTTGTAGCCAAACAAACGCAAGAACAACACTGTTAGCCTTCCTGTCAGCACAGGCACACTACCCCACAGGGAAGCAGAGTCAAAAGGAAGGAAGTACGGGCATGCTGGGAAGGGGGGTGTAGGCAATAGCATGATGGGAGTTGTAGTCACAGATATTGCTCACCCTCACAATTGGCCCATCAACACCACTCTGAACCATGCTCACATCACTGGGAGTGGAAAACAACTGACAAGATGGCTGACACTGGGTACTGCTGTGGGGAGCACAAGGCCCTGCTGGGAACTGTGCACCAACAAACAACAGGACCACACTGTCAGCCATCTTGCCATTGCTGTCACACTCACACACAGTGAAGTCCACTCAAAAGGAAGGAAGTATGGGCATGCTGGGAAGGGGGTGTAGGCTATAGCATGATGGGAGTGGTAGTCACAGATATTGCTCACCCACACAATTGGCCCATCTACACAACTCTGAACCATGCTCACATCACAGGGAGTGGAAAACAACTGACAAGATGGCTGACACTGGGTACTGCTGTGGGGAGCACAAGGCCCTGCTGGGAACTGTGCACCAACAAACAACAGGACCACACTGTCAGCCATCTTGCCATTGCTGTCACACTCACACACAGTGAAGTCCACTCAAAAGGAAGGAAGTATGGGCATGCTGGGAAGGGTGGTGTAGGCAATAGCATGATGGGAGTGGTAGTCACAGATATTGCTCACCCACACAATTGACCCATCTACACAACTCTGAACCATGCTCACATCACAGGGAGTGGATAAGGACTGACAAGATGGCTGACACTGGGTACTGCTGTGGGGAGCACAAGGCCCTGCTGGGAACTGTGCACCAACAAACAACAGGAGCACACTGTCAGCCATCTTGCCATTGCTGTCACACTCACACACAGTGAAGTCCACTCAAAAGGAAGGAAGTATGGGCATGCTAGGAAGGGTGGTGTAGGCAATAGCATGATGGGAGTGGTAGTCACAGATATTGCTCACCCTCACAATTGGCCCATCAACACCACTCTGAACCATGCTCACATCACAGGGAGTGGATAAGGACTGACAAGATGGCTGACACTGGGTACTGCTGTGGGGAGCACAAGGCCCTGCTGGGAACTGTGCACCAACATACAGCAGAACACCACTGAATGACATCCTGAGAGTCAACCTGAACCCACTGCAAGGGTGGCATGCTTCATGGTGGGATAACTGGGCTAGGTGGAGAAGGATGGCCGGATGTCCACCAAATACAACCAATGCTGGCCATGCACACACCTCAACATTCACATTGAAATGCCCCAGGTATGCAGGACAATGTGCTACACCAATATCAACCTCTTACTGTGACAACTTAGGACAATGCAATGTACATGCCCGCATCCAGAGGTACAGTCACAACTGTCATGTGTGTGAACCATTGATGCCTGTAGAAACATAACATACAATGTGTGTCTCATCCAAATACAGGTGATGATGATGGGGACACAGCAGCAGGCGAGGAGGAGTCCCTGTCCCAGGCTCCGGGGGACACTGAGCTCACTGGTGTGGAACAGCCTCTGCCCTCCTCGGATGGCGAAGACCTACCTGGCACCTCCGGTGTGAGTCATCATGCAGCACCAGCAGGACCAACATCTGCACCCCCTGCACCCACCCCTCCAACAACTGCCAACACACAGACCACCCCCGCCGACACGGACAGACCAAGGACCACCGATGATAACAGCACAGGGTCCCAGGCCCACCGTGGAGCAACGGACAACAACACCACTAACAACCCCCAAGGGGCCTTGGGTCACCTGTGCGTGCCACCGCAGGTCCTGCACATGTCACCAGGGGTGGTGGGAGGGGTGGTAGACATAGGTCGCTGCTTGCAGAGGGGTCTGGACTGCATGATGACCCACAACTGGCACGCATCGCTGATGCGTACCAGGATAGCACCGGAGAGGTCAGACAGGTAGTGGGGATCCTCAAGGACATACAACAGCAGCAGACTGCCCATCATGCCCGCTTGGACTCCCACATGTCCCGTGTGGAGACACACATGTCTCGCATGGAGTCCAAGTGGGACACATTGCAAGAACTCACAGCGGTGCATAGGGACATATTGACATGCCTCCGCCAGATTAGCACCAACATGGCCACACCTCCCTGTGTGCCCACAACATCTGCTGCTGCAACAACTGACACCGCCACAGGGAGGGAGGAGGACTCTGGCGGAGACTCCCCTGCACCGCCGCAGCCTGCATGTGAGGGTCCCCCCCCAAAGAAGAGGGGTCGTCAGAGGAAGGAAAACTGAGAGGTTGATGGCCACGTACATCCCCCAGGAAGCCAACACCTGTTCCGGAAAATCTCCTTTGTGTGCAAACTTTTCACCCTGTTGAATGCAACACAACTCTCCCACATGACATGGGGTGTTCAAGTTGGACTAATGTATCATATGACTGTGGACTACACTCAGGACATTTCTGCTACCAAGACTTCCAACTCATCTGGGAACTTTGGATCACAATCCCAATGTACAGCACCCACCATCCTGTGCACTATACACACACACACTTCTGTAAATAAAATCACTATTACACCATACTTGCCTCTGTTGTTATTCAAATGTGGATACTGTTATGGTGATGATGATCTGCTAAATTACACTGTGTATGATAACTGCTACAGCAAGTACAACACCGTCATGTGAGTCATGGTGACGTGACACATATGAGGGAGACACACCACTAGGGCTACACAACACAGAGACACCAGGGCCATCGGACTCATCGCCTACAGTGATGTTGCCAGGAAATACTGTGGAATGCACAGACACCACACCTACTCAGAGTCTGTGTCAACTAGCCCACAGGTGCAGTAAGCAAATGTCAGTCAGATGTGTGACCACAGACAACGCACATCCCAAAGTGAAGCACAGATTTATTACACATTTGCAACATGTTGTTTCCACTACAAATGCAAGGTTTACCCACATGGCAGTGGCCACACAGTCAACAAGTGCAGAAGATATGAAGTCCAGGGGTGTGTGGCACATCACCTGTAGGGAAACTACTGCTGCCACCCTGAAAGCTGAATCATGGTGTCGGGGGATCCAAGTTGACCAAAGTACTCAGTAAGCACCCTGTGAAGGACAGACATGACACACAGTTAAAACCACTGAAGAACAGGACAGAACTGCAATACTCATGCCCAATACATGTCACAAGACAAGTACACAAAACCAAGTTAGCATGTCAAAACTGTTGGGGAGTACATACTACCTGTAAGGACACATTGCTGCACACATCCAGTCAAGTAGCACATGGCCACACTCAAACAGCACCAGAGCACCACCCACACATATCATGCAAACTCACATCATTCACATTACATCTCCCTGGATACTCACATTCAGCTGAAGAAGTTGGTGATGAGCTGTGTGCGGACATCACCATCATCATCATCATCACTGGCATCGTGGTCCAGGCCAGGATCCTCCACAGGTGGCGGACGTTGGTCATCGTCATCCAGGATGAGAGGCAACTCCTTCCGCACTGCCAGGTTGTGTAGCATGCAGCAGACAATGACAATCTTGCACACCTTTGCTGGGGCATATGGGAGGGCCCCTCCTGTCTTGTCCAGGCAGCGGAAGCGGCTCTTCAGGAGACCAAAGATCCCCTCAATCACTCTCCTGGTCCGACCATGTGCCTCATTGTAGCGCATCTGGGCTGGTGTCACAGGGTTCCTGAGGGGTGTCAGCAACCACGGCATGTTGGGGTATCCGGAGTCACCTACGGACAGACAAGTGCACATTAGCTGAGTAGGGAAAGTGGGCGGTATACTACAGAGCAGAACACACACAATGGTACAAAGTCAGTACACACCGACAAGCCAGGCACGCTGGTTCTGCATCTGTGCCATCATCCTCGGGATGCGACTACTCCTCATCACGTAGGCATCGTGTGCTGAACCAGGGAAACGGGCACACACATATGTGATGGTCATATCTGCAAGACATATCACCAGAGCATTGATCGAATGGTAATGTTTCCGGTTCCGGTATGCCTGCTCATGTGCCTGTGGTGGTACCAAAGCCACATGTGTCCCATCAATGGAGCCAATGACATGTGGCATCCTTCCCAGGGCATAGAAGTCACTCTTGACGTCAGTGAGTTGTTGACGTGTAGGGAAATAGATGTACTGGTTCAGGCATCTCAACATTGCCTCCAAAACATCGCGTAGCACACGGCTGAACATAGTCTGTGACATCCCACCGGCAGTCGCCACAGTGTGTTGAAAGGTACCGGTGGCAAAGAAGTGTAGGGCTGCCATTACCTTCACCTTGGGGGTCAGCGCCGTAGGGTACGGCCGGCCAGGTTGCAAATGTGGTGCCAAGCGCACTGCCAAATCCTCAATCAGCTGCCTGGTGAAGCGGTACCGTCGGATGCTGTCACGTTCCACCATCGTTGCCAGGTCAGGGAATGGTCTATGGACAGCTGGAGCCCTGCAGTGCATAGGTTGAGGAAAGAAAGATTGTCAGTCACCCCACATATGTGCCATTCACCATACTCAATTTCACATGATACATCATTACGAGACACAAGTACTTGATGTGTGTGCCGTTCTGTTCGCACATAACTCGCACCTACATGGCCATCATCTGACTACTCAGTACAACATGTGTGGACAACAGGTTCCAGGTTGTGCAATGGGAAACCATTAGGCTGTGTCACAGTACCCATTTACTGCTGTCACGTTCCACACACACACCACAGTGACATGTCTGGACAGATGCGCCACAGGCATCACATCTCATTGACAGGTAGATTCCCAGTGACCCTGTCTTGCCACATGGACACTGGCATTACATGGCGTATCATGTACACGTCAGAAAAACAAACATGACTCCCACAGGTAGTGGCCCCTGTCGCCTACGCAGGTCAGACATGGACGCCAGTGACGCACAACATCAAAGTCCATGCACAAACAACGTTGATGTGGAGACTGTCTCCCATCGTGCACATGGAATCAGAGACATCGGAAACACAACATGCACACAGACTGTGGAGGGACATCACTATTGTGGCAATGGGTCACCCTGTGACGTATATGCCTTCCCCCATGGGACCCAGGGGGTATGTGACATGTCACACACATACACAACCTGGAAATGTGACCATGCCACATGCTCCGAAATGAACTGTTGCACATCACAGTGGTCATGTGCACAACACACAAAGGACCCTGTCCCCATTAACACATGCACAGCCTGGGTGTGGCTGCCCACAAGTGCCACCACAGAAACCACATGTTAACCCCCATACACAGAAAAGGTAATGCAGCCTTACATGCCTTAGGAAACAGGATATCCCATCACGATTGATTCGCTTTGTTCAATGCTCAAACAAGTTGCTGCTACTGCTTTTAAACATCCTGGCAACGCGGCTGCTACTGGGTCCAATGTAGCAGAAAAATACGCTATAGGACATCTGTCTAGTCCATGTCTCTGAGTTAGGACAGAAAGTGCACAATTTTCTCTCTCTTGACAGAATAATGCGAATTCTCTTTCATAATCAGGCATGCCTAAGGCAGGTGCTGAGCAAAGGACTTTTCTCAATTTTACAAAAGCTTCTACACTTTCATCCTCCCACTCAACAGGGTCCTTTGCTTTCTTTTTGGTCATGTTAATTAATGGCTTAGCCAACATGGAAAAATGTGGTATCCATTGTCGACAGTATCCTACTATTCCTAGGAACATTTGCACTTGTCTCTGGGTTACAGGCATTTGCATTCTCTTTATTAATTCTACTCTTTCAGATGTTATTCTTCTTTTTCCCCTCTCAATTTGGTGTCCCAGATATTTCACTGCTGTCCTGCAAAACTGTAACTTTTCAAGTGAAACTTTATGCCCTTCCTCAGCCAAAAGATTTAATAATGCTATGGAATCAACAACACAGTCTTCTCTGGTGGTCGACGCCACTAATAAGTCGTCGATATATTGAACTAAGACTGAGCTTCCTGGCATCACTAGTTTTTCAAGGCACTTTTTCAGTATCTGGTTGAAAATGGAAGGACTTTCTGTGTACCCCTGAGGAACACGATTCCACACATAGACTTTATTCTCAAATTTGAATGAGAAAAGATACTGGCTGTCTGGAAGCAATGGTATTGAAAAGAATGCTTGACACAAGTCAATTACTGTGAACCATCCTTCATTCCAAGGAATCTGATATAGGATTACTGCAGGATTTGGTACTATAGGACAACATGGTTCTACAATCTTATTTATTTTCCTCAGGTCCTGAACAATCCTATATTTTCCACTAGGTTTCTTTAGCCCCATGATTGGTGAATTACATGGGCTACTCATTACTTCTTTTAAGATGTTTTGTTCTACCATTCGATTTATTTCTTCAATGACTCCTGCTTTTACTTCTGCACTCATTTTGTACTGTCTGGTATTTGGGAAAATTGCACCTTCTTTTACAGTAATTTGAACTGGATCTATTTTTGCCATAAGTCCTGCTTCTTTTCCGGTGAAATCTCATACTATTGGGTTTACTGTATCTTTTAATTCTTCTGGCAACTCATCTTTTGTTATTAACGAAAACATTTCATCTATTTCTGTACCTTGTTTTGCAACCATAATTTTATATACATGGTCCTCATCTGGTGTCTGAACTGCCACACCATCTGGCGTGCAGAAAATTGTACAGTTCATTTTGCACAATAAGGGGCATATTTACAAGCCCCTTGCGCCACTTTTGCGCCGCCGTTGCGTCACGCATGTGACGCAGCGGCGACGCAAACCATGCGCCGCGTTGCGCTATATTTACAACATGACGCATCTAGGGAGATGCGTCACGTAGTAAACCCCTGCGCCACATGAAACCTGCGTCAGGTTTCATGTGGGCGTACCGGCGTAGGGGGGGGCGTTCCGGCGCAGGAACGCCTCGGAAAAGTGACGCAGTGAAATCTACAAGATTTCACGCAGTCACTTTTCCGGCAGCTGGTGCGTCAAATCCTTATGCCTGCTTCAAGCAGGCGTAAGGATTGACGCACCATGTTATGGATAGGGAAGGTTGGAACAGTGCTGGAGTTGCGTCGCGCTTGCGACACAACTTCAGCACTGCGTCAACCTTCCGCCGGCAGATGCATCACGCATCTGCTTATCCTTGCGCCACGATGCGCCGCATTGTAAATGCGGTGCATCGGACGTGGCGCAAGGGTAAACTTGCGTGACGCATTTTCCCTGGCGCATCCCTGCTGATATGCAGGGATGCGCCAGGGAACGTAAATATGCCCCTAAGTCTCTACCTAATAAATTCACTGGGCTAGAATCGCACACTACAAATTGGTGCATTTCTCTGAAGTTTCCAATTTTAACTTCCATTGGTTCGGTAAGAGGTGTTCTAATTCTTTGATTAGCTACCCCTACTACTTGGATATCTTCACCAGAGAGAGGAAGGTCTGGGATGTCTGCTGATCTCACAGTAGACCTGGTAGCACCAGTGTCCAAAAGGAAAGTAATATCATTACCTTTCACATTCCCTTCAACATATGGACCAGACTGATCTACCTGTAAGGATGCGCCAAGTACGCACTCCTTCTTCCCCTCTCCTAGGCACCGTCTTGAGTAGGATTCACTGAAATTGTGATGTCATATAATCATTCTTACCACTTCCTCCTGGGTATCCGATGTCTGTACCGTGCTTTGCTCTGCTTACATTACCCTGAACAGGCGGAGGTGGCAACTGACTCTGAGGATTTACCCCTTGCTGTGAGTCATTCTGCGTCTGTGAATTTAAATTTTGATTTGGGCCATTATTATTTCGAATCTTTTTACACTCGTCCTTCCAATGCCCCAATTTTCCGCATCCATGACAAGGAAATGTCTTTTTAGCTTCTTCTCTACTCATTCGTCCTTTCATTCTTCCACCATTCCCAGAATCACCACTCGTTCCAGAATCCTTTCCTTGATTTTCATTTGGATTATGTAAATTAATTCCTTGTTTCTCTGCCATTTTCACCTGTGCCCACATCACTTTTTCCTGCAATTTCTTGTGTCTATCCTCAATATTGTCTCCACAATATTTCGCATATTTCAAAATTTCATCTATGGGCTTTCCCTGCCAACACAGCATGTGTTGTTTAATCATCTGACAAATCTCTGGCTTCAGACCGTAAACAAACCGATACACAAACTGACTCATGTTTTTGTCTCCAATGTCCTCAAATCCACTATACTGTTTAAACACCTGCAATAGGCGCTCATAGTAAGAATGTACTGTTTCCCTGGCATCTTGGGTGGTTCGATTTATTTTTACCCAATCTGTTTCTTTCGGGGGTATTTTCCCTTTCAGGTATGTTATCACCTGCTGGTATTTTTTAATCACATCACTTGACGGGGCACCTGTCTTTGGATCTCTGGGATACTCATCACTTGGCCAATCCACTGTGATCTTACAATCTGTCCATAAATCGGCAGGTACCACTATGTCAAACAGACCATCCAAATCCTTCAACAATACCTTTGACACCTTCACAAATCTTTCAACCTGCTTGTACCATTCAATGGGCTTTTCTCTCAACTTTGGAAAATCATTCGTAAATGACAAAATATCCTGTCTGCTCCATGGGACATGTACATATCCTCCTCCCGCAACTTCTCGCATTGGATACATTTGATCTGCTTTTCCTGTTTCCTTCATTACATATTCAGATGCTGTTCTACTTGTTCGTGCCTCTTCCTTTTTCTTAGCCCACCTAGATCTCCATTTATCTAGATCTCCCCATTTTTGTAAAACTAACATTAATTCTCTTATTTGTAGTCTTCTTCCAGAGGCATTCATATTTTCTAAATCTTTGTCTGAAAATTCTGCTCTATAGGGTTTCTGTAGTACTTTTGATCTCCCTATTTCTATTCCCATCTGTAGTGCTAAATTGGACTATTTTTCATGAAATAACCTCACATTTCTAGTGATACTCCTGCACAGGAACAATAATTCTTCTTCATCATAGGTATTTAAGCGTTCTACTCCTACATTTCCTGCTATTATTTCTTCTAATTCAACTTTCAATTTATGGATATCCAGTATTTTCGGAGGTGTGCACTGTTTAACTGACCCTTGTACCCATCTTTCTAGATCTTCAGGTGTTACTATGGTGGCACTCTTTGCCCCCGATGAAGTTATTAAATTCACATCTTTTGAACATTCAGGTACCTCTTTTCTAGGAGTGCCCTTTACTGGACCTCTGATAGGCAAGTCCATGAGTGATATTGTGGAATCACAATCACTAAATTGATCTTCAATTATTACGGGAGTTTCATGTTGTGAAGGATTTACAGAAGTATTCATAGGAGTTGGTACAGGTATTAATGGAGGGCAGTTTCCTTGAGTACCATATAATGGAACTACTGGACCAATTGTTACAGGAATAGTCAATGAATCAGGATGTACTTTTATCTGAGTTATTTTCCGTACTAATTCTGCTCTGGTCTTTTCTAAAGCTTCCTTTTCTTTGTCATGAAGCATTCTAGTCGGGGTGAATTCATGCATTACCTTTGGTACCATTGGAGTTTGTGGTGGTGCACTAGGAGGGCATCCACTTGTCCCTTCCTGATATGGTGGGGGATTTCTTAACATTTCTTCCATAAATTCGTCTTCTGAATCCTCATTTCTCATTAAATGTTTTGTCTTTTCTGTACATTTGCCTCCTGATTTCTCTCCTTCTGTGAATAATGGATACAGTCCCTCTGTAATCATTGCCCTTCTCCATTGTTTCATCTGACCTTCTCTCGACTCACGTAAATATCTGGGATAAAATCCTGGGTAACTCCTATTACTTCTAGATCGGTCACGTTCAAACGCCTCAGTTTCCCACTCTTCTAAAGCTTCATATTGAGTTAATCTAGGTCTGGGTTCTAAGTCATTCATCCTTAATCTCAAATTTTGAAGAATTTGCCCATTGAACGTGCCATTTTCAGGAAATGCTAATACTCCATCATTTTTGGTGTATTCTATCCAATTCTCCATCCATACACAAGTATGATAACCTCTCTCCATCATCATGAATGATGCTGGCGTTTTAGCTGGTGGAATAATAATTCCTTCTCTAGTTTTGATTGGTTTGTCCTTTTTAAAATAATTCTTAATCTTTTGTAAGAATGACATTTTTCTTCTTTCTCCGTACATCTTATCTAATCTTCGGTGTACAAAATTATATTCTGCAAAAGCTAGGAATCTCCTATCCGGACTAGTTCCTATTAAAGTTGGATCGCGTTTTAACATGCAATCCTTTCTCCACTAAGAATTTAGCTTTTATTATTTCGACCAATCAAATGTCTGCTAACTTTTATTTCCGAACCAATCCTTGCGCGGCCTTTTGGTGACGTTTCTCTGTCAACCCCTCCTTTACAATCTGCTCTTTTCTGTCCTCGCTGGTTTAACCAATCCCAGCGCGGCACCTGTGACGTCAGTACCACTCCTGACTACTGACCCCTCCTTTACAAGAGTCTCTCCACACCCGCCGCTTCAACCTACCACAGCGCGGCGTTTTGTGACATCAGCTCCCTCTCCGGCAACTGACCCTCCCTTTACAAAATGTACGCAAACTTATTTTCTCTATAAATCTTAATTAAATTTCAGTAACAACATAAAACATTCGCTATCATGCCAGTTTCCACTTATTTCGAAAAAGATAGTTTCTTCCACACTTTAGTAAAAACCTTTCCGTTTACTAATACATACACTACGAGTAAAACACTTCCGTCTACTCTTCACACAAGCTCCAGAAGTACCTGTTACTTCTCCAATGTTACCCTTACTAGGTGATATAACATCAAATTTTTATCAGAGTACCCTTTTTGCTATTACTCACATGCTTAGAGACCCTAACAAATACTGAAAGTCCTGCTTAACTTCTCAGTACTATTTCTGCCTGACAGATAACCTCACTGCAGTATGGCTTCCACTTGCCACCCGCTATTCTTTTTACCTACCCCGGAGTATTCTGGACAACATAAAACAAAACTCAAAAATAAGCGGAATGTTAGTTCATAAAATACAAGTAAATTCTCATTACCCAATTAACAAAGAGTAACAAAAACCGTCCTCTGCTTACCAGAAAACTGATCCAGCGCAATATTAGCAAACAGCATTCATACACCATATACTCACTTGGGCCCATACATTCATACTACACTAATACTTACGCTGGGTGTCAGATGTACTCTTTTATCAAAAATCCCTGCTACCAATTACCTTCTGATCGAAGAGTAATAACTTACCAATGGATCCTTTGCTAATTGGGAAGTTTAAAATGAGTGACATTCATTATAGCACATAATCCTGAAATAACCACTGAGTCAGGAAGTTTTAAAATGTTTATCTAAAGTTTTGGCAGAGTAAAATACAGAAAACACGGTACTTTATCAAAATACCCAAGAGAAAGCATAGGAACGAATTTTCTAATAAATGACAGTGTTTAAGGAAATATGAGAGGATAGAGACAGCAGCGCAACTAAAGGTTACAGTATAGTTACCTAAATACGAGAACCAAGCCCCTTAGCCAAGGAGTTGGAAAGGATAGGACCCTGGAAGGATGAAGAGCAAAGACCTCCTTCAGGATCAGGACAGGACTGGTGACCTCTCTATAACGACGCCTGCGCCGTTCCCCTCTCTGGTACTCGACTTCTCCTCGATTCTCCCGTTCTAATGGACTCAGCCGCCCCCTCCTCAGGACCTCTTCTGGATAGGGATTCAGTCAGCAACCGGTCAGCATGGCAGTCTGGAGCTCTAAGCGCTAGTATGGACGCCTATTCTTCTTGCAGCATCTCCTTCCTCAGACTTCAAGACCTCCGACTAAACTAATTAGCTAATTCTATATCTGTTATACCCTTCTACGCCCATGTACCTCCCCTTAATGTTGCTAAAATATGGGACCACTACTTCTGATTGGACAGGGACAGGGGGTGGATTCTCGTACCATGTCAATTTTGGCCGAAATTGTGAAGCCTATTGTATTTAGCTTCCCGCCCCTTCAAATTAATACATTCACTTTATTTCCCACCCGTCTCACGACAAATGTTATACAATTTACAGGGGAAAAGTATCATTTTTGTCCTCCAGAAACATAAAGTACATCATCTTCGGCCAATGGGTCGTGGCCTTGGGAGACGTCCAAGTTGACTTCACTTGGCAGGCACACAGGACACATGCGCAGAACCATCTGTCTCTCGAGTTTCAAATCACCAACCCAGGCCCAAGTTTACGAATTACTAAAAGTGCAAGAAGAAAATATTAAAATCACAAATAAAATGTTTCACTGTATACCCACTTTCCCTACTCTATTCCCATTTAATTATAAAACTATCCTGCATTAGTAGCGTTAAGAGAACGACAATTTAATAATGACATGAGAGCAAGCTTAAGCATATGAAAATATTAAGCGGCCATTTTAATGCACACTGCGCAGAAGCAGAAGTTTCCCACCAAGCAAAGAAAGACGTCACACCATGTGATCAGGTTGCGACATGCGCAATGAAGTCCCGCGCTTTTAGCGGCCATTTTGTATTACAAACAAGCGTTATTCATTAGTAAAACACATATGCAAGCTTCTGTCCCTCTCGTGTTTGTGAATGCAAATGTTAGTATTGAAAATACAAGTTTAATAAATTAATACTATGAGGAGGATTGCAAACAAGCATGTTTCAATTTTGAAACCTTGCTCCATCACTGGGTGTGGTGTTGTAGGTGTGCCCCTGGGTCTCTGGCAGGTATATGTGGCTGGCATACGTTCACCAGTGACAAGCATGGTGACATATGCGACTGACCTGTACAGGTACGTGTTGTACAACAATGGACCGATCGGTGTGCATGCACTGGCCATTGCATCTGTTGTGTGCGGGTATACGTTGTACCCGGAATACGCGTTGTACAGCAATGGACCGATCGGTGCGCACGCACTGGCCAATGGATCTGTTGTGTGCGGGTACGCGTTGTACCCGGAATACGCGTTGTACAGCAATGGACCGATCGGTGTGCACGAACTGGCCATTGAATCTGTTGTGTGCGGGTACACGTTGTACAGCAATGGACCGATCGGTGTGCCCGGCCGGCCCATTGCATCTGTTGTGTGCGGGTACGCGTTGTACCCGGAATACGCGTTGTACAGCAATGGACCGATCGGTGTGCCCGGCCGGCCCATTGCATCTGTTGTGTGCGGGTACATGTTGTACCCGGAATACGCATTGTACAGCAATGCAACCGATCGGTGCGCACGCACTGGCCATTGCATCTGTTGTGTGCGGGTACGCGTTGTACCCGGAATACACGTTGTACAGCAATGGACCGATCGGTGCGCACGCATTGGCTATGGCCTGGCATGGCAACGGACGCGTTTTCGAAAGTTTAACGAGTCTGATGCTGTGAATTCAGTTGGCCACCCACAACAATGTTGCAAATGCATGGGTGTCATGAAGTTGAACTTTTGGAGGATGCTGTGGGCGTGTGTAAGTGGTGCAATTCCATGGATTGGCCAGATTCAGAAGATGCAAACGACTTGGACCTATCACTTTGGACACATGGGATGGTATCTGCCTCAGCAGCACACATATAATGCTGGCTGTTCCCCTGAGAGCTCACTTGCCTGCACTACATGCTCCAGGACGACATCTGCCACCACCACTGCTGCTGTCTCTGCATCCTCTGGATCCTGCAATGGCACGTACTGTGGAGAGAGCCCCAGCCTTCAGCACTGAGGAGAACCAGGCCCTGCTGGACAGCCTCCTTCCACAGTACAGCAAGCTGTATTGGAAACCAGGGGAGCAGGTGAGTGTGCTGTCCACTGCCTTACAAATGTGCATGTTGTCTGACTAGCCAGACTTACAGTCTGCACGCCACTGGCTAGCAGGCTCACTGAGTAGTTCTCACCCCCCATAGTGTGTAGTTACATGCACTGAACAGGTATAGTGCAGTAACAGTGCATTTAAACAAGGTTTGACTTCCCAGGCAATGATACCATGTAGTAACTGCTGGCAAACTGTTCATAGCCATTCTTGCACTGCCCGTGTACAACATGTGCCCCTGTGATTGAGACATGTATATCCAAATGTGTGATGCACGGATTTGTTGCATGTGTAGTAATGGCCTTTACACTTTGTCATCCTCACAGGTTGATGCCCACCAGAAGCATGAAATATGGCTGGACATTGCCCGGGCAGTAAGGTCTGTGGGGGTCTACAAGCGCCGGATCCGCAACTGCCAGAAGAGGTGGCAGGACCTTCGGGCTGGACCCGGAGGATCGCAAGGGTCCAGCTGAAGCTGTCGCCTCCTCGCAGGAGGGGCGGACACCGGACCCTGACCCCCACATGCTCAGGATCCTGGCGGTGGTCTTCCCTGATCTGGATGGGCAGCTGAAGGGCAGACAGCAGCAAGGGAGGGGTGAGTCCATGACTGCACTGTGAGCTTTGTCTGACATGCTATGTGCCCTCCTCTGGCCTGGTTAAACTTCAACAGTACATCTGTTATGTGGTCCAGGACCCATGTCCCTCAATTGTGCACTGCCCACTCCTCATCTGATACCCAGGTGTGGCCCTTACAGTCAGGAAATTGTGTCACTTGGGTACTGTGTCCTTGCATATTGCTTAGCTCAAGGTGGGGGACAGCATTTGTACCCGTAACTCTGTGGTGGGCTTCATGGGTGGGTCCATTGCTTACACAATGCCTGGGTTCTGACATGTAATCTGCGTGTTACTTTGATATGTGGTCCAATTGCTGATCTGATTCACCACATGTGCCTGGGGTATTTGGCACACACCCCTGCTGTGGTTGTGAACAATGTTTGGGCCTCAGGAGTATGTATATCAAGTGTGTCACACATGCTTAGCCACCTGCCTACTGTCCAGGGCTCATCCCTCTTTCACGTGGAGCAGGACAGTCATGCCTACTCCAGGCCATACAATACACTCTGTACTCCCACTCCCGTGTATCAGCTGACACGTTGTGCTCAGTGAAATGTTCCCTCAGGTGTCTGCCTCTGTGTCATTGTGCTGTGGCTTTGTTGTCAGGACTACTGGGGTGTTTATCGGTTAGGGCTCAGCATGCCACCGGAGATGTGACCATAGGAGACGATACTAGTGTGACATATAGGTGTTTGATCACTTGACCGTGCAAACTGGGGTATGCAACTGTGAATTCACAGCAGATTGTGAGGTGCTCATGTTCTGAGGGTTGTGTTTCATGTCTCCCATATGTCCAATTGGTATGACGTGGACAAATGAGAGTTCAGATGATGTGGTTTGTGGGGGATGGACATGTGCACTTGTCAGCTACTGGACTTGCATTCCCCATGACCTAGGATTGTGACACAGTGCAGACTATTGTTGTCTGGCTGCCCTGCCCATGTGACTGGAGACAGTGATGTATGACTTTGCAGGCATACCTGTGCCATGGCGTTAAACTTCCTAAGAGTGATCCTGCAGGGGAGTGACATGTGCTACATGCACCCCATTGTGGCATTGACTATCAGGACATGGGTGCATCATGGTGTCTGGTGCTGGTATGCATCACATGCATTTCAAAATAGACTCTGGCCATCCCTTTATCCGGACACCTGTACTGACTCAGTGGCAAGAGTTGTGATGTGTGCATGTTCACATACTTCACCGTGTTCTCTGCACTGTCCAACTACTGTGTAGGTGGTGCATGTGTCCACACTGGTGTATTGCCATCCGACAGACACCAGACCGATGGGTGCAAGGCCAGGAGGGATGTGAGTGCCATGGTTGACCATCAGACTGACAATTGGCCTCTCCTACTCTGTTTGGGCACTTTTGGCAATGTTCAACTAAGGATGCCAGGGCTTGCTCTGGCATGTGCTGTACATACTGTGGTTTTGTGCGGTCAGTGCAGGTGACTGATGTATGTCTGTTTCCCTAATTGTTTGCAGATACATCCACGGCCACAGAAGGGGACAGCTCCACGGACCAGGAGGAGCCGCTGAGCCAGACTGGGCCAGCAGCCGATGAGTGGTCGGAGGGACCCAGTGGCACGGAGGGCGAGGGGAGCCAAACCGAGGAGTCCTCAGAACCATCCACCTCAGCTGAGGACCACAGCAGCTCAGAGGATGACTCCCTTGTGGAGGCGGGTGTCAGCAGCCACCACACCCCAGCTACTATTGCTGTCCCCGCCACCACCACCACCACCACCGCCCTCCCATCGGCTCCCATTCCAGAGGTCTGTGGAGACTCCCGTGTTCGGGAGCGTGTCTCCTTCGTGCCAGGCACCGCAGCCCCTGCCCCTGTGTCCCCTGCTGCCCTGAGTGAGGAGTCTGTGTACCTCCTGCGCCAGCTCCATGTAGGGCAGACAGCAATGCTGAGTGTCCTCCATGCCCACACCACTCTGTTGACTCAGCTGGTGTCGTTTATGGAGGGCATCTCATTGGGCATGTCTGCCCTACAGAGGAGGAATAGGTCCATGGACTCCTCCCTGACGGCAGCAGTGTCTCTCCTCCAACAGTCCCTCACCCCTCCTACATCTGCCGCATCCACACTTCCTGGCACCCTACCTGTCCCAAGCACATGCACACCTGCACATTCACCCAAACACACAGACACGAGCAGCACAGACACACCCACTACAAAATCAAGACGTGCACGCAGGCATCCTCAGGGGACTGATACCACACCCACAGGGGATGGGGTACATACACACACACAGGCATCCACAGTCACTCCGCAGTCCTCCGATACCTCTCCCTCCAAGGCCCCTTCCCTTGCCTCACCTGCAACCCCACCTACACAGCAGATCTTCCTCTGTGACCTCGGCCTCTTCCCCTCCAATCCAGCTGATCCAGCATACAGAGGGAAGAGGAAGTCCACCCACACGAAGGGGAGTGCCCCTCACCCCCGGACACCCTCCCCCAGGTGCAGACAGACTGAGGCCCCCATCCGCAAGTCCCCCCGGACCCGGAAGAGCAAGACCCCGCCGCCACCCTGCAGCTCAACCACCAAGTCTCCTTCCTCCATCCCTCAGGCCCCTACTCCACAGGTTCCCCCACCACACCCTGCCCCAGGTTCCCCCACCCACAGATACACCATCCCCAAAATGATCCTGCCTTCTACCCCTACCACTTGCTCTTCCAGCAACACCCCCCGCTGCGCTTGTTTGTGCCACTGGTGTGGAGAGCGTGTCCTCCCCCTCTGTCCTGCCCACCTTACCTGACCCCATTCTACTCCCCTGGAGATAGGCACTGCAGTGGAGTCCACTACCACCCTGTCTGACTTGGGCACTGCAGTGGGGAACCTGTCCACTCCATCTGCACGGCCCACTGCAGTCGTGCCGGCACCCACACCATCTGACTCAAGCCCCCAGTTATGCCGGCACACACCATGTCAGACACCTCCACTGCAGTTGTCAGTGACTCTCCAGCACCCACCACCCCTTCCCTGCCTCCTTCTGGTGAGCCCTGATCCTGTCCCTGCGGTGCCTGGCCTGCCCCCGTATGCCCCTCCGAGGGGAATGTCCCTGATGTGTAGCTGTGCAGGCATGCAAAGGGTGACATCTGGCACTGTCACCCTGTTTGGACTCTTGTTATGGACTGGCCATTGGCCTTTGTTATATTTCTGGACTTTCACTTCTTCACACACAAATGCTGAATAAAGCTACTTTCTGTTCTCTAGTGGTTTTGCTTCTGATTTACATGATGTTGATGTTGCTAACCGTGCCCTTGCTGCACTGATGGTGATTTTTGATATCAGGGAAATGAAGTGTTACTGTGCAGGACCTCATGTGGTCCAGGGGGAATGTGTCCTATCCTGGTGTGTATCCATGTCATCCTTTGCAGCAATATGAGGGTGTCATGTTTTCAATATTTGGCAATGGGATTTCCTACTTTTATTTGCAATATCACATCTGTGGCTTACACCCCTGCACATCTGTTGTGCTTGCCATTGTTCAATTTGTCTATTTCCCTGACCGTGTGACCATCTCCACTGGACATGCAAGTTTGGGCATCAATGGGGAAGGACTCATCTGTGTGATCAGTGCAACTTGCTATACATGTGTGTTGGATCTGTGCAGATGGTGTCGGTGACACTCCCATGACCAGGCTGATGTGACGAGAGCCTTCATTTTGTGCTAATTGTTGACTGAGTGACCAAGTGTACTGCTGATATGATAGGGCCCTGCCGAGACAACGTATGGCACAGCTTTCCTTACACAGGAGTGGAGTGCCCTCATGGCAGTGTGTAATTCTGTGACATTGCCTGAGCCCAAGGTGAGTGTTGTGTGAGCATGTCTGTGTGTGTTCACTTCCGTTTTGCAACACAGGCTGGGATCCCTAGTGATGTTCCTGTTTGTGATGCTTGCTGAGTTGACCTATGTACCACCCAAATCTTCGCACTGGGTTCTCTGGGATGTGGGTGCATGGCACATTACTGGTCATCAGGGTGACATCCATAGGTGTGTTTGCTGTCAGGGCTGAGTTTGTGGGCAAACGCAGATGAGACACAGTCAGGATTCCCCTTGGCACTTGTTGGTTACACAAGTCATGTAATTTACAGTTTGTGTTAGCTTTCAGTGATTGTGACACGTTGTGTGTGTGACTGCTGCCACTCCTCTGGGTCAGATCTGCAATGTTGTAAGTTGTCTATGTGTGTTCTTTGTGGGTGACCTTGACTTCTTCATTGGTGTGTGACTGTGTCCGGGATCACATTGATTGGGGTGGATTTCTCGTCATGCCCATGTACAGCGTACTGTGCAGTGTGTCAGACATTCACGAGTCTTGTTGACTGGCCAGGTGTGATGGGTTTCTGCACCTTAGTTCCCACAACCACCCCTGGGATTGTCATGGGTGCATGTGCAATGTCACCAGTCCATGTGAGCTTCACTGCTGCACATTGGTGGAGATCAAGGTGTGTGGTGTTGAGTGTGTGCAAATGAGAGTTGTTGCACGGCTAGACCCCTACCTCCATGTTGGCCTTGGCTGACAGGCCGTGCTAATTGATTTGTGCTTGTGTAGGTGTGATGGTAGTTTGTTGCTCAGGACACATGACTGTGGTTCACAGTGTGAACGACATCTAGCTTTGTCATCACAGTGGGATTATCATGCAGGCCACGGTCAACACGATGTGGGGTCCCTGGGGGTAGTGCTGTGGTGGGTCTGTCTCTTGCTGTGTTATTTGCTGTTCCGACAAGCTTGTGTGACATGTGTAATTTGGGCTCCCTCTCATCTAACAATGCCTGTTTGCCCACATAGGGGGATCCGATCCATGAGTTACTTTTGTGTGGCACTGTATACACATCTGTGTAATTGTGATTCAGGCCTCCTCATGTGTTGTGTGGTTGCCTGGGGACACTGGCACACCCCCCCATCACCTGTTGTGTTTGATCTGCAGTGTGAGGCTTCCTGTTTGTGTTTGTGCATCTGCACCACTGCATTGGCATATCTTTAGTGTGCCATTGGCTGTATGTTGTTTGTTGGCTTTCCCCTGCTGTCCCTGGGACTCCTAGGTCATCAGTCAGCACAATGATCATGGTTTGTATGTCCCTTTGCTGCCATGGTATGGTATTTGTTCACCTGACATCTACAGTCTCCAAAGGATATCTACATTTGTGTGTCCATTGGTGCAGATATGTGGGGCTGCATTATGATGGTCACTTCTGTCATTGTGTTATTGAGGAATGTTGCCAATGTCAGCCCCCATGGGTGATGTTTGTCTGCACATGGCCAAAGGTATATCCTATTGGCACTGCACTGTTTGCCTCACCCAATGTATGTTGCTATGGGACACAAGCACTACTTTGCCACTGATGTATTTGTTGTTCTGTGACCAGGGATCATCCATGCTGTTTGGCAGTTGCAGCTTTTTCCATGACAAAACTTACCTTTTGGTCACTGTGATGATGGGGGTTTAGACCCCATTGCCACAGTGTTCAAAATGTGCTTCAGCTATGGACCCCACACTTACATTTTGGTCACTGTGATGATGGGGGTTTAGACCCCATTGCCACAGTGTTCAAAATGTGCTTCAGCTATGGACCCCACACTTACATTTTGGTCACTGTGATGATGGGGGTTTAGACCCCATTGCCACAGTGTTCAAAATGTGCTTCAGCTATGGACCCCACACTTACCTTTTGGTCACTGTGATGATGGGGTGTTATACCCCATTGGAACAGTGGTCATGGTCTGCTTGCATTGTGGAGCCCACACACATTTATGTGTGACACATGTGATAGGGGGTCACATTGTATGCTCAATGACATGTTCAGTGTTGTGGGCATTTGACACAGACTACATACGCTTGTCATGGTGTTGGTGGGATGTATTTTCAGACATTCCTTATGTTGGAGTATGCTGGTTGTGTCATGCCTTTCCCGTCCTATGTTTAGGGGTGGTGTGGGTGGTAGGCATTCATCCCCCTATGAGTGGGGATGGTGGTAGTGGTAGGCATCCAGGCCCCCCTGAGTAGGGGTGGTGGTAGTGGTAGGCATCCATCCCCCTATTAGTGGGGTTGGTAGTAGTGACAGGCATCCAGCCCCCCCTGAGTAGGGGTGGTGGTGGTGGTAGGTATCCAGGCCCCCCTGAGTAGGGGTGGTGGTAGTGACAGGCATCCAGCCCCCCCTGAGAAGGGGTGGTGGTAGTGGTAGGCATCCAGGCCCCCCTGAGTAGGGGTGGTGGTAGTGGTAGGCATCCAGCCCCCCAAGGGTGGGGATGGTAGTAGTGGCAGGCATCCAGCCTCCCCTGATTAGGGGTGGTGTTAGTGGTAGGCATCCAACCCCCCATGAGTGGGGATGGTAGTAGTGACAGGCATCCAGCCCCCCCTGAGTAGGGGTGGTGGTAGTGGTAGGCATCCAGGCCCCCCTGAGTAGGGGTGGTGGTGGTGGCAGGCATCCAGTCCCCCCTGAGTAGGGGTTGTGGTAGTGGTAGGCATCCATCCCCCTATGAGTGGGGTTGGTAGTAGTGACAGGCATCCAGCCCCCCTTGAGTTGGGGTGGTGGTAGTAGTAGGCATCCAGGCCCCCCTGAGTAGGGGTGGTGGTAGTGGTAGGCATCCAGCCCCCCCTGAGTAGGGGTGGTGGTAGTGGCAGGCATCCATCCCCCTAAGGGTGGGGATGGTAGTAGTGACAGACATCCAGGCCCCCCTGAGTAGGGGTGGTGGTAGTGGTAGGCATCCATCCCCCCATGAGTGGGGATGGTAGTAGTGACAGACATCCAGCCCCCCCTGAGTAGGGGTGGTGGTAGTGGTAGGCATCCAGGCCCCCCTGAGTAGGGGTGGTGGTGGTGGCAGGCATCCAGCCCCCCTGAGTAGGGGTTGTGGTAGTGGTAGGCTTCCATCCCCCTATGAGTGGGGTTGGTAGTAGTGACAGGCATCCAGCCCCCCTTGAGTTGGGGTGGTGGTAGTAGTAGGCATCCAGGCCCCCCTGAGTAGGGGTGGTGGTAGTGGTAGGCATCCAGCCCCCCCTGAGTAGGGGTGGTGGTAGTGGTAGGCATCCAGCCCCCATGAGTAGGGGTGGTGGTAGTGGTAGGCATCCATCCCCCTAAGGGTGGGGATGGTAGTAGTGACAGGCATCGAGCCCCCTGAGTGGGGTGGTGGCAGTGGCAGGCATCCAGCCCCCTGAGTAGGGGTGGTGGTAGTGGTAGGCATCCAGCCCCCCTGAGTAGGGGTGGTGGTAGTGGTAGGCATCCAGCCCCCCATGAGTAGGGGTGGTGGTAGTGGTAGGCATCCATCCCCTAAGGGTGGGGATGGTAGTAGTGACAGGCATCCAGGCCCCCTGAGTAGGGGTGGTGGTAGTGGTAGGCATCCAGCCCCCATGAGTAGGGGTGGTGGTAGTGGTAGGCATCCATTCCCCTAAGGGTGGGGATGGTAGTAGTGACAGGCATCGAGCCCCCCCTGAGTGGGGTGGTGGTAGTGGCAGGCATCGAGCCCCCCTGAATAGGGGTGGTGGTAGTGGTAGGCATCCAGGCCCCCCTGAGTAGGGGTGGTGGTAGTGGTAGGCATCCATCCCCCTAAGGGTGGGGATGGTAGTAGTGACAGGCATCCGGGCCCCCCTGAGTAGGGGTGGTGGTAGTGGTAGGCATCCAGGCCCCCCTGAGTAGGGGTTGTGGTAGTGGTAGGCATCCATCCCCCTATGAGTGGGGTTGGTAGTAGTGACAGGCATCCAGCCCCCCTGAGTAGGGGTGGTGGTAGTGGTAGGCATCCATCCCCCCTGAGTTGGGGTGGTGGTAGTAGTAGGCATCCAGGCCCCCCTGAGTAGGGGTGGTGGTAGTGGTAGGCATCCATCCCCTAAGGGTGCGGATGGTAGTAGTGACAGGCATCCAGGCCCCCTGAGTAGGGGTGGTGGTAGGCATCCAGCCCCCTGAGTAGGGGTGGTGGTAGTGGTAGGCATCCATCCCCCTAAGGGTGGGGATGGTAGTAGTGACAGGCATCCGGGCCCCCTGAGTAGGGGTGGTGGTAGTGGTAGGCATCCAGGCCCCCTGAGTAGGGGTTGTGGTAGTGGTAGGCATCCATCCCCTATGAGTGGGGTTGGTAGTAGTGACAGGCATCCAGCCCCCTGAGTAGGGGTGGTGGTAGTGGTAGGCATCCATCCCCCTGAGTTGGGGTGGTGGTAGTAGTAGGCATCCAGGCCCCCTGAGTAGGGGTGGTGGTAGTGGTAGGCATCCATCCCCTAAGGGTGCGGATGGTAGTAGTGACAGGCATCCAGGCCCCCTGAGTAGGGGTGGTGGTGGTGGTAGGCATCCAGCCCCCTGAGTAGGGGTGGTGGTAGTGGTAGGCATCCATCCCCCTGAGTAGGGGTGGTGGTAGTGGTAGGCATCCATCCCCCTAAGGGTGGGGATGGTAGTAGTGACAGGCATCCAGGCCCCCCTGAGTAGGGGTGGTGGTAGTGTTAGGCATCCAGGCCCCCCTGAGTAGGGGTGGTGGTAGTGGTAGGCATCCATCCCCCTAAGGGTGGGGATGGTAGTAGTGACAGGCATCCAGCCCCCCCTGAGTGTGGTGGTGGTAGTGGCAGGCATCCAGCCCCCTATGGGTGTGTATGGCATTGGTGATGCCATCCCACCCCTATGGTTATGCTGTTGCTAGTGTACGTCATTTGTGCATCCCTATGTGTGTGTGACATATTTCGGATACGTGTCATTTGTTTGTGTTGTTGGTGTTTGACTTACCGTCTGCGCCGTACGCGTCCGTGCCGGTCCCGGTAATAGATGTAGAGTATAGGTAGGACCTGCGCAATGGGATTCATGCTTGGATCGTCTCGTTCGGGTTTCTCGTGTCTTCGACTCGTACTCGTCGCTGGCGTGTTCGTCTCGTAGCCGTGGATCGTCTTGTGGCGCGAAACGGAGCTTATGTATGGCTCGCCCGGATGCTCAAACGTCCCGGACGTAGCGACGGGTTCGGCGCGTACGGAGTGCGCATCGTACTCGTCCGGCCGGAAGGTGCTGTGTATTTGCTTCCGTACGACTCGATTCGGCGTTTACGGATCCGGCTCGGGCGGGGAACAGGAACTGAATTGGGTAACTGCGGCTCGCTCGGAAACTGGGTTGTTATACGCATCGTACTTGTTAGTCCGGACGAATGTTCGAGTCGGTCGGGAAACACGCATTCGGCTGGTTTTTTTTCCGGACGAATACTGTTAGGTGCGCTTCCGGCCGGGATCGGAATCGACCCCTTAGTGTTAACCAAACCATCATTAGTAATAAAACACCAATAAAGCAAGCATTAATACATCTACATTTAAAACTTTGGTTTTGATATCCAGTCTCTACAGTATTTATCTCAACCATTTCTATAAAATCTTATACTGACTAAAAAAACTAAAAACTAAAAAACAAATAGTGTATCCAAACACTTTTAAGCCTTCTTGCTTCACCCCTCTTTTTAAATTTTTTTTTATACCTTCACAGCCTCCGACTTAATTCCAGCTTTTAATTTTTCCACACTCCTCCGAATGAATTTTCAATTTTCTGCACCCCAATTTTTTACACAGTTCATTTAGGGTGGCTCATAGCTGTTTGCATGACTCATTTCTGCACCAGTGTTCTCTCTGCACTGGTCTGTATGCTCAGCTTCTTCAGGCACCACAACTGTCCAATCAGGTGCTGTGTATTTCTTGTTCAGAACTCTTGATCTTTTTGTTCTCTGAACTGTATCTTCTTCTGAGTCACTTTGCTCTGTTTGGCTCAATACTTCCAATATTGTGTCTGGTGATTTTTCTTTCAGAGTTTCTTACAGTTTTTTCACCCCCTTTGGCCACACATCTCCTTTTCTGGCTTTCTTAATTTCCACAGTTTCAGTTTCAAGGCCAACTTCACAATTTCTTTTGTTTGATTCTTTTCTCTGTTGTACTTGCTCTTGATCTCTATTTTCACTCAACACTTCTCTTTCACTGACTTCAACAGCAGTCTCACAAGACCCAGTAGCTGGTGCCCACTTTATTCTACTTTGCTCAAGTTCAAGCTCAGGTTCGAACTCAGGCTCGAACTCAGGCTCGAACTCAGGCTCGAACTCAGGCTCGAACTCAGGCTCTTCTTGACCCTCTGCCTGTTGTCGTTCTTCCTCTTCCAGTCTTTCAAGCAGACTTGGGACTCTTCTTGTGTGGCTTGCGTGTGTCCAATTTGGCAAGCCACCACACTTTACTGCTGTCGTTGTCACCAGTATCACTTGATATGGCCCATGCCAACGTGGCTCCAAACACGACTTTCTCACATGCTTCTTCACCAGAATCCACTCTCCTGGACTTAGATCATGCGCTTGTTCTTGCTGTGGTTGCAACTTCTCCAACCTGATGAGACACAGAATGCACCACATCAGCCAATACTTTGCAATAATCGAGCATTAGATCATCATCAGATCATCAGGGGAGAGGATGTAGCCTTACGGCTAGAGCGCTCGACCTCGAAGTTGGGGAACCGGGTTCGAGTCTCGGCAACGTCGCTCAACATCCTGTGATTGTGGGCAAATCACTTTATCTCCCCGTGCCTAACAAAAATGAATGTGTCCTCATGTAACGCAACTGGTGCTCATGTACAGCGCTCTGATACCCGATTTCTCGGATCTAGTTCGCGCTATATAAAACTCTAAAAGATCAGTAATATTCATCAGTTGATTTGCTGGTACTATCGGCTGTCTCATTACTCTCCCCATAATCACTTCATGCGAGGACAATCCAGTCTTTTTATCAGGAATGCTTCTTAGACTCATCAAAACCAAATGTAAAGCATCTGGCCATTTTAGTGCTATGGATGCACAGTCTTTTGAATGTCTCGACTTTATAGTGCCATTAATTTGCTCAACCACACCTGAGGCTTCTGGTCGATAGGCCTGATGCAGCTTTTGCTCAATCTGTAATGCTACACAAATCATCCAAATTATCTTATTGTTAAAATGAGTCCCTCTATCTGTTTCTAAAAAGACCGGAAATCCGAACCTCGGTATTATCTCTATCAAAAGCAATTTAGCAACTGTTAGACTATAATTTTTTCTTGTTGGATATGCTTCTGCCCAACGAGAAAACAGACAAACCACAACCAACACATATTTCAGTCCATTACAAGGAGGGAGTTCGATAAAATCTGCCTGTAATTGTGTAAATGGTCCTGCTGCTTTCCCAATTCGTCCCCAACTAACAACAGTCTTTCTCCCTGGATTCTGCTGCTGACATACTATGCATCTTTGGCAAAGACTCTCTGCAATGACCCTAAACTTTGGATTATACCAAGACTGTTTGAAAAGCCTAATCATGGCATCTCTCCCTACATGTGTTAAGCCATGATACATCCTTGCCATCTGAGACAATAAGCTATCTGGCATTATTGGTCTCCCATCAGTATACACCCACACTTCATCCTCCAATCTTCGAGTACATCCTGATTTTATCCAAACTTCTTTTTCTTCCTCACTGGCTTCTTCCTGCAATTGTCTAATTTCTTCCCATGTTTCCACAGAAGAGAACATTAAGTGACAATTTGTATTTTGTTTTTCTGTTCCTTTGTTAATTGAAACTGAATTTTGTGCACAGAATCGTGCCACTTGATCAGCATAACGATTCCCACTCGTCACATAGTCATTTCCAGATTTATGTGCCGGACATTTGACCACTGCAATTTCTTTGGGCAACTGTAGCGCAACCAACAAATCCTTTACATCTTTGCTATTTCTAAATGGTAATCCTGAAGAAGTCAGAAAACCACGTTGCATCCACAACTGCCCAAAGTCATGCACCACCCTAAAACCATATTGACTCTCAGTGAATACGGTTACTCTCAGATTCTTGCAAATTATGCACGCTCTGGTTAAAGCAACCAGTTCTAAAATTTGAGCTGCATTTACTCCTTTTAAACACAATGCTTCAAGAACCATGACCACCATACAAACAGAAGCACGCAAAACACCTCTTTCATCTCTCAAATAAGAGCCATCCACAAACATTACACAATCTGACTCTGGCAATGGAGTGTCTTTTATATCTGGCCTTGGTTTCGTACACAACTCTGTCACATCCAGACAATCATGATCTGCTTCATCCACCACTTCCTCACAACTTGTACTCGGTAACAAGGTTGCAGGATTCAATGTTGTACATCGCGTCACAGTCACATTTTCAGCTCCCAAAATCACTCTCTCATATCTAGTCAAACGGCTACACGTAAGATGTTGCGTACGCGTCCCCGTCAACAGAATCTCAACAGAATGTGGCACATACACTTTCACTGGATGTCCCATCACAATTGACTCACTCTGTTTCAAACTCACACAAGTAGCAGCCACTGCTTTCAGACAACCTGGCAATGCTGCCGCCACTGGATCCAAGGTAGCAGAAAAGTATGCCACTGGACGATGCGACATTCCATGCATTTGCGTTAGGACTGAAAGTGCACATCCATCTTTCTCACAACAGAATAGTGCAAAGTCCTTGCAATAATCTGGCATTCCCAATGCAGGTGCTCGACAAAGACAATCTTGCAACTCTACAAAGACCTTCATGCTTTCTTCATCCAATTGAATTGGATCGACTACGTCTTTGTGAGTCAATCTCTGAAATGGCTTGGCTGTCAGTGAGAAACCACTGATCCACTGTCTGCAGTATCCATCCATACCCAGAAACATTCGAACTTCTTTCTGTGTTCTGGGAAGATCATAGCAATTACATCTTGTGAAATTTTCCTGACTCCTTTCTCAATTCTGTGTTCAAAATATTGAACCTCTTTCTGACAAAATTGTAATTTTACTGGTGACACCTTATGCCCACCTACTGCCAAATGGCTCAGTAAAGCAATTGTATCTATCACACATGCTTCTCTTGTCTTTGATGTAACCAATAGATCATCTATGTACTGCACCAACACAGAGTCCTCTGGCATTACCAATGACTCTAGACATTTTTTCAAAATCTGATTGAAAATTGAAGGACTCTCTGTATACCCTTGAGGAACTCGGCACTATGCCAAAACATGGTCTCCGAACCGGAACGCAAAAAGATATTGGCTATCCAGATGCAAAGGTATCGAGAAAAATGCTTGGCACAAATCGATCACTGTAAACCACTCTGCGTCACAGGGAATTTGATAAAGAATCACTGCTGGGTTTGGCACTATTGGACAACAAGGTACCACAATCTTATTCACCTTTCTCAGGTCCTGAACTATACTGTACTTACCGCTCGGTTTCTTAATTCCCATAATAGGTGAATTGTAAGGACTCCCTAATATCTCTCTCAAGATGCCTTGTTCAATCATTTGCTCAATTACAGGCGTAACTCCTGCAATAGTCTTTGGGCTCATTTTGTACTGTGGCGTTTTTGGAAATTCTGCTCCTTGTTTGACTGAGATTTAGATAGGATCAACTCCTTTCATCAATCCAATGTCTTTCCCTGAAAAATCCCACACATCAGCCATCACTGTTTCTCTCGATTCAACAAGAAAATCTTTCGCTGTAAACAAAGGGTATAAATCATTTACTTCTGTCCCTTGCCTTGCCATCATCACTTTGAACGTAACATCTTCATCTGGCGTTTGAAAAGCAATGCCATCCGGTGTACAATAGATGGTGCAATTCATTTTACATAACAAGTCTCTACCCAAAAGGTTTACCGGACTCGTATCACACACCACAAATCGATGCAAATCTCTAAATTCTCCAATGTGCACCTTCATTGGTTTTGTCACTGGAGTTTTGATAAGCTGATTTGAGACACCCACAACTTGGATAGTATCTCCCGAGAGGGGTAGGTTTGGGATTTCTGCTATTCTCACAGTAGAACGGGTAGCACCTGTCATCATTCTGCCTCATCAGTTTCCTGGTGCACCTTGTCTGGCACCTGTTTACTGTTTTCTATTGTTTTTACCAATGCTTGTTGTGACTTTGCCATTTGTCTGTGCCAATGCTTGTTGCAGTCTATGATATTATCAAGGCCTATTGTCCCTTCTCAGCTCCAGTAGTTTACCTGTGAGCTGGAATCTGGAAGCTTCTTCCTGAGCCCTTTAAATAGGGGCCACACCCTGTTCTCATTGCTGGTTATTGAGAACCCTGAGCTTGAGCAGCAGCTGTTCCTGTTCTCCAGTTGCTGAAAAAAGATTCCGGTTGCAGCAAGGAGACTTCCGTTTTCTTTTCCCAGGTTGTAGATCCTCTCTCAGCTACAATCAGGTAGGATCGTTCCTTTCTTAACCAACAGCATCGTGAAAGGAACTACGTGCTGTTTTTGTTATTTGCTGTTTTTGTTATTTTGCATTTTGAAAGAAAGTTGCATATCGCGCTGAAGCGCTCTTTGGTCATTTACATGTTTGGTGATTTTGGCACTTTGTACATTGCGCTGAAGCGCACTTTGGTCATTTACATGTTTGGTGATTTTGGCACTGTTGTACATCGCGCTGAAGCGCTCTTTGGTCATTTACATGTTTGGTGATTTTGGCACTTTGTACATCGCGCTGAAGCACTCTTTGGTCATTTTCATGTTTGGTGATTTTGGCAACTTGACACATCGCGCTGAAGCGCTCTTGGGGGGATTTGCATACCTGATTACTTTGGCATTGTGTCACATCGCGCTGAAACGCTCTTTGAACATTTGCATATTTGGACTCAGTGCATCGCGCTGATGCGCTTCCTGGACATTTGCATATTTGAACTCTGATACATAGCGCTGAAGCGCTCCCTTGGGCATTTGAATATTAATCTGCCTCATTAGCATATGTAATGTATTGTGTATTGCAAAAAGGTTGTTGTAAGTACCACTGTGATATTTAACAGTGGTTAAAGCACATCATTACGGAAACATTGTGTCTAAAGCCAAGTGGCTCTTTATATGAATGTGTGCTTTGTTTTGAAACATGGTTGTTTAGCCATAACATTGTATCCTTGAGAATTATAGGAACAGAAATTGCCAGTGAAGCCTGAGAAGACGTACAGAACGACTGTTCTATGCATAACCTGCTTTTCTTTTACAGGTATGTTGTCATTGTTTAACCCATATTAAATATAGTCAAAGAGTTTACTAAGCACGAAAGGAAAGCTAATCAAGGACAACGTCTCGTTCCAGGTCTCCCTCCCAGCAGTACCCTCCCTAATTCCCTTCCCCCGTCTAGCCACTTTGATACTCAGTGCAGTTAAGCTTGAGTCAAGGCTGCTGGAAGGTGGGCTTCTTGAGGGTACTGCTCCTGAGGAACCCAACGGAATTTTACCAGTTCTGACAGAATAACCAGCCCACGAAATTGGTTCCTCCTGAGCAGTATCTTCAGGATGGCCACCTTGGAAGATTTGTGTTCTATGTCGGGAAACATGCAGAAAGAACTGTCAGCTGCTAGGCAGGAAACTGCGGTGTTAGCTAATAGGGTCACTCAATTACAGACACAACTAGTGCCGTCTCGTCCTCCTAGGTAGCTGCTGCCAGTAGCTCAAATCCATCTACAGTATCGGTAACGGTTCCAATGACTGTTCCTTTGGCACCTCCGGAAAGGTTTGCAGGTGAACCCCACAAATTTCAAACCTTTTTAACTCAGGTGCAGTTACACTTTATGGTTAAACCCACATCCTTCCCCGATGCTCCATCGCGAATCGCCTTCTTGATCTCTTATTTGAGTGGAGACGCTGCCATGTGGGCTGTCCCTCTGGTGCAATCGGATGACCCATTGCTTTATAGTTGGTCTCGCTTCAAAACGGAATTTGAAAAGGTCTTCGACCGAAGAACAATAACAGGATCAGCTGATTGAGAGTTATTAGAACTCAAACAAGGAAATAAAGACCTGGTCCATTATCTAACCCAATTCAATCACTTAATAGCAGAAACAAATTGGCCAGAGGACAAAAGGGTGGCCTTATATTATCAAGGCCTAAGAGACGAATTAAAAGATTTGATAGCTCCGATAGACCCTCAACCGAGAACATGTGAAGACCTAATAGCTTTAAGTCTTCGGTTAGACCACAGAGTTTCGGATCGTAAAGGGGACAAGAAACGGTTGGAGTTCAGACCTTCCATCGACCTAAAGAAAAACCACACTTTGTATCACATGATACTAGTGAACCAATGGAGATCGGAGGTATACGAAAACCCTTAACCTCTGAAGAAAAGGAGGCTCGTCGGAAAAAAGGTCTATGTCTATATTGCGGCAAAAAAGGACATTTTGTCAAAGACTGCTTAGCAAAGCCAAATACAACTGTGACCAAAGTGGGAAACTAGAATACTCGGGGAACAGCCAGGAGACTTCCTCGAGTACTAAATCTTTGCCTCCTGATCAATCTGTTGCCAACACATTGCAAATCTCCGTTCCCCATCTAGTATTAAACGTACAATTCATCATTTCTCAGCAAGAGCCTAAAACTGCGGTGGTCATGGTGGATTCTGGAGCCACCGGCAACTTTATCGATGCCGCTTTCGCAACGAAATTAGAAATACCTACCTTGGTAAAAACAAAACCAGAAATGGTTCATGCGGTAGATGGCAAACAATTAACATCTGGACTGATTACTCATTCTACTATTAAAGTAATCATGACATGTTTTACTCAGAATCAAACGTACATGGAGGAAATATCCTTTGATATTGATGCTCCCCAATTTGGTGTCATCCTCGGGATGCCTTGGTTGACCGACCACAATCCCACAATAGACTGGTCTAAGAGAAGTGTTACTTTTCAGTCAGAGTGGTGTCAACAGGAATGTTTACACCCACAAGAAAATATGTCCAAACTCTTAGTTCAAGATCATACCAAGTCTACTGCTCATTATATCGCTACAGCTACGGAGCAGGACATAGAATTACCTGCAGTGTATGAAGAGTTCCAAGATGTATTCTGTGGGAAAAGTGCTGAGATCCTTCCCCCTCACAGAACATACTACTGTGAAATAGACCTTGTACCTGGTGCCAAGATTCCCTGTAGCAGGATCTATGCACTTACTGAACAAGAGAACCAACATCTTCGGGACTACCTAGACAAATTTTTGAAGAATGGTTTCATTCACCCTTCCAAGTCTCCGGCCGCGTCCCCTCAGTTTTTTGTGCCCAAAAGTAATGGGGAATTACGCACGTGCATAGACTATCGTGCTTTAAACAACATCACGATTAAAAAACGATATCCTTTGCCACTTATCCCCGTTCTCTTGGACCAGGTAAGATCAGCAACTATTTACACCAAGTTGGATCTGAGAGGGGCATACCATCTCGTACGTGTCCGAGCCGGAGACGAGTGGAAGACCGCCTTTCGAACCCGTTTTGGCTTGTTCGAATACTGCGTAATGCCCTTTGGCTTATGCAACGCCCCTGCGGCATTTCAATTTTTCATAAATGATGTCTTATGAGATTTTCTTGACAGATTCGTCATCCTTTACATCGATGATTTGTTGATCTATTCACAGTCTGTCTCGGAACATGAGAAACATGTAAAACTGGTATTAAACATCCTGCGCCAACATGGCCTGTTCTTTAAACTATCTAAGTGCGAATTCCACACCTACAAGGTGGAATTCTTAGGTTTCATATTGTCACCTCAAGGAATCACAATGGCACCCAGAAAGGTTCAGGCAATATTAGACTGGCCAGAACCAACCTCAGTGAAAGATATCCAGTGATTTCTAGGATTCGCGAATTTTTATCGTCGCTTCATCAAGCAGTTTTCAAGCAAAGCAAGTCCTTTAACGAAATTGCTAAGGCAACATGTTCCGTTCCATTGGACGCCAGAAACCAAATCTGCCTTTCAAACCCTTAAAACTGCATTTACAACAGCCCCTGTTTTAAATCATCCAGACATCGATCAGCCTTTCATAATTGAAGCGGATGGTTCAGATACTGCAATTGGGGCAATTCTATCTCAAAAGGATGAACGAACTAACCAATTACATCCCATTGCATTCCTATCCAAAAAATTTTAGCGGCTGAGATGAACTATACAGTGGCAGAAAAAGAACTGTTGGCTATTCATCTCGCCTTTAAAGAATGGCACCATTATCTTCTAGGTGCAAAACATATGGTGACTGTCTATACGGACCATCGTAACCTCCAATTTTTACGATGTGCTCGAGCTTTGACACCTCGACAGTTACGTTGGACCTTATTCTTTGCAGAATTTAATTTTGTAATAACGTTCAGACCTGGCAAAATAAATAACAAAGCAGATGCTTTATCTCGATGCGAAACAGCAGAAGTAAAAACAAAAAAGGCAATTACACCTCCATCCATAATTTCAAAAGAACAAATTATCGGAGTTACCATGTCTGAACAATTGTTTTAAGACATAAGAAAAAGTATGCAGTTAAAACAGATCTTAATTTGGCAACAAAAAGACAAAGATAGAACTATTATTCAAGGATTACCGTTTCAAAAAACACTCCTATACATTCGATCAAAATCATTACAAAAACAAGTCTTACAATGGTGTCACACAAAACCATTAGCTGGACATCCAGGAATAGCAAAAACCCAAGAGCTTGTCCAAAGACATTTCTGGTGGCCTACCTGGAGACAAGATGTTATCTAATATATAACTCAATGTGACGTTTGTGCTCAAGCTAAAGGAGATCATAGCGCCAAAAAAGGATTATTGCAGCCCCTTCCTACTCCAACGCAGCTCTGGGAAGATATATCCATGGACTTTATTACGGACTTACCCAAGGATCAAGGGAAAACCACCGTTTTTAGTGGTGGTCGACAGACTGTCAAAGATGGCTCACTTTATTGCTTGTGAGAAAATGCCAACAGCAACTCAGTTAGTAGCCTTACTGGTTCAAAACATAGTAAGATTACATGGCTTGCCTCGCACTATTACTTCCGATCGAGGGGCACAATTTACGTCAAAAGTATGGAAAGCTTGGTGCGACACTTTACAGATAAAAAGAAACTTGTCCACAAGTTTCCATCTGGAATCGGATGACCAAACAGAGCGAGTGAACCAGGTATTAAAACAATATCTACGATGCTATTTATTTAAACAACAAGGCTCATGGGTGAATCTCCTCTGGGAAGCTGAATTCGCCTACAATAATTTAAAGCATGCTTCCACGAACATGTCACCATTCTTCGCGAATCATGGCTGTCATCCACATTACGCTCCATTGCTGTTAGCAGAACCTCAAACTAATATACCATCTTTAGACTCTAGATTACAAGGAATGACTGCTATTATAAAACATTTGCAAAGAAACGTACAGAAAGCAAAAACAAACTATAAAAGATTTGCTGATAGAAAAAGAAAAATAGGACAAAAGTACAAGACTGGTGTCTTCGTCTGGCTCTCTACACGAAATTTTCAGTTCAAAAGAAATATAAATTCCATCCACAATTTATTGGTCCGTTTGAGATCGAAAAATGTGTAAATCCAGTAGCATTTAAATTGAAATGACCAAGCTCCATGAAAATCTATCCTGTGTTTCACACTTCGTTGTTAAAACCAGAAAAGACCAAACAACAAGCTGGTCCACCACCTCTCCTCATTGGAGATCATGAAGAATATGAAGTAAACAGTATAAAGGGTAGTAAACTCATACAAGGAAAATTGTGGTATTTGGTTTCATGGAAAGGCTATGGTCCAGACGAAGACTCATGGGAACCAAGTGATGCTATTCATGCACCACGTTTGATATGTAAATTTCACAGACAGCATCCAGAGGCTCCCACATTACTGGCAGTGTGAGCACTTTTGATGGGGTGGGCTGTCATGATTCTGCCTCGTCAGTTTCCTGGTGCACCTTGTCTGACACCTGTTTACTGTTTTCTATTGTTTTTACCAATGCTTGTTGTGACTTTGCCATTTGTCTGTGCCAATGCTTGTTGCAGACTATGATGTTATCAAGGCCTATTGTCCCTTCTCAGCTCCAGTAGTTTACCTGTGAGCTGGAATCTGGAAGCTTCTTCCTGAGCCCTTTAAATAGGGGCCACACCCTGTTCTCATTGCTGGTTATTGAGAACCCTGAGCTTGAGCAGCAGCTGTTCCTGTTCTCCGGTTGCTGAAAGAAGATTCCGGTTGCAGCAAGGAGACTTCTGTTTTCTTTTCCCAGGTTGTAGATCCTCTCTCAGCTACAATCAGGTAGGATCGTTCCTTTCTTAACCAACAGCATCGGGAATGGAACTATGTGCTGTTTTTGTTATTTGCTGCTTTTGTTATTTTGCATTTTGAAAGAAAGTTGCATATTGCGCTGTAGCGCTCTTTGGTCAGTTACATGTTTGGTGATTTTGGCACTTTGTACATCGCGCTGAAGCGCTCTTTGGTCATTTACATGTTTGGTGATTTTGGCACTTTGTACATCGTGCTGAAGCGCTCTTTGGTCATTTACATGTTTGGTGATTTTGGCACTATTGTACATCGCGCTGAAGCGCTCTTTGGTCATTTACATGTTTGGTGATTTTGGCACTTTGTACATCGCGCTGAAGCGCTCTTTGGTCATTTACATGTTTGGTGATTTTGGCACTGTTGTACATCGCGCTGAAGCGCTCTTTGGTCATTTTCATGTTTGGTGATTTTGGCAACTTGGCACTTCACGCTGAAGCACTCTTTGGGCATTTGCATATTGATGACTCTGGCATTTTGGGCACATCGCGCTGAAGCGCTCTTGGGGGGATTTGCATACCTGATGACTTTGGCATTGTGTCACATCGCACTGAAGCGCTCTTTGAACATTTGCATATTTGGACTCTGATACATAGCGCTGAAGCGCTCCCTTGGGCATTTGAATATTAATCTGCCTCATTAGCATATGTAATTGTTGTGTATTGCAAAAAGGTTGTTGTAAGTACCACTGTGATATTTAACAGTGGTTAAAGCACATCATTACGGAAACATTGTGTCTAAAGCCAAGTGGCTCTTTATATGAGTGTGTGCTTCGTTTTGAAACATGGTTGTTTAGCCATAACATTGTATCCTTGAGAATTATAGGAACAGAAATTGCCAGTGAAGCCTGAGAAGACGAACACAACGACTGTGCTATGCATAACCTGCTTTTCTTTTACAGGTATGTTGTCGTTGTTTAACCGATGTTAAATATAGTCAAAGAGTTTGCTAAGCACGAAAGGAAAGCTAATCAAGGACAACGTCTCGTTCCAGGTCTCCCTCCCCGCAGTACCCTCCCTAATTCCCTTCCCCCCGTCTAGCCACTTTGATACTCAGTTTAGTTAAGCTTGAGTCAAGGCTGCTGGAAGGTGGGCTTCTTGAGGGTACTGCTCCTGAGGAACCCAATGGAAGTTTACCAGTTCTGACAGCACCAGTGTCCACAAGGAATGTAACAACATTACCTTCTACTTTTCCATCCACAAAAGGACCACACTGATCTACCTCAAGAAATGCGCCAAGCACGCACTCCTCCTCCTCCCCCCTCAGGGACCGTCATTGAGATGTATCTTAATCACTCTCAGGACACTGTAACCAGTATTGTGAAACCATTTGTACATTTTGATTCTTACCAACTTGTTCACCTGTATGGATTCCAGCATTTGCACTGTATCTCTGTACCTGAGCATTCACATTATTAGGCATAGGAGCTTGTGGTATTTGTACCTGCTGTACCTGTTGTGAAACTACCTGTTGCTGCTGCAGCTGCTGTTGATACACAACCACCTCATTCTGCATCTGTGGATTAAAATTTTGATTCATCACATTATTTCCCAATAAGGTCCTACACTCGTTCTTCCAATGTCCAAATTTTCCGCACGCATGACAAGGAACTTTCTTTTTCATATCTTCCTTATTACCTCTACCTTTTCCCTGAATCTGAACCTGGACACCACCATTTGTCAGAACACCATTCACATTAGGAATCTGACCATTTTGAAAATTCTGATTCTGTCCCTTTACTTGGAAAACTGTTTGAGAATAATCATCAAAATTCCCATTCTTCTGTGCTGCTTTCACTTGTGCCCACATCATTTTCTCTTTCAATTTCCTATGTCTTGACTCAATATCATCACTACAATATTTTGCATACCGCAGTATTTCATCTACTGTCTTGTTTTGCCAGCAAATCAGGTGCTGCTGAATCATGTTGCTAATCTCTGGTTTCAATCCAAACACAAACTTATATACAAAGTGTCCCATATCTTTGCCAGTTATGCTCTTAAAACAACTATTCTGCTTAAACACCTGTAAAAGCCTCTCATAAATAGCATGTGCTGATTCTTTTGACTCCTGAGTTGTTCTATCAATCTTAACCCAATCTGTCTCTTTTGGGGAAATCTTACTCTTCAAGTAGGTAATTACTTAATTATATTTCATCATCACTTCTTCTGACAGGGCTCCAGTTTTAACATCTCTAGGATATTACTCTTTCGGCCAATCTACTGCAATTTTACACGCAGTCCACAAATCAGCTGGAACCACAATGTCAAACAAACCATCTAAGTCTTTCAGCAAAACTTTTGAAACTTTTACAAACCTCTCTACTTGTTTATACCATTCAACAGGTTTTTCTCTCAATCTAGGGAACTCATTCGTAAAAGACAATATGTCCTGCCTTGACCAAGGAATGTGGACATATCCTGCACCTGGAACTTCTCTCATCGGATATATCATTTCAGCATTCCCTGTCCCTGTCTCTGTCTCCCTCATCGGAAGCAAAGGAGATGCAGTTGCACCCTTATTCACAAGCATTTCTTCTTTATTTTTAGCCCATCTGCCTGTCCAACGTTCCAATTCACCCCATCTCTTCAAGGTATTAATCAATTCTTTTATCTACAATCGTTTACCAGATGCATTCAAACTCTCTAGATCCTTGTCACTAAAATCCAATCTATATTTCTTTTGCAAAGCTTTTGATTTTTCAATGTCTACTCCATATGCCTGTGCAGCTTCAGCAAACCTCTCATGCAAACTCTTGCTTTCATCGTAATATTCTTACACAAGAATAACAACTCTTCTTCCTGGTATTTATTCAATCTCTCTGGACTAATCGTACCTAGAATAATTTTTTCCAAATCTGCTTTCAATCTGGTTACATCCCTGCTCGATTTAATTTTACTAGACACTATCCCTCTAATCCATTAATCTAATTCTTCTGGTGACGGTCCTACTGATCCCCCTAAAACGGGAGTTACTTCTCTCGCATTCTGCATCAATTTTCTAGGGTCTACCTGCACACTTCTCTTTGAAGTTTCCATTTGTCTCTCTGCTATATCAATCAAAGTTCCCATCTCATTTGCTCCAACATCATTATTACTCCTAGCATTATTCATTGGTACTGTTAATGCATGTGCTTGTGAAATATTCTGGCCCTCACTATACAATGGGACTATGGGACCAATTGTCACTGGAACTGACAATGCTTCTGCATTCAAACTCATTTGGTTAATTCTCTGTGCCATTTCATCTTTTCATCTTTCGCCTTATGAATTACATCTACATCTTTCTCCTGAGAAGGCTGTGGAGCCTGAAAAGCTCGCGGAACTTGCGAAGCTTGTGGAGCTTCTATTTCAATTAATGGAGCATTTGGAGTAATTTCCTCCAGATCTTCGTGATATGGTGGAGGTCTATTTAATAACAGCTCATCCAATAACTCATCATCAATTTCCTTAGGATCTGGTTCTGTACTCTCTACATTATTATTTTTCTCTTTGCATTTCCCTCCAGTCTGATCCTCAGCAACAATCACTGGATATAATCCCTCCGAGATTACATCTCTCCTCCATCTTTTCATTTGAGCATCCCATTTTGCCACTGCATACCTACTCTCTGTATTTCTATATCTTGTCGCAGTCCTCTCTCTCTCTCTTCTCTACGCCTCTTGTTCCCATTCCTCAAGCACCTCATACTGCATAGGTCTAGGATTTATCCGATTCCTCAAGTTCTCTAACACCCTCACATTAAAAGTACCATTTTCTGGTAAAGCCAAATTCCCATCTCCTTCTGTATACTTCACCCAATTCTCCAACCAAGTACACGTATGATATCCACACTCTAATGTCATAAAAGAAGCAGGCGAACCAGCAGGTGGTATAGGAACCCCCTCTCTAATAGGTATAGGTATAGGCTCATCCTTTCTAAACAAAGTCCTCACAAATTTTAATAACTTCACTTTAACTCCCTCTCGTTACTCTAAACTCAGGAATAACAAGGAAGTCCTTCGGTAATTTCACTCACGCTATTCGTTCACACTATCCAATACCAGCGCGACTCACACCAACCAACTAATAACAGCAAAATACTCTCCGATGACGCTACCACTAACTGACCAATGCCAGCGCGGCTGTCTGTGACGTCAGTATAACTCCAACTACTGACCCTCCCTTCACAAAATTTTACGTCAATGAATTTACAAAGTCTTTTCTAAATAAAAATGATTAGAAACAACACAAAACACTGGTGCTTTGTCTGCCCCACTAAAAAATAGATAGATCATACACTCAAAGAAATCCTTTTACATCCAGCGGAATATCGACCAGCGTTACTCCACTCTCAATCAAGCGAAAGAACTCTTGGTACTTCTTCAGGTGCGCTCTCTAAAGTTTCCCAATAATCTCCCACTATTACTAACTTCAGAATAGGTCCCTATGTAATATGAAGAACCTCTCTCGTTGCTTAATATCACACCAGCAGACAAAACACTTCTCTAGTGTGTACTTTCCACACTCTTCCTCTGGATCCGGGTTCTTAGGCAACTCCGTACCCGTTTCTTCCAGACTACATAAAACACTAGCACAATATGTTAGTTACCAAAATCATTAATTCCAACCATTAATTTGCCAAAATAATTAATTAAAACCATCAAGCTGCTACCAAAACTGATCCAGCGATCTGAGACTAACAAATTTGCATTACCTAGGCCCTATTCATTACCCTACAAGTCCCTTCACGCTGGGTGAGTGAAGTACCTAACTTACCAATTTCCAATTAGTATATCATCCTTGCATTATCCTTGGTGGCGATGTGATCTTTATTTATGTAATCAGGGTTTGGCAAACTAATATTTGGAACAAGTAATGCTCATTATAAACCAAATTCAATATCTCTAATAAAGACAAACTCACTTGTATATTTATAATGTTTATCTATAATAATGTGATTGCTCATCAAAATACAATGCAGCTCGAATCATCCATTACCACACAAGAAACAATAAATGAAATAACAGAAGTACATCACAACATCAATGCAATGAGTGAGTGGATAGGCATAGAGACAAAAGATTAGAGACATAAGACATTTGCAAAATGATTATGCAAATTCAGAATATTATACTAACCCACAAGGAATTTAGGAAAACTGCTCTCTGGCCATGAGAGCAGCAAGGCCCCTCAAGAAGAATTAAAGAGCAAAGACTAAGTCAGGATTTAGCAAACAGGAAACAGCCAGCCCAAATAGGGGACAGCAATGCAGCCCCCTCCTCTCGCAAAGAAGGAAAACACACAACCACCTAAACCCCTCCCACCTAGTACCTAATATTATACCCTAAAACCCAAAAAGGCCAACACACATTGTATCATAGCACACAATTTTTCTTCATTCTATTGGTTAAGGAAGGGGGTGTACTGTCACACCACTCTAGTCATGACGCTTCTGTAAAACTGTCCATTGTCCTCTTTACTCATTTTATCAACTTCCAGCCCAGGAAATACAAATTCGAGCTGCTGTCATAGTACACATTTCCTCCATCTCGGTCATGTAACAACTCTTGTGCCTTGATTGGTCAATTGCGCCGCTCTCTAAGGAAGTGTTCCGCTTC
Organism: Calotriton arnoldi; assembly: GCA_963921515.1. Classification (NCBI taxonomy): domain Eukaryota; kingdom Metazoa; phylum Chordata; class Amphibia; order Caudata; family Salamandridae; genus Calotriton; species Calotriton arnoldi. Next base: position 2,330,917 of record CAWUFW010000579.1, read on the forward strand.
CGGAGATAACTTTGTTTCTCCACGCAAACTTTGGCAGACACACAGGACCCATGAAGGACGAACAGTTTCCACCTTCCCTTTCTCGCTCGATTAAACCAGCATTTAATTTCTAAAATGACACTCTGGCCTTTTCTGCAGAGCAGAAAACCATATTTCTACGGAAAACAAACACATTAATTATTAATTACTTATAATGCTCTACCACAGCGTACCCACCCTGTGTGTTGCATTTGCCCATGCACATCCCAGGTTAAGGTTATTTCCAACACATATTAGTATAGAACAATCAAGCAGCTTTAGTGCTTTTATTTCCCATTAGTCAGAAGCATTTGCGGCCTCCTCCAGCATTTTAGTTTTTGCTTGCGCAGTTTTCACTTTCCCTTATGTTAGCCCTTTTCGCATTTAGTTTGCACATCACATGATTAATGATTTCACACTTTGGGAGTTCAATCCGAGCATTTTTTATTTCGCGAAAATCCTGCTCCATCACAGTCCAAAACAGTTCAGTAAGCAAGTTCATTGCAAAAGCAAAATCAAGATCATCAAGTTTAGGTTGTTGGCAAAGAAAGGAGTTAGAATCGGCATTCCAAATTCATTGAGTAAGTTGTGACATCAGTTATCGGACCACAGTGGTCTGCCCATTGTGCGGTCATTTTCCATTTGTCAGGTACAATTTGCTTCTCCTGCATTGTTTCCCAAGCTAGAGTTATATAGCAATGGGGTAACCCGATAGGCCACTGGACTCGGGTAAAATGTGGTACAAAAGTTAGTGTCACAGTGGAGAACAGTCAAACCACATATAAATAAAGAAAGGATCTTTGTTATCTAAATAAAAATCAGACATCACCATTAAATTATACCAAAAATGGTTGTGATTTTATTTCATCACAAGACATGAGTAAATCAAATTATAAGGCACGATGAATTTCACGCTTAGACAATTTTTTGAAAAAACAGGTGCACAAGGGATGGGGTGGCAAGTGCATGGGAGGGATTTGTGATAGTGATGTGAAGAGGGGAGGTAGTGCGCATATATACATCAGCAATTAATAGTTACAACCTATCCAGCCAGACGACTGGCCTGCACATATATGACAAATCATAACATAATTCATGCAGATATCAAATCTCTGTCATCCATGTTTGCCACCCCATCCCTTGTGCACCTGTTTTTTCAAAAAATTGTCTAAACGTGAAATACATTGTGCCTTATAATTTGATTTACTCCTGTCTTGTGATGAAATAAAATCACAACCATTTTTGGTATAATTTAATGGTGATGTCTGATTTTTGATTAGATAACAAAGATCCTTTCTTAATTTATATGTGGTTTGACTGTTCTCCACTGTGACACTAACTTTTGTACCTTGTTTCCCAAGCTAGTCATGAAAAACTACAGTTTTTGTCATCCTTACTGGTTACTTACAAAAAGAAAACTGGATTTATAGCTCCTTCATGGATACAGTCCAATGATTGTTTCCCACCAATTCACACACACAAGGAATAAGGCTTCATTCATAGTTGAATTGTTACATTAGGCAGGAATAGTTAAAACAATATTTGAAGGAAACATGTCAATGTTTATTTCACTAGGCCATGATATAATGTATATTGACACCAATTGTGAGAGCAAGGAGTTAGAGGGGGTTACGTCCTTCTCCCCAGAATATAGTCAATAAACAATGTGGACGTACCCAAGACCTGGATAAATACCACTGGGAGCTCACAGTGCAGAGGAACCTTCAGGTTCTTTAAAAGACCCCTCACACACCAACCTAGTTGGTGTCATGCTTCATCATCGGGGTCCCAACCAGGCGGCCGAGTGCCGCCCGGTTGTGCTACAACGCCTGATTACAGCGGAGCTGGTGTGGTGTAAAAGTGTGATGAAGTGTGGTGCTAGATTAAGAATACCTCCGGGAATCCTTGCCTGGATGTTCAATTTTTTTTTTATGTTTAATGATGGCGGCCCGGGTATGGATAAAAACGGAGAGTAGACAACCATAAGAGGGTAATTAATCTCTGTTGTCAAGAAAGATGGTCTACATGTTTCAGCCCCAGAAGTAAATATGGAGGGGGCTTTCTTCAGGACCAGAGGTGAAGACTGTGAATACAAAGTGAGTGGCAAAAATCAGGCCACGTGTCAATAAATAATCACAACCCACGCGCTAAGGTGGGAAGGAAAAAAATGATGGTCGCAGGTTGCGACTTAGACATAGAAACCTGTAAATAAGGAGAAAGACAGACAAGACATATATAACAAAGACACAAGCAAGCATAAATGCAATCTTTCTGTGTAAATGTGCCTGTCAAAATTAGCTTAGAAGGCACTGTAGTGAGTCCATATGGTAACCGCGTGTCTAAAGGTGTCTATGAAACAAGCGCATATGACAAACTACACGGTACTGTGAGAAAAATGCAGGTACTTTAAAAATTAAAATGAAGCGTGCTCATACTGCATGCTGGGAAAAAATCAAGGAGGAGCCCAAAGGGGCCCCTCGTGTGTGCGAATAAGGAGAATTCACCATTATGTTGAGAGCATAGCTGGACTGGCTATTGGGCTAGACCTGTAAATGCGCCCTGTGATATGGGAAACATCGAGTGCAACTGAACATGCATTAACATGACGGCATATTTACACTTGGTTTCAATGGTGGCAGCTGATCGGGCACGGGAGGGGGACCGGCATTCCCAACACCTGGGAATGTGGCGAGAAACAAAAAGATAAAAAGAGGGGGAGGGGGGGGTGGGAGAGGGTAGGTTTGGAGAAAATAGGTTAGGGAAGTTAGAAACCAACAAACGATATCGAAATGGCAGCGGGCTCGAATGACGAGCCGGAGGAGCCAAGGAGTACATGGCAACACAACATGGTCTGACTTACTAGTGGAAGGCGGTGTGCCCTCGGTGCACCTAAGATAGGCTCCGTGGGTCCCGGCTGCTCAAATGTGGAGCCGCTACTGGTGCGGATATAGAGAACCGGGGCTCGCTGGGTGCCGGGAAACTGGAAGACTAGTGCGTGAAATGCGGAAACCCGCACGCATGCGCGGACGCCATATTGAGTATGAAGAAAGCACTGCGGATCAAAGACACGGAGGATAACATGACATGGAATGGGCAAATGTCAAGGGTAAAGGACTAAGCTGGCTGGGGGGACAGGGAAGGGTCACAGCGGGAATGGAAGGGACTAGTTAAAAACGGGAGTGGAAAACGATAAGCGACTGAACGAAATCTGGTAGGTCCTCGTTATGAGGCAAAGGTGGGATACAGAGAGTACCCTGTGACAGAGAAAAGGGATGAAAGAAAAAGAAGTGGAAGAAAAGAAGAAAAAAGGGGGGAAGAGAGGGGGAAGGTGAGAAAGAGAGAGAGAAGGAGGGGGTAGGAGGAAAAAATGAAAAAAAGAGAAAGAAATGTAAAAAGGAGAAAAAGAAAGCAAAGAGGAAAGGGGGGCGCGGGGGGGTGGTGGGTAGGGGGCAGAAAGTGAAGAGGGAAAGAGCTAAAATAGGAAAGTGGAACGATGGGGAAGCAGAGGAATGGGGAGGTCTGAAGAGTATCTGATTAGGACACTGCATGAACTAGCAGAGCTCAGGATGATCTAAGGGAGTTCCACGGAATGTTATCGTTCAGGCCCCGGAGATGACTTGACAGACGGTAAATCCACCGTTGTTCTTTTTCGAGGAGGCGGCTTTCAATGTTAGGGGTGGTGGGATCCAAGGTTTCAATGATAACCCACCTCATGTCATTGGGCGTATGGCCGACTTCCAAAAAGTGGTTGGTCATTCTAGTAGTACTCTTTTTGCTGCGGATTGTGCTGCGATGTTCGCAGATCCGAGTTTTTACCTTTCGGTTTGTCATGACAAACCGAAAGGTAAAAACTCGGATCTGCGAACATCGCAGCACAATCCGCAGCAAAAAGAGTACTACTAGAATGACCAACCACTTTTTGGAAGTCGGCCATACGCCCAATGACATGAGGTGGGTTATATTTTTGCCACTCACTTTGTATTCACAGTCTTCACCTCTGGTCCTGAAGAAAGCCCCCTCCATATTTACTTCTGGGGCTGAAACATGTAGACCATCTTTCTTGACAACAGAGATTAATTACCCTCTTATGGTTGTCTACTCTCCGTTTTTATCCATACCCGGGCCGCCATCATTAAACATAAAAAAAATTTTGAACATCCAGGCAAGGATTCCCGGAGGTATTCTTAATCTAGCACCACACTTCATCACACTTTTACACCACACCAGCTCCGCTGTAATCAGGCGTTGTAGCACAACCGGGCGGCACTCGGCCGCCTGGTTGGGACCCCGATGATGAAGCATGACACCAACTAGGTTGGTGTGTGAGGGGTCTTTTAAAGAACCTGAAGGTTCCTCTGCACTGTGAGCTCCCAGTGGTATTTATCCAGGTACTGGGTACATGATATAATGTAGCCTAAAGGGAGAATGAATCACTTGTCCTGTGTATTACCAGGGTCAGGGTTCCGGATCGTCTTAAAAAACCCTCTTTCATGGATTAACCGTTTGTGCTGTATATCTTGGTTCTCCACAGGAATGGTTACGTGAAAGGCATCATCATTGGGTCTTAGTTATGCTTTCCTCCACCTGAAGGAGGACCAACTAGTATTGACAGTAGTGATTAGGGAAAGTAAAAGTAAAGTGCAGTGAAGCTAAAATTGCCTACATCTATCGACCCTGTGTTTATTCTGTCGTAGATGGGGCAAAGGTTAAAAATAGCGTGGTGGTGTGATGCTATAAGGGTTACTGTTCTATCGCACCTGTATGTGAGTGGTCGACATTTTTCAGCCCATCCGTGCCCAATCGGGTCTATGGGCTTTCTTCAGGACCAAGGAACGCACGTTGGATTGAGAATACATGCAGGGGCAAGTAGTGCACTTACCCTTCTTCTTAAGTGAACATATTCGGACACTTACGTATTGTAGATGCGACTGTGTCTACAACTGGAAAGAAAGAAGCATAGAGACAAAATAAAGGTACAAAACAGTCTCATTGGGTTATTGTGTGCGCAATTACTTGTCATTGGGTCGATAGATGTAGGCAATTTTAGCTTCACTGCACTTTACTTTCACTTTCCCTAATCACTACTGTCAATACCAGTTGGTCCTCCTCCAGGTGGAGGAAAGCATAACTAAGACCCAATTATGATGCTTTTCACGTAACCATTCCTGCGGAGAACCAAGATATACCGCACAAACGGTTATTCCGTGAATGAGGGTTTTTTAAGACGATCCGGAACCCTGACCCTGGTAATACACAGGACAAGTGATTCATTCTCCCTTGATTATACAATACATGGCCTGGAAGCCGAATGAATCATAACTTCTCTCTCCCTCTTTGTTGATTATGAGGATAATGTAGCCTAAGCCAGAGAATTTCAATGCATAAAAATCATCTTCTTTTAGTGAATCAACTCATTCATATTTATTCAAAACATAGGAAAGTAATCAAATGTTTGATATTAAGAAATAATAATTGTTTTGTCAGTAAGTATTATATTAAAAATGAACGATCGTAAATATGGCCTACTCATACACATTTCAAAATATAGCAACATGTAACTATTTCTTAAAACCATTAAAACAAAATCATTGTTGTTAATATATGTACTTTAGGATATTAAGTTAACTGAAAGTTTCAAACATGTAACCCTTATCAACATTGATTTGCACCAATGATGAGTTTGTTGGAACAATCTGCAACTGAAATCAACAGAAATGCTAAACTTATCATCAGTTTTAATGACAACTTTGGTATTATTATAAGTTAAATAGTTACTACTTATCTTATCTTTGTTATTTGATTAATCCTACTGCTTCTAGCTAATCAAGCATGCTTTTACTGTCCTGATAGTTCAACGTTTTTTTCTGTTTCTGTGATGTTTTCGTAAACATGTGTAAAGCGCATGTTATGATTTCCGCGTCAAATCTAGTATGTATGTTGTGTAAAGAATAATCAATATCTACGCTGTTACACCTCCATTGTCCTCACACAGAGAGGGTGCTGTTCTCCCTTCTGAGCAGGGTTTGTCTTGGGGGGAAAACAGTTATCAACACTGTCATTCCGCTTAACTGCACACCCTTAATGTTCTACCAGCATCCTAACAATAGTCACTATCCCATAAACTTTTCTCACCCCTTAAGGCTCTAAAGCCGCCTTCCCTTTCCATTAAACATCAAACACTTACAAAATATCTGCTATCCTATTCTTTATGCCTGAATCCCCTTTGAATTCCTATCCAGCCAGCTCTCACTAGGTCCAGGCTGACTCATATTTCGCAAACTGTTAAATTCTTTCCCCTCGCTTTCGTTTCAACTTTCTCTGCTGTCCCCCTAACTTAACTTACACTTTCTCATTCCTGCCCTGAAGTGTTCTTTCTGTCCCTACCTACAGCTTCTCTTTCCCCATTAATTTTCATAAATTTCCATTACTTTCACTAAGTAAATCACGCTCCCCAACTAAGCGCGATATCCTTCATTCTGACTAAACAACATTGGCCATTCGTACCTTGTATCTAAATGGCTCACCTTCCATATGCTTCTTTCCTTACAGAAACCAAAATCCCAGTTCACTTCCTTCCTCACCTTGTTCATGGCCATCGACTGATGTGCTCCCCCACAAACCCTCCAAGGAAGTAGGCAGTTAAAAAAATGTTGTGTACCATTCTGAAGTCCCTCTTTATATCTTCAACAGCTGTAAATCTATGAGCTGTACCAGATCACTTTCACCCTGATGGACCAATATCAAGTGCAGCCTTGACTGATCCTCGCCCAACTCCCACAGCATGTGTAATAATTGGCTCCAGCACATACTACCTGTCCCTTACTAGTGTATAGACCCTTCATCTCAGGAGCTCAACGCCCATAGGGCTCAAAGGGCAACAGTCTCCCCTCCCTCCCCCCGTTGTGTGTGTCAGCTTCCCGGTCACACACACAGCCGCACCCGATTACTTCACAGGTCTTTAAAAGACCATTTACTTGTTAACGAGGCTTTGTTGTTTTTTCACCCCTTCTTACAGACCCTGTATCTCCACTCTGACTATTGCTGGAAGAATTAGCCCCCCCAACCCCCTGACATTTTTAGTAGCTCCCCTTCCCCCGAAATTTGGCTCTAGTTGTGCCTCTGCTTCATCTTCATCTAGACCCATCTGATGAGCATCGGATTGTCTCTATGCGTGCTCTTCTGCCCACTGTATGATGGAGTAGTCTTTCCTTTGGAGAGCTGACGCTCCCTACCCTGTCAAAGAAGAAAGCCATTAACACTCCGATGTCCCAGACGAATTCCTTGGATTCAAATAACCTCAAACAAATTTAGACCTCCATCTGCCCAACCCTTGAGCCTGTTCCAATTGTTTCCTGTTTCCAGGCAGAGTGGCTGACGGGTGAAATAAGATTAAAGTGTCTCATAACAAGCAATACCCAACTTGTGCTTCCTTTTCACAGCCATGGATTATTACCACAAACATAATTGGGTGACATGTAGAAAAAAATATTTCAGGATGTTGTGCCAATATCTAAGTATAAGAATATTCTCATTAGTTCCCCTCAAGAAACAGGACCCTGAAAAGAGGAAAGATAACTGCCTTCTTCATGAAGGGAAACTGGAAATACGGCAGAGTGCACATTGGAGCCAGATGCAGGCAGACACAGCATCATCTCTATGCTGCACATGGGCAGAAGGTTTTTCGTTATTCTCCCTGTGAAAAGAAGAGCAAGGCGTTCGTAAGGGCCATGATGACTGGCCCACCAGAGACAGCAAAGGATGACAGAGTAAGTAAGTACGGTGCAAGAATGGGGCAGTAAGAACCAGTGACCCTCAAAGTGAATAGAGAAAGAGAAGTAGATGAGACTAGAACAGAGGAAACCACACTTCCGGGCAAGCAGACACCCAATGAAGGGAGAAACATTTTGGTAGGGTGGGTACCTCTTTAAGTAAGAGCATCCATTTCTGGTCCAGTATAGAGAAATAGCTTTACCAGGCATCAGTTTGCAACATATGAGGAAAAGATGGGAAGCAAAACATGACTATCGTGAAGGGGAAGAGAGATCAGGGATGGGCGGAGCACTCCTTGCCTCAGAAAAATTGGTTTTTGAGCCAACAAGCAGCAAGATGGAGCACGGTGATGGGTCAGGCAGGCATGGCACAGGATTAGGAGGGGAGACTAGTCCTGCGGAAGAGAAAATTCATTAGATGGGTCCAAGGGCCAAAGACATGTCAGTTGTCGGAGGTCACAGGACAGCCATTGAGCTGCTTGGGATGAATTAGGTGGATGGGACTTCTGATATGGAATGGCAAGTTAAAGGTCAGGTCGGCCCACACGGTTCTATAAACAGGGCTGAATGAGACAGATGTGGTGCGGCATCCAAATTTTTTTATCTCTCAGAGAATGAGATAAGGAAGTGATAAGGAAACATCTGAGAAGCAGAGGGGTAGTCAAATGAGGAGAAAAGCAAGCTACAGTGAACTGGAGGGCGAAATGGCTCCATTGAGGGACAAACAACAGCTGCCACAAGGAAGGGTGCAGGAGAGAAGGGAGAATGGGGACATTATGTCTAGATAGGCCGTGACCACAGGCACCAAAGACGGTAGTCCTTAGCATGATTATGGAGGGGAATAATGGACTGTATGAGGGCAGGACTTCACAAAGGGAGGGGACAACGGTAGGTGTAACAGGAAAGGGCAGGGTGTGTGACTGTCATGTGGGATTTTCAGTTTGGGACGTTCCAAAAGGCTTTATGCGGTTCTTGGTTTAAGTTCCTAGAAAAGAGGACAAATCGTGGACAATGACAGCTGGGAAGCTGGGCGTGGTAATTGAAAGAACATTAAGTGAAGTGATTAGGGCGACAGTGAGAGAGTTACACCAAGAACAACCTGTAATATGAGGCTAAAAACAAGGTGGAAATGAGTATGAAGTACTAAGTGTCAAGGAGACAACTCTAAAGAAGGAGGGAGGTAAGGGTAAGAACAACAGTACTGTCCTTAAGATGCCAATCGCTATAACAGCAGCAAAACTGCTTTATATGGGTGTTATGGTGCTGTTTATGGGCATTTACTGATGGGTATGAAAGAAAAGATATGGACCACTAAAAACGTCTACATGTTTTAAATATTACAGAGAGATACTGTGCAAAGAGGGGTCAAAGTTGGAGCAAAGGGAGCAAGTGAAACATACTAGAGTACCCACCATACGTAGACGATGGTGTTTACCATTTACGTCAGTTTTATTTGCAAAAATGTTTAGAAAAGCAGTGGAGCTCTCCTAAAATATTTGGATGTCACCTAGCGTAGCCCTGGTGTAATGAGGAGTTCACAGTCAGGCGGGGGTTAGACTGATCAAAATCTTGGGGCGAGAAAGATAATGAGCTATGGCTACAATTGATGATATGGACCAGGCCCTTTCTAGTGTGGCACAGGGAGATCGAGTTGAAATTCCGAGTGTATTCTTCGGGTTGGCGGCAGACAAAGAGTAGGTTGGTTGGGGCCCGCTTGCATTTTTAATAAAGGAGCATGCTACCTGTCCCCATGCGGTTTCGATATGATTGTTCAAAGTGCTGTGGTAAACATCCAGTTGTTCAATTCTTCAGTGGCCTCGAAGCTAGAGCAGGTTTACAAGGAAGGGGGGCTGGAAGAGGAGTCTTTGGTAATAACCAGCACTACAGTTAAACTGGTGATGATCAAACCTTGGTTGAAAAAATAACCAGACTAGGGCGGAGCATCACTACTCAAGAATGGGTTTACAATTGCATTTAGGAGCCCATACGCTCCTCCTTGAAGTCCATCCCAAGTACAGGGCATGGCCACCTTGTGCATGACACATTCTTCTCCATCCCACTCCTCCATCCTACTCCAGCATATCCCTTCTGTGTGTGAGTATATTTGTTTGAGTGTGTGGGAGGCCATAGAGTAGTTATACATTATTTTATACCAAGTTTTCCTGCTTTGAATACTCTGCACAGTGCATGGTGCATGGACTGTGTATATAATGGTGTTTATTCCTTTTGTGGATTCATAACATAACAGAATAAAGGGGTAGATTTATCATTCTTTCACACAGCGTAATGCAGCAAGTCGCCTTGATGCACTGCAAGAAAGAGAAAGGATAGGAATGCACCATATTTACTATTATACTGCGCATTCCTGTCCTGTCTTAGTGCAGGCTCAATTTTGGCTGCCTAGTGCCAACGCAGGCACCCTTGCATCATGGTGAAAGGGTGCCGGGGTTGTTTGAAGGATTGTTTTTGTTCAAGAAGGGGTACCTTCCTACACAAAAATAATCCTGAGAGGTATTTTCCTCTTTCTATGTGAGTTGCAGAATGCAGCACATGTAGAAGGAGTAAAAAACAAGGTGTTACACGTCACCTGGAGTGGTGTAGCATTTTGACACATTCCCAGGTCTATCACTAATGGTAAATCTGGGAATGCTGAAATTGTTTCATTTATTTGCGATGATAAATCACACGTGCGATGTAATGTAATCAACTGCTTCTCATGCCTCAGATATGCTCATCCAAGCCTTTTTCTGGGCATGCCAGAAAACATAAAACATCCTCAGAAGTGAATCATGTCATACCCAATGCATTTCGAACTATGATAAGTTCTTCTTCAGGAGTTTCACTCTAAATGAAAAAACAAATATCAATGAATTGTCACTCCAGACCGCTAAAACATACGTTGTGCCTTTTTAGACATTAAACATTTAAAATCCATACCATATCTTACATCTAACCCACACGCAACGTTTTCCCTCTAGAACTGTAACTAAGTGTTACCAACAAAATTGCCTGAATACCCCATTATCCAAAATCCCTCGCCCTACCGCTTCCAAACAAATCATACAGTAGCTCACACCCGCATCAGTATCCACCCCTGCTCCTCTCCTGTTACCCGATGCCTAAACTCCAATTGCCATCCTCATGCTCACGTACCTTTGTGTTTCTTTCCATATGCATGCTCCCACCTGCACATTTCCTCTTAAGGTATCTGCCTTCCTGATCTACCTTTACTTATACATCGTGTGACAAGACCCCTCCTCTCCCATTAAACCAATCATGTTCGACCACCCATTCAACTAACGTCACGGTGACTACATATATTATTTATCATCGCAAATAAATGAAACAATTTCAATGTCCTGGAGTATATGGATGAATTTTTGGGAATTTTTTGGGGAAAAAAAAACGTTAAATGAAACAAATGCTGTGCGCCGGTGCAAAGGAACGATACTACGCTCCTATTTTGAAGATGTTCATTCTAAACGTGAACCAGGGCGGATCACGAAGCCCGGCTGCACGCTCAACAGTTGTCAGTTTTGAGTACGGATTAAGGAGAAAAATAAAAGGTGTGCACTGTAGCACTTCAGAAATTGAAACAAATCTGGGAATGCGCCAAAATCCATGGGTGGTTGCGTGGGAATGCCCACACTCCACCTATGGAACGCCTCCCAGCCACAGAGTAGCGCAAGGCAGCAATTTGCGCTGCCTTGCATTACTCTAGATTCATCAAGCCATGCAGGGCCATGTAAGGTGACCTTACTTGGTTTAATAAATCTCACTTAGGTTCTACATCACCCTTGCGCCCCCTTGAGTGTTGTACAGGTAACGTAAAACCTTGATAAATCTGGCCCATGGTTTAAAAATAACTTTCCAAAGTTTGTCACCTTTCGCACCCACTGCCTTATTGAGTGGCATGGAGTGCCCAGTGGTGCAGTTGGAGGTACCTGAAACTTTTCATTTCATTTGTCCCAAAGTCTCTTTTACACATGTCAAAGGGTTTAATTTTCAGTTGGTGAAAGAGTTCCCTTAATATTCCACAGAACCCAGTCTCCCAAATGACACACTGAGTACCATATTTATCAATAATTCATGCAACCCAGCAGGCCACCTTTCTGCACTGTGCTGTGTGAAAGGGAAAGGGCAGGAATGAACCGTATTTACCATTATACAGCACATTCCTGTCCTTTCCTAGCACTAGTGCACTTTTGGCTGCCTAGCACCAACACAGCATCATGTTGCAAGGGTGCCTCCATTGAAGGGAGGATTGTTTTTGTGCAGGATGGGACACCGTCCCACACAAAAACAATCCTCAGACACATTTTCCTCTTTCTAAGTGTGCTGCAGAATGCAGCAGAAGTAGAAAGAAGAAACAGCGAGCAGAAATAAAAATATTTCTCCTCATTCCGTCTATGGCGGGAGGCGTACAATTCTGACACATTCCCAGGTTCACCAATGTTGGTAAATTTGGTAATGTGGCAGAATTCATGGATAGATGTGTGGGAACTCCCATGTTCCACCCTTGGAATGCCTACCTAGGGCACGGTGACTACATACCCCACAATTCTGTGTGTTCAACATCGCTCTAAGACGAAAACCGTAATTGCATTTAGAAATCATGATAGGTAAAACATTCCCACTTCACCAAGCAATGTAAGTTGTTGCCCCGCCCTCCCTGATGTAATATATTAATATATTATTTATCATCGCAAATAAATGAAACAATTTCAATGTCCTGGAGTATATGGATTAATTTTTTGGAATTTTGGGGAAAAAAAAAAACGTTAAACGAAACAAATGTTGGTAAATTTGGTAATGTGGCAGAATTCATGGATAGATGTGTGGCAACTCCCATGTTCCACCCTTGGCATGCCTACCTAGGCCAGAGTAACACGAAGCAGCAATTTGTGCTACCTTGTGCTACTCTAGATTTATCAAGCCACTTAAGGCCACGCAATGTGGCATTGCCTGGCTTGATAAATCACATTTAGGATTTGCATTGCTCCTGCATCTCCATTGTTTAGCACAAGGGCAGTGCAAAACCGCGATAAATATGCACCTGATTCTCTTCCAACACTGGGGTGAATTCTGGGTTGTTGTGTGGTGGAGTGACTGACATTAAGAAAGATGTGATACACTTGCTCATGGATCATAGATCCCAAGCCTCCATAAGCAGTAATCTAACTTCAGATACATATGCCACCCCAGTTCGATGTTGAACAGGGAGCAAAAGTAAGTCTGCACAACAATGCCATTTTTTATGAGGGGCCAATGTTTTTCTGTCAACCCAAGTGATAACTTGAACATGCTTTTCAGTTGGGCTGTTTTGTTGTATTTACAAGACTTCCTTCTTATTAGTGCTCTTTAGCAATGCCCTTGAGACATTAATTTTTAAGTTGTGGTGTTGGACTTGCCCCTCCCTGCTCGGTCACACCCAAACTTTTTGCCTTCAGACTCCTGTTTTCTGAACCCATTTTTGTAGGCTTTTAGGACACTGCACACTTTACCACTGCTTACCAGTTCTAAAGTGCTTTTTCTCTCTCCTTTAAACATGTTTACACCCAATTGGTCAATTTACTTTACTTGTAAGTCCCTAATAAAGTGGTACTACTTGTACCCAGGGCCTATAAATTAAATGCTACTAGTCGGCCTGCAGACTACTTGTCTCACCCACTTAAGTAGTCTCTTTAAACATATATCAGGCCTGCCGTTGTGTGCAGCTTGTGTGTGCAGTTTAAAACTGCCATTTCAACCTGGCAAAATAAACCTTTGGCAGACCTAAACCTTCCTTTTTAAGGCATATAAGTCACCCATAGGGTAGGCCCTAAACAGCCCATAGGGCAGAGCGCAGTGTATTTACAAAGTTGAACATAAACTTTTGAATTTTACATGTCCTATTAGTGAAAAACTCTTACATTCGTTTTTCAGTACTGCAAGGCCTGCCTGTCCCATAGGATAACATTGGGTTAACTTTTAATATTTATTAAATGATAACTTTCAATTGGAAGCAGATAGGAATATCGAGTTTGGTGTCTAAAGAATTGACATTTAAAACTCTCTAAATAAGAAAACTATACAAGAAACAAGGGTAACTTAACTGGGACAGAGTATTCCTTTTTAAGAACAATTGCCCTCATCTATCAAAGGTGGCATGCTTCATCATCGGGAACCTCCTTGCACTGTGATACCTAGTCACAGTGCGGGCTACATCTTTTCATTGAGAAAGAGGAGTGCGCATACACATTTATTGGTATGCCCCTGGGTCAGGGTTAAAACAACAGACACTAGAGGATTGGATTAAACCTGCTGAGATGTGTCATGTAGGAATTTGTTTACGTTTTGATCATTTAGAATGCTTCTATGGTATAATTCCTTAAAATATGACATTGAGGCTTCCCTTTATTCTCCCTATGTGTTAGTTATAATACCGTTCATGTTTCTGACATTGGTGATCCTTGTACGATCCTCAGCATGTCATAGTCTGGTTCCCAGTAATGTGTCTGCCTTGTTGGCCTTTTCATAAGTCTTTGTTTGAGCCTTAGTAAGGCTCTCTCTGAATACTCTGTGAATAGTAAATCAATCTATCTCCTCAATTTAGTCATTTCCATGAGTAGTGCTAGTGTTTTCTTTTTCTTGCATTGTTGTTCTGTTCTTTCAAGACTTTCTCTAACATTTCCTACATTAATGCCCAGTTATGCCATTGGTAGGCCTCCACAGCCATAGCCTTTCCTTTTACAACAGGCTAGTCCCAGATAGTGTATATCTGGCTATCCCTTGTTACATTCAACTGAAGTATTCATTATCTGATTTCTCAATTCAAACTCATATCATCTGTCTTTCTGACAGGACAGTTTGTATGTCCATGTTCCTGTCATCTGAGCATGCCCCCCAAGAGTTGTCCTATATCACTGAGGCATGCCCCTAGACTGCTATCAGTTTCATCTCAATATTGTCTGTCTTGTAATGTTCTGTCTACACCCAATATTAAGTCTAACCTCAAGTATGTCCTGTGGATGTGAGAAAAAAGTTAATTCTCTGGGCCTTATTCACAAACTGCACTTTGTATTATGTTTTTAGTAGTAAATATGTACTACAAAATGCAATTCACAAACTATGTGTGGAGGTTAATGACTCCACACTTCCTATACTTAAGGGTGCAGAGTCGTCCGCTCCAACTGCAGAGTCTCCGGGTGTGGAGAACTCTACACACATAAGTATAGGGAGTGCAGAGTCATAAAACTCGGTACATAGTTTTTGAGTCCTGAGAAAGTAGTACATTTACTATTAAGTGTAAATTTAACTTTGTGAATCAGGCCCTGAATCTATTGGGTGTACCCTTCGCCAGATGTCTTGTAGGCCCAGATCTGAGAATTTCCTCAAGATTAATTGAAACATCCCCCCACTTGTGTACCTATTGAGCTGGTGTCTATACACAGATAGAATGTGTACCAATATTAAGTCACTTACACATAAAAATGAGCCTATTACTTTATCTTCAAGCAGCTCTATCATAGTATGTAGGTGCGTTTCCTTCAATGTATTGAGTATGTATGGGGCTGTCATTGTAATTTCTCTAATGCTCTAATTTCGTCAATATGATAACATATCTACCCTCACTATTGTCAACAATAATGTCAATTACATCAAAAGGTAATGTTTTCTGTATTGTGATCACTACTCCAGCTACTTTGTTTTTCCTGGCCTATGGCAAAAAGTTGGGTTGCATAGGGCCTGTGGCCATCAATCTTGTATGCCTTAAGATCAAGTGAGTTACTTGACTATCTGGTGATTTCTGCATTATGGTCCTTCTCAGTTTATGTCTTTTAGTTTTGTTATTTAAGCCTCTAATATTCCAGATTCTGAAAAATACCATAAAGTCTAATGGTGATAGCTAGTACTGCCCCTATGATATAAAAGTGTGTTGAAGGGTTTTGTATGTGGGTGTGGTTGAGCAGGGATTGATATCTTTAGTTATCAACCTCACACCACCCTCTCCTCTGCTTATCCTAGATCCTATGAACAGCAATCTATAGACTAACTAGCTTAATTCTCTCAATCGGGATAAACAATTTTTGGGTGCGATGGTTGATTTACTTCCGCAAACAGACACCCTTGGTTCCCCGTCTTCTTTTTGCTAAATATTCTGCTAAGGTGTCCAGTATTTCAGATCATCAGCTGCCATTCTCTTTTTCGAGCCTCCCTCTACAGCGACTTTTTCCAGCTGGTAGTTACTCAGTTTAGTGTGACACCCTAGGCATCTTCATTTTGCTGTGCAGTGACCTCCCCCTCTCATCCCAAACCTGCAAAGATGGTCCCATTGTCCATCATTTCCATTAAATCATTCTTCACCCTTCTTGCTGTGGCTTCTGGGTGATCTTCCCAGACACTCTAAGGCACACTTTGACTTCTTCTACTATCATTATTATTCTCATTTCTCCATCAAGAGTACACACCACAGTAAAGGGAAATGCCCACCTATATTGGATTTGTCTAATTCTCAACTTTTGTTTCACTTCCTGGCGGGCTCTTTGTTGAGGGTGGCCTGTGATAGGTTCTGATATGAGTATCAACCTGACTGCTCCCAAAATCTTATCTTTTAAGGTCTGAAGAAGAAAGTCTCAAATCTCTTAGTCATGCCTCAAGTTCATGTTAAAGTGTGCCTATTCTATTAGGCCTGTTTCTTCACCCCCAAGAGTATGTGTGAACAGCCTGGCACAGAAGGTCACCATGGCTCCACATCACACCTTTTCTCTGACATTCTGAATACAAATATTGTCCATCCTGGACCTGTCTTCCAACTCCTCACACTTTTCTCTAACCTCAATCAGTTCTTCAGTAATCAACGTGAGGAATGCTTGAGTATCCTCCATGGCGGAGTGCAGTGTGGAGATGTTGCCAGGGCTTTAAGTGGGATGAAAAAACTGGGGGGTCTCTCAAAGGGACGTGGTCGATGAAATTAAGGCCATGGCTTAAAAACACGTAAGCTAAAAATCTGTGCTTAGCATAGTGTGCCGCCTGACTGGTATTCTGCTGTTTCTGTGATTGCATCCAGATATATCAGATACAACAAGTAACATTATACCTGCGACAAGCCAGGACTATATGCTTTGTCAGTGGTTGTTAGTAGCATAAGATAAATAAGCAACAACTATGGCTTTGTTGTATATAATATTGAAAAAGCTTCAGTTCTAAAATGATGAGATTGTGAAAGAACTAAAACAAGCCTATTGGCAATTATATCAAAGGCTTTGACCAGAGGTACTGCTGAAGAGTTGAGAATTATTTTTCACCCTGAGGGTAAGGGCAAAAATGGAGAGCCCGATAGGGACCTGTCTCAGCACCTGCTTTTAAGAACTGCTGGTAATGACCACCGGCAGGACCCAGCCCACTTAAAGCCCTGGATGTTGCTATTATTAGAACACACTCTCTCCCCTATTGTTCGCATGCACTTTATAATCTCTGTCATTGCAGATGTTATTTCTGTCTTAACAGCCTTCACCTGTTCTGTGAAGGCCCTACTTAATTTGTCTTGCATGTCCAAAGGAATACCTTTAAGTAATCCTTGATGAGTGGTACTGGCTAGTGGGTAATTTGTAAAAGAAAGTGTGCTGAAGCAGATAAACGTATCTCACTCTTGCAGGTCTCTGCTGTCTCCTTTTGTGATGGTTTTGCAGTCTTCTTTATTCTCTGTCTTCCCAATATGTTTGTTTTGGCCCTTATTCTGAAAAATAAGTGACGGTACCGAAAATAAGTGCTGTTGGTCCCACCACCAACCACTGCCAACCACCGGCTCTAATTAGGCACTGTTAGTGGCTCATTTTTTTCTGGTTTCAGCTTTCCTATACCCACCTCAGGGAGAATGTCTTCAGAAGTGTGAGGCATGGGATGCTTGTTTGTCTGTCCATGCCTGTCTCCTTCCCAACAGGATTGTAGATTGCGTTAAGACTTCATCCTACCTGTTTTCTTTATGGGGCATGTGCAGTTGTCTCTCATTAGATGCAATGAATTGTGGTTCTCCATTCGTCCTGGTGTGACAGAATGAGTGTGACCAGATTAATACTCATTCATGCCTCAAATAGTTACACACCCAATGCAGACACAGCTCTCTTAATGTCTCTGGCATTGCAGACTCAATAAACCTTCTTGTATTTGCTCCTCTCAAGTTTATTAATTGGCTGGTGTAACCCAATTTTGCTCAACAATTCTGCTTCTCTCCCAGTGTCCACATCGGTGCTGCAAGCATTCTGATTAGTATTTCTTTTTAAGCACATTGTGCTGTAGTATATTGCCACCTCCACCACTTTTATTGTTCATAAGTCCTTAGTCTATCTGCTGTCTATGGTCGGTGCAGCTCTGGTTCCATCAGTGGGATGATGGTGGGGGTAGGTTCTATTTGCGCTATCTTGTTCTTTGTGGCTATCTGCATGTATTCTGCCTGTCTTTTATGCAATGCGTTGCAGGTCTCTTCTCTACACAAGACTTCTGACTTCATTTGCGAGCAATGTGTCCTGTAGACCTAAGATGGGGGACGTGGAAGGGCATCTCAGGTAGCTCTTTCAGTGCTGCACTGACTCCCCCTGATTTTAAATTGCGAAGGGCTGTAGTGGGAGGGGATGGGGGAGGCATTTGAGATCAGGCCAGTCCATGTTAATACGCCCCCCCTCAAATCACCAAAACAGCTGGTACAGCATTTATCTCAAACTCAGTTTATCTAAAAAAAAACTGCATTCACATTTGAATGCATGCAGTCTTATCAGAAACATGCTAGAGTTCAGAAGGTGAATGAGTAATAGAAATGCCTTTTTCATCTTTTTTCCATTTGCATCTGTGCAAAGGCAGTGGTTAAATGTCATTTTTAATGGGACACGGTCCCTAGGGCTATAAATATTTATTCAAAGTAATAGAAGGTGTCAGGGTAGAGGTACCCTGACCCCATGGATGGAATATAGGAGTGTTTGAGGGAGCCCTTATGTGTAAATCATGTCAAAATCCTTTTTTTTCCACATGCAATATTCGCAAATGTGTCGCGATGCTCAGTGCAGCCCCCTATGTAGCATCGCAGTAAATTTGGGAACATTACTGAAAATTTTAAAAAGATACACTCATAGACTCATTTAGACATTAATGCATTCACTCACAGATGCACTCACCCTCTCTTACACTCTCTTACACTTACTCACAGACCCACTCATAGGCCCATGCACTCACTCACAAACCTACTCAGACATTCATGCACCCATCCACAAACTCACTCATTCACCCACTCACAGACCCACTCAGGGACTCACACACCCACTCACAGTCCCATTCAGAGATGCAAGGATCCATTCACAGACCCACTTAGAGACTTACGCACCACCTCACACAACTACTCAGAGACTGTTTCATCCACTCAGAGAACCAGTGAGGCACTCATGCACCCACTCAGACACTGATGCATGCACTCACAGACTCATGTACCCACTCACAGACCCACTTAGAGACTCATGCACTCACTCACACACCCACTCAGAGACTCATGTACCCACGCACAGACCCACTCAGAGACACTCACGTACCCAGTCACAGACTCACTCAGACACTGATGCATGCACTCACAGATCCACTTAGAGAGTCATGCACCTACTCACACAGCCACTCAAAGACTTGTGTACCCACTCACAAACCCACTCAGAGACTCACATATCCATTCATAGACCCATTCAGACACTTACACACCCACTCACATACCCATTCAGACACTCATGTTCCCAGTCACAGACCCACTCAGAGACTCATGCACTCAATCAATCAATCAATCAATCAGGGAATTGTAAACATGCTACTCACCCGTGAGGGTCTCAAGGTGCTGGGGGTGGAGGTTCTGCAGTTCCGTTCAGTCGAAGAGCCAGGTCTTGAGAGCCTTCCTGAAGGTGTTCAGAGAGGAGGCGCGTCTGATGTCGAATGGGAGCTCGTTCCAGGTCTTGGCCGCGATGTAGGAGAAAGCTCTTCCCCCTGATGTGGCTCTGCAGATGCGTGGGGTTTTGGCGAGGACGAGGTTGGCAGATCAGAGGTTTCTTTTGGGTACGTGGAAGTTGATTCTATCTTTGAGGTATTGGGGAACGGTGTTGTGGAGGCATTTGTAGGCGTGGGTGAGTATCTTGAAAGTGACTCTCATCTCGAAGGGGAGCCAGTGGAGATTCCGAAGGTGGTGGCTGATGTGCTCGTGTCAAGGATGCCGAGGATGAGTCTGGCGGCGGTGTTCTGTATAGTCTGGAGTTTGCGGAGTAGTGACTTGTTTATGCCAGCGTAGAGGGCGTTTCCGTAGTCAAGTCGGCTGGTTATGAGTGCGTGGGTGACTGTCTTCCTTGACTCGGGGGGAATCCATTTGAAAGTCTTACGGAGGATGCAGAGGGTGTTGTTGCAGCTGGATGCGACTGCGTTGACCTGTCTGTTCAAGGAGAGGGAGGAGTCGAGTACGATGCCGAGGTTTCTGGTGTGGTCTGTGGGTGTCGGAGGGCTGCCGTGGGCGGCGGGCCACCAGGTGTTGTTCCATGCTGATGGGGTGGTTCCGAGGACGAGGACTTCTGTCTTGTCCGAGTTGAGCTTCAGGCAGCTGTTGCTCATCCAGGATGCGACGTCCTGCATTCCTTCCTGAAAGTTGAGTCTGGTGGTGGTGGGGTCTTTGGTGAGTGAGAGGATGAGCTGGGGGTCATCGGCGTAGGATACTATGCTGAGGCCGTGATGTCTGACGATGGTGGCGAGGGGGGCCATGTAGATGTTGAAGAGGGTTGGGCTCAGTGACGATCCCTGGGGCACTCCGCAGTTGATTTCCATGGGTTCGGAGAGGAAGGGTGGCAGTCTGATTCTTTGGCTTCTGCCAGTGAGGAATGAGCAGATCCAGTTGAGGGCGGTTCCTCGTATGCCAGTGCCGTGTAGTCTGGCAGCGAGTGTGCGGTGGGAGACGGTGTCGAATGCTGCTGACAGGTCAAGTAGGATCAGGGTTGCGGTGTGGCCTTGGTCGAGGAGGGTGCGGATGTCATCTGTGGCGGCGAGTAGGGCAGTCTCGGTGCTGTGGTTGCTGCAGAATTGGGATTGACAAGGGTCGGGGATGGACTTGTCTTCGATGAACCTTGTAAGTTCTGCGTTGACGGTCTTCTCAGCGACTTTCACCGCGAAGGGGAGGAGCGAGATGGGCCGGTAGTTCTTGAGGTCCGTGGCATCTGCTGAAGGCTTCTTGAGCAGGGGTCTGACTTCTGCGTGTTTCCAGTCGTCGGGGAAGGTGCTGGTGTCGAAGGTGATGTTGATTGTGCGTTGTAATTCTGGCACTATGGCGGTGGCGGCTCTGTGGTAGATGTGTGGTGAGCAGGGTTCCGTGGGGGCCCTCGAGTGGATGCCTTTCATGGTTGAGGCAGTCACTTCGGTCGTGACCGGTGTCCAGGAGGTGATGGTGGACTGGCTGGCGTTGCTGGAGGGCGGGATGGTTGCGGAGCCAGGTGTTTGGTCGTTGAAGTTGTCGTAGAGGTTTCTGATTTTCAGGTGGAAGTAGGATCCGAGCTTGTTGCAGAGGTCCTGGGAAGGGGTGATGTCCGTGGCTTCACTGGGGGGCTTGGTGAGATCCTGGATGATGCTGAGGAGTTCCTTGGAGTTGCTGGAGTTGGCGAGGATTTTGTTGTGGATGAAGGTCCTTTTGGTGGTTCTGATGCGTTGGTAGTATTTCATCATGGCGTTCTTGTAGGTGGTTTGGTTTTCGGGTGTCTTGCTGCTTCTCCGGTTCTTCTCGAGGCGTCTGCAGGTGCGTCTGGCTTCTTGGAGGTCGGTGGTGAACCAGGTGGCTTTTCTGGGGCGCTGTCTGTCGGAGTTGCATAGCGGGATGAGCTTGTCTTCGCAGTCGGAGATCCATGCGTGAAATTCCCTGGCTGCGAGGTTGGCGTCTGTTGCAGCGGTGGGGGTGTCGCGGTTTAAGGTGGAATTGAGCTGCTCCTCGGTGACTCTGCTCCAGTTCCTTCATGGAGGGCGCAGAGCGGGTTTGGGTGGCTTGGGTTTGTCGACTAGGAAGTGTACGCAGTGGTGGTCAGTCATGGGGGTTGCATAGTGTGGCTGAAATGGACGCTGTTTCCTCCTGTGAAGACGGGGTCGAGGGTGTGTCCTGCCCTGTGGGTCAGCGTGGTGACGAGTTGTTTCAGTCCGATGTTGGCAAGGTTGTCTAGGAGGGTGGTGGAGTTGGGTCGTTGGGGTTGTCGAGGTGGAAGTTCAGGTCTCCGATGAGTATGTAGTCCATGGAGGCAATGGCGTGGGGTGCAATGAGGTCAATGATGGTGTCGACGAAGAAGGCCCGGGGGCCGGGTGGTCTGTAGGCGAGGGTGCCGCGGAGTGTGGAGTTGGGGCTGGTCTGGACCTGGAAGTGCAGGTGTTCGGTGGCGAAGGGAGTTTTAGTGCGCGATGGCGAGCCCTCCTCCTGGGTGGTTGGGGCGGACCTTCCTCTGGATCTTGTATCCGTCCGGGATGGCGATGTCGGGGATGGAGGAGGCATTGGTCCAGGTTTCTGTAAAGAAGGCGATGTCAGGTGAGAGGGTGTCCAGGAGGTTCCAGATCTCTATGGCGTGTCTGTGCATGGAGCGCACGTTGAGGAGGATGCATCTTAGGGCGTCGGCGGTGGTGGTGAAGGTCTGGCGGCAGTGGCGGCAGGAGAACTGTCCGTGGGTAGTGCTCGGCGAGGACAGTTGGCAGTTGTTGTTCCTTCTGGGGTTGAGTGCGAGGAGGGTAGCTGCGTCGTAGCGGCGGATGGTTGGAGGTCCAGGGTCCCTGGCGCTGGTCGTGGTCGGGTCGCGGACAGGCGCAGACGGGCTTGCCTTTGGCGCGCCAGGGGCGCGCCCGCTGCGCGGCTGTGCATTGGCTGCCATTACATAGGGGAGGGGGAGGGAGGCACAGCTGGGAGGCAGGAGCAGGGATCTGCCGGATGGGCGGGGCCACAGGGGCATCAGCGGCGGGAGGAGAGCGCGAAGCCAATGACAGGGGGCACAAAAAATGGCAAAACAAAAGGCAAAACAAGAGGCACGGTAAGGAATTAAAGGAAGAAACAGTCTAAGAGAGGGGCACAGTAAGCAGTAAAGCAGCACGATTACCTGAGAAAAAAACAGGCACTATCACTCACTCTGGACTGGGGTGCGAACCCCTACCTGCATTGAGCCCTGCACAGGGCAGCGGCACAGCACATTAGCGAAGCTGCAGCGGGAGAGAGCAGGTCCCTGGCCGTGAGTTCAGAGGTCCAGCTCGTGCTCTCGTGCAGCGGCCGCCATTACATAGGGGAGGTGGGAGGGAGGCACAGCTGGGAGGCAGGAGCGGGGATCTGCCGGGGGGCGGTGCTGCAGGGGCAGCAGCGGCGGAAGGAGAGGGCAAAGCCAATGACAGGGGGCACAAAAAATGGCAAAACAAGAGGCATGGTAAGGAATAAAAGGAAGAAACAGTCTAAGAGAGGGGCAAAGTAAGCAGTAAAGAAGCACAATTACCTGAGAAAAAAATGGGCACTATCAGTCACTCTGGACTGGGGCGCAAACCCCTACCTGCATTGAGCCCTGCACAGGGCAGCGGCACAGCACAGCAGCGGAGCTGCAGCGGGAGAGAGCAGGTCCTCACAGACTTACTCAGACACTCAGGCACTCCATCACTCACCCACTCAGAAACTCATACATCTACTCACAGATCAATTCAGACACTCACACACACGTCACATGCACATGCATACAGTCACTTATAAAGTTGTGAATTTTAAATGTACTTTTATTGTCTGCTTTTGTTTTGCGTATTCGTGACGTATTCACAAATTTGAAAAAAAAAGGGGATTTAGAAAGAAAATGAACAAATGTTTTGGAAATAGGGCAGCTCTGAGAAGGGCCTTTGTGTTTACTGTGTGTAGATGATAACTACTCATAAAACAGGATGCAGTGTTTCAAGATGTCGAGGAACACCCTGTTCTCTATCTCTGTGAAAGCAACTCCATCATTTCAATAGATACCATTTATGTCAAAGCGTAAGTTGTTGTAGAAAGAGCCAATTTTATGGTCTCTGAGGAATGCAGAAACAGTTTTATTGACATGTTTCCTGACTTTGTCTATCTGTGGACAGAATTTGTTTGGCCACTTCCATTTCTGTCTTTGGCATATGTTGGTCAATATGTTGGTCAATACCAAGACAGTCTGAGGGAACAGTACCATTCATTGAGCAAAGGTATCCTTCATTAGGATTTCCAGTCCTACCCCAGTAAGTGTGTCTAGGTCATTGCCTCCACAGTGCACAATCATGAGGTCAGGGTGTTGGCCATCTGCAATGCTTTAAACCAAAGGCAGCAATTGATGCCACTTTAACCATCTGTGGCTAATTTAGGTAATGTCTACATTAGCTAAACCTAAGTCCCTGTCAATGCCACTCCTTCTAGCACACTCTCTAGCCCAAAGCACAAAGCTGTGGCTCACAATCCAGAATTTTACCATTTTGAAGGTAAGGAATAGTAGCACACAGGAGAAGGCTGGAGCTGAATGAGACAGTTTTCAATATGAAAGGCAGTTAAAATGTAGTACAGGACCTGGTTTTTAAAAAAAAAATTGGGATTGGATGGTGTAAATATGCAGGTTGATAAAATTAGGTAGTGCCTTTAAAGAATAAGTAAGTAGATCTGTGAGTGGCTCTGATAAAAATATATATTTTAATGCAAACGTGGAAATGCTTTTAATTCTAACCAGTCAACCACACCTGCTGCTGCTCATTTTGAAACTAGTATGTTGCTTCTAGAATGTGTTGTGAACTCGTGACCTACTGGTTCAAGAGAGTGTTCCAAAGGGGGTTGCTATAGAAACTCATCTAAGAGATTGTAGGGGAAGGGTAATAAACAGACTGTAGTGTATTAGTTAAAGGTAGAGTGGTTTAGACTCATTATTTATGGAGGAGGGTTTATTTTCCTAGTAGGAGGGTACCTTATGAAGTGTAGTGTAGTTGTAAAGAATTAAGAGTACAAAGCTGAATATGTTTTTGGACTCCTGTATCTATTCCCAAATCCATCACAAAGTTACATGGGCGTCAGCCCTGAGGGTTGCGACGAATTCACGAATACACCCCAACACACTACCAGATTGGGCTTCTTTACTGAGGTACAAGAAAGGGTTAAGAAATACTGACCACTGAGATGTAGAATACCAAAAGTAAAATATGAAACAGATGTTTTGATTTGCTAACTACGACAGTGTCACTGAGAGCTAAATTGAAAAGTTTGCCATTAATGGTTGCTTTGTATGAGAGTGGTGTACTATTCCTATGCTTAGTTTTCACATTTTCTGAGAGAGTGGAGTGCAAATGACAACATCAAAACTAATTACTGACCAAACAACTGAATTAACAGGTATGTGAATTATAGTGTATTTTAAAAAAGATGTGACTGAAAATATACGTGTAAATGAGGTTGATGAAAGTGTGTATGATATATGCAAAAGTAGTGAGAGTGTATGTGGAGATTTCTGAGTGGGTGTGTGATTGTTTTTGTAGGTTTATGAATGGGTGTGTGAGGGTCTGTTTGGGTCTGAGAGTAGGTGTGCGAGTACTCCTTTAATAATGTGCTGCCCTGGGACTGTAGAGCGTGCATATGTAGTTTTACTTCATAGTTGAATTGTATTTAAACCCTCCTTGCTAAGCTTTAAAGTTCAGTTTTTCTATGTACTAGTTACACCTTTGGTAGAGTGTAGGTAAGTCATAGGGCAGAGTTCTATGTGATTAGAAGGTAAGGCATGCACTTTAAAGTCTCAGTTAGTCACATGTGTAGTATGAGACCCCTAAGTATAGTTAAATATCCAATATCTCACCCATAATGCAACTTACATAGAAATTTACAAAACCAGAGTTACTCACCCACCCTGTCAGAGAGAGACAGAGGCACTTACACATTCAGTCACATGCCCATACAATAATTATGTATCCAGCAGTAAAAAAGCCAATTGCACACACAGTTATATACCCCAACGCTCACTAATACAGCCAGTAAGCAATCCACATAGGCAGTAACATACACCTATAAACGAAATATACTAAGACAGCTAGCCTTACAGCAACATAGTCATTAACACATGCAGTGATACACCCAGAGAGGGACTGATAAACATATTTAAATATGTACTGAAGTACTTATACTCCTAATCACCCATGCAGACAAGCAGCCCTTTAAACATGTGTTGGGCCTGCTATTGCAGTGCCTATGTGTGCAGTTTTACTGGTAAGTGGAGTTGGCATTTAAAACTCTTCAACTACATATAAGTCACCACTGAGGTATGGTGTGCATAGACCATTGGGCAGGGTGCTATGCACTTAAAAGGTAAGACAGCATTGATGGTATACAAGTAAAAAGCTGAGAAAAGGAAAATGAATTATTGTATTATAATGTGATATACTAGTACAGCAATAGCTGTTTTGTTTCTGGAATTTTGTAAATGTAATACTAATTTAAATGTATGTCCTTTTTCTTTTTCAACAGTGCTTGGAGTGGTACATCTTTAGATGTTTCAACATACTTGTTGTGCCACACAAATATCTCTTTGACATATTCCTGGAGAGGGTCTTGTCACATAAAGACCACTTGACATGCTATACCACAACTTTCTTTTCCTCAGATTGGATGGTGAAAAACTCCCATGCAATTGTTTGCTGCTTTGCCAGAGATTCCACCTCCAAACACCTGTGTTCAACAGGATGTGGCTGCTGATCCTCACTGCTACTAGACTCCATTTTATTTGGAAATTATTTTAAAAAATTGAGAAGGAAAAAACAGGTGCTGAATTGTGAACTGTTTTTTTCTACAGTCTTTTTGATTGTTTTTTCCCCACTGTTCAAGAATGAATCTTTATACAGTAAATTGTTTATGGTATACAAGTACAAAAGCTGAGAACAGCAAAAAAGGGAAAAGGAAATGCTTTTTTATAATGTGAAGTTCTATTACAGCACAGAAAAGTCTACTGTATTGTGTATAGTATGAACTTATGCATTGCAGAAGCTAGACGTTTATTGCGGAATTTTGTAAAAAGTAATATTAACTTATACTTATATTCTTTTTCTTTTTAAACAGATGAATGACACCATCTATTGCAGTAAAGTTTCCTAAATACTTGCTTCTGCGTAGTTCAAGAAACTTACATTGTGAATCTGTACACCAAGGGAGAATATCATACAGTCAGAGAGACTACAGACACACACCGGTACAGTCACTTATACACCTAGCCACTTACCCATACAGCCACTCACTCACATACCCACTCACTCACCTACACAGTCAGTAACTCACCAACTTACTTACTAATACAGGTTCTACCACATGCACTCACTTATAAATAAAGATACTCACACACCCACGCACTCGCTGATACTGTTGCTAACTCATACATTCACTCATCCATACAGCCACTCATTTACCCATTCAGTCACCCATACAATCACTAAGATACTGTCACTCTCCCATGTAAACAGTGACACACACAATCACTCACCTATACAGCTACAAACATATCCACTCACTCACCCACACAGCCACTCATACACCCATTCACTCACCCATACAATCACTAACACACTCAGTCACTCTCCCATGTAACCACTCACACACCCAATCACACACACATGAGCTATAGGCTTACCCAATCACTCACCCATACATTTGCTGACACAACCACTCACTCACCTATGCAGCTACTAACACAGTCAGTCACCCATACAGCTAATGACACACAGACTCAGTCTCTCATACAGTCACTGACACAGTCACTCACTCACCCATACAGACACTCACACACCCACTCGCTCACCCACATAGTCAGTAACACACCAAATCATTTATCATCACAGGTTCTACCACACACACTTTCTTACCCATACAGATACTCACACACCCACTCACTCACCATACACTCACTCATGCACCCTCTCATTCACCATTTACAACCACTCACTCACATACCCACTCACTTATACATACAAACACTCACACACTCATTCACAAACCCATTTAGCCACTGACACACCCGCTCACTCACCCACACACCCACTCACTCAACCATTTACACATCCACCTACTCACTCATGTACCCACTCACTCACTAACACAGGAACTCACTCACTCATACTCTTTGGTATACCTAGAGACACATATAGTTTATCTTTTTTTTAAACCAGGAAAAGTGGGTCTAACGAGAACCTTTGGTTTTTGTGATATTTCAGAACTATTTTTGAGTTTTGCAACATTTTGTGTTTTCTCTTTTTACAATTAAATGGCAACTGGAAAAGGTTTTAACTCAAAAAACTAAAAACTGGGGATAGAAGTGTTTTGCTGCCTCCAGAACTGCAGCAAAGACTTTCTTGCATTCCAAACAAAATGTACCAATTGTTTTGAGCTCTGGTGACCTCTCAGGGAGATGTTGCTGGACTTCAGCTTGTTTAGGGTTCCCTAATGCAATTAATGTTGCACTTGATGTGGATGCATCTTCTGCACTGATCACCGGCCAGGTGCTTGGAGTGGTGCACCTTTAGGTGTGTCAGCATACTCGTTGTACCACATGAATATTTCTTCAACGTACCCCTGGAGAGGGTCTTCTCACATAGAGAGCACTTCATGTGCTTTGTCACCGTTTTCTTTTCCCCGGAGGGGATATTGAAATATTCCCATGCGATGGATTGGTGTTTTTCCGGATTTCCTCCTCCAATGAATTGTCTTCCATAGGGTCTGGCTCCTGATCTCCGTTGCCTCCAGATGCCATTTTATTTTTAAATTGAAACCAAGAATAGTCCAAAATAATTTTTCCAATAGAAAAACAGCAGGTGCTGGAATGTGAACCTCCAATCTCACCACTGGATGTCTTAAGTAAAGAAAACTGGGTGGAGACTTCCTTTCTAGAATAATGAAAAGTGTTTTTTCCAATTAAATCCCGTTTATTTGTAGTCACATGATATTCGCGAACGTCGACATATTCATGATAATACAATGGAATAAAACAGTATTGAACATAAAACTACTTATGAAAATATCACTTTGTATGTTATATAAGCAAACTACTAATCACAAAGATTAATTACAATATGTGTATGTATGTTTTTTAAACTTTCTAAAAATCACGCCGATTCGCGAGTGACCCTGGTGACGAATTCCCGAATATAAAAAAATAGGAAGAAAAGGCTTCTGTGCACACTGTTTCTTGCAAGATAGAATATTTCTATAAAGTTGAAATAATTCTAAATTCCTGGGCTTTGCGAACGGAAATTGTGGTTTGTCAGTAATTCCACATTAAAATAAGATCTGAAATGCTTGGCGCATGAGAATGCATTATTGATATATCGGAGTGCAATTTGTAGTGACTGTGATGAGTGGGTTCTTTGATGAGAGCAGAATACATCGTTCTCCCTTTTTCATCATTGTAAGTATGCTCCTCTTTGTAGTCTCATTATCTTCTCTATAGGAGGATTCATGTTATCACACATTTCTGGATGAAGATGCATGAGGAACAATCACATTGCTGAAATGCACACAAGGTCTCAGGAGACATTTCATCCTGGTCCATTAGACAGCCGAACTGTACAATGTGCACTACACACTCTCCCAATGAGGTAGCACTTACTAATTAACCAATAGAAAGTACTCCAGTTGGGTAGACATTTTGTGCCAAGCTGTGTACAAATCAAAGTTTACACAGATGTTATAGGTTTGAAATAGAATTTAAAAAACCTTAGAAATTCACTGAAAAAGCCATAGGTTAGAGGGGCGTTATAGGGCATCATTACAATGGCGGGCGGACTTTGTCCGCCTGCCACCGTACCGGTAAACGGGACTGACCGCCAGAGGTGCGGCGGTCCCGCTGGGCCCATTAGGATGCGACCGCCACCCTGGCGGTTGCATTCCGCATATTCAACATTGTGGCGGGCGGTGCTGTAAGCAGCACCCGCCACAATGTTGAAAATGCATGTTGTGCATTGGCATGCACAACGTGACAGGCACCGCGCGGTGCCTGCCACCTTGTCCATGCCAATGTAAGTGCAGCCCCCCATCCCCCCACCCCCCCGGGGGCCTGCAACGGGCCCCCAAAGTGAACTCCGGATGCCTTTCCATGGCGGAGTCTCCGCCATGGAAAGGCATTGCAAATGCCACATGCTAATATGGATGGCGGTGCCTGCAAGGCACCGCCACCATATTATGGGTCTTATTATGGGCCTTTTCCACGGCAGACGGTCTTTACGACCACCGCGGTACCCCCTGCCATGCTAATAGGCCCCATAGTTAGGAAATAGAATTGAAAAAAACCTTTGAAATTCACTTAAAAAAACAAAGGTTACAGGGATGTTATATTTCGGGAATAGAATTAAAAAAACTAAGAGATTCACTGAAAAAAAAGGTTACAGGGACGTTTTAGTTAGGTTCAAATTCCACTCGTACAAAACCAGTGAAATTCAACAGTTATAGTTACCTGAGCCAACTATAACTTACGTCTCCACAATGCACTGCTTATTACCTCACAAAATTCCTCACTCATGACATGTTCAGTGACATCACTGATGATATCTTGAATAACACTCTGATGACATCATCCACAGAGCTATTCACACACCCATTCACACCCCTGTGCAACCTCTCATACACCCACTCACACACCCACACAGCAACTCAGATACCCATTCACAGACCCATAGAACTGCTCTCACACCCACTCACTCATCCAAATAGCTACTCAAACACCCACTCACACATACAGCCACTCACACAACCACTCACTCATCCAAAGAGCTACTCACACACCCACTCACACATACAGCCACTCAAACAACCACTCACTCACCCATATAGCCACTCACACAGCCACACACTCACCCATACAGCTACTCAGATACCAACTTATTCACCCATACAGCCATCCACACACACTCCCTCACCCATCCAGCCTCTCAACACAGCCACTCACTCACCCATACAACTACTCACACACCCATTCATATACCCACACAGCTTACACACCTGCTGACACATCAATACAACCACTCACACACCTGCTCACTCACCCATACAGCCACTCATAAAGACACTCACTCACCCATGCAGCCACTTACACACCCAGTCATTCACTCAAACATCCACTCAGTCGCCTATATAGCCACTCATACCCAATCACCCAAGCATGCAGCCATTAACACAGCCACTCACTCACTCACGCACTCACCCATATAACTACTCACATACCCAAATACAGACTCATAGGACCACCCCAACTCAACCCCTACACAATCACTCATATACCCACTCACACACACACTACACACACACCCACACAACTACTCACACACCTACTCAAACACCCATACAGCCTCTCAGACAGCCACTTACAAATGGATACACACAGCCACCCACATAATATAAGTTAGAAGTAGTAGCACTTATTAGTAGTACACACAGTATAGAAATTTTACTTTGTAGTAGCTTAGTATGTATCTTTAAGTCAGAGAAACATTTACAAAACATTAACACTCACTGGATGATGTCATGAGTGATGTCACTGACCATGTCATGAGTGATGTAATATTTGAGGTCATAAGCAGTGCATTGTGGGGGAGTGATTTCTAGTTAGCTCAGGTAAAGATAGCTGCTGAATTTGACTGGTTTTGTATGAGTGAAATCTGAGCCTAACTATAATGTGACTGTAACCTTTGTTTTTTCAGTGAATATGTGCATACTTACATACATATATCACTGTGATGTAAATGTAGAAGTATTACCTGTGATGCAGTGCTGCCTGATGTAGTGCATGTGATGTAATGACTCCTGATTTTGTGTCTTCAATGTAGCAGGGGTCACAAAAAAACAGAACAATGCACCACTAAAATGCAGCACAGAAAACTGAAGTCACACATTACCACCTGAGCAAATCTGAGTTAAAAATACAGTGGTAAAAGTTAGTTGCACCCATCAATTACCATCAAGGACAGGCATTAGCGCTGGTAGAAATAGTTTTATTATCTGGCTCAATGTCTTAAATTAGCAGTTACAGTGCTCACTTTATGTGATACAGTTCCCTAGCAATACTCAACAAGGCTCTTTAAGCTTAGATGAAGTGCTAACATTGTTCAGCAAACGCATTGCCCTGTATCCTGTATAAACATGAGGCAGATCACTTTACTCTAGGATTACTTTCACATTGTTTTTTAAACAAAAGCAGTGAAGCAGACAAGCAGAAGTGGCTTGCTGCCTCTCTGAATAATCTCAATTCTGCGTGCAAGAGAGGGCAGTGCCATGTCATTTTCTCACCTCTCTGTCAGCTCCAAGTGGGCAACCTGCCAGCTTTCACTACATTCACTGCATGAAAAGAAAGAGAAAAAAGGGCGAGTACACCCTTTAATTCAACTTTCATGGCAGACTGGGAACACTCAAGCTTGAAAACTAGTCATAAATCTTATAGGTGGATAAACAGAGGTAAAAGGACAACCTTCCTGTTATTTTCAGTTATTACAGAACTATAGCCAGGCAGTGATTTCCAAATAGTTTTACATCCTAAGACTATTTTTTTCTATAAAGATAAGCAGGCCTATTGACAAACTATTTTTGCGTATGTTGTAGTACATAAAGTAGTTCTACAGTAGCACTACTCATGTCCTACAAAATGCTATTCGCAAACCTACATTTTTTTTGTCCTCATTTATGCAATAAACAGATTTTAAGGAGATATCAGGGGTCTTGCTTCTCGCTGTACCGGCTTGAGTCTGTTTCTGGTTCCGAGGGACCCTTTGCTCCGATAGACCCCTATCATCCTATCCCATTAATTTCAACGAGTAGAATGCTTTCTGGGGCCACCAGTGCAAGTACCTTGTTTGTAGATTAGTGCTGTGTTGCGTAATCATTGGACATCGTTCTTGTTCTCTGTCCTGCTAATTTCTTATATTATATTTCTTCTCCCACATGTCCCAGAAACTTATTCTCTTGCTTTGCATCAATCTCTGTCCATTTTGTTAGCTTTCTGGAACGAGGTTACCCACTCCCCTTGTGTGGACGAGAAATTAAGTACCCACTTGATGCAGATCTCCCACCTAGCCAGTAAGATTAATATAAAGAGTAGATTTCTATGTTTATTGCTTAGTTTAGCTTTCTCCTCATTACGGCTACATACCCCAAATATTACTAGTTCTGTGCTTACCTCAATATGTTGGCCCATCACCACCGTAAGTGACCCACGTCTTGCTAGAAACTTTGGAGCTGGGGGCACTGTCATGTGTATATCATTCACCCTTTCTTCTCTGCATTTAGGGCAGCACTTCACCTCTTGTTTGTTCAGCTTTGTCAGTTTTTTGGGCGTTCAGTACGCTTTGTGATGTAAATAAATGATTCTTTCTGAGAGGTGCAGATTAGTAATATACCAACATGTAGACATTGATACTTGCCATAAGTCCAGTAGCTCCAGTGTTGGCAGGTCTTTCCCCCAGATCTCCGTCGGCAAGGTAAAGTCCCCATCCTCTGCTGATATTAATCTCCAGTACCATCTTGAGACTTCCTTTTTTTGCCCCAGGCTTTCTTGCATCCTTTCTTCCAGGTCCCTATTCCCTGACCCCTCATTTCTTAATGAATTCGACCAGCTCTTTAATTGATAGTACTTAAATTTTGATATATTGCCGTTGGTCCTTACTGAAAGCTGTTCCCATCCTATTAGACTATTTTCCTCTAACAGCTGACCCCATTTTGTTATGCCTTCTTTCTTTAATGGGATTGCGAGTGTGTCCTTCAAGCAGTCCGGAGTCCTTGGGGAGTTCCAGATTGTGGCATAGTCACTATAATACGGTATTTTCATGGTTCTCCTGATCTGGTACCATAATTTGCAGGCAGACCACAGCATCTTCAATTTCACTTTTTTTTTAAACTTTGGGTGGCCGAACTTGTATCGGAAGAAGCTGTCTTCCTGCTGCGTCATGGCTAGCAGGCTTGGTATTCCTTTAATAGCATTCTTACAATCCGGGAGAGAGTGGTTTAAAAAACTACAAGCAGAGCTAAGCAGCTTCATATGGGCCTCTAAGGGAGTTAGAATAGCTTGGAAAAAGCTTCGAATGAGAAAATAATATGGAGGGATAGCCAC
Source organism: Calotriton arnoldi (assembly GCA_963921515.1). Taxonomy (NCBI): domain Eukaryota; kingdom Metazoa; phylum Chordata; class Amphibia; order Caudata; family Salamandridae; genus Calotriton; species Calotriton arnoldi. Next base: position 2,364,803 of record CAWUFW010000579.1, read on the forward strand.
CCGAGACTTTTATCAGTACTATAGAGCCTTTCAGTTCAACTCCCTTAGAGGCCCATATAAAGCTGCTTAGCTCTGCTTGTAGTTTTTAAACCACTCTCTCCCAAACTCCAATGGTATAGTATTAATAAGGTATGTACATTTTGGGAGGACTGACATTTTTAAGATGTTAGATCTGCCGATAAAGGTTAAAGGGAGAGCCCCCCAACTTTTTAATAGCTTCTTAGTTTCAGAGATAAGTGATAAGTTTGTTAAAGTTCAATCAAACTATTTTGTCTTTGTCTTGTACTATTAGGATGCCTAGGTATTTTATCCTGTCTTTTACAAGGGTGTTGTTACTTTAGGAGTTCCACTCCATGATTTCTGTTTTTTGTTGGTTTACTTGGTATCCAGAGACTTTCCCAAACTTCTCCAGGGCCTTTAGTATTATTGAAAATGTGGCTGAGAGATTGTTTGTGAAGACCATTAGGTCGTCAGCATATAGGGCGACTTTCTTTTCCCATCCCTGATAGTAAAAAGGGGTGATTTTATGATTATGTCTAAGAGCATAGGCTAAGGGTTCTATATATAAGTTAAAAAGCAGCAGGGAGAGTGGGCATCCCTGTCTGGTGTCCCTTTTTATGCCTATCTTCCCTGTAAGTTTACCATTAACTAGAACTTTCACTGTTGGGTTTTTGTACAGAGCTTTTACTGCCCCTAAGAATATCCCCTCTAGATTGTGCTGATCGATCACTTTAGACAAGAAGGGCCAACTGACCCTATTGAAGGCTTTTGCTGCGTCAAAAAGGTGAGGACCGACAAGGGGATCCTCTTCTGGGAAGCCACATCTATTGCCCCAACCAATTTGTGTGTCAGTTCTTGAATTTGTCTTCCCTTAACAAAACCCTTCTGGTCTTGATGTATCAGCTGCCCAGTGACTTCCCCATGCCTTCTGGCTAGTATTTGGGTATATATTTTGTAGTCACAATCTAGTAGGTATATGGGTCTGTATGACTTGCACCGTTTATGGTCTTTCCCTGGTTTCAGTATTAAACATATAGCTGCCTCCTCTCATGATTTTGGCATATCTTGCACTTTTGAAAAAATGGCGTTGAATAGCTCTGTCAAGAAAGTGCCCAGCTCCTCTTTTAGGGCGCAGTACATTTCGTTTAGTAGCATGTCTGGACCCAATGCTTTCCCCTTTTTTAATTTTTCGATCGCGCTGGCCACTTCCTCAATTGTTATCTCCAAATTGAGATCTTCTCTCTGTTCTTGTGACAGTGTTGGGTTGTTACTTTTGCATGGTAGTCATCTATCTGTTCCTCTAAGGCTACGGTGTCCTCTGAGAATAGGTTCTGGAAAAAATTCATAAAGGCTCTCCCAATTTCTAACTGTTCTGTACTAGGGCTTATCCGATCTTCTAGTTGTATGGCAGTGATCTTATTCTGGGTTTGCTCTGTTTTAAGTTTCCAGGCTAGCAATTTGCTGCAGCCTTCCCCATATTCTTAATGTGAGAGCTTACTTGCCTCCCACTTGTTTCTAACTGCAAGCTCCAGAATATTAGATAATTCCTTTTTGTTCCTTTCTATCTCTTTCTCTATTTTGTCCATTTCTTGAAACTGTTTAGTTTGCTTAAGTACCCCACCCAGGCGTATTTCTGTGTTTGAGAGCTGCTAAGCTAATCAGGTTCCCCTTAAGAACGACTTTATATGCATCCCATGTGGTCTTTTAGAAGTTCCAGTTTTATTTATTAAGAAATATTCTTTTGTCTCTACTCTCAATTTTTCCTTGATCTGTTGGTCTAAAAGCAGTGTTCTATCCAGTGTCCATCTTGAAGGGGGTTGTGTCTTGCCTACTACTAATTCCGGGTTGGTCAGACAGATGCACCGGTAGATGTTCAACTTTCCCAATGTTTTTGCCTAGGCCTTTGTCTATTAAAAAGAAATCTATTCTGGAAGAGTGGCCATACTTTTTATTTTTAAATGTATATTTATGTTCTTTGACCCCTTTAGTTTTCCAGACATCCTCTAGGCCAAGGTCTTCTGTATAGCGATTCAGCCAGTCTCTCATTTTAGGCAAGTTAAATACCTTCCCTTTGGGTAGTCTGTCTTCCCTTGGATTCATTATCAAGTTAAAGTCTTCACCTAAAATTATCGGGACCGAAAAGTCTAAGAGATGACTATATAGAGATTGCAGGGGGGTAGGGTCATCTGTGTTTGGCCTGTAATATCCTGCCAAAACATATACTTTGCCAGACAATCTAACCTTTGCAGTGACCCATCTCCCCTTAGTGTCAGACCTCGTTTCTTTGACTGTTGCTTTAGCCGACTTTTTAAACAGAGTCAAAATTACCCCTCCCTACGTTCTTTATTTAATGTCCAATCTAAACACCCCCCCCATGTTTGCTGAAAAGATGGAAAGAAAAAAGGGCCCTAATACAATCAGAGAAAATCCACCAGGGAAGGAAGTACTAAGCGATAACAAATACCAAGCCTCAGCCACAGAGGAGACTGCCAGGCCGGGAGTGCCAACAACTCAGCCCTCGGACCTGCAGGTGCAAGATGAGTGTGGAAGGCAGGAAGAGGGGCGAGGATCTCAAGAACTAAACAGGGACACAGGCGTGGAGAAACTGATTGAGACCTTAAAAACAGAAACGAGGGCTAACTTTACTACATCAAAAAAAAAAAAACAAGAGAAAATACAAGGGACATGTGAAGCCCTTGAGGTTAAAATTAACACTCTAATGGAATGAGTATCAACAGTGGAAGCCTTCTTAGATGAATTGGGCAGAGAGGGTGAGGCAAACCAGGAAGAGATACAAATACTGAAATCCAACGAGAAGGACCTCAGGGAAAAAATCAAATTAATGGAAAATCAAGCAAGAAAAAACAATCTGAGGATCCTGAATGCACCAGAAGGGGCTAAGGTGAAAATATCAAGTGTTTTTTTATTGACCTCTTGAGGAAATCATCCCCAGTATAGAGCCAACACTTTTGGCAGAGGATATACAGAGGGTTCACCGAGATCCATTTAGGAAAGGAACATTAAGGAAAAACCCAAGAAGAATATTAATCAATTTCACATCCTATGTCCTGAAGGAGAAAATATTGAATGAAGCCCTTAAAACTGGTTCCTATACCAAAGGGGATTGGACCTTCAGAATCTGATCAGATATCTCTAAAGCCACACAGGATCGACAGTGGGAATTAGGGCAGCACGTGCAGGAACTAAGGTCCTTGGGGGCATCAGTGCAAATGCACTTTCCAGCTACATTGAAAATAATGTGTAAAAACCAAATGCACAACATAAGGGACCCCAAGGAGGTGGGAGCTCTTATTGATCAGATTTAATCACAAACAAGAGGATGAAAAGGAAGAAAGGAAGAAGGGAAGATAGAAGAGGAAATCACAAAATGCCTGGAGAGCAGGGATCTCGAAAGGGGCGAAAATGGCTTTCTCCCAAAGAAGACTGGGAGGGTTCTCCTGGGGAGGGGGGACATGAAGGGTACTCACAAAGAAAGCATGAAAGTATATTTGCATTGGGTGTGGGAGCAAAAGGGAAAAAAATAAAAAAAATAAACTGTCCATCATGAAAAAAACCAAGAAACAGGGAGACGCAGGAGCTCACCCAAAATATTTCCAATAAACCAGATGTCAATTAACATACTAAAGTGGAATTTGAATGGCCTTAGAGTCAGGAGCAGAAGACAACACATTCTGGAATATTTAAGGTCAGCAAATAGTGAAATTATAATTTTACAAGAAACACACCTACGGAAAGAAGAATGGGAGGAGATATTGAGAAAACAAAAGTGGATTGATATGCATGTCTGCACCAATCAGGCCTGCTGTGTCAAAGGGTTGGCTATATTGTTTATTCGCAAACCTACTTTTGGAGAACTCGAACTCTACCTCTTCTATTCTGTGTGTCAAAGTGGCAGAGATCTCTTCACATTTACATATGCATTACTTTAGTAAACATGGGAGAGATAAGGGGAAGTGGCTGGAAAATTGGGACTATTTACTACTAAATGGCGGTAGTTAAGGTAGGGGCAAGACAGGGTTTACGGAGGGGAAAGAGCGGATTAATGAGGGACATGCTAATACAAGCACCCTCCACAAAACAGTAAGATAATTGCTATTCACAAACTACACTTGTAAAGATATTACAGTCCATAAACAAAATAGTAGTGAATGTAATCCAGACCAGCTTTGGAGTAACTCTATCATCAAATGGCCACTCACAGGTACTGCAACATGCTCCCATTGAAAATAATGAAGGCTCAGACTTCATACAACATCCCATAGGAAATAATGATAAAATAATGAAATTAGTTGGACTTGTAAATTATAAATGAATAATTTTAAATGAGTTAATTATTTAATAAACATTTATTTTGAAGATGTAATGTGCTTTAATATGTTATTAGTTGTAGAGTAAAAATAATAATTTGAATTAATTTTACATTTGTATTTTACATTAAAATATGATTTTTTTCCTAAATGAACAAACTTTATTTATTTTTCCAATACAATACCTTAGGGAGATCTCTGCGACAGTGGCAGACATCTATACCGATGTGTAAAAAGTCACTAGTAGAAACTTTACACTCATAAATTCAGTATTAGATGTCTCACACCCTTGAACTAAGGAGGTGAAGACATGTAAGACTACACTTAAGTGCAAATCTACACTTGGAAATGGTGAAAGTCAAAAGTGTAGCTTTACACCAAAGTGCAAGAGTAGATGTAGACATAGATTTACATATGTAAGTAAATGTGCACATGTAAATTTATCCTTTCTGAATAGGCCCCATAATGTCTGTACCATCAGGAGGTAATGGTAGGTAGAATGGCGGTTTGATTCAGTGGTTCAAGGTATGCACTTCACATACCACCTCTAGTGGGATTCCATGTGCAGTTGCTGCCCCCACGTTCAACTTTTCAGTGCCAGAAACACTTAATCCCACCAGTCTCCTACTTGAGAGGGTACATTAACTAATTTCAAGGCAGGCTTCACCTGACAGAAACTGCATTACGTTTCATAACAATTTTACAATGACTTTCAACAACAAAGCATAATCTAGTCCTGTAAACATTAGATTGAAAATCTTGATGTTTCAAATTATTTTTATTGGGATTTTCGATAAATCAATGCTGCTTTACACTATAAATCTGTTCAATAAGCAAAATTCTACAGTGAGCATTTAGAATATTTCTTATACATATCCAGAGTAATGAAATGCAGCGTAAGTATCAATAGGCAAATATGTCAATAAATGTAAAGTTGCAATCTCTCATTATCACTCCTACTATGGGTCACATGTATCATTATTTCAAATAGCGATTACCTAATTTCGATTCTCTGTGAATCGCAATTTGGTAATCACTATTTGAATGCATGAAACTCCATGAGTTTCATTTAGCGTTTCCTAATGGGTCGCAAATTGACCTACCTCATTAATATTAATGAGGCAGGTTGCAATTTGTGACCCATTAGGAAACGCTAATGGATGGTGGCCTGCTGGGTTCAGCAGACCACCATGTCTGTGATTCCCTTAAAATAAGCAATCATTTTTTTTTTTAAATGCAGCCCATTTTCCTTAAGGAAAAGCAGAATATGATTAGAAAAGACAAATGAACAGTTTTCTTTTCATTTTTCAAGAGCAGGCATTGGTCCATAGGAACACTGCCTGCTCTTAAAAAACATTTTTACGAACATTCACAAAGGGGAAGGGGCCCCTTGGTGATCCCTTCCTGTTTCCGAATGGGCTACCACCTATCTGAAAATGTGAATGTTTTGCAACTGCATTTCTGTCGTAAAACATTCCTACATAACACTGCAATTCTGTATTAGTAAAGGATGCCCTAAACACGCCCGTTCCTAATATCAAATCGGTAAATATATTTGCAATTCCAAATTACGATTTTGTATCATGTTACAGAATCGCAAATTGGGATTAGTACATACCAAAATGCATTTTACCGGTCGCAAACAGGACGGTTCTGTTAATCAGGCCATTTGTGACCGGCTTATTTCATGATACATGTGGCCCTATAGCTCTCTAAAAGCAAGTTTCAATTATCCTTAAGCTTTTAGTCTCCCATATTTTGCTTCTAAGACACCAGGTTTATAATGATAGGGAATTACAACTGGGAGAGGAGAAACAAAGAGGAGTGCACAAGCATTTAACATAAAGAATAGGTGGGTTAATAGTCGGGAGGGATTTCTTGGGTTGGGGGTGAATCCAAATACATACTGAGCTTCTCAACACCCACCAGGAAGAACAATGGTTAGGAAGCAGGGAAAGTCCCAACACACCAAAAGTGTCACCTGCAATAAGTGTCATCCATCACCATAAATAACATACCTGGAAAATAAATGTAATTAAACAATGGGGTGAAAGAGCATAATCCTGTCTGATGTTCAGGCTCTCTAATATGTGTTCAGTAGATGAAATATTGTCACTGTCTAGGGATAACAAGGTTGTCAAGATCATGGACCGCTCTTTTGACATCTTGACAGTGTGTTTATTTGTGGGGTTTTTGTAGTGGCGGACGTTGGACCTTGGTAGCGTTCTTGTTGCTTGTTTACCTTACTACTCATCATAACTTTGGCCTTACCTGGTAAGAGCTCCCAGATACTCTTTGAGTATGAAGTCGAGGGGAGCACAGCTATGGTGTAATCTTTTATTCTGTATGTGAGACACTATTACTACACCTTTTGTTCTCACACTTTTTTGACACACCAAGTGTTACTGCTATGGAGTTCTGAAGAAATGTACCATCTCTTTGTTAATCGGTGTAGACTGTTGGGTTCTATGTGGAAACCATGTTTGTAGGCTTTGTTGGTAGAATCTCCTGTATAAATATATATATATTATATATTCACTGAAAAAACCATAGGTTTCAGGGACGTTATAGTTAGAAATTAGCATTTAAAAAACCTTAGAAATTCACTGAAAAAACCATAGGTTTCAGGGACGTTATCGTTAGTTGGACATTTCACTTGTATAAAACCACAGAAATTCGGGCTGTTATAGTTAGTAGAGCTAACTATGACTCGCGCCCCTGCAATGCACTGCTGATGACGTGACATATTACATCACTCATGACATGCTCAGTGACATCACTGATGACATCACTGATGACATCTCAAATGACATCACTGATGACATCACTGATAACATCATCCACGTGTTCATCTGATGCACCTCCTCACACCCTAATAAAACCTTTCATGCACCCACTCTAAAATACAGACTACCAATATCGAAGTTCTAAGGTTTTTTAAATGCTAATTTCTAACTATAACGTCCCTGAAACCTATGGTTTTTTCAGTGAATTTCTAAGGTTTTTTAAATGCTAATTTCTAACTATAACATGGCAGTCGCGTTTGCAGAGTGGTGGAGAAAGGTGAGCGTGGCCTCCGAACACCTCTTTGCAATCCCACTATGTGGGATTTACTGGAGGTAACAGGAGGGGTAGTTAGCCCCCAACGTCAACCTTGGGGGCCAGCTACCCCTCCCATTACCTCCAGTAAGTCCCACACAGCAGGATTGCTAACTTCTCATACCAGGCCACGCCCCCTTTCTCCACCACACTGCAAACGCACCCCCTGGCGCGTTGTAAGTTGGGGAATTAATTCCCCTTGAATACTGAGGGTCCCTGCGGGCCAACTAGCCCACCAGGTACCTCCAGTAAGCGCCACAGAGCTGGATTGCAGAGAGGTGGTCCGAGGCCATGCCCCTTTTTACACCACGTGGCTCCTGGCGCACTGCTGCTCGGAGGATGAAGTCCACTTGTGTCCTGAGGTCCTCAGGACACAAGAAGACCTCATCGCCCCACCAGCAGTGCGCCAAGAGGCGCATTTGCAGAGTAGGTTTCCTGCTCTCGCGTTCAAAAACCAAAGCAGAGTTTGCTATGAAAGGGCGGGAGCCGTGCTCCCGCCCTGCCATAGCAAACTGCAATGCCCCGGGGGTGGGCACCCCGGGACATTGCAGGAGCCAGCCCTGGGGGGTGGCGGGCCCCAGGGCCATCAAGGGCTCCTGGAGGGGAGCCGCACGGCCCTCCTCCCATTATTTGTAAAACCCCGGGGAGGTGGTGGTCCCCGGGGCTGGGTGTTCCGTAACGGACCCCTGCATTTAAATAAACAGTGCCCCTGAGAGGTGGTGGCAGTGTGGGGGGGCTCGAGCCCCCCCACACACATTATTTATTTTAGCCCCGGGGAGGTGGCGGTCCCCGGGGCTTGGGGGGGCCCGTGAGGCCCCGATCATATTTTAATAAAGCCCCGGGGAGGTGGCGGTCCCCGGGGCTTGGGGGGGCCCACGAAGCCCCCCACCCTATTATAATAAAGCCCCGGGGAGGTGGCGGTCCCCAGGGCTGCTGGGGGCCGTGTGCCCCCGTGAATAAATTATAAAGCCCCTGGGAGGTGGCAGTCCCCGGGGCTGCGGGGGCCCCCGCGGGCCCCAGATACAGAATTGAGGATTGCCCCCGGGACCTGGCCCACCCAGGGGCTATAAAAAACAAAGCGCGGGAGCCCACGCTTTGTTTTTTTTTTTCATTTTCGATGGGGTTCGCGCACCCAGCGCGATCTGGCCGAAAATGTTTTTTAAAAAAATGCTTTTTTTGGGCCTGGGGGTCCCTGTGGGACCCCCTGAGCAGGCCTGGGGTGTCAGGGTGTTCCTACCCTGCCTCCTTTTTTTGTTAGTTCTCGCCTACGCAGCGCGCATGCGCTGCATAGGAAAAAGACCTTTAGCCATCAACTCCCTTTTTCGCCCAAAAACGTGCACGCGTTGCATTGCTTTCAATGGCAACGCGTGCACGTTTGGCGATTTCCTTGCGGGAGCGAGCAACGGCGCCATATGTTATCAATTATCGCACCTTGCTGCTCGCTCCCGCAAGGGAATCGCGCAGGTCCCCTCCTCCCTCCCCTCTCCCTGCTGCCGCGCGCGCTTGTTTCTCTTGTGTGAAGCACTCCATTAGAGTGTGTGTGCTTTGAAGTGCTTTCCCTCTTTACATCTAGCTCCCTGCACTCTGCATTGCTTTCTGTTGCCTTATTGCTTCTTCCAACTCCCCTCCCACTTGCCCATGTGCTTCTCCAATTGCGTCGCTTCACCCATGCGCTTAATTTTGCTTCTTCCAACCCCGTGTTGCTTTCACTCCTACCCTCTCCCGTTGCTTTTGTGTTGCCGCCAGCCCTTCACCTGTTTCCTTCTCGCCATGCCCATGTTGCTTCGCCGTTTGTCCCGATCCACCCCATGTTGCTTTGCCTGTCACCTCTACCCACCATGTGCTGCTTGGTTGTTTGCCCTCTGCACTCCCCCGTGTTGCTTCACTGTTCCCTCACCCCACTTCCAGTGCTGCTTTCACTCCGCCTGTTTAAGAAAAGTCTGTGTGTTTTATTTTCTTTCTGGTTACCCATCTAACTTGGATTAATAGCTAAAGAGAGAAAAAACATTTTGGGGACGTGGCCAAGCCCAGGCCGCAAGATGCCCGCCACAACATAAGGCTCTGCCAGTCAGCGACATTAATCCGGCTTTTATCCTGCGTTAGGGTGATCATTGGGGCCAGCTGGTGATTGCGGAGACTCGCGTTGTGCTCCTGTGCTAAAATACTGTCTTTTCTGCGGAGTCGCTGTGGAAACACGGATCCGGTGTATCCCCTACATCGGGCCAAGTGTGGTGGCGGTTCACCCAGTGGGTGCTTGGTGCAGAAGCTCTGCTGGGCCCTTTGTGCTCCCCCATGCGCAGGACCGGGAGGTGCCATGCCATTTCATGGGGCGTGGCCTGCAAGTGGCTGGAGCGCTGGCTGACTGGGTGAAAGTGCTGCAGCCTGCGCTGCTGGGGATAAGACTGCAAGGAGAGGCAGCGCATGTTCAGCGCGATGGCGCTGCAGAACTCGGCAGGATCACGGGCCGAGGAGCTGGTGCCGCGGTCTCCTTGCCGCTGAGACTGCGCAGTGAAAAGGGAAGATTCGGCCCGGCCTGATAGCCACCGCATAGCAGGCTGCTTAAACTTGTGAGGCCCACACCTGGCATGGCTGAGTGATTTGGTGAGTTGGTGTCCGTACGGTAGGGGGAGCCTGGTTAGTTGAGACGCTGTGACCCGGAGGGGGCTCCTGATTCTCTTTGCTTCTTGAACTTGCTCTGGGAGCAATTGTCTGTAGGCAAATTGACATCAGGGTGTCACCTGGCATTGCATGCTCCCCATGACATTAGGGCCCCCTGTTAACTACGCTATGCACCCCCCAACCCCTCACCCATGGGTCTCTCTGAGCGCAGCTGAGAGGCTACCGGCTCCCTCGGAAGTTGGGGAGTGCAGCTGGACATTATCTCCTTGTGGGCATAGTGTGCGCCCCCCAGTAGATTGAAGGGAACCGCTGTGCCATCGTACTGTCACTTGCTGCTACTGTTGCACCCCCTCCAGGCTATAGACACTGAAGAGCAGCTGACCTGTTGGGTTGGCAAAAGTACATACAGTGCGTTTTTTGCCTTTTTCTGCTTGTTCTTCTGCCCTCTGTTTTGCCTTTTCTGCTAGTCTTTCTGCCCTGTTTTTCCCTCTTCTGCTCTGTTTTGCCTTTCCTGCTCGTTTTGCCGCCCTCTGTTTTGCCTTTTCTGCTTGTTTTTCAGTCCTCTGTTTTGCCCTTTTCGACTTGTTTCTTCCCACCATTTCCCTCCTCCCGTCACCCAGCGCCCGCCCTCCCCCAGGACTTATTTAATGGAGGCCACAGCACGACCCCATGGAGCAGGTCCTCGTGCCAGCTCCCCCTGCTACAGTTCACCGGTCCAGCTTTCCCGCAGTCCGCTACCCTCTGCTGCCTTTCTACCTCCTGCCCTTTGTTTGTGCCTCCTCTGCTCGTTTCTTGCTCAGTTTTGCCTTTTCTGCTCGTTTTTCTGCCCTGTTTTGCCCTCTTTTGCACTGTTTTGCCTTTTCTGCTTGTTTTTCTGCCCTCTGTTTTGCCCTTTTCTGCTAGTTTCTTCCCTCTTCCCGCCGTTTCCTTAAGACCTGGCTTTTTGACAAAGTCCTCGCACCCCAGCGACCAGATACCCCCAGGGGTGACAGTGCTACGCTCTGCAAAAGCTGATTGAGCCTGCCAGGTCTGCTTGTGCCAACTGGTCTCCGTGGGTGGGGGCGATGCCCCACAGGATCTAGATAATTGTACCATGTTTTTGCGATTGACTCAAAAATGGATCTATTAAGGGACAGATTTGACTGTCGAAAGAGAAAGTTGATAAACACGACGAGATCAATTGGAGTGCTGCACGTCGGACTTGGAAGATGGACCGTCTACCGCCAGTGAGCAGTTACTCCAAATGGAACAAGCATTGGCATAGCCAATAGGTCTCGCCTTTGGGACCTTATAAGTATTTAATTATGCAGCACAATATCCTTGGTGCAACATCAACTGTTGCATTGCTAAACACTTATAATGTCCCAAAAGGCGAGACCTATTGGCTATGCCAATGCTTGTTTTTTAATGTTTCTGTCACCTTTTTCCCTCTCCCTCGGTCCGAGGCACAAGATGGCTTCCAACACTTCCTGGTTTGAAGTGTTGGCAACCAATCAGAGGCAAGCTCGGGCTCAGGAGGGCTCAGCCAATCAGATCTCACAATTCTCAAATTTCGTTATCTGTAAATCTTTAAATATCTCAAAAACGACAGAACGGATTTACACTATTTAAAACAAAGTGTGCTTTCTGGACCAAGAGCTATCTCTCTGCCAAATTTAGTGTAATTCCGTTCAGCAGGTCAGGCTGTAGCCGTGTCTAAAGTTTCCTATGGAGAAAACATGTTTTGGGACCCCCCTTTTTTCTCAGCCCCCCCTTGATGAATCACCCCGAAACTTTCAAGACAGGAGCTGACCTGAGTGAACAATTAGTTTTGAAAATTTTGTGAAGATTAGTCAAACGGCGCCAAAGTTATTGGCAAATCAAAAAACGCTTTTCCTATGGAAACTAGCTTCTAACTATAACTACCTACTGGCGACCGCCAGTAGGTAATATATATATATATATATATATTTGATTTGACACTTTATGTGGAATCTGTCTAAGTCAATGTATTTGTGTTTGTTTTTGAATTACACTTGCAGCCCTGAAGCCGTGTCTAAAGTTTCCTATGGAAATTAACATGGAGAAAACACGTTTTGGGACCCCCTTTTTTTCTCAGCCCCCCCTTGATGAATCACCCCGAAACTTTCAAGACAGGAGCTGACCTGAGTGAAAAATTAGTTTTGAAAATTTTGTGAAGATTCGTCAAACGGAGCCAAAGTTATTGGCAAATCAAAAAACACTTTTCCTATGGAAACTAGGTTCTAACTATAACTACCTACTAGTAGGTAATATATATATATATATATATATATATATATATATTCACTGACAAAACCATAGGTTTTAGGGACAGTTATAGTTAGTTGGACATTGCACTCGTACAAAACCCGTGAAATTCCCCCGTTATAGTTAGTTCAGCTAACTATAACTCGCGCCCCCGCAATGCACTGCTGATGACGTCACATATTACATCACTCATGACATGGTCAGTGACATCCCTGATGACATCACTGATGACATCTCAAATGACATCACTGATGACATCATCTAGTGACTGTGTGTTTCTGTAAAGTTTAAATATTTTTAATATATATAGGGAAAGGCGTATTGAAGAATGAGTGGGTGTATAAGTGTCTGTATGGATGATTTAGTAGGTGCGTGACTAACTGTATAAATGAGTGATTAAACGTATCTTACTAAATGCATGGGTTAGTGACTAAACTGGGTGAATGTCTGTATCCGTCTGTCTGTTGCTGTGTAAGTGGCTGCATGGGTTTGTGAATAGCTACATGAGTGTCTATATGAGTTATTGATTGGTTGTCTGAGTATCTGTATGGGTGCCTGAGTGTTTGTGTGGGTGGGGTGTGTGCGACTCTGTACATAGATGTGTGAGTGGGTGATTCACTGGGTGCATGATTTGAAGAGTGCATCTGTGATGGACTGCTTGGGTGGGTGAGTGTGTGTATGGGTGTGTTAGTGAGTAAATGTATATCTCAGTGGTACATGTGCGAGTAACTACATATGTAAAAGGCAGTATATATGTGTGTTAGAGTATTTAAAAGGCTATAAGTGAGAGTGTGTGATTGTGAGAGTGGCTGTATGGATGCGTGTGTGCTTGTATCAGTTATTGTATAAGAGCATAAGAATGTGCTAGTATTTGTATGAATAAGTGAGCTGGTGTGTGTATAACTCTATAGGTGAGTAAATGGATGTGTGATTAATTTTTTGCATGACTGACTAGGTGTGTGAGTACCTCTATGGATGAGTGGCGGTGTGTTAGTGTTTATATAGGTGTATGAGTGCATATGATAGTCCTGTACTGAGTGACTGTAAGTATGAGTGACTGGATGGGTGAGTGAGTAGATGTGTGTTGTAGACCTAAGAATCAGTGAGTGGGTATGTAGTTATTGATATTGGAGTGTGTATGGTTTTGAGAATGGCAGTCTGTAATTTAGAGTGGGTGTATCAAAAGTTATATTAGGGTGTGAGAAGATGCATGAAATTATCACATGGATGATGTCATCAGTGATGTCATTTGAGATGTGATCAGTGATGTCATCAGTGATGTCACTGACCATGTCATGAGTGATGTAATATGTGACATCATCAGCAGTGCATTATGGGGCGCGAGTTATAGTTAGCTGAACTAACTATAACGGGGGAATTTCACGGGTTTTGTACGAGTGCAATGTCCAACTAACTATAACTGTCCCTAAAACCTATGGTTTTTTCAGTGAATTTCAAAGGTTTTTTAAATGCTAATTTCTAACTATAACGTGCCTGAAACCTATGGTTTTTTCAGTGAATTTGTAAGGTTTTTTAAATGCTAATTTCTAACTATAACGTGCTTGAAACCTATGGTTTTTTTCAGTGAATTTCAAAGGTTTTGTAAATGACAATTTTTTAATTGTATTAATTGTTATATTTATTTTTTTGATACTGATTTACTACATTTGTTTAAACTATTTAATTTTAGATATTTTATTTTTTAAATTACATTGTAATTACATTATACATTACATTACAAAATATACTTTCTCAGAATGAATTACTTTAGTTTAAATACTCTGCAAATAGGCAATAGACTTTTAAGTACAGTAGTTACAGTTGTTGCAATGGGCAACACAATTTCAAACACAATGCAACATTGAGCTCAATGTGAATTTCTAGTTAAATACAATTAGTTACTTTATGGATTACTTTTCTAGCCACAGGACTGGATCTTAGATTCAGTCCTGGGACATCTCCTGTAAACAGTTGAGTAAAAGCGTTTTGGTTACGGTAGTGATTTTTAAGGACTATTATTGTATTTTAAAAGTTGACACTTAGAAACTTTTTCACATAGAATCACCAATGTTATCCTATGGGAGGAAATTCACTTAGCAGGTAAGTAGTGTTATCGTTACTTTTTCTTACTCAGTGGTGGATCCTGGATCCAGCACTGGTGCATCTCCTGTAAACAGTTGAAAGAATGCGTTCAAGTCATACAGGCGATTTTTAAGGAATATTTGTAGTTTGTGAAAATCAACACTTTGAAACTTTTCTGCTGAAAACCAGACAATGGATTCCTATGGAAGGAAATACAAGTTACTGGTAAGTACGGTTAGAATTACTTTTCAGGGTCAGTGCTGGGTTTAAAAGATGCAGCACTGGGTTCTCTCCTGATAACAGGTGAGTAAATCTGAATTCATAGTTCGGCTGATTTTAGAGAAATATTATAAAGTTCCAAAACTCCACACTTAGAAGAATTTCCAAGTGAAACCAGTCAATGTTAGCCTATGGAAGGAAATTCAAGTTACTGGTAAGTACGGTTAGAATTACTTTTCAGGGTCAGTGCTGGGCTAAAAGATGCAGCACTGGGTTCTCTCCTGATAACAGGTGAGTAAATCGGAATTCGTAGTTCGGCTGATTTTAGAGGAATATTATAAAGTTCCAAAACTCCACACTTAGAAGAATTTCCAAATGAAACCAGTCAATGTTAGCCTATGGAAGGAAATTCAAGTTACTGGTAAGTACGGTTAAAATTACTTTTCAGGATCAGTACTGGGCTCAAAGATGCAGCACTGAGGTCTCTCCTGATAACAGGTGAGTAAATCGGAATTCGTAGTTCTGCTGATTTTAGAGGAATATTTGTATGTTTCAAAAAATTGACACTTAGAAAGTTTTTCAGCAAAAAGCAGGCAATGATATCCTATGGAAGGAAATTCAATTTACTGGTAAGTACGGTTAGAATTACTTTTCAAGGTCAGTGCTGGGCTAAAAGATGCAGCACTGGGTTCTCTCCTGATAACAGGTGAGTAAATCAGAATTCGTAGTTCGGCTGATTTTAGAGGAATATTATAAAGTTCCAAAACTCCACACTTAGAAGAATTTCCAAGTGAAACCAGTCAATGTTAGCCTATGGAAGGAAATTCAAGTTACTGGTAAGTACGGTTAAAATTACTTTTCAGGATCAGTACTGGGCTCAAAGATGCAGCACTGAGGTCTCTCCTGATAACAAGTGAGTAAATCGGAATTCGTAGTTTGGCTGATTTTAGAGGAATATTTGCACAATGGTGAAGGGAGGGGCGGGGCCTGAGGTGACATCTGTGCAAACGCGCCCCGTGGCGCGTTTTAAGTTGGGGATTAAGTCCCCTTGAATCATGAGGGTCCCTGGGGTCCAACTAGCCCACCCTGTACCTCCAGTATGCGCCAGGGAGCTGCGTTGCAGAGAGGTGTTCAGAGGCCATGCCCCTTTTTGCACCTCTCTGCAACGCAGCTCTGTGGCGCTTTATGGACGTACCTGGTGGGCTAGTTGGCCCCCAGGGACCCTCAGGATTGAAGGGGATTTCATTCCCCATCTTAAAATGCGCCACAGGGCCTGTTTGCACACATGTCACCTGAAGCCCCGCCCCCTCCCTTCACCACTGTGCAAACGCGCCCCGTGGCGCGTTTTAAGTTGGGGGATTAAGTCCCCTTGAATCCTGAGGGTCCCTGGAGTCGAACTAGCCCACCATGTACCTCCAAAAAGCGCCACAGAGCTGTGTTGCAGAGAGGTGTATAAAGGGGCGTGGCCTCTGTACACCTCTCTGCAACACAGCCCCCTGGCGCATACTGGAGGTTCCTGGTGGGCTAGTTGGCCCCCAGGGACCCCCAGTATTCAAGGGGAATTACTTCCCCTTCTTAAAACGCGCCAGGGGGCGCGTTTGCACACTGCTGCAGGGAGGGGGGCTGCGTGGCCTCCCTTCCCTGGGCCTCTATTGGCCCCGGGGACCCCATCCCCCGGGGCATGCCCTCTTTTTTAATTAAAAAAAATATATATATTTGGAGGGGGGCTGCGTGGCCCCCCTACTCAGGCCATTTAAGGCCCCGGGAACCCCATCCCCCGGGGCCAGCCTTGCCCTGTTTTTATTTATTTTTTAATTGGGGAGGGGGCTGCGTGGCCCCCTCCCGGGCCACTTATGGCCCCGGGGACCCCATCCCCCGGGGCCTGGCCTCTCGTTGGAGACTGTGGGGGTCCCCAATCCCCCACAGTCCCAGCCGGCTCTCCGCCTCCTGCGGGAGCCGGCATTGCTTTTCCACATGGGGAGCAGCTAACATGCTGCTCCCCGTGTGGAAAGCAATTGTTTGCATTTTGAAAGAGAGAGCAGGTTTCCCTCCTCTCTTTCAAAATGCAAACCAAGTTTGCTATGACAGGACGGGAGCCGCGAGGCTCCCGTCCTGTCATAGCAAACTACAGTGTCCCGGGGTAGGCACCCGGGACACTGCAGGAGCCGGCCCTGGGGGTGGTGGTCCCCAGGGCCATCACTGGCTCCAGGAGGGAGCCGCACGGCCCCCTCCCAACTTGTTCAAAGCCCCGGGGAGGTGGTGGTCCCCAGGGCTCTGGGTCCGTAACGGACCCCCATATTTAAATCTTTAGTGCCCCGGGAGGTGGCGGTCTCGGGCGTGTGGGGGCTGGAGCCCCCACACAGGTTTTTAAAACAAAAAAATACAGCCCCGGGGGGTGGCGGTCCCCGGAGCAGTGGGAGGGCGCACAGCCCTCCCGCCATCATTTTTTAAAAGCCCCGGGGGTGGTGGTTCGGGCTTGGGGGCCTTAGAGGCCCCCCATAAACAATAAACCCACCCCTGCATGCCCCCGGGACTTGGGCCACCCGGGGCAATTTAGCATCGAAGCGCGGGAGACCGCGCTTCTATTTTTTTTTTCGGCAGGATCCGCGCAACCTGAGCGCATCCTGCCGATTTTTTTTTTTTAAAAATGCTTTTTCTGCCCAGGGGTCCTTGTGGGACCCCTGAGCAGACCTAGGGGTTCAGGGTGTTTCTACCCTGCCCCTTTTGCGCTTTGCGCACTTGTTTCTGTCCCTCGGTTCTACCGAGGGACAAATGACTGCCAACACTTCCTGATTTGGAGTGTTGACAGCCAATTAGCATGCAGCTCGTGATCGGGAGGGTACGCGGACCCTACATGGCCATAGATATATATGTGATTTTATTTGTGATTTTCTCAGAAACTACTGAACAGATTTACACCATTTAAGCAAACTGCACGACACTGAACCAAGGGCTACCTCTTTGCCAAATTTGGTGTAATTCCGTTCAGCAGTTCGGGCTGTAGCCGCGATGAAAGGATCCTACGGAAAAATGAATGGGGAAAACGCGTTTTGGGACCCCCCTTTTTTCTCGGCCCCCGCTTGACGAATCAACCCGAGACTTTCAGGGTAGGAGCAGAGCGGAGCACCCCAACAAGTTGGAAGCTTTCGCGAAGATTTGTCAACCGGCGCAAGAGTTATTTCAAATAGAATGTTGCGGATTTCCTATGGAAAATAGGTTTTAACTATAACTATCTACTGGCGACCGCCAGTATATATATATATATATATATATATATATATATGTAAAGTATTTCCTGTTGTTCTGGATATCGTTCCAGAGGAGAGCAGAACAGGTACGGACCACCACTTTTTGTTAAAATAGATTCCAAGGACGCGAAGTTACAGCTTCATCTTTTTATTATATATCACCATAATAGTGCAGACAAGTGTCCGTGATTTGACACTTTATGTGGAATCTGTCTAAGTCAATGTATTTGTGTTTGTTTTTGAATTACACTTGCAGCCCTGAAGAAGCCCTAGTCTAGGGAGAAATGCGTTGGCTGTATCTACATGTAACACTGTTGAAATTGAGAAAAAGAAAGAAGAAATAAAAAAGAATATCTGAACAAATACTGGACTTTAAAATTATCTTTGAATAGGACTGTTCATATATGACTGGATGCCAAATTAACTCTTCATGTTCATGTTTTACCTCTCATTGCATATGTGGTATAATGTTTGATTCATGACCATCTGACACCTGGTTATCGGAGGAGGGCAATATTGGTGTTGTGGAACGTTTTTGTGACTATACTGGGTGGTGCAGTGACTGAGTTTTCCTAGCTGTCATTGTATATTTACATTAGAGATATAACATATTTTTCCCTAACTTTCTTTTCAGTCTTGAATACTTGCATAGATTTTTGAGCATTTCATCACACAGTATGGATTGTGGTTTAAACATTTCACGACTTTGATCATTCATCCATCTCAAAGCTACCTTTATCAATCTGCACAAGTGAACTTCAGAGTGACGAGATGATAGTAAATTTAGTCTCACCAGTTGTGTGCAGGGATATTGGCACTTCACTTCCTAGTTATAGTTTGAACATGTATATCTTAAATTTAAGTTTATCGAAGACACTGTATAGTACAAAAGGTCATATTCATTTAGTTCATAGGAGCAGGCCATAGAAAAATCCTATGCCATTTAGCTCATAGAAGAACTGACAAAGAATTCCCTTCCAAGTGCACTCCTCATTCTAAACCAGTGATACTCAAAGTACAGCCCGGGGGCTGCATGTGGCCCTCCTGATCTTGCGGCACCCTGGTCAACAGAAATAAGTTAAATAAATAGGCAAGCCTTTATTTAAAGGTTAATTGAAGTTAAAAAAAGGAAGTAACTAGGTTATCCTGCACAGCCTAACTTTAGAAACACCGTGGGCCCGATTCACAAAAGTAATCGGAGACAAAATCCTAACTTTACGACTTTTGGTATTCACAAAAGGCATTTAGGAGTAGTAAAGTTAGGATTTTGTCTTAAGTTTGTCTTAAGTTTTGGTCTTAAGACAAAATCCTAACTTAAGTTTAACTTAAGTTTAACTTGAGTTTAACTTAGGATTTTGTCTTAAGTTTGTCTTAAGTTTTGGTCTTAAGTTAAACTTAAGTTAAACTTAAGTTAACCTTAAGTTAAGATTTTGTCTTAAGACCAAAACTTAAGACAAACTTAAGACAAAATTCTAACTTTACTACTCATAAATACCTTTTGTGAATACCGAAAGTCGTAAAGTTAGGATTTTGTCTCAGATTACTTTTGTGAATCGGGCCCCTTTTTTTAAAGACATCTTGCAGCAAAAGTGTAGAAATATGATAATTTCTCTTCAAAAAGTACATTTCATTACCATGCAGAACAGTTTGACTTTAGTACATCCCAATATATCAGTGAATTGAGAAGTAGTTTTAAAACAATTGTTTTCAAGCACGAATTTACATACATTAATTCTTTCCTCCACCTTGACAATAATGTAAATAGTGAACTAAGATGTAAGTCAGTTTTTAAAGTGCACTCTTTGGGCTGGGTTCCTATTAAAACTGAAAAGCATTATAGTTTATTAAATCAAAGACAGGAGACGTTTTTGTACACTGCACTTCCAGACGTCATGTTATTCGACATCCTTTTATATATAATAATGAAGAAAAAGAAGGGAAAGTAAAATTAAACAATTGTATAGGATCCTACAGTTTCGTAAAGTGGCAAAGCCAGGATTAATCCCAGGTTTTCTGGTTTCATATTGTGCAATTCAGCCACTGGTTGCATATGCTTTGCTTCCCTTACACCTACCTGAACAGCATCGCCCCTCCAGCACCCCCACCCTGATTGCCACCCTGCTGGCATCAATGCTGCCCTTGGTCATATCACAGGCAAAACTTTTGGCCCCTAGTAAAATGTTTGTGAGTACCCATGTTCTAAACCTTCATGGTCCATTACAGTGTTCTACTGAATCGACGGTGCAGTTATGAATTGCTCACAAGCAGGAAGCAGGGAATTTCTGTGGAAGGTGAACAGTAAACATTCGGTGGAAGGTGAATAAAGTGAGTTAAAGGGCCCGGCCCTGTTTAACGCGTGCACAAGGTAACAATAATTAGTACAGTACTCAGCAATGGAGGTGCTGATCCATGCTGCACAACTCATTTTCAATTATTTTATGAGTTCCTTCCCATTTGCTCTGGAAGTGCTGCATACAATTACAAAAACATAAAAAACTTAATTTACTGAAGAAAGTAAAATATATGTACTAGATCTGGTTACACGCGCAAGTAATCCAGTGTTACATACGTAATGAATCAGCTGTACATGCCAAACATGTAGTGTTAGAAGGGCGTGAAAAGGTTGGTTTTTTTGGTAATTGTATGTAGCACAAACTTGGCTCTAAGGCATTTGAGTGTTTTAATGAGAACCATGTAACATCACCAGTGGCGTAACACAGGCCACCGCAGTCCCTGCGGTGCGGGTGGGCCCCAAGCTCCGGGGGCCTCCTCTGGACAATACTCTTGCTGTAGAGCTCCTGATTGAGTTCTTAGGGGGCACCTTCACGTACCTTGCAGGGGGTCGCCCTCAAGTGTGTTACGCCGGTGAATGTCACACATTTGGAGGCACTGTCAGATCTTAGTCAGTTGTACAGAATCACAGTATGTTGAGCCGAGGCTTTCCAGGTCGGCAGCCTAGACTGTGGGGCCACATCTCCTCCCCTAGAGGCATCCAGTAAATGGTTGTGTGCAAGGCCAACATACCCTGCTGTGCCACACGTCTTGCAGTTTTTCCTCCTGGCAGTGCAAATGGTTATGTCAAAAACACTGAGTTGGTTTCCCGCTATTTGCCCTATTAAGCAGTTAGTTAAGCCCTGACAGTGACACTCACATGAGAAGTTTACTATGTCCTGAGAAAAAGGGTCCAAAGCACGCGAAAAAACTGCCCTGCTCTGCGCACAAAGGAATGGCCACACCAGCATACCTGTGTCCGCGGCCGCTCGACAACTGTATGGAATTTAAAAACAGAGAAAGAAACCCAATTAAGGAAGGGGATTTCAACACCCCGCTGTGCCAAAAGCATTGTTTAAGCTAAGTGAGGCCTCACGTACCACTCAAAACACGATGACTTTCATCTGCCTACCCTTTTAATGGTCTCGAATGACAGGCCTATTGAAGCCGCTGTTGTGGCAGCCCCCTGCACTCTGCATTGCTTTCTGTTGCCTTATTGCTTCTTCCAACTCCCCTCCCACTTGCCCATGTGCTTCTCCAATTGCGTCGCTTCACCCATGCGCTTAATTTTGCTTCTGCCAACCCCGTGTTGCTTTCACTCCTACCCTCTCCCGTTGCTTTTGTGTTGCCGCCAGCCCTTCACCTGTTTTCTTCTCGCCCCACCCATGTTGCTTCGCCGTTTGTCCCGATCCACCCCATGTTGCTTTGCCTGTCACCTCTACCCACCCTGTGCTGCTTGGTTGTTTGCCCTCTGCACTCCCCCGTGTTGCTTCACTGTTCCCTCACCCCACTTCCAGTGCTGCTTTCACTCCGCCTGTTTAAGAAAAGTCTTTGTGTGTTTTATTTTCTTTCTGGTTACCCATCTAACTTGGATTAATAGCTAAAGAGAGAAAAAACATTTTGGGGACGTGGCCAAGCCCAGGCCGCAAGATGCCTGCCACAACATAAGGCTCTGCCAGTCAGCGACATTAATCCGGCTTTTATCCTGCGTTAGGGTGATCATTGGGGCCAGCTGGTGATTGCGGAGACTCGCGTTGTGCTCCTGTGCTAAAATACTGTCTTTTCTGCGGAGTCGCTGTGGAGTCACGGATCCGGTGTATCCCCTACATCGGGCCGAGTGTGGTGGCGGTTCACCCCGTGGGTGCTTGGTGCAGAAGCTCTGCTGGACCCTTTGTGCTCCCCCATGCGCAGGACCGGGAGGTGCCATGCCATTTCATGGGGCGTGGCCTGCAAGTGGCTGGGGCGCTGGCTGACTGGGTGAAAGTGCCGCAGCCCGCGCTGCTGGGGATAGGACTGCAAGGAGAGGCAGCGCATGTTCAGCGCGATGGCGCTGCAGAACTCGGCAGGATCACGGGCCGAGGAGCTGGTGACGCGGTCTCCTTGCCGCTGAGACTGCGCAGTGAAAAGGGAAGATTCGGCCCGGCCTGATAGCCACCGCATAGCAGGCTGCTTAAACTTGTGAGGCCCACACCTGGCATGGCTGAGTGATTTGGTGTCCATACGGTAGGGGGAGCCTGGTTAGTTGAGACGCTGTGACCCGGAGGGGGCTCCTGATTCTCTTTGCTTCTTGAACTTGCACTGGGAGCAATTGTCTGTAGGCAAATTGACATCAGGGTGTCACCTGGAATTGCATGCTCCCCATGACATTAGGGCCCCCCTGTTAACTACGCTGTGCACCCCCCAACCCCTCGCCCATGGGTCTCTCTGGGCGCAGCTGAGAGGCTACCGGCTCCCTCGGAAGTTGGGGAGTGCAGCTGGACATTATCTCCTTGTGGGCATAGTGTGCGCCCCCCAGTAGATTGAAGGGAACTGCTGTGCCATCGTACTGTCACTTGCTGCTACTGTTGCACCCCGTCCAGGCTATAGACACTGAAGAGCAGCTGACCTGTTGGGTTGGCAAAAGTACATACAGTGCGTTTTTTGCCTTTTTCTGCTTGTTCTTGTGCCCTCTGTTTTGCCTTTTCTGCTAGTCTTTCTGCCCTGTTTTTCCCTCTTCTGCTCTGTTTTGCCTTTCCTGCTCGTTTTGCTGCCCTCTGTTTTGCCTTTTCTGCTTGTTTTTCAGTCATCTGTTTTGCCCTTTTCGGCTTGTTTCTTCCCACCATTTCCCTCCTCCCGTCACCCAGCGCCCACCCTCCCCCAGGACTTATTTAATGGAGGCCACAGCACGACCCCATGGAGCAGGTCCTCGTGCCAGCTCCCCCTGCTACAGTTCACCGGTCCAGCTTTCCCGCAGTCCGCTACCCTCTGCTGCCTTTCTACCTCCTGCCCTTTGTTTGTGCCTCCTCTGCTCGTTTCTTGCTCAGTTTTGCTTTTTCTGCTCGTTTTTCTGCCCTGTTTTGCCCTCTTCTGCACTGTTTTGCCTTTTCTGCTTGTTTTTCTGCCCTCTGTTTTGCCCTTTTCTGCTAGTTTCTTCCCTCTTCCCGCCGTTTCCTTAAAACCTGGCTTTTTGACAAAGTCCTCGCACCCCAGCGACCAGATACCCCCAGGGGTGACAGTGCTACGCTCTGCAAAAGCTGATTGAGCCTGCCTGGTCTGCTTGTGCCAGCTGGTCTCCGGGGGTGGGGGCGATGCCCCACAGGATCTAGATAATTGTACCATGTTTTTGCGATTGACTCAAAAATGGATCTATTAAGGGACAGATTTGACTGTCGAAAGAGAAAGTTGATAAACACGACGAGATCAATTGGAGTGCTGCACGTCGGACTTGGAAGATGGACCGTCTACCGCCAGTGAGCAGTTACTCCAAATGGAACAAGCATTGGCATAGCCAATAGGTCTCGCCTTTGGGACCTTATAAGTATTTAATTATGCAGCACAAGATCAACTGTTGCATTGCTAAACACTTATAATGTCCCAAAAGGCGAGACCTATTGGCTATGCCAATGCTTGTTTTTTTAATGTTTCTGTCACCTTTTTCCCTCTCCCTCGGTCCGAGGCACAAGATGGCTTCCAACACTTCCTGGTTTGAAGTGTTGGCAACCAATCAGAGGCAAGCTCGGGCTCAGGAGGGCTCAGCCAATCAGATCTCACAATTCTCAAATTTCGTTATCTGTAAATCTTTAAATATCTCAAAAACTACAGAACGGATTTACACTATTTAAAACAAAGTGTGCTTTCTGGACCAAGAGCTATCTCTCTGCCAAATTTGGTGTAATTCCGTTCAGCAGGTCAGGCTGTAGCCGTGTCTAAAGTTTCCTATGGAGAAAACATGTTTTGGGACCCCCCTTTTTTCTCAGCCCCCCCTTAATGAATCACCCCGAAACTTTCAAGACAGGAGCTGACCTGAGTGAACAATTAGTTTTGAAAATTTTGTGAAGATTAGTCAAACGGCGCCAAAGTTATTGGCAAATCAAAAAACGCTTTTCCTATGGAAACTAGCTTCTAACTATAACTACCTACTGGCGACCGCCAGTAGGTAATATATATATATATTTGATTTGACACTTTATGTGGAATCTGTCTAAGTCAATGTATTTGTGTTTGTTTTTGAATTACACTTGCAGCCCTGAAGAAGCCCTAGTCTAGGGAGAAATGCGTTGGCTGTATCTACATGAAACACTGTTGAAATTGAGAAAAAGAAAGAAGAAATAAAAAAAGAATATCTGAACAAATACTGGACTTTAAAATTATCTTTGAATAGGACTGTTCATATATGACTGGATGCCAAATTAACTCTTCATGTTCATGTTTTACCTCTCATTGCATATGTGGTATAATGTTTGATTCATGACCATCTGACACCTGGTTATCGGAGGAGGGCAATATTGGTGTTTGTGGAACGTTTTTGTGACTATACTGGGTGGTGCAGTGACTGAGGTTTCCTAGCTGTCATTGTATATTTACATTAGAGATATAACGTATTTTTCCCTAACTTTCTTTTCAGTCTTGAATACTTGCATAGATTTTTTAGCATTTCATCACACAGTATGGATTGTGGTTTAAACATTTCACGACTTTGATCATTCATCCATCTCAAAGCTACCTTTATCAATCTGCACAAGTGAACTTCAGAGTGACGAGATGATAGTAATTTTAGTCTCACCAGTTGTGTGCAGGGATATTGGCACTTCACTTCCTAGTTATAGTTTGAACATGTATATCTTAAATTTAAGTTTATCGAAGACACTGTATAGTACAAAAGGTCATATTCATTTAGTTCATAGGAACAGGCCATAGAAAAATCCTATGCCATTTAGCTCATAGCAGAACTGACAAAGAATTCCCTTCCAAGTGCACTCCTCAATCTAAACCAGTGATACTCAAAGTACGGCCCGGGGGCTGCATGTGGCCCTCCTGATCTTGCGGCACCCTGGTCAACAGAAATAAGTTAAATAAATAGGCAAGCCTTTATTTAAAGGTTAATTGAAGTTAAAAAAAGGAAGTAACTAGGTCATCCTGCACAGCCTAACTTTAGAAACACCGTGGGCCCAATTCACAAAAGTAATCGGAGACAAAATCCTAACTTTACGACTTTTGGTATTCACAAAAGGCATTTAGGAGTAGTAAAGTTAGGATTTTGTCTTAAGTTTGTCTTAAGTTTTGGTTTTAAGACAAAATCCTAACTTAAGTTTAACTTAAGTTTAACTTGAGTATAACTTAGGATTTTGTCTTAAGTTTGTCTTAAGTTTTGGTCTTAAGTTAAACTTAAGTTAAACTTAAGTTAACCTTAAGTTAAGATTTTGTCTTAAGACCAAAACTTATGACAAACTTAAGACAAAATCCTAACTTTACTACTCCTAAATACCTTTTGTGAATACCGAAAGTCGTAAAGTTAGGATTTTGTCTCAGATTACTTTTGTGAATCGGGCTCCTTTTTTTAAAGACATCTTGCAGCAAAAGTGTAGAAATATGATAATTTCTCTTCAAAAAGTACATTTCATTACCATGCAGAACAGTTTGACTTTAGTACATCCCAATATATCAGTGAAGTGAGAAGTAGTTTTAAAACAATTGTTTTCAAGCACAAATTTACATACATTAATTTTTTCCTCCACCTTGACAATAATGTAAATCGTGAACTAAGATGTAAGTCAGTTTTTAAAGTGCACTCTTTGGGCTGGGTTCCTATTAAAACTGAAAAGCATTATAGTTTATTAAATCAAAGACAGGAGACGTTTTTGTACACTGCACTTCCAGACGTCATGTTATTCGACATCCTTTTATATATAATAATGAAGAAAAAGAAGGGAAAGTAAAATTAAACAATTGTATAGGATCCTACAGTTTCGTAAAGTGGCAAAGCCAGGATTAATCCCAGGTTTTCTGGTTTCATATTGTGCAATTCAGCCACTGGTTGCATATGCTTTGCTTCCCTTACACCTACCTGAACAGCATCGCCCCTCCAGCACCCCGATCCTGATTGCCACCCTGCTGGCATCAATGCTGCCCTTGGTCATATCACAGGCAAAACTTTTGGCCCCTGGTAAAATGTTTGTGAGTACCCATGTTCTAAACCTTCATGGTCCATTACAGTGTTCTACTGAATCGACAGTGCAGTTATGAATTGCTCACAAGCAGGAAGCAGGGAATTTCTGTGGAAGGTGAACAGTAAACATTTGGTGGATGGTGAATAAAGTGAGTTAAAGGGCCCGGCCCTGTTTAACGCGTGCACAAGGTAACAATAATTAGTACAGTACTCAGCAATGGAGGTGCTGATCCATGCTGCACAACTCATTTTCAATTATTTTATGAGTTCCTTCCCATTTGCTCTGGAAGTGCTGCATACAATTACAAAAACATAAAAAACTTAATTTACTGAAGAAAGTAAAATATATGTACTAGATCTGGTTACACGCGCAAGTAATCCAGTGTTACATACGTAATGAATCAGCTGTACATGCCAAACATGTAGCGTTAGAAGGGCGTGAAAAGGTTGTTTTTTTTGTTAAATATATGTAGCACAAACTTGGCTCTAAGGCATTTGAGTGTTTTAATGAGAACCATGTAACATCACCAGTGGCGTAACACAGGCCACCGCAGTCCCCGCGGTGGGGGTGGGCCCCAAGCTCCGGGGGCCCCCTCTGGACAATACTCTTGCTGTAGAGCTCCTGATTGAGTTCTTAGGGGGCACCTTCACGTACCTTGCAGGGGGTCGCCCTCAAGTGTGTTACGCCGGTGAATGTCACACATTTGGAGGCACTGTCAGATCTTAGTCAGTTGTACAGAATCACAGTATGTTGAGCCGAGGCTTTCCAGGTTGGCAGCCTAGACTGTGGGGCCACATCTCCTCCCCTAGAGGCATCCAGTAAATGGTTGTGTGCAAGGCCAACATACCCTGCTGTGCCACACGTCTTGCAGTTTTTCCTCCTGGCAGTGCAAATGGTTATGTCAAAAACACCGAGTTGGTTTCCCGCTATTTGCCCTATTAAGCAGTTAGTTAAACCCTGACAGTGACACTCACATGAGAAGTTTACTATGTCCTGAGAAAAGGGGTCCAAAGCACGCGAAAAAACTGCCCTGCTCTGCGCACAAAGGAATGGCCACACCAGCATACCTGTGTCCGCGGCCGCTCGACAACTGTATGGAATTTAAAAACAGAGAAAGAAACCCAATTAAGGAAGGGGATTTCAACACCCCGCTGTGCCAAAAGCATTGTTTAAGCTAAGTGAGGCCTCACGTACCACTCAAAACACGATGACTTTCATCTGCCTACCCGTTTAATGGTCTCGAATGACAGGCCTATTGAAGCCGCTGTTGTGGCAGCCCCAATGCGAAAAGAATGGGACGTGAAAAGCGACGTCTATTCACCTAACAACATCAGGGCGTGCTCACATAAGCGTGTGAACTGGAATCTTGTCGGAGGGGAGCCGTCTACATGCAATAACAGTCTAGCATCCCCCCCTCCAGGACGCATGGGGGTGAATGCTTGCATCAATGTTACTGGACAATACGTGGCACCGGGAGCTGCCCGCAGCTGCACCCATGCTCCCTTCCCCAACGGATCTGTCTTTGATCTCCTTACCCTGACCTGTAGCATGTCCTCTGATATCATAACATCCACCAGGTTAACTCCCCCCTCCTTATCCACCTTCGAGGCAGGTATAATTTCTGAAATTCTGAACGCCCCAAAGAAGGCCAGTGAATACGCTAAGCTCAATAGGTGCGTCTCATAAGGGATGCGGAAATCTGAGGTAGTATCTCCAAAATACGTGACAATCTATTGGCGACAATGGGTCTCCTACTGTTCTTTGCTACTGGGGCCAAGCGTTCCCAACCTTTCAAGGGCCGTCGGACTCTGAGATCCTTGGTAGGATCCGCCACCCCTTCCAGACCCGCGAAAAAGGCAATCGCTGACAACTGTCTCCTAACGACAGATAATGATTTCCCGTTCTCTTTCTGTTTAACTACAAATAACAGCACCCCCTGTAGAGTAAATTTCTCTGCCCCCCGGGGTCACTGAGGGAAGCCATATACACCCGCCATGCATTCTCATACATACTCTTAGTCATGGGAGCAAGGGAGGCAGCTATCAGATCGGGAGCAATGGGGTACCAAGCTTCCATAATTCCTCTGGGAAGAACGCCATCTGGCTGTCTGCTTGCGGCCATCGTGCTCTGAATTCTGTTAACTTAGAACGAGACAGGGCATCAGCTTCTGCATTATCTACTCCTGGCACATGCTTGGCAATAAAATACACATTATGGTTTAGGCAGCATCGAATGAGCTCCTTAAGTAGGCGAAGCACCAAGGGGCAATTGGCCCTCTGGTTGTTTATAGCCATCACTGCAGACATACTATCAGACCAGAACACGATGCGTTTGTTCTCCAGGAAGGTGCCCCAGAGGAGCAGTGCCACAATGATAGGAAACAGCTCTAAGAATGTCACATTGCGTGTCAACCCTGACCCGACCCACTCTGCTGGCCAGTGCTTCATGCACCACCTTGTGCCCAGCACTGCACCAAACCCTA
Organism: Calotriton arnoldi; assembly: GCA_963921515.1. Classification (NCBI taxonomy): domain Eukaryota; kingdom Metazoa; phylum Chordata; class Amphibia; order Caudata; family Salamandridae; genus Calotriton; species Calotriton arnoldi. The sequence goes on from CAWUFW010000579.1 coordinate 2,393,565, forward strand.
CGCTGCCTGCCGCATCTGTGTAGAGCGCCACTTCCGCATTAGATTGCACAGGTTGCTGCCAGAGCAGAGAGCCATTGAACCCAGACAAGAACTCTCTCCATGTACTCAAATCGCCCTTTACCTCAGATGAAAGTCTGGTGTGGTGATGTTTTGCCTGGAGTCCCGACATTGACTTAGACATCTGTGGTCCTGCGGCCCTCCAGAACTGTTAGCACACATAGTATATTGGGGTCGTTACATTGACAACATTTTTGTCATCTGGGCTGGCAGTGCAGTAGAGTTCACAGCTTTGACAGATTATTTGAACAACAATGTTATGTTATGTTATGTTATGTTATCGCTATTTATAAAGCACGGCAATTACCCGAAGGTGTCCTGGCGCTGAACCACTAATTCTCTGAGAACAGATCAGGCAATCAAGATTAGCGAGTAAAAAGCCAGGTTTTCAGACCTCTCCGAAAGGTGAGTAGGTCCGTGGCGTTTCTCAAAATGGGGGGAAGCTCATTCCAAGCTTTAGCTGCGCATACCATAAAGCTTCTCCCTCCCCATGTAGATTTTTTGAAGAGTGGCACAGTCACCAACTTGGCTCCTCCGGAGCACAGGGTTCTACCGGGTGTATACCATTGCAATTTCCGTTTTAGGAAATCTGGGCCTATCCCATGGAGTGCCTTGAACACAGTACTAAGAGTTTTGAAAAGCACTCGATTCTTGACTGGCAGCCAGTGTACTTTCCTCAACTCCTTAGAGATGGAGGCGTATTTCGGAGTACCCGTGATCAGCCTTGCAGCTGCATTTTGTAGTACCTGCAGCTTGTTCGCAAAGCGTTCCTGTATATTTAAATACAGGCTATTGCAGTAGTCGAGTCTGGATAAAATGAGAGCAGAGACTACGGTTCGCTGACAAGATGTAGGCAGAAAGGGTAGTATTTTTTTTAATCATTTTATGACTACAATGACTACAATCTTAAGTTTACCTCTAATCATAACATCTCAGAGATAGAGTTTTTTGATACTGTGATTTACACCAAGGGGAACAACATTTTGTCCAGATTATATAGAAAACCGACAGCGTGCAATGCAATACTGCACGCATCAAGTGCACATCCCGCTACACAGATTAAGGCCATACCGTTAGGAGAAATGACTCGTATACGGAGAAACTGTAGCGAAGACTCTGTTTTCTTTCAGGAACTAAACAACTTACAGGAACGTTTCAAGTGCAGGGGATATTCTCCTCTAGCTCTGGATCAATCTAGGAGAAGGATTATGAAGACACCTAGACATACCCTACTCAATAAGAAGTGCAGGACCAACCAAAATAAATATAAGGACAAACTTAGCTTTGTCACAGGATATAGTTTACAAAGCCATTCCATCTATAAGATCATTTCGAAACACTGGCATCTCCTCACTCTGGACAGGTCACTTACAAAATATATTTCCAACAAGCCAAAGATAGTGCATAGGAGAGGCAGGACTCTTAGAGATGTCCTTTGCTCTAGCTACTTACCCCTAAACCTTCAGCCACTACATGGTTACCGGGAAAACCTAAAGGCTTTTACAAATGTGCTCAATGTAACATGTGCCCTTTGCTTGTAACAAAATGAAGGAATTTAGCTATAATACCACCACCATACATCAGATACAACAATTCATGAACTGTAATTCCAAGTTTGTTGTTTACTGTATACGGTGCCCTTGCGATTTAATCTACGTTGGGAGCACCATACGACCTTTAAAAGAAAGGATCCAGGAGCACATGAGGGCGATACGGAATAATGACAACAGTTACCCTCAAGCAGTTCATTTTAATACCAGTCATCCTAACATGACCATGACCAGCCTAAGGTTTCACGGCATCACACAAGCATACAATGACCCAAGGGGGGGAGATAAGACACTAGCCATTAGGAGAGCAGAAGCACAATGGATTTTGCGACTCCGAGCTGTGGAGAAGGGCCTGAACTATGATAAAGAGTTACATGTATTCCTGATGAACTGATTTGTAGCATGTTTCTCGTTGAAATGTTTACATCGTGCTGGTTGACTGTTAGGGCATACCTTTTTTTCTGGGATGCCTACATATATTGGTGGTGATGTCTCTAATGCTTTGCGGCACCTCTCCTTCTTTAGGACATACACCTTTTTGTTGCCCAAACTTGCATAATTTGATAAAATGTTTCTAGAGTACATTTCATGATCTTTACCATCATGATTATGTAAAGTCAATGTATATCAATGTATAAATATGTGCATATGGAGTTATCACTGCAATCTTGGATTTTGAACAAATATGGGTATGCTGGCTATTACCTATTTCTTATAAAAAATCCTTTGCTTTTTTATTACCATATACAATGCAAATAGAACACCGCATGTATTGCTGTTACATATGACTCCTCATAAGCTCCTGCCTTTTCACACTGAGAATTATTAACTGAATTCTTCTGAATATTTATTTTAAACGGAAAGTTAATGTACCCCTGTTCTAGGGTTTCTTTTCCTAGCTCCTGTTATGTAGAAATCTCTGCAATTATGTAATTAACTGTGTTTGACTTGAAAAAGATTTCTTAATATATTTTTTACTACATTCTTATTCTTCTCACTGTGGTGGAGTACCTCTTCTTAGGCTATCACCTTGTAGTTACTCTGGGCACATGGTTTTTATACTTATTCTATTTTTCTAATATATGGTTCGTACTTTATTACCATTTTAATCTCTACAGGATTTTGATTGCTGGATTACAGCTTTTCTCTCTTATCTAGGACCCTTCCTAAATGGTCGCTACATTTTTGAAAGACAACAGTTTGTCACATATACTCGTCTTATTTCTTACGAGTATAGTACTATACGGTATTTCCTCTTTCCCTAATTCTATCCAAATGTCTCTTCTGACATTGCTTGATGCTTATTAGGACATCCCACTTATGTTTAGAGCACCTTACTGGAGCTTTCCATAAACACTGAGGACTTCCACAATATGGCCGCTATTAATAACAGCCTTTTAATTTCACGCAAGTCCGTCGTCTAGCTTTATGATGGGGTCTGGTTACAGTGTTGCTTATTAGGGCATCTCATGTTTGTATAGTGCACCCTCATTGGAGATTCCCTCTATACGCCGGGCATTCCTTAAATGTGGCAGCCGTTAATAACAGTCTTTCAACAATACGCGAGTCCATCTTCTATTTTGATGAGAGGGCCGGTCACGTTGTCACGTATTTAAGCTCCGAAATGCAGGACTTTTTTCGTTCATGCCGAATTTACCAGGATTCCATTCCAAGACGGCGTTTCGCCGGGATACAGGTCAGTTAATGTTACATAATGTGGTTCTATTTTTCCAAATCGAGTGTTTCTTAAAAATCAATATTCTCAGAAGAGACTACGGATTATTGTTATTTCACTAGGGGAGGGGGTCCCTTGACTTTTACCTACCTGTGCGTTCTCATTTCTCTTTACGGGCACACTGCAGCCCTCGTTTCGTAAAAATTATAGTTCTTAAGGGAGACAACTAAGTATTGCTATTTCACCAGGGGAGGGGTCCCTTGACTTTTTACTTACCTATGCGCTTTCATTTCTCTTTAGGGGCACACTGCAGCCCTTGTATTTTTGCTAGACTATGCAAGTAAATGGTTGCTCTTACTGTCTTTGTGGGGTTTATACGGAGGTTTGCACAGCGCTTTTTACATTGATTATTAAACTGTTGCCCTTTATGCTGTTTTTTTACAGAGGTATACACTTTTCCTCTAGAATAAATTCTTTGACTCAACATTAAGTAAGTCATTTTTTTGTGCCTAGAGTGAGTTATTTTAGATGCATGCCAACGATAGTGCTGCATTTTTTACATTTGCTTTATACTTTTTTTCGTGTTTTATGCTTCACAGGGGCATACTTCAGCCCATTGATACTGAAGAGCTTCTCTACCTCATAGCTTTTATACAAAGTAAGTGCTCATACAGTAGAATCTTCTTTCGTTGAATTCTGGCTAGAACATTTTTTCGATAGCACTTAGAAACTGATGGGTCCTCATCTTTTGCAGTTCTGGGACTTCCACGGATGAAGTTCTGTGCAAGACATGTCACCATTATCACGATAATGACAAACACATCTACCTTTTTCTTCTCTCTCCACATAGGCGTTATTATTGAAACCAGTTACAGAGGGTCTTCTTTTTTTCGTGTTCTTCGAAGAGGGAACTCTAACTGAACACATTAGATGGTTTCCTGACTTTTCGTCGAAACTTTTCAGCCCAATTATTTTTGGGTGGTTCGCCTTAAATTGGAGTATTGATATTTCAGATCAAGCCTTGAGGAAGTTACAGAAAGTAACGAAACACGTGTCGGCTGCCATCATCTGCCATCACCAAGGAGGCTCAAAGAACAGGATCTCCACATGCGAACTGTACTTTTGTTGTTCATAGACATGATCTTTTGTTTCTAGTGAAACACGGTGTTTTTGGTCACTTGACATTAAAACAGATCTCTTTTGAATTTATGCTTCCAGACTAGTGTTTCCTGTGAGTAGTCATATTAAGTATTAGATCTACCTTTTAGGCTTACAGCCACTGAAAATAGAAAGTTTAACTTCGAGAGTGCCGAGGCACAATCTTTTCTGTTTATTAGTACAATACGGGGGTTCGGCTGAACTTCCGTTAGGTGACATCCTGGGTAGTGGGGTGTTATATTTGTTACCTTGAGGGGCACCATCACTGTCGATTTATTACTATCATCTATTATCATATTTATTATCCTTAGGATTGATGTGCTACTGCTTTGTCCACCACTACCTTGTACATTTATTGTAAACACCAAGGGGGATATTATCAAGGACTGGCGATAACTATCGCTAACGCAAGTTAGCGGCAGTTTTTTTTATCGCCGTCTATCCCTGAAAGTTATCGCCTTGTTAGCGACTTATTACCAACACGTCACTAACAGGCGATAGCTTCAGGGATCAGCGGCGAAAACTGCTGCTAACTTCAGCGCGATGGCAATAGAAAAACAGGCGATAGCGGACTGACTCTAGCGATAAGCCAATAGCGATAAAAAAACGCACGCTAGGCAGCAAGTGTGGACTTAGAAAAAAAGCCTATCAGTCCACCTCCCATAGAAAAGATGCCGAAAGAAAAGTTCAATGCAGATTTGAGCAGCCAGGGCCAAGTGCAGCACACATCAACAACCCCCTCAAGCCACCCAACATCCAGGATGACCAGGATGAGAGCCTGGATGCCTCGCTGGACCTGCGTCTGGAGCCTGGATGCCTTGCTGGACCTGCGTCTGGTGCCTGGATGCCTCACTGGACCTGCGTCTGGAGCCTGGATGCCTCGCTGGACCTGCATCTGGAGCCTGGATGCCTCGCTGGACCTGCATCTGGAGCCTGGATGCCTCGCTGGACCTGCGTCTGGAGCCTGGATGCCTCGCTGGACCTGCGTCTGGAGCCTGGATGCCTCGCTGGACCTGCGTCTGGAGCTTGGATGCCTCGCTGGATCTGCGTCTGGAGCCTGGATGCCTCGCTGGACCTGTGTCTGGTGCCTGGATGCCTTGCTGGACCTGTGTCTGGTGCCTGGATGCCTCACTGGACCTATGTCTGGTGCCTGGATGCCTCGCTGGACCTGCGTCTGGAGCCTGGATGCCTCGCTGGACCTGCGTCTGGAGCCTGGATGCCTCACTGGACCTGTGTCTGGTGCCTGGATGCCTCGCTGGACCTGCTTCTGGAGCCTGGATTCCTCGCTCGACCTGCGTCTGGAGCCTGGATGCCTCGCTCGACCTGCGTCTGGAGCCTGGATGCCTCGCTCGACCTGCGTCTGGAGCCTGGTGTGGGATGTGGAGGAGCCGTGGAGTCGATGAGCTGTGGTGGGAGACATTGATGTGCGACGATCGCCCGTACCTGGTGGTGAAGTCTGGCAGGTCGCATGGAGACACGTTGCTGACCTGTGTGAGAAGTCCGCCTTGCGCACCTTGGAGCAGTTAATGGTAGACGCCCTCATGCGCACCAACGTAGTGAGGTCTGCATCACATACAACAATCCACCACTACACCGGGGTGCATGGAGGGGATTACCAATGGTGGGTGCCGACTCCCTGCATCACCGGCTGGATGACGTTGGGGTGGCCGAACGCTGTGGAGGGTGAGGCCCCTGTGCCACACCGAACTTGTGTGGTCTGAGCGCTGCAGCTACACGCCAAAGGGAGCCCTGCTGCATTAACTGCATCGGGAGGTCCACCAGCGGACTAGGCGGCAACTGCTGTACCCAGCCCAGTGAAATCACACCTGGCTGAGGCTCCTGCTGGCTGAGCCACAGATTTGGAGAGAGTGCAGTGGATTGCGCTGCAGTGTCAATGTCCAGGTAAGGAGGAGGTGGGACTTGTAGCGCAGGAGGGCCGGGGGGTGAGTCGCTCATGCCTATCACACGTAGATGACGCACCCCCAGTAGCGGCACTACCGCTATTGCAGAAGAGCTTTGCCCCACCGCCTCAAGCAGTGCAGAAGAGGAACAATCATCACATGATGATAACTCAATCAATCAATCTATCAGGGGAATTGTAAGCGCGCTACTCACCCGTGAGGGTCTCAAGGCAGTGAGGGGGAGGGTGCAGGGGCAGCAGCGGCGGGAAGCGGAAAGTGCGGGCTCAGAGAAGCCAAAAAAATAGTTTAAAAAGGGAAAAACAAGGGATAACCAACTGATGTAATCATGCTATGTATCCTCAGGGGTTGGGAGGGTGGGTAGGACTGCTCCAAACATGGAGCATGGCATGGGCGGATTGGCATGCACACTCAAGTGCGCAATGACTGTTTGGTCGGCCCACTCAGGCCGTCCAAAGCAGTCATTGCGCACTTCCCTGTTCGCAATGCAGGCTGCATTACAGCCTGCATGGAGAACATGCCCACCCCTCCGGCCCCTGGCTGCATGACTGGTCCTGTTGCCAATTACCAATCCCACCGCTGTATCGCAGCGATGTGATTGACTCAGGGGAGGGAGCCTGGCTGACTACTTCCTTTTCCTGGAAGCAGACACAGGAGAGCAGGAGCTATGAAGACACGGGACCCGGTTTAGAGGTAAGACTTCCCTCAATAAATTAACAACACCCGCTCACACACACATCCCCATGTCCATGCACCATCCAGTGTTCTTTACGGCGTTTACCACCTCACAGCTGTCCAGACCCCCCCGCACTTCTCAATGTTGGCCGATGTGCGCCCATGCACAGCGGGCGTACCACTCGTGTGCCAAAGGCACATACATAGTTGCGACGCATGCCATAACATCGCATTCCATTCCAATGCATACTAATTTTTTTATTTTTTATTTATTTATTAGTTTTTCCTCTATATCAGCTGACAATGTACATCAACAGTCATACTTCTCTTCCGCCTCAGCCGAGGCGGAGCTCGTTTTAACAATAATACATGTCATCAATTAGACCTAAGGTCGTGTCGGTGGAGGATCCTCCATCGTCAATGTTCTTCTTCATTTTTTATGAACAACATCAAAACTCAACTGCAATTAAACTCCCCTCCCCCCCTGCCGGGTCTGGATAACTCGAGGTCTATACATCGCATCTTTTATGCTGGGTCCCATTGTGTCCCTCCCCCGGGACCTGGGGCCGTACCCCCTGCGGAAGGCGTCGGCTCCGAGCTTTCTTGTGTGGATTGTGAGGTCTGTCCCGCTATCTCTTGGATCATCACTCCCCACGCCAGTAGCACTTCGGGTAGTTTGTTATCTCTCCTGGTGTTACGCATATGTACTTCCTCTGCCAGTGCCCACTCCCTCAAATCTGTCCTCCACTTCGCCACCTGTGGCCCCTGTTGAGTTAACCAATGGATCGCGATACGCCTTTTGGCTATGACGAGGCCCAAGACCAAGAACCGTCTACTCGTCTTGCGCCTGGGATCCCGCGGAATCAAGCCCAAGAGACAGGCGCGCGGGTCCAGGGCAATTGTCCAACCTGTTATCCTGGTCAGGTCCTCTAGGACCGCCTTCCAATACGTCTGGATCGTTGGGCACGTCCACACCATGTGCGGGAAATCTGCGTGTGCGCCACGACATCTGGGGCAATGTGGGTCCCTGGAACTATCGATGGCCTGAAGCCGTCTGGGTGAGAGGTAGGTCATATGTATTATATTATACTGAATTTGTTTAAAGCGATTGCATACCGATACCTTCCGCACACTTTCGTGTATCTTTTCCCATTCTCGTGGTGTGATCTCCTGCGGACACACCCGCTGCAATTTATCTTTTACGTTTAAGGGGTCACTCATCTTATCTTCTCTCAATGCCCTGTAGAGGTGCGTAACAAACTTCCGCCCCCCAGCCATGGCGATCATAGTGACCAGGGTGTGGGTGTGCCCTGGGCCTCCGGAAACGAGGGCCACAAGTGCCTCGCCGTCACAGCTATTTTGGCATACTGCAGAAACTGCCCTGGTCCCAGCTCAAAGTTAATCACCGCCTCTTGATAAGTAATGAATTTATTGTCTGGGTAGAGGTCCGCCAGCATCAGGCATCCCTCATCTTTCCATTTATCCGTGGACATGGTCCGGTCTATTTGAGCAAAGGGCGGCATTAGCCAGAAGTCCGCCTCAGGGGCGAACTGCCGGACCCGAATCAGTCGTCGCACCACCCGGTTCCATATTGCCGCTACGAGTCGCACCAAAGGGGGACTCCGTTCCCGCCGCCCCTCCCGCCTGCCAGAGAAGCGCTCCTAACTGTCGGTCCCCATATGTGCCTTTTAGCAGTGACCTCTCCCAGGAGGAATCCGTGTCCAGCCAGGCTATAGCATGTTGCAGTTGCGATGCAAAATAATAAAGTTCTAAATCTGGGACCTCCAGACCCCCTTTGCCCCACCTACGCTTCATGATCTCAAGGCTAACTCGACATCTCTTCCCGTTCCACAATAATAGGACCAGGAGTGCATCCAACTCTTTAAACACTTTGTGTGGAAGTTCAACAAAGGAACCTTGCATTGCATAGAGACATCGAGGCAGGACCACCATCTTTATCAAGGCGATCTTCCCCATTAGGGAGAGTTTAAGTGTGTTCCAAAAGGCAATACTACCCCGCAGGCCCCGGATTATCCTCCCCATGTTATGCTGGTAAAAACTGGCCTCAGTCCTTCCGATCCAAATCCCCAGGTAGCGGAGTGTGTCCTCTGCCCACGGAAGTTCCATCACCGGGCGTTGGGCTCCCTCCCATTCACTGTCCGAACCGATCGAGTAAAGCTGAGATTTTGTTTTATTGATGGAAAGCCCAGAGGCGGCAGCAAACCGCGTCAGTGCAGCGATCAGGGTTGGTAAGGATTGGGTCGGGCGATTCAGGTATATTAGCGTGTCGTCGGCGTACAGGGATACGACATGCTCCGAAGTCCCCAACCCGTATGCCCTGTCCCGCAAGTACCCCCCGGAGGCAGCAAGCCAATGGCTCCATTGCCAGGGCGAACAGCAAGGGGGAGAGCGGGCACCCCTGCCGCGTCCCCTCGCTATGGGTATGATGTCCGACACATATCGTCCCGTGCGAACCCTCGCCACCGGACGGGCATAGAGTAATTTCACCCAACTGACAAACCCTCACCCAGTCCCATTTTCAGAAGCACCTGCCATAGATAGTCCCACCTGATCGAGTCGAACGCTTGTTCGATATCTAGGAACACTAAGGTGCTCTGTTGGGCCCGTCCCTCCAATGATTGCATAACGTGGGCAAGGCGGCGGATATTCCGCAGCATATTCCTGCCCGGTATAAACCCGGACTGGTCGTCATGAACCAACCGCCGAAGATATGGGAGGAGCCTAGTGGCCAACACCTGGCTGATGATTTTCAGGTCTACATTCAGCATTGAAATTGGTCTATAAGAGCTGGGGAGCAGGGGATCCTTCCCCGGCTTGGGAATCATTACTATCAATGCTTCCCTCATGGAATCAGGAAGCAGTCCGCATTCGTTGGCCTCCTCCGTGATTTCCAGGAGTTTAGGGATCAGGACCCCCCATATTCCTTATAGAGTTCTGCCGCCATGCCATCCATCCCGGGAGACTTGGCGGTTTTCAGGTGGGCGATCGCCGCCCGTAGTTCGTCCCCGGTAAAGGGGGCTCCCAAGGCCTCCTGACTCTCCGAGTCCATGTAAGGCAGTTCCACCCCCGCTAGAAAGGTCTCCACCACCTCGGGGGCCACGGGGGCTTGGGGCTGGGAGTATAGTCTACTTAAATGGGTCCAGAATGTTTTATTGATCTCATGTTGCGTATTTACCATCTGGCCACGGTCATTTTTAAGAGCCAGAATCGGGTGGGGTTGAGTGTCTGCCCGAATCAGGCGCTCTAATAGCCGACCCGCCTTATCCCCCTCTGTATACCAGCAACGCCTGCTCGCATTTCTGTTGAATTTACCAAGCGAGTCCCATATGTCCCCTATCTTCCGCCGCATGTCCTCCCATTTAGCCGACCCCTCCTTGTTCATGGGAAGCTCCTTCTCCAGAGCCGCCAAGCGTTCCTCATGCTGGCATAGGTCGCGTTCCAGCACTTTTTTAACCCCCACCTCAGTAGACATACAAACCCCCTTACCACCACTTTCATTGCATCCCATTCGATCGCCCTGGTGCTGGCAGAGCCCCAGTTCGTCTCGAAATAGGCATCCAGCCCGTTTGATATGGCGTCCTTATAGATCGGGTCCCCAAAAGCTTCGGTGTTGAGCCTCCATAGCGGTACCTTAGACCGCGGCCGGCCCAGCGCATACGTTATTAATAGTGGGGAGTGATCGGACAAATAGCGAGCAAATATTGCGTCTCCGCTATCTGATGCGCCGCCGTCTTTTGAATAAAGAAGTAGTCTAGTCTACTATAGGTATTGGCAGCGGGTGTGTGACACGAGTACACTTGATGATCTTGGTTGCGGTGTCGCCATATATCCAATAAGTTTTGTAGCATCTGGCCCATCGCTTTTCTGCCTTTGGGTTTGGCATCCAGTTTTGGGGGGTGTCTGTCTAGTTCCCCATCAAGGGCACAATTAAAATCTCCTGCCACAATCAGTTCTGTGTCTGGATCCAGATCCAACTGCCCCAAGACTCGACTTAAAAACCCACCATCGTCACTATTCAGGGCATAGACATTTACCACACATATATTACGCCCATCCAGCGTCCCCTCCACCATCACAAACCTTCCCTCAGGATCTTGTTTAGTGCGTAAAGCCTTAAAGGGAACCCCCGGTGCCACCCATATGAGCGTGCCCCTGGCAAACCCAGAATAGGAAGTGGCGAAAAACTGACCCCTCCATCTACATTGGACATATTTAAGACAGTCTCCCCATAAGTGCATCTCCTGGAGCAGAGCAATACTTATCCCATAGCGTCTAAGATAAGTTGCCACCCGGATCCGCTTGACCCTATTATTGAGCCCCTGGACATTCCACGTTATTAGTTTATACCTCTGTGCGTCACCTGGCATAAGTCAGCAGCTGTGGATGGCGCAGCGCCCAATATTCGTGTGGGGGACCCCCTATAGTGTTGCAGCGTGACCTCCCATGATACGATCTCCTCCGACCTCTAACCGTGCAGCAAAGACCAGACCCGGCAGCAACCCGAACAAAACCAAAGTGTAAACCCCAAACCCCCCCCCCCCCCGCCCACAGGCAGTAGCACTTCATTCTCATAACCCGATCCTGGTCTGAGGACTCAGAACCCCACCCCAAAGTTCCACCCACCCCCTGATTCACCCCACCCAACTTGAATTAACAATTATAAAAGAACGTACTTTCCCAAGTCAGGAAACCCCCCTGAACTTCCAAAAAGTTAACCGACTGACTGGCACCGCGTGGCCCCCCCCCAACCCGTGGTCTAGCCGGGTCACCTCAGCACTCTACAGCCGGCAAGTCCAAAATTGATCTGAGCGAAATAGTGTAACCTTCTCAAAAACTTTTCCCTCCAACCCCCCCCGCCGTGTCCCCGGGCCCATGGCCCTCCCACTCAGGTCCCTCAGTAAAGTCCCGTGCCCCTCAATGCAGAGCATGTACTCACAGTGTCCATGACCCAGACCCTCTCGATCTCAGCTCCAAGTCCGCCATTCAGCCCTTACCAGAGTCCCCAGTCATCGGGCTGGTGGCACCCCCCAGTTCCGATTGTGTTTCTTGTACCAAACATAGCGGAGAGAACTGGTTTTGCGTTGGGATCGCCTCCAGTTCCGTAAGGAGTGTGCCATCTGGTCCCACCATGATACGTCCTCCATCCGTCTGATCCTGGGCCGTCGGTCGCTGTTCCTCCTCGTGTCGTTGCCGGGTCCGCTGTCGGCCACTCCGCCTACTCTGTTCTTGCCAGCCGTGGTTTTTATCTTGGCCTGCCAAGCCCAGCGAGTCCATCCAGTCCGTTACCTCCGACGGGTTACCAAAGAAGTGCACCTTGTCACCATACTGTATTCGGAGCCTGGCCGGGAACATTAAGCTGTATTTAATGTTGAGGTTTCGCAGCCGGCGTTTTACTCCCAGGAAGTCATTAAGGAGGTCCTGTACCTTTTTCGTATAGTCTGGGTAGATATGGATGGCCTGGTTTTCGAATCTGGGAGGACCGTTGGTGCGAATATGTTGCAGGATCGCGTCCCGGTCTCTAAAGTTGAACAATCGGGCGATCATGGCTCTAGGCGGGGACCCTGGTTTCGGCGGCGGCCCGAGAGACCTATGAGCCCTCTCCACAGCAAACAGTTTGGAGAGTCTGAGGTTTGGAAATGTTGCGCAAATCCAATCTTCCAGGAATAGGTCTGCCGCCGGCCCTTCCGCTTTTTCTGGAAATCCCAAAAAACGGAGATTGTTCCTCCTCGACCGCCCTTCAGCATCGTCCGCCCTGTCTTCCAGCTGAGCCGCGTGGTCCTGGAGGGCCGTTACTGTTTCCTGTAGTTGTCGTACCTCAGTCTGCAAAGTGTTCAGGTCACCTTCCGTAGTGGTAACCCTATCTGCCACCCTTCTAAGGTCCAGGCGCAAATGATTGATATCCATGGCCATCCCGTCCATTTTGGTTTCCAGCGCCACTCTAGAGTCCCGAATTGCTTCCAAGATGTCGGCCTTGTCTCGGGCCGCTGAGCCCTGGTGAGTTCCCTGTTCTGAGTCTGTTCTGAGGCAGTCCGCCGCCGTTGGGCCCAGGACCGTATATTGCATTATTTTATTTGTTTGGGCGCCTCGAAGGGGTCGATCTTTCCCCATGTCCAGCGTGGCTCTCTTATGATGCTCCCTGGCGTCCCCCTAGGCAGGCAAACAGTTATGCAGTGTGCAGTCCAATGGGGAGCCCCCCAGGCGTACTTCCACGCCGCCAAACCAGAACCCCGGGCCTCAGTGTTGGCGCTAGTGCACAGGTTATCCCTTCCGCTGGCCAGGACAGCTGTTTGGCGCCACCGGTCCCCTGCGCTCGGACCGCCTCTCAGTTCAGCTAGTTGGCTGCACCCCCGCACCGCGGCTGCCCGAGTGTCTGCCGAGCCGCGGAGTGAGTGTGTCAGGCCTTCTCTTGCACCTCGCGGCCCCTCCAGCCCCGGGGGGATCCGTGTGTTGTGGGGGGGGTCTCCTCACCGTCGTAGCTTGAGCCTCCGTCCCAGGCCTGCGGGGTGAGTGTTTCAAGCCCTAGCTTGCGCCTCGCGGCCCCCCCAGCACCGGGGGATCCCGCGCATTTTGGGGGGGGTCTCCTCACCACCGCAGTTGGGGCCTCCGTCCAAGGCCCGCAGAGCTAGTATTTCAGGCCCTCTCTGCCCTGTCAGCACCGGGGGGGATCCCGTGTGTTATGGCTGGGGGGTTCTCCTCACCTTCCCAACTCGAGCCTCAGTCCCAGGCCGGCAGCCCTTTGATCAGCCGTACAGGCCCGTGTGGTCTCCCACGTCACTCCAGTGACTTCTGCCTCCAGCAAATGCAGGCCGGCCCGCAGGCCTCAGTCATTTTCCTCTCTCACCCTGTCCTGTGGCCTCGCATCCGTCAGGGAATGGCAGCGGTGCTCAGCAAAGTTTGAGGCCTCCCCAGAGCTCACAAGGAGGCCCGGGGCAGTTCAGATCGATCCCCACTCTGCCACCTCCGTGTGAAGGCCGCCACGCCAGGAACCCGGGCAGCTCCCGTCAGAGGCAAGCAGGCCCCACCTCACCGGACTCACCGGACTCGCCCAGCACACTTCCCCGTCTGTCAGCGTCCTGTCTGTCGGGCCGTGCGCGGCCGCTCCTCTCCTCCTACACCCCCGTCCGGGGCCTCACCGGAGTTGATCAATGGCGGAGGGACTTGCCAGGATCCACGGGTACCTCCACCGCCCGTCAGCAAGCCTGGGGGCCGTCCGCCGCAGTCCCCAGCTTTCAAGGCAGCATGGCGGCCACCATGCACAGGGCGCAGGATTCCGACGGTTCTCCGGCAGCTCGTCGTGGCGTTGCAAGCCAAATCAGCACCGCGACCCACGGAGTCAGGGGGGGGTTCCGCTATCAGTCCGTGGTATAAAAGGTCACCATTATGCCAGGATTACATAGGATTTCGTCCGTTGGGGCAGGAGCAGCGCAGAGACACGTCTAGCCGGCCATGTTGTCAGGCCACGCCCCCCTTCCAATGCATACTAATACTAGGCACATTGCAACAGTAGAGTAGGTGTTGCATAGCGGAGACATGAAGATCACTGTTCCCACTTCAGTGAGTGCAACCCAAAACTAACCTTTGCACAACAAACCCAAACGTGTACCCTGGAATTCCTTTTTGAACTCCCAAAACACACACAAAAATCACATTTGAGACAAATGCACACCCCAAATTTTATATTTAACCCCAAAACACACCCCAAATTTCATATTTAACCCCAAAAATCACCCCAAATCTCATATTTTACCTCACAAAACACCCCATTTTTCATATATTACATCCAAAACCCATACACACCTGAAAAAGTTTAAATTACCCCATTACTGACTTCACAATGCGTTGTAATCAAATGCGATGTTAAGGCACCCACGTTGACGGAGTTGCGTTGTTAACGATGTATTGCCTGCGTTGTAATGGTCGTCTCCCATGCCAAAGGCAAGCCATAGGCTACGCCGTTTGCGTCCGTCTGCCCCTGGACCGCGCTCAGCACCAAGGAGCATTCCTCTTTGACACTCCACCGCTACGACGCCAGCACCCTCCTCGCCATCAACCCTGGACGCCACCTTGCCTGCCAGGACCAACCTCTGCTCTGTAACGGACATCGCCTTCGCCATCACTGACGGCTGCAGTATCACCCGCAAGCAGCACCCCGACCGTCAAGGGGGAGGCATTGCCGTCACCTGCAGATGCACACTCCGACTGACCACGCACTCTAATTTGCCAAGGGTGACCATGGACCACGTCAACTCCCAGATCCGGACCAAGCCCAAGAACATCCCCCGGGCCATGGCCCACCATTCTCCAATCCCATTGTAGACCTCATTGCACCCCAGGGTCTCCCATCCACCGACGACATCCAACTCGGTGAACTCAAGTGACCAGAGCACCACCCCCTCCTGGGGAAGGTCACCGAAATCAGACGCAAGCAGCAAGTCACCTCAACAGGCCACATAGCAGGACACACGGTCGAGCACGTCACCTCTGCCAGTGGGTACTTCAACTACAGCCACAACACCGAACTCTCCTGGCACTACCATCATTGGATGAATCACGTCTTCACCTTGCCCACCAGACTCCAGCGCCATCATCGCACCCCCTCGCAGCTGGATCAAGGCCACCGCAGAATGTCTCGTCAACTCGCTCCGCACCAACACTCCACCAATGCTTCCAAACGATGACACCGCAGCGCACAACCACCACCGATGGATCTCCAACATCGCCGGCATTAGGGCACTCCTCATGGACGGCACTACGTCAGTATCTTCCGCGTGCCTGATGGCAGGCGTGAGGGTGAGGCAGTGCCATAGGGATAGGCTGGCCCCATGGATTGCTGGAGTTGCGTCATGGTTGTGACACAACTGTAGCAATGCGTGACTTTAGCGCAGACAGATACGTCAGGATTCCTGACGTATCTGTCATTACTTACGTCATAGAGCTCTGTACAGTGAATACAGCACATCCATGCTGTTGCAAGGAGGGCGTAATGAGAAGTGTTGCAACGCTGTCTTGTCGCAGCGCAGCAACACTTTTCATGACTGGGACACAGGAATGCGCACTATCTTATTGATGGTGCGCATTCCTGCACTGTATTTTTGTCGCAGGGCAGCGCTGCAACATTGCTTGCAGCGCTGTCCAGCACCACAGACATGCATAGATGTGGCTCCATGTCATATCACCATTTTTAAGACCAGCTATATTCTGGTCATAAGTTCCTGAAGCTAACGGGCCTTAGCGACTGTTTTTTTTATAGCTTCGCGGGTCCGGACCTTCCTTGATAATATAGCGAAGTGGTGTTAGCGTGCATTTTTCCGATGGAATGCCTACCTTGCATGTCATTAGCGATAAATATCGCTGGCATGCTTGGCGATCTAAAATCCGCCCGCTATCGCCGGAAAGCTGTCGCTAATGGCTGTTAGCGACAGCTTGGTAACAGGGCGATATTATTATCGCTGCGTTAGCGGCAGGAAAGTGCCGCTAACACGGCGATATGGCCCTTGATAATATGCCCCAAAGTCTTGACATGGGGTTTCTGGAAAAGGGCCCAACACCCTCCCTAGCATTACTTCTTTCATGATTTTCTCTCTCGTGACCTCTGGGTTGCACAAAACGGAGAGCTGGTTATGCGGGGGTACTGTGGAAGGTGGGGCGCTAGACGGAATATGGAAGCCATATTTTAAACCATGATATAAGAGGCGAGCCTCTTGCCTATGATCGTATCTACTGAGGAGATGGGCCAAGACATGAAAGCGAATAGGAGTGGGTACTTTCTTATGATGACTGGAGATTGCGGCCTCTGGGCGGGTGCTGATCTTTTGGTTTTCCCAATTTCTTGAAGCACTTGCTCTCTGGGTGGCCCTGGGCTCCACAGAAAAAACAGACGTGCTTGAATTTGCAGGTGGACCCTCTACTGCATTCGTTTTTGTTAAACTGCCAGCAAGCCTGTTTCTTGTCCCTTGTCCCTTTGTCCACCCGAAAGGGTTGAGAGGTTCTGTTAACTGGCGGCACTACGTAGAATTCTGCATGCCATATGTTAATTTCCCGCTGATCCCATGCCATCTCAGGCCTTACCAACTTCATCTGCCTAAATTTGTTGTCATACTGCAGCCAAGCAGAGCCCTGGAATTCTGAAGCTGCTCCATGGATCATTGACATGTAGCTAAACAGTTGAGCAGCCGCAGCTGGGAACCTTTCTACCAGAATCGCTGCGTAAATGGAGAAACCAGTAACTCAATTTTTAATAGACCATTCCACCCATACTTTCTTTTGCTTGAACTCCCCTTCCTTGGCACCACTCCCGGGTTAATGAGGTCAAAAACATCAATATATTCCCCTCTGAAAATCTTCTCCTTAATTTCCGCTGGCACATGCCACATAATGCCTGCTGATGGGGCTAATGCGGGAGCCGCAGAACCAAAAAGCATAGGGCTCAGAGAGGGAGGGGACTGTACTGATACTACTACCGCTGGGGCCGCTACTGGCTGCAGCACCAGCCCTGTGATAACCGGATTACTGTGAGGCGCTTGTGATGTGGCAGCAACCACTAGAGGAGATTGCGCTATCCCACCCGATTGTACCCACACCTGTGCCACCCCACTGCTCTGTTGTGCTATTAGCGGTGCGGGAGCCTGCGCAATGGACGGCGCCCCCGTGGCCATGCCAACCTGTGCCATCATGACTCGTGGCTCACTTGACGTTGCCTGAGCTATAGGAGGTATGCTGTTTTGAGAAGAGTCCCCAACCGTAGGAGGTATACTGTTTTGAGACGAGTCCCCTACTTGGGGTGACCCTCCTTTCGCCAGGCCATTTTGGCTGTTACTGGCACTTTTCGCTGCTAGACCGAGAGCTTGGTTCATGCCTACGGTCGCCAGGGGCCGGTCCGCCACCACCGCCTCACCTGCAATAACCGCCTGCGCTTTTGTGCCCCGTTTAACTGGTTCCTGCAGGGCTTCACTGTCTCGAGCCGGGATTTTTCTCGAACGTTTGGATAATGGGGGAGCCTGCTGGGGCCTCTCTCCCAACCCTTGCGCCTATGTCTGCAGGGCCCACTTTATGCCGCCTGTCTTCGTGACCTCCCATAGCTCACAAAGCGACCGAAATTCTTCTGGGGTGGCTGGAGCATCCTTGCCGACTCGAGCGCGCTTCGGCGGCATTCTTGCGACTAGCCATCCAAAAACCCACCTCTGTACTAGGGCACATCCGAAAAACCACCTCTGTACTAGGGCACTACAGTAAAAATGAAAACAGAATTACTTTTTAGCATTCAACTAACCCTCCAACAGCGACCACTTGTTCACCTCCGCTTTGCACACAGCGTGTCCCCTCGCCATACCGCTGTGAGCGCTTGCAAAAATTACCTGGGGCACCGGGAGTACTTACAACCCTTGCGCCCCAGCATCTTTCTTCCATGCACTATTAAAAAAAAACGTGCGATCCCACAAAAAAAAACACAACTCCCCATTTTGGGGCACCCAGTCTACTTACCAAGCGAGTGCCCTGGGTTAACATGCCGTATGAACTCAAACCATGCAATGTCGGGCATAACAAATCTCACCATGCGCAATCGAAAAGCCTTCACTCGTGCGCGCGCGCCGCCGATCCCCAGGGCACCAGGGATACATACTACCCCAATGCCCCGGAGTACCCTGACGAAAGATATCCTATGTAATCCACCCCGGGTCATGCTGCCTAGGCCATGAACACTGTGTTCCCGCCAAAACATTCCCCAAAGTCCAAGTAAACAGCTCTTACCCACTTACGCCGAATCGAAAACACTGTTACCTATTCAACAACAGATGCCACCCGAAAAAACACCCAATAGATGCTGACTACGCTGAGGCCCTCTCCGTCTTTCCCCGATTCAGCGAACCAGCCAACGAACCTGCGTCTGTCTCCACTGAAATCCCTTCAAGCACCGCCGTTTACCGGGAAGCCACTCGAGGACTGTGTGGACGAACCAGAGACGCCGCTTCGACTCGTTGGTAACTTGCTGCTGGTCCGCCATCTCGGAATCTGTTGGAGAGGACAAAGGGGGCTTCCCCCTCTCTCCCGCCACTTTTATCCTTGTCTGGAGGGGATCACCTGCGCACCTTGATGACGTCAGCGACTACCTTCTCTTCCGGCGTCTTCTACCTCCCACTGTAAAGAAAAAAGCAAGACCGGCTCCCGCCCGAGATGCAACTAAGGGCGCCACGCCCCTAGGTGCGGGTGGTGCCGGTCATTACCTGCATGATTCCTGCGGTGGGGGATTAGATGCGATAGAACTACTGTAACGTGTACACTCTATTGCCATCTTGATGCGGGAACCACCCGTTGAGTACGTTATCATGAATGTGTTTTTGTTATAGTTGGGTCGTCCTCTCTTTTTTGACATAAATTTGTATGTGTTGGGGCGCATATTTGGATGGCTTCTGATTCCCGCAGTGGGGGATTAGACGCAATAGAACTTCTGTAACATATACACACCTATGCCGTCTATGCGGGAATCACCCGTTGGGTCTGTTATCATGAATGTGTTATTGTTATATTTGGGTCGTCCTCTCTTTTTGGACGCAACTTTGCATGTGTTGGGGAGTTTATTTGGATTGCTTCTGTAATTTTGCAGATGTGTTGAAAATGTACTCGCAGATGTTGGACTGATATTCCACTGACAACCAGTGCAGGGCCATGTGTTTTGGCGTTCTGCTTTTAGAATTGCGGTTCGGCAACGCTGCAATTTGAAATGGAGTGTCTCCTTTGTGGGAGTTGTATGGAACAGCATCCTGTGACTAACTTCTTTTCGTATACAATTGCAGCACACGCACAAGGACCAGGAGTGTTTGCGAATAGGAACCCTGTGACCGAAGATGGAGTATCTAATTCTGCACATGCTGGTCGCAAGATTCTTTCACTTTCTAAGAGGTAATGTCCTCATCTGTGATAGACCTGTGGTCTTAAAAAAATAGGAACCCACCATATAGAACGAATGTGTGTTCAATGTCCTAACTGAATAGTCACTAGCAACATGGGGTTTGTTGGTAGTATAGATAACTGATATACTACCGGTTTCTGGGCACTAAACTAACTGTTTTTATGGTTTGAATAGGTGTACGCTTACAGTATCGGATAGGATCTGTGTTTTTATGTTTAGTGTTAAAATCATGTCGTGAACGACTAGTCTGGAATGTCTGGCTAATGAATTGCCTTTCTACTCCTGTGTAGAAGAGACCTACTACTTGGAATATCATGGGTTTGTGACGATATACTCATGGGCAAAATACTTCAAGAGACCACTGGACTAATATTCTTGGTCTTTGATCCAACTAGTGAAAGTGTGTGAGTTACGGCTCATGATAGTCATCACAATTTTCTTTGGAGCAACCTAACTCCAAAACGAGTAACTCAGGGGCATATTAGCAAGACCGGCGATAAAATTATCGCCGTTTTAGCGGCAGGAAACTGCCGCTAAAACGGCAATAATGGGCTTGCTAATATGCGTTATAGAATTCCAATAGAAGCCCAGGTTAGATGTGCAGGACATCTAACCTTGGCTTCTATTGGAATTCTATAACGCATATTATCAAGCCCATTATCGCCGCTTTAGCGGCAGTTTTCTGCCGCTAAAGCGCCGATAATTTTAACGCCGTTCTTGATAATATGCCCCTAATTGATTTGTGAGTAATAATGATTATGCATCTCAGATTTTTTTAGATTACTGTACATTCGATCGATTATAGACAAGAAGATTTCTTGATTCTCTGGAGAGGTGAAGATCTCTCGGTAAGAGACCACCACTATGTAATTGTTTTTCTTTATTTTTGGTTTTTACTCACTTTGGACCACTTAAGGTGTGAAGGAGATTATGGGTGGGCTTGCGCGTGACACTGATTTCGTGTATGGTATGTGTTCTAGCATCCTTTTCTTACTTTTGAATTTGTGTGTGTACCAATTAAGGTTCCGCTTTCTTTGGTTTTTATTGTTAATTAGAGGTTGGATATGTACAACATATCCCCCTTTTCTTCACATAGATCTTTACACTTTTAGAAATATTGTTTTGTCTCTATCCATTCACTGGTTTGATTGTTTCTTCTGGTGATTTTGGTTTCTCTTCCTTATTCACATATCTTGGCTACTACATCAGGTATTCCTTTCCCCGATTCATACTGCACAGAGTTTTGTCTGATAATGTCATAGTTCTATGGTTGCGTATTTATTACCAATGGACATTATTATTACACTTTATATACATTGAATGTTGTCATCTAATACTCTGTCAAACTTTCCTGGGACATTGTGGAGGGCAATGCAGGCACACACAGGTATTGCTGAACTGGGTTTGTTTTTTAATCCAACTGTGTCATGAATGCACAGTACTACTTGTTTTATGAAGATGTCATGTTTTTATCTTGTGTGGTGTAGAGAAGATGTTAGAGAATTTTGGTCTTAATAATGTAATATGTACATTTGTATGGTTTATACCTGTTTATCTTCATGTTTGCAGCCCTGATGAAGCCTTTTTAGGACAAAATGCGTTGGCTGCGTTTGTCTAAATTAATACAATAAAGTAAGGAATTGAATCACCAACCAAGATCTATGACTATCAATATTTTTCAATAGTTTTTCTTGCTTCCTGTATATATAACTCTGAAAACGGATTATAGTTGCCTCTCTATTTGTATATATTCTATGATTATGTTTGGTCAATGAGCAGCTGACCTTTGAGGTGGGCTATGTGATATTTGAGTATACTAATTGTGACAATTCCAGGTAGTGCGGCTTTATAATCCCAGGCTGCTTCTTTTGTCTTATTCACAGGAATGCACAAGGCGACAACCCTCTTCTCGATAGAGCAATGCTCCAGGGCGACAGCACTCAATCCTCCCCACGGCCTCCACCTGACACATGGAGGTCTTGGGCAGCACACAGGTTTTCTGCATTCACTTTGTGCAATTCAACTACTAAATGGACCTCTCTTTATTTCTCCTATTTCACATCAAAGGTTTATGTTTTGTCTTCAATTCTTGGTGCATGAGGTTAGAGTGAGGTTGGTCAGCAGAAGCCACATGAAAGACAAGTGTTAAGTGCATCCGATATGTGGCCTAGATTCTTAATACACAACATAAGAGCCTAATAAATCAAACATAAGAGAGAGATTTGCCTAGGATCACACAATTTGGTCCAGCTGTAAATGCAGGATCAATCACAGATTTTCTGCTTTCACATTGTTAATTTCAGCCGTTTGATGGACATCTCTTTATTTCTCTAATTTCACTTCAAAGGTTAATGCTTTGTCTTTAATTGTTGGCAAATGAGGTTGAAGCATGGGTGGCAGGCAGATCCCGCAACTGCATTTTTCACTTCAAATAAGGACTGCCTTGCATAATCTCGCTTCTTACTCTAGAAATATCTAAATCCGTCACACCACAACAAAAAATGATTTCCAAACTTTCAAAATGATGTGCATTAGCTACATTTCCAATCACTGAATCTTGAAGAGCTGTGTTCCTTGAAAGGAAGACAAGTTGCTTTTTTGTAGCTCTGGAAATTTGATTGCGCTGGATAGGGCATTGATACATTTTCCTAGGTTGTTACCCTGTCGAGGTATGGGTGGTCTTGTTTGCTCCCCTTCTCACACCTACCTACTGCAGCGATGCTGTAAAGTTTTACGATGTACTGTTTTATAAAGGGTAGCTTTGCTGTTATGATGCTCTTAGGTCTGGGAAACTGATGTAATTTAGAGTAATGCTATTTGTGAAATGAAAGATCATGTGGGCATACTTAAAGCTGGCTCCTGCAGGATGAGTTTACAGTGAATAGGCAATACCAGAGATTGGTGTTATTGTAAACAAGTACAGATCTGATGTTGCTTCTTGTGATGTCACTTCTTGTAAAGTCATGACTGTGATACCACTTCCTCTGATGTCACTTCCTGTGATGGCACATGCAATGTCACGCACTGTGATGTCATGGGCCATGACGTCACATGCTGTGATGTCACCTGCATACTGCCTAACTTGGTCAGTCCCCCCACTTCTTTTTTGGGACTTGTGCCCTGGTTATGCTAAAAGTCAAAGTACCATTTCTCTTGCAGTTGTAATGTATATTTTCATAAATGTTCTCAACATCGTGAACATATGACAAATGAAACTAAGTTATTGATTGGCTAAATTATTCTAAATTCACGCCCTTCACAAATGTGAATAGCTGGAATCCCTCTGAAACATTTTCAAAGGGTTGCCTTCTTATTTCCCTCACATTTAACCGCGATAATGGAGCTATTCACAAAAGAAAGCAAACTAAAACACAAGTGATGTTTATCCTTCGTTAAAAAAGGGCTACTGCAGTGAACGGTGGAATGGAGCGCATAACATAGCATTGTTAATTGATTATGACAAAACCACCGATTTATAAAAAAAAAATATAATCAAAGTGAGAAAAGGAAAGAAACGAACAACATAGCTGGAAAGCAATGTATCTTTACTTGCCGGTAGTATTTATTACTCTAAGTCCAAGTCTTCCAAACTGCATGAGGTGGACCCACCCTCTGACAGATATCCTTCAAAGTTTACATAAAGGTAAGAAAGAAATGAAGATTACCAGTAAGTAAGGACATATTACTCAGTGTGCGTCTACACAGTCCCACTTCTAACTGCAGGAGTGTTGGACTTGGCCCTTTTTTCAGGGTCATCCCAGAACTTTTTGCCTTCCTCCTGGTATTTTTTCTGACCTGGTGGTGGTTTTAGGACTCACTGCTGTCCAGTGTTAAAGTGCATGTCCTCTCTATGGTAAACGTGGTAAGATTGGTCTACACCTGTTTGGCGTATTTAATTTACATATCAGTCCCTTGTAAAGTTGTATCTCATATACCCAGGGCCAGTAAATTAAATGCTACTGGAGGGTTTGCAGCGCTGATTGCGCCACCCACCAAAGTAGCCTTTTAAACCTGTCTCAGGCCTCTGCCATTGCAGGGCCTGCGCGCGCAGTTTTCTGCTGCTGTGACGTGGCACATAGAGTGGGTGCCACGTCTGTGACTCCCCTTTTACTACATATCAGTCACCCCTAAGGTAGGCCCTAGCTAGCCCTATGAGCAGGGTGCGCTGCAGGTAAAAGGTAGGACATGTGCCTTAACTGCGTGGCATGTCCTGGTAGTGACAAACACCCATTTTGGTTTCTCACTACTGTGAGGCTGCCCTCTCATAGGAATGCATTGGGGATTCCCTGATATGTGTTTCAGTGGTAATTCCTGACATGAGAGGAGTAGCGTGGTCAAGTTTGGTATGTTTGGAATAGTGGTAATAAATGCTGCATAATGGTGTTCGCAGATTTATTATCACTATTTTAGAAATGCCACTTTTAGAAGTGGGCATTTCTGTGTGCTATGTGTCCTTGTGCCTGCCTGTTGTGTATTGCATGTCTGGCTCTGGAGTGACAGGGGCTAGGGAGGTGCAGTGGCTCCAGAATGGCTGGGTGAGTCAGCGCTAGGCTGAATAGGTCGAACTGCATTTGGAGTAGTGGGAGGAGTAGCCCCTGGGCCTGAATAGGACTGTGCCTGCCTTACACAATGCTGGCTCCGCCCCCTGTGGTGTATCTGGGACCAGAGCCCACACTGACAAAGGAGGATGTTGTGCACATGTAAAGATGTTTCTAAGTGCCCCCCAGAACTGGTTTAGACAGGGTGCAGAGCCCTGTGCCAGGGGGAGAACAAAGACACTAACTGGTATAAGTATTGGGGCTGTGACCCCATGTGAGGTGTTTGTGGGACTTTTGTGCTTACATGGAGCTGGAGAAGACACTGCGCTGGCAGAGAACCGCCACTGGGACTTTGCCTGGGGAGCGGCTTGCTGGAGGGAATGCTCCTCTGCCCAGGGACCATGTGTGCTGGCCTGCTGCCTGTGCTCTTCAACTGAGAGCCCAGCGCCAGAGGAGCGCTGCCAGCTCCCTGCTTCAGGTCTCCCTGGTGGAGACAGACAGAGCGTTTCTGGTCCTAGAATGGTTGCTGGCCAAAACGTGCGGAAACACTGATCACCTGGGCTCTCCCTGGTTCTCACAACCAGGAGAGAGATCTTGTGGGTGGCTGTGCATCTGGGGCTCTGCTCCGTGGCCCCGAGCTGCCCATGTTGAAGGTCTATTTTCTGACAGCAGCATAAAACATACACAGTTATATGAAATACTATCACGCTACATTAGTATATTATACCATATTCTGAATGCTTTCATAGCTTTTAACACACAATAACCAAAATTCATCATCTTTTCATTTCCCACGTCTAAGGGGTCACTTCCCACAGCCGTCCGGAGCTGTAGCCTCCGACCGACTCGTACTGGAAGCCGCGTCTTCCAAACGAGGAAGTACGATGCTCAAAATCCCCTACTTACCGAACGACTCGGTCACTTCGAATCTGTCTCCATTTTCCCAACGAGAAGCCTCAGTGAACGCTGACTGGAGTCGTACGGAGGGATATTCCCAGCCCGATTACGGCCGGCCAATTACAATGCGTACTTCCCATGTGCCGAATCCGTCGCCACTACCCACATGTCAGAGCATCCGGAAGAGGAGTATTTCATCTCTGGAGCGCGCCACAACACGATCCCTGCGAATGAGACGGTGCAGCCATGTATCCTATCGCTCACGTCATACCCAAACTCTACGCCTACGGCCAATACTACCACCCTAATCGACGCGGTCATCACAGACGGTAAATCAGACACCTACCACACACAAAACGCCACTACCCCGCAAAAGGCAACATTACACACAGCTTGTGAGAAACCAGAGTCACTATTGTGGTGGGGGAATACTTGCAGCATTGTATACCCCATAGGGGTTAGATGGCTAACACTTCCAGCAATCTAATGCCCAGAGGGGGGTGGATGGCTAACACTACCAGAAATCTAATGCCCATAGGGGGGTGGATGGCTAACACCATCAGCATTTTCTACCCTATAGGGGGGTGGATGGTTAACACTACCAGCATTGTCTACCCCATAGGGGGGTGGATGGCTAACACTACCAGCATTGTCTACCCCATAGGGGGGTGGATGGCTAACACCCCCAGCAATCTAATGCCCATAGGGGTGGATGGATAACACTACCAGCATTCTCTACCCCATAGGG
Organism: Calotriton arnoldi; assembly: GCA_963921515.1. Lineage (NCBI taxonomy): Eukaryota > Metazoa > Chordata > Amphibia > Caudata > Salamandridae > Calotriton > Calotriton arnoldi. The sequence continues at coordinate 2,419,710 of CAWUFW010000579.1, forward strand.
GGGTGGATGGCTAACACTACCAGCAATCTAATGCCCATGGGGGGGGGGTGGATAGCTAACACTACCAGCAATCTAATGCCCATAGGGGTGGATGGCTAACACTACCAGCATTGTCTACCCCATAGGGGGTCGGATGGCTAACACTACCAGCAATCTAATGCCCACAGGGGGGTGGATGGCTAACACTACCAGCATTGTCTACCCCATTGGGGGGGGATGGCTAACACTACCAGCAATCTAATGCCCATAGGGGGGTGGATGGCTAACACTACCAGCATTGTCTACCCTATTTGGGGGGGGTAGATGGCTAATACTACCAGCAATCTAATGCCCATAGGGGGGTGGATGGCTAGCACTACCAGCAATCTAATGCCCATAGGGGGGTGGATGGCTAGCACTACCAGCATTGTCTACCCCATAGGGGGGTGGATGGCTAACACTACCAGCATTGTCTACCCCATGGGGGGGTGGGTGGCTAACACTGCCAGCATTGTCTACCCCATGAGGGGGTGGATGGCTAATACTACCAGCAATCTAACGCCCATAGGGGGGTGGATGGCTAACAAACAGAAATCTAACACCCACAAGGGGGTGGATGGCTAATCCTACCAGCATTGTCTACCCCATAAGGGGGTGGATGGCTAACACTTTCAGCATTGTCTACCTCTTACGGGGTGGATGGATAACACTACCAGCAATCTAATGCCCATAGGGGGGTGGATGGCTAACACTACCAGCATTGTCTACTCCAAAGGGGGGTGGATGGCTAACACTTCCAGCAATCTAATCTCGGAAACCATCCTGAGTGAAGCTATTGACATTGCTTTTCTTACGGAAACTTGGCTCGAGGCCCACTCTTCATCAATTATTGACCTACTCGCCCCCCGGGTACTCCATCCTCAGAAAAGATAGGCTTGACAAAATTGGAGGGGCCTAGCCATAATCTATAAAGATGACCTCCAACTCTCCCTTGTTCAGAACCCCGATCAAACTACTTTTGAATACATTGGAGCGGAACTTAAAGCTCAAGGCTCCCCTCCCATTCGGCTACATAATATCTACCATCCTCCTGGTGACCCTCTGCCCTTTGTGGAAGAATTATCTGACCTGCTTTCCCAAGCCTCAATTTCCAACTCCAAAAACCTCTTCCTCGGAGATTTTAATATTCATTGGAACAATAAGGATGATCCCGCGGTTGGCATCCTTAATGACCTCCTTGATGTTACTGACTTGAATCAACTTTGCCATTCGCCAACACATTCCAAAGGGGCTACTCTTGATGCTATTATTACTAGCAAAAATCTGGCTTCCCTTTCCCACATTGTCCCCGTTGACTGGTCTGACCATCACCTTATTCTCTTCACGATCAATAGTGCTGCACCTCCCCCTACCCCCAAAAATATCAAACATAGGATTTTAACCAGAAATCTTCACCTTATCCCACCAGGTGTTCTAGAGACTAAGATTAAAGCCAAACTTCAACTTCCACCTCCCTCACAAAATGCTAATGACCTTACCGAACACTACAACAAATCCATCATCGAGGTCCTGGACCAAATTGCCCCTGCCAAATTAAAACCACAAAAAAACATCCCTGCCAAATCTTGGTTTAATGCTGATCTTAACAATGAGAGACGCTCTCTTAGGCTGTCGGAACACACATGGAGACAACATCCCTCCCCTACAAATCTAGCCCTCCTCAGAGCCGCTAGGTCTAATTACAAAAAACACATCCTCAATGAAAAGGCCTCCTTTTTCCGCGCACAATTAGACCGAGCTAAAAATAGGCCCAGGGAACTATTCAGCATAATCAAAAATCAAACTGCTTCTGCCCCTCCCAAATTGATGGCTTCTATGGAAAGATGTGAAGAAATTTCGAACTTCTTTTCCGAAAAAATCGCTAAGATTGATCTTTCCTTTGCCGTAACCCTCCCACCTCTGTGCTCATCACCCTCCCATGACCCTCCACCCAAGTCTCCTTTCACACCTTCGCCCCCTCCTGACGCTGTTCCATCCTCTTCCTCCATCGCTACCCCGGATCCTTTCCTCACTAACCTACAGCTAAAAAATAATGCAACATGGCTTAACTTCAGCCCAGTTACAGAATGGGAAGTCCTCAACATCCTAACCAAGCTTAAACCCTACTCTCATACCTTGGACCCTCTCCCTGCTAACCTTGTCCAAGATTTGAAGCTTATCATCGCACCTTATTGGGCTTCCATCATTAACTCCTCCTTGGCCACAGGGTGTGTCCCTACTTCTCTCCAGCTTGGCCAAATTACTCCCACCCTCAAAAATGCCACCGCTGACCCCACTGACCTTAACAATCTGCGCCCTATCTCTAATCTTCCACTGCTATCCAAAGCCCTCGAAAAATGCGTCTTGCTCCAACTAGATAAGCACATTGACTCCTTCAGCCTTTTGGACACATTACAATCTGGCTTTTGAAAGGGCTGCAGTACTGAAACCGCTATGCTCAACATTGTTGACGACATTCATCACTCCCTGGATAAAGGGGAGTCCTCCCTTCTCATCCTTCTCGACCTCTCTGCCGCTTTCGATACTGTCAACCACTCCGCCTTACTTAACACCCTCAAAGATCGGTTCGGCTTTAGTGGTCTTGTTCTAGAATGGTTTACCTCCTTCTTTCGCCACAGAACCCAACAAATTAAAATTAACCATTGCCTCTCTACACCTATCTCTGTTCCCCTGGGTGTTCCCCAGGGGCCTATTCTCTCTCCCTCACTATTTAACCTCTTCATGGAACCCCTCACCCTCATTCTTAAGCAAGCAGGGATCAACTACCACCTCTATGCTGATGACACCCAGCTTTACTATAAGATCAAAACCCAAGATGCCATTTTTCACCTCAACAATACCTTAACTAAGATCCAACAATGGTTCCATCACAATCACCTTAAACTCAATCCTAAAAAACGGAAGTCATTCTCTTCGCTCCTAAAAACAACCGGCTCCCCATTCAACACTGGATCTCTGACCTCAAAGCTCTCAACTGCTCTTTGTCCACCTCTAACTCAGTTAAATCCCTTGGAATAAGCATTGACCAGAACCTCAGCCTTTCTCCCCACATAAAAAATGCAGCCAAAGGCACCCTCTTCTCCCTACTTCACCTCAAGAAAATCAAACCCTTCATTCCTGCTGAGGACTTAAAATTAGTTGTTCAATCACTAGTTCTTTCGAGATTGGATTATGGTAATGCCATTCTTTCTGGAATGCCGAAAATCCACCTAGCCCCAATCAAATCAGTCCTTAATCTCGCGGCCAGGCTTATCTCCGATTGTAAGCGGTTTGACCACATCTCCCCCATCCTCAAAGAGCTCAAATGGCTCCCCGTCGAAGGCAGATCCGCATACAAGAACGCTTGCATTACGCACAAAGCCTTGCACCATCACACCCCAGTTTATCTCTCTGATAAACTCCACAAAGCAGGCTGCTCAAGAAAATGAGGAGCACAAATACTCTCATGCTAATACCTCCCTTGGTACACAAGAAATCTACCCAGTTACGCTCTTTCTCCGCTAATGCGCCTACTATCTGGAACTCACTCCCCAAAGATCTACATTGCAACCCCTCTTACCTCAGCTTCAAAAATTATCTCAAACGACACCTACTCAACAAATACTGGGGTCCTTAATCCTACCACCTTCCCCGGATTTCCCAACCTGCTCTTGACAGTGTCTTGTCCTCACTATATTATACTGGATTTACTACCACCCCTCCTCACCTCCTTACTTTTACTCCCCCCCCCTCCCACCACGAGCTCTCTTATAATTTACGGCCTACTCCTGCTTGCTGTCGCCTCTCTCATTTCCCCACTCAGTTCTCCCCCTCCTCAATCCTCTCTCCCCCCCATCCCTGACTACCCACGCTAGCCCAAATTTCTAACTCTGGTTATGCCCTAACGGTTCTCCTTAATTTCTTGTCCATGCATTTATTGTTTTTTGCATATTGTGCTGAGTATTTTGCACTTTTCCTTTCAGTACGAATGTTATATTGCAATTGGTTCCTCTCTCGACCCTTGTAAAGCGCTCTGATACCTTTGGGTCTAGCCAGCGCTATATAAAACCGTTTAAATAAAATAAAATAAATAAATGCCCATAGGGGGGTGAATGGTTAACACTCCCAGTAATCTAAGGCCCATAGGGGGGTGGATGGCTAACACTCCCAGCAATCTAATACCCATAGGGGGGTGGATGGTTAACACTCCCAGCAACCTAATGCCCATAGGGGGGTGGATGGTTAACACTACCAGCATTGTCTTTCCCATAGGGCGGTGGATGGCTAACACTACCAGCAATCTAATGCCTATAGGGGGGTGGATGGCTAACACCACCAGCATTGTCTACCCTATAGGGGGGTGGATGGTTAACACTACAAGAATTGTCTACCCCATAGGGCGGTGGATGCCTAACACTACCAGCATTGTCTACCCCATAGGGGGGTGGATGGCTAACAATACCATAATTGTCTACCCCAAAGGGGGGTGGATGGCTAAGACTACCAGCATTGTCTACCCCATAGGGGGGTGGATGGCTAACACACCCAGCAATCTAATGCCCATAGGGGGGTGGAGGGCTAACACTATCAGCATTGTCTACCCCATTGGGGGGGGGTGGATGGCTAACACTACCAGCATTGTCTACCTCTTACGGGGTGGATGGCTAACACTACCAGCAATCTAATGCCCATAGGGGGGTGGATGGCTAACACTACCAGCATTGTCTACCGCAAAGAGGGGTGGATGGCTAACACTACCAGCATTGTCTACCCCATAGGGGGGTGGATGGCTAATACTACCAGCAATCTAACGCCCATAGGGGGATGGATGGCTAGCTAACAGAAATCTAACACCCACAAGGGGGTGGATGGCTAACACTACCAGCATTGTCTACCCCATAGGGGGGTGGATGGCTAACACTACCAGCATTGTCTACCTCTTACGGGGTGGATGGCTAACACTACCAGCAATCTAATGCCCATAGGGGGGTGGATGGCTAACACTACCAGCATTATCTACCGCAAAGAGGGGTGGATGGCTAACACTTCCAGCAATCTAATGCCTATAGGGGGGTGGATGGTTAACACTCCCAGCAATCTAATGCCCATAGGGGGGGTGGGGATGGTTAACACTCCCAGCAACCTAATGCCCATAGGGGGGTGGATGGTTAACACTACCAGCATTGTCTTCCCCATAGGCCGGTGGATGGCTAACACTACCAGCAATCTAATGCCTATAGGGGGGTGGATGGCTAACACTACCAACATTGTCTACCCTATAGGGGGGTGGATGGTTAACACTACAAGCATTGTCTACCCCATAGGGGGGTGGATGCCTAACACTACCAGCATTGTCTACCTCATAAGGGGGTGGATGGCTAACAATACCAGCATTGTCTACCCCAAAGGGGGGTGGATGGCTAAGACTGCCAGCATTGTCTACCCCATAGGGGGGTGGATGGCTAACACACCCAGCAATCTAATGCCCATAAAGGGGTGGATGGCTAACACTCCCAGCAAACTTATGCCCATAGCGGGGTTGATGGTTAACACTCCCATCAATCTAATGCCCGTAGGGAGGTAAATGGTTAACACTACCAGCATTGTCTACCCCATAGGGGGGTGGATGGCTAACACTCCCAGTAATCTAAGGTCTATAGGGGGGTGGATGGCTAACACTCCCAGCAATCTAATGCCAAAGGGGGGGTGGATGGTTAACACTCCCATCAATCTAATGCCCGTAGGGGGGTAAATGGTTAACACTACCAGCATTGTCTACCCCATAGGGGGGTGGATGGCTAACACTACCAGCAATTTAATGCCCATAGGGGGTGGATGGCTAACACCACCAGCATTGTCTACCCCATAGGGGGGTGGATCATTAACACTACCAGCATTGTCTACCCCATAGGGGGTGGATGGCTAACACTACCAGCATTGTCTACCCCATAGGGGGGGTGGATGGGTAACACAACCAGCATTGTCCACCCCATAGGGGGGTAGATGGCTAACACTAACAGCACTGTCTACCCCAATGGAGGTGGATGGCTAACACTACCAGCATTGTCTACCCCATTGGGGGGTGGATGGCTACCACTTCCAGCAATCTAATGCCCATAGGGGGGTGGATGGCTAACACTACCAGCATTGTCTACCCCCTAGGGCAGTGGATGGCTAACACTACCAGCAATCCAATGCCCATAGGGGGGTGGATGGCTAACATTACCAGCAATCTAATGCCCATCTGGGGGTGGATCGTCAACACTATCAGCATTGTCTACCCTATAAGGGGGTGGATGGCTAGCACTACCAGCATTGTCTTCCCCATAGGGTGGTGGATGGCTAACACTACCAGCATTGTCTACCCCATAGGGGGTGGATGGCTAACACTACCAGCAATCTAATGCCCATAGGGGGTGGATGGCTAACGCTACCAGCAATCTAATGCCCATAGGGGGCGGATGGCTAACACTACCAGCAATCTAATGCCCATAGGGGGGTGGATGGTTAACACTCCCAACAATCTAATGCCCATAGGGGGGTGGATGGTTAACACTACCAGCAATCTAATGCCCATAGGGGGGGTGGATGGTTAACACTACCAGCATTGTCTACCCCATAGGGGGGGTGGACGGCTAACACTACTAGCAATCTAATGCCCATAGGGGGGTGGATGGCTAACACCACCAGCATTGTCTACCCTATAGGGGGTGGATGGTTAACACTACCAGCATTGTCAACCCTATAGTGGGGTGGATGCCTAATACCACCAGCATTGTCTATCCTATTTGGGGGTGGATGGTTAACACTACCTGCATTGTCTACCCTATAGGGGGGTGGATGGCTAATCCCCCAGCAATGTGGAGACAATATGGGTTTTGGGGGGCTAACCCCCCAGCAATGTGGAGACAATATGGTGTTTGGGGGCTAGCCCCCCAGCAATGTGGAGACAATATGGGGTTTGGGGGGTAACCCCCCTGCAATGTAGAGGCAAATATGGGGGTTGTGGTGGTCAAACCCCCCCAGCATGGCATAATCATAAGGGCTGTGGGGGGCAAACCCCCAGCCGCAAGTTAGAGATTATTTGTGTGTTGGGGGAAAAATACCCACAGCAACATACAGCTAAGCATTGTTTGGGGGTTACATACATACAGCTATGTGTAGGCAATCTGGTGTTTGGGGGTTAACACTCCCAGCAATGTAACAATGTAACATTTTACCATCCAAAATGCATCAATACACACATTTGGAGTACAAGCTGCTGCAAAAACAAAATATTCTAAGCCAATATTCTAAGCCAATCTGAAGCTGAATCCCGATAAAACGGAGCTGATCCTTATTGGTGGGCCAGCAAACCCCTGGAATTCCAAATTCTGGCCACCCGAACTAGGAATCCCCCCACTACCAGCATGTTCATCTAAAAGTCTGGGTATAACCATTAGCAGTGATCTGTCGGTGAAAGCCCAGGTTGGGACAGTGGTCTCTTCCTGCTTCTTCCAGCTACGTAGGATCAGAATGGAAGATTAGTAGATGTTTTACCATAGAGGCCCTGACCCAAGTTGTCTTGGCTTTAGTCATCTCTCGCATCGACTACGCCAACTCGCTCTACGTGGACATCCCGGCATATCAAGTAAAACGTCTGCAACTAGTGCAAAATCAGGTGGCCAGACTGATTTACCATCAGCCCAAATGGCACCATGTTACGCCATTAATGCTCAGACTTCACTGGCTTCCAGTAGCCAAACGAGGCACATTCAAGCTGGGGTGCATCACCTTCAAAGCTCTTCATGGCAGCAGCCCAGCATTTATATCCTCCCGGATTCAGCGCTATGTTCCTCTCTGGGACCTTAGGTCTTCCCATCTGAATTTGTTGGTCATCCCGTCTTCAAAACGGAAGAAATACGGGGGACTAAGATTTGCGGTCCTGGCTTCCCAATTCTGGAATTCTCTCCCTCTGGAGATTCGAACTTTGACCTCTTTTGCTCCGTTTAGGAAACAGTTAAAGACCTGGCTGTTCTGAAAAGCAAATGGCTAAATCTCCTTTGCAGCAGTTTCTCCTGGACTTCAGCTCCATGAAACCACTTGGTGTACATGTGCTATACAAGAACCTTTAACATAACATAACATAACAATTCTCACTTTTAATGAAACGCAGTCCCACACTGTGGCATTAACGTTGACTGGCAAGCTTAAGGAATGGTCAGAGTGGAGATGTTGGAGGTCCAGGGCCAGGAGAAAAAAAGAACAAAGAGCAACATACACTCAATGCCCCTCAAATGCAGGTGAAATACATGGGTGCTGATGCACAAAGGCAACAGAACAGTCACACACATCAGATCATTTTCAACATGTGTGTGTGTGTAAGCTGTGTCAGCCTGGCCTGACACACACGACGGGGGTGCTGAACTCCACTGAGCCATATGTGTGTTGAGTCCAATACGGAAGTGGCCTGGATAGGCCTTGGATTGGCAATATGGGCAATCAGGTATTTGTCGATGAGCGGGTGCACCAGGGTCACCTGCTGCCCAAGCTGTGGGTGGCCTCCAACAACCACAACAAGAGACTGACTCACTTCCCAAGTCCCCACCAGGCCACAGCACTGTGGTGCCAGTATCCGGTCCGCTGAGCTGCTGTGCTGCAAATTGATGATGTGGGCCAGACTTCAGAGCAGACACTCTTTTGCGCCCTGTGTCACGTGCCTTGCAAGTAGCAGTGTCTTCTCACACACCCAACCATGACTTTCAGGGCATGGCAGGTGCAGGAAGGCTGTATTGGAGGTAGGGGCCTTGCAGGTAGCAGAGTCACTAATGGATCAGCAGCATTGTGCCTCATTGAAAACAACATCGACAGATGACATCGCAGAGGCCACCATGACAGTGAAGATCAGGGAATGTATGGCAAGAACTCCATGAGTGCCCAGGCATCATTGTGATTCAAATCTGACCATGGGTCCATAGCATGTTGAGTATGACCAATGAGGGAATGTCAGCATCAGGTAGGTACACCCAGCACGCTACATACTATGAGAAACACACATTTGATGGTGGAACTGGAAGTGCCAGACCTACACATTTGTATGTGACACATAGACCAAGCATCTGTCTACCACAACACACACTCAAACCTCGCAGGGCAATATGAGTACACATACTCACAGAAGGATGACATTGTGATGAGTCTGTGTACACTGAAGCATAGAGGATACCAGTCCCAACAGCACACAAGTATACAAACAATCAAAAATAATTGATGAACCTCCCATTACAACAAACCAGAAGTGTTTGTGTCATAGTTGTCAGAGTCACATCTGTTGACTTCATTCCTACTTGCAATGGAGAAAATCATAGGACCAGCAACAATGTTGGAGACAGCCACCATGTGTGGCCTGGTGGTGCTGCACACAACTCTAATTCAGAACATGCACACTGTCAACTTTGTTGCATGTCATTCACAACAAGTCTGCTCAAAACTACAAAATCTGAAGTACGTGCAGGTAATGACTAATGCCATTTTGATGATGCAGATTGTGTACTGCAGAAAAGTTGGCTGACACATGAGTCACCAGACAGAGGATACACCACCAGGCTTTGGAGGCTCCAATGCGCAGCCAAATGTGTAAGAGAATGTTACAGCCCTGGTGACGACATGGGGGGTGGATCGATCTGTGGCTCACATACACAGTCCACATGGCTATCCGCAAGATAGTGTAAATGGCTACATCTTGTGAGGATGGTGGACACGTGCAGAATGAAATCTTGCTTGGCCACATTTTGTACTTTAACACTGTATCAAAATCCATTAATCCTTAAAGGAGACCCACAACAAAGACATATGTACCTCAAGCTCCAGGGCAGGGTACAAAGTTCTGATTGGGAGCCCTCATGTACACCTACAAGTCCCACCCTTGCCATACCAGATGATAGCTACCAAGAAATTGACAATGCCAACACCTATGGAAATGTGTGAACTGTTCCAGTGTCACTTGTGAGTTTGCTCACAGTGCAGAATGTTGTCTACAGCACAACCATAGATGTCATCACAATGAGTCTACTCCCCTGGTGCCCCAACATCTTGGCCATTCAAAGTCAGAATGCCATGAATATCCATGCGTGTGTAGTCTACTGGGAAGTGTGGGGATGCGTGTCTGGACTAGTCTGAGCACAGGTGGCATAACAACACACATCCCTGCACATTCACTTGAGGTGCCCATAACCCCCTAAGCAATGGAATGCCACACAATGTTCCCGCATCATGACTTAACATCAGAAGCAATCACCACCTCAATCCCAGGGCATCATACAAGGGCATTGTTGACCAATCAGTGACCACTACTGACTACAAAGGGTAACTTGCCACTCATGCCCACACATGACTCACACAAGCCAAGGCTAGGTGGAGGCTAATCCTCCTGCAATGCCAATTGGTTTAGCACACACCAGTGTCCTTAAAGTGACCATCACAACAATCATCCATGTACATACATTGGCAAATAGCAAGCTTCAATGAACACATAACACATCTACAGATTCACTCTGGCTACTGTTTCTGCACACTCACATACACATAATCAACACATATGCAAATGTCAACTTCAACACAAGGCCTGCATCAACTCAACATATGCAGGTATCACCACTCCAACATCCAGGTCACAGTACATGCTCAACTCTCATTACTAACAGACACACAAGCACATCATGAGCCCCCTCTGTTTAATCTAGAAGTAAAAGCATGTCTGACACACGAGCTCCGGCCCACTACACAAACCATTACAATCTGAGTCGTCCTCACTCACATATGCGCTGCCCTCATCTCATCCACACATACACTGGCAGCACCACTATCCATCAGCATGTGCACAACACCTCTCACATGCATGACATGCACACAATGTACAGTATACATCCCCTCCTCAGCAGACGTCAAACGTAACATGCCAGATGGACAACTCCCATCACCAGTAGCACACTCAGTGATGCCTTGGACTGCACTCATGCCACAACGTGCAGCATCACTTCACACCCTGACATGCACACTCCACACATCGCCACGTCTCACAACAAGACACATACATAGCTCAATGGATGTGTACTCATTCATTTGCATATCACCACATACCCACTCATATCTGCAGAAGTCCAACCACTTGTCACTTGAGTAAAATATCCATCTGCAGAATCAAACACAACATACTACAACACCTCACATTTCACCATCCAGCACCCATAATCACACTACTGGTGTACATACCTTCAAAAACACTTGTCAACTCTGTCACATATGAGTATTTGAACCTTGTCTCAATGTGGCCCAGTCACATCCACATCAGACTTCCATGAGCAAGAACACCATGGACTCATGCACAGTATCAACAAACCTCACTCATAAAAAAATGCACCGTTACTGCCCAAATGCACAATAGTGTCACAGACCACAGCTCTCATCACCTGCACAAATCCAGCCTTGTACATCTGGATATTCCCCTATCACATCTACGCATTCCTATCATACCTTGCACAGTATGGAAGCAGGAAATCAAGCTTGCATACTCTGAATCACACACCTGCATGTCAAGCACTCACATAGGGACAATGTGGACACACCATGTCAGCAACACAAGAACTGCCAATGTACTTTAGACACAACCCACACCCTCTGACATTCTCCTAAATTGTCCTTTCGCCATCACATAGGAGTCTACACTACATGAAAAGTAACAATACACCAGTCTTCATCACCTCTACCCTTGTGTGTGCCAGCTCATCACATGCAATATCGACCTTGCTAAACACACCTGCAGTTAGGTTCCGCAAACACATTTCAACAAACTCCCCTGTGTGGCTTTGCAGAGCATAGATGTGACACAGGCTCAAGTGGCATTTGCATGGCAGACGGACACACTACACATCTGGGCACACACAGTCCACTCGTCTGAACACTTGTACCACAGGGCCGAGCAACATACATCGCAGCACCCCTAGTCCAGATCAGTGTGACCAGGCACAGCATCAAGCATAGCTCAAAAGGACAACATTAGTGGTCTAGCACAAATTACAACCTACACACAAATCTCATACTCAATCACAAATGGTGTGTGGGTGAATACATGATGTTAAAGCTTGCACAGACAAAAACAGCATCAACATGAAGTATCTAGACAAAAGCAGGATGGCACCACACACATTTGGATGAGAAAGCACTGAACTAGTAAGACCACGGAAACCTTGTCAAACAAGAACATCTTCATAAACTTTAGTATTTGGAGGCAACAGGGTCTGAAGACTGTCAGATTCCTGCTCACCTCACACACACCATGGGCTCAGGATATGTCACAGATGGTCACACTGCCATGATGGAAATTCCCTACAGTGGAAGCCCACCTGTGGCAAGCTTGTCATTGGCAGGGGTCTACCAGATCAAAAGGAGACACAGATATGGCTCCAACACTATCAAGTCACATGATAGTTTTTGGACCAATACCTTCTGTACATGGTTGTGTCCAAAGTCACCACCAAGTATACAAAATACAGATGTACCCAGATGTACTGATGAGACAGGTGACTTGCTGCACATCACAAACATATTCTGTATGCCCATCATAAACTGTTGCACTTTGCAACACTTGCACTATGGCAACATATGGCAGCATTACCTATGTGCAAAGGTGAAATGAAAACATGGAAGCTTGGCAGATTCATGTAACCTTAATGGCCCAAAATGATATGGATGATGATACCCTGCAAAGGTAAACTATACTGACTTGTATGCATACTGTAATAGGTCACATACTCCATGGACCACATGCAGTCCATGGCATAACAACCTCATTGTATACCCACCACAAGAATTGTACATGAGTGACAGTTGACTTATAAGCAAGTTGTGGGACACAGAAGTCAACAGTAAGGAACTTCCAACATGCTTTATTCAGCATGAAAATGCAATATTGTGAAACTCTAACATAAGGCCAATGGCCTGTCCATATTTTAAAGTCTTTGAGGGGGTCAGGGGTAATCACTGTAAGCGCAAGGGGACACCTCTCATGGGAGGGGCATCTGGGGGCATGCCAGGCACCAATGGGACCGGACTAGGGAAGATTGTGTTGGGTTTTGGGAGGGATGGGACCTGGAGGAGTGTGTGGGTCCACTGCAGTCGATGGGCCAGATTGAGGAGTGTGTGGGTCCACAGCAGTGGATGGGCCAGATTGAGGGGGGAGGGTCCACTACAGTGGATGGGCCAGATTGAGGGGTGTGTGGGTCCACTGCAGTGGATGGGCCAGATTGAGGGGGGGTCCACTACAGTGGATGTGCCAGATTTAGGAGGGGGGTTCCACCTCAGTGGCAGTTTCAGACTGAGGGGGGGGCAGTTGGAGGGGGAATGTTTGTGGGAGAGGGGGAGGGGCTGGGCCTGACTTTATTTGGGATTATGTATTTGTGGATGGGGAAACCTGTGATGGGGATGGGCTTTGGATCTTTGGGAGGGGGCCTTGGATTGGGATGACCTTTTTTGGTGGGGAACGTATGGGTCGGTGTTGGGGTTTTGATTTGGGACTCCTGGGGATGTTCAGTTGGGGTTTTTGGGCTATTCCTCTTTGGGGGTGTGGTGGAGCCAGGTTTCGATGTCGGGGGTTTCCTCTTCCCCTGTGAGGGGGGACAGATCGGTCTTTGGGGAAGAGACCAAGGTCACTGAGGAATAGCTTCTGGGCAGAGGGGGTGCAGGAGAGTCAAGGGTAGGGGTTGTGGATGCAGAGGGATCTAAGGTATGCAGAGTGCCTGTGGATGCATGTTTGTGCTGTTTTTCCTCTCCCTGGTGTGTGTGCTGTCAGTCCCCTGAGTGTGTATGCGTGTGTGTTTGGAGTCGTGTGTGTGGGGTTGTGTGCTGCATGTGGATGTTGATGTGTGTGCATGTGCATGTTTGCGTGTGCTTGGGCCAGGTAGGGTAGTTGGGACTGTGGATGGGGAAGAGAAAGGAGGGGTGAGGGACTGCTGGATCAGGGACACTGCTGCCGTCAGTGTGGAGGCCAGTGCCTGGTTTGATCTCTGTCTGTAGGGCAGACATGTCCGAGTGGATGCCCTCCATGTATGACACCAATTGTGTCAAAAGACTGGTATGCGCATGAAGTACATTCAGCACGGATGTCTACCCTACAGCGATATGCTTCAGCAAATCCACAGCCTCCACACTCAGGGCAGCAGGGGAGACTGGTGCAGGGGGTGCAGTGCCTGGCTGAAAGGAGACATGCTCCCCTACATGGGAGTGGCCACGGACACTGGCCATGGAGCAGCTGGGAGGGTGGAGACGGTGGTGGTGGTGGACTCAGATGCAGTTTGAACCAATCCTGGCTCACCCACCACCTCAAGGGAGTCATCATTGGAGGTGTAATCTTCGGCAGCTCCTTCTGATGGTGATCTGGAGCTGCCCTCAGTGTGGCTCCCCTCAACCTCCGCTCCACTAGGTCCCTCCTCCTCCTCCTCTTCTGCACTGGACCCAGTCTGGCTAGCTGCTCCCCCTTGGCATGTGGCACTGCCTCATCCGATAGCCGGTGCTGATGCTGTGAACAAGAATGCCCAAGAGATTCACATGAGTCATTGGCATGTACTTGAGACATGGGTATCATCACAGATCATCACAGAGCAAGCATATACATCATTTTGACTGCAGCTTTCTACTCATTACACATATGTGTACATGGCACTTGCCAGTCTGCCAGTAACCATGGTTCCCAGACATATGATGTCATGTGCAACATCTGTTAGATCAATGTCAAAGCCCACAACCACACTGTCAACTCCTACACTACGTAGCATGCGGTCTGATTTGTAATGCTCCTGACGGTCTTGTGTCATGACATACCTGTCTCATCTCCTGCAAGGGAGTCTTGAACTGACACTGCAAATGGGATGCACACATTTGAAATGTGACATGGTAAACATTCTTCAATCCCCAGTCATCAAATTTCAAAGGCATGGCTATGGCCTAACTGGGAAAATGATCAGGCTGCAATACAGCACAGCAGGCTTCCATAGCCAGTGATTGACTCATTTCACACAGATAACAGTGATAATGTTCATTTGTCCTCTTAGGTCCTCTGCTGTCAGGTCACACATCTGATTCTCATTTTGTAAACCACAAGGTGGTAGGTCTAGTTAGGGTGAAACACAAATTGAAAACCAATTACTGCATCATTACAATGTTTCATGTGGTACACTATGCTACTGGCTTGTCTGGGTGCACCATCTGTATGAACTAGTAGCACAGAACCTCAACATCACATGATTCCAGTCACCACTGTGTACCAATCCTGTCCAGACTACTTCAGTCCACATCTTTGGATGCCAAGTCTGCATATCCCTTATGTGGTAGACAGAATTTGCACACTTTGACTCGCTGACATTGCTCTTGTTCACCATCAGGGTTTGTGAACTCACAAACGAAATTGGATGCACAGTTGACATCTATCATGATGAAAGTAATGCATCATGCACATGGATGACCAAGCCACAAATATGTATAGTCAAGAGATTTTACACACATGTAAACAGTTGTGTGTGCGATACATAAACAATACATTTGAAGTTCAGCCTTGTTTCCAACAGTGACCACCTATGTCTGTCAAACATTGTCACGTGTAGTCACTGTAACAGAGTCTGACACATGGATTCTCTCATTTTAATGGGGAAAAAGGAATAACACATACAATAATGTGATAGGCCAGTGTCACATTTGCCCGGAATTGGCCCATGGGATACATGTGGTTACGCTGAGCACTACAGCTGTGACAGAAATTTGCCAGAATGAGCAAGATAAACTCAACAAGGCATCCAAATTAGTGTCACCAGCAGCCAGGATGTATAGCATTGGCGTCACACACCTGTGTGCTCCACTTGCAACATACTGCACATATATATTTGAACCACACTGAGTACAGGTCATACATTAGTCACTGTGCTGACACATGTCAGACAATTGCATCACTCCTGACGGTCATCTCCATGCACATGTTGTTGTAGATTGTGCTGATCACATGAGCATGGAACTACAGTCACTACCCTGGAAATAAGTGGCCCACATGTCACAGATGGAAAGGGGCACAACAGGGAATTTACTAGTCATGGTGCATATGCATCTTTTGAGACAGAACTGTGTGTTTGGATGACTTACGAACTGTAAGAGGGGCAGCAGGGTGAGAGACTGCAACATGCATGTTGAACATAGGTGTACATAAAGTTCCCAACACATAGACAGTTGACAGACATCAAGGGGGAGTTCTATGTATTGGGGCGCATGCCACATGTCATTGGCTCAATTGATGGGACACATGTAGCTTTGATCCCACCACAAGTCAATAAGCAGACATACAGGAATCGCAAACATTACCACTCAATCAATGTCCTGGCGGTATGTCTGGCTCACATGGTGATCTCCCATGTGTGTGCACGTTTACCTGGATCAGCACATGACGCATACATCATGAGGAGTAGTGCCATCCCCCAGTTGATGTCTCAGCTGCAACCTGAGCGTGCCTGTCTTGTTGGCAGGTTATGTTGTATGTTTATGTTGTGTGTGGCTTGTATGTCAGATTGTGCTCTGTTTTCATACAACTGAAGTATTTTCTGTGTTCAATGTAGGAGACCCTGAACCCCAACATGCCTTGGTTGCTGACACCACTTGGGAACCCTGTCACCCCAGCTGAGATTCATTACAATGAGGCACATGGGAGGACCATTGAGCGGACATTTGGGCTACCGAAGACAAGGTTCTGGTGCCTGGATCGGACAGGAGGTGCACTACAATATGGCCCCTTGAAGGTGTGAAAGATTATCACAGCAGCATGCATGCTCCACAACCTGGCAATCCGGTAGGAAATACCACTTATACTGGATGACGGAGACCAGCAGCCACCAGCAAGGGAGGAACCAGACTTGAGACATGATGCCAGTGATGATGAGGATGATGAGGGGGATTTGCGACAACAACTTATCCGCAACTTCTTCCCGTAAATGTGAGTAGTGAATGAGAGGAGTCAGCCTATAAATGTTTGTTTGTGTGTTGCTGTTGTCCTATATGTATGTATGCTGCTGAGTGTCTTCAATGGTTTTGGACAGAATTGCCTAATCCAATTTTGCATGTGACAAGGACAATGCTACACTCAGTAACAGCTTGTGTTCACACTGACATTGGAATGCTTTAGCTGAGACAGTTTGCAACATCAAGCTAAATATTTCCTGAGTTCCTGACTCAATTATGTTTTTCCCAGGATCATTCACCAAGTCAACTGCTGAGTTGTGACCACACCAGAGCCATGATCCTGTGTCATACTCCAACAGTGAACAGTGGTGGACATCCCTGGGCCACTACACCTTTTGAACAGATGGTCATTTGTTTGGGCTTGTGAGACTTTTGTAACAGTGTGATGTGATTGCAGTTTGTGTCAAGGTGCAAGGTTGTATCATTTAAATAAACCTGTCCTCCACATTGAGGTGTGCCTTGTCTGTTTGCACACATCCACAGGTTATCCTGATACAAAACATGTTCCATGGAGATCAGTTCTGGTAATAATGAATGTTTTTGGGCTTGCAGATGGGGACATGTGTGCTGACAGTAGACTACGATTGCATCCGTACAATGTACGATGGGTTGTGTGATGACCTGGTTGTGTCTGTCTCTCATGCTGTGACTGGTCACATCTACTGCCAAGCAGTAGTTGACATTACTGATTTGATTGCTTGTCTAATTTTGTGGACACCTTCATCTTTGTTCTTCAGTGGGTCATTTCAACATGTACATTAGTGTTTCAAAGTCATGACATAAGCAAGTATTTGGTACAAAGTGATTTATTTTAGTGCATGGTTGGTTGATGACAAATGAGTTGATGGGGGAGTGATAAAAAAAACCGGGACAACAAAGTACAGAAAGGAGCTGGTAGTGTTTGTAGATGAAGTTGTCAGAAGTAAATCCACAGCGGCTTATTTATGAGCCCTTGCGTCACTTTTACACCGCCGGTGCGTCACTTTTGTGACGCACCAGCAGTGTAAAAAATGTGCCATGTTGCGTCATATTTACAAAGTGACGCATCTAGGTCGATGTGTCACTTTGTAAACCCCTGTGCCACATTATACCTGCGCAGGTATAATGTATGCAGGGGCGTACCGACGCAAGAAAGAGTCGTACAAGTGATGCAGTGAAATTTATGAGATTTCACTGTGCCACTTCTAGGACGCAAATGCGTCAATATCTTACGCCTGCCTCATGGCAGGCGTAAGACTGACGCAGGCACATTTAACATGGGACTTGCCCATGTGTAATGACCCATTGCTGGAGTTGCGTCACTTTTGTGACACACTCCAGCAATGCTTCATTTTTGCGCCTACAGATACGTCAGAAATACTGACGTATCTGTAACTCCTTGCGACATGATCCGTCATACTGTAAATATGACGCATCCAACATGTCGCAAGGAGGGCGCAATGAAAGTGACGCATCGCTGTTTTCACGCAGCGATGCGTCACTTTTCATAAATGAGGCCCACAGTTATTTGAGTCCAAAGTCCAACTAAGACCCTCCAGCCAATGTGGGAGAGTTCAGTGAGAGTCAACAAAGTGAATGCTTGGCACACAATGGAGGGTATCAGGAGCAGGTTTTCATTTCCTGAGGGTGATGCATAGCCATCGGTCTCTCGTGTTGTCTTCTTTGGCGGACGACCCTTTTTTTTTTTCTCGGGGGGACCCTCAGGTGCAGGCAGAGGCAGCGGTGCTGGGGGCACTCCGACAGCGTCCATATCACTCCCTGTGGCAGGTGCAGATGTTGATACACCTGATGTTGTGGGCGCACAGGGAGGTGTGGACATGTTGGTGGCAAACTGGCGGAGGCAGGTGAGAATGGCCCTGTGCACCGCCATCAGGTCATCAATTTTTGACATGTAGTTGTCCACTTTTGCATAATGGGCTGCCTGCTGTTCATGCATGGTCCTGAGGATCACAACTACCTGGCCAAAATCACCCATGCAACCCTCATATGCATTGAGGATTCTGGGTAGGTGTGTGTCATCTGCAGCATCAGCACCAGCTGCATGTTGGCAAATGTCCCCACGACCCCTCCCACCAACCCTACCCACCCGAGCAGGACCAGTTGGTGCTGGCACAGTCACCACGGAGCCTCCTTCCTTGTTGACAGGGTTGGTGTTGTCCGCCAACTCCAGAGTGCCCCATGTTGCTGTGCTTTTGGTGTTGGCTCAGGCTGGTGTGTCCGTGAGGGTAGGGGTCAGCTGTGTGATGGCTGCTGAGGCGGGAGGGGTCACAGAGTATGCCGGTGTTACTTCTGCTAGTGCTGTGGTGTGCTCCACACCTGATAGGCCTGGTAGTTCATCGTTGTCCGAAGGATGTGGAGAGACCTCAACCCCCTGAGAGCTCAGGGTTGACCAGAGTTCTGGGACTGGCTGTCCTGGTTTGTTGCTGAGGTGTTTCCAGCTTGCCTTGTGAGTACATGAAAGACACAATGATTGTTGTGAATGTCCACAACCCCTCAGATCATTACCATGACATTGTCTACTGAAGCTAAGGATGACTTGATGTCCAGAGTTTGTCATCTCCCAGCAAGGTGGAGGAGTGTTGTCAATGGCCAGATCTCCCATCATGCCCTGTCCTCCACACACCTGCCCAGACAGCACACCTGGGACCATGCTGTCCCAGATGTTGAGTGGTAAAGTACTGTCAAGATATCTGACACTGTGGACTGGTGTGAGGAGCACAAGGCCTCGGTGGGAGTTGTGGCCAATAGCAAACACCAGGTCCCAGTGTCAGACATCTTGCCAGTACATTACCATTCACTTTCATGGACTGCATAGTCCCAGGTGTGCTGTTTGGGCTGGCTGGGAAGGTGTGTGGAGGACAGGGCCTGATGTTAGATGTAGTCAGTGCAGACACTCCTCCTCCCAGACAGCCCAACCATGCCATCAGGGAGTTTGATGTCCTCACAATGAGTAAAGTGTACATTCAAGTTGTCTGACAGTAGGGCCTGGTATGTGATTTGAGCAAAACTTCCAGCAGAACCTTGTGGTCCAGAACACAAGCCCCCAGTGTCAGCCAGTTTGTCAGTACATTTACACACACTATCAGGTAAGCATGGTTCCTGGTGGGCTTGTTTGGCTGGGTGGGAGGAGGAGTATTTGCACTAACTTCAACTCCCATCAGGCCCTGTCCTCCACACACCTCCGCAGCCAGCCCAAAGAGCACACATGGGACTATGCAGTCCATGAGAGTGAATGGACATTTACTGGCAAAATGGGTGACACTGGGGCATGGTGTTTGTAGCACATGGCCATAATGGCATTTGGCTTCAAGTGCAACACCATGTAGCAGTGTCATCCATCTTGCAAGTACACTTCCCCACACTGTCAGGTAGCCATGGGCCCAGATGAGCCTTTGGGTTGGGTGTGAGGAGGAGTGTTTGTTTTCACTGCAACTCCCATCAGGCCTGTGCCCACACACACCTTCCCACACACCTCAAAGAGCACACCAGGAAGAGTGATGTTCTGACAATGGGTGAAGTGTACATTCAAGATGTCTGACACTGGGACCTGTTGTTTGCTTTTGCCCACAACTCCCATCCTGGCCTTGTGTTCCAAACAGCAGTCCCCAGTGTCAGCTATCTTGCCAGTACATTTCCATTCAGTCTCAGGGACAGCATAGTCACAGGTGTGCTGTTTGGGCAGGGTGGGAGAAGTGTGTGTGGGACAGGGCCTGATGGGATTTGTAGTCAGTGCAAATACTCCTCCCACATAGCCCAACAAGCCCACCTTGAACTGTGCTTACCTCACAGTGAGTGGAAAAGTACTGGCAAGATGTCTGACACTGGGGTCTGTTGTGGTGAGCACAAGGCCCTGATGGGAGTTGTGGTCATAACAAACACCAGGCACCACTGTCAGACATCTTGAATGTAAAGTTGTACTCACTGTCAGGGAAGCATGGTTCATGGTGGCCTATTTGGTCTGGGTGGGAGGAGTGTTAGCCCTGACTACATGTACCAGCAGGCCCTGTCCCACACACACTCCTCCCACCCAGCCCAAACAGCACACCTGTGACTATGCTGTCCCTGATGGTGAGTGGAAATGTACTGGCAAGTTGGCTGACACGGGGGACTGGTGTGGGGAGCACAAGGCCTTGCTGGGAGTTGTGGGCAGCAGCAAACACCAGGTCCCAGCGTCAGCCATCTTGCCAGTACATTGCCATTCAGTCTCAGGGACAGCATAGTCACAGGTGTGCTGTTTGGGCTGGGTGGGAGGAGTGTGTGTGGGACAGGGCCTGATGGGAGTTGTAGTCAGTGCAAATACTCCTCCTCCCACATGGCCTAACAAGGCCATCTTGAACTGTGCTTACCTCACAGTGAGTGGAAAAGTACTGGCAAGATGGCGGACACTGGGGCCTGCTGTTTGATTTGCACACAGCTCCCATTAGGGCTTTGTGCTCACCACACCAGTCCCCAGTGTCAGCCACCTTGCTGGTAATTTTTTTTTTTTTTTATATATTTTTGGCGTGGCCAATGCTTGTTTTCCTAATATTTGACTTTTCCCAGTTGCATTTTCGGTCACAAACCGACATGTTTCAAAGACCGCGTCGTAGGCATAGTCATCTGTTCGCGGGTTTAACTGAGTCGGATTCATGCCCGCAATGCTATGTTTCAGCATTCCTAAACGATTCGGTTACATTTTCTGTCACAAGTCAACACATTTCAAAGACCGCATCGTACGCATCATCTGTTCCCGGTTTGAACCGTGTCTGATTCATGCCCGTAATGCTAGGTTTCAGAGTTCCCAAATGATTCGGTCGGATCAAGCTTGTTTCCGGACAAATTGACCGGACGAATCGGACTCCGAACGTGTCGGTTGGAGTTTACATGCATTGCATCGTACTCCGTCATTCGGACAGCTCGTGGTCGACTCATTTGGAAAGCATTCCGGAACAGAGTTGGCAGTAATGCTTTCCGAACGTGATCAAAATCTGCCCCTAAGTGGTAATGTCTGACAAAAGTATACTGGGAGAAATTGGGTTTTGGTTAAGGGGGAGAAAACCCTTCCCAGGGAAAAACCACAATCCTTGTCAGGGTAAATTACAGAAGTCACAAAATTAATCTGTACTTAACCTTCTATTAGCTTGGCACTAAAGCAGTCAGCCTTAACTTAGAGCCACTTTGTTAAGTATTTATGCAGGACAAAAACAGTAACAAAGTGAAAATATAATGCACGAGATATCACACAACAATTTAGAAATATAGAGTAACATTTAATATAAGAGACCAAAATGACAAAAATCCAATCCAATCAGTAGAACTAGAGATATGCAATTTTAAAGGTTTAAGTAAAAATAGCTCCAAAAGCAGAAAGTGCTAATTGTGGGTATCTGGTCGCACTAAACCGAGACACAGTGACAAGTTCAGGCTGACAGCGATAGAGTGCATCCTGCTGAAAAAGTTACCTTCTCAAAGTACGTCGGGCAGAGTTGAAAACTTCAGAATTTCACTGGAGGAGCTTAACTGATGGCAGCCATGGGTCCAGGACATGGGGAGGCACCTCTTAGGGATCAGGAACTCACTCCAGCAGAGGCAATCAGGGATCAGGCATGTCCAGTGGCAGGTCTAGGCAGGTCTGCATCTCTTAGGGACCAGGAGCTCACTGCAAAGGCCAGCAGAACGCAGGCAAGTCCAGTTGCAGTTTTTTTTTAACAAATCTTTATTGCATTTTTCTTTATGACAGGCAGCATTACTGGAGAATGGTGTTCATCAAGTGACTGTATACCATAGAGCACAATCAATAACAAATATAATGTACTGTTGGTGTTGGCCTCTCATTCTCGACAGAGCATGTACAGTAAGAAAAGATGAACAAAAAGTAGGCAATTGAACAACCCTCCCGCCCAGATCGCAAATCAAACTAAAACCTTTTTGTGTCACCTGGGAGCCAATGTTTCAAACAGGATGGAGGACGTGACTATGCGGGTGCTGTGGGGTACAGTCATGGGCCTAGTAAAAAGCTAGTGGTGATGGACCCTTTTCTCACATAAACCCCCGGGGACACAATCGTTTGTGGACCAAAGTGTATAATCTCATTGTGAGCCTGCGACTCCTCTGGGATCATGATCTTGTGCCTTAAAGCTTTCTAATAGCATATCCCATTCCATGGAAAATAGTGATTGAGGAGCCCCTATATTCCTCCGGTCTGTGGGCTAAACTTTCGGCAAGGCCCCAACGATGACTCTCCTCCAGCCAGACTGCCAGTTTTGGAGTCAATAGGGACTTCCAACATCTGGTGAGAAGATACTTGACCAGCAATAGTGCCAGATTTGTGAATCACACTCCCACTTTGGAACCGCTAGGTCTCATGGGCAATCCCAGAATACAGTGTTCAATGTCATCCCATCAGGCCTGGCCCATGACTTTACCCAGTGATATGGCCACTCCCACCCAGTAATCTGATAATTGTGGACTGGCCCACAGCATTTGATGCAAGTCCGCCCCTCCACCTGGCAGCAGGGGCATATCGCGGTCGTAGCGAGGTATATCAGATGGATTTTACAAGGTGTTAAGTATGCCCTGTGTAGAATGACAAATTGAATACATTTGAATCTCGAGTTTGCCTCCCACCTCTACCTCAATGTTGTAAGTGGTGTCATGAGATGGTCCTGGAGACATTTATATAGCCATCTCACCAAGTGCTAACCATGCCCCATTGCGTGCAACGCCTACTATGGCTCATGATCATCAGCTACCCAGTTTTTATGCACATATCGCAGTGCAGTCCCCTGGTAGCAGCAGGGCAAAACTCTGAAGTGCAAAGTAGGCCTCAAGCAGAAGGACAGTCCTCCAAAGTGCAAGGCAGTCTTTCTAGGGGTCCTCCACAGGTCCAGGAGTGAACTGAAGAGTGAGTCTGAGGGTCCTATTTTTATACTTGGTGCCATATTTTAGGAGAACCTTCCAAAGCTTCCCCCAAACAGATTGTGGTACAATTTCCTTCCTTCCTCCTGAGGCTCTAAGGCATCTCGGATGACAAAAGACTAGTGTAAAGTACTTTGTCAGTGCGTTGAGGCAGCTCCTTTGAAATGTAAGTGGGGCAGGGAACGGCTCTGTGCCACACATCCTGGCATTTTCAGAATTGTGACTTAAAATCTGACTTTGACATCAAAGAATATTTTAAATTACAATTCTTTTGAGACCAAACATGACATTTCTACCTTTTCCCAAACAAAAGTTATCACTTAATAAATGTAATAAGGTAACCCAATGTTATCCTATATGAGAGATAATGAAAAAATAAATTAAGAGTACTTCACTACAAGTATATGTAAAACATTAATTTGTCCAACTTTTTAAATACACTGACTGTTAAAATGTTATTTCCCATTCTCTGGGTTTTCCATTTTATTTTATTCTGATTTCAATTAAATCCGTTCACCATAGTGGCAACTATTGTGATGGGGGCAATTACAGGGAAGCTCAGCATCTCAAAACTCGAGGTGTCCCTGATGAAGGGGGCAGTTACTTTTGTAATAGCTGCTCGTGCGGTGTATGTTTTTGAGACGTTTTAATCATGGTTGGTTTTTGAGCCTATCAATGCTGCCTCAGGGCAGTTTCGTGACTATAGAGCAGTAGACCCATCCGCTCACTATAGGTTTTACCAAGATTTGGAAATGCCTTTGACTTACCAGGAACACTAGTACTGGTTTGCTGGTCAATTACCACATATGCACAGAAATGACTTCTTGGGGCCTCTTAGCAATGAAGGGGCTATGTGGCCTGTCTTAGCTATGTGGCAAGTTCCTTGCCCTGACAACCTAACACCTGCAGAGGTGGTCAGGTTTTTCATCTATACAGTCACCTTATACAGGAGACTCGTACAGTTTGTGCAGCGTACTTTGAGATCCAGACCTGCTCTTGCAGAGGGACCAGCTCCTACACTAGTACAAACTATTACTCCACAGACTATTGATGCTATCATCGAAAAAGTGCCCACAAAGCACGATGAAATGGCCTACTGGATTGCTTGGCAATGTATCGTACACTACACCCCAAAACACACATAGAATGCTGACTATGGGGCCGATTACGAGCCTGGCGGTTTGTCAGACTCATGGTGCAGTGGTGCCGCTTTCCAGACTACCCTACTACGATTAGGGCTGTCAGACAGCTATTGCCCCGCTGCAGCCGGGCGGTTCTTCCTCCATGAAAACCCTGGCGGAGAGGAAACAAAGGGGGTACTACAGGGCCACCTTGTGCCTCTGTGCCCTGGGGTGCATGCAGGGGGCACAACATATGCCCCTCCCCCTGTGTGCATTCACCCCATTTCCTGCATGGCATGGACTTTTTAGTCCATGCTGTGCAGTAATTGTTTTTGGCGTTCCCACTGTGGTGCTCATTTTTAGAGGAACCACTGTGGGAACGCCAAAAAAGCCATCTAGACAAGAGAAATCCCCATATCTGGTGGGTGGCCCGACCACAGCCTTGGCGGTGTGGCGACAGGGCAGACCCAGCACCGCCAAAGTCGTAATCTGGCCCTAAGTGTCTTCCACTTGGGATGGTTCCGCCCATAGAGGACTATAACACCTGGGGAAGTATCTTTGCATGAATTTACACTAGCATGGCTTCATTGGCAGTTCTCCCTGATGTACTTAAACTGGTACAGAATGAGCATGGAGCTGAATCAGCTCTGGACATAGGAATGAAGCTAATGGGGAACTTCTCTGTGATTTCCTCTAACAATTTAAGCAACATTAAGCGAAAAGCTTCGATTCCGGCTATATGTCAGAGACTGGAAGCAGTTACACTTCAAGATCATGAACAGGAACTGAAAAAATAAACACAGAAGTTTATACCTCTGTAGGGCGGGATACCTTGGATGCACAACCCATTAAACCACATTTGAAACCTAATGACACTGAGGGTTCCAATAACGAGAAATCTGCAACGGAAGGGAAGACGAAACAGAAGGATATTAGAAAAAGAGAGACTGGATTGCCCGCTTCTTGGGAATCTGATTGGGGTGGTTTCCGGCAAAAAATTTAAAAAACCTGAATGGTATAAGTATTTTGATTTAAAATATTTTTATTTTTTATTGTTTTATATAGTGCGAACTAGACCCGAGACATCGGGTATCAGAGCGCTTTACATGAGCACCAGTTTCGTTACAGATGGACATATTCATTTTTGTTAGGCACGGGGAGATTAAGTGATTTGCCCAGAATCACAGGATGTTGAGCGTTGTTGCAGAGACTCGAACCCAGTTCCCCGGCTTTTAGGTCGACCGCTCTATCCGTAAGGCTACATCCTCTCCCCATTAATTAGGTTCATCCATAAAACATTACATCAGTAGTTTCACTCTCAGTGCAATATATGTAAGTTTAGTGTATAAGTATTCTGCTCTTCACGTTCTTTTCAGGACAGTGACAGTAAACGAACAGAGAAGAGGAGCCGTTCCAAGTACCGAAGAAAGGAGTAGAGTAGAAAAAGTGAAGCAGGACACAAGATTGACGTCAGCGTAAACAGGGAGGAGAAGGAATTGGACTCTAAAACTCCATTAAAGAAGTAGAAAGTAGCAGGACTTTCTAAGAAGCATGCCGATACAGCTACAAGTCCTCCTGCAAAACAGGGCCTGGGCGAGAACGCTTCTAGGCAGCCCAGCAGAAGTCACAATAGCGCATCAGATGCTTCAGAGATTTCTGGGTGCAAATCCAACTGATGACTTTACACAAATTGAGACTCCAGATAAACTGTAAAATCCATCGGATAGGGTTTATGATTTAAACATACAAATTGAAGGGGATATACCTCATACAATTAAAAAAGTCTTCTGGTAACAATTGTCTGATGATTAAGACAGCATCCTAGCTGAAGAAGACTGGCCTGCAGTCTTTATAACAGAAGTACCCCGTTGAGAGGAAATTATAAGGGTAGCCTTTTCTCTCATAGTACCTGGGGACATCAGGAAATCTATACCAGTGGATGGTCTGTAAGACAGGCTCTGGTCTTATCCAGGAATCAAGCAGGGTAGGACAAACACTCAAATCCATATCATTCCCTTATGCAGTGAACCTCAAGCACAATACCCTGTAAAGCCAGAAGCAAAATGTGGTGTAAAAGTAATGTTAGTAAAGTTGCAATATCAGGGCATAATAGTGCCTTGTCTGTCACCAATGAAAACGTCCCCTTTTCACGTCTACAAACCAAATGGCTTCTAAAGGACATTTTAAGACGATAGGAATGTAAATTAGCATAAGTGGATCTACGCGGTTCAAAATGTGCCTAGAACAGGCTTAATGGCCAACCTGATGTGGAAAAAATACAAAGCGACCCTAGATATGTTCAATGGGTTCTTCAGTAAAAATACAGCTCCTGACAGTGAATATCTAACTGCCTTTAGTTTCAACAGGGTGCAGTTCTCATTTCAATGTTAATGGGCTATAAGAACAGTCTTGGCTTGTTCTCAGCGTGCATCATGGAAATCTCACAACCAGATCCCACGGCATTGTCATACATTGACGATATCTATGTTACCAATGATGATTTAGATCTACACCTAACTAGGATGGACAGAGTGGTGACCATATTAACATCACATGGTTACAAGGTTAACTTTAAGAAATCAAAGATTGCCTACCTGCCGGTGACCTTCCTAGGATACGAGTTATACAACATGGGCAAGGGTCAAAGCACCAGACTTCCTTCAGAAGTGTGCTACCTTGCAGCCTCCTATACACTGAAGAAGTTGCAACCTCTTCTGGGATTTCCCAACTTTGGGCATACTTACTTGCCTCACTATGCTGAGCGAGTGAAGCCCTTGCATGACCTGATTTCTCCCACATTTTCAGCTAGACAGTGAACAAGCATGCACACTGTGATCTTGTGTGCTCTACAAACAGACATGCTTGAAACTAAGGGCCTCATGTATGTGTTTTTGCTGTAGGGCAGTGCAGCAGGCCTTCCTGCTGCACTGGCCTACGGCAAAGATAAGGGCAGGAATGCGCCGTATCTATGAGATACAGTGGATTCCTGTCCTTTTCACCTGCACCGGTGCACAATAGGCTGCCGTGCGCCAATGCAGGCACCTTTGCACCATGGTACAAGAGTGCCTGCGTTGAGGGGGTGATTGTTTTTGTGCAGGAAGGAAACCTTCCTGCACAAAAACAATAACGAGAGGCTTTTTCCTCTTTCTATGTGTGCTGCAGAATGCAGCACACATAGAAAGGAAAAACGAGGAGAAATAAAGATATTTCTCCTCGTTGTGCCTCCCTTATGCCTCTCCTGGTGAGCCATACGCTTTAAGCGCTGCCTCAGATTTACGATTTCTCGTAAATCCGGGGCAGTGTCAAAATGCCATGGATGTTGCTGGGAACACCCCCAGCAACACCCATTGCATGCCCCTTTAACACAGAAAACTGCGTTAAAGGGGACAATATTTACGAGGCAGCATTAAACCAAAAAAAGTGGCTTAGTGCTGCCTCGTAAATATGGAGCATGCTCCTGCGCCATGGAACGTCAATTATTTTATTCATTTTCAATTAATTCTTTATTGTTTGATTAATTAAAATCTTACAATTTGGTAACAATACTTACTGCTATAAAAGGGCCAGTTTTAAAAAATAATAAAAACATGAATAGATTAATCAATCTTTCATATTATTAAATATATCAGACTTAATAATACTGATTTCATAATACAATTTACATATTATATGCATCCTATATTACATCTCAATTTGATTTTGCTGGTCTAACTCTGTTCTTAATATTAATAAAAACTTTACAAAAGCTGAGTTCAGTATTATATCGTCTATATACAGACATCTTATCAGTGCCTGTCTACAAGTCCGTATTCCTCGTGAGTTAAAATGCCACTTGAGTATAGACTTTCCTTTAGTTTTAAGTTTCGGGCATACACACAGCAAATGAATAATGTTCTCTTCTCCCAATTTACATAAGCGACGGAGCGTCAATTCCACTGATTGAAGCCACGGCATTACATGACATAAGCTGGGAAAACACCAAAACGAGCTTTTATAAAAATATGTTTATGCTTCAGAGACCATGGAGTTTCAAGATATGATTGGGCTTTCACCTTTGTATACCCATTCATTAATGACCATGCATGCTTTCTTTTGCAAAAGAATCTTTATCCAGAAGCAGTAATAGATTTTTTAAATGAATCTGTAGTTATTGCATATCCCAGATCGAATTTGCTGCATATTCGTCTAATGCATCGTGTGAGTACTTCCAGGACTGAGACTTCCGATTTGTGTTTATTGCCTGCCATAACAGTTTGGACATTTGATTTACATTATCCATTTTTATTATTTTCCATACTTTTATAAATTGGCCTTTTCGTGCGATTAGCTGGTTAGTTAACCCAAATTCCAATCTTATCTCTGCAGGTGATGCGTTGTGTGGAAGATAAGAGATTAAAAAACTTTTGTCACAGCATTATTGATGATTACAGAATCTTTTCCACACAGTGCTATGCTACCATACGTAAATGTTGGCAACAGTTTTGCCGATATTACTTTTAAAAGCGGTAGGTAACTCAGCCCTCCTAATGACTTCCGCAAGATTCTAAATGCAGTTAACAGGGTGTTTGCTCTCCTTTGCATATTAACCTTACGTGGATGAAAAGTTCCTTTATCATCAAATAGTACTCCCAGGTATTTGTATGTTCTTACTTGTTCTAATTGCGATTTATCGAGGAACCATTTGTGCTTATATTTTGACCTTAGATTTTTGTTAACCTCCATGATTTGTGTCTTGGTTTCATTTATGACCATTCCATTTTCTTGTGAGTACCACAAAAGGGGACGTTCCGATGACGCAAGGGGCTTCATAAATGAAGCCCTAAATATTTACAGACTACGGATAATAAGACCAACCTAGTTATCAGAGTCATACCCAGGAACTAAGGTTATACCTGTGTGACCTGCAATGAGGGACAGACCGTTCCTATTGCTTAAAAGTCTCACTTGTATTCCTCAACCAAAGCACATTTTGGTTTCACTGAAAATATCTTTGCAACTGTGCAAGCAGCTATGCTAAAAAAAACCCTTTGGCCCAGGAAAAACATATTATGGTTGTTTCCCATACCAGTACTATGGCAGCCACTGAGGCAAGCATTCCCAATGCTCGCACCCCACACCAGAGGTGGTTGCAGTAGGAGTCTTCTTTAAGTCCAGTGGATGTAAAGTTTCAGTATGATCTTACTCTTGTACCCAGGCTTTTCTTCAGTATGAACAACAGATCGCTCCAAATCCAAGCACTTTGCTCATTGAGTCTTACCAGATCGTATTCTACACAGATGGCTCTGCCCAGCCAGCGGTAGGAACAAAATATGAATACTCCACAGCCTGCAGTGTAAGGTGTAGTGAAAGATAGTGAATTCTCTCCACAGCTCACCCACACTAAAATCTTACGTGGCAGCACATGCAGAACTACCAGCCCTGTTATTTACATTACAGAAGGCTGATATGTCAGTTCCCACACTTATTGTGTCCAACTCATCCTTCTGTGTGCAAGGTTACAATGTTCACTAGCAAAACTGGTATTTGAATGGATTCAAGGATTCAAACAGAAAACTAATAAAGAATAAACAGTTTTGGGGAAAGGTAGCTGTTTTACAAGATCAGCTTCCACTGGTTCATGTGAGGCACACTTTGGGCTATCAGCATGATGGTGTTCGTGCTAAAGGGAACTGTGCAGCTGATTTAGCTGTTAAGGCTGTAATTCAGATTTTTAGAGTAGCAGTCCTAACCAGATCTAAAACAAAGATCAACATAGATATCATATGAGCCATAAGTTCAACCAAGCAACGTGAGAAACCTCCTGTAGGCTTCCCTTCCAAATACTCCTACACCTTTAATTCAGACAACATTCCCGTTTTACACTACCAAGAGTGGGAGACAGGATACTACCTAATAACCTACCCACACCCAGATTAGATTTAATCAAAGAAGCCCATGAGGGATTGGCATCTGCTCGTGCAGATGTCAAAGCAACCATTACCATGCTACAGCAATGCTACTGGTGGCTAGGTTAATACACACAGACTAGGGATTATATTAGAAACTGTGACATTTGTCAGCAGATTTAATCCTCTGCTGTCAAAAGACCCTCGTCAAACTCCTCTCACAAGTTCTATCATCCCCTTCCGGGTGGTTTATTTGGATCACATCAGTCCACTTCATTCAGACAACCTGTATAAGTACATATTGGCACCAATCGATTCATGTTCTCGATTCCTATGGGTTTGGCCACAGAGAAATGTAAGTGCTTGTAAAAGATTTGCTGTGTCTGAGCAATTAGGGCCATTTATTAATTTCATTCAGATAACGGTCCTGCGTTTGCCTCCAAGGCTTACAGGGATTCAATGTCTGCTCTGTGACTTTGTCTGCCATTCAGCAATCCGTTTAAAGCTGAATCGAGTGGCATTGTTGGACGTGCTAATGGCATGACTAAACAAGCCTTGACTGCTACGATACTAAATTCAGGTCTTACTTGGCACCATATTCTGAATGGAGTCCAAAGAGCAATGAATAACTGTCCTAGATGAGTATTGGGAGTATGCATTCCAGATGAGGTTGTCTTTGGATTTCATTCTGTATGTGCCTGGCTTAAATAATCCTGGGAAGGTGATAGCTGAAGAAAAAATTGACTTGAAGAAACATTTGAATGTTTTGCAGAACATTCAAGAAGTCAGAGACAAGCTGTCTAACGTGAACCAGTCTGATGCCACCTGTGAAGAGAAGGGTATTGCTGCTGCTAACGGTGGGTCCTATAGAGTGAGGTACCAAGTTCATGAAAAAATCCATGACAAGCAAGCTTTCGAACCATCTTATAGACCAACGGTCACTGTTCTTGGGCTTAAAAGCAACAGAACTGTCATTCTGGCTCAAGGAAAAATAGACTGGTGCCTATCAACCATGTGAAAAAGCACTATGTGGCCAGTCCTCTACAGCAGACCCTCACAGACATAAAGAAAAAAATCACAGTAGTGCCTCTCAACTGTTACCTACTCTGAATACAATCCCCCTTGAACAAAAAAAGGCCTTATTAGCTCAGGTTTCCAGCCATGGATATTTAAGCCCAGTACTCTACACAGAACACTGAGTTCTACAAACACACCTGATGTTGACATGACCACTGTGACCTACTGGTTAGTGGAGCTCCATGAATTATTATGAAATACCACCTAACACCACATCATTTGAACTAGTTCCTTTTTGAGAGCCCAGAGAGATCAAGGATATTGAGAATGACTAGATATTTTACAGAGGACTTTTCAACACAATCTACTATCACACACCATCAGAGACTGCTTGGCACTTATCAACAGTTTTGTGACCTGTTCGAACCTGTTTCCACCATGGTCCTATGCCTGGATCATTTTGGGAACTTTATTTTTCATGATGTGGCTGTCAAAGATATACTACTCATCGTTCTACTGCTAATTTATGGACATTTTGCCCGTGCAAGAACAGTTGCCTTACCTGTGGTTCGTGAACTAGAACCACATTTTTCATCCCACAGAGCCCGAAGAGGTCTCTACACTGCAAACATCATGGAGTATTCTGTGCCTGAGTGTATAGCATGGGAGAAAGTTTCATATC
The DNA here is from genome assembly GCA_963921515.1 of Calotriton arnoldi. Lineage (NCBI taxonomy): Eukaryota > Metazoa > Chordata > Amphibia > Caudata > Salamandridae > Calotriton > Calotriton arnoldi. The sequence goes on from CAWUFW010000579.1 coordinate 2,452,358, forward strand.
AGATTATGGGAAGAACTGAGACATTACAATTACCATATGTGATAAAAGTTTCAATGAATAACATTGTAATAACTATTTCTGTTTCATATGCCTCGGACATTGAGACAGTTAAATCAATGATTTCTTATCTAAAGGCATATGCTACTTTGAATAATGAAGATCCTTATTTGAATGCAGCAAAATACAAAGAAATGTATTGTTATCATCACTATGCACAGTATTACATACATAGGGCTAGGTATCATAGAGAAATTTAAATTTTTAGACAATGGGAACACTGTGGGGCTCCGTCTCTTGAGAGTCATCCAAATTTCTTGAAGAAATTACCTTATTTTCAGAGTGCTCACAAGCTTCAGCTTTCTATTTCTTACAGAAACCACAACAGCTTCCAAAGAATCGAATTTCTACCAACTAGCTGATTTATTCTATTGAGTATAGTTAAAATTTGTCTATCTGGGGATATGAGTATTGGAAAGTAAATGTTAATGAGAAAGGTATTTGGGGAACCAAAGCTTGACAGATCCAGGGCAAAGAAGCCTTATTTAAGGGCTTGTATAATACCAAAAGAAATAATTTTTCTGAACAAATCTATCCAACAGACCTACCTGGATTTGGAACCGTGAAAGAATTAAAAAAACTTTCTATACCAAAAGTCAATTTAACTCTGTTCAATAAGTGGCCATTCCAAAGGAAAATGTCAGAATTAAACATGAATGATATAATACAAAATAGAATCTATAATTCAGCTCAGTTCTCTACTCTTTCCAGCACTCCTGGACCTACACACAGACACCAGTAATAGTTACCACATATAGGGGCCGATTCCGATCTTGGCCGGTAGGGCTCCGAATCGGATTCGGCTTTACCGGATCCGATTCGGAGCCCTGTTTTCCGACCGATTCTTACGTGGGTCCGGCCGAGCGAGTACGATGCAAGCGCCCACGAATTCGCCAACCGACTCGTACGCGGCTTCAACGCGCTCCGACCGACTCACACGGACCCGACTCGCACCGCGCAATGGAGACGTTCCCCGGCCGGTTAAGTACGATGCTCACCGCGAGCAGTCCGACCGACTCGCGCCGTCCGGCTCGAAAGAGCTGTCGGAGCTGGACTTTGGGGGTCCGCGTCAGACCCCCCTGTACGCGTGGCCGCGCGAGTCGCACACAGGGGGGAGCCATGGGTCCCCCCTACCTGTGCATGTACGGCACGATGCGCTTCGCCGCGTACACGCTGTAGGGGGCGCCCTTGTTCGCCTCGCACCCATTGAGTCAATGGGAGCCCGCGTACGCGTTGTACGACCGGCTCCCATTGACTTCAATGGGAGTCCGACCGAATCGAGTCCGATAGCCTACGAACGCATCGTACTCGTCCGGTCAGACTGCCAGAGTCCGATTCGGTCGGAATTCTCTCCGGGTCCGGCTCGGTCGGAGAGATTTCCGGCCCGAATCGGAATCGGCCCAAAGTGTAGGTCAACTATGCCTACAATGGCTGGAGCATTCTAGTCTTTCAGCTGTAAAAGTCATTATTCCTTAATCAATGAAAACATGGAGTTTTCTGAGTTACTTGTGGAACAAAGTCCCAAGCAAAATAAAGATTCCTGGCAACAGGAATATATGCCATTTATGAGGAACTGGATACATATTCAGAAAAAAACTGCAGAAAGAATTTGGCAAATAGATCAGAAAATCCTGCAAGCAGCTGTTAAAGTTCTTGACAATTAAATACCCACACTTTCCAAAAGAGGGTATTAATTAAATCACATTCTGTCCTCAGCCTTAGTCTTCATAAAAGGAGTCTTTGGTTTATTACAAGACATGCAGGCTAAATTTAGTGCAATTATACAATTAAATTGGGCCTTACAAACCATTACCTAGTTAATCAATGGCGTTATTTCTTTACCGATTACAGTTTCATTTGCACCACTGACAGAAATATAAATCCACTGTCTAGTAAGAAACTATGCACAATTCACAATTGTCCTATTCATGGAAGTTTCCTTTTTCCTACATGTGTTTAAATTAACGTAAAGTTAACCCTGTTTATATTAGTACAGCAAATTGCAGGAATCCCTTGGGACACTTCTTTCTAAGTGATACTATATTGTTGCATGGAATGTGAAGCTGCAGAAAGAATTGGGCAAATAGATCAAGAAAACCTGCGCGCAGTTTTTAAAGTTATTGAGAATGGAATACACACGCTTTCCAAAAGAGTGTACACATTAAATCACATTCTATCCTCAGCTTTAGACCTCATAAAAGGAGATTTAGGGTTATTAAAAGACGAGCAGGCTCAATTAAGAGCAAATATACATTTAAGTTGGGATTACAAATGCTCAGATCAGTTTTTGTGCCTTGGCAACTTCTCATTGAAATAGCCATATTTGAACCGTATAATTTGACACTTGCACAGAAAACAATGCCAAAGAAAGAATTCACATACACATTGGTGAGTATAGAACTGATGGAAAACATACCATTTATGGTTATTGACACTCCACCAACTGTTACCTGGTTAATGCATGGCATTATTTCTTTACCCACTACACCGTTTCATTTTCACAACTTTCAGAAATATAAATCCATTGGCTGGTACGAAACTATGCACAATTCACAATTGTTCCATTCATGGAAGTTTCCTTTTCCTTCGTGTGTTTAAATGAAAATGAAGATGACCCTGTGGATATTAGTACAGCAAATCGCAGGAATCCCTTGGGACACTCCCTTCTATGTGATACTATATTGTGGCATGGAATATGTAGCGCTTTGATAGCAGGGTTGAATTGTGTTTTATCTGTTACCCCTACTGCATCCATCCCATGGATCACGGTTCTCATTTGTTCCTAACAAATGTTATTTTCAGTGGGTTCAAACCTGGCCAGCCATACCTGATAACAGTTACTGAAACAATATTATTTTGTGGCAGAACCTTGTACCCGCCACCTCACAATATAATTTGAAATGTCTCCGGGCCTAATATAGATATGAAATCCATGTGTTTTGATGATCTAAACAAGCTATTGTCCATTTTGTTACAAGAAGATGTCCCTTTGACTCCAACTGCTGAAACATATAATCTGCAGACAGTCAAAAGTGCTTCAGAAATTCAGAGACCATAAAACGCGCCATACCCAGCACACTTTGCTAACATCATACAAACAATATTTAATTCATCTTTGACTAATTTGGTGGCTGGATTTAAAGCCTTATTTAGACTGATTCCATTATTTTTTCAATCTTTGTTATCCAGCCTTTTTGGAGGATTTCCAACCATCATACTGCTAATCGGCTGTGGTATCATCAACTTTTTCCTGTTCCGACAAGGAAATCAACAACATGAAGTGCATGTATTCAGCTGAACAAAGATACAGAGAGAAACTGGCACATTATATGGGACATGCTTGGCTATCTGAACTCATTGAGGACTGAATGCTATAATTTCCCAAAATGGACAACACACAAATCAAACTTTTATTCTGGTGCATAAACTGTCTGACAGAAATCACCTTGGAATTACAGCTAGAGCAGCCCCCACTGCCTTATCTTGCTATGGAAACAATCGTTCAACCACTACATGATCACCAGAGACCATGCCGAGCAATGAATCTGTCCCTTCTAAAGGATACAAACTGTGACAAAGCAATATCACCAGTTGCACTTTTCGATGCAGCTCTTGATGAATGGCTTAATTCAATGCTGTCCTTTGAGCCTCCCAAGGAGGAGCCACCATCACCACCAAGTGCCTCAGACAAGCAGGTCCATCTGCTGTGCAGGTTCGCAACAATGAGCATGCACTATCAGGACTTTACAATGACCATGCATATGCTGTGTGTGAACTAGATGATGTCGAAATACCCTCTGATGAGGACTAACATAAATATGTGAACCTTTTTAATGACATGTATTCATCACAGCAATCATGAACTTGTAACTGGAAGGATAGTTTCAAACAAGACTCTTTTGATGTTTGCTTTTCTTATTTTGCCTCATATTTTATTCTGGCCTATTCTATATCATCAGTGGTATGTTTAATCGCCAACATGCATCCCTCTTTAAGAAATACTTTTAGACAGATCACCTTATATATATGATCACCAATTGCTCGAAACAATGCAAGGCTTCAAAGTATTCATGATTTGCTTTGCCCATCGCATAATATGTAATCACGTTTCTGTTTTTAACTGCATTTATATTGTATTGTATTATATTTATTTTGTATATTATATTTCACGTTTCATATTTTAGATACAGTCTTTCATAGAAGGTTGAAAGCATGAATCTCCCTATATGTTAGCTAAACCCTACATTTATCTATGCCCCCATGATGTCATAGTCAGACATACAAGCCAGGAAGACATAAAGTCCTATGGTCCGACTCCATTTTTGAGTAGGTCCCAACACCATCTTAGGTAGTATAAGTCAGCATCTTTTCCTGATTTATGTAGAATTATTGTTATGTCTGCGATTGACGCAGATGTCATCTGACCATATCATTTTAGTAACCGTGAGAGTGTCAAGTAATTTGGCTAATGACATAGATGTAACACTTGATGCGACATCAGTGTTGGACAAGTGTTTACTTATTGCTTTGTCAAAGTCAAATAAGAGCAAATACAATCACATAGCCAAAATAGTATAGCCTAAATTGACATCCTTTCACCTTAAATGTTCATAAGGAAACATCTGGTACATACACACTGATGCACATAATCTATGTCAGACATTCCTAAACTTATGTCAGAAATTTCACTCTCTGATAAGATTTAGGGCCTGATTACGAGTTTGCAGTTCTGACCGCCAGAAAATTGCGGATGCCACAGCCACGCCACCACTGCGCCGGCTCACGACCGCCGTATTATGAGTTGTGCTGTCTGAAATCTGGACTACCGACACGGCAGTTCATCCAGCGATCTTGCGGCAGTCCAAAATGTTGGCAGTTTTTAGGCGGTCGCCGCCAAGCTCACGGTCCAAGCGCTGAGCATATTAGGACTACACAGTCGTACTGGTGGTCTCACAGCGGTGCCCAACAAACAGCTGTTACCCAACGGTGCTCAACGGCAGTGGTTCAAAAAAAAAAACACAACATTGACCATTGGATGGATTTAACAACCACATACCTGATGTGCTTTGGCAAGTGGACACAATTGCAAACCAAACTATGAATCACACCCCAGCCCTGACCAGCATCCTTTCCCCAAAAAATGCCAAACTTCTGAACAGGCACCACCACGTCCCGGTCTCATATTTTTCATTAGGCACCCCTTTTTTCAAACTGCTCATTTAGATGTCTCTACCACCTCTAATTTTATTAATTTGTGTGACACTATTTTGTCACAGCAAAACCAAAGGGGATGATGGACGGAGTGTTGAACATTGCAAGCACTCACCCCCAGTCAACTGATCTGGGTTTAATCCATCATCATTCTTTAGCTCACTCCGCCACCCCAGTTCAGACATGGCTATATGCAAATCAGTCTGACCCTGTGCCTCATGGGAACAGTCCAACCCGAACTGCCAAGCCATGTCTTCCCTGGACAGGAAACAAGCATCCTGGGACCGGTTTCGGGCTCACAGCCCTCATCAGCCATTGTCTGTATTTCTTCCCTAACCCCACTCATACTTCTATTTTTATTTTTTACACCATGACCCCAAACAAAAAAACCTCCATTCACTGAAAGAGAGCAGACAGTCATGGTGGATGAAATCATCAGAGTAGAGCCTGAAATGTTTTGAGACCAAATCCAGAACACTCCTCACACTACTAGAGCGCAAATGTGAGACAGGATAGTCAACAGAGTGAATGCTGTTGGGACCACCCTGCGTACACAGGGAGACATCAGGAAGAGGTAGAATGACCTCAGGCAGAAGGTACGTGGCAAATACAACAGCCTCCACCAGAAGGCACATCCTGCATCCTGAGGGCTTGTCAGGAATACCTTGGAGACTGGACTCTGGTAAGTTACACTTCAAGAACTGACACAATATCACAATGTCCTGTTTGCTCTCAACTCTCCTCTTCCTAATCTGTTCTCTACCTACATTCCTACCATGCAATTCTCAAAGTATCTGAGATGTTGGTTTGTCTGTAGCAATGTGTATTGTTGCATATAATACAACTCCAGGACATGCCACATGTTGCAATGCAAACTGTAAGTACATTTCCATTACAATATCTATCCAGGACCCATGATATGTGTGAAAATTTAAATGTATGTGCCAACCCAAATTCATGTTACCCACAGCTATGTTCTACTAATCGTTTTTCAAGTGTTGTTAAGGTGACATTGAAGTGACTACAACTACCATGAGGCCTTGTCACTCCAGCTCTAACCAAGGTGCTAGACCCCTTGGGTTCCTTCTCACTTGTCGGCCATTTTACTACCGAGCTACACTTATCATGCAGCTTACATTTTCTCAAGTGTTGGGAAATAGAGAATGCACTGTCTACAACAACCATGAGGCCTTGTCACTCCAACTCTAACTAAGATGCTAGACTCCGGTGGCTGCTTCTCACTTGTTGCCCATCTTACTACTGAGCTACACTAGTCATGCAGCTTACCTTTTCTGAAGTGTTGGGAAGTAGGGATTGCACTGTCTACAACTACCATGAGGCCTTGTCACTCCAACTCTAACCAAGATACTAGACACCTTGGGCCCCTTCTCACGTGTCGCCCATCTTACTACTGAGCTACATTAGTCATGCAACTTACCTTTTAACAAGTGTTGGTAAGTAGAGATTTCACTGTCTACAACTACCATGAGGCCTTGTCACTCCAACTCTACCAAGATGCTAGACTGCTTCTGCCCCTTCTCACTTGCCGGCTAGCTTACTACTGAGCTACACTAGTCATGCAGCTTACCTCTTCTCAAGTGTTGGTAAGTAGAGATTGCACTGTCTACAACTACCAAGAGGCCTTGTCATGCCAACTCTAACCAAGAACGGGGCGTGGCCGGGCTACCGACCAAGATGGTCGCGCGGCGTTGAAGCTCCGCCGCTTAGCCCAGCATTAATCGGCCCTTCCTGCAATCATCCTGTATAATATGGGCGGAAATTGAGTTCTGCCGAAACGCCACGACCCTGGTAGCCTCAGGGTGCAAGCGGAGGAGGCAGAGAGCGAGCGAGGCGGCCTGGGTCCGCCTTGGCCGGTGAGGCCCGGAGTCGGCGGCAGCGCTCCAGGCCTGGATTTGAGGGCTGCTCCCAAGGACGTGCTGGCGTGCGTGCCAACGAGGGTCCCGGCTACTCGGAATGCTGTGGGGCGTGTGCGGCTGCGACCCGGCTTGCTGGACAGAGTGCGAGCGTTTGTGGCCCCCGTGCTTTACGAACAGACTGGCTCGCCATCCCCCTGCGGCCTATGGGGCACCATATTGCGAGTGAGTATGGGGGACTATTTCTTTTTTCAGCCAGGGTTTGGAGTCGGCCGTGGGCCTGTCCAGGGGGGCAGAAGCATTGTGCAGGAATATTGTGGGGACATTTGGAGCGCCGTCGGGCGCCGACTAGGGCTTTTAGAGATTTGCCCCCTTGGCCAGCTGCCCCCCCTCCGTGTGTAGAGGCCTGCACCTTGGGACTGCAGCAGCGTCGGCTGGTGGGAGTGTGGGCCCCCCTTCCTGTGGCATAAACGGGACGGCCCCGTACAGCGGGCTTCATTGATCAAGGGCCACTGGGTGCGGGGGTACATGTGGCTGCCTCTTGTCTGCTGTGGCAGTCTGGTCCTCCATTGTGAGGCGCTACAGATTGGACCAATCCCCACCCCCCCTCACCGCTGCCTTGTGAACGCCTTCTAATTGCGGTTCTCGGGAGGCTGGAGTTTGCAACGGCGTCAGTGTCCTGTGATATGGGCCGCAAAGACCCGAAACAGCACCTGCTGCAATTCGGCCGCCCTGACACTGCGCCTGTGGAGTCAGCAGCAAATATGGCGGAGGGTGGAGCAGAGGGCCCTACCTCCAACACTACCTTGTCCAGCTCAGAGGCCCTGATGCAAGAGCTTAGGGCAGGTTTCAGAGCGCTGGATGGGCGCTTTGACACCCTTGAAAAACGGTTGGATACTATGGGGGCTAAGCTGGACACACATGAGCGGCGGCTGGATACTGTCGAGGAGAGGGTGTCGTACTTGGAAGATGGTGCAGCACAGTCCACAAAAAGACTTTACCGGATGGAAAAAATACTTAAAACTGTGGCGATGATAAACGAGAACTTGGAAGCGCGCAGTAGGCGCAACAATATTCGCATTTTAGGTGTCCCAGAGTCCACCAATGTGGGGAGAATGGACTAGTTTGTCGAAAAATTGCTGACGGATTTATTCAGCAGGGAAGTTTTCACCCCACCTTCCTGGTGGAGCAGGCACATCGCTCCCTTGGACCTAGACCTAAACCGGGTGCCCCCCAGGCCTATAATCGCCAGGCTGCTGAACTTTCGAGATAGGGACACAGTGCTAAGACCCGCCAGGGAGAACGTGGACACAGACTGGCAGGGGTCAAGGTTGGCGCTCTTCCCCGACTTCACTGCAATGGTTCAGGATGCTAGGAGAAAGTTTACTGGCGTGAAGGCCACACTTCGAAATCTGGGCCTGCGCTATAGCATGCTATATCCGGTGCTCCTCCGTGTGACTGTGGATGGCAGGTCCAGAGTATTCGATACCCCTGCAGCGGCCCAGGCCTTCTGCCAGGACAATAAGGTGCATTCCAGCGGCTCGGCCAAAGAACCGGCCAGAGTCCCTCCATCGCACAGCGGATTGGCGGCTAGCGGTGAACTGTTTTCACAGAATGATTAATGTCTCTGGGTTTTCACCAAAACAAGTGTTCCTTCTTTCACTCTTTCTTGCAGGAAGGGCTCATGCATAATTGTTAAGTTTGTGATTCTACATAACTGGGTGGGCGGCGTGGCATTGCCTCGCCCCTAGTGTGATTACACATCTACCTGGTTATCTCTGGTTGGAATGTTAATTATAAGTGAGTTTGCTATCCATGCAATGTTTACTCATGTCACAATCCGCAGGTTTATTTGGGGAGGTCTTCCCTGCTTGGTTTTGGGTAGGGATGGGTGGGGGAGTGGGGTGGGGTGATTTGTTGTTGGGGGTTTGTACTGCGCACAAAATTAAATGTACACCAAGCGGAAATGCATGTTTATTACCACGTAAATATACGATTAGACTTGAAGTGTATCCATGACTTCTGGGAGTAGGCTGACCACATCTTCAGAACTCACATTGATCACCTGGAATGTACAAGGGCTTAACAATGTTCGAAAAGGGAAGCAAGTTGTGCAATACCTGCAGCGTCATCACGTGGATGTCGCCTTCTTGCAAGAGACACATTTACCGAAATCTCCCTCTATTAGTTTTGCTTCCTCCTGGGGCCCCCATCGCTATTTCGCAAATTACAGTACATATGCCAGGGGGACTGCTGTCTTGTTACATAAGCGCTTGCCTTTTCAGGTGGGTACGGTCCGTAATGAAGGCCACTACACGATGGTAACTGGGTGTTTAATGGGTTATCGGGTGGCCTTTGTTTGTGTGTACACTCCTAATACAGACAACCCAGAGTTTTTCAGGACCTCTACATGCAGCTCTTACAACTTGATGCAGACTATTTTTGTACGGGCCCCGATTTTAATTTACTGTTAGACCCAATGAGGGACAGTACAGCTGGTTCCTCGGATACCAAGCCATGCGCTCACCAGGCATTAATTGAGCTTTGTGACTCGCTGGGGTTGGTAGATGCGCTGAGACTCTGCCGCCCAGCGGAAGTAGCATACACCCATTATGCGGCACAATATGAACCCTGGACCAGACTTGACTTCTTGTTGATGTCCCCCAATTTCGTTTCTTAGTTCTGAGATTTGAAACACCTTCCCAGAACGCTTTCTGATCATTCTCCAGTGGTCCTCATGTTTAGGGTCCCCAGACCGGAGGGTAGTCAAAGGCAGTGGTGATTTCCGGGCCAGTCGCTTATGGATGCAGTATTTAACGCCGAACTCCGTGCAGCTATTATAGACTACTTTGAGCTCAATAAAGGTTCAGTACAGACGTGGGCGATACTCTGTGAAGCATTTAAAGCCTATATTTGCGGCGTTTGCATTGCAAAACACTCAGGTGTGTTGAAGGATTTAAGGGGCACGCTGTTTCGCATTGAGCAACAACTAGAGGCGCTAGATATAGAGAGCAGGGAGCATCAGGCGCAGGCTGATCGAAACCGCCACTTGAAGCTCTTACTTGAGTTCAAAGAAGCAGTGGAACGTGAGACATTCTAACGGCACGACGTTACGGTGAACATGAGCGACCTGGCCGCACCCTGGCAAGTCTCCTGCGGCCTGCTCCAGGCCGCTCTTCCATTCCCTGTATTCAATCCCCGGTTGGCAAGGTACTGATTGATACCTGTGAGATACGGGACGCCTTTTTAGAATATTATGCGGGGCTATACTCCTCGCGTGCGGCGCATATCGATGAGGTCCTTAAGGAATACCTTGACGAGATCGCACTTGTCTGGTTGGAGAAGGGGATGCAAGAGTTCTTGGCGGAGCCTTTTTCTGCAGAGGAAATCGTGAGTGCGATCGATGTCGTCAATGGTTGGACTGCCCCAGGCCTTGACGGCTTCACTGGCAATTTTTATAAAACCTATAAAGATCTCCTAGCTCCTTATCTGATTGAGGTATATAATGAAGCCCTGGAGCACAAAGAACTGCCTCCAACGTTGCGAGAGGCAGTTATAATCCTTTTACCCAAGGCTGGTAAAGATCCCCTCACGTGTGGTTCCTACAGGCCGCTATCGCTGCTGAATCTGGATTACAAAATTCTTGTCAAAATGATCGCACTTAGGTTGGCTCTTTTGTTGGACCATATAATCTTCCCGGCCCAGTCGGGGTTCATCCCCCACAGGTCAACGTCATTAAATATCCACACATTGTTCACGGTTTTACACAGGATTGCACCTGAGGTTCTTTTTAGACACCGAAAAGGCCTTCGACTCCTTAAAGTGGCCCTTTTTTCTTACGGTCATGACAAGGATGGGAATGCCTAAGGGTTTTGTTGAGCTCACAGCACTTTTATACACCTCCCCCACAGCCAGGCTTCGTTTGAATGGTACTTTATCTTCTCAATTTCAACTTCACTGTGGCACGAGACAAGGTTGCCGCTGTCTCCATTACTCTTTATAATTGCGCTAGATCCGCTGGTGCGGCATTTCCAGGAGCGGCCCCTGCATAAAGGCCTCCAGTTTAAGACTGGTGCCCTATTAGTTTCCCTCTACGCAGACAATGTCATCCTATATGTTCGACATCCAGAGGAGAATCTGGAGCCTTTAATTAGGGAAATTATTAGATACAGGGGTTTCTCGGGACTTGGCATCAATTGGGACAAGTCAGTAATTTTTCCCCTAACACCGAGTGCCACTAAATGGGACTGCGGATTCCCGTTGCAATGGTGTGAAGAATCGACTAGATATCTGGGTATCTAGATACACTGCAACACTCAGCAACTTGTGAGGTTAAACTATGGCCCGGCTATTTATAAACTTGAGCAGCAGATAGAGCGCTGGCTAAAGCTTCCCTTATCTATTGTGGGCCGTGTTGCCATAATAAAGATGGTGGTCATTCCTAAATTTTTGTATTTGTTTCACAACATTCCCATCCCACTCCCCAACAGTTTTTTTAAAATCCTTCGATCTCATCTTACCAGGCTGATTTGGGGGGGGGAAGAGGGCCACAGTGTGCTGGGACACATTTACCTTGCTATATGAGAGGGGAGGGCTGGGTGTTCCAAAGTTCCAGGTGTATTACCTAGTGGCGCAGTGCAGCTTTGCACATTCTTGGTATCACCCAGACACCCGGATCCCTTACGCTAAGCCGGAAGCTGATTTGGTGTTACCAGCCCCGGTAAAAACAGTCCTACCGTGTGGCTTCCCTCGTGACCCAAGGGACATCCAAACAGTCTCTACGACGAGTTGGGCATGGCATAAGTTGACGCGGGTTGCGGGTGGGGAACACTATACTCCTCGGAGATTCCATTGTGCAACAACCCGTGGCTGCCCGTTACGGAGGAGAGACTGGTGCAGCGGACTCTTGGCGCCTTTTCCCTGGAGAAGTTCGGGGATCTTTTCCCGGGGGAGGCATGTGTTCCATCTGGGGGAGGACGTGCGCTTCAGCTGCGCCACTTTTATGGACAAATTTGTGATGAGTAGGGTGAGCAGTGCACTTAGAGAGGGTAGCCAGCTTTCCGCTGGAACCGGAGTCCTTCCCTCCGTTATTGTTGGTGATCTCCAATAAAGCAGGCGACCACTTGATTTCTAAGCTATATAGAGCAGCAATGGCTCTGGTTCCCTCTAGAGACGTTAGAGTGAGAAATGCTTGGGAGAGCAATCTGTGGCACCCTATACATGACTCACAGTGGGAATATTGTTGTGCTCAGATAAAGGAGATTTCCCTCAACAGTAAACACAAGTTGTTACATTTCAAATTTCTGTGGAAAACTTACATGTCACCTGCGAAAATTCACTCCCTTGACTCGGCTAGGCCTCACAACTGCCCGAAATGTAGGAGCCCACATGCAGATTTCGCACACATGACATGGAACTGTGTAAAAATAGGAGAGTATTGGAGGGAAATATATGTAATTTTGTCACAAACGGTAGGACAGGTGATGGTGCCCCTTCCCGAGATCGCGTTGTTAGGCGATGTGAAAGGATTCCCCAAGAAATTGAGGAGGTTCACAGCAATTTCTCTGCTCCTGGCGAAGAGGGAAATTGCTATTCGCTGGTGAAGTAGAATTACTCCCACGACTACTGCCTGGTTGTCAAGCCTCAGTTATTGTAACATCAATTGTGAATTATATGTGTCCCTGCATCCTCCACTATCTAGGCCAAAAGATATTTGGCAACCCCTGAAGGACAACCTGCTGCAAACTAGTGTATCCCTTCCGACTACGCAACCTGATGGCGTTGTCCCCACTGGAATAGGCTGAATGCTCTATCAGGTTCCTCTGCACTCCATTAGATTTTGAATTGTGTTGGCCGGGCCTCCCGGTTAGAAACGCGACCATGATGTACCTGATTATTGATGGCCTCAGAAAGCGGGTGGTGATAGGTAAATTGAAGACCTGTATTTATTTATGTATTCTGACGTGTGGACTTTGTATAGACTCTCTTGACACACACAAATGTTGCAATCATTGCTATGGTGTATGAAAATGTATATCTTTCTTATTGTGCGCACCAAATAAAAAAGGATAAATAAAGTTTTTTTAAAAAAAGCTCTAACCAAGAACCTAGAGCCCTTGTACCGCTTCACACTTCTCGGCCATCTTATTACTGAGCTACACTAGTCATGAAATGTGTAAACTGCAGGCACTGTTTCATCACAAATACACATCTCAACACTGTGCCTGCTGGTGTCTCAGACACATCAACTCAAACTATTGTTGGCCTGAGTTACGCCATAAATACGGAGTACCCCTGATATATGTTAGCCAAGAAAGACACACTTGACTATTATTTCCTAACAGGATGAAAATGCCACTCATACAACCAACCTGCCTGTTTGCCTAAAATTGACCTAAAGATGGTCTGGAATGGACAAATACACATGTTATGACTACATTGTGTGTGTAGCTGAGTGTTGGCGATATTACGTCTATCCCCAAGCCCCAAAGAACATATAGCGTCACATCCAATGAGCTGATGAAATCCGATATATAGAGTGAATGTTACCTAATGTCTAGTAACCAAACACAACTCTGTACAAATCGATGAATGAAGTAATAACTAATCTCTCTTTTGCCCTTCTAGCTCCACAATTAATTAGGCATATACAGCGTCAATGTACATACCCCAATTCTACCATTGATTATGTTTTTCATTGCTCAACAGGTGAATCCACCACTGCATCTCATCAGAGGCAGGCAAGCCACCAGAATCCCCTCCAACCCAGGAACAACATGAAGCCCTCAGTGATGCCAATGCTTCTGAAGCGGTGGACCTCAACGACAATCCTTGCCCATCTAGTCAGCCTGGGCAGACGCCTACAGTTCGCTGTGCCCACAACTCCAATCACAGCAGAAACACCATGACTAACTGCTGGCCCCACAACCAGTGCACCTAGCAGTGCCAGTACCATCCAGTGCCCCCATTCCTGGCCTCTCAGATGGCCCCCACCACCGCCCCAGTCAGTGAGGACCCAGGGCCCAGTGGGAGGATTCAGTCTGTACCTAGGGCACAGGACAGGGAGCTAGCCATTGTGGGAGGGTAAATGTGGGCCCGACAGGGAGCCCCCTGAGGGTACTGACACACAGGCTGCCATTGCACAAGTCCTGGGAATATACCAAGATGCACACAGTGTGTTGAGCCAGGTCATGACAGAGTTGCGGCAAATGAAGGAGCTGCACTAAGCCACATACCAGAAGGTTGGTGTGATACAGGTCGAGGTGGCTGGCATCTACACTGAGGTTGCAAGCTGAAAGACCAAGGTGGCTGGTTTCCGCTCCAAGGTGGCCGGGGGCCACACGAGGTGGCCAGCCTCCGTACAGAGGTGGATTCTCCGGTAGGGGTGCAGTGTGACATTAACACCACCCTCTGCAGAGCTTTTCCACCGTCATTCCCCCTTCCTGTGGGCCTAATGCATCCAGAGCATCAACATCTGCTGCAGCCACAGGAAGGGGTTCCCTGACAGAGGAGGATACGCCTGCAAGCGCCCTTTGCCCAGCACCTCTAGATGCCTCCTCTGTCAAAAAGCTTGGACGTCCATTTAAGAATGCAGGAGAAAAGGATGGCAAGGAAGACACCATCACCAATAAGAGAGGTTGATCCTAATGTGCCCCTGTGTGTACGTAACACATTCACCTAGTGACCTAGAGCAGCCCACAAACAGCAACTAACCATAATTTCCTGGAATATAGCAGGGATAAGAAAAATCAGCGGCAATGAAATTTTGAAGCAGTTTCTGGAAACAGGCGATATACTCTGCCTCCAAGAGACGTGGGCCTCTTCCAGCACTCCACTAGTAGGGTACTACGAACACTTCATTCCAGCCATAAAAAAGAATCTATTTGGCCGACCAGCCGGCGGTCTATCAGTTTTCATAAAGCACGAAAGCGCCCTGGAAGCCACGGCAATTGACTTAAACACACCTGGACTGCAAACCTTACACATCAGAGGCCTGTACCTTAATTCATATCCAATGCCTCTCTTAATAATTAACTGTTACATTAACCCGGCACAGCCTACCATGAAAGAGAAGCTGGAGGAACTGCTGGGGAAACTTGAAGACCTCCTGTGCAAATATAAAACACACCAGGTTATCCTAGCGGGGGATTTCAACCTGAGAGATCTGGACACAAACAAACCCCCTACCCTGAGATCCGGTAGGGCAGCCCCCCTGTCCAATTTCATTAGTAACCATAAACTGACCTCAACTCACGCACTGAAAAAGGCCCACTCGAACACATGGGATCCTCTCCCCACCTTCAGAGACATCTCAAGAATTGACTACATCATGGTCAGCGAGGCACTGGCGGCCAGACTAGATGACTTTGAAGTAGAAGATAGGTCGGAAAGCGACCACAGGCCATTGAGAGCGGTCTTCCAGATGACAGTTCCGTCTGCTCTCTACCATCAAACCATCGGAGCATCAAGAGGGGATGAAAAATACAGCACTCTCAGGAGGATCAAATGGTTGGACAATACAGGCAACACGCTACAAACTTGGCTTGAAGAAAAACAGGAAGGCTATTTGTCTTCGGCGCTCTCACCCATAAAGGCCTGGGAAGACATCGTGGAGGACCTACAAGCTAAGCTCGGGAATCCCCAGTCATATCCCCCAGGCTTAATGGGCAACCAAGAAGGGGAAGGATAGGGCTAAACAAAGACATACAGGACAGCAAACAGCTTCTGTGCAAGGCCCTCGCAAACAAGAAAAGAGGGGCGGCTTACCGGAGGGACCATCGGTTGCCTCATTGAGAGCAGCATTAAGGAAGAAAATATGGGAACACAAAAACGCCACCAGGGAAAGGGAATGGCTCAAAGTTTTCTCCCTGCTAAAACAGAAGAATCCAGCGCAGCTGTGGAGACACATAAACCAACTGAGCAGCAGAGGAATCTCAAGAGAGAATGGAGTAGCAGAAAAGGACTGGCTGATCTACGTCAAACAGCTTTGCACAACTACCCCCGCATACAAAGATAGCTCAGACGGGGCCCACGGAGGTGATGGCCCAGACTGGCAATCAGACATCACGCCAGAAGGCACGAAAGCCAGCCATTGCAACCGGTCCGAGGGTAATAGATCGCCGGCGGCCACACACAGTGTAGTAACAGCCCAGCTAAACCCTCAAATGGTCATTAAGACCATCAAGAACATGAAGAATGACGGGGCCCCTGGGCCAAACGGGATTCCAGCGCCGGTTTTCAAAAAGGCCCCCGACTTTTGGGCTGCAATATTAACTCCCCTATACAACCACACTTTCCAGACAGCAATAACGCCTGATGCCTGGAGGGGCTCCATCTTGGTCCCTATCTTTAAAAAGGAGACCGCCTAAAGCCATCAAATTATAGGCTTATTGCCCTACTCAACCTTGAGGCCAAGGCCTACGCCCGCCTGCTACTAAAGGACCTGGAGGAGTGGGTGGAGGAGAATAGTATTATGCCTCCTTACCAAACTGGCTTCAGGTCACAGGCATCAACAATGGATAATGTACTGGCACTGACCCATCTATCTGCCCAAGCTACCCGGAAGAACCACCCCCCACTCTTCTGTTGCTTTGTGGATTACAGCACAGCATTCGACAAAGTTGTTTGCAGAAGATTATGGTGGAAGTTAGAAAACTGGGGAATTCCTCCAAACCTACTGAAGGCAATAAGATCGCTCTATGAGGACACCTGGGTAAGAGTCAAAACTAGTACCAGCACAGTGTCCTCGAAAATAATTACAGAGAACGGGCTGAAGCAAGGGTGTGTGCTGGCACCCATTTTGTTTAACCTATACACGGCGGATCTGGGGATGCCCTAAAAGGAGCCTGCCTAGTAGCACCAAGACTAGGTAACTTGAGGTTGCCGGTGCTCCAATACGCCGACGATACAGCCATAATGGACCACACAAAGGTTGGTCTACAAAGAGCCTTAACCGCACTAAATCATTTCAACAGAATCAATAACCTGACAGTAAACCAAGGAAAGACCAAGGTCGTCATCTTCGGGACCTACCACCAGAAAAGAAAGCGCAATGGCAAATGGGCAACTTGCATATCAATACAGCAGAGTCATACAACTACCTGGGGGTCTGGCTGACGGAACGGGCAAATGCGAAGGCCCACTTGAAACACCAGAGCACTAAGGCCAACATGGTGATACATCTACTCAAGCAATTAAACCACCACCTGATCAGCCCGACTGCCGCCCCAATACTGAAAGTTCTAAAAGCGAAACTTCTACCAGCAATAAGTTATGGCCACCTTGCTTTCCCCGGGTCACAGCACGCTAGCTTAAATTCAATACAATCTAAAGCTTATAAAACTGTGCTCCAAATTCCAAGGTCAGCAAGGAATGCAAGGCTAAGGCTGGAATTAGGCTTGGCAAGGCCCGATTTGATGTGCCAGGGGGACTTTATAAAACTTTATCTTAGGATTTTAAGGGCCCCAGCGAATTCATTAAAACACCAACTGAGACCCGTCTTTGAAGAGCCACGCACGCTCTGGCACATCGCCCTGCACAAAGCAATCAAGGCATTGAACATAGTGGAAGAGAGCATATCGAGGCCGGAAATTCCAATGATCACCTGGAAAAGAGCTATAAATAAACAAGTGGGCGAAATTTCATTCGATCTCGATTGCAAATCCCTCAGCTCAAGTCCACACCTAGACCCGCTGAATAGCTCCTATATGGTAGGCAAAGCCCAGGTTTACCTAAGTGACGCTCTCGCTACATCAACCCGAAGTAAAATACTGTCCATGAGATTAATCACTCTAGGAATTGTGGACTTCAATCCGGCATGGGCCCGAAGGGGAGATGCCACAAATTGCAGACTCTGCCCATACAAGAAGGAATCGTGGCTGCACCTCTTATGCTGCTGCCCGAATCTCAATGACGATCGAAGAAGACTACTGCGCCCAATCTGTAACATCTATGGAATAAAATCCTGTAGCGAAGCGTCAGCTATGTGCTTTTCCAAGTCTAGCACAATGACCCTAGCAAGACTGGGGAAATTGATCTACAGCATCAGGCTCGCCTTAAAAAAGGCAAATGAACGAAACAAAACTCTGGAGCAATGTATTACAAATCCAAGGAACGATGGCGAGGTGGCCTCGTAACTGCATCGACGCTTCTCCGTATTTCTAGCATCCCCCCCAGGACAGAGCCACACAGGAATACGTACCCATGGTTAATGGCCATCTGCCACAGTTGCACAATGTCATTCATCCCCATAGAACAATGTGGGCTTTCACATTGCCATAAAGCCCTACCTCCGCATCCACAAACCCTGGGGAAGGCTGATTGTGGTGGAACTGGGGAGGGCGGCAAACTTCCTAAAAAAATTTAAAATGTTTTTTACTCACTGTTTTAGCTGCAACATGATGACTGCTTTTACTGTAATGATTTTAATTAATTGTACAGTTAACAATAAATACATACATTCACCTAGTTACATTTCTGGCCTACATTTCCCTTTCTGATGTGCGGATTATGTTTGACTTTGAACTCCAGCACTAAAGGACTCTGCTCTAATGTCTTCTTCCACCATGACTGAATATCTCACTTTGTTAACATTTATTTTCCATTCACTTAATTGGATTTCTTTGGTTTCTTCACTAAATCAAAAAACACTCTTCACATAACCATTGCCTCCTGTTGCCATTCTCACATATGACAATGTGAAAGTACAACCATGTGAACTTAGCTATGCCAATATTAGGGACTAATGGAAGCATGGATATGTTGTGTGCTAAAAAAAGGAACTATTTTGGAGCACTGCCATGTCAAAAGAAGGCATACCTATGATTGTCTGGGCTTTAAAATATCTTTATTACTTTGGACAATTTATAGGCTGACATGAGGTCAGACATATATAAAAATGTAACATTACTCAGTGATAGAGGGTCAACGATCACATAATCTCCTGCAGACTTACACACAATGGTAGGAGGGGACCCATCCCCCAAAAGCCAACAACAAATTAGGTCTACATCATCCGCTTCAGGAATGTAGATGACCTCAGAAAAAAATACTACATCAAAGAAATGAGTACACAGACACGTCAGTACAACAGTTTCTGAACACAGGGTCTTTTCAATCCAGTGTTGCATGCCTCTGGTGGGATGTCACAAACAAATGTCAGTGATGTGCTACAAGTACTTTGTTCCAACAATGAGGAAACACAGCAACACCTACATCCAGTTTGTTTACAATGAGGAATCAGACAGGATAGAATGATTTAGCAACAACACTAGAATTTTTAGGACCTCAAGATAGCAAACATATTGCATTGGGACCAACGCACAACAAGAAAACAAGTCCAATGGAAGCCAGGTAACTTCCATCCTATTGCTGTGCAAGATGTGTTGTTACTGGCTTTGTACACGCAAACTCAGTGACACACCTTCCCAGGAACAATCCACATCCACTTCATACGGCTGAACAGCAACATATACCTGCTGATCTCACAACTCTGAAATGTCTAAATGAGGAGGACATGGTGAAGATACATAACAAGGCCCAAAACAGAGAGATTAGCTGGTCAAAAAATACATATGACATATTTCACGTTGTCAACTTCTAGAGAACACAGTCCTAAAGAACATTTACATCGGAACAAAGGTACACTACCAAAACATGTACCTTTCCCAAGATGTTTCCAGACCTACGTAGTCCGAATTACTAGTTCAAAAATCAGCCTCAGACCACTGCTACAAGATTGCCTAGTGTAGTGCTAAAGGCACTCCTTTGGTTTGAAACCACGTGTTGACCTTTGCTTACCATGATTTTAATTGACTTTTGGTGCTTCATTTCACCCTAGCACGAATATGCAAAATTTTTCTCTGCATATGCATGTTTCCTTTGAAGATTTTTTTCGTATATCTCGTAGTTTTAAAGTGGGAGCTGTCACAGAGTAGAACAGCTTGGCAAGAACAGAACGTGTGGGATGTGCATTTGAAAGCATGAGAGAGAGAGCGGTGTGGAATGTACTTTTTGGTCTCGAAGTGCAGTGTTATGAGCAGTGGTGCTAAAAGGAGCATTATGTTGTACATTGAGAGATGAAGTATGTGAAGCTATAGGCAGTGGTGCATAAATGTGCATTGTGTTGTACATTGGGAAGCATTATGAAGTTCTTACTATTGGCTTTGACATGCCCTCATGTCATCTTGAATTCTGACACTGTCTTGCTTGAGCTTTTTGCGCGCACAGGCAGGCCCCCAGATTACTCAAGTTGTCTAGGTTATTCACGTTCAAGGTTGCTTTGTTTTTGGAGAGGAGATTGTTGAATGTACCGCCGGAGACTTTCGTAAGTTTCGTTAAGATAAAGGCTGGAACATGTGAGAATGCAGAAGGAATGTGGGAACTCCTTTTGCCTTTGCAGTTTCCTTGGCGCAGAGGGAAGGCCTCTCTGAACCTTCTAATGTGTTTTGAGACTATAAAGCTGAGGGTTGTTGATTTAGAGACGGGACGCATACAGGGGGGTCCGACACGGACCCCCAAAGTCCGGCTCCGACTGCTCTTTCGAGCCGGACGGCGCGAGTCGGTCGGACTGCTCGCGGCTCGCATCGTACTTGCCCGGCCGGGGAACGTCTCCATTGCGCGGTGCGAGTTGTGTCCGTGCGATTCGGTCGGAGCGGTTCAGACCCGCGTACGAGTCGGTCGGCGATTTCGCATGCGCTCGCATCGTACTCGCTCGGCCGGACGCACGTACGAATCGGTCAGGAAAGAGGGCTCCGAATCGGATCCGGTTAAGCCGAATCCGATTCGGTGCCCTACAGGCCGAGATCGGAATCGGCCCCTTAGTGTACAGCACTTTCCCTGAGTTGGTTTAGTGTAGAGTGGGAATAGTAAAAAATTAGTTCTTTATTTTGGAGTAAGGTTAATGATAAAAATGTATGTTTAAGTGGTAATAGTATTTTATATATGTGTATTAAAAAATAAATTTATGTTTGACAATTAATTTAAGAGAAACACTTTATTGTAAATACAGAAAAAATAATAGTATAGGATTTAAATACAAAACAATATTTATATTTTATTTATGTCTTTATTTTCATTCAAAGACTCAAGCAAAGAAATATTATGCATTTATTTTTATTAACATTGTTTGATATATATATATATTGTCATACAGAGAAATAATAATGCATTTTTTATTTTGGATATATTGCATTTTTAGTACATATTTAAACATAAACATATAGGGCCCGATTCTGATGCGGGTTGGAAAAGCTTCCCGACCGAGGGCCTGATTCTGATGCGGTTAGGAAGGCCTCCTAACGGCATTTGCTCCTTCCAAATCGGATCGGGAACGTGTCTTCCCGACCGAGGGCCCAATTCTGATGCGGTTAGGAACAAATGTTCCCATTGAAGTCAATGGGAGTTCAACCAAATCGTATCTGGAAGCATCCGGATGCATCCTACTCCGCCGGTCGGACTTTCCCGATCCGAGTGGGTCGGACACCATTTCCCAACCGATTCGGTCGGGAAGCTTTTCCAACCCGCATCAGAATCGGCCCCATAATATTTAAGTAAAGTCAGCATGAAACATTTTTATGTTTTTTATAATGGAGAAGTTGGTAAATAGGTACATTTTTTACAAATAAAAGATGTAGTTGTCCACTGTTTTTATAAAAAATGTTAATACATATTTTTATTAACAGTTATAAAATATTTATTTACATTGTAAATATGCATTACATAATTACATATAGTGTACATTTTTAATAACATATTTTTTTACAATTTTTTCATTGTATAACTTTTTTATATTTTTTGCATATTTTCTAATAAATAATATTATATTTTGTATAATATTATTTAAATTGTAAATACAAATAAAATTATCAAGGTAAGAGAGTATTTTGAAAATGAAAAATATTTTTAACATTAATACATTCTTTAACATTTTTAGCAAGCATTCACATTTTTTGTAACACATTGGTTAGTTAACATATTTTATTTTGATGTATAATTATAAATATTATTTATATTCTAATATTTACTATTATAATTTAACATTTTTAAACAGCAAAGAAAAAACATTTTATTCATTAGTAATATTAAATAGTATTTTTTAAACATTTTTTGGACTACATTTCTAATGTACATTGAATTTAATTTAAAAAGTATTTTTATTATTTCAATTGGGTAGCCATTTTCTAAACTAAGTTGTATTTTGTAGGCTATCTGTGTTGTTTTAGGTCATTTCTGAGGGGAGAAGCTCGCGGTTGGAAGCTGCGTCACAACGGTTAGGGTAAGTTTAATTTAATTACTTTTAGGCTTAATTTAGGTGTAGGGCGAAGGTAGGTAGTCTATAGTGTATTTAATGTTTGTGTTTTGTGTTTTTTAGAGGTTTCGTTTGTAGGTTTGCGTATGCGAAATGAGGTCAGTGCGTTGATAGGTAGGTGTTAGGGTATGTTCTATATGTTTAAAAATGTTTGGAGTATGCTGTTATTAGTATGTTTATGTGTGTTTTTTAATGATTTTATTGTATATTTGTGCGGGAGGGATTGTGTTGTTTTTCCACAGGTTTTTGTCGTTTGGAAGTTGCCGTTGGGAGAAGTTTGCTTTTTTTTTTTTAAGAAACTGTGTATTAGTTTCTAGTAAACTAATAATTATTTTACAGTTTTTTATTTTTTCGGGTTTTCCAGGAGCGTTTCTTTTTTTAATTACATTTTTTGGGCTTTTAATGGATTCAAGTCTATGGATATGTTGCCACCGGATTATATTTTACCCAGGTTTATTTTTACATTTTTTGGGGGACTTTTAAGTTTTGGGATTTTTACACATTTGGATTTATTTATGGCAGTTTGGATTCAATTCTTCAGCAACAAAAAAGTAAGTTATTTTAAATTATTTACAATGGGAGGGAAATGTAATTATTGAAATTGTTAATGATATTTTTAAATATATAAAATATATTTATGTCAATTATAATATTTATATTTTAGATGTTTGTAAGGAAATGTTTATTTAAGAATTCATTTCACAATTACGAATTTTCTATGTTTTTTTATTATTGTTTTAAAGTAGGGATTTAGGGGCCCATTAGGATGTCGGGCGGAAGCACTACCGCCGTGCTGGCGGATGCAAAAACCACCAGTCACCGCCTGCACGCAGCAGTCCACACGCCCGCCCGATTACGATGCGAAAAGTCAGCCAAACACCGCCGGCAAGCCAGCGACACCGTCCGCCATCAAAGTGCGCCCGTACACGTAGCGGCGCAGCACAATTGACACACACCGTCCGACGAAACACGTACCGCCCGGCGTACAAATTACGATGCCGCACACAAACTGAACCCACGGCTAAGAGACACCGTACGTCAAACCGAAGCGGTAACACGAACGCCGAGCACGGACACCGAAGAAGCGGCACCCCCGAGCATGAATCCAGCACTGCAGGCCCTCCCTATGCTCTATCTGATGCACCACCAAGGACGCAACGTACCGCGAAGACGCAGGTAGGCACACATACAACAAGTGCACGCAAACAGCGCACACAGTGCAAGGGCGGAAAAAGCGGACAACCCCCCACCCCGCGTGTACACGACACATCTACCATAGCACCCACATATGACACACAGGCCAAATTGTAACATCTCGTAACACATGTGTACACACCACCTGGGACTAGGAACCAACCACCACGTCACGGCCCCAAAGCGGCGATGACGCTGCCACACATGCGCACAACGCAGAGGCCAACCGCAGCGCCATGCATGCGTCGCACACAGGGACAGGGACACAACCAAGCAGCACACACACCAGCCCCACCCGAACGCACATGACACGTGACAGGCCTGCCACAGACATGTCCCCAACGCCCAATTCACGGACAACACCCAACGTCACACAACCGACGCACACATGTCAGTGAAGTCACGCAACAGCAGGACACACCCCAGTGCAACAAACATGGCGAAGCACACAGCGGCGGCAACACCAACTAGGAGAAGCAGGGCCCCTTCGGGAAGAGGAACGCCAGTACCACACTGAAACACCCATACCACCCTGCACATATGAACAAGACATACAAAACGGAACACCAAAGAGCCCGGGGACCGACAACAGGTGGCCCAAGAATAACACTCACACACAAGGCCCAACGCAGAGCGGAAAGGCAGCCTGCCGCCCACACAAGGGAGAGCAGACAGTACTGAATGACCTTCCATTCCAACTCCGAAACCACAGCCCTACGAAAGAAGCCGGTGAATACAGCCATTGTCCAATAAAAGACCAACACAGGCATGCAGAGGAGACCGACCACAGGGCAGATAGCGCATATCACAGAAGAACACAACGGACGGGAAAGAATAAAGAAAACACTCCCCCATGTCGGCCCCATGCAAGTTAATTGGAAGGAGTCACACATCACTGACCTTGAACTGTCTGAGAAGCATGTGGGATGAGGGCCCGTGTCCTCCGCACAAGCCAACAGAACACAAGTCCTGTCTCCCTACGACTACACAGAGCTCACAGCAACCTCGGAGCGTGCACATTGCAGACTGCACACACAGCCGGAGCACGCCACCACAACGCACCGCTGCAAAATGGCAACCGCAACACACCTACCCAACTACGCCGGACAGGTCAAGCTGTACAAAACCAACCTGATACATATATTGGGATGCAAACTCCTGTCCCTGCTGAACGTCAGTTACCGACTGACTTACCGCATCACATTGTTCAGCTGCGTCATACCCGTCTTCTACTGTCGGAGGTGTCCCTACCAGCATCCCGTGGAGATGTGTCTCTCCAACCCGGCATGTCTAAAGGCGGACCTGCTAGCACTATTCCTCCCTCTGGACGCACACGACAGGGCCTGCTCTGCCTATGGGGGCATGGCGTATGTGGCCAACATCGCACCCGCACTGAAATGGGACCACTGTGCCTCCACACGACGGATCATCGAGCACAGCTACATCGAATGTCACCCAGCATGCCCCATCATGGTCCTCCAAGGGACAACTTACGAACAACACCTTGACAGCCACCATCCGCTACATTGGCTGGCAAACATAAACACCACCAATGACATGGAAGCCCTGCTGGGCGGCATCGCATACCTGACAACCTGTAAATTCGTCGGACCCCAACGCAGGTTCCCCGATTGACCTATGATGTCCAACCCCGCACCCATGCTTAGCTTCCGCACGGACTGGCCAGTCACCACCACAACAGCCATACCAAACGACCGGCAACAATTACCACACCATCAACGACATCGCCATGACATCGGATATGACCGGGACATGCACACTGTTCCCCATCACATCCAGGAACACCGCATGCATCGTGGGAGGCAGTGGCATGGGGTCTGTGTATCGCACCCACATGGACGGAACTGCACGAACAACCAGGACACGACATGGATCCAGCGCCCATGGACACACACACCGCTCAGTGGACATGAATAGGTCGCCTGGAGTCTGTGGGTGCTGCACCCCTCCCACCCCCGCCCCGGAAATCCCATACCAGGACCTTTGCACGGACGACAAGTGCAAACAACAACAACACGACCCCAGTGACTGTGACTGTGACATGTCCAGTAACCACCACATTGCAACAACAAGTGGCACGCCGCTGCATGCACGCAAGCACATGCCCTGATGTCATCTCACATGCACGCGTGCATGAGGAACAACCGCAGCAAACCTGTCACATGGAACTGAGATGGACTGTGCCCATGATGCCAAGCGGTCTGGTAGGCTACTTGTATACCGTCTGTGTCAAAGTCCGCAGCTCCGCAGCTATACGTAAATGTACATTAGCACAGCCTTGGCCAAGCAGATGTAACTCTGAAGCCCACATCCCACATGCAACAGCCAATCACATGTAACCCCACACCCTATCCCTTTTGTAATCATGCTCAGTATATCCTCAACATGTATTCCGCTTCCAGTAGTGTCCACTATACTGCATCACAGAGGACAGAAGACTCAATATAATGTTTGAAACCAAAACTGTCTCCGCTGACTCATTTCACAAGTACGAATGAGAGAGGATGAGAGTATGTGAAGTACACGGCAGTCGTGACATGACCATGTAGTCCACTGGTATTGGATGTCAACGCAAATGAGTAGCACTACTGTGGAAGACACACATGTGTCGTGTGAAGTCGTATGGACGCAGTGCTCAGGTGGGTGGGTGCGACGGGTAGATGCGCACATGCCAAGTTGGAGCACGCCGTGTTGGGAGGGGTCATGAACAGTACACCACCGCTTCCCTGGGCATTGTGAGAGGACACCTGTCGGGGGAAGTGAACACATGTGTGCACAGCAGCCGGGCACACGAACAATGCGGAACCAGGCGCACACGTCAGCCCACCCTCCGTGGACTAGCTGGATCCTGTTGTGCGCCCGCCATGCCCCTTGACAAGGCACACACAGCCCCAGTCGACCAGGTGTAACCCCAACATAGTCAATCCGCACAGGCGATACAGGGCACGGGATGGCAGTGGAGCATGGTGTGTGAGAGGTCTCCTCGCGCTCCTCCTGGTCATATCACGCAGGCAATAGAACCTCAACGTGTAGCATGGCACAAGTCAAATGGAAGTGTAGGGGGACGCACCTCAGCACGAGCAGCACTGACGTCACGGGAGGTGGCTCGCACCATCCCATCCATTGCCCATTATACCAACCACACCACATGCCATTGTGACTAAGTGCAAGCGCGTGCGCCACCACCCCGAGCCCTCCCCAGAGAGGCCAAAGAGTGAATGTGTGGGCCATCAGTCACAGACGGACGCGGCCTGGCCGCAAGGGCAGCCACAGCCACTGGGTGTCGCAGGTGGCGGATCCGGAAGGCGAAGACTGTGATGCATAGTCCATGCAGGCCGGGTCTCCATTTGGGGCACCACGCAGGTGGACGGCGTCCCGCCACACATCATACCCTGAGACAGCCCACTCGTGCAACTGGACCCACACATACACTCCTTGCCCTCTCTGGTGCGAGCTTGGGGCTGCCTGTGCAAGCGCTAGCCTCGCAGGTGCACATGCATATTGGGGGAGCGAGGGGAGGACATGAGGGCTGGGGCAAAGATGACTGTATCACTGTCAGTGAGTACAAGGGATGACCCAGATGTGGAAAGGAAGAGACGTGTCCCGTGTGTACTGCAACTAGTCGCCAATCCAACTACCCCCCCATGTCCGGAATGTAAGCACCTAGGCCCGCCCATCCGCCACATCGAATATACCACCAGCACAACAACCTTCCCATTCGAAACACTGACTGGGGGTGGCGACCAGTGAACAAACATGTGTAGCCTACCCACGCGTACATGTGGGCCCTCCATGATCCATGTCACCTGCGGCAAAGTCATGACATGCGCAATGAGGGAAGTGAGGTGAGCTGTCCGCCCCACGCACAGAAGGTGCATCAGCTCCACAGACCCAGCAGCGAGTCCAGCAGGGGTCACATGTGCAGGGGCAGCTGTGCCTGGTGTGAAGGCACATGCACATGGACAGCACATCGACCAATGTGTAGTCTGCCCACATCTACAGTCCATCATCATGCGGACATAGGAATTGTACACAGGGCAACACATCTTAGTGGGTGCACCCACCGTGACCAACAATGCGCAATCATCGACGTACCCGCCCTGTGCATGGCCCCCCACCCAACGGAGGCACATCCAGTGCCACCATCCCACACACACAAGCCTTCCACGGACATACTGTGTCCAATGGTCAGTACAGAGTCAGCGCCCATCTGGTGGATCCTGAACAGGAGACACATGCACACACATGATAGCTCCCACTATGTACGTCTGCCACCTGGCACGTGCAATGTAACCTCTCACCTGTGACGTGTGACTGCAAGCACACAGCCGTCTTGGCATGGGGCTGTCAATGTGGACACCTGTCAATGTTTCGGGAGGTGTGATCCGTACAGTGCTGTACATAGGGTGCAGTGCTGACACCTACTACTGTCTCATATCCCCTCGTGCCACAGGTCCCACTTGTTTTGGCCGCTCAGCCTGTGCCCACATCGTCGTCGTCGTGTGCCATACTCATCCAGCCTCGGAAGCAGTGCCATGCTCAGCAGACATTCATGTTGCCGTGGCGTTGCCGCTTGAGGAATATGCAGTCAGTCCCCATCAGCACGCCCCGCAAGTCATTGGGGCCTAGATCCCCATGTGCATGACCATGGCAGTGGTTTGCATCACTAGCCATTGCCATTGGTGGGAGACCTGTGTAAGTGTATTGTGGCCGTGCCGTCCCTGCTTGACAGCTGGGCTGTGACTCATGTGCTTGCTCAGTCATGTCAGTGATGGGAATGCGAAATTGCTATGTGTTGTGTTGCTCTGACATGTGTCCACTGCCATCTTCCCTAGGCGGAGACCGAACATTGACCGCCCATACCAATTGCTGGCGGACATGGAGGATACTGAGGTCATAAGGAAGTTTCGGCTGGACAGGCCAACCCTGCATCGACTGTGTGCCATGTTGGAACCCCATCTCCGTCCCCCAGGGTGTATCCGACAGCATTCACCCCCACGGCTAAGGTGATGGCCGCCATGCATTTCTTCGCCACTGGGTCATTCCAGCACACAGTGGGCAGTGGAGGAGGGATGTCCCAGCCCATGTTCAGCAAGGTGCTGAGGGATGTACTGGCAGCCATGATGCTGTACCGAAACAGGTACATCAGATTCCCCAGGGCTCGTGAATTGGCGGCAGTGAAGGGTGCATTCTATGCCCTTGGCAGGATCCCACACGTCGTTGGTGCCATTGATTGCACACATGTTGGCCTTGTTCCACCACAGGCCACTGAGCACCTGTACCGCAACAGGAAGCACACGCACTCCCTGAATGTGCAAGTGGTGTGCCTTGCGGACATGGTGATAACCCACGTGTGTGCAAAGTTCCCAGGCTCGGCCCATGACGCACACGTAATGCGCAACAGCATCTTGCCACAACTGATGTCCAATCTGCAACAGGATCGTGGCTGTATTGTCGGTGAGTATGTGGAGTGGTGTAGCGTGCTGGTTGTGCGATGCTGTCCCCTGTCCAGTTGGAATAGCAACGGTTCTCTGTGTCCCTCACACCCAGGTGACTCTGCGTACCCGAATGGGGCATGGCTGCTCAGTCCATTGAGGAATCCTCGCACCCCAGCAGACGATCGCTACAATGAGGCACATGGGAGGACCAGACGTGTGGTCGAGCGTACCTTTGGCCTCCTCAAGTCCAGGTTCAGGTGCCTGGACTGCACCGAGGGTGCGCTGGCGTACTCCCCACAGAAGGTGTGCCAGATAGTGGTGGTGTGCTGCATGCTGCACAATCTGGCCATTCGGAAGCAGATCCCCCTCATTGTGGATGACGGAGATCAACCAGGGCCCCAGCCCGCAGACCAGGACAGCTCGAGTGAGGAGGACAGCGGAGAGGAGGAAGCTGGGAATGTGCGCCAGCAGCTCATCGCCCGCTACTTCACTTAACGGTGAGTGTCCATGTACGACGGCTGATGTGTCTGTATTTGTGCAGGTGTGTGTGTGCTGTGTCAGGGTGGCCTTTTGTTCACTGCGTGCTGTGTGTCAACGCTCCATGCCCAGGTTAGTATGCCACTGATGGTGGCTGTGGCATTGTGCCCTATTGCTCTGTGCGATGTGTGTACATTGCTTGTATTTGTTGACATGCACTGTGTGATGGGTGTGTGACACACTCATTGAATGTGCTCCTGTTCTGTCTCCCACCCCTAGGTCCCTACAGGCCCTCCGGTTCCATTGCCATGCCACACATCAGGTGCCGTTCCGCTCAAGGTGGCCGTTGTATTCCGTACAATTAAAACACAGGCCACAGACAGCAGTTTGTGGAAGAGGTG
Source organism: Calotriton arnoldi (assembly GCA_963921515.1). Classification (NCBI taxonomy): domain Eukaryota; kingdom Metazoa; phylum Chordata; class Amphibia; order Caudata; family Salamandridae; genus Calotriton; species Calotriton arnoldi. Next base: position 2,482,338 of record CAWUFW010000579.1, read on the forward strand.
CATTTATTTCAAACTGTGACATGTGATTGTGTGTAAGGTGATGACAAAAGTGGTGCGTGCAGTGACAATGAGCTGTCGGTCATGGCTGCGTGATGCTCAGGGTGTACCCACTGGTTCTATGTCCATAGTCCAACACACACATGCCATCCAGATGGCTGTGTGGAGTGGGATCGTAGTCCAAGTCAATGCAGTGGGTGGTCAAGGAAGGCTGGCTGGCTGCCTCACTTGCGTCTGGAGCGTGCGAAGTCCTCCCGGGAGATCTGTTTCCACTTCGGACGGCCCCTTCCACGTTTGCGAGGGGGTGCCTGCTTGCGACCTGCTGGTGGTTGAGGTGTGCTCACTGGCTGTGGACGCAGGGGAACTGGACACTGCTGCTCGACCCTGCGCCCCGGCAGGTGGTGGCGGAGGGGAGCTGCTGTCCCTGGCTGTGACCTCACCGCCACCACCAGCTGGCCCATGAGGTCCACGAGTTGGCCCATACGGGCGTCCATGGACCTCAGCACCCCCAGCACCTCACGCGTGTCTGTAGCTGACCTGGCCCATTGTCCTTGGGCCTCTTCATAGGCCCCAAGGACTCTGGCCATTTGAGGCAGGGCATGGCTCCCAGGGGAGGCTGGCGTTTCCCTGACCCTGCTCCTCCTACCAGTCCTGCTGCCACCGGCCCTGCCCACTAGCCACATTGCTCACCACGGTCCTCACCCTGGCTCCCAGGGTGGATCCAGTCGTCCGGGCCACCACCTGCGCTGGGGCTGGGGCCAGCGAAGACGTGGTGGCGGTTGCGGCAGTGGTAGTGGCCGCAATGACCGTGGGTGTGGCCGCAATGACCGTGGGTGTGGCCGCAATGCCCGTGGGTGTGGCTGCAATGACCGTGGGTGTGGCCGCAACGACAGTGGCAGCAGGGGGCTGGGAATGTTCAGCAGCCCTGGATGATGGGTTGGTGGGTAGGAGGGGTCCTGGGGAGCGGCTGGGCCCTGCCACACTAGATGGGCCTGCTTGGTGGTCCGTGTCCGAAGAGGAGGACAGATCCTCCACATCCGTGTGTCCTCGTTGGGGGCTTGTAGGCTGGCTGTGCTGGCTGCTGTCTCCATCCCCAGCATCCAGCAGTTCGTCACCTGTGGAGAGAATGAGATTTGTTATTGTGTTGCACCTGGCGAAGTCTGTATTGGTTGTCTGACATTCTCCGTTCGTGCACTCTCGTGCACGTGTGTCCCGGAGGCGGGTGTGTGGCTGTACAATCTGTTGTTGTGTGTGCTTGGCAATGGGACTGTGTGCTGTGCACATGTGGCATGGGACGGATTGGCTATGCCGATGGGTGTGTTGCTGTGCTCCTACTTATTGTGACTCTGGTGTATGCGGGCTCCAGGCCCATCCTGGGTCTGGTTTGTACTTTGCTTTTGGGGTGCATATGGAACAGCTTAGGAACGCATTTGGCAACATGGGGGTCATGCCCCAGGAACGCATTTGGGATGGAATATGCTTTTGGGGTGCAAATGGAACGCTTAGGAACGCATATGGCAACATGGGGGTCATGCCCCAGAAACGCATTTGGGATGGAATATGCTTTTGGGGTGCAAATGGAACGCTTAGGAACGCATATGGCAACATGGGGGTCATGCCCCAGAAACGCATTTGGGATGGAATATGCTTTTGGGCTACATGCTGTGAGCCATGGGTGCCGAACGTGACATGTGTTGTGGCAGCATGACAGTGCATGGTCTGAGGTGTGTGCATGCCTGACATACCCTGCATATTTGCTGTCTGTTGTGATTACTGGACATGGCATTGGACGCATCGTTATGAGTGTGTGATGGTTGTGTGCCACCCGACGTATTGCAGTTGTCCCATCTCCTTGGTGTGCGTGCTGCCCTGTGCCATGTGCATCACTGCAGTGCTCGGGGAGGGTGTGGCCCATGTTGTGTGTTGTTGCTCACAGTGTGGCGTGCGCTTCATTGACTTCTGGCAAATGGTTGGTCATGGGCATGTATCTTAGCGTGACTGCTGTATGTGTGGCAGCTGTGCGGATGACATGCCTTTCATGAGACTGGGGCTGACTGATGGGATGGATGGTATGTTGTATGTGCATGGTGTGTCTGTGTGTTTGATGGGTTCAGTGGTGTTCGTGTGCATTTATGTTGTTCCGCTCTGTTGCATCTAGTGTTGTTTGTCTTACATAGGCGTAGTTGTGGGGTGTGTGGTTGACAGGCAGTAGGGGCTACATGGACAGGACTTCAATGGTGTTTCGGTTGTGTGTGATGGGTTGCACAGTGGCTGCCGTGTGGTACTATATTCAGTGTGGCTTGTGCATGCAGACGTGGCTCCTTGGGTGTTGCGGTGTCTGTGATGGGTCATGTGGGGTGTGAGTCTGTGGTTCATGTCCGTGTGCACATTGTTCACTTGTTCGTGACAGTGGGTGGTGCTGCATGTTCGTCTGCTACGTAACATGTCCCATGTGTTGGCCGTGTTACGGTCCTCATGCCTCCAGTAATCCAGCCCTGTCCAGTTTCCCACCTGCAGGTTGTTCGTGCGTGCACTGTACTGGATGCCACATGGTTCTAAGCGGGGGGTGCTCCATGTTGCAGGTCTGTGGGGGGTGGGGGCGGTGTTGTGGGTCGTGGTGATGGCTGGACACCCACTGACACCGATTGTTGTGGACCGTGATGTCTACCTTTCGGCTGTCGGTGTGCACTGCGGTGGCTGACACGTGGGTGTGGGGTGTGGGGGATGCTCCTCCTTGCTGTGCTGTGGGACTAGGGGCCTGGTGTGTGTTGTACTTGAGCTGTCCACCCTCCCACCCACTGCACTTTGTGTTCCTGCCACTTACCTGTTACTTGTCGGTTAGTGCAGCTATGGCGGACACATGGGTGTGGTGGGTGCTCGTTGTGGCGCTTCTGGCATACTTGGGGACCTGTTGGTGGTTACGTGGCTGGCTGAGTGTACACATGCCCCCACGTATCTTACAGTTGTTAGGTTTGGGCTGTGTGTGGTGGTGTCTGTTGCATGTGTGTGTGATGTGTTGTGTATTGTGTGCTGGACATGGGGGTGTTTGTCCCTGGGAGCTGTGGCATGGTGGTAGTGCATGTGAGTACATAGCGGTGTGCTGGTATACATTAGTTTGTACTTACCAGCCTCCACTCCCCCTGCTAATCCGGCGAGGATCTCCGGATGTATAATGACTCGCACCTTCGCCTCCCACGCTTTGAAGGTCTTGAAGAGCGCGGGATTCCCTCCGCCAGTGACGGCAGCCAGCTCTCTGTTCTTGCTCTCCTTCTTCTTGACCAGGCTCTTGACGTCATTCCACCGTTTGTTGATTTCAACTCTGTTCCTGGGCAGGGTCCCGACTGCATTGACCTGGTCTACGATCCGGTTCCACATTCTGTTTCTGGTGGCTAGTGGTGTGTGCTGGACCAGGTTCCCATAGATTTGTGGGTGCACCTTGATAATCTCGTCGACCATGACCGTCAGCTCAATGGGCGTGAACTTGGGCATTCTTTGTGGTGCCATGGTGTTTGTGGTGCTGGTGCGGTGTGTGTTGTGTAATGTGCAGGGGTTTGTGGTGCCGGTGTTTGGTGGTGGTGGTGGTGGTGGTGGTGGTTGTGATGTGTGCGTTTCTGTGGTGTGCTGCTGTCCTTGCTGTGTCACTGTGTCCTCTCCTCTCCTCTCTAGTTTGCAATGTTGCAAGGGGTTGTGGTCTGTGGGAGTGCTGCTTTTGTACTTACCTATGTGGGTGTGTCCTCATGGTCTGTTGTTTTCAGGTGTGTTGTGTCTGGTGTTCTGGCCTTTGTATTTTTTGTTTGTCCAGGGGGGTGTTTTCGGGATGTGTACTGTGCTTGTGTATTTGTGCGTGCCTTGCTGTGTGGACTTGTTGGCCATGTTGTGTGCAATTGTTTTTGTCAGCGGATGGTTTCTGTGCAGGGACGTGGGCGCCATGGCTTCTGCCGTGTCAATTCTCATCGGCGTTGTTTGCGCTGGCGGGCGGTATATTTGTGGTTTACCCGCGCTCATGGCGGTGCGATCGTAATTTCACGTGCGGTGTGTCGGCCGTGAGGGCGGGCGGTTTTGTGTTGTCGTGCGTGTTTCCGTCCGTGGCGGGCGGTTTGACTCCGACTCGGACGAGGGCGGGCGGTGTCTTGTGTGGTTTTCCGCCGATGGCGGTTTTCGGTTTGTGTATTCGTAATGGCGTGGTCGGTGTTCAGACGGTGTGTGCGGGCGGATTTTTGCCGCTTTCATGGGTGGCGGATTTTTTTACGCCCGGTATCGTAATGGGCCTTTTAGCTATTGTTTCTAGATATTCTAGCCCTTTAGTGTTTGGGTAGAGTCTTACTTTCTATTCTAAGTGCTCGAACATTGTTTTAGTTTGTTTAGTTAGTTTTGGACCTAGTTGTGTTACAGACTGTTCAAGTCTTAAATTGGTAGCTTTGTTCTTTTTGGATTGATTGTAGTGATTTATGTAGGGTTGGTTGGGTTCAGCCTGTTGTGGCTTGGAAAGCATTATGCCATCCTTCCACCGCGTTATTAGTTTTTGATTCTTTGTTTAGGGTACTGTTATATACATTCCACCATGAAATGTGGTATTTGGGCTGTCTCCTGTGTCCAGATCTGTGTAGCCTTCCCACCCAGGTATCCTCGAAATAGTCGAGTAGGGGGCTTAGTTTATGTTCATTTGTTTGGTAGTAGGGATTTTCTATTAATAGATTGTAGTGTTCTGCTACATCAGTTATTGGGACATATGCTAGTGCAATTAGCTTTTAAATTTCGTATGCAAAATTGCTATTAGTTGCATATTCTAGGCTAAGGGGCCTATTACGATGGCGGTCGGAAAACCTCCCTGACCGCCATGGTAACGGGAAAAGACCGCCCGCAAGATCCGCGACATAACCGACGGTCGCATTAGGATGTTCCTTGCTCGAAATCCGACCGCGGCGGTCGGATCGCGGGCCTTAACATTGCGGCGGTTGCTGCTGCCAGCAGCACTGCCGCAATGTCCAAATGAGCATGACCCTCATTTCCCTGCACTGCGTGGCAGGCACTGCACAGTGCCTGCCACCTGGTACAGGGACATGTAGGAGGGGCCATGGGTACCCCCAGTGCACCCACACCCCCCACAAAACATTGGGGGCCCGCAACGGGCCCCCGGAAGACAATCACCACATGGCCTTTCCATGGCGGTCTGACCGCTGAGGAAAGGCTGGCTACCGCCAGCATCATAATCGTGCCGGCGGAGCTTGCCCTGCACCGCCACCATTATCCCGGTCTTCTCCGTCCGCAGGGCAGGAGTGCAGATGGCAACCTGCGGAAAAGCGGTGGTCGGAATTTCCCACCGCCGCGGTCACCACCGCCATCCTAATCTGACCGGCGGTTTTCTGGCTTGCGATCGCGGCGGGTCAGCGGTCATCCGACCGCCATCGTAATAGGCCCCTAAGTGTAGATTTTTGAAGGTGTCTCCATATGCATTGATTAAAGTGGTAATAACAACCTTGTATCGCTGTGTGAGGGTAGTTTTTCAGGATGGCTTGTATCATTGACTGTTCAAAGTCTATGATAATATTTGGGGATAGTAATTATTAGTTTCTTGCTTTACTTTTGTTAAGAGTTCTACATAGGTAGTGGTTTGTTTGTTTGGTAACAGGGCATATATAAAGGGGATGTTGGTATTGTGATACAGTCCATGGATTGTGTATAATTGGTAAAATGGTTTGGGACATATTTTAAATGTTCCGTCCATCATCCGTGTCTCACAATTCTGTAGTTCAAGTAAGTTTGTGGGAGTTGCATCTATTATAATCCTTTTGTCATTAGATTTATTGTCATAAAGCAGCAATTGCTCTTCATTATGAGTTACAGTGAGTTCAGGTGGTATTTGAATTTCACTGAAAGTTTTGGGGGTAGGTGGGGTGGTAGCAGTTGATTTTTTTGTTCTAGCTATTAGCCTTTTTAACATTGAGACAGAGGGTAATTGGGCAGTTACATGTTCTGGAACTCTGGGCAGTACGTCTTTTAGGATTTCAGTAGTTGGTTTTCGAGAGCCAGTGCTAGCTTCTTTCAGAGTCTCTAAAGTGTCTCTCACTTCTATTTCAGCTATGTTAGGGGGTGGTTATGTTCCTTACCATTTAATACAGTAGTTTCTTTTGTTGGAGCCCTCCCATAACATGCATTTGAATAATATTTGCTGCATTTCCAATTAATTTTGTCGCCTGTCTGTTTTTCTTGGGTGTACACATATCCCATATAGCATAATAAAACTTTTCGTTTCTGGGAAGTTATGAATTTTGCACCTTCAGTCATTCTGATGTTTCAAAAGCTATTAGAAATGTATATAAATAATATTAAATGTATTGTAATTGTTTTTTGTGATGCAGATTTTTATATATAAAATTATACATACATGCTTGAATAGGTTGAACTTTTTTGACGCTGGGGTGTTTCTGTTGGTGCTTGGCTTTAGTGTTTCTTTTTATTTCCTGCAGTAAAAAATGATAATTTTAATAAATGTGTTTAACAGCATTTTCTGTATTTTGGGGTTTGGGAGGTTAGTGGGTGTTTTGGGTTGGGATTTTTAGTTGTTTTAAAATTTTAATTTAGATTTATACTTACTTTTTTGGCAAGGTGGTTTTTGGATGATGTTTGTAGTTAGTCGAGTGTCTTTTTGAGTGTCTGTAGAGGCGATATAATTAAAAAAAATATATATATACATTAATTATTTAATTATTGTAAAAAGTACTTTACGATTATTTTATACAGTTGTAATATTAAATAGATATTTTACTTACTTTGTGAAGTTGAAATCAGAGCTTTCAATGAGGAAGTCCAATGTTGCAGAAGCAATTCGGCAGAGATTCCCCATATTCTTCGTTTTGTTATTGGAGCATAAAATAATGTTACATTTTCTTTAGTTTATATAGTGTTTGTTTAATTGTGCTTTCAATCTTATTGGGTTATTTAAGTTGTAGGTGTTTTTATTGGTTGTTACTAAAGTTTTCAATTCATTTGGCAGTTGCTTCCTTATATGGGAAACGCTAATTAATGTTCAGTTAAACTTTTTTATATTCTTACTTTATTTAAAAGTATAGTAGTACATTATTTGTAATTTATATTGCATTGAATGTATAATAACAATTATTTATTTTATATACTGTGGGGCCGATTCCGATCTCGGTCGGAGGCGCACCCAATACCATTCGGTCGGGAAAAAAGCCATGCGAATGCCTGTTTCCCGACCGATCCGTACAGCACACCGAACGAGTAAGTACGATGCGCACAACAGCACAGAATCCGGCCGAGTCGTACTCACCCAATCCAGGTCCTGTTCTCCGACCGAGGCGAATCCGGAAACGCTGAATCGAGTCGCACGGAAGGGAAAATGCTGCTCCGTCCGGCCGAACAAGTACGATGCGCTTTCCGTACGCACCGAACCCGTCGCTACGCACGGCACGTCAAAGCATCCGGGAGAGGCACACATAAGCTCCGATTCGCGCCACAACACGATCCACGGCTACGAGGCGAACACGCCAGCGACGAGGATGACGCGAAGCGACGAGGACGACGCGAAGCAACGAGAAGGACGAACGACACGAACCAACCATGAATCCCTTCGTCCCGATCATACCAATATTCTACATTTACTACCGGAACAGGCACGGACGCGTACGGCGCAGAAGGTAAGTCAGACACCTACCACAAAACACATACAACACGTACACGACACATCACACACACACAGAGGGATGCAGAATTTACTTACACCAGCAACAGCAGCACCATAGGGGCGGGATGCCCATCACCAATGCCACATATGCACACAGGGGCCTGAATGCGCACCACCACCCCTACCCAGGGGAGGCCGGATGCCAACCACCACTACCACCCTTAGCCAGGGGGGTGCCAGATGCCCACCACCACTACCACCCTTACCCAGGGGGGCTGGATGCCTACCACTACTACCACCCTTAGCCAGGAGGGTGCCAGATGCCTAACACTACTACCACCCTAAGCCAGGGGGGCTGGATGCCAACCACCACTACCACCCTTAGCCAGGGGGGTGCCAGATGCCCACCACCACTACCACCCTTAGCCATGGGGGTGCCAGATGCCAACCACTACTACCACCCTTAGCCAGGGGGGGCTGGATGCCTTCAACTACTACCACCCTTAGCCAGGGGGTGCCAGATGCCTACCACTACTACCACCCTAAGCCAGGGGGCTGGATGCCTACCACTACTACCACCCTAAGCCAGGGGGCTGGATGCCAACCACCACTACCACCCTTACCCAGGGGGCTGGATGCCCACCACCACTACCACCCTTAGCCATGGGGGTGCCAGATGCCTACCACTACTACCACCCTAAGCCAGGGGGCTGGATGCCAACCACCACTACCACCTTTAGCCATGGGGGTGCCAGATGCCAACCACTACTACCACCCTTAGCCAGGGGGTCTGGATGCCTACCACTACTACCACCCTCACCCAGGGGGGCTGGATGCCTACCACTACTACCACCCTTAGCCAGGGGGTGCCAGATGCCCACCACCACTACCACCCTTACCCAGGGGCTGGATGCCTACCACTACTACCACCCTTAGCCAGGGGGGTGCCAGATGCCTACCACTACTACCACCCTAAGCCAGGGGGGCTGGATGCCTACCACTACTACCACCCTTACCCAGGGGGGGTGCCAGATGCCTACAACCACTACCACCCTTACCCAGGGGGGCTGGATGCCTCCCACTACTACCACCCTAAGCCAGGGGGCTGGATGCCTACCACTACTACCACCCTAATCCAGGGGGCTGGATGCCAACCACCACTACCACCCTTAGCCAGGGGGTGCCAGATGCCCACCACCACTACCACCCTTAGCCATGGGGGTGCCAGATGCCTACCACTACTACCACCCTAAGCCAGGGGGCTGGATGCCTACCACTACTACCACCCTAAGCCAGGGGGCTGGATGCCAACCACCACTACCACCCTTAGCCAGGGGGTGCCAGATGCCCACCACCACTACCACCCTTAGCCATGGGGGTGCCAGATGCCAACCACTACTACCACCCTTAGCCAGGGGGGCTGGATGCCTACCACTACTACCACCCTCACCCAGGGGGCTGGATGCCTACCACTACTACCACCCTTAGCCAGGGGGTGCCAGATGCCCACCACCACTACCACCCTTACCCAGGGGGCTGGATGCCTACCACTACTACCACCCTTAGCCAGGGGGTGCCAGATGCCTACCACTACTACCACCCTAAGCCAGGGGGCTGGATGCCTACCACTACTACCACCCTTACCCAGGGGGCTGGATACCTGTCACTACTACCACCTCTACCCATGGGGGCTGGATGCCTACCACCAACACCACCCCCACTCATAGGATGGACAATGCATGACACAACCAGCACACCACAACCTAGGGAATGCAAGAAAAAGACATCCCCCAACACCATGACAAGCGTGTGTAGACTGTGTCAAATGCCTACAACACTGAACATGACTTTGAACATACAATGTGACCCCCTAGCACATGTGCCACACATATATGTGTGTGGCCCCCACAATGCAAGCAGGCCATGACCATTGTGGCAATGGGGTCCAAACCCCCATCATCACAGTGACCAAAAGGTAAGTGTGGGGTCCATAGCTGAAGCACATTTTGAACATTGTGGCAATGGGGTCTAACGCCCCATCACCACAGTGACCAAAAGGTAAGTGTGGGGTCCATAGCTGAAGCACATTTTGAACATTGTGGCAATGGGGTCTAACGCCCCATCACCACAGTGACCAAAAGGTAAGTGTGGGGTCCATAGCTGAAGCACATTTTGAACATTGTGGCAATGGGGTCTAAACCCACATCATCACAGTGACCAAAAGGTAAGTGTGGGGTCCATAGCTGAAGCACATTTTGAACATTGTGGCAATGGGGTCCAAACCCCCATCATCACAGTGACCAAAATGCAAGTGTGGGGTCCATAGCTGAAGCACATTTTGAACAGTGTGGCAATGGGGTCTAACGCCCCATCACCACAGTGACCAAAAGGTAAGTGTGGGGTCCATAGCTGAAGCACATTTTGAACATTGTGGCAATGGGGTCCAAACCCCCATCATCACAGTGACCAAAATGTAAGTGTGGGGTCCATAGCTGAAGCACATTTTGAACATTGTGGCAATGGGGTCTAACGCCCCATCACCACAGTGACCAAAAGGTAAGTGTGGGGTCCATAGCTGAAGCACATTTTGAACATTGTGGCAATGGGGTCTAACGCCCCATCACCACAGTGACCAAAAGGTAAGTGTGGGGTCCATAGCTGAAGCACATTTTGAACATTGTGGCAATGGGGTCCAAACCCCCATCATCACAGTGACCAAAAGGTAAGTGTTGACAAAGAAAGAGCTGCAACTGCCAAACTGCATGGATGATTCCTGGTCACAGAACATAAAACACATCAGTGGCAAAGTAGTGCATGTGTCCCATTGCAACATAAATTGGGGGAGCCAAATACTGCAGTGCAAATAAGACATACCTTTGGCCATGTGCAGACAAACAACACCCATGGGGGCTGACACTGTCAACATTCATCAATGACACAATGACAGAAGTGACCATCAGAATGCAGACCCACATATTTGCACCAATGGGCACACAAATGCAGATACCCTGTGGAGACTGTAGATGTGAGGTGAACAGATACCATACCATGGCAGCAATGGGACACACAAACCATGATCATTGTGCTGACCGATGACCTAGGAGTCCCAGGGACAGCAGGGGAAAGCCACCAAACTACATACAGCCAATGGCACACCCAAGATATGCCAATGCAGTGGTGCAGATGCACAAACACAAACAGGCAGACCCACACTGCACATCATACACAACAGGTGAGGGGGGTGCCAGTGTCCCCAGGCAACCACACAACACATGAGGAGACCTGAATACCAATCATACAGATGTGCATACAGTGCCACACAAAGGTAACTCATGGATCCAAATCCCCTATGTGGGCAAGCAGGCATTGTCAGATGAGAGGGAGCACAAATCACACAGGCACGTAGGAACAGCAACTGACACAGCAAGACACAGACACACCACAGCACTACCCCCAGGGCCCCCACAATGTGGTGACCCTGGGCTGCATTACAATCCCACTGTGATGACAAAGCTAAATGTCGTTCACACTGTGAACCACAGTCATGTGTCCTGAGCAACAAACTACCATCACACCTACACAAGCACAAATCAATCAGCATGGCCAGTAAGCCAAGGCCAACATGGAGGCAGGGGCCTAGACGGGCAACAACTCTCATCTGCACACACTCAACACCACACCCCTCGACCTCCAACAATGTGCAGCAGTGAAGCACACATGCACTGGTGACATTGCACATGCACCCATGACTATTCCAGGGTGGTGGGTGGGAACCAAGGTGCAGAAACACATCACACATGGCCACTCAACAAGACTCCTGAATGTCTGACACACTGCACACTACGCTGTACATGGACATGACGGCAATACCACACCAACCAATGGGATCCCAGCCACAGTCCCACACCAATGAAGAAGCCAAGGTCACCCACAAAGAACACACATAGACAACAACCAACATTGCAGCCCGGACCCTGAGGAGTGCCAGCAGTCACACACACAACGTGTCACAATCACTGAAAGATAACACAAACTGGAAATCACATGACAGGGGCAAACAACAAGTGCCAAGGGGAAACCTGACTGTGACCCATCTGCGTCTGCACACAAACTCAGCCCTGACAGCAAACACACCTATGGGTGACACCCTGATGACCAGTAATGTGCCATGCACCCACATCACAGAGAACCCAGGGAGAAGACTTTGGGGGAACATAGGTCAACTCAGCAAGCATCACAAACAGGTACAACACTAGGGATCACAGCATGCACAGCTAAACGGAAGTGAACACACAGACATGCACATACAACACACACCTTGGGTGCAGGCAATGTCACAGGAGTACACACTGCCATGAGGGGACTCCACTCCTGTGTGAGGAAAGCTGTGCCATATGTTGCCTCAGTAGGGCCCCATCATGTCAGCTGAGCACTTGGTCACACAATCAACAATTAGCACCAAATGAGGGCTCCCGTCACATCAGCCTGGTCATGAAAGTGCCAACGAAATCATCAGCACAGATCCAACACACTTGTATAGCAATGTTGCACCGACAACACAGATGAGTCCTTCCCCATTGATGCCCAAACCTGCATGTCCAGTGGAGATGGCCACACGGTCAGGGAAGTAGACGAATTGAACAATGGCAGGCACAACAGATGTGCAGGGGTGGAAGCCACAGATGTGAAATAGCTAATCTAAGTAGGAAATCCCATTGCCAAATACTGAACACATGACACCCTCAGATGCTGCTATGGATGACATGGATACACCACAGGATAGGACACATTCCCCCTGGACCACATGGGTTCCTGCACAGTAACACTTCATTATCATGAGACCAAATATCACCATCACTGCAGCAAGGGCATGGTTAGCATCATCAACAACGTACATCAGAAGCATAAGCACTAGAGAACAGAAAGTTGCTTTATTCAGCATATGTGTGTAATGAAAACAAAGTCCAGAAAAAACACAAAGGCCAATGGTCAGTCCATTGTCAAAGTCCAAACAGGGTGACAGTGGCAGATGTCACCCTACGCATGCTTGCACAAAACCAGGGACAATCCACTAGGAGGGGCAACGGGGGGCAGGCCAGGCACCGCAGGGACAGGATCAGGGCTCACCAGGAGGAAGCAGGGAAGGGGTGCTGGGTGCTGGAGAGCCACTGACAACTGCAGTGGAGGTGTCTGACATGGTGTGTGCCGGCACAACTGGGGGGCATGACTCAGATGTTGTGGGTGCCGGCACGACTGCAGTGGACCCTGCAGATGGAGTGGACAGGTCCGCCACTGCAGTGCCGAAGTCAGACAGGGTGGTAGTGGACTCCACTGCAGTGCCTACCACCAGGGGAGGAGAATGGGGAACAGGCAAGGTGGGCTGGACAGAGGGGGAGGACACCCTCACCACATCAGTGGCACAGACAAGCACAGCGGGGGTGTGGTGCCGGGAGAGCAAGTGGCAGGGGGAGAAGGCCGGATCCTCTTGGGGATGGTATATCTGTGGGTGGGGGAACCAGGGGCAGGGTGTGGTGGGGGCACCTGTGGAGTGGGGGCCTGAGGGATGGAGGAAGGAGACCTGGTGCCTGAGCTGCAGGGCGGCGGCGGGGTCTTGCTCTTACGACTCCGGGGGGACTTGCGGGTGGGGGCCTCAGTCTGTCTGCGCCTGGGGGCGGGTGGCCGGGGGCGAGGGGCACTCTGCTCCGTGTGGGTGGGCTTCCTCTTCCCCCTGAATGCTGTATCAGCTGGATCGGAGGGGAAGAGGCCGAGGTCACTGAGGAAGAGCCGCTGGGTCTTTGGGGTTGCAGGTGAGGCAAGGGAGGGTGTTTTGGAGGGAGAGGCAACTGAGGACTGCGCAGTGCTCATGGATGCGTGTGTGTGTTCCAGGGCCCCATCCCCTGTGAGTCTGGTTTCAGTCCCCTGACTGTGCGTGCGTGTGCGTTTTGTTTGTGGCGTGTGTGTCTGTGTGCTGGATGTGTGTGTGCTGGTGTGTGCCTGTGCCGGTGTGTGTGTGCTTGGGACGGGTGAGGTGCTGGGGAGTGTGGATGGAGCAGAGGCAGGAGGGGTGAGGGACTGTCTGAGGAGGGACACTGCTGCCGTCAGGGAGGAGTCCATGGACCTATTGCCCCTCTGTAGGTCAGACATGCCCGATGAGATGCCCTCCATGAACGACACCAGCTGAGTCAACAGAGCGGTGTGCGCATGGAGGACACTCAGCATGGCTGTCTGCCCTACATGGAGCTGGCGAAGGAGGTACACAGACTCCTCACTCAGGGCAGCAGGGGACACAGGGGCAGGGGGTGCGGTGCCTGGCCCAAAGGAGACACGCTCCCGAACATGGGAGCCTCCACGGACCTGGGGAATGGGAGCCGATGGGAGGGCGGTGGTGGTGCTGGTGGTGGCGGGGACAGCAACACTAGCTGGGGTGTGGTGGCTGCTGACAACCGCCTCCATAAGGGAGTCATCCTCCGAGTTGCTCTGGTCCTCAGCTGAGGTGGATGGTGCTGAGGACTCCTCGGTGTGGCTCCCCTCGCCCTCCGTGCCACTGGGTCCCTCCGACCACTCCTCGGCTGCTGACCCAGTCTGGCTCTCCGGCTCCTCCTGGTCCGTGGAGCTGTCCCCTTCCGTGGCCGTGGATGTATCTGCAAACAATGGGGAAACAGACCGACATCAGTCACCTGCACCAAATGCACACACCACTGTGAGCACAGCACATTACAGAGCAAGCCCTGGCATCATTAGTTGTACACTGCTAAAAGTGCCCTAACTGAACAGGAGAAGCCAATTGTCAGTCTGATGCCAACCATGGCACTCACATCCCACATGGCCTTGCACCCATCTGTCTGGTGTCTGTTGGATAGCAACACCCCAGTGTGGACACATGCACCAACTACACAGTAGTTGGACAGTGCAGAGGACACGGTGTAGCATGTGGACATGCACACATCACAACTTTTGCCACTGAGTCAGTACAGGTTTCCGGATGAAAGGGACGCCCAGAGTCAAATAGGAAATGCATGTGATGCATACCAGCGACAGACACCATGATGCACCCATGTCCTGATAGCCATCGCCACAATGGTGTGCATGTAGCACATGTCACTCCCCTGCAGGATCACCAATAAGTAGACACATGCCATGGCGGAGGCATGACTGCTAAGTCATACATCACTGTCTCAGTGATGTATGACTTGGCAGCCAGACAACAACACTCTGCATTGTGTCACAATAGTAGGTCATGGGGAATGCAAGTCCTGGAGCTGCACAAGTGCACATGTACATCCCCCACACAACACATCATCTTAACCCTCATCTGTCCAAGTCATACCGATTGGACATATGGGAGACCTGTGACACTACCCTCTGAACCTGAGCCCCTCACAATCTGCTGTGAATGGGGAACAGCTGCCTGAACTTCACATTCGCATACCCCAGTCTGCACGGGCAGCTGATCAAACACCTATGTGACACACAAGTATCGTCTCCTATGGTCACATCTCCAGTGGCATGCTGAGCCCCTACCGAGAAACACCCCAGCAGTCCTGGCAACAAATCCACAGCACACTGACACAGAGGCAGACACCTGAGGGGTCAAATCACTGCGCACAATGTGTCAGCTGATACACGGGAGTGGGAGTACAGAGTGCATTGCATGGCCTGGAGTAGGCATGACTGTCCTGCCCCACATGAATGAGGGCTGAGCCCTGGACAGTGGATAGCTGGCTATGTATGTGTGACACACGTAATCTGCACACTCCTGGGGCCCAAACATTGTTCCCACCCGCTGCATGGGTGTGTGCCACATACCCCAGGCACATGTGGTGGCTCAGCTCAGCAAGTGGACCGCATATCAAAGCAACACGCAGATTACATGTCCGAACACAGGCGATGTGTGAACAATGGACCCACCCATGATGCCCACAACAGAGTTAGGGAAACAGATGCTGTCCCCCACCTTTAGTGAAGCAAACTGCAAGGACACAGTCCCAAGTGACACAATTCCCTGAATGTAAGGGCCAAACCTGGGTATCAGATGAGGAGTGGGCAGTGCACAATAGAGGGACATGGCTCCTGGGCAACATGACTGCTGTACTGTGGCAGTTGAACCAGGCCAGAGGAGGGCACATAGCATGTAATACAGAGTTCACAGTGCAGTCTTTGACTCACCCCCTCCTTGCTGCTGTCTGGCCTTCAGCTGCCCATCAAGGTCTGGAAACACCACCGCCAGGATCTGGAGCATGTGGGGGCTCAGGGTCCGTGTTCCGCCCCTCCTGCGAGGAGGCGACAGCTTCAGCTGGACCCGTGCAATCCTCCGGGTCCAGCCCCGAAGGTCCTGCCACCTCTTCTGGCAGTTGCTGATCCGGCGCTTGTAGACCCCCACGGACCGGACAGCCCGGACGATGTCCTTCCAGATCTCCTGCTTCCGATGGGCATTAACCTGTCAGGATGACAAAGTGAAAAGGCCATTACTACACATGCAACATATCCGTGCATGACACAGTTGTATATACATGTCTCAATCACAGGGGCACATGATGTACACAGGCAGTGCAAAGCTGCCCATGGACAGTTTGCCAGAAGTCACTACATGGTATCATTGCATGGGAAGTAAAACCTTGTTCAAATGCACTGTCACTGCACCATACCTGTCCAGTGCATGTCACTACACACTATGGGGGTGACAACTACTCAGTGAGCCTGCTAGCCAGTGGCGTGCAGACTTTCAGCCTTGCTAGTCAGACAAAATGCACATTCAGAAAGGCAGTGCACAGAACACTCACCTGCTCCCCTGGTGTCCCATACAGCTTGCTGTACTGTGGAAGTAGGCTGTCCAGCAGGGCCTGGTTCTCCTCAAGGCTGAAGGCTGGGGCTCTCTCCACAGTACGTGCCATTGCAGGGTCCAGAGGGGCAGAGACAGCAGCAGTGCAGTGGCAGATGTCGTCCTGGAGCATGTAGTGCAGGCAAGTGAGCTCTCAGGGGAACAGCCAGCAATATATATGTGCTGGAGAGGCAGATACTGTCCCTTGTGTCCAAAGTGATAGGTCCAAGTCGTTAGCATCTTCTGAATCTGGCCAATCCATGGAATAGCAGCACCAGTACACGCCCACAGCATCCTTCAAATCTTCAACTTCATGACATACATGATTTTGCAACATTGTTGTGGGTGACCAACTGAATTTCCAGCAACCGACTCGTTCGAATTTCGAAAACGCGTCCGTTGCCAGGCTAGGCCATTGTCAATGGGTGCGCACCGATCGGTCCATTGCTGATCAACGCGTACATGGGTACAACGCGTACCCGCACACATTGAATGCAATGGGCCGGCCGGGGGCACCGATCGGTCCATTGCGGTACAACGCGTACAGGAGTACAACGCGTACCCGCACACATTGAATGCAATGGGCCGGCCGGGGCACCGATCGGTCCATTGCGGTACAACGCGTACAGGGGTACAACGCGTACCCGCACACATTGAATGCAATGGGCCGGCCGGGGGCACCGATCGGTCCATTGCTGATCAACGCGTACAGGGTACAACACGTACCAGCACACATTGAATGCAATGGGCCGGCCGGGGGCACCGATCGGTCCATTGCGGTACAACGCGTACAGGGGTACAACGCGTACCCGCACACATTGAATGCAATGGGCCGGCCGGGGGCACCGATCGGTCCATTGCTGATCAACGCGTACAGGGGTACAACGCGTACCCGCACACATTGAATGCAATGGGCCGGCCGGGGGCACCGATCGGTCCATTGCGGTACAACGCGTACAGGGATACAACGCGTACCCGCACACATTGAATGCAATGGGCCGGCCGGGGGCACCGATCGGTCCATTGCGGTACAACGCGTACAGGGGTACAACGCGTACCTGCACACATTGAATGCAATGGGCCGGCCGGGGGCACCGATTGGTCCATTGCTGTTCAACGCATCCCTGTACAAGTGACTGGCATATGTCACCATGCCTGTCTCAGATGGACATATACCAGCCACAGATAGCTCCCAGGGAGTGAGGGGCACACCTACAACACGACAGCCTGTCCAAACTGTATGATAAGGCATGTAAGGCTGCATTTCCTATTGTGTGTATGTTGGTGTACATGTTGTCCTGTGGGGTCACCTGGTGGCAGCCACCCCCAGGCTGTGCACGTGTTCATGGGGACAGGATCCTGGGTGTTACGTGTACATGACCACTGTGATGTGCAACTGTTCATATCTGTGCATGTGCCATGGTCACATTTCACGGTGGTGTATGTGTATGTCATGTCACATACCCCGTGAGTCCCATGTGGGACGGTATGTTTGAGCCAGGGTGTCCCAGTGGCACAATAGTGATGGTCCTCCACAGTCTGTGTGCATGTAGTGTTTACAATGTCTCTGATTTCATGTGCACAATGGGAGACAGTCTCCACATCCACGTTGTGTGTGCATGGACTTTGATGTTGTGCGTGTGTGTGTCACAGACGTCCATGTCTGTCCTGCAGTGGCAAGTGGGACCACTACCTGTGGGGGTCATAGTTGTTTTGCTGTGGTGTATACATGATACTCCATGTAATGCCAGTGTCCATGTGGCAATACAGGGTCCCTGGGAATGTACCTGTCGTTGAGCTGTGATGCCTGGGGCACATCTGTCCTCACATGTCACTGTGGGGGGTGATTGTGACACGGCAGCAGGAGATGGGAACTGTGACACGGCCTCATGATATCCAATGGGCCAACCTGGGACTTATTGATGCCACTTGTTGAACCGTGATGACAGATGTTGGCCATGTATGTACCATACATGTCCTTACGGAACTGCACACTTCATGTAGTTGTGCCTCATAATGATGTATGTTGTGATATTGAGTGTGTTCAATGCCGCATATGTGTGGTGACTGACAATCTTGCTTTCTTCTCCTCTGCACTGCAGGGCTCCTGCTGTCCATCGACCATTCCCAGACCTGGCAACGATGGTGGAACGGGACAGCATCCGACGGTACCGCTTCACCAGGCAGCTGATTGAGGATTTGGCAGTGCAGTTGGCCCCACATTTGCAGCCTGGCCGGCCGTATCCTACAGCGCTGACCCCCAAGGTGAAGGTGATGGCAGCCCTACACTTCTTTGCCACCGGTACCTTCCAACATACTGTGGCGACTGCTGGTGGGATGTCACAGACCATGTTGAGCCGTGTGCTCCGCGATGTTTTGGTGGCAATGTTGCTATTCCTGAACCGGTACATCTATTTCCCTAGACTGCAACGACTCACTGACGTGAAGAGTGACTTCTATGCCCTGGGGAGGATGCTGCATGTCATTGGCTCCATTGATGGGACACATGTGGCTTTGGTACCACCACAGGCCCAGGAGCAGGCCTACAGGAACCGCAAGCACTACCACTCGGTCAATGCACTGGTGGTGTGTCTTGCAGATATGACCATCACACACGTGTGTGCCCATTTCCCTGGTTCAGCACACGATGCCTTTGTGATGAGGAGTAGTCGCATCCCCAGGATGATGGCACAGATGCAGAACCAGCGTGCCTGGCTTGTCGGTGTGTACTGACTTTGTGCCATTGTGTGTGATCTGATCTGTAGTATTCCGCCCACTTTTCCAAGTCAGCTAATGTGCACTTGTCTGTCCGTAGGTGACTCGGGATACCCCAACATGCCGTGGTTGCTGACACCCCTCAGGAACCCTGTGACACCAGCCCAGATGCGCTACAATGAGGCACATGGTCGGACCAGGAGAGTGATTGAGCGGACATTTGGTCTCCTGAAGAGCCGCTTCCGCTGCCTGGACAAGACCGGAGGGTCCCTCCCATATGCCCCTGCGAAAGTGTGCAAGATTATCATCGTCTGCTGCATGCTCCACAACCTGGCAGTGCGGAAGGAGTTGCATCTCATCCAGGATGACAATGACCAACATCCGCCACCTGTGGAGGATCCTGGCCTGGACCACGATGCCAGTGATGATGATGATGATGATGATGGTGATGTCCGCACACAGCTCATCACCAACTTCTTTAGCTGAATGTGAGTATCCTGAGGTGTCATGTCAATGATGTGAGTTGGCATGATATGTGTAGGTGGTGCTCTGGTGCTGTTGGAGTGTGTCCATGGGCTTCTTGACTGGATGTGTGTAGCGATGTGTGCTTACAGGTGGTCTGTACTCCCCAACAGTGTTGACATGCTAACTTGGTTCTGGGTGGGTATCTTGTAACATGTATTGTGCATGAGTTTTGCTGTTCTGTCCTGTTCTCCATTGCTTTTGACTGTGTGTCATTTCTGTCCTTCACAGGGTACTTTCAGATTCGTTTGGTCAACTGTGTCCACCGACGACGTGATTGTACTTCCAGGGTGGTAGCTGTTGTGTCCCTACAGGTGATGTGCGCCACACACATGGACTTCCTTCCTTCTACAGTTGTTGACTGTGTGCCCGCTGCCAGGTGGGATTACCTTGCATCTGTAGTGGTTACGACATGTTGCAACTGTGTAATAAACCTGTGCTTCACTTTGTGATGTGCGTTGTCTGTGGTCACACATTTGACTGCCATTTGCTTACTGCACCTGTGGGCTATTTGACTACAACTGGGAATAGGTGTGGTGTCTGTGCATTGCACCGTCTTCCCTGGCAACATCAGTGTAGGCAATGAGTCAGATGGCCTAGGTGTGTATGTGTTGTGTAGCCCTGGTGGTGTGTCTCCCTCATATGTGTCACGTTGCCTTTACTCACATGCCTGTGTTGTACTTGCTGTTGCAGTTCGCATACACAGTGTAATTTTGCAGTTCATCATCCCCATAACAGCACCCACGTTGGAATCACAACAGAGGCAAGTATGGTGTATTAGTGTGTTTATTGTGATACATTTGTGTAAATAGTGCATAGGATGGGTAGTGCTGTACATATATCTTGCAATCAGAAGTTCCTAGGTGAATTGAAAGTCCTGGTAGACAAAATCCCGGTATCGGGGCCACAGTTGTCTGAGACATTGGTCCAACTTGTACTCCCCATGCAATGTGTGGGAGTTGTGTTGCCGTCAACAGGGTGAACAGTCTGTGCACAAAGGTGAACATCCAGAACAGGTTCAGGCTTCCTGGGAGTTGCGCTTGGCCATCGGCCTCTCACTTGCCCCTCCTCGGACGACCCCTCTTCTTTGGGGGGGCCCTCAAGTACAGGCTGCTGCGGTGCAGGGGACTCTCCGCCAGAGTCATCCTCCCTCCCTGTGGCAGTTGCAGTTTGTTCAGCACCAGATGTTGTTGGCACACAGGGAGGTGTGGACTGGTTGCTGTTCATCTGGCGGAGGCATTGTAAAATGTCCCTGTGCAAAGCCGTCATCTCATGCAGTGCGTCCCACTTGGACTCCACGCGGGACATGTGTGAGTCCACGCGGGACATGTGTGAGTCCATGCGGGACATGTGTGAGTCCAAGCGGGCATGATGGGCAGCCTGCTGCTGTTTCATGTCTCTGAGGAGCCCCACTACCTGGCTGAGATCTCCGGTGCTGGACTGGTACACATCAGCTATGCGTACCAGTTGTGGGTCATCATGCACACCAGCAACCTCTGCAAGCAGCGACCTCTGTCTCCCACCCCTCCCACCACCCCTGCCGACATGTGCAGTGCGTGCAGTGGCACGCACAGATGACCCTGGTCCACCTTGGGGGTTGGTGGTGGTGGTGGTGTCCATGGCCCCACGTTGGTCCAGGGTCCCTGTGCTGGTGTTGCTCCTTGTTCTGTCCATGTCGGCAGGGATGGTATTTGTGGTGACAGTCGTTGGAGGGGTGGGTGCAGGGGGTGCAGCTGGTGGTCCTGCTGGTGCTGCAGCTGGTGGTCCTGCTGGTGCTGCATGTAGACTTGCACCGGATGTGCCAGGTTGGTCTTCTTCGTCCGAGGAGGGCAGAGGCTGTACGACACCAGTGAGCTCCGCATCCTCTTGAGCCTGGGACTGGGACTCCTCAGCGTCTGCTGCTGTGTCCCCATCATCACCTGTTTTTGGGTGACACACACAATGTATGTAATGTTTCTGCAGGCATCAATGGTTGACACACCTGACAGTTGTGACTGTGCCTCTGGGTGCGGGCCTGTACATTGCATTGTCCTAAGTCGTCACAGTCAGGGGTTGATATTGGTGTGGCACATTGTCCTACATTATTTGGGCATTTCTATGTATTTGTTGGGGTGTGAACATGGTCTGCATTGGTTGTATTTGGTTGACAGCCGGCCCTCCTTCCCACCCAGCCAGTCAGTTATCCCACCATGGACTGTGCTTGCATTGCAGGGAGTGGAAGTTGTCTCTCAGGATGTCAGTCAGTGGTGTCCTGCTTTTTGTTGGTGCACAGTTGCCAGCAGGGCCTTGTGCTCCCCACAGCAGTAGCCAGTGTCAGCCATCTTGTGAGTCCTTCTCCACTCCCTGTGATGTGAGCATGGTTCAGGGTGGTGTTGATGGGACAGTTGTGGGGGTGAGCTATGTCTGTGACTGTGACTCCCATCATGCTATTGCCTCCGCCCCACTTCCCGGCATTCCCATACTTACTTGCTTTTGTGGGGAGTTCAGTGGGTGTGGGTGTGATGGCAATGGCAAGATGGCTGACAGTGGTGTCCTGCTGTTGGTTGGTGTGCAGTTCCCAGCATGCCCTTGTGCTCCCCACAGCAGTAGCCAGTGTCAGCCATCTTGTGTGTCCTTATCCACTCCCTGTGATGTGAGCATGGTTCAGGGTGGTGTTGATGGGCCAGTTGTGAGGCTGAGCAATATCTGTGACTACTACTCCCATCATGCTATTGCCTCCACCCCCTTCCCAGCATGCCCATGCTTCCTTCCTTTTGACTCTGCTTCCCTGTGCGGTGGGCTGGCTGTGCTGACAGGATGGCTGGGAGTGTTGTCCTGGCAGTTGTTTGGCTAAAAGTCCCAAGAGTGTCCCTGTGCTTCACACAACATAACCCAGGGTGGTGGTTCTTTGTGGGATCTTGAGTTAGGATGTGAGGCATTGCATTCTCCCAGGTGGGTTCTGTGGAGTTTGTGTTGAGGGTGTGTGTGAGGGGAGGTGCTTGGGACTATGGTCAGTGCTGCAAGTCCTCCTTCCCACCCAGCCAGCCAGATATCCCACCATGGAACGTGCTTCCATTGCAGGGAGTGGAAGTTGTCTCTCAGGATGTCAGTCAGTGGTGTCCTGCTGTTTGTTGGTGCACAGTTGCCAGCAGGGCCTTGTGCTCCCCACAGCAGTAGCCAGTGTCAGCCATCTTGTGAGTCCTTCTCCACTCCCTGTGATGTGAGCATGGTTCAGGGTGGTGTTGATGGGACAGTTGTGGGGGTGAGCTATGTCTGTGACTGTGACTCCCATCATGCTATTGCCTCCACCCCACTTCCCAGCATTCCCATACTTACTTGCTTTTGTGGGGAGTTCAGTGTGTGTGGGTGTGAGAGCAATGGCAAGATGGCTGACAGTGGTGTCCTGCTGTTGGTTGGTGTGCAGTTCCCAGCATGCCCTTGTGCTCCCCACGACACAGCAACAGTGTCAGACATCTTTGATGGGCCTTTCCACTCTCTGTGGGTTGTGCATGCGTGAGTGTGAGCTTGCTGGGCCATGTGGTGGGGGATGTAGAGCTGTGACTACGACTCCCATCGTGCTATTGCCTCCACCTCCCTTCCCAGCATGCCCATCCTTCCTTCCTTTTGACTCTGCTTCCCTGTGGGGTGGGCTGCCTGTGCTGACAGGATGGCTGGGAGTGTTGTCCTGGCAGTTGTTTGGCTGAAAGTCCCAAGAGTGTCCCTGTGCTTCACACGACATAACCCAGGGTGGAGGTTCTTTGTGGGATCTTGAGTTAGGATGTGTGGCATTGCATTCTCCCAGGTGGGTTCTGTGGAGTTTGTGTTGAGGGGGGGTGTGAGGGGAGGTGCTTGTGACTATGGTCAGTGCTGCAAGTCCTCCTTCCCACCCAGCCAGCCAGATATCCCACCATGGAACGTGGTTCCATTGCAGGGAGTGGAAGTTGTCTCTCAGGATGTCAGTCAGTGGTGTCCTGCTGTTTGTTGGTGCACAGTTGCCAGCAGGGCCTTGTGCTCCCCACAGCAGTAGCCAGTGTCAGCCATCTTGTGAGTCCTTTTCCACTCCCTGTGATGTGCGCATGGTTCATGGTGGTGTTGATGGGACAGTTGTGGGGGGGCAATATGTGTGACTACGACTCCCATGATGCTATTGGCTACACTGACTTGCCCAGCATACACAGAATTCCTTTCTTTCAGTGGTCTTCACTGTGTGTTGGTGTTGTAGTGGTGGCTACATGTCTGGATGTGTTTGTTAGTTCTATTTGTGCCACTGCCTAGCTGTAGTTGTAGTTGTGTTTGTACATGTGATGGCACGGTTAAATGTAACTTTGAGATGGCATGTGTTGTGTTTATCTGACTGACATACACATTTTGGGATGATTCTGTTCTGGTTGCTGTGTAATTGCTATGAGTGCATGGTTTGACTCTCCCCTTGACAGTGATGTGTGTGTGTATTGTGGCAGAATATTGTGTACATTTGTTGTGTACTCACCAGGCTCTGGGATGTTCTCTAGTCCATATACGCTCACTGGCGGAAGGATGGCCCGCACCTTCTCCTCCCAGGGCCTGAGGTATACTGGCTTAGCAGGAGGGCCACTGCCGGTGTATTGGCTCAGGAGGTAGTCTTTCTTGAGCAGCTCCCGGACCCTCCTGCGCACGTCATACCACCTGTTCTGGATGTCGGTCTTTGTGCGCAGACATGGTGATTGTGCGTTCACCCTGTTGATGATCCTCGCCCACATCTTGGTTTTCTGGGAGATGGGGGTCTGATGGACCAGTGTGCCAAACAGCTGTGGCTCTACCCTGAGGATCTCGTCTACCAGGACTTCCAATTCACAATCTAGGAACTTGTGATTCTTCTTGGGGGGCATGGTGATGGGTGGTGATGGTGAGTGATGTGTGTGTTGGTGTGCAGGTGAGGGTGTGTGGCTGTGTGTTTTGCTGGGTGTATGTGAGGTAGGTATTTGTTGGTGTGCTGATGGTGTGTGGCTTGTGTGAGGGATGAGCTGTGGGTGTGTGGTTGCTGTCTGTTGGGTGCTGGCAGTGGAATGGCATTTGCAAAGGATCATGGTTGGGATTTGTGTCCTTTATATGGGTGGAGTTGTGGGTGTGTCTTTGTTCTCTGTCCCCACCCCCCAGTATTTATTGGCTTTGTAATTGCTTGTTTGGCCTTTTTTGTGTAATTTTTCCTTTGTACTGTCTGTGCATGTTGGAAACGTTCTTGTGACCGAGTCGGACCCTGCATTTGTCTCGTACGGTGTTCTCTGTTTCGTTCACGCTGTGTTTGTGCAGTTTTCTATGCTGCGTACGCGTCGGTTGCGGTGTTTTGTGTTACTTCGGCTCGGTTTTGTATGCGTGTCGGTCGTACGGCTTGTCCTCCGTACGACTCGGTCGTGGTTTTCGCGCCTTACATCGTACTTTGCGGTTTGGAGTTCGCGGGTACGTTTCGGTTGGATTTGTTCCGGGTGCGTGTCGGTCGGTTCGATTCGCGTGTTTTTCCGGCCGGATTGCTGTTTTCCGTGCGGCTCGGTCGTTCGGCTTGGGTTCGGTACGTGTTGGTCGGATTTTGCACGCCTTGCATCGTACTTGGCGTGTCGGGCGCCACAGGTACGTGTCGGTCGGAATAAATTCCGGCTCCGAGTCGGTCGGTGCTTTTTCCGGCCCGAATCGGAATCGACCCCTGTGTTTGTAAGGAGTAATTAATTTGGTGAATTTTATTATGTTATAGGTATTTTTTGGAATTATAATTTATTTAACTTTAATTTTATTTATTTAATATGTTATGTGTGTTTGTGATGTTGTTTATTTTTATATGTATATTGTGATCTTAAAAATATTTTTAAGGTGTCGATATTTTGTTTTTGTCGACAATTGTGTGGTTTATATTTTTGTTAGCGACATTTGCGTCATTTTGTATGTTTATTTAATGTTTTCGATATTAGTTATGACGATATTTTTTTCATCGATTTTAGTGATATTGATGTCAATGTTTGAAGATATTTTTGTGTCGATATTTGTGTATTTTTTTAAATAAGTATAGTATATCGATATTTATGTTATCGATATTTGTGTGTCGATAATTTTGTATGTCATTATTATGAGTGTCGATGTTGTCAGTGATCCATTTTTATCATGTGAGAAATGTTAATTTTATTCTTCTTGGTCACAATGTGCCTTCTTGCTGTTTTTAGGATGTCCTGTGTAGTTATTTCTGATGTGCTGAGAAACCGGTTTTCCCAGTTGTAATAAATGCTTTTAGTTAAAAGTGTCCATTCTTCTTACTACAGTATGTGTGTGATACTGGGAAAAATGAAATAGGCTTGCTTCTAGTTACCACTGCTCCTCTGATCCTGTTACAAGGATTGCGAATAACCCAAAAGCAATAGATCCTACACACTTGGCTGCATAACACTGACATGGTGAATGTCTGTTAGGTTGTCCATTATGAACGTCTGCCAGTCTGAATGTCTGTCAGACTGACATTTGCTCAGTCTGACAGACACTTATCATGTTTTAAAAAAATGGTGTGGAGCCATGGCATCCATAATGACAGGCCACCACTGCCCTCTCCTAAATTCATAACCAAGGGGCCTATTACGATGGCGGTCGGAGGCACCACTGCGGTGCTGGCAGTGGCGGAAAATGCTTTTTTCCGCACGCCAGCAGCGGACCTCACGCCCGCCACATTAGGATGGCCAAACGTAGCACATTTCCCGTCCGGCGCGGTGTGACACTAACCGCCATCAAAGTGCGCCCGCCACCGCGGCGGTGGGAGCCAATGGAGACTCACCGCTGTGCGGAATGACGTCCCGACCACCGTACAAATCAGGATGCCCCAAACAGCCAGTCGCACCGCAGCGGAGAAACCGCCCAACCAGAGACGGTGGAAGCATCACAGCGGAGCGCTAAACCTGATCCCCGGTCCCAACCGCCCGGTCCCGAGCGCAATGGACCCAGCTTTGCACGTCTTCCCGGCGCTGTACCTGATACATCACCAGCAACTCATGGCCCGTCGCGGACGACGCCGTAGGTACGCAACAACACAACTCCGCACACAACCACAACACACAACGCATGGGCTGATCTAGGGTTCCTGTCCACACCAGACACCCTGGTGGGGACAGGAACACATCCACAAGTGTACCCACACATGTCCTACCTGTCACCAAATCACCCCTCCACATCCAGGTCAGCCATCCACCGTGATCATGAAGTAATGTCCCGGTCACGTCACCACGGCGGTGAAAACGCGAAAAAACATGCGCACAATGCAGAAGGCAGGGCCAGCGCCAGGCATGGGTAGTGCACAAAGACCACAGGGCCACACCTCCACCCTCCACATACCAGCCCCCCCCATGAAGGGACATGCCATGTGCCCCTCCTGTGCTCCCCCATGCACAACAAGCCAGGTGAACCCACACCCTGCACCACACACCAAACAACTAGGGAGACAGCCACAGCAGGAGTGGCTGCAGAGGAACACACAGCACCGAAGCACAGGGCCAGGGCAACCCACACACCACAACAACACCACACACATGGCAAGAAAACTGAGTCCAAGCAGAAAATGCACTCACACACAGATAATGAACAATCACTCCACTGGACACACAGCCTGCCAAGTCACACAGACATACTCCACACTGACACACAGCCACACACACAGACCACATGCCAGCAGCAATGGAGTACAACATATAGGAAAGCTAAAGTGAGGTGCCCACAATTGGAAGGCCAAGGAGCTAACTACCAAGCATGTGTACATCACATGCAAGACAAGGAATATATAAGAACAGCCTCAGCCCATCAAATCACACATGGCTGGCACAGTGAGTGAAGTCAGACCACAGTCACCTCAGTGCAACAACTCAGGGAGACAGCAAGGCAACCCATGGATAGGCACAGGGATGAAAGGAAGGCCCTGAAGTCAAACAGTGAACAGCCACACATATGTATCCAACTACTTGACAGGAGCATGTCAGCAGCACAACACACAGGGCCCACTGACACACTCCATGACTGTCAAACACAAGTAGGAATCTTCACACATACCCCCCATCACACCTGCAGCACACAACACCAGTGCCAGACACACAGAAGGGTGTCGATAAAGTCCAGTCAATACACAGACAAACAATCACACTCCCTGGGGGCACCCACAAACATCACACACACACAGGGATGCCAGAACCAATGTCTCCACAAAAACAACAGGCAAACACATAACTCAACTAAAACACACACAGAAGCACAACAAGGCCAGCCATGAACTGTGCAGCCAAACTGTGGAAAGGCAATGGGAGCACAGACAGAACAGGAGTGCACAACCCCATCAGTCAGGAACAATGCACAGACAACATACCACAACACAGACAAGAAGTGCACCATCACAAAACAATCATGGACACAAACTGGGAGAAATGGGCCTACAATGACACACAGACAGACATACCACACCACCCATCAAGTCAACATGATGTCACAGTGTACCACGTGCCTGCACATGCACAAGACTGACAAGATGAGAAAAAACAAGGACCCCCTGAACAATGGATAGTTCAATTCCTAGGACAGGGACTTAAATGGTAGTAACAAAAACTCCTAGGCAATGTCAATAAAGCAAACAATATACACAGTATCTGTAACATTAAGAAAACCAACTCTAAGTTAATAAAGATATTGCCACTTTTTAACCCTTTATTTATATCTATTGATTAAAAGTGATGTGTTACATATTGTGTTTCATTTTTTAAATGTTTTGTATAAATATCATTTGTTTAGACAATATGAGAAGAAATTATTAAAATGGTAACAACTTTGAACATATTTTTTCTGTCTTCCTTGGTTTTCTTAATGTTACAGATACTGTGTATATTGTTTGCTTTATTGACATTGCCTAGGAGTTTTTGTTACTACCAAGACTGACAAGAGACATCTCAGATAAGAGAGGAGAAAACAATAAGGATGCACCTAACACAAGCACAGGAACTAGAATAGACCTAAGTTCATGTGACAGACACACAAGTAAGGCACACCACACTGGCAACACACATCTGAATGAAACACACCACACCAACAAAACACACACACTGACATGCAAATAGAACACCACACACAGAGCGTCTGTCATCTGCAAGAGACAACACAGCCCAAACACTGCACACAGCCACATCAAACACACAACAGAAGCACATGCCAATAAATCACATTGCAAACACAGCAGGACATCAGGGGATGCACACCAGGCAAGGACAAGGCAACATACACCCACAGCACTGCATGCACACCAAGCAGTGTGTGCACACCAAACATACCAGTCCCACACAGACATGAGTGACACACCATGAACACCCACAACAACAATCAAAACAGCACACTGACAACATCACACTCAGGAAGTGAAGCAGTACCTCAGCAAACACACATACACCTAACCCAACACCCACAGATGCACAAGTCTGGGACACCAAAGTAGAAACAACTTGACCAGAGGACTGTGCAGCACAAACAGTTGAACTGCATATGAGCAACCATGACTGCTAAACAGTACAAGAAAATAACATATAACCAATAGAGAAAATGTCCAGAGTGGCACATTGGTCCTGTGCAAAGATCTGCACCACAAAGCACATTGTTACAAATGAAGTGATAGGGAGGCACACACACAGGCAAACCAAGGGGACAGCTGACATGAAAGTGAAGTGGTGTGTACGTCAGTAGTGGACATGGCAGGAGTGTACCATACACAAATAGATGGAGTGCAGACTCACAATGGGTAGGCATCTGAAGCACAGATAGGGGATGGTATGACACCACACACCACATGCCATACTGGAGGCAATAAAGCCCCATGTGACAGCAATGCATGTGAAAACACACCCACAATGTCAGTGTGGCTGAGCAGGGATGCACAGTGAGTACAAACAGCATCAAGACACATGGATGATCAACAAAACACAACACTGACTTGCCAGTCACATACTCTGCATACTCACAATTGCCAAAAACAACAAGTAGGAGTCAGCCAGAACTGCAAGGACACACCAACACACTGCACAGTGCACAACATACAACACACACATGTGCACACAATCACAATCACAGGGCTGAACAATTACACAAACAGGCACCCTACTCCTGGGTGACACATGTGTGTAGTTGACATTGCAGGTGCACACACACATCAACACTCACGACAAAGTCACCCCCTCCACACTGCACACTTCGGGCCCGATTCACAGAACTAACTTACGTCAAAAACGTAAAGTTAGTACTTTTTGGTATTCAGAGAATACACTTACTCATTTTGGTATTCACAGAATACACTTACTCATTTTGGTATTCACAGAATACACTTACTCATTTTGGTATTCACAGAATACACTTACTCATACTAACTTTATGTCCGCACTCGGGCCGGAGATTCCGGCCCGGTGGTGGAGATTCCGGCCGTTTGTGGAGATTCCGGCCCGGAGGTGAAGATTCCGGCCCGGAGGTGGGGATTCCGGCCATTTGTGGAGATTCCGGCCGTTTGTGGAGATTCCGGCCGGTGGCGGAATCTCCACAACCGGCCGGAATCTCCACAAACGGCCGGAATCTCCACCTCCGTGCCGGAATCTCCACAAATGGCCGGAATCTCCACAAACGGCCGGAATCTCCACCACCGGGCCGGAATCTCCGGCCCGAGTGCGGACATAAAGTTAGTATGAGTAAGTGTATTCTGTGAATACCAAAATGAGTAAGTGTATTCTGTGAATACCAAAATGAGTAAGTGTATTCTGTGAATACCAAAAGGTACTAACTTTACGTTTTTGACGTAAGTTAGTTCTGTGAATCAGGCCCTTCCTGACCATCCAAGTGCACACATTGAAAGTAACCCATGTGACTAGGCTGACTCACCATCACAAGATGACTATACACCTACACTGCTGGGTACACACAAAGTAAGATCACACATACATGATGACCCTGGCCAGCCTGCCTGCAATCCTGTGGATAGAATCCCACTCTGTGCTGGTAGTGCATCCTAACATGACATGTGTACAATTTAGCAAACCTGAACATAGAATCATTAGGATAACAGTAGATCATCACAAACAACCATCATTGCACCCCCAAGCCTCAGAGTCAGGTAGAACTGAAGTGCCTCTCACCTCAGCCAAACTCTGAAATAGTCAAACTCGCAACTGGCAACGTTAAAGTGGCATACAGAGCATGTGTCACATTAAACCATACCCACACAGAAAACCCTTTATTTAGCAAGGAGACTGACAAAGCAGACAACAGGAGCAACTGTCTTTATTACAAATGTCACAGATAGGCATAAAAAGTAGACAAGAGCAAGGCCAGTGGCCAATCCAAACAGCAGAGTAGGTACATGAGAAGCTGCACAGGGAATGGGCAAACACAGCAATGTACAGCAAGGCCAGTGGCCAGTCCAAACAGCAGAGTAGGTACATGAGAAGCTGCACAGGGAATGGGCAAACACAGCAATGTACAGCAAGGCCAGTGGCCAGTCCAAACAGCACAGTAGGTACATGAGAAGCTGCACAGGGAATGGGCAAACACAGCAATGTACAGCAAGGCCAGTGACCAGTCCAAACAGCAGAGTAGGTACATGAGAAGCTGCACAGGGAATGGGCAAACACAGCAATGTACAGCAAGGACAGTGGCCAGTCCAAACAGCAGAGTAGGTACATGAGAAGCTGCACAGGGAATGGGCAAACACAGCAATGTACAGCAAGGCCAGTGGCCAGTCCAAACAGCAGAGTAGGTACATGAGAAGCTGCACAGGGAATGGGCAAACACAGCAATGTACAGCAAGGCCAGTGGCCAGTCCAAACATCAGAGTAGGTACATGAGAAGCTGCACAGGGAATGGGCAAACACAGCAATGTACAGCAAGGCCAGTGGGCAGT
This sequence comes from Calotriton arnoldi, assembly GCA_963921515.1. Taxonomy (NCBI): domain Eukaryota; kingdom Metazoa; phylum Chordata; class Amphibia; order Caudata; family Salamandridae; genus Calotriton; species Calotriton arnoldi. Next base: position 2,513,928 of record CAWUFW010000579.1, read on the forward strand.
CCAAACAGCAGAGTAGGTACATGAGAAGCTGCACAGGGAATGTGTGAGACTGTACACAGTCATGGTCAGCAACACAGCTAGGGGGATAACAATGGGCAGTACAGGCACCGCTGTGGGAGAGACAGGTGTGTGAGGGGGATTTAGCCTCAGACTTGTCTGTCAGTCTGACTGGGAGCTCGCTGAGTGTCGGGCCAGTTGGAGGACTGGACCTGGGAGAGAGCGGACCAGCTGAGCTTGAGGCATCAGTGGCTTTGGGAGCCGGAGGGCTGCTTGGACCGGGTGGTGTGGTGGCCCGTGGAGGCAGAGATATGCTGCCATGAGACAGTGTGGGAGGGAGAATGTGGAGGGGTACCTTTCCACTTCTTTGGGATTCAATATGGAAGTGTGGTCTTGGGAGGAGTGGGAGGTGGGATGGCCACAACAGGCACACTCACCACCAAAGCTGCATCAGGTGCAGACGGTGGCCCTCCCTCTGGGGACATGCTGGATCCAGCTGTTCGCTTGGCCTGGCCTTGCCTTTGCCCCTCCATCCCCTGTTTACCAGGTTTTCCGCCTACAGTGCCCGCATTTCCCTGCTTCACAGGGCTTTGGATGGGAGTTGAGGTTGTGGGTGAATCTGCCTTGGAGCTCTTCCTATGTGTACTTTTAGCAGGCACCACCTTCTCAGCGGGCACGGAAACTGTCTGCATGTGCTTGCGAGACGCTTTTGGGACAGGAGAGTCCTTGGCTGGGGATGCCTCTGATGCATGTGACCCTGAGGTCTGCTTCTTGGCTTTGTGGCTCTTGGTGTCCCCTGACGTGCTTATGTCTTTGCGCTCTGGGGCGGCTTTAGTTTTCTGTGGGGATGGTGTCTGTGCCCTGGACCGCTTGGGCTGTTGCTGCTGTGTGCTGCGTGTGCTGTATCTTGACCTTGAGGTCTGTTGTGCGTGGTCACTATCGTCCGATGTGGCCACTGGCAGGGGGTGGACAAAGGGACTGGAGCTGGACTCCGAGATTGTGCCAGTTGAAGGGCTGCCGTCACTGCGGAGGACAAAGACTGTACAGTCCGGTGTAGCCCACCCACGTCTGAATGTATGCCCTCCATGAAAGCAACCACCTGTGCCAACTTTTTGTCGTGGTCTATGAAGGCATTGAGGAGAGCTGTCTGGCCCACGCACAACTGGCGTAAAAGGTCCACAGACTCAGCACTGATGGCAGCAGGGGGGACAGGGGCAGGGGCAGCGGTGCCTGGGGTGAAGGACACTCTTCCCTGCTTACTGGTGCGAACACGGGCAGCAACAGTGGAAGTAGCTGGGAGGGTGGGCACTGTGGTGTGGTGCAGCAGCCAGGGCAGCTGACTTCGGAGCACAGGGCTCACGGTTCGATCCCCGGCTCCGGCGGCAGCTCAGCTCAGCACCATGTGACTCTGGGCAATAGCTCACTTAATTTCCACGACGGCCCCCAGCGCCTTGAGACCTGTAAGGGTGAGTAGTTTGCACTTTACAAATACGGATTTACATTTTTTTTACGCTGTGTGGTGGAAGAGGAGGCAGAGTCCCCGTTCCCTGTGCCCGCCAACATGGATGCATCACCGCTGGTGTCAGATGACGTTGAGCTTTGCGTCTCTGGCTGTGATTCCTCCAGCAGACTCCTGTCCCCCTCCGAGGCGCTGGTCACATCTGTGTCACTGTGCCCGTGTGCAGCTGTTGTGCTTGATGCCTCACCACTGGTGTCCGTCCCCTGTCCTTCCGTGCCCACGGGAGATGCTGCATGAGAGAGAGAGATGTAGGGTCAGTTCATTGGCATCAACAGAACAAACATATGCAATCATAGCATCACTGAAGATGAAGAAATCTACATGTTGCACACCACCCTGTGCTATGACATTGTGCACCCTCAATTTAGAACTCGTACAGTGCGTGTAAACAAGAAAACCAGGCATAAGTGAGCCATGTGATGACCACACAGCACAATATCCTGCCGGTGGCTCCGTTCAACCAGACACACAAATAGCTCAGAGCACACCTAGGGCCCTGATGTGGGCATGGAAGAACCCCACAACATGTTGCCACTGTCATATCTGGATGGAGCAGAAGGAGACAACACAGATACAGACTCCAACATAACAGTCCACAATGGCCATGAGCTCATGCCATCCACCATGTTGTACTGTGGGGCACAAGTACTGTAGCACATTGGCGTCAGATGTCTAAGCATCACAAATCTGAGGTCAGGCAATGCACGCATTGATGAGAGCACACTCAGATTAGGCACACTGCCGTTCCCTTCCATGTGATTTCCCAGACTATCCCAATGCAGACGATACCTGAAGCCCACGACTCAGAATGCAATGTCAATGCTCAGTACTCAAATCACACTAGGAAGTACAGGTAGGGCAAATGCATTACAGCTGCACCCAGCACAGAGGCCACTTACAAGCCACTGCATCACACTACCAACATCACATAGCCCAGCGCTGTCCCAGGCTGTGAACACATGCAGCCACTCACAGCCAAAGTCACCCTTCCCAGAATACTCACCCCTAGCTTGCTGCTGATGCTCCTTCAAACGTGCATCCAGCTCAGGCTGTGTCATGGCCAAGATGCGGGCCATCAGTGGTGTCATGCTGCGCCGCGCCAACCTGCCAGTCCGAGGGAGCAGACCCAGCGTCATCTCTGCCACGCTCTTGCTCAGCTGGCAGATGTCATCCCACCTCTTGTGGCAGTGGGTGCCCCGTTGGTATGAGACACCCAGAGCCCGCACCTTGCATGCAATGGCCCTCCACACGGCCTTACGCTGGTGTACTTTGAGCTGCAGGCATGGGAGACAAGAGGGGGAAAACATCAGTGACACAGTGTTATGTACCAATATCTCTCAGTACAGTGGCATGATACTGACTCATACCAAATCCACAGATATGTCTCACAGAGACAAGAATGCATCTCACATGGTACATCAGCATGGGAGAACAACACGTAAATGCATGTAGGTGTGAGGGTGGACACAGTACCTGCCCATCTCATACACATGCAGGATGCCAGCACATGAAGCCATGTCTAGTCTGCCCACATCTACTGTCCATTGTTAGGTAGAGCAAGACATACATTACATATCAACATATGTTGGGGGTTGGACTCACTGTGTCCAACACTGCGCAGCCCTCAATGTCCTTGCCCTGTGAATGGCTCACTGTGTCATGGAGGTCACATTGAGGGACATGATCTCACAAACCCACACCCTTCTCAGAAGGCCTGTCGTGTGCGAGCTACAGGGCTGAGATGGCTCATTGAAGGAGAGTAAAGAAAAAAAGACACATGTAACACTCTGTACATTCAGTGATGTGTCCTTGTCAGTTTGGGCAGTGACTGTGCAGGCCAGGTGGGCTCACACTGAGAAGGACAACAGGGACCCACACAGCCATTCACACAAGCAATCACTGTCCTGACTCCTGCATTACCAACTTGCTGCGTCACTGTATGGCTGACAAGACAATACATGTCCCTCAAATCTTGATGTGCAGGCAGGGAAACGTGTGAAATAGGCTACACACCCCTTCCCCTGGAGAAAGCGTGCTAGGCAGTGCATGACATAACCCCACACTCCCAGGCACATACTGCAGCAGCTCAACTTCATGTGTGCCCCCCCCTGCACTCTCACTCACACTGTTGAAGACTTACCACGACATTTGGGGCACCATATAGCCTTGGATACTGTGTGAGCACCTCGTCCACCAGGACCTCCAGCTCCTCGCTGGTGAAGGGACTGGCCCGGATCTTCTCAGTCCTCGCCATCACTGTGGCCAGGTGACAGCAGCAGCAGCAGTTGGTGTTGAGGGGTGGCAGGCAGCAGTCCCTGGAGACAGCAGCAGCAGGTGGTGTTGAGGGGTGGCAGGCAGCAGTCCCTGGAGACAGCAGCAGCAGCAGGTGGTGTTGAGGGGTGGCAGGCAGCAGTCCCTGGAGACAGCAGCAGCAGCAGGTGGTGTTGAGGGGTGGCAGGCAACAGTCCCTGGAGACAGCAGCAGGTGAGGGGTCTCAGGCAGCAGTCTCTGGAAGCTGTGGAAATGTGAGGCTCTCTCCCACATATATAGCCCCCTGGGGCAGTTTCAGTGGTTCGAAGCTGCTGCAATTGGTGTGCCAGGTCAGCCTTTTTCAAATGCATCCAATGACGGGTCCCGCGGTGGCGGAGCACGCCTTCCGCAATTTTCAAAATTGCATTAGTCTACCGCGATTGCAGTTCCCATTGGCTGCAAGGGCATAGGCATTGGCGGTGAGACACCGCAGGGGCCAGGCGGGCGCTACCGCGGTGGTGCATCTTTCAATTGCATCCAATGACCGGCCCGCGGTGGCGGAGCACGCCTTCTGCGATTTTCAAAATTGCATTAGGCTACCGCGATTGCGGTTTCCATTGGCTGCAAGGGCATGGATTTGGTGGTGACACACCGCAGGGGGCAGGTGGGCGCTACCGCGGTGGTGCATCTTTCAATGGCATCCAATGACCGGCCCCGAGGTGGCGGAGCACGCCTTCCGCGATTTTCAAAATTGCATTAGGCTACCGCGATTGCGGTTCCCATCGGCTGCAAGGGCATGGGCATTGGCGGTGACACACCGCTGGTGGCAGGCGGTAGCTTCCGCGATTTGGGTGCCATACATTGGTGCCTGTGACCATGATTTGGGTGGCGGAGCATGCCAACCACCATTTGGCGCTACATATATATCTCTCACTATCGCGATTGTGTTCTAGGGATTGGTGGTGACACACCGCTGGTAGCAGGCGGTAGCTTCCGCGATTTGGGTGCCATACATTGGTGCCTGTGACCGTGATTTGGGTGTATGAGCATGCCAACCGCCATTTGGCAATACATATATATCTCTCACTACCGCAATTGTGTTCTAGGGATTGGTGGTGACACACCGCTGGTGGCAGGCGGTAGCTTCCGCGATTTGGGTGCCATACATTGGTGCCTGTGACCGTGATTTGGGTGGCGGAGCATGCCAACCGCCATTTGGCACTACATATATATCTCTCACTACCGCGATTGTGTTCTAGGGATTGGTGGTGACACACCGCTGGTGGCAGGCGGTAGCTTCCGCGATTTGGGTGCCATACATTGGTGCCTGTGACCGTGATTTGGGTGGCGGAGCATGCCAACCGCCATTTGGCACTACATATATATCTCTCACTACCGCGATTGTGTTCCAGGGATTGGTGGTGACACACCGCTGGTGGCAGGCGGTAGCTTCCGCGATTTGGGTGCCATACATTGGTGCCTGTGACCGTGATTTGGGTGGCGGAGCATGCCAAACCGCCATTTGGCAATACATATATATCTCTCACTACCACGATTGTGTTCTAGGGATTGGTGGTGACACACCGCTGGTGGCAGGCGGTAGCTTCTGCGATTTGGGTGCCATACATTGACGTGAGTGATCGTGATTTTGTTGGCGGAGCACTTTGTCAGCACCTATGGACACATCTTGCTGTGTCAATGGCCAATGGGCAGTCATCAACAGTGCACAGTGGCCACATGATTAATGGCACATCATTGTGCACACAATGCCAGTGTAACATTTAACACACTGCTGACTACACACGCCATGTTTGTGTATGTCATGTAGTACATTGGCATGTACTCACTCACATGTCACTTGTGATATTGATGGGCATGTACACAGAAGAGTGTTGTTATGGACTCTCAAATGTGTACACATGTCAATGTGTGAAAGTGCTGTGAAAATCACAGTGATGTATGTCTTAATGTAGAATGTGCAGATTTGACTGTCTTGTTTTCTTGGATCATGTACACACTTATTGTTTACTCTCAGCCTGTGGTCATTGTGTTGTTGATGTGTGCCATGTTCAACTTACGCCTGAAGGTGTGTCAGGTACAGCAGCTAGGTATGAGACAGTGGTGTTGCAGTTTTACACATATGCTGTATGAAATACTCTCAGGCCTGCTCATGCTAGATGTGGCCATATCCCTACGTGCATTTGCATAGTCAGATGTTGTTTTGGATGTACTTGCTGTGTGAAAGGGAACAAGTGTGCGAGTAGTGTAGCTGAAGGTGTCCCTACGTGTAAGCTGCTCTGTAACTCAATTGTGATGACAGTCATTGTTGGCGTTGTGTCAGTCAAAACGTAAGATGTTGTACACGTCTCATGGTGTATTGAATTGACATGTGTCCACTTTCATCTCAACTAGGAGGAGACCAAATCTGCATCATCCCTACACAGTGCTGGCAGACATGGAGAATGAGGAGGTCATCCAGAAATTCCGTCTGGATAGAGCCACCCTACAAAACCTATGTGCTATGTTGGAGCCCCACCTGCAGCCTCGCAGAACATATCCAACAGCTTTCACCCCAACGTCTAAGTGCATTTTTTTGCCTCTGGATCATTCCAGCACACGGTGTCCAGCGCAGGTGGGATGTTGCAACCCATGTTCAGCATGGTGCTGCGTGATGTCCTGTCTGCCATGATGATATTCATTTCCCCAGGGTGCCTGAATTGGCGGCTGTGAAGGGAGACTTTTATGCCCTTGGACACATCCCCCATGTTGTTGGGGCCATTGATTGCACCCATGTTGGGCTTGCTCCACCACAGGCACGGGAGCACATTTATAGGAATCGAAAACATTTCCACTCCATAAATGTGCAAGTGGTGTGCCAGGCGGACATGATCATCACGCACGTGTGTGCCAAATTTCCCGGCTCAGCCCATGACTCATACATCATGCGGAACAGCATTGTACCACAGCTCATGGCTAATCTGCTTCCTGAGCGTGCATGGATTGTGGGTGAGTACGAAGAGTCCAGTAGTGTGCTGTGTGTGTGACATGCTGTCCTCTGCCACAGTATGATTACAAGGTTTATCTGTGTTTCTCACACCTAGGTGACTCTGCATATCCCAACCGTCGGTGGTTGCTGAGCCCACTGCGGAATCCCAGGACACCAGCTGATGTACGCTACAATGATGCCCATGGGAGGACACATCATGTGGTGGAGCGGACTTTTGGTCTCCTGAAGTCACGATTTCGCTGCCTTGACAAGACGGGAGGTGCACTCATGTACTCGCCCAGGAAGGTGTGTCAGATTGCAGTGGCATGCTGCATGCTCTACAACCTAGCCATTCGCAAGGATATCCCCCTGATCCTGGATGATGATGAGCAGCCGAGGCCCCCACCTGCATACCAACCCGTGTCCAGTGATGAGGACAGTGGAGAGGAGGATGGTGTTGACCTGCGTCAACAGCTCATCAACTGCTACTTCACTTGAAGGTGAGGGACAATGTACAACGGACCCATTGTCTGATGATGTTGCTGTTGTTGTGAAGGTGTATGTGAGATTTGTGACTGCAGCCGGTTGTTGACTTAGTAGTGGCTGACAATGTTTATGGGACAGGGTAATTTTGAACATCTACAGGATGTGTATGTTGGCACTTGTTGCTCATTGTGATGTGTGCATGTTGTATTAGCTTTATGGTATGTGTTGTGTGATGTCTGTGATGCCACACCCAGACTAGTGAATCTTGTTCTGTTGTGTTTTCCTAGGTCACTTCAGCCTCTCCTTGCCTACATACATTCCATAATCGTGGTACATTTTAATCATGGTGATGACTGCACATCCTGGAATAAAGACGGAGCAGAAACAACAACATGTGTGTGAGGTGTATTTATTTACAATGGTGACATATGAGGGGGGTGAACATTTACATTGAGGTGATTAGTGAAGCAGTGAGTTGACAGTTATGGTACATGAGAGAATCGAGTTGTCACCACATTGATGTGGTGACCCAGTCCAACAGCCAGATGCCATTCACAAGGCAGTGTGGGGAAGGACATTCCAAAAAGTCAATGCAGTAGTGCAGAGTGTTGCCATCATGGCTGGCTCCGTGACTGACGTTTGGCAGGTGCTTTGCCACGGGATACTCCCAGGGATTTCTTGGGACGGCCCCTTCGTCGCTTGGCAGGGGGGGCCTCTGCTGTAGGGCCTTTGGGGTCTGAGGACTCACCCCTCTCTGTGGCCGCAGGGAAGGATGTTGAACTGTCATCCTGCAGCCCAGCAGGGGGAGGTGGAGGTGTAGTTTGTGGCGCAGGCCTGTCCCTCATTGCCGCCACTATCTGGCCCAGGAGGTCGACAATTTGTCCCATGCGGGTGTCCATGGACCTCTTCAGCCGGAGGAGCTCGTGGGAATCTTCTTCTGACCGGGCCGTTCGTCCCTGGGCCCGTTCATATGCCCCAAGGACTCTGTTTTTGCTGTCCAGGGCTTCGGTACCAGGCTCTGGTTGTCTGTGAGTGACCCTGCCACTCCCACCTGCCCTGCTGCCACAGACCTATTGCATCACCACTGTAGGCACCTGCATCCTCTCTCTGCCCTCCTCAGTTGGTGGTGTGGGGTGGTCATCTTCTGGGACAGGGAGGGTGTTGCAGGCAGCACTGGTGGTGGTGGTATAGGACGCACAGGCCGTAACAGCAGTGGTCTGCCTAGCTGTTAATATTACTGCAGATGTGGTGGGGGGGACGATGGGGTCCTGGGACCGGTTGCGCCCTGGCACACCAGATGGGCCGGGTCCGAGCTCCTCGTCCTCTGAATACCGGGAGTCAACATCCGAGAGTCCATGTTCCAGGGGAGGGGGGGGACTGGCTCTGCAGGTTGCTGGTGTTGTGCTCTGCAGTCAGTTCTTGGTCACCTGTGGGACAGATGGGAAATGGTCATTGTAGTGCACCCCGCAAGCTTTGTGTTAGCTGTGTATTATTCACTGTTTGTACACCACACAGTTGACTAGTCATCACATTGTTTGTATGCGCACTACTGTGCCTCCTGAGATGATGTTGAGGTACATGCATTAGTTGTCCATGGTGTGAGGTGTCACAACATACCATGCGCCACGTGCATGTTTTGTGATTACAGGGACATGTTGCCATCTAGGGACTAGCGCAGCAAAGCATTTCTGTGACGCCTATTTGTTGATCACTCTGCCCTGGCAGACGTTACATCTGAGCATGAACTGGCCATTGTCATCTCATGCATACCTTTGTAATGTCATGTGCAAATCTGAATTTGTACCTACAACCATGCTTTCTTTGTTTACATATGGTCCTTGCTGCTCTGGCCACATGGCACTTACACATGGCATTCAGTGCTCTGCATGATTGTGCACAGACTTTCTTCTACATGTGAATTGGTGTGTCAAACTTTGGTTGCTGTGACAGTTACATTTGCTTAGCTGTCTGCACACTGTGAGTGGCAATAGGATCTGTGTGTATTTTTGTGTGATGAGAGGGCTGCTGTTGTCATATGGCACCATGCATTTTGGGAGGAATGGCTGGGTGCATGTACTGGCTACTTAGCTGTTCTGTTTTCACATTTGTGTTGGATCTGTGTCACATCTATGTGTGTGTGTGTTGGAGGCTTCCATCCTGCTGAGGGGTGGGACAAGAGGGCATAATATGTCTACCTACCTGTTAGTTTGAAGTGGACAGTGCAATGACTGACACATGCATCTGGGTGGGAGGGAGTGCTCCATCTTGATGAGCTGGGGAACAAGGGGGCATGGTGGGAGTAGTATTGCAGTCTTCCCATCTCCAAACCCCCCTCCCTGTTAAGATGGCTACCTACCTGTTAGTAGTGAGACAATGGCTTCCAAATGCTTCTGGGTGTGGAGTGCTCAATCCTGCTCAGGGGTGGGACAGGGGGCATGGTGGGAGTTGTTGTGCAGGCCTCCCACCCCCAAACAGCCCTCCCTGTTAAGATGGCTACCTACCTGTTAGTTTGTTTGTAGTGAGACAATGGCTTCCAAATGCTTCTGGGTGTGGAGTGCTCCATCCTGCTCAGTGATGGGACAGGGGGCATGGTGGGAGTTGTCGTGCAGGCCTCCCACCCCCAAACAGCCCTCCCAGGGAAGATGGCTACCTACCTGTTAGTTTGTTTGTAGTGAGACAATGGCTTCCAAATGCTTCTGGGTGTGGAGTGCTCCATCCTGCTCAGGGGTGGGACAGGGGGCATGGTGGGAGTTGTTGTGCAGGCCTCCCACCCCCCAAACAGCCCTCCCTGTTAAGATGGCTACCTACCTGTTAGTTTGTTTGTAGTGAGACAATGGCTTCCAAATGCTTCTGGATGTGGAGTGCTCCATCCTGCTCAGGCTTGGGACAGGGTCATGGTGGGAGTTGTGCAGGCCTCCCACCCCCAAACAGCCCTCCCAGGGAAGATGGCTACCTACCTGTTAGTTTGTTTGTAGTGAGACAATGGCTTCCAAATGCTTCTGGGTGTGGAGTGCTCCATCCTGCTCAGGGGTGGGACAGGGGGCATGGTGGGAGTTGTTGTGCAGGCCTCCCACCCCCAAAAAGCCCTCCCTGTTAAGATGGCTACCTACCTGTTAGTTTGTTTTTAGTGAGACAATGGCTTCCAAATGCTTCTGGGTGTGGAGTGCTCCATCCTGCTCAGGGGTGGGACAGGGGGCATGGTGGGAGTTGTTGTGCAGGCCTCCCACCCCCAAACAGCCCTCCCAGGGAAGATGGCTACCTACCTGTTAGTTTGTTTGTAGTGAGACAATGGCTTCCAAATGCTTCTGGGTGTGGAGTGCTCCATCCTGCTCAGGGGTGGGACAGGGGGCATGGTGGGAGTAGTACTGCAGTCTTCCCATCCCCAAACCCCCTCCTTGTTAAGATGGCTACCTACCTGTTAGTTTGTTTGTAGTGAGACAATGGCTTCCAAATGCTTCTGGGTGTGGAGTGCTCCATCCTGCTCAGGGGTGGGACAGGGGGCATGGTGGGAGTTGTTGTGCAGGCCTCCCACCCCCAAACAGCCCTCCCTGTTAAGATGGCTACCTACCTGTTAGTTTGTTTGTAGTGAGACAATGGCTTCCAAATGCTTCTGGGTGTGGAGTGCTCCATCCTGCTCTGGGGTGGGACAGGGGGCATGGTGGGAGTTGTCGTGCAGGCCTCCCACCCCCAAACAGCCCTCCCAGGGAAGATGGCTACCTACCTGTTAGTTTGTTTGTAGTGAGACAATGGCTTCCAAATGCTTCTGGGTGTGGAGTGCTCCATCCTGCTCAGGGGTGGGACAGGGGGCATGGTGTGAGTTGTCGTGCAGGCCTCCCACCCCCAAACAGCCCTCCCAGGGAAGATGGCTACCTACCTGTTAGTTTGTTTGTAGTAAGACAATGGCTTCCAAATGCTTCTGGGTGTGGAGTGCTCCATCCTGCTCAGGGGTGGGACAGGGGGCATGGTGGGAGTTGTAGTGCTATTTGCCTGGGCACATACAACCCTGTAAATGTTGGCTACCTTTTGCGGTGATTCAGATGTAGTGGATGTTACATCTGTGGGACATGTGTTGGATATTGTGGTGCATATGGATGTACTTGTGCCTCTGAGATGTAGCTTTGTAGTTGTGCTGGACAGTACATTGCTGTGTAATGGTCTACATTTGTTTGTACTTACCAGCCTCCACTCCCCCGGGTATTCCTGTGAGACTCTCTGGATGCAGTATGGCAAGCACCTTCTCCTCCCATGCAGTGAATGTTCTTGGTGTAATGGGAGGGCCACCGCCAGTCCTCTGAGCCAGCTCATGGTTCTTGCTCCTCTTCTTTTTGACAATACTCTTTAGGTCATGCCACCGCTTGATGATTTCCTGTCTGTTGCGTGGGATGGTCCCTACTGCATTGACCTTATCGACTATCTTTGCCCACATTTGATTTCTTCTGGCTAATGGTGTCTGTTGGACCAGGTTACCAAACAGTTGTGGTTCAACTCTGACTATCTCATCTGCCATGACTGTCAACTCACTCTCTGTGAATTTTGGCATTTTCTGTGGTGCCATGGTGTGTGATGTGCTAAGGGGTTTGAGGTGCAGGTGTGTAAGTGGTGGGGGTGATGTGTATGGTGTGTGATGTGCAGAGGGGCTAGAGGTGCAGGTGTGGAAGTGGTGGTGGTGCTGTGTGTGGTGTGAGTAGTGATGGTGTGCAGATTTGCCTCTCCTTTGTGCTCTGGTGTTGGGCCCTTCAGTTGTGGAGTATTGCAAAGAATTGTGGTCAGGGAAGGGGCTGGTTTTATACTCAGCTATGTGGGTGTGTCCAAATGGGGTATTGCTGTCAGGTGTGTTGTGTGGGTTGTCCTGGGATTTGGATTTTTGTAGTTGCCATGTGGTTGTGTCATTGGGGTGTGTTATGTGTTTTTGGGTGCATGGCTAATTTGCTGTGTGCACTTTGTGGCCTTGTTGTGTGTTTTTTCTGTCGACCACCATATTTGTCACAGAGCTGCAATTCTTCTGGCGGCTCTCCCATTCATCACTGTTGGCATTTTCGGCAGTCGGATACAGCGGAAAGTACCGCGGTCACATCGGGGATATCCTAATGTTCCATGCGGTGTCTCCGCTGTCCTGGCGGCGGTTTGGTTTTTTTCCTCCGAGAATCCGACCGCCGCGGACGGGTTTTCGCCTTCTCTGACCGCTACGGACGTTTTTTAGGTGGCTCTTACCGCCGCGGTCGTTTTTTTTTGGTGGGACATCCTAATCTGGCTGCCGGTTTTGCCGCGGTACCGGCGGGCGGTTGTTTTCCGCTACCATGGCGGTCGGGGTGGTTTTCCGACCGCCATCCTAATAGACCCCTAAGTTTCGGAAATAGGGATTAGGTGTTCCATAAAGCAAATGAAAAACAATGACATTAGTTTATCAGTTTATTAGCAGAGCGAAAGATAGAGGGTATTATTAAATCTAGAAGAAAAGAATGGAAGGTATAGATTGTAAACCTGTAGAGAAGCATGTTTCACAGGAAACAAGTCTTAAGCTAGAAGCTTGTGGATGCCGAATTTCTGCATTAAAAATGAAAGATATTGAATTTGTACTGCAGATCTCATTTAATGCTTTCCAGAGATAATTCTATTAAACTCACAAAATCTTTGATTACCCAGTTATTATTCACTAACCATAGATTACTTAATGAAAAGCAATACCCCAAACAATGCAAAATAACACATGTAACAGTAGCTTGGAAATATTCTCTTTCGTTTCCCTGTGAACAGTTTTACAGAACTCTCACAGTGTGAGTCCATTTGATGTTAATACTCGAAAGGTTGTCCTAAGCTGAATCAATTGAAAAACATGAAACATTCTCATTGCTGTTCAAGGAGGATAATTACCTTCAATGGCCAATTTTTGCATAAAATGATACAGTGAGGCATTATGTGGGGGTATACAGTATTGTTTGAGGGTCAATAATAGAGTACCTGCACAAGAGATTCTGATGCAGACAACGCTTCATGTGATTTTGTTGGTTAGAATTTCAAGGCAGTAAAATTAGATGTAGTATTTCTGCACCCAGGAAAAATGTTCGTGATCAGGCAGAGCAGTATCCCACCTGGAAATATTGCTTTGTTTGTCTCATAATCAGGCACTAGGAGTTAAGTATCTTTTGACTGATGATTTCTGCCTTGCTACTGTAGTTTTATTTTATATATAAAAGGTGTACAGCAGGAGAATGCACATTTCTTGTGAACCTGATTTAGAGGTGGGCATAATGGAAAATCCTGTAGATGAAATCTATATTTCTTTACAAGATGCTATATCCAGAGGGGAATGCACAAGCAGAATTTCCTCAACCAGGGGGATACAAGTATGTCTGCTAAAAGTCAGACGGGACTATTCACATAGGTAACCTACACTTGTGAGTAATTTACAGATGTAATTTACTCTTACATTTTTGAGTAACTTTACTACTTTTAGGGCCCCATTACGATGGAGGGCGGACAAAGTCCTCCCGCCACCGTAACGGGAAACGGGACCGACCGCCAGAGGTGCAGCGGTCCCGCTAGGCCCATTAGGATGCCGCATCGCCGCCATGGAAAGGCACAAATCCGCACACATCGTAATATGGCGGGCGGTGCTTGCTAGGCACCGCCACCATATTATGGCCCAGGACCGCACGGCAGGCAATCGAAATGATTGCCTGCCTGCGGTAAGGTGGCGGATGGTCTTTCTGTCCGCCGCTGTACCCCCCGCCATTGTAATGTGGCGGGGGTAAATGGAGGGCGGGTGGGGAAAGATGTCTGGCAGATCGCCACCGCCGGTCGGGCGGTGGCGATCCGGCCAACATCATAATTGCCCCCTTAGTTATTCACTAAATTAAAGTGTAAATATACTCAAAAGTGTAGACTTATATGTCTATACCGCCTGAAAAAGAGGGTTGAGACAAACTTATGAGTGTTAGTTACTACTGCCATAAAGAAACAATAGTAAGTCCATCACTGAACAAGGTCAACCACTGACACAGCAGCACTCAAAACAGCAGCAAGAAAATAATGGAGATAAGGATTTAAAGTAAAACCCCTTTGGAAATAATACTTTGAAACTAAATTAAATTATTAAAAACAGTTTTAATGATAAATAAATATAATTTCATGTTAAGAAAATAATTCTAAATATAAGACATTTATTATTTAATTATAAAATATTTTATCAAACGTTTTTGAATGCATAAATTAGTTTAACATTTTTTGTTATTGAAATATAATTAAAATATATCTAATTAATTCTGTACTTCACTTTTGATGCTTAATAAAATATGTTGTACCTTTTGTGGGAGTATATTTTTTAACTTAAACTTCAGAAAAACAATTTTAATTTAATATAATTCAAAATGAAGTTAAAAGTGTTGTAGCATTTTTCTTTTCTTCTATATTTTTCTACATTTGAAATAAATATGTCAATTTAATCCATAATACTATTTAACACAAAACTATTTGTGCTAATTTATTATCAAATATAATAAAACCATTTAATTTTTCCTATGCCTCAACATGGAGAGATGCCCACCCTGAATGTGGAGTCTCCCTATGGGAAAGTAAAAAAGATTGTTTAGCTAAAAATGAATTAGAAAAAATATTTTATATTAAATATTAATGTAAATTAATTGTATGTATTTATTTTAGTTTTGTAGAACAAAGGGCAAAAATACTATCGCACTATTTACTTAATTTTGAAATATTCGGAGCCCTTCTGAATGACATCAGAATCAGGCCCTAAGTAGTAAGCTTACATACGTGATGATCTCCCCATAGAAAAGATAGGAGAGGTTGATGTGGAGAATTAGATTCCCAGGTTTGTGAATAGCATTTTGTAGTACTTTAGTAGTTTGTGAATAGGCCAAAGAGTATTTTCTAATACTACTCAGCTCTAAATCAGGCGGTTAGGATTAGCCAGAATCCTCCAAATTAGGTACAATGTAAGTATATATGAAATGACATATTTTTAGAGCAGCCCTTTGCAATTAAGTGAACATACACAGTTGACATAAAAGGAGAACTGCACATAATTATTAGGCTGTCCCTTGGTTTCATTTTTTCTTAGTTAATACTGTTTATCCATTATGTTTATTATGTGCATATCACAAAGCATCCAAATACCTCCTACTAATTTTGAGCAAAGCAAAATATATATGCATAAAAGACGTTTTACAGAATTTTATCTAAACGAAAAATATCGCGAAGAAAGCCCCTGGCGTCATTGCAAGTACCCTGCTATCTACTTTGAGCGAAAGTTCTATCCAAACTCAGGCGGTACAAAGTTAAACTGTAGTTCCGTGCAATTTCAAAAAAGCAAAAAAGCACAGAATAACTTCCAAATTTGTAGTTTTTTTGATTTTTTATAATTATCTAATTACATGAAATAAAATACATTACAGATTAAAACGAATGACCTTGCATTTTAATGTGGATCCAATAATAATTTCCTCTCCAATTCGATTTGAATGTGTTTATTCTCTAGAATTCTCGAACAGTGATGTTTAAACACAGTTTACTCATTTGTTTATTTTCATAACATGCGCACCACGATATTGCGATTTTCATGAGGTTGAAGAAGAGAGAAAGAGCAATATAAGGCTGATGGTTTATTTGAAGCAGTACACACACCCCTAAATGGTGTGCTATTGTAGCACAGTCATGTGACTAGGCAACCTCTACCTTGGTTTACAATATAAAGTGATCTGGGCTCCAAACGGTAACTGCAAGATAAAATGTGTTTCACTCGAACTTGTTAGATGTGGGATTGTTCATGAGCAGAGCTGGGATTTTTTTCAACTTTTGATTTACAGAAAAGTAAACTGTTGTAATTCTTTTTTATCAGTGTATACTATGAATGCACTTTCTGGTATCTTTTATTGTGTGTTGTTTGTGCTGTAAACAGCTTGTGGCATCATTACTGATCGATTATCACACACTTCTGTTTGGGTATGAGGTTGGTATCCTCTATGACATCAAGGGGCATATGTACAAGGACTGGCGATAACTATCGCTAAAGCTAGTTAGCGGCAGTTTTTTCATCGCCGCTTACCGCTGAAAAGTATCGCCATGTTAGCGGCGGATTTACAAGCCGTTGCTACATGGTGATAGTATTAGGGATCGGCGGTGAAAACTGCCGCTAACATTAGTGCAATGGCGATAGGAATTCCGGCGTTAGCGGGCGAAAACTACCGATAGGCCCATTAGCGGCCAAAAAAACTCACGTTAGTAAGCCCAACATGAGTTTTTTTTGCCTTTAATGCAAAAAATAGCCTATCTGCAACCTCCAATAGAAAATAGGCATAAAAACCAACAAAATGCAGAATGTAGCAGCCAGGGCCAAGTGCAGCACACATCAACAACCCCTGCAAGCCACCCAACATCCAGGATGACCAGGATGAGAGCCTGGATGCCTCGCTGGACCTGCGTCTGGAGCCTGGAGTGGAATGCGGAGGAGCTGTGGAGTCGATGAGCCGTGGCGGTAGACATTGAGGCGTGACGATCGCCCGTACCTGGTGGTGAAGTCTGGCAGGTCACATGGAGACACGTTGCTGACCTTTGTGAGAAGACCGCCTTGCGCCCCTTGGAGCTGTTAATGGTAGAGGCACTCCTGCGCACCAACGTAGGGAGGTCTGCATCGCATACTACGATCCACCACTACACCGGGGTGCACGGAGGGGATTACCAACGGTGGGTGCCGCCTCTCTGCATCACAGGCTGGATAATGTTGGGCTGGCCGGACGCTGTGGAGGGTGGGGCCACTGAGCTGCGCCGAACTTGTGTGGCGAGGTTCACCAGCGGACTTGGCGGCGACTGCTGTACCCAGACTTGTGAAATCACACCTGGCTGAGGCTCCTGCTGACTGAGTCACAGATTTGGGGAGAGTGCAGCGGATTGTGCCACGGTGTCAATGTTCAGGTAAGAAGAAGGTGGGACGCGTAGCGCAGGAGGCCCGGGGGTCGAGTCGCCCAAGCCTAGCACACGTAGATGATGCACCCCTAGTGGCGGCTCATCCGCTATTGCGGTAGAGCGTCGCCCCACTGCTTCCAAGAAGTGCAGAAGAGGAACAACCATCACATGATGATAACTTACTGATGTAATCGTCCTATGTCTCCTTTGCGGGTGGGAGGGTGGGTAGGACTGCTCCAAGCATGGAGAAGGGCATGGGCGGATTGGCATGCCCACTCAAGTGCGCAGTGACTGTTTGGTCGGCCCGCTCAGGCCGCACAAAGCAGTCATGCGCACTGTCCTGTTCGCAATGCAGGCTGCATTACAGCCTGCATGGAGAACATGCCCACACCTCCAGCCCCTGGCTGAACGCCTCGTCCTGGCACCAATGACCAATCCCAATGCTGAAATGCAGCATTGTGATTGGCTTAGGGGAGGGAGCCTGGCTGCCTACTTACTGTTCCTGGAAGCAGACTCAGGAGAGCAGGAGCAACGAAGACACGGGAACCGGCATCGAGGTAAGATTTCCCTAATTTAAATATTTACAACACCCGCTCACACACACCCCCCCCCCACGTCCACACCCCATCCAGTGTTCTTTCTGGCCTTTCCCACCTCCCAGCTGTCCAGTCCCCCCCACAGCACTTCTCAATGGCGGCCGCTGTGCAGCCATGCGCAGCGGGCGTACCACTGGTGTGCCAAAGGTATATATGAAGTTACGACGCATACCATTACATCGGATTCCATTACAATGCATACTAATACTAGGCATATTGCAACAGTAGCGAAGGTGTTGCATAGCGGAGATGTAAAAATTACTATTCCCACTTCAGTGAGTGCAACCATAAAACTAACCATTGCACCCCAAAGCAAACCGTGGACCCTAAAATTCATCTGTGAGCCCCCAAAACACACCCTAAAAATCATATTTGACCCAAATGCACACCCCAAATTTCATATTTGACCCAAATGCACACCCCATATTTCATATTTGACCCAAACGCACACCAGATTTTCAAGGATTGACCCCAAAGCACACCACAAATTTCATCTCCAACACACGAAACCCATACCCACCCTAAAACTTAAAAATACCCCATTACTGACCTCACAATGCATTGTGATGGAATGCGATGTAAAGGCAGCTGCGTGGTTGGAGTAGCGTTGTAAAGGTAATGCCTGCGTTGTAATGGACGACTCCCGTGCCAAAGGCAAGCCATAGGCAAGCCCGTCTGCGTCCGTCTGCCCCTGGACCGCGCTCAGCACCAAGGACCCTTCCTCTTGGACACTCCACCTCTACGACGCCAGCACCCTCCTCGCCATCAATGCTGGACGCCACATCGCCTGCCAGGACCAACTTCTTCTCCGGACCGGACATCGCCATCGCCATCACTGACGGCTACTGAATCACCCGCAAGGACCACCCCGACCCTCCAGGAGGAGGTATTGCCTTCACCTACAGAAGCACACGCCGACTGACCACGCACTCTAATGACCCAACGGTGACCATAGAGCACCTCAACTCCCAGATCCGGACCAACCCCAAGCCCATCCTCTGCGGCACCCTCATCTGCAGGCCCCCCGGGCCATGGCCCCCCATTCTCCGATACCATTGTAGACCTCCTTGCACCCCAGGCACTCCCATCCACCGACGACATCCTACTTGATGAACTCAAGTTCCACCTGGACAACCCCAGTGACCAGAACACCACCCCCTCCTGGGGAAGCTCACCAACATCAGACTCAAGCAGCTAGTCACCGCAGCAAGCCACATAGCAGGACACAGGGTCAAGCACGTCTCCTCCGCCAGCGGGAACTTCAACTACAGCCACACCACCGGACTCTCCTGGACCGACCATCATTGTATACATCACGTCTTCACCACGCCCACCGTACACAACCGCCATCATCGCCCCCCCCTTGCAGCTGGATCAATGCCACTGAAGAACGTCTCGTCAACTCCCTCAGCACCACCACTCCGCTAACGCTTACAGACGATGACACCGCAGTGCTCAACCGCCACCGATGGATCTCCAACTGCGCCGACACCCTGGCACCCCTCAAGAATGGACCAGGCAAAACTAGCACCACGTAGCGCCGTATTTGCAAAGTGACGCATGTAGGCATATGCGTGACCTTGTGCAGCCCTGTGCCACATCATACCTGCATCAGGTATGATGTACACAGGGTATGCGTTCACACGCAACAAGGCCTCATAGGAGTGGCACAGTGAAGTCCCTCAGATTTCACTGCGACTATCTAGGACGGCACTGCGTCAGTACCTTACGCCTGCCTAATTGCAGGCATAAAGATGACGCAGTGCCACAGGGATAGGCTGGCCCCATGCATTGCTGGAGTTGCGTCATGCTTGTGACACAACAGCAGCAATGCGTGACATTAGCGCAGACAGATACGTCAGGATTCCAGACGTATCTGTCATTACTTGCGTCATGGAGCGCTGTCCACTGAAAACAGCACATCCATGGAGTCGCAAGAAGGGCACTGTCTTGTTGCAGCGCTGCTACACTTTTCATGAGTGAGGCCCAGGAATGCGCACTATCTTATTGATGGTGCACATTCCTGCCCTGTAGTTTTGTCGCAGGGCAGCGCAGCAACATTGCTTGCAGCGTTGTCCAGCACCAAAACCTGCTGACATGAGGGCCCCAAGTGTTCTCTCCATTTTTAAAACCAGCTATTTTCTGGTCTTAAGTCCCAGCCGCTAAAGGGCTTTAGCGGCTGGTTTTTTTAACGTATCGCGGGTCCGGGCGATCATTGTAAAT
Source organism: Calotriton arnoldi (assembly GCA_963921515.1). Taxonomy (NCBI): domain Eukaryota; kingdom Metazoa; phylum Chordata; class Amphibia; order Caudata; family Salamandridae; genus Calotriton; species Calotriton arnoldi. Next base: position 2,533,903 of record CAWUFW010000579.1, read on the forward strand.
ATTGCAAAGTGGGGTTAGCGTGCGTTTTTGCACGGGAACGCCTACCTTGCATATCATTAGCAATAGTTATCGCTGACATAGGTGGCGATGCTGGAAACGGCCGGTATCGCCAGTAACCTGTTTCTAGCGGCTGTTAGCGACAGCTTGTTAATAGGGCGATAAAAATATCGCCGCATTAGCGGCAGAAAAGTTAACTCCTTGTACATATGCCCCCAAGCCTGTTAGTTCTGGCTATAGCTTTTTGGGCATAGTCGGATGACATAGTGGACCGTTCCTTAGGTTTTTGTCCCTGAACTGTGCTTTAATTCAAATTCTCCATTGAGCATCTCTTTTTTCTTGCCCCCCCTATGCCACGATGCACTTTGCTGGTGATATGACAATGATTTGTGTGGAACTGCATGTTTTATTATGTACAATGTTCTAAGGTTTTTAACCGAAATGAAGTAGTTTGAGATTTACAGAAACAATTTCAAAATTGCAACATGAGCTTCTAAAAAGCTTTTATTTGCAATTTCAAAATTGCAACATGAGCTTCTAAAAAAGCTTTTATTTGCATCTTTCGTCAGGGAAATCTTTTTGCCTTGATTAAAATGTGCATAACATGAATGAGCAGTGTTCACTGCACGCTTTTCACAAATGGAATCGATTATCTAATGAATTGATTAGTTCACTGAAAGAATAATTTATTTTTTAATGCAAACAGTAAAATAGTGGCTAATTTTCTTGTAAGCAGCATTTCTAAAGATTAAAAAGTAGTTTTTATGTTGTGTACTATTACATGTTACGAGCTAGTAAACTCTAATTCCAATACAGATGTCCTGTTTGTGCACCCTTGCCACACTTAGGGGCTGATTACGATGGCGGGTGGAGGCACATCTGCCGTGCTGGCGGAAAATGCCCTTTTCCGCACTCCATCGGGGGTCTTTGCATCCGCCGTATTATGATGGGCGTAGATAACCCATTTCCCGTCCGCTGCGGTGTTCCGCCGAAAATTTCCGTCCACACCGGTAGCGGACGGAGCCAAAAGAGAGGTACAGCCGTGCGGAATGCGGTCACGACCGCCGGTCAAATCACGATGCCTCAAACAGCCCACCACACCGCTGCGGAGAATCTGGCCATTCGAGGATGGCGGTGGCAATACTGCGGATAGCTCCATGTGTTCCAGTCTGCTAGGGAAACGGCGGTCTTTGGCCTTTCCGCAGCAAATCCGACCGCCGCAGATGGATTTTCAGCTTTTCCGCCGCTGAATCCTGGGATCTGACCGCCGCGGTAGGGAGTTTCTGGCGGTGCATCCTAATCTGGCCGGTGGTTATGCCGCGGTACCTGTGGGTGGAAATTTCCCGCTAGCACGGCAGTCGAAATGCTTTACCGCCCGCCATCGTAATTAGTCCCTTAGTGAGCATCCCCATATCAATCATGTCTGCGCTATGGAGGCCGTGCAGTTGAGTTGATCAGGCATTCAGCATTGTTACTGGTTATCCGTCATGCTAACTTGAGAGAGGGATTGATGTGTAAAATATCGCATTTATACTCTTTTGAACTGACTCCTGATATTTGATTGGATTCATCCAAATTAGCATTCATTTGTGATACCTCGTGGGTTCGGAATACTGGTTAAGTGGAAGGCCCTATATTACCTTTATTTTCACTCACTACAGTTTTCAATCTAGCATATTTATTGTTAGTAAATGCCCCCTTACGTTATTGAAGTCTTCTACTTATCCTCGTATTTTTTGACCTTCATTCCAAGACAGGACAATATCTCGCCTGCAGGTCACAGACAAATGTATAACTTAAGGATACGGATAAGATTTGTTTACACTCATTCTTTGAAGACAAACCAATGGATGAACAGGGAGAAGATAAAAAGAATACGAGCTTAAGACCTAAGTCCACATTTAATCCACCAGCCCATTTGATCCCAGCGCAGGTGGCCACTTTTGAGAAGGCAGTACTGTATGATGTGAATAACTTGTTGGGTAAGGAGACAAAACAGTACCAAAACCTACCAAAACAAGAACGATTAGCACTCCAACAGCTGTCTACAGACGCTAGCATTGTGATTAAACCTGCCGACAAGGGGGGTGCGATAGTGATTCTAGACACCTCCACGTACAGAGCTGAATGCTTACGCCAACTTGGAAATAGAGAAGCCTACCGGCTCCTGAAGATGGACCCAACTAAACGACTATCTACTGAAATTAAAACAATAGTGTATGAAGCGAAAGATGAAGGCTGGATCACTGATCATGAAGCAGCCTTTCTGGTCACATCTCATCCAGTAACACCGTATTTTTATGTACTTCCTAAAGTACATAAGGGAATACTGCCACCACCAGGGAGACCCATCATTTCGGGCATTGGGTCTCTACTTGAGCCTCTTTCAACTTTTGTTGATTTTGTCCTGCAACCATTCGTGCTTCAAATGCCGACTTATATACAGGACACAAAGGATCTGCTACGACTCTTGGACCAGACTACCTTTGACTCGGAACAAGACTATCTGGTCTCTTTCGATGTTGAGTCTTTGTACACGTCGATACCCCAAGACGAAACACTGGCCACAGTTGAATCTATATTGAATTCAAGCACCTTGGAGAGCATCACTCCGGTACATTTCATTATGACATGCGCTCGCCTAGCGATGAAAGATAACTTTTTTAAGTTCGAGGAAGACTTCTATCTGCAAACGTCCGGGACTTCCATGGGCAGCATTTTTGCCCCTAGCCTGGCCAATCTTTATGTACACCATTTTGAACAAACCATCGTCTTACAAGACAGTAATCCCTTTGATAAACATATAAGGGTCTGGAAACGTTATATTGTCGATGTGTTTGTGATTTGGCGGGGCACCCCGGACACCATTACATTGTTCCACCAGTGGCTAAATACAAAAAACAACTTTCTGAAGTTTACATTTGAATTCTCGAAGACCAGTTTGCCCTTTCTAGATATTCAGATTTACCCGGAAAATGAAGGACTCAGTACTGAACTTTATAAAAAACCGGTGGCACGGAATTCATTGCTATCGTTTGACAACTATCATCCGAAGGCTCTCCGTGAGAATTTGCCCTTTGGACAGTTTCTTCGGATACGAAGAAATTGTTCATCCATGGAGAAATACAATGAACATGCTAGTATTCTGAGTACCCACCTTAAGTATAAGAAATATCCGAAAAACACAATTCGCAGATCACGGAAAAGAGCTGCCAACAATAATAGGGAGTCACTGATTGAAGTGGCTCTACCTAAAGATGTGGAACCCAGGCTTACTTATGTGAACACGTTTTGCAGCCATTCAAATCAAATCAAAAGGAGCATACTTAAACATTGGAAGATCTTGAATGTCGGGAGAGCACCTATACCTCCTCCTTTGTTTGCCTTCAAAAGGAGTACAAACATTAAAGACCAAGTGGTACACACAAGGCCCCTTAGCAAACCAAAATCTTCGGACCAAGAATCTTTGTGGGGGCTTCCACCAGTAAAAGGACACTTTCCGTGTGGAGCCTGTGCAGCCTGTCCACAAACATCGCACGTGACAGAAGTGGACATAGGCACAAATAAGCCCTGGTCGCTGCCCAAACATATTAACTGCAACAGCGAAAAGGTTATCTACCTGATCACTTGTCCGTGCAGCATGCGCTACGTGGGGATGACCACACACAAGATAAAAACAAGAATATTGGAGCATAAAAGCACGATCCGCTGCCGGAAGAGGTCTACAAAGATGACCAATCACTTCCTAGATATGAACCATCAAGCAAATGACTTGCGTTGGACAGTCCTTGAGCAACCTTTTATCCCAACTCATATCACGGATATATCCAAGTTTCTATTCCGCAAAGAACAGCGTTGGGTCCACAGATTAAAGACAGATACCTCAGGATTGAATGAAGAGATTCCGTGGCTATCCCTGTGACTAAGAGTTAAGGCATATAGTACATAGGAGACTGTACTATGAATGAAATGAAAATGTCACACATTCCCAGACTTGATAGGGTTGATAGGTAGAGACACCACAAGAAATAGTATTAGAATAACAATCAAGTGATGGGTTTATTGGACAACAAGACTTACGTATGCTTGAAGTACACAAACTGAATATGAGCCAGTAAATGACCTAAAATAAATGACATATCCTTTGATACTTAGATATTAAATGGTGTGCATAGTACCATTGATGGTTTTATATTATATAAATGAATGCAGCTTTTAATAGGAAAATAGGGTGTTTTTATTAGCGAGCAGTATAAGGAGTAAAAGAGTGTCATAAACTAGTGTAACATCTCTGTAATGACACCGATTTGGCGTATCTCTTTCGCTAACACCCAAATAATTGCGTAAGTACAAATGCCAGGTTTTTTGTTTGCACTTACGAAATATAAGGCTGAGTGATATTTTCTCTACAAGTGCACCGGGAAGAGTATTATAGTGCGCATGCGTGAGAAAACCAACACAATCTATCACGCATGCGCACATGCTCAATCGAGCAGGCTACAGAATAATTAGTCTGCTAATGCGCTAACGGGAAATACTATTCCCCGCGCATGCGCATTCACGGCATCGGGCATACTTCGTAGACAACTAGGGGTCCTTCACTACGGTGACTGGGCATTTATCCCGGTATTTAAATGTGGAAAATCCTCCCGTCGGTGCCTCCGGTTGCAGCTCGTGTACCACAACGGGGTACCGACGGAGAGGTAAGTTGGGCACTATGACGAGGGTTATTATGTGTGGGGACACGACTGGGTCCTAAGACAGACTCATATCTTTTTGCGTTTGGGATTAAAGCACTTTCTCGAAATTCTTCTCCATACCCTAAATCCTTTTTAAACATGCAGTATGCCTTTTTGCATGTAACACTAGCAAAGAATATTCCTGAACCTTGTTTGTGGCGCTGACAGTAATTAAACGTCGGTTAACTCGGCATACACACATATATATGTTTTAGTAATGTATTGTTGTATACCTCATTGTGGCCTACATGCAGTTATTATATATACACTGCATGTAAGAACGTTAGCGTGCCATTACCAATGAGGTTCTTTTTCTTTGTGCGCTTATTGCCAAAAACGATTGTATATTAGTATCTGTTTGTGGCCTACATGGATTTTAATGCATTTTTTGCAGATACATATACTACATTTGAGAGCGTCGGTGTGGCAATATGTATTTAAACCCATACACTTTTGGAGTTACATGTATTGCCTATGAGAGTCTTAGGATGCTATTAATTACGAGGCACCCTTGGATATATTGATATGTGTCATGCGCCAAAGACTGTTTACATTAGTTTGCCTCAGAGATTATGTACACAATCTTATTTAAACTTGAAGACTTCTAACTCCATTGAGAAGTTACATCTGGCAGTGTCCTTAGCACCATGGCTTATAAGACAAATCAGAAGAGTCCTCTTGTTTTATCTTCTTCAATGAGGGGTTTACCATCAACACTATGGGGTCGATTCCGATTCGGGCCGGAAAAAGCACCGACCGACTCGGAGCCGGAATTTATTCCGACCGACACGTACCTGTGGCGCCCGACACGCCAAGTATGATGCAAGGCGTGCAAAATCCGACCGACACGTACTGAACCCACGCCGAACGACCGAGCCGCACGGAAAACAGCAATCCGGCCGGAAAAACACGCGAATCGAACCGACCGACACGCACCCGGAACAAATCCAACCGAAACGTACACGCGAACTCCAAACCGCTAAGTACGATGCAAGGCGCGAAAACCACGACCGAGTCGAACGGAGGACAAGCCGTACGACCGACACGCATACAAAACTGCGAGCCGAAGTAACACAAAACACCGCGACCGACGCGTACGCAGCATAGAAAACTGCACAAACACAGCGTGAACGAAACGGAGAAGACCGTACGAGACAAATGCAGGGTCCGACTCGGTCACAAGAACGTTTCCAACATGCACAAAAAGTACTAAGGAAAAATACACAAAAAAAGGCCAAACAAGCAATTACAAAGCCAATAAATACTGGGGGGGTGGGGACAGAGAACAAAGACACACCCACAACTCCACCCATATAAAGGACACAAATCCCAACCATGATCCTTTGCAAATGCCATTCTACTGCCAGCACTCAACAGACAGCAACCACACACCCACAGCTCATCCCTCACACAAGCCACACACCATCAGCACACCAACAAATAGCTACCTCACATACACCCAGCAAAACACACACTCACACACCCTCACCTGCACACCAACACACACATCACTCACCATCACCACCCATCACCATGCCCCCCAAGAAGAATCACAAGTTCCTAGATTGTGAATTGGAAGTCCTGGTAGACGAGATCCTCAGGGTAGAGCCACAGCTGTTTGGCACACTGGTCCAACAGACCCCCATCTCCCAGAAAACCAAGATGTGGGAGAGGATCATCAACAGGGTGAACGCACAATCACCATGTCTGCGCACAAAGACTGACATCCAGAACAGGTGGTATGACGTGCGCAGGAGGGTACGGGAGCTGCTCAAGAAGGACTACCTCCTGAGCCAATACACCGGCAGTGGCCCTCCTGCCAAGCCAGTTTACCTCAGGCCCTGGGAGGAGAAGGTGCGGGCCATCCTTCCGCCAGTGAGCGTCTATGGACTAGAGAACATCCCAGAGCCTGGTGAGTACACAACAAATGTACACAATATTCTGCCACAATACACACACACATCACTGTCAAGGGGAGAGTCAAACCATGCACTCATAGCAATTACACAGCAACCAGAACAGAATCATCCCAAAATGTGTATGTCAGTCAGATAAACACAACACATGCCATCTCAAAGTTACATTTAACCGTGTCATCACATGTACAAACACAACTACAACTACAGCTAGGCAGTGGCACAAATAGAACTAACAAACACATCCAGACATGTAGCCACCACTACAACACCAACACACAGTGAAGACCACTGAAAGGAAGGAATTCTGTGTATGCTGGGCAAGTCAGTGTAGCCAATAGCATCATGGGAGTCGTAGTCACACATATTGCTCACCCCCACAACTGTCCCATCAACACCACCATGAACCATGCGCACATCACAGGGAGTGGAAAAGGACTCACAAGATGGCTGACACTGGCTACTGCTGTGGGGAGCACAAGGCCCTGCTGGCAACTGTGCAACAACCAACAGCAGGACACCACTGACTGACATCCTGAGAGACAACTTCCACTCCCTGCAATGGAAACACGTTCCATGGTGGGATATCTGGCTGGCTGGGTGGGAAGGAGGACTCGCAGCACTGACCATAGTCACAAGCACCTCCCCTCACACACCCCTCAACACAAACTCCACAGAACCCACCTGGGAGAATGCAATGCCTCACATCCTAACTCAAGATCCCACAAAGAACCTCCACCCTGGGTAATGTTATGTGAAGCACAGGGAAACTCTTGGGACTTTTAGCCAAACAACTGCCAGGACAACACTCCCAGCCATCCTGTCAGCACAGGCAGCCCACCCCACAGGGAAGCAGAGTCAAAAGGAAGGAAGCATGGGCATGCTGGGAAGGGGGGTGGAGGCAATAGCATGATGGGAGTAGTAGGCACAGATATCGCTCAGCCTCACAACTGGCCCATCAACACCACCCTGAACCATGCTCACATCACAGGGAGTGGATAAGGACTCACAAGATGGCTGACACTGGCTACTGCTGTGGGGAGCACAAGGCCCTGCTGGCAACTGTGCACCAACAAACAGCACAACACCACTGACTGACATCCTGAGGGACAACTTCCACTCCCTGCAATGGAAGCACGTTCCATGGTGGGATATCTGGCTGGGTGGGAAGGAGGACTCGCAGCACTGACCATAGTCACAAGCACCTCCCCTCACACCCCCTCAACACAAACTCCACAGAACCCACCTGGGAGAATGCAATGCCTCACATCCTAACTCAAGATCCCACAAAGAACCTCCACCCTGGGTAATGTAGTGTGAAGCACAGGGACACTCTTGGGACTTTTAGCCAAACAACTGCCAGGATAACACTCCCAGCCATCCTGTCAGCACAGGCAGCCCACCCCACAGGGAAGCAGAGTCAAAAGGAAGGAAGCATGGGCATGCTGGGAAGGGGGTGGAGGCAATAGCATGATGGGAGTAGTAGGCACAGATATCGCTCAGCCTCACAACTGGCCCATCAACACCACCCTGAACCATGCTCACATCACAGGGAGTGGATAAGGACTCACAAGATGGCTGACACTGGCTACTGCTGTGGGGAGCACAAGGCCCTGCTGGCAACTGTGCACCAACAAACAGCACAACACCACTGCCTGACATCCTGAAAGCCAACTTGCACTCTCTGCAATGCAAGCACGTTCCATGGTGGGATATCTGGCTGGGTGGGAAGGAGGACTTGCAGCACTGACCATAGTCACAAGCACCTCCCCTCACACACACCCTCAACACATACTCCACAGAACCAACCTGGGAGAATGCAATGCCTCACATCCTAACTCAAGATCCCACAAAGAACCACCACCCTGGGTTATGTTGTGTGAAGCACAGGGACACTCTTTGGACTTTTAGCCAAACAACTGCCAGGACAACACTCCCAGCCATCCTGTCAGCACAGGCAGCCCACCCCACAGGGAAGCAGAGTCAAAAGGAAGGAAGCATGGGCATGCTGGGAAGGGGGTGGAGGCAATAGCATGATGGGAGTAGTAGGCACAGATATCGCTCAGCCTCACAACTGGCCCATCAACACCACCCTGAACCATGCTCACATCACAGGGAGTGGATAAGGACTCACAAGATGGCTGACACTGGCTACTGCTGTGGGGAGCACAAGGCCCTGCTGGCAACTGTGCACCAACAAACAGCACAACACCACTGCCTGACATCCTGAAAGCCAACTTGCACTCTCTGCAATGCAAGCACGTTCCATGGTGGGATATCTGGCTGGGTGGGAAGGAGGACTTGCAGCACTGACCATAGTCACAAGCACCTCCCCTCACACACACCCTCAACACATACTCCACAGAACCCACCTGGGAGAATGCAATGCCTCACATCCTAACTCAAGATCCCACAAAGAACCACCACCCTGGGTTATGTTGTGTGAAGCACAGGGACACTCTTTGGACTTTTAGCCACACAACTGCCAGGACAACACTCCCAGCCATCCTGTCAGCACAGGCAGCCCACCCCACAGGGAAGCAGAGTCAAAAGGAAGGAAGCATGGGCATGCTGGGAAGGGGGGTGGAGGCAATAGCATGATGGGAGTCGTAGGCACAGCTCTACATCCCCCACCACATGGCCCAGCAAGCTCACACTCACGCATGCACTTCCCACAGAAAGTGGAAAGGCCCATCAAAGATGTCTGACACTGGCTACTGCTGTGGGGAGCACAAGGCCCTGCTGGGAACTGCACACCAACCAACAGCAGGACACCACTGTCAGCCATCTTGCCATTGCTCTCACACCCACACACACTGAACTCCCCACAAAAGCAAGTAAGTATGGGAATGCTGGGAAGTGGGGTGGAGGCAATAGCATGATGGGAGTCATAGTCACAGACATAGCTCACCCCCACAACTGTCCCATCAATACCACCCTGAACCATGCTCACATCACAGGGAGTGGATAAGGACTGACAAGATGGCTGACACTGGCTACTGCTGTGGGGAGCACAAGGGCATGCTGGGAACTGCACACCAACCAACAGCAGGATACCACTGTCAGCCATCTTGCCATTGCTCTCACACCCACACACACTGAACTCCCCACAAAAGCAAGTAAGTATGGGAATGCTGGGAAGTGGGGTGGAGGCAATAGCATGATGGGAGTCATAGTCACAGACATAGCTCACCCCCACAACTGTCCCATCAACACCACCCTGAACCATGCTCACCTCACAGGGAGTGGATAAGGACTGACAAGATGGCTGACACTGGCTACTGCTGTGGGGAGCACAAGGCCCTGCTGGGAACTGCACACCAACCAACAGCAGGACACCACTGTCAGCCATCTTGCCATTGCTCTCACACCCACACACACTGAACTCCCCACAAAAGCAAGTAAGTATGGGAATGCTGGGAAGTGGGGTGGAGGCAATAGCATGATGGGAGTCATAGTCACAGACATAGCTCACCCCCACAACTGTCCCATCAACACCACCCTGAACCATGCTCACATCACAGGGAGTGGATAAGGACTGACAAGATGGCTGACACTGGCTACTGCTGTGGGGAGCACAAGGCCCTGCTGGCAACTGTGCAACAACCAACAGCAGGACACCACTGACTGACATCCTGAAAGACAACTTTCACTCCCTGCAATGCAAGCACAGTCCATGGTGGGATAACTGACTGGCTGGGTGGGAAGGAGGGCCGGCTGTCAACCAAATACAACCAATGCAGACCATGTTCACACCCCAACAAATACATAGAAATGCCCAAATAATGCAGGACAATGTGCTACACCAATATCAACCCCTGACTGTGACGACTTAGGACAATGCAATGTACAGGCCCGCACCCAGAGGCACAGTCACAACTGTCAGGTGTGTCAACCATTGATGCCTGCAGAAACATAACATACATTGTGTGTGTCTCCCAAAAACAGGTGATGATGGGGACACAGCAGCAGACGCTGAGGAGTCCCAGTCCCAGGCTCAAGAGGATGCGGAGCTCACTGGTGTCGTACAGCCTCTGCCCTCCTCGGACGAAGAAGACCAACCTGGCACATCCGGTGCAAGTCAACATGCAGCACCAGCAGGACCACCAGCTGCAGCACCAGCAGGACCACCAGCTGCACCCCCTGCACCCACCCTTCCAACGACTGTCACCACAAATACCATCCCTGCCGACATGGACAGAACAAGGAGCAACACCAGCACAGGGACCCTGGACCAACGTGGGGCCATGGACACCACCACCACCCTCCAAGGGGGACCAGGGTCATCTGTGCGTGCCACTGCACGCACTGCACATGTCGGCAGGGGTGGTGGGAGGGGTGGGAGACAGAGGTCGCTGCTTGCAGAGGTTGCTGGTGTGCATGATGACCCACAACTGGTACGCATAGCCGATGCGTACCAGTCCAGCACCGGAGATCTCAGCCAGGTAGTGGGGCTCCTCAGAGACATGAAACAGCAGCAGGCTGCCCATCATGCCCGCTTGGACTCACACATGTCCCGTGTGGAGTCCAAGTGGGACGCACTGCAAGAGATGACGGCGGTGCACAGGGACATATTACAATGCCTCCGCCAGATGAACAGCAACCAGTCCACACCTCCCTGTGTGCCAACAACATCTGGTGCTGAACAAAATGCAACTGCCACAGGGAGGGAGGATGACTCTGGCGGAGAGTCCCCTGCACCGCAGCAGCCTGTACTTGAGGGCCCCCCCAAAGAAGAGGGGTCATCCGAGGAGGGGCAAGTGAGAGGCCGATGGCCAAGTGCAACTCCCAGGAAGCCTGAACCTGTTCTGGATGTTCACCTTTGTGCACAAACTGTTCACCCTGTTGACGGCAACACAACTCCCACACATTACATGGGGAGTACAAGTTGGACCAATGTCTCAGACAACTGTGGCCCCGATACTGGGGATTTTGTCTACCAGGACTTTCAATTCACCTAGGAACTTCTGATTGCAAGATATATGTACAGCACTAACCATCCTATGCACTATTCACACAAATGTATCACAATAAACACACTAATACACCATACTTGCCTCTGTTGTGATTCCAACGTGGGTGCTGTCATGGGGATGATGAACTGCAAAATTACACTGTGTATGCGAACTGCAACAGCAAGTACAACACAGGCATGTGAGTAAAGGCAACGTGACACATATGAGGGATACACACCACCAGGGCTACACAACACATACACACCTAGGCCATCTGACTCATTGCCTACACTGATGTTGCCAGGGAAGACGGTGCAATGCACGGACACCACACCTATTCCCAGTTGTAGTCAAGTAGCCCACAGGTGCAGTAAGCAAATGGCAGTCAAATGTGTGACCACAGACAACGCACATCACAAAGTGAAGCACAGGTTTATTACACAGTTGCAACATGTCGTAACCACTACAGATGCAAGGTAATCCCACCTGGCAGCGGGCACACAGTCAACAACTGTAGAAGAAAGGAAGTCCATGGGTGTGGCGCACATCACCTGTAGGGATACAACAGCTACCACCCTGGAAGTACAATTACGTCGTCGGTGGACACAGTTGACCAAACGAATCTGAAAGTACCCTGTGAAGGACAGAAATGACACACAGTCAAAAGCAATGGAGAACAGGACAGAACAGCAAAACTCATGCACAATACATGTTACAAGATACCCACCCAGAACCAAGTTAGCATGTCAACACTGTTGGGGAGTACAGACCACCTGTAAGCACACATCGCTACACACATCCAGTCAAGTAGCCCATGGACACACTCCAACAGCACCAGAGCACCACCTACACATATCATGCCAACTCACATCATTGACATGACACCTCAGGATACTCACATTCAGCTAAAGAAGTTGGTGATGAGCTGTGTGCGGACATCACCCTCATCATCATCATCATCATCACTGGCATCGTGGTCCAGGCCATGATCCTCCACAGGTGGCGGATGTTGGTCATTGTCATCCTGGATGAGAGGCAACTCCTTCCGCACTGCCAGGTTGTGGAGCATGCAGCAGACGATGATAATCTTGCACACTTTCGCTGGGGCATATGGGAGGGACCCTCCTGTCTTGTCCAGGCAGCGGAAGCGGCTCTTCAGGAGACCAAATGTCCGCTCAATCACTCTCCTGGTCCGACCATGTGCCTCATTGTAGCGCATCTGGGCTGGTGTCACAGGGTTCCTGAGGGGTGTCAGCAACCACGGCATGTTGGGGTATCCCGAGTCACCTACGGACAGACAAGTGCACATTAGCTGACTTGGAAAAGTGGGCGGAATACTACAGATCAGATCACACACAATGGCACAAAGTCAGTACACACCGACAAGCCAGGCACGCTGGTTCTGCATCTGTGCCATCATCCTGGGGATGCGACTACTCCTCATCACAAAGGCATCGTGTGCTGAACCAGGGAAACGGGCACACACGTGTGTGATGGTCATATCTGCAAGACACACCACCAGTGCATTGACTGAGTGGTAGTGCTTGCGGTTACGGTAGGCCTGCTCCTGGGCCTGTGGTGGTACCAAAGCCACATGTGTCCCATCAATGGAGCCAATGACATGCGGCATCCTCCCCAGGGCATAGAAGTCACTCTTCACGTCAGTGAGTCGTTGCAGTCTAGGGAAATAGATGTACCGGTTCAGGAATAGCAACATTGCCTCCAAAACATCGCGGAGCACACGGCTCAACATGGTCTGTGACATCCCACCAGCAGTCGCCACAGTATGTTGGAAGGTACCGGTGGCAAAGAAGTGTAGGGCTGCCATCACCTTCACCTTGGGGGTCAGCGCTGTAGGATACGGCCGGCCAGGCTGCAAATGTGGGGCCAACTGCACTGCCAAATCCTCAATCAGCTGCCTGGTGAAGCGGTACCGTCGGATGCTGTCCCGTTCCACCATCGTTGCCAGGTCTGGGAATGGTCGATGGACAGCAGGAGCCCTGCAGTGCAGAGGAGAAGAAAGCAAGATTGTCAGTCACCCCACATATGCGGCATTGAACACACTCAATATCACAACATACATCATTATGAGGCACAACTACATGAAGTGTGCAGTTCCGTAAGGACATGTATGGTACATACATGGCCAACATCTGTCATCAAGGTTCAACAAGTGGCATCAATAAGTCCCAGGTTGGCCCATTGGATATCATGAGGCCGTGTCACAGTTCCCATCTCCTGCTGCCGTGTCACAATCACCCCCCACAGTGACATGTGAGGACAGATGTGCCCCAGGCATCACAGCTCAACGACAGGTACATTCCCAGGGACCCTGTATTGCCACATGGACACTGGCATTACATGGAGTATCATGTATACACCACAGCAAAACAACTATGACCCCCACAGGTAGTGGTCCCACTTGCCACTGCAGGACAGACATGGACGTCTGTGACACACACACGCACAACATCAAAGTCCATGCACACACAACGTGGATGTGGAGACTGTCTCCCATTGTGCACATGAAATCAGAGACATTGTAAACACTACATGCACACAGACTGTGGAGGACCATCACTATTGTGCCACTGGGACACCCTGGCTCAAACATACCGTCCCACATGGGACTCACGGGGTATGTGACATGACATACACATACACCACCGTGAAATGTGACCATGGCACATGCACAGATATGAACAGTTGCACATCACAGTGGTCATGTACACGTAACACCCAGGATCCTGTCCCCATGAACACGTGCACAGCCTGGGGGTGGCTGCCCCAGGTGACACCCACAGGACAACATGTACACCAACATACACACAATAGGAAATGCAGCCTTACATGCCTTATGATACAGTTTGGACAGGCTGTCGTGTTGTAGGTGTGCCCCTCACTCCCTGGGAGCTATCTGTGGCTGGCATATGTTCATCTGAGACAGGCATGGTGACATATGCCAGTCACTTGTACAGGGATGCGTTGTACCGCAATGGACCGATCAGCCCATTGCATTCAATGTGTGCGGGTACGCGTTGTACCCCTGTACGCGTTGATCAGCAATGGACCGATCGGTGCCCCCGGCCGGCCCATTGCATTCAATGTGTGCGGGTACGCGTTGTACCCCTGTACGCATTGATCAGCAATGGACCGATCGGTGCCCCCGGCCGGCCCATTGCATTCAATGTGTGCGGGTACGCGTTGTACCCCTGTACGCGTTTATCAGCAAGGGTCCGATCGGTGCCCCCGGCCGGCCCATTGCATTCAATGTGTGCGGGTACGCCTTGTACCCCTGTACGCGTTGTACCGCAATGGACCGATCGGTGCCCCCGGCCGGCCCATTGCATTCAATGTGTGCGGGTACGCGTTGTACCCCTGTACGCGTTGTACCGCAATGGACCGATCGGTGCCCCCGGCCGGCCCATTGCATTCAATGTGTGTGGGTATGCGTTGTACCCCTGTACGCGTTGTACCGCAATGGACCGATCAGTGCCCCCGGCCGGCCCATTGCATTCAATGTGTGCGGGTACGCGTTGTACCCCTGTACGCGTTGTACCGCAATGGACCAATCGGTGCCCCGGCCGGCCCATTGCATTCAATGTGTGCGGGTATGCGTTGTACCCCTGTACGCGTTGATCAGCAATGGACCGATCGGTGCCCCGGCCGGCCCATTGCATTCAATGTGTGCGAGTGCAGCGTTGTACCCCTGTATGCGTTGTACCGCAATGGACCGATCGGTGCCCCGGCCGGCCCATTGCATTCAATGTGTGCGGGTATGCGTTGTACCCCTGTACGCGTTGATCAGCAATGGACCGATCGGTGCCCCGGCCGGCCCATTGCATTCAATGTGTGCGGGTACGCGTTGTACCCCTGTACGCGTTGATCAGCAATGGACCGATCGGTGTCCCGGCCGGCCCATTGCATTCAATGTGTGCGGGTACGCGTTGTACCCCTGTACGCGTTGAACAGCAATGGACCGATCAGTGCGCACCCATTGACAATGGCCTAGCCTGGCAACGGACGCGTTTTCGAAATTCGAACGAGTCGGTTGCTGGAAATTCAGTTGGTCACCCACAACAATGTTGCAAAATCATGTATGTCATGAAGTTGAAGATTTGAAGGATGCTGTGGGCGTGTATTGGTGCTGCTATTCCATGGCCAGATTCAGAAGATGCAAACGACTTGGACCTATCATTTTGGACACATGGGACAGTATCTGCCTCTCCAGCACATATATATTGCTGGCTGTTCCCCTGAGAGCTCACTTGCCTGCACTACATGCTCCAGGACGACATCTGCCACTGCACTGCTGCTGTCTCTGCCCCTCTGGACCCTGCAATGGCACGTACTGTGGAGAGAGCCCCAGCCTTCAGCCTTGAGGAGAACCAGGCCCTGCTGGACAGCCTACTTCCACAGTACAGCAAGCTGTATGGGACACCAGGGGAGCAGGTGAGTGTTCTGTGCACTGCCTTTCTGAATGTGCATTTTGTCTGACTAGCAAGGCTGAAAGTCTGCACGCCACTGGCTAGCAGGCTCACTGAGTAGTTGTCACCCCCCATAGTGTGTAGTGACATGCACTGGACAGGTATGGTGCAGTGACAGTGCATTTGAACAAGGTTTTACTTCCCATGCAATGATACCATGTAGTGACTTCTGGCAAACTGTCCATGGGCAGCGTTGCACTGCCTGTGTACATCATGTGCCCCTGTGATTGAGACATGTATATACAACTGTGTCATGCACGGATATGTTGCATGTGTAGTAATGGCCTTTTCACTTTGTCATCCTGACAGGTTAATGCCCATCGGAAGCAGGAGATCTGGAAGGACATCGTCCGGGCTGTCCGGTCCATGGGGGTCTACAAGCGCCGGATCCGCAACTGCCAGAAGAGGTGGTAGGACCTTCGGGGCTGGACCCGGAGGATTGCACGGGTCCAGCTGAAGCTGTCGCCTCCTCGCAGGAGGGGCGGAACACGGACCCTGACCCCCACATGCTCCAGATCCTGGCGGTGGTGTTTCCAGACCTGGATGGGCAGCTGAAGGCCAGACAGCAGCAAGGAGGGGGTGAGTCAAAGACTGCACTGTGAACTCTGTATTACATGCTATGTGCCCTCCTCTGGCCTGGTTAAACTGCCACAGTACAGCAGTCATGTTGTCCAGGAGCCATGTCCCTCTATTATGCACTGCCCACTCCTCATCTGATACCCAGGTGTGGCCCTTACATTCAGGGAATTGTGTCACTTGGGACTGTGTCCTTGCAGTTTGCTTCACTAAAGGTGGGGGACAGCATCTGTTTCCCTAACTCTGTTGTGGGCATCATGGGTGGGTCCATTGTTCACACAACGCCTGTGTTCGGACATGTAATCTGCGTGTTGCTTTGATATGCGGTCCAAATGCTGAGCTGAGCCACCACATGTGCCTGGGGTATGTGGCACACGCCCATGCAGCGGGTGGGAACAATGTTTGGGCCCCAGGAGTGTGCAGATTACGTGTGTCACACATACATAGCCAGCTATCCACTGTCCAGGGCTCATCCCTCATTCATGTGGGGCAGGACAGTCATGCCTACTCCAGGCCATGCTATGCACTCTGTACTCCCACTCCCGTGTATCAGCTGACACATTGTGCGCAGTGATTTGACCCCTCAGGTGTCTGCCTCTGTGTCAGTGTGCCGTGGATTTGTTGCCAGGACTGCTGGGGTGTTTCTCGGTAGGGGCTCAGCATGCCACTGGAGATGTGACCATAGGAGACGATACTTGTGTGTCACATAGGTGTTTGATCAGCTGCCCGTGCAGACTGGGGTATGCGAATGTGAAGTTCAGGCAGCTGTTTCCCATTCACAGCAGATTGTGAGGGGCTCAGGTTCAGAGGGTAGTGTCACAGGTCTCCCATATGTCCAATCGGTATGACCTGGACAGATGAGGGTTAAGATGATGTGTTGTGTGGGGGATGTACATGTGCACTTGTGCAGCTCCAGGACTTGCATTCCCCATGACCTACTATTGTGACACAGTGCAGGGTGTTGTTGTCTGGCTGCCAAGTCATACATCACTGAGACAGTGATGTATGACTTAGCAGTCATGCCTCCGCCATGGCATGTGTCTACTTATTGGTGATCCTGCAGGGGAGTGACATGTGCTACATGCACACCATTGTGGCGATGGCTATCAGGACATGGGTGCATCATGGTGTCTGTCGCTGGTATGCATCACATGCATTTCCTATTTGACTCTGGGCATCCCTTTCATCCGGAAACCTGTACTGACTCAGTGGCAAGAGTTGTGATGTGTGCATGTCCACATGCTACACCGTGTCCTCTGCACTGTCCAACTACTGTGTAGGTGGTGCATGTGTCCACACTGGGATGTTGCTATCCAACAGACACCAGACAGATGGGTGCAAGGCCATGTGGGATGTGAGTGCCATGGTTGGCATCAGACTGACAATTGGCTTCTCCTGTTCAGTTAGGGCACTTTTAGCAATGTTCAACTAATGATGCCAGGGCTTGCTCTGTAATGTGCTGTGCTCACAGTGGTGTGTGCGTTTGGTGCAGGTGACTGATGTCTGTCTGTTTCCCCATTGTTTGCAGATACATCCACGGCCACGGAAGGGGACAGCTCCACGGACCAGGAGGAGCCGGAGAGCCAGACTGGGTCAGCAGCCGAGGAGTGGTCGGAGGGACCCAGTGGCACGGAGAGCGAGGGGAGCCACACCGAGGAGTCCTCAGCACCATCCACCTCAGCTGAGGACCAGAGATACTCGGAGGAAGACTCCCTTATGGAGGCGGGTGTCAGCAGACACCACACCCCAGCTAGTGTTGCTGTCCCCGCCACCACCAGCACCACCACCGCCCTCCCATCGGCTCCCATTCCCCAGGTCCGTGGAGGCTCCCATGTTCGGGAGCGTGTCTCCTTTGGGCCAGGCACCGCACCCCCTGCCCCTGTGTCTCCTGCTGCCCTGAGTGAGGAGTCTGTGTACCTCCTTCGCCAGCTCCATGTAGGGCAGACAGCCATGCTGAGTGTCCTCCATGCGCACACCGCTCTGTTGACTCAGCTGGTGTCATTCATGGAGGGCATCTCATCGGGCATGTCTGACCTACAGAGGGGCAATAGGTCCATGGACTCCTCCCTGATGGCAGCAGTGTCCCTCCTCAGACAGTCCCTCACCCCTCCTGCCTCTGCTCCATCCACACTCTCCAGCACCTTACCCGTCCCAAGCACACACACACCGGCACAGGCACACACCAGCACACACACGTCCAGCACACAGACACACACGCCACAAACAAAACTCACACGCACGCACAGTCAGGGGACTGAAACCAGACTCACAGGGGATGGGGCCCTGGAACACACACACGCATCCACGAGCACTGCGCAGTCCTCAGTTGCCTCTCCCTCCAAAGCACCCTCCCTTGCCTCACCTGCAACCCCAAAGACCCAGCGGCTCTTCCTCAGTGACCTCGGCCTCTTCCCCTCCGATCCAGCTGATACAGCATTCAGGGGGAAGAGGAATCCCACCCACACGGAGCAGAGTGCCCCTCGCCCCCGGACACCCTCCCCCAGGTACAGACAGACTGAGGCCCCCACCCGCAAGTCCCCCGGAGTCGTAAGAGCAAGACCCCGCCGCCGCCCTGCAGCTCAGGCACCAGGTCTCCTTCCTCCATCCCTCAGGCCCCCACTGCACAGGTGCCCCCACCACACCCTGCCCCAGGTTCCCCCACCCACAGATATACCATCCCCAAGAGGATCCGGCCTTCTCCCCCTGCCACTTGCTCTCCCGGCACCACACCCCCGCTGCGCTTGTCTGTGCCACTGATGTGGTGAGGGTGTCCTCCCCCTCTGTCCAGCCCACCTTGCCTGTTCCCCATTCTCCTCCCCTGGTGGTAGGCACTGCAGTGGAGTCCACTACCACCCTGTCTGACTTGGGCAC
Organism: Calotriton arnoldi; assembly: GCA_963921515.1. Lineage (NCBI taxonomy): Eukaryota > Metazoa > Chordata > Amphibia > Caudata > Salamandridae > Calotriton > Calotriton arnoldi. The sequence continues at coordinate 2,553,444 of CAWUFW010000579.1, forward strand.
TGCAGTGGCGGACCTGTCCACTCCATCTGCAGGGTCCACTGAAGTCGTGCCGGCACCCACAACATCTGAGTCATGCCCCCAGTTGTGCCGGCACACACCATGTCAGACACCTCCAATGCAGTTGTCAGTGGCTCTCCAGCACCCACCACCCCTTCCCTGCTTCCTCCTGGTGAGCCCTGATCCTGTCCCTGCGGTGCCTGGCCTGCCCCCGGTTGCCCCTCCTAGTGGATTGTCCCTGGTTTTGTGCAGTGCAGGCATGCGTAGGGTGACATCTGCCACTGTCACCCTGTTTGGACTTTGACAATGGACTGGCCATTGGCCTTTGTGTTTTTTCTGGACTTTCAGTTTTCAATACACACATATGCTGAATAAAGCAACTTTCTGTTCTCTAGTGCTTATGCTTCTGATGTACATGTTGTTGATGATGCTAACCATGCCCTTGCTGCAGTGATGGTGATATTTGGTCTCATGATAATGAAGTGTTACTGTGCAGGAACCCATGTGGTCCAGGGGGAATGTGTCCTATCCTGTGGTGTATCCATGTCATCCATAGCAGCATCTGAGGGTGTCATGTGTTCAGTATTTGGCAATGGGATTTCCTACTTACATTAGCAATTTCACATCTGTGGCTTCCACCCCTGCACATCTGTTGTGCCTGCCATTGTTCAATTCGTCTACTTCCCTGACCGTGTGGCCATCTCCACTGGACATGCAGGTTTGGGCATCAATGGGGAAGGACTCATCTGTGTTGTCAGTGCAACATTGCTATACAAGTGTGTTGGATCTGTGCTGATGATTTCGTTGGCACTTCCATGACCAGGCTGATGTGACAGGAGCCTTCATTTGGTGCTAATTGTTGATTGTGTGACCAAGTGCTCAGCTGACATGATGGGGCCCTACTGAGGCAACATATGGCACAGCTTTCCTCACACAGGAGTGGAGTCCCCTCATGGCAGTGTGTACTCCTGTGACATTGCCTGCGCCCAAGGTGTGTGTTGTATGAGCATGTCTGTGTGTTCACTTCCGTTTAGCTGTGCATGCTGTGATCCCTAGTGTTGTACCTGTTTGTGATGCTTGCTGAGTTGACCTATGTTCCCCCAAAGTCTTCTCCCTGGGTTCTCTGTGATGTGGGTGCATGGCACATTACTGGTCATCAGGGTGTCACCCATAGGTGTGTTTGCTGTCAGGGCTGAGTTTGTGTGCAGACGCAGATGGGTCACAGTCAGGTTTCCCCTTGGCACTTGTTGTTTGCCCCTGTCATGTGATTTCCAGTTTGTGTTATCTTTCACTGATTGTGACACGTTGTGTGTGTGACTGCTGGCACTCCTCAGGGTCCGGGCTGCAATGTTGGTTGTTGTCTATGTGTGTTCTTTGTGGGTGACCTTGGCTTCTTCATTGGTGTGTGACTGTGGCTGGGATCCCATTGGTTGGTGTGGTATTGCCGTCATGTCCATGTACAGCGTAGTGTGCAGTGTGTCAGACATTCAGGAGTCTTGTTGAGTGGCCATGTGTGATGTGTTTCTGCACCTTGGTTCCCACCCACCACCCTGGAATAGTCATGGGTGCATGTGCAATGTCACCAGTGCATGTGTGCTTCACTGCTGCACATTGTTGGAGGTCGAGGGGTGTGGTGTTGAGTGTGTGCAGATGAGAGTTGTTGCCCGGCTAGGCCCCTGCCTCCATGTTGGCCTTGGCTTACTGGCCGTGCTGATTGATTTGTGCTTGTGTAGGTGTGATGGTAGTTTGTTGCTCAGGACACATGACTGTGGTTCACAGTGTGAACGACATTTAGCTTTGTCATCACAGTGGGATTGTAATGCTGCCCAGGGTCACCACATTGTGGGGGCCCTGGGGGTAGTGCTGTGGTGTGTCTGTGTCTTGCTGTGTCAGTTGCTGTTCCTACGTGCCTGTGTGACATGTGTGATTTGTGCTCCCTCTCATCTGACAATGCCTGCTTGCCCACATAGGGGATTTGGATCCATGAGTTACCTTTGTGTGGCACTGTATGCACATCTGTATGATTGGTATTCAGGTCTCCTCATGTGTTGTGTGGTTGCCTGGGGACACTGGCACCCCCCTCACCTGTTGTGTATGATGTGCAGTGTGGGTCTGCCTGTTTGTGTTTGTGCATCTGCACCACTGCATTGGCATATCTTGGGTGTGCCATTGGCTGTATGTAGTGTGGTGGGTTTCCCCTGCTGTCCCTGGGACTCCTAGGTCATCGGTCAGCACAATGATCATGGTTTGTGTGTCCCATTGCTGCCATGGTATGGTATCTGTTCACCTCACATCTACAGTCTCCACAGGGTATCTGCATTTGTGTGCCCATTGGTGCAAATATGTGGGTCTGCATTCTGATGGTCACTTCTGTCATTGTGTCATTGATGAATGTTGACAGTGTCAGCCCCCATGGGTGTTGTTTGTCTGCACATGGCCAAAGGTATGTCTTATTTGCACTGCAGTATTTGCCTCCCCCAATTTATGTTGCAATGGGACACATGCACTACTTTGCCACTGATGTGTTTTATGTTCTGTGACCAGGAATCATCCATGCAGTTTGGCAGTTGCAGCTTTTTCTTTGTCAACACTTACATTTTGGTCACTGTGATGATGGGGGTTTGGACCCCATTTGCCATTTCTTCTCCGTTTTTAATTACTCACCGCATGATTTGAACCCGCTGTGCTTCACTTTTACATATACTAAGGCATCGAGCACAGCAAGGGTATCGTGGTTGACAAGCGTGACCACTTTTTAGCAATGCACACTGCATTTGTTATGGTGCACAGACTGGTGGCACTATTGAGGGATAAGAGGGCAGAATTTTAGAGTATGATTGCTCTCTGATATGAATTGTCTTCATTGTTGTATTTTTCATTTCAGATTGGCTGCTGCATCATCAGGTACTTTACCTCTTGGTGCCCCCCACCTTTTTGTTAATAGGTTAGAACATCATAGTCTATTATAGTGTAGAGTTTTATTTTTATTAGGTCCTGAAGAATTGCCACTAGATCTCCCTGACTAAACAGGCAAGAAACATGTTGACCGCACAAGATTGAGCATAACACGCTGCAGGATTTTTGCAGTGAGTTGCCAACTTCATTTTTAATCAGGGGGAAGGCAGGATCATTAAAGTTTAATTTACCTGACTCTTCTATTTCCCTGTTTTAGTTCACACAATTGCACACCTACACTTTTAAGGCCCCTCACACCCACCGCACCATACGGCAAGGAATAAAAGATCTCCGCCAAAGAGCCCCTGCATAGGGTGCCCGTCGGGTATTGCAGCGCCGACCCGACGAGGAGCATGCCCGATGATGAAGCATGACACCCAGCAGGCTGGGTGTGTGAGGGCACTCATTCCGAAAGGAAGGACTTCCCAGTCCTTCTCCTTTCCTACTAAATTTTCTCTTTTTGTAGCCAGGGACCTTGCCAGTCCCCTGCCCTGCCCCCTTTCCCTCTCCTTCACAGGAACTGCATACCTTTTCTTCTCAGGTTTGGACCCCATTGCCACAATGTTCAAAATGTGCTTCAGCTATGGACCCCACACTTACATTTTGGTCACTGTGATGATGGGGGTTTGGACCCCATTGCCACACTGTTCAAAATGTGCTTCAGCTATGGACCCCACACTTACCTTTTGGTCACTGTGATGATGGGGGTTTGGACCCCATTGCCACAATGTTCAAAATGTGCTTCAGCTATGGACCCCACACTTACATTTTGGTCACTGTGATGATGGGGGTTTGGACCCCATTGCCACACTGTTCAAAATGTGCTTCAGCTATGGACCCCACACTTACATTTTGGTCAATGTGATGATGGGGGTTTGGACCCCATTGCCACAATGTTCAAAATGTGCTTCAGCTATGGACCCCACACTTACCTTTTGGTCACTGTGATGATGGGGGTTTGGACCCCATTGCCACAATGTTCAAAATGTGCTTCAGCTATGGACCCCACACTTACCTTTTGGTCACTGTGATGATGGGGGTTTGGACCCCATTGCCACAATGGTCATGGCCTGCTTGCATTGTGGGGGCCACACACATATATGTGTGGCACATGTGATAGGGGGTCACATTGTATGTTCAAAGTCATGTTCAGTGTTGTAGGCATTTGACACAGTCTACACACGCTTGTCATGGTGTTGGGGGATGTCTTTTTCTTGCATTCCCTAGGTTGTCGTGTGCTGGTTGTGTCATGCATTGTCCATCCTATGAGTGGGGGTGGTGTTGGTGCTAGGCATCCAGCCCCCCATGGGTAGAGGTGGTAGTAGTGACAGGCATCCAGCCCCCCTGGCTAAGGGTGGTAGTAGTGGTGGGCATCTGGCACCCCCATGGCTAAGGGTGGTAGTAGTGGTAGGCATCCAGCCCCCCTGGGTAAGGGTGGTAGTGGTGGTGGGCATCTGGCACACCCCTGGCTAAGGGTGGTAGTAGTGGTAGGCATCCAGCCCCCCTGGCTTAGGGTGGTAGTAGTGGTAGGCATCTGGCACCCCCCTGGCTTAGGGTGGTAGTAGTGGTAGGCATCTGGCACCCCATGGCTAAGGGTGGTAGTAGTGGTAGGCATCCAGCTCCCCCTGGGTAAGGGTGGTAGTGGTGGTGGGCATCTGGCACCCCCATGGCTAAGGGTGGTAGTAGTGGTAGGCATCCAGCCCCCCCTGGGTAACGGTGGTAGTAGTGGTAGGCATCTGGCACCCCCCTGGCTACGGGTGGTAGTAGTGGTAGGCATCCAGCCCCCCTGGCTAAGGGTGGTAGTAGTGGTAGGCATCCAGCCCCCCCTGGGTAAGGGTGGTAGTAGTGGTAGGCATCCAGCCCCACTGGCTAAGGGTGGTAGTAGTGGTAGGCATCCAGCCCCCTGGGTAAGGGTGGTAGTAGTGGTAGGCATCCAGCCCTCCTGGCTTAGGGTGGTAGTAGTGGTAGGCATCTGGCACCCCCATGGCTAAGGGTGGTAGTAGTGGTAGGCATCTGGCACCCCCCTGGCTAAGGGTGGTAGTAGTGGTAGGCATCCAGCCCCCTGGCTAAGGGTGGTAGTAGTGGTGGGCATCTGGCACCCCCATGGCTAAGGGTGGTAGTAGTGGTAGGCATCCAGCCCCCTGGGTAAGGGTGGTAGTGGTGGTGGGCATCTGGCACCCCCTGGCTAAGGGTGGTAGTAGTGGTAGGCATCCAGCCCCCCTGGCTTAGGGTGGTAGTAGTGGTAGGCATCTGGCACCCCATGGCTAAGGGTGGTAGTAGTGGTAGGCATCCAGCTCCCCCTAGGTAAGGGTGGTAGTGGTGGTGGGCATCTGGCACCCCCATGGCTAAGGGTGGTAGTAGTGGTAGGCATCCAGCCCCCCCTGGGTAAGGGTGGTAGTAGTGGTAGGCATCTGGCACCCCCTGGCTACGGGTGGTAGTAGTGGTAGGCATCCAGCCCCCTGGCTAAGGGTGGTAGTAGTGGTAGGCATCCAGCCCCCTGGGTAAGGGTGGTAGTAGTGGTAGGCATCCAGCCCCCTGGCTAAGGGTGGTAGTAGTGGTAGGCATCCAGCCCCCTGGGTAAGGGTGGTAGTAGTGGTAGGCATCCAGCCCCCTGGCTTAGGGTGGTAGTAGTGGTAGGCATCCAGCCCCCTGGCTTAGGGTGGTAGTAGTGGTAGGCATCTGGCACACCCATGGCTAAGGGTGGTAGTAGTGGTAGGCATCCAGCCCCCCCTGGGTAAGGGTGGTAGTGGTGGTGGGCATCTGGCACCCCTCTGGCTAAGGGTGGTAGTAGTGGTAGGCATCCAGCCCCCTGGGTAAGGGTGGTAGTAGTGGTAGGCATCTGGCACCCCCTGGGTAAGGGTGGTAGTAGTGGTAGGCATCCAGCCCCCTGGGTAAGGGTGGTAGTGGTGGTAGGCATCTGGCACCCCCTGGCTAAGGGTGGTAGTAGTGGTAGGCATCCAGCCCCCTGGCTTAGGGTGGTAGTAGTGGTAGGCATCTGGCACCCCCATGGCTAAGGGTGGTAGTAGTGGTAGGCATCCAGCCCCCTGGCTTAGGGTGGTAGTAGTGGTAGGCATCTGGCACCCCAATGGCTAAGGGTGGTAGTAGTGGTAGGCATCCAGCCCCCCTGGGTAAGGGTGGTAGTAGTGGTAGGCATCCAGCCCCCTGGGTAAGGGTGGTAGTAGTGGTAGGCATCTGGCACCCCCATGGCTAAGGGTGGTAGTAGTGGTAGGCATCCAGCCCCCTGGGTAAGGGTGGTAGTGGTGGTGGGCATCTGGCACCCCCTGGCTAAGGGTGGTAGTGGTGGTTGGCATCCGGCCCCCTGGGTAGGGGTGGTGGTGCGCATTCAGGCCCCTGTGTGCATATGTGGCATTGGTGATGGGCATCCCGCCCCTATGGTGCTGCTGTTGCTGGTGTAAGTAAATTCTGCATCCCTCTGTGTGTGTGTGATGTGTCGTGTACGTGTTGTATGTGTTTTGTGGTTGGTGTCTGACTTACCTTCTGCGCCGTACGCGTCCGTGCCTGTTCCGGTAGTAAATGTAGAATATTGGTATGATCGGGACGAAGGGATTCATGGTTGGTTCGTGTCGTTCGTCTTTCTCGTTGCTTCGCGTCGTCCTCGTCGCTTCGCGTCGTCCTCGTCGCTGGCGTGTTCGCCTCGTAGCCGTGGATCGTGTTGTGGCGCGAATCGGAGCTTATGTGCGCCTCTCCCGGATGGTTTGACGTGCCGTGCGTAGCGACGGGTTCGGCGCGTACGGAAAGCGCATCGTACTTGTTCGGCCGGACGGGGCTGCATTTTCCCTTCCGTGCGACTCGATTCTGCGTTTCCGGATTCGCATCGGTCGGAGGACAGGACCTGGATTGGGTGAGTACGACTCGGCCGGATTCTGTGCTGTTGTGCGCATCGTACTTACTCGTTCGGTATGCTGTACGGATCGGTCGGGAAACAGGCATTCGCATGGCTTTTTTCCCGACCGAATGGTATTGGGTGCGCCTCCGACCGAGATCGGAATCGGCCCCTTAATGTTTTTATATCTAGAAATGTGTTCACACTACACATTAGGAATGAGTGACACATGATCTCTATATATATTTCTTGCAGAGCGGGCCCCCTTCCCTGAGTTGTTACCAGGTATAGGTGGGTCTACTTATCCATCAATTCGGGTGAGTAGAATTCAAATGAGTACTACGTTAGTACCCTATGGACATGTTTTTAACTCATGTCTAACAATACATTGACAAATAACTGAATTGTATGACAATGTATTTTGACCGGTTGTACTGTGTTTTTTGTGTCTCACATTTACAGATAAGTTCCAGTAGTACCGAGTTTAAAACAATTGGATTACTGGTTTGATATCACTGTATTTTGTTATTATTTTTTCATATATGCAGCAGCATTGTTTATTTTTTATGGTCCTGATGAAAGCCTGGACACTACGTCAGACCAAATAGGCTGAAACATGTCGACCGACCTTACCAACTTAGCAGTCTAATTGATACTGCTTTGCACTGCTTTTTAACCCTGCCAGTTTGGACAAGCCAATAAAGATATTTTGTCCTCTCTAGGTAGTTTTAGTTTCACATTTAGCATCACAATCACACCCAGCGCTGCACCCTCACAACGCCTAGCATTCACAGATGGGGCTTTAGTACCCTCATGAAAACATCCCAGAGCTCCTACCTCACAGTGAGGGAGTTGTAGCCCTCAGTGAGACTAGGTTTTCTCACTGGGAGGAGAAGCCCATATGATGAAGCATGCCACATATGGTGGGTGAGGGAATTCGTCCTAAAAGGGATTGCTCCCCAATGGAGCTTTGCTGAGCGACACATTTTCACTTTATGACAGACCCGAGAAGTATTGTGTTAAAGATAACTTAAGGATACCACAAAGGAAGTGAGATGCGTACATAAACAACTGGCAATAGGAAAACCAGGACATTCTTCGACCAGGAAAGAGATTTTCTCGTCCTGCTGCCCTTAGTACCAATGTGAAGAAAAACATTTAGGCATATTCACAAGAACGTGTGATAACCACCGCAAGTTTAGCTTAACGCAACTTCTCACATCGCAGTCCATCGCGGGAAAACAACGCCCTGTTAACGTAGCATTCTCAACCTGGCGTCACCATGCGATAGTCCCACGATAACGCGTCAAATGACCGCGTTAAAAACAAAGCGACGCCGAAAAAATGCGAAACACCAACACAAATAAAGTTGCGATGAGGCCAACCACGAAAAAAAAAACAGCGATAGGCCTGCAATCCCCACGTGTCTGGTGGGAAAATGCACCATAAAAGCTGAACAAGAATAACACACCATGAACAAATCAAACTGCGCAGCAACATGGATGCACCCGGAACGAGTGCCCAGGTCAACGCGAACCCCACAAGCCCCACAGACCACCAGCAATGAACCTTGGGGCGGGGAAGGCCAAGGAGAAGAGGAAGAGGAAGACGGGGTACAGTCCACAGGAAAACCCGATCGTCGTCACGGAGGTGACAGAGCACCACCAACAACTGTCCGTCACCACCACCGTGTCATTGGCAATACAGACGGAAAAATGGCATCCCATCGTGAATGCAGTCGGAGTGCCCAGGAGGCCAAGATGCGCTGGCACAATATCAAAAGCCAAAACAAGCAGAAACTCGCTGCCAACAGGAAGGCAGCGACGGCGAATGGAGGTGGGAGTCCTGCCCCACAGGAGGAGCTGGAGCAAATGGCGCCCACAGTCATCAGTGTGGAGACGGTGCAAGGAGTCGACAGTCCGGACACTGCTCGACATGACCTGACACAACAGCAACAGGGTGAGTAACAAACAGGGACTGTGGGGACGGGGGGACGGGCACAATGGCACACATGCACAACGACGTGTAGCACACCCACAATAACCCTGGGTAATGTCCCTGATCCCCGTGGCACACTGCAGCACACATACAAACATCAAGTAGGCCCCCGTTCACCATGTGCCCAAAGGGGTCCCACCCCACACAACACCAATTACACAACACACACATGCACCCGTGCAAAACACAGCAAAGATGCGTATGTGACAGCCACACTGACAATGCAAGTGACACCACATGACCAGCAGCATGACTGGAGTACAATCACCATGACACTGTGCACGCCACGAGACTTTGGTGGCTGAGTGTGGACCACATCCGGAAAGGAGTAGGTCACACTCTGACACATCCACCTGCACAAACAACCACTGATGTCAACAACACATCTGCAGACAAACAATGCACAAGAGTACAAACACCGTCCAATAGCACAAATGACCCAAGTCACAAACATCACAGCACTGCAAAAGCACAAAAGCCAAAGGCACACCAACTCCAAGGGATAAGGGGCAGCAAAATCACAGCTGCAGGTGCGACTCCCACACAAAGCAGCACACACACATAGCAATTACAGCACACCCACATGGACGACAATTTGGTACACAGCCCAACACCTACACTGCAGAACAGAGGACACAACTGGGTCCGCCTGTGCGTAGAAAATGGCCAATCACATCTGACATAGCAGGAAACTGTGAGATGCAAAGGTGCGTGTACAACCTCACCTATGTAGTCCAAATGTCCACTGTCCCGCATCAAATAGTCCGCCCCTCCCAAACAGTCACAATGTACATTGTCATGAAGTCTGAATGTAAAGGTGAACAATGCAGCAACATACATGCCAACACAATGTCAACAAGCATCTCCCCCCATATTGCAGAGGGACAAACAACACTCCCAGCAGAACAGACCAGATAACTCTACAGTGATGCTGAAGAGGACCACCAAACTTCCGACACCTACGCCCCACAACAGTCCATGGACATCTAAGGCAATCGACCTCCAAGAGGACACCCCACCCCCTGCACAGACAACACAGCTGGATGCACCCACCACCCCGGCTGGCTCCCAGCAGCCCACCCAAGCACACATCGCATTCCAAGGCCAGGTGTCAGACTGCCAGAAGGGGGTGGCTGAACATGTGCGGGTGGGCCACTACCTCATGGAAGCCGAACCAGATCACATACGTGGGTGTCCAAGTCCCATCAGGGCCCACCAACACTCCCCAACGGAGACCCACACTGCGACAGAGACACATGCATTTGCACATTTCCAGTACTGAACCACCCCCAGAGCCACGGGATGATCATCCACACCCCCACACACCCACGCCGGACTGGCGTACGCCGGCCCAGTTCACTCCTTTTATGTATTGAGTGGGGGACGACAAAGCTACATGTGCAATGTCCCACCCGCTGCCTGCGGTGACATGGCTGCGTCCTCCGTACACGGCACAATGTAATGTCGTAGAGCCCGGGGCACAAATGCATACATCATGAGCATACGGACACACACACAGATAGTTCGTTGAACTGGCCACGGGCACGTGCGCTCGACACCTTTATTGGCATGGTCACATGTACAGTGATGCATGTGCTGGATGTGTGTGGGGTGAGTGTAAGCCAGCCCTCATGGAGTCGTTGGTGCTGGCAACAACTTGAACTTGAACAGTGATCACAATTGAAGCTGAAACATAAAACACCAGCACAACAGAAACAACTGTGAAGCATCATGGTGGTAGCCGGAGGGAGTACAGTGTTCACCCAACATGCAAGCAGAATGTTCCTTGATTTGTGGTGCACTGGGTTGGTTAGTGGCACCTGAAGAGCTGAGCAGGGTATCAAGCTGATGATGGCCCCCACGACAGGTGTGAGCAACTCTGACAGTCTGGCAGTAAGACACCTCCGACTCTGGCACCTGTCGTTTGGAGTCGGTCCTGGCGATGGTGGCATGTGCATCCTGTGGTGATGCGACATCCGGGCAGGTCAGGACTCGATGTGATGTGTGAGCCAAGGTGGACCGCAGTTGAGGCTGGTGGCAGCGGACAGCGCAGGGCCACAGACACATGGCATTGATGACCCCTAGACCATCGACCCAGAGGCCATCTAACATGCCATCAGACTGGGGCCATGGTTTGAGCTGCACAGAGTCAGTGGCCCTGGATGCACTGCGGCCGGCACAGGCACACCGCCACGGGACGGTGACTTGCGGTGCAGTGAGATAGGGCCACGCGAGGTGACCGGGTCCTCGTTGATGGCGAAGGTGAATGTAGCAGAGGTTTGCGGGGGACAGTGGAAGGTGTCCTCCAGGGCATGATGCAGAGGGCAGGAGCCGGCCGGAAGCGGCAGATGGAGGAGTGGAATGCTACAGCCCCGTTTTAGCCACATAGTCAGTATCACCGACATGATGATGAAGACAACCCCCAGTCCATGGACTCAGTCGCCAACAAATCTCAAGAAGAAAGTGTCCATGGTTGTCGGGGAACAGACTTAGTGGCACCGGAGTGACAGGGTATGCAGTCTGCGACGAGGCCAGTACAATGATATCAGGTCTGCCATGAATGAATCATGACTGAGTTCCCAATGTGTGCACTACTCGCCCGATGTGTAGTCTGGAGGCAGCGGCCAGCGTGGGCCAACCGCTGTTCAGCAAGCTCCTCCTGGAACACTGACACACGGCATTGAAATGGCATGTGTGGATGACTCGTGGTTGACCGAGGCAGAAGCGACAGAGCTGAGTGGGTGTTTGGCCTGCGACGATGCCGTGTCCTGCCTGGTACCGACTTGCATGGATTTGTGTGGGGCCTGCAGGACCGCAGTGTAGTCTGAAGGCGTAGTCATCAAGGGCCCACAGACACGTGTGGTTGGGATGCCATGCACATACTTTGTGTCACTACATCGAAGGGAGTATAGTGATATAAACTCCGCCATAAAGTGTGTACTCGGCCATTGTGTAATCAAGACTCAGTTCCAAATATGTGACCTACTTGACCGCAGTGTAGGCCCAAGGCAGGGGTCAGCAGGGGCCCACAGCCACGTGTCGTTGGCCCGCGATGCACAGGGTTGGTGACACCAGGGCAGTTATCGGCAGTGTTCGGACACCTCCGTAACGATGGTCCTTTTCTCCTCCGGACTTAACCGCATCTTCCTCTTACTCGTCTCCCTGCGTACAGTGATATGTACTCCGCCATGCAGAAATCACGGATCAGTTCAACATGTGTGACCTACACGTCTGCAGTGTAGGCCGAAGGCGTAGTCATCAGGGGCCCACAGACACGTGTGGTTGGGATGCCATGCACATACTTTGTGTCACCACATCAAAGGGAGTATAGTGATATGAACTCCGCCATAAAGTGTGTACTCTGCCATAGCATAATCAAGACTCAGTTCCAAATGTGTGACCTACTTGAGCATAGTGTAGGCCAGAGGCAGCAGTGGTGTACGTCAACGAAAATGGAGTAAAGCGGGCCTGTGTCGCAGAGGCCGTGATGGTCTGAGGAGGCTGCGAAGGTCACGGGCCTCGGGCTTGGAGCTTGCGCCGGCACGTGGTGGGCCCTCTTTGACACACGCCGGTGTCGGCAGGTGAGCAGTGAGGCCTGGCTGCGCAGGGGCGGGCATGACGGCTCCGGGGACAGGCGGCCCGGGATGCAGCAGGCGCACAGGGTTGCAGGCCACACCACTCATGGCGACAGCATCGGCCTCGTGGCGGGGTGGGAGGCGCTGCCCTGGCAGACATCGTTGGGCATTCCGGAAGAGAACCACGCCCAGGGCTACGTGCTTTTTATTCACACCCTGAATGTGGTGCCATGCCGTCAATGGCTCATGTACATGGCTGACCAAGGTTGCCAAAGTAAGTTGTGCTGTCGTGTCTGGTGGGGGGGCATGTTGTTTGGCATGTTGTATGTGGTTTTGTGACGTGTGCAGTGCCAGAGTTGTGAGTTGCATGATTGTGGGGTTGAGGTGTGTTGTGTTCATTTGGCACTTGCCAACGGGCAGTGCATTCCCATGGGTGCCATCCTGGAAGCGCTGGACTGTCGGAAGATGAAGGGAACATGCACACTGCCTGGGTAATTGGCCATGACATTGGTGAGGAGTCCCCTGTGGTCCACTATTGCCTGCACATTGATGGGATGCGTGTGCTTTCTGTTGGGGTATTGTGTGCGGTGTTGGCAGGGGGCACAAGTGGGACAAGTGTGCAGTGGATTGCCCCCGACACGTGCGGGCTCCAGCTATGGCGTATAGTCCTTGCTTGGTCTCCAGCTGTTCCTGCGCATTGTGGGGGACGTATGGGTGCTGGGGTCCCGAGCTGGTGAGGGCATCCGGGGCAGGTGTGAGGAACTTGGATGGGGCTGGCTGTGAGACTCCTCCAACTCGGGCGGTTGTTGTTTGGGAGGGTACCAGAGGCCAACAGGTGCAGCACAGCCAGCAGCTTTGACTGCGGAGGGATGTTGGTTGTCCGCTGTGTTGGTACCGTCAGCCTGTGGACAATGATGTTCAGGATGCGGGGGATGGTTGTCCTTTTGGGCCTGTAGTGGGCATTGGCATTGTCTAGTGTTAGGTCTGTGGGGCTGGTGCATTTCCTGAAGGTCCGCTGTCTTTGTCTGCGCTGCCTCTGTGGTGGTATGGGGGGGCAGGAGGGGTGGTCCGTTGGGGGGGTGGCGGTCCTGGGGGTGGTGATTGTTGTTGCCCTCTGGGGGCTCCGGGGTGCATGGTGAGTGGCTCCATGGCATCTGTTGTTCTTCAGGTGTGGCTGTGGGCTGGGCTCCCTTTTCTTGTGCAGGTTGACGTCCGACTTTGCACCAGGTCAGAGCAGGTGTTAATTTCCTGCTCGTAACGTGCCATATCGCATGTTTTGTGTTCCTATCGCAGATGTGGCTGGTCGTTGAGAATGTTGCGTTGTGGTGTTGTCGCGGCTTATTGCTCGGGAACGCCTACTCTGCATCTCATTAGCGTTAGTTGCCGGGGTCATCTGTGGCAATGTTTTTTGCGACTGCTTTCGCAGGGAAACTGGTGTTATGGGCTGTTAGCACCAGCTTGTGAATGGGGCGATAAATTTAGCATGACTTTGGTGCGTTAAAGTGCCGATGACTCGGCGGTAGCTCCTTGAGAATGTGCCCCATTGTGTTCCCCAAAATAATGACATACTTCTATCGATAACATCAGAAGTAAAAATGAACGGGACACACTTTGAGCGTCACTGTCCCCAAAGCTGTGTGGATCACATGAACCTTCCATTTTTTTTTTTTTGCAGATTTATATAGCGCGAACTCGACCCGAAGGTATTCGAGCACTTTACATGAGCACCAGTTACGTTACACAAATACACATTCATTTTTTTGGTAGGCATGAGGAGATTAAGTCATTTGCCCAGAATCACAGGATGTGGAGTCGAGCCCGAGGCTCGAACTTTGGTTTCTTAGCTCCAAAGTCGGCAGTCTAGCCGTGAGAACACATCCTCTCTCCAGTGTTCTCATCCAACACTGGGATGCTGCACTCGAACCAGTGATAAGAGGGGGGAAATGCTGTCTTTGTTATACCCCATCAACCGTCTTATAAGAGGGGAAGGGCACATGATATGTTAGTCATTTGCATTCTGCGGAGTGTTTCCGTCTTTGAAATCCTTGGTCTTCTGTATGCTCATGCCAGGAAGGCAGTGAATATTGAAATGAGACAGCCAGCAGCCTATTCAGAGACTATTTGTGAATATAAATTTGATTTATATGAATCGTCTGCTTTCACGCAGTATCTGTAGATTAAACAGTGGCATGTCCAATTGGCAGTATGTGGCATTTAACTCAAGAGACACTATTTTTTTAGTGCTCTAAAAAGAGAGGGTTTTTGGAAGATGTGAGAGAGAACTGTAAGTGGTCTGTACATGTTCCGTTTTCTATCTTGTGACTGTGTAAGGAGGCAAGGGGACTGCTGAATAAGGTAGGGGGGAGGAGACTTTTCAAAATTCACCCACAGCTGAGGTGGTAGTCAGGGTCATGGGTATATGGGTGAACAGAGATATGTGCATTGTGCGTGTGCTTGTGTCTGTGTGGGTGGGGTGTGGTGGCAAGGACGTCTCTAAAGTGCTGGAATATTTCAATGAACCAGTGGCATACTCTCTTTTTGAAAACCGGTTCTCGCATCATTTCAACAATTTCAAGCACTTTAAAGTGCCAGTTTTTCAATTGTTTATGGCATGCAATTTAAAATGTGGACTCTTTTACTTTGGGAACTATTCAAGAATAGAAAATACACACTTCATGGAAATCAATAGCTCCTATAAAGATACTAATGGCAGAGAGAGAAAGAGAGGTGTGTGTGTGTGTGTGTGTTTGTGTGTGTAGACAGGGAGTTGAGAGTGCTTTTTGTGTGTTGTGAATGCTTGGAAGGTGATTGTCATGCAACCAACTGTTGTGACCCTATCAGATTTCTTTGCGTGTTGTGTATCATTTGGCCATTGTAAAAAACACACAAGGATGGAAGCCAGTACTGGAGTAAGTAAACTATCTCTTCTATTATACCATACAGGTTCAGCCAATGGATCAAAATTCTAGCCTTGGAAAAATGGGGAGCTAAACTGCTTTATGCTGTATGATTTAAGTTAGATATTTTTCAGCACACGAACTGTGTGCTTATCCTTGTAGTGCTGAAAGATGGACTTTTTTAAAATCAAAACGGTTCTGTTCAATTTGTTGGACCTGCCCATAAAAAGTTGCTATGGGCGACGCACTGACTACTCTGTAAATCTTTTATCTAAAAAAAACATTAGAATACATTTTTTACCAAACGTAATGCTAAACTGTTAACATTTAAGTAATAATTGTTGGTAGCTCCTATTTTGGGGGTTGGCTGTTGCCTAGGTTGCATAGTGGAACCGCTTGTAAAAGTTAGTGAAATGGCACTGTTGGAGTATGACAGGAACATGAGGTCGACTTGTTAAATGAATAATGGTAAGCAAAACTTAATTTAAAAATTATCACTCCTGGCACTTGTTCTGATGCACAAAATGTGGACACTTGCAGTAACAGGAAATGGGAGGATCAGGACAATATTAGGGGTGGTAGAAATATTCCATTCTGCCGGCAGAATTGGAGGAATTTTGGCAACTCCACGCTACTCTTGTAATACGGGGTTCCGAGCCAAATTCCGCCAATCACCACGTGATGGAAATTTTTTTTGCACGCGGCCCAAGTACAGTAAATTGGTAAGCGAGATTTGGTGTCCCCTGGTACAATTTCTGGTCGCTAGGCGAAAGTCCACAACATTTTTATAACACGGGTGGTTGCGCCTGTTATGACTGTTCGTGGTCAGAAGGCTGCCGCTCAAGTACAAAATCTAGCGGCAGCAAAATCAACTCGAGTAGCTGTGCCTCTGGCACGCTGCATGGTGTTGTTCATGCAGATTGTTGAGTGCAGAACGCGATGCTGGTGCTAAATCACAGCACGAGCAGCGTGATGTGCCTATTTCCACCAGTGGCAGAACTCTGCAGAATCTCGTGCAGTTTTTATGTACTCCGATGAAATCCGCGGAGTCGAATTCCACAAGTTCTGCCTACCACTAGTTAATTTATTTGCCTCTCTCTTCCAGCCAATTACAATTACTACTTATAGATAGGTGATCAAAATGATCCAGCATGGACATGGTGAGCATCCTACCATGATTTAGGAGAATTTGTATGGAGACATTAGATTGTTGAGGTAGGTACATAGATTTTATGTTTTAATGCTTTAAACCTCTTTGTTGAAATCTAAAGAGCTAGGGTTATTTCTGTTTGGAAACCTACACTAAATAACATTGTATTAAGTATATCTACAAAGAAGAGTGAGAAGATTAGTAACTCTAAGGCAGAGTTCTTCAAACTGTGGGGCGCGCCCCACCAGGAAGGCGCGACACCATCTCAGGGGGGGGGCGCACACTCCACCCTAAAATCTTACCTTTGTTGTCTTCCACTGTCCCCCGCGTCGCAAGTCTTCACCCATTTCAAATGGGAATTTTTTTTCATTAGAGAACTCCGGTAACAGAGGGTTGGAGAGGGGGAGGGAGGGGAAATCATGGGGCAGGACGTGCCCATGCTTTTGTCTGTTAAGAGCTAACAGTTCACCGTCCCAGGAGGGGGTTAATTGGTAGAGCTGAAATGCTTCAGCTGCAGTGGGAGACAGGAAGTCTCCTCTGCTAAAACCGAAAGCAAACGAACAGACAGTCCTGCTCCTTCCCACTTTCGATTTCATAGCAGAGGAGACTCCTTGCCTCCCACTGCAGCTGAAATGACTGTCTGTTCCTTTCTTTCAGTTTTAGCAGAGGAGACATACTGCCTCCCACTGCAGCAGAAGCATTTCAGCTCTACCAATTTAACCCCGTCCTGGGAGGGTTAGCTCTTAGCAGAAAGGAGACAAAGTTTCTTTTAAAATTACACAGGCAGGCGCGCAAAGCCTACAGGGCTAAAAGGGCTTCAAGTTGCCAAAAGAAAAATGCCAGCCAGCCATGTGTTGTTTAAACAGCCTGCAAATTGCTTGTCTTGACACTAAATATGGTTATAAATAAAGAAGTATGTATTAATTTGTAATGTGACTTTTCTGTCTTTGTTCCCTTTTATTATCAGGCATGGATCATTCAGGCAGCCCTAGAACACAAGCAAAAATGCTTTCTATTTATATTTGCTATTCAAAGTTTGCACAGACAAGTGCTGACAATACAGCTTTAGGTGACTGCTTATTTTTGTACCGCCTGGGACATCAAAATAATGAGCTGGCAACCCTAATCATAAAACTGGAAGTTTGTTGCAAGATCAGCACATTTATTTCCTCCACCCTGATCCCTGTTTAATGCCATAATAGCAATAGTTTCACTTATATCTGAAACCCTACACCGCCACCAATAACCTGCTGAGTTACTTCAAGTGTCTGGGAATGCACCTTGCATTCAGACAACTCGCTCCTCATTCTCGCCCTTTACTTTCACGCTCACTCTGCACACACAACGATCACAATGCCGTCACACTGATCCCAATGCACTCACGCTATTCACCCGCTCACCCTGCACTCACAGTGCACTTGCGCTGTTCACCCTGTACCTCACCCTGCAGTCACACGAGCACACTACTCAACCTGCACTCATGTGACACTTCACTCGCCTGTCCCCCTCACTGCTCAAAATGCAATCTCACTCAAATAAGCCCATCACTAACCATACATTCATTCCTCCCACTCTGCACTTACATCCGCACGCAAATTCATATGGTCACCTCACTCACCCTGCAGTCACTCCTCTTACCCTACTCTCACACTGCCGCATGGCTCACCGTGCACTCACATGGGTACTCCTGCCACCCACACATCGCAGAGGTTTAATGTGCCTGCTACAAAGAATGTGTACCATGCAGATCAAAAAACTGAGGGGCATATTCTCAAGGACTCATCATCGAGTTAGCGGCACTTTATCACAGCCAAAGTGGCGATAAATTCATCGCACCATTCACAAGCTGGTGTTAACAGCCCAGAACACCATTTTACCCGCGTAGCATCCGCAAAAAACATCGCCACAGATGACCCCCGCAACTATCGCTAATGAGATGCAGAGTAGGCGTTCCGGTGCAAAAAGCTGCGTCAACACCACACCGCAACATTCACAATGACCAGGCAGATCGGCGATAAGGCCACAAAACATGCGATATGCCGCATTAGCAGCAGGAAACTAACACCTGCTCTGACCTGGTGTAAAGTCGGATGGCAGCTGGCACCAGAAAAGGGAGCCCAGCCCACAGCCACACCTGAAAGACAACAGATGCCATGGAGCTACTCATCATGCAGCTCAGAGCCCCAACAGGGCCACAACACCCACCGCTACCACCCCCCAGCCCGCCACCACCCCTCGGATCCCCCCGCACCACCCCCCCGGACCACCACAGAGGCAGCGCAGACACAGACCGCGGACCTTCAGAAAACGCACCAGCCTCACAGACATGACACCAGAGTATGTCATTGCCCACTACAGGCTCAAAAGGACAACCATCCTCCGCATCCTGAACATCATTGCCCACGGGCTGACGGTACCAACACAGCGGACAACCAACATCCCTCCACAGACAAAGCTGCTGGCTGTGCTGCACCTGTTGGCCTCTGGGACATTCCAACCAACAACCGCCAGAGTCAGAGGAGTCTCACAGCCAGCCCTATCAAAGTTCCTCACACCTGTCTTGGATGCCATCATCAGCTTGGTACCCCAGTACCTATACTTCCCCCACACTGCGCAGGAACAGCTGGAGACCAAGCAAGGATTCTACGCCATAGCTGGATTCCCGCACGTGTTAGGGGCAATAGACTGCACACATGTCCTACTTGTGCCCCCTTCCGACACTGCACACAATTACCGCAACAGAAAGCACACGCATTACATCAATGTGCAGGCAATAGTGGACCACCGGGGACTCTTCACCAATGTCGTCGCCAACTACCCAGGCAGTGTGCATGATTCATACATCTTCCGACAGTCCATCATCAACTGGCGGTTCCAGGATGGCACCTACGGAAATGCAGTGCTCGTTGGTAAGTACCAAATGAACACACCACACACCTCAACTCCACAATCATACAACTCACAATCCTGGAAATGCACATGTCACAACCCACATACAACATGCCAAACAACATGCTCACCCACCAGACACGACAGCACAACTCACCATGGGAACCAGGCCTAGCAATGTACATGAGCCATCAACGGCATGGCACTTTAGCCACACATCAGCAGAATGTGGGAAGAGGAGGGAACCCGGCATGTGCGAAGGAGGCGCTGTTACTGATGAATGGGACTGCACACAATGCCAAGTGTGGCGAGGATGTGTCGGACACACTGCAGTATGCAGACCACACACATATCCATGTCCACATACACCGCTGGTGTGTGGTGTAGTGGACAGTGGACGCAACCATGTCACCCCAGCCAGTGGGGGAGACCAAGGAAACGTAGCTTGTCACGTCCCCCCCTGTAGGCGTGAGAGGAGTGGGCTGGCCCGGCGTACGCCAGGTCAGCATACAGGTGTGAATAAAAAGCACGTAGCCCTGGGCGTGGACCTCTTCCGGAATGCCCAACGTCCCTGCCAGGGCGGTGCCTCTCACCCCGCCACGAGGCCTACGCCGTGAGCGGTGTTGCCTGGGATCCTGTGCGCCTGCTGCACCACGGACCGCTGGTCCCCAGACCCGTCATGCCCGCCCCTGCGCATCCAGGCATCACTGCTCACCTGCCGACACCAGCGTGTGCCAAAGCGGGCCCACCACGTGCCGGTGCCTGCTCCAAGCCCGAGGACCCCGAGCTTGGCAGACTCCTCGGATCATCACGGCCACCGCGTCACAGGCCCGCGGGCCTCCATTCCCGTTGACGTACTCCACCAGCATGCACAGCGGACAAGTAGGTCACACATATGGAACTGAGTCTTGATCACACCATGGCAGAGTACATGTTTGAAGGCTGAGTACATGTCACCATACTCCCGCCGATGTGGTGCCACCAAGTCTGTGCATAGGACTCCCACCAAACGTGTCTGTGGGCCCTTGCTGACTCCGAGCGTGTGCCTGCACTGCGGTCCTGCAGGCCTCACACCAATCCAATGCAGTCCGTCACAGGCAGGATACGGCCTCCTCTCCGGCTGCACACCCGCTCAGCTCTGGTGCCACTACCTATGTCAGCCACAAAAGTAATACAAATGCCATTCCAACGTCGTGTGTGAGAGCTCCAGGAGGAGATGGCTGGACAGCGGTTGGCCCGTGCTGACCGCTGCCTCCGGCCGACACTGCCGCCAACTAGGTGGCACTCTTGGAACTGAGCATGATTTCTTCATGGCAGTGTTCATGTCACAGTACGCAGGGAGAGGAGTAAGAGGAAGACGCGCTTCAGTCCGGAGGAGAAAGGGCTCACCTTTACGGAGGTGATGGGACACTACCAACAACTGCACTGGTGCCACTGACTCTGCCGTGCATGCCTACCACACGTGGCTGTGGGTCCCTGCTGACCGCTGCCTCCGGCACACACTGCGGTGGAGTAGGCCACACGACTAGAACTGAGTCTTGCTCTCTACATAGCAGAGTCCATGTCATTGCACAGGCCTCATCGCAGACTGCATCCCCTTCCAGGTCTGGCGCCACTGAGTGTGTGCCCTGAAATCCATGGGCAATCTCTGTTTGGACGTCGGTGGCGTCTGAGCCCATGGGCTGGAGGCTGTCTTCATCTACATGTAGCTGATACTGACAAGGTGGAAAAGTGGGGTCTGTAGCATTCAACTCCGCCATCTGCCTGTTCCTGCTTGCTTCTGCCCTCTGCATCATGCCCTGGAAGGACACCTGCCACTGTCCTCCGCAACCCTCCGCGAAAGTTCCCTTGGACATCTACGAGTACACGCTCAACTCGCGTGGCACTACCTCAGTGCACCGCAAGTCACCGTCCCATGGCGGTGTGCCTGTGCCGGCCGCTGTGCATCCGGAGCCACAAACTCTGTGCTGCTCAAGTCAGGGACCCATGATGTACATACCTTGTACTGCTGATTGTCTGCTCACTGTTGTTGCCTTTGCCAGCACCAACCAACCCCTGAGTGGTGGCTTACACTACCCAACAACCATCCAGCACAGGCGTCACTGGAGATGTGAGCCTGGCAATAAAAGGGGCCGGGCGCACGTGCCTGTGGCCAGTCCCACGAACTCACTCAGTGTGTCCGTGTGGTTATTATGTATGCATGGGGGACCGGGGTCATTCCACATAACATTGTGCTGTGTACAGCGTGCGCATCCATGTCACCGCAGGCAGTGGTGTAGACCTGGGACATGAAACCGTGTCGTACCTCCCTGTGAGTGTAAGCGGGGTGGACTGGCGTATGTCGATACTGCGTAGGGGTGTGGCTGCTCCACACGTGGATCTGGGTGTGGTGCAGTGTAGGCCTTGCCAAGGATGTGGCTGATGTGTGTGTCTCTGTTGTAGTGTCTGCGCCACCCGTCCCGCAATGGGCAATGTTGCCATGTGGCATGCCCCCGGTGTGCGTGGTCGGCCGCAGGGATACATGGGGGAGGGCATGCCCGCTCGGGGTCAGGGATCACACATGCCAACTGTTGTGTGTGTCGCTATTATCTCTGCATGAGCCAAAGATATACCCTCAACTGCATGTCGGATTCAGTCAGGCAGGTGCTCTACATCTGTGTCAGCCCTGTCCTTGCAATGGGCCGACACACACGTGGCCAGCCACATTCTGCGCAGCATCATCACTGTGTCGTAGTCAGGCTTGTTGACATGCGCAGACAGGCATGACAATGGTGTGCCGTAAGGGTGCATGTGACGCAATCGCCCTGCGCACAATAGTGAATGTGCTCGGGGGGGTGAGGTGCAGCAGTGAGGCTACGTACTACACAGTGATGCCGCTCATTAGCAACACGCAGTACATGTCATACGGGAATCACTACTCACACATATCACACAGCAATGAACCAGTGGGCCTGCCAACACACCATGCAGTACGTAGTCTTGACTCATGTCTCTCTTCACTGTCACAGGTGACCAAGGATATGCACTCTGCGCTTGGAGGATGACACCCCTCCGAGCCCCGAACACACAGCCCCAGAGGCAGTACAATTTGGCCCACAGACGC
The DNA here is from genome assembly GCA_963921515.1 of Calotriton arnoldi. Classification (NCBI taxonomy): domain Eukaryota; kingdom Metazoa; phylum Chordata; class Amphibia; order Caudata; family Salamandridae; genus Calotriton; species Calotriton arnoldi. The sequence goes on from CAWUFW010000579.1 coordinate 2,575,852, forward strand.
ACCAGGGGCATCGTGGAGCGCACATTTGGCGTGTTGAAGTCACGTTTAAGGTGCCTGGACGTCACAGGTGGAAGGCTCCTGTACAGCCCAGGCCTCGTGTGCAAGATGATCGTTGCATGTTGTGTGTTGCACAACATATGTGTACGCAGCAGAGCCCCATGGATACGTGTGCCAGATGCACCGGACAATGATGATGGAGATGAGGCAGGTGGACCACACCCCACTGCAGCCGCAGCAGGAATTGCCCGTAAGGACTACATCATTGTCAATTTCTTCTCTGGTTGACGTCACATTGTAAGGGTCCTTAGCAGTGATGGCACAGTACGTTGACTGACCACAGGCAGAGCATGTGCTAATATATGCATTCCGAGACACATTCCCTGCGTGCGTGTCACTCATCTGTACAGGCACTTCACTCAGACACGTGTGGGCACGACATGTTGTGCTGCAGATTTTGGGATTTGTTTATGGATGGTGGGTGTGTCAGCTCTGTGCAGTGAGGCTGTTTAGGGTGTCACGTTTTAGTAATGCCAGTACTGTGTATCACAGTTGTTACGGTATCCTACACTTCGGCGTTTCACGTGTGTCCCAGTTCATTCCATTTTGGCTGTCATTTGTGGCCTTCAAGTGACAAGAGGGCTTCTTTTGGGGTCTGTTATGTGCCGCCATGATGCAGGGATGCACCCTGTGACTCAAGTCCCGTGACATGGGCGACATGTACGTGGGGGAGTCACTGCCCCTACATTGGTCCGTGGTTCCATTATTGTTTGGTCATGGACATGGCACGTCGGTGTGCAGGGGGTGTTGTTTGTCCCTCTGCAATGTGAAGGGGAGATGCGGTTTCACAGTGTGTTCCATGTTTGTTTCCACATTGGCGCAGGTTAGCTGCTGAATGCATGTCAATGTACATTGTGGCTGTTTGTGGGGAACTGACTGTCGGATTTGGACAATGGTCATTTGTTCTGCATCACAGCTGGGGGGTTGTGCTCGGACGTTGTCATCTCACCGTTTGTTTGGTCTGCTTTTATGGTGTTTGTTCCCGCCTGACGCGTGTGACTTGCAGGCCTGTGGCTGGTTTTCGCTGCTTTTTGTATCGCGCTTGGCCTCATCGCAGCTATTTTTGCGTTCGTGTTTCGCATTTTTGAGGCGTGGCGTTGATTTTAACACGGACAGTTGTCGGGTTATCTGGGGACTATCGCATGGTGCTGCCGTGTTGTGAATACTTGGTTAGCACGGCGTAAATTTCCCGCGATGGACTGCGATGTTTAAGGTTGCGTTAAGTAACTGTTGCAATGGTTATCGCACGTTCTTGTGAATATGCCCCTGAGTGTGTGTAAACAATGAGTAGTGCTATAAAAAAATGAAATGTTTGCCAGAAAGGTGCTGTAGAGAGATGAGGTGCACTGTTGGTGAGTGGTAGTGAGGAAATTCATTGAGAAGGAGGAAGTGGGGGAGGGGGCGCCAAAACAGACTGTTCCACTGTGTGCGACCAGTGCTAGGGCCAGCACTGGCTGGGAGTGTTAGCCCCCACCCGAAATTCAGGTCCAGTTGTGTCCCTGTACACAAGTATGGGCATGTCGTGCCCCATCAAGGTTTTTGTCCTAAATTACAAAAGGACACATTTACATGCACTGCAATCAAGCCTTTCAGGGGACCATTGATAGAGGCAGCTCTGTTTTTGCCCTGATGGCCTGGAATAATTCCTAAACAGATTCTTGTAAATACCGTTTTGTTTAATTTCTTTTTAATGTGATTGATGTGAGAGAGTCTATTACTATTTGCAGAGAAATGTGTTTGTTTCATGCAACAACCATAAAAAAGTTTATTTTAGATCAACACGGGTCCTCACGTATGAGAAATTGGCAGATATTACAGATATTATTCGCTGTAAAATTAGTGGACTGCTGCTTTGTTACAACAGTGAAAACACACATCACTATTTCTGAATATTAGATGTAAATACTTTTTGAATTTCGACCATAGTGCCTGTGCACTGTTAGCAGCCTTTCTAAAGAGGGTATGGCAGAGCTAAAAGTGAATCATTTAAACTCAAAGCTGTTCTGAACAGGGGCCCCCAAAATAGTTTTGGCCCAGGGCACCCAAAATCTTTAACATGTCCCTGCCACCACGAAGTCTGTCAGACAACATTGCTCTGAAGTAAAATAGGCAACATCATTAATTTATTATCAGTTCTATTTTTTTTAAACATAAATCCGACGTGTCCTAAACCCCCAGTGCTTCAGGCAAGCAACTTATCGTACCACTAAGGCATTCTCAATTAAGTGTTCGTTCAGCGCCCTCTCTGTGGACTTTCACCTTTGTCTTCGGATCCATAACTGGTTGGTGGGCAATTATCCCGTTATAATGCTGCCTAAAACGTTTGTTAATGATTTCTAGAGAAGAATTGTTTCTCGTGTATCAACTCTGAGCTAGGGAGTGCTCGAAAAATCTGATAACACTGTCACCCTTACAGTCACTGTTTTGGCTGAAAATGTCTGCAGAATATTCAGCTTTGAGAGAAACTGCTATCAAAACTCTCTTGCCTTTCAGCTCGTCCTATTTCTGTGAGATTGGGTTCTCAGCACTTGTGGTATTAAAGACTAAGTACCGTTCAAGACTGGATGTGGAGCACAACCTGAGGATGGCAGTAGCAAAAATCCATCCACAGATTGACTGTCTCTGTGGTGAAAAACAGGCACACCCGTCACATTTATGTTGGTGGTGTTATTATTAATCTATGTCATGTGTAAAACAAAGCATCCTTGTAAAAACAATTTGCGCACATTTTATCTTGGAAAATTGTGCTTTGAGCTGTGTAATAAACCTCTGTCATTTCACCACACCCACTCACAAACCTGCAGTTTACTAAACACTCTTATTGTGTAGAACATTATTTGCCGGATATGGCCCGTGATATGCGCGTGGCGGTCGATTATGTAGTGTACCAGATTCCAGAAATTTCTGTTAGGTGGTGGGGGGGCCCAACATCTAAAAAAATTCAGCTGGGGGGGGCTCAACCTACAAAAGTTTGAAAACCTCTGCTCTAAGGCATTATGAAAGGCATTCCAAATCCAGGAGCCTTGCACTGAGATAGCCAACCCACCCATTGAATGATTCTCACAGGGACGTGTTGTGACAGCAACCTTGATTTTGGCATACTCGGGAAGGGGGTAGGAGGGGGGGTGAGCCAAGCTCTGAAGAAGCTGATGGCTCTTTAGGCATGCTCCACTACTCACGTCTGCTACTCTTGGCCACACAGCCAGACTCTTGGGAGAAAAAAACTGGTCCCGATCCTGCTCCTGGATACCAGCCCACGGCCCTCTCCATTATCCGGCTAGACCAGCCCACTGGGAAGCCCCCTGCTCCCAGACAGCTGAGTGTGAGCCCTGCTCATGGGGTGCGGACAAGAGACCGCCTTTAGGAAAGCTTCCTGGTACCTCCTAAGGCCCCTCCCCTAACAGGGCCAGCTTCCGTTCTATCGAGTTTCGGTTCACGTTTGTCTCTGTATCAGAGGCCTCCAGGTATGGTGCTGCCGGTGGGTGAGCTTGCCCCCGGTAAGCTGCGTGCTGGTCTCCCCACACTTCCTGGCATTTGCTCCAGGATTGCTCAAACACACCCCTTATCAATATTTGATTGGGACTAGTGTCCCAGATCATCATGTCTTAATCTTCGGACTCACAGTCCTTTTTCCCCAGCTACCATGTGGAAGACCTGCCTGCCTCCCAGGCTGCTACTACTGTGGCCGCACCTACTTTCTATTCTGCGTGGAGGCCACTTCTTCTATGCCTGTTCAGGTTTGGAGCTAATGCCTAGGACTTTACAGCAAACCACCTGTCCAACCGGTCCTCCTCCACCACTCCAACCAGCCCATACTACCGAGCTGTATTGTCCACTACTTCACCAGTAGCGGTGACACCGTCACTTCCCCCCCCCTTCCTGCGTATTAGGGGGCTATGTTAAAGCCCGTGGCTAAGACCATACAGCAGCTTCCCTTTTCAGAAGCAGTGACTGGCCATCACCTGTTGACGGAGCCCACCCCCCTCGCTATGGTCTTGAGTGCACTAGACACAATCCTGACAGAGCTAAAGTCCATTTAGACTTAAATGGCAACTATAAAATGACCACAGAGATAGTGGCTATGGACCTTAAAAGCCTACGCTCAGACTTCACCTCTTTTCAGGCTCAACTAGACAGCACTGATGGGTGGGTGTTGGAATTAGAGGCGAGGCTGGATCAAACCCTAGCACTGAGTTCTGAATTTTGGAACCTGCAACAGGGTGTGACGAACCAGAAGACCACAATATCTGTATTTTCAGAGTAAGGGAGAAGGCGGAAGGGCTTGACGCCTAGCAATTCCTTACTACCTGGCTGACACTTCAACACTAACTTTGGTCCACCCCTGGATTTCCAAAGAGTCCAAATACAGTGAGAACCTACCTTGGATAACCCTCATTCATTTATAGCCTAATTTTACACCACAATTTAGCATGTGGCATTCTTCAACTGTTCTGTTGGAATGGTACCTCTCTCTACAATAGACAGAGGAATACAGCACCCATTGACTACTCTCCTGAAATTACACATCTTAGCAGGCAGCTCCTGGCGTTATTATTGCAAATTAAGGCCAAAGGCATCTGCTATGGCCTTCTTGATCCAGTGACTATACTTGTACACAAAATGGTGTCACCTGCAAATACGCCAACCCTACCCTCGTGAAGCCGTTCCTAGAATCCAATGATGATCCAGCGATGGACACAGTTGGAACTCCTACCTCTGTATTCCCCGTAGAGCCCACTGTGGGTGCCTCGGCCCACCAGGGCAATGTACAGGACCCCCAACAATATGGTGTTCCCTGGATCTCATACTGGATTATGATCACAATTTAGGGCCACATTTAGAGTTTGGTAGGCGGGGTACTCTGTCAAAGCTAGGCCTGGGTGAAATTTTAACTACGCTGGAGTTATTGGAGGAATTTCAGTATTACGCATTACTCTTCTAATACAAAATTAGAAAATTATATATATATTCCAGCTTTAGTAATTAAGAGTAATTTGGGGAAAAATCGTACTGCATGAGCATAGAAACAAGGAACTAAGAGAGAGCGAGTGATTGCTGGCTACTGCTGTTCATGGCCTGTAGCATTCAGTTTTTTTTCTGAATGCAAAATGCATCCTCAGGCCCATTTAACAAAATATTGCTAAATGCTGGATTACGCTTCTCATATAATTACGCATAATTATGAGTAAATTTGTGATAATCACGAGTAATTACACTAGAGAGAATTGCGCTAGAGTAAATTACTCCAGTTATGCCCACTCCTAGTCAAAACATCACAGATATTCTGTCTGCTGTATTACAAGAGTCATAGCCTATAATACGTGTAATGTGGTCACTAGCATCAATTAGGTGTCACGAGTGGTCATAGCTGTGACCATTGGCTTACATCTTGCGTCCCCTGTTGATTCCTTTGTGATCTATGACCTCAGTGGTTGCAAGGGAAATAACAAGAATAGAGGAATGGGATATTTTCCATTTCTCTCTCCTTATAATAGCCACTCATGTAGGCTGCTGGACAGAGAGCACAGTTGAAACATTTGAGTGTTTCAACTCAACTTGTCTGAACAGCTAAGTTGTTAACTAGTAAAACCCTACCTGGCCTTCTGGCCCCAGTCTCCACTAAGCTGGAGTATGCTTGGCCGGCAGGCTCTGGATTTTGGTGTGTTTCTGGACTAGGCTCATCCTGGTTCCCATTGTTGCCTGACCCTTACTTTTCTTATTGTATGTGACCTACACGGTTTCAGAATGAAGCATGTTTTCTTATGCATGTGCAGGGTTACATAGCTGCAAAGAATTCAGGTTGCTCAATTGTGCAAATGTGTTACATTTCAATGCCTTACTTATGACACTTTAGCCCCAATTCCAAGATACTGGCAGGGTGCATATTCTGCACCCATTATTACCTGTATTCTGAGGTAACACCCCACCAGTACTGTGAAATTATAATTTAAAGCCCTTGGAATGAGGAAAGAACTGTCCAGATCAAGAATTAACAGGCAGAATCCAGCACAATAATTCTTATTCTGAGAGGTTTAACACACACATTTATTACCTGTTCTCAGCTGTTGGGAAATGTGTGCATGGGTTCCGTGTAAGGTTGTGAGGTGGGGGATGTTGGGAAGGGTGGAAAGATAAATGGAAGATGTTGGCTGATGGGAAGACCATAACAGGTTCTTTCTGCAGTCTGCTCAAAGATCAGGCAGGGGCTGGAAAATGGGTCAGGACTGCAATCCAGCCCTATCCTTATACGATGTTTACTATCTGGATTTCCAAGCTGGTAAAATACAGCCCAGCGCAGCTTGGTCAGTAAGATTGCAGGGGGGTGAACTTCAAATTTTCCCAACAATCACGCTGGCATATAATTTTAAAATGCATCATAGGACAAACAGGGTGCATGAGATGGGCCCTAGGGGCAGTGGAAAGAGAGAGGAATGCAGATTGGTAGGCGTACTAAGCAAGAGAAAGCTAAATAGTTTGCAACTGTTTGCTATTCACAAGGGGATTTATGAGTACTATCTTTAAGAGTGTGAATTCTCCACACATAAAAATATAGGACAGTCCTTTCTTTTTATGTGCGTATACTCTGCACTCTTAAAGATACTACTTGTAAATTCCTTTGTGAATAGCAAACAATCGTAAACTTACACCAAAGTGTAAGTTGACCTTTGTGAATCAGGGCCTAAATTGAAAGCCCAATTCAGAGATGCCAAGACAATATGGGTGAACACTGTGAAGTGAGGTAGTCTTTTCATGGATGCTGTTTAGGGCTCACTAGTAGTAGCAGTTTCTACCCCTATCTTGCCCATTGTGACAACTGACACTTCCCTTGTAACCCCTGAGATGCAAAAGCAGTGCCAACGAGCCATGTTTACTTTCTATTGCTCCACCTGAACTGGAACATTTATTTGTTAGACACACTTCAGAAGGTATTTATTTTGGAAAATAGGCAATCTGAAGTGGAATGTACTTATTAATCAATTAAAATGTTGCTGTCATGCACATATGTAACAAAAATCTCTGCAGCTGCACCCAAAGTGCAGGGTTATGCTGTTTATAGGTGCCCTTATTGTTGCAAATGCAAGGAAGATGTTCAAAAGAGGAAGAACTCCATTGCTTTAGCTTAGCCTGCTGCAGGAGGATGAGCAGGGTAGGCTTTAGCCCTGGTAGGCCCGATGCGGCAATCTTTTTTGGCTCTCCCCCTCATGACCACCTTCTCTACGGATTCCCTCCCTACCAGCCTGCAACCGTGCTCCTCATTTCTCCATAGTCTCTCAGATACATTGTATTTGCTTTATAGTGCTGCTCACACCAGTGTAGGGCATCAGAGCACCTTACATATCATGCATTATACAGAGATAGTGAATCATACATGTGTAAATCAGGATGGAGGAATCACGTCATACATACTAGTAGGCAGTATATTTTAAGATTGTTTGGTCTGGAGAAGCACAAACTCAGGATGTAAAACGTACCACAGTGGTTGTGGTTGGCTTTACTGATAAGAATATATTTATACTCAAATGAATTCTTTTTAGCAACATTAGAATGATTAAGGACTGGAGAGAAATAACATTCTAACCAAAACCATGCAGTTTGCATGAAGCTCTTTGATGCTGTTCATAGGTCACTTTGCTATATAACGATTGTTATCTACGAACAGCAAGTAACAAACAGATCTCTATGACAGAAGAAGTAACCCATGGAGCTATCTACATAAAATACATTTCTGTGATCTACATCGTATATGTTTTTGAACAAGGTGTTTTAACCTTCTGCACTTCTTTATGATGAGTTAAAACTGCCACTAGACAAAACTCTGGTCTCTCTCAAGCAGGAACATTAATCACCAGACTTATTTGACATTTTTATTGTTGCCTGAAAACTGCTAGACACACAAGGAACTATGCAGCAGGTATTTTTTAAACCCATAAGTTATTTTTAAACACTAAACACAACACCTCCTGAGGCCAGCGCCAGATGCGCTGCACTAGTCGAACCGCCCTCAGCCGGCTCTAAGGATGGGAGGGCTGGATAGACCCCTGTGCTGCTGAGTATGTCCTTACATGGAAGGTATAGAGTCATTGTGAGGTGAGTGACAAGAACCCATCTGCATGGATACTGCATTTGAGGGCTGTAAGCCAGCAGCAGTTTGCTTTACTTTTCTGCAACTCCAGCAAGACACGTCTCGGAGGGTCTCATTACAAGTCCCATAGTAATCCTGATTGGGGCAGAAAAAGTAGTTATTATTTGGATCGGGGATGCAAGATCCATGGTATCTCCACAGAGCTGGTGCATTTAAACCCAGAAATGTCGGGAACCAAAATATCGTGGGACAAAATATTGTGTCAAGAATATTGATAAAAATATCGTGAAGGCAAGTTTCTGTAGGTAAACAAAGTTTTACTATATATACTCCACATATATGTACCCTGATTTTATATATATATATATATATATATATATATATATATATCCAAAACAAAGGTATACTGTCCAGGATTTGCATTTACTCAGTTTAGCGAGTCTCACACTCGCCGACCTGCACTCTCCCCCATTCGGTGGATGAGGCTGGCTTTCGCAGTGAGAACTACTTGGATAATATATATATATACATACATATATATATATATATATATATATATATATATATATGTATACATATATATATATATATATATGTATATATATATACATATATATATCCAAAACAAGAAGCCGCAGGCAGAGCAATGTTTCATCTGTTTAATGGAGCCAACTTGCCAGCAGACTGCGACATGAACACAGGCATCAAGTTCGTAAGCCGCCAGACGCGTTTCGGGAACTCCGGTTCCCTTTCTCAATGGCTGTGCAACTGCTTAACTACAGATGGCTTTCCCCGCACATAAATCCTTTCCAGGGCCCTGCCCCTGTGGGCGTGGCCGACAGGCCTTCTGGTACCTGTAGTGCGGTGGCAGTATTCTCGAGTGAGTCCATCTGTAGTGGCAGAAATAAAATGTTAATAATGTCAACTGAAAAGCAAGGCAGAGTGTTTATTGGACTTGGCATCGCCCCACTTGGGTTTTATTAACATTTATTTCTGCCACTACAGATGGACTCACTGGAAAGGATTTATGTGCGGGGAAAGCCATCTGTAGTTAAGCAGTTGCACAGCCATTGAGAAAGGGAACCGGAGTTCCCGAAACGCGTCTGGCGGCTTACGAACTTGATGCCTGTGTTCATGTCGCAGTCTGCTGGCAAGTTGGCTCCATTAAACAGATGAAACATTGCTCTGCCTGCGGCTTCTTTTCTTGAGGGCTAACCTTTGTTTTGGATATTGAGCGGCTGAGCCCAGCCGCGAAGAGAAGCCCGCCGCATGGAAGCGGACCGATACTGGCGTCATGCTGGTGCCAGTGTATGGAGGCAGTTTTCATTGTTGTCAACTGAAAAGCAAGGCAGAGTGTTTATTGGACTTGGCATCGCCCCACTTGGGTTTTATTAACATTTTATTTCTGCCACTACAGATGGACTCACTCGAGAATACTGCCACCGCACTACAGGTACCAGAAGGCCTGTCGGCCACGCCCACAGGGGCAGGGCCCTGGAAAGGATTTATGTGCGGGGAAAGCCATCTGTAGTTAAGCAGTTGCACAGCCATTGAGAAAGGGAACTGGAGTTCCCGAAACGCGTCTGGCGGCTTACGAACTTGATGCCTGTGTTCATGTCGCAGTCTGCTGGCAAGTTGGCTCCATTAAACAGATGAAACATTGCTCTGCCTGCGGCTTCTTTTCTTGAGGGCTAACCTTTGTTTTGGATATATATATATATATATATATATATATATGTATATATATATATATATACATATATATATATATATATATATATATATATGTATATATATATATATTATCCAAGTAGTTCTCACTGCGAAAGCCAGCCTCATCCACCGAATGGGGGAGAGTGCAGGTCGGCGAGTGTGAGACTCGCTAAACTGAGTAAATGCAAATCCTGGACAGTATACAAGAGGCTGAAACATGTCGACCTCTTTTTAGACAGAGATATAGAAGATCATTTTTTCTTCATAATATCTCACCTTGTTTTTAATATGCCCAAAAGGCCCTTTAAATAAAGCACCACTCGTCTAGGCACTTTAGAGGCATTTTTAAGACACTTCTTCGCGCTCACACCTTCACAAAAAAACCCGCTCCACTGTAATCAGGTGTTATAGCACAGCTGGGTTGTATTCGGCAACCCAGCAAGGAACCCAATGATGAAGCATGCCACCAACTAGGTTGGTGGGTGAGGGTTCTTTTAACAACCTTATTGGTTTCCTGCACTCTAGTATCCAGTAGCGAGTAGGACATTCTTCACGGAATAACCAACGTGGGCGTCCAAGTTGTTATATTCTATTTCCCCACTACACAGCATCTTCCGTGGACTTCAAGCTTTTCATTTCCTAGAGTTCAATAAACTGTCTGAGCAAGAGTCAATAGAAAGGCTATGGAAAGAGGAGCAGAAAGAATAGACTGAGTAAGAGCAAGTAGGCAACATGGGATAAACAACACGAGAGGGATACTACGTGAGAGGACAAAAAAGGGAATTCAGGGAAGAGAAGGAAGCTAAAAGGAGAGTTATATAGCTATCCAGTGCATGATAGATAAGGAATTAAGAAGTTGATTCAAGATTTAGTATGCGGAGTGGAAAGGTGGGATGGAAAAGGGAGTGACAAAGTAATGCGGGGCAGGTGTGAAGCATGTGAATAGGAACAAGAGTGAGCTAAAATTAAAACTGAAAATGTTGATGTAAGAATGGAGTTACTGAAGAACCAGCCTGAGAGAGGAAGGTGGAATATGGAAGACTGACATCAGAGAACTTGATAGGCAGACATAAGGTAAGTAGGATTGGGTGGAAAATATAGAGGTGAGAATATTACAGAAGGGTGAACAAAAGAGCTAGTGATAATCAGTTGTCAAAGATTGAGAGCTCGGAGGACTCAAGACCTGCTCGTCTGAGGGAAATGGGGATGGAGGTAATAATGAGAGGGGTAGAATTGGGATGAAAACTGGTAAAGATGCAGCTGTACTTCAGACATTTGGAGAGAAAAATGAGCAATTCAAAGTAATGAAGTTGGAGGTTAGGCAAATTCTGGACCCAAATGGGAGTGAAGGGTGTGCAAAGAAACCGAGGAGAAAGAGGAGAAAGATATATATAGAGGGAGAAAATTGGAGGTGGATGTGATGAAAAATATGTGATCAATGGTAATGAGTAATAAGAGGAGGCAATGGGAGGGAACATATGATAGACCTGTCAGAATACGAAAGAATTGGAAGTAACACGATTACAGAGGTGTGGTTAAGAAGTAAACTGGGATAGAGGAGAGTGCATCACAGGGTGATTCAGAAAAATGTTATAGCGATGAATATACAAGAAAAGGTGAAGGTTAGAGGAAGATGGAGAATGAGGGTTATAAGAAGAAATTAACTGTGGAGGTGTGAGAGATCCTGAGGCAGAGAGGTAGACATGGTAAATGAAAAAGACATGGGATGATTTGGAAAAGGTCTAAATGGTATCTCTATATTAATAATTTTGACCTAATCGTAGAGTATATAACTTTGTGATGTACTTCCTCTGATATTACCTGGGTCAAATGCCATACAGCTTATCTTCTGGGCATACATCAATGGTCATATGAAGTAACTTCCTGTGATGTCATTGAGGTCAACAGACTTGCAATATCTCTTCTGCTAGTCGTGGCATTTTAGTGAATTGATATCCTTGAAAATGTGGATGGACATCCGCCATGTTTGTGACGAAATAGATCACCTGTCAATCACTAAATAAGGCATTTAGAGTACTAAATACAGCGGCACTCCAGTGAGAGTCTGGACCTGACTGGCAGTCAATGTATGATCTCAAGAGATGTAATGAAGTGGTAAATCCATTCTATATCAATCAGATTACCCACAATATAATAATATTTGTAAAGCACTTATTACCCCTATGTGAGGTACTGAAGTGCTTATCCGCATGGGTTGCACACTACACTCTGTGGGTGGGTGGTTGGAAGAGTGTTGTCCTTGTGTAAAATGATTCTATGTCATCAACCACCCGTCATTGTTGATGATTACCAACACGTAAAACCAAATGGAAGGCATCACAGTAAATCATTCTCACAAAAGGCCACAGCAAAGAACATACTTAGTTATGAGACTTGTCACAGAAGGATCTTTGAATAGTACAGATGAACCACTCACAAGTTTAAGGTGCAGTAATGTTTCTAGCAAAAATCATATTTTTTATGAAAATGCCTCAGCAGCTAAAAGTGTAGTACAATTATTACAACATGTGGCATGTTTGTAGTATTAAAAATGTAACATTCTTAGCATACCATGATCAATGATTGGCTTGTTCCATGATAACATGATCTCCCCTTTCCCTATTAAGAGAATGTATTTTACCAAAACAAGAAGAGAATAGACATTTAATAGATTTAGACTAAATCTGCCGTCAGCAAAGCTGTTTTGTCGCGTTTGAAGGTTGTACTTCTCCACGTTGCCTGGCACGTCATCAATAGTCACATGGGGATAGTGTACATGCACACTGGTCAATGAACGTGTACTTGTATGGCGTGGTATTGTTAGTGTCAGGACAGAAGAGTGTGATCTCTTCGAAATGAGACTTCAGTTCGTGACAGCAGCTGCATGTGAGAATAGTTTGACCATTATCTTTGGAGAACCTGCAGCATAGATGAGAAAGAAGACAACACAGCTCATGAGGCTTCAAATTCAAAAATGTCTTGGGCCTTCAGGCAAAGGAGGACTTATATCAAATGCAATCCAGCGAATTAAAGTATCAGAATAAATATGGGCATTAATAAGGCAATTGTGGACTGCTTGATCAATGACAAAGTTCGGTTCTAAGCCACAAGTAGACTGAGCTGAGGCTACCAAGTACAATTCCAGTTGCACATTTTTGAGAAAGGTTTTGATGAGGAGCTGTGCTATTCTCACAGCAAAAGGAGCAGACAAAATGCCTCAAGCAGCTTATGTTGGATGTCCCTCATGCTGCACTGCATACTGTGTTTCTGAGCAGTGAATGTGCCTATGAGGATCCATCATCTGTTTTCATGGGTCTGGTGGCTCAGTGGACTAATGCATCCACTGCAGGGGCCTGTGTTCGACCTCATGGTCACAGGTTCGAATCCCGGCGGGTCCACTCAGCCTTTCATCCATTTAAGGTCGATAAAATGAGTACCATTGAGTTGGGTAACAATAAACATCTGTTATTCAGCGCCAAGATGCCCCGTTGCTGGGGTGAACGTGCGCTTTACAAATACGCATGTTATGTTATGTTATGGTGAATGAGAGACAGGATCTCCAGCTCAGAAGGCATTCTGCACAACACTTTTACCTCTGTATTAATGCTGTGAAGCAGACCTAAAATCTTTAATATAGCCAGCCTCTCTGGCATTATACAGTATGAGTTAAGGGCTAAAACGTTCCTACTCAGCAACTGTACGCTTTAAACTCTTGGTCTTTGCTACTAAATCAGACATGGTCCTTACTTAACACCTTGACTGCTCAAGTGTTCTCCTGGTGCTGAGCCCTATTTTGGATGTTCAAGGCATGTAAACCAAACTGCAGTAATATTTTTGGGGAGGAGGTGGTGGTGTGTGAAAAAGGAGAATTTTGTTTAAAAAAAAAAAAAAGATTTGCTATGATAAGAGCACCCCTGTCTCAGTTTTCAATAACATACAGAGTTATAAAGCAAACATTTTTACCACAGTTTTTGCAATTTTCTAAGTAGTCATCAATGTCCTATTTTGAGTGGTATCTAACAACTGCAGTTGATGGTGGGAAAAGCGTAGATATCTATGAGTAGATTCAGAGGGCTATACATTTCTGAAATGTGGACAACATTATGAATTCAGAATTTGTGCAGATCGCTCAAGGTTGTCCCCAAGAAACTAATCAGCTCCCCAGTTGCCAGTGGAAGGGAAGCCAATGAATAAGGTAATTATAATCCATTGGTTGTGCAACACACCCAGGATTAGTCACTCACAGTAAGTCAAGGGATGGTCTCAGCTGTTTACAAATTACACTATAAGGCTGTGAATTCGTCAAGTTGATCGTTCATCCTGTATATTAAACAAGATGCTGGTGCCAGGCAAAATGCTCTAAATAAACGTTTATTAAGCTAAGGGCAAGAGTTCGAAAGGGAAGGTTTTTGGGCCTTTAAAAGGAGCACATTTAAGAATGAAAGCATAGTACAAAAAAAAATTCTTAATATTATTTCATATATATTTAAGCAGTGCACATTTTTCCTACCTATGATTCATTTATGAAATATATGCGACATTAATAATGCATTTGAAAATGATTCTTTCACATTAGGAAGCAAGCAAATTTTTCTATGTGTAAATATTTCTGCAGCAGTTTAATTGCATTCTAAGGTGCGACTCTAACACGGTTTGGAAGTCAAAATTTGATTTTTAAAAGAATTTTTCACAACTCCCTCCCGTTTGATGATTTTATATTATCACACATGCAAATTCAAGTCTAGAAGGAACTTTTATCTTCAGATGTGTCTCGTCTCTTTGTTTTGATTCCCCTACTATGTTTAAGTGACTTAATGTGGTCATCATTCATTATTCTGCATAATCCCATGTCCCTCTGGTACATTTTCTTTCAATACATTTCCTGTCTCTTGTGCATAAAGTATTTACAGCTCAGAAATAGGACATAAAGGAATATTAAGCAAAGTCCTATTATTACTATTGGCATTAGTATCACCATCAGTGCACCCTTCCCATCAGTAGAAAACCAATTCCCGATGGTGCTCAATCCTTTCCCAAAATGTTCCTACAAACTTTGCGTTTCCAATTCGTGTAATTCAGGTTCTAGACCTGAAATGTTTCTCGCAAAACTTTCTATCTGTTTTCACTAGTCAGGTATGAAAGCACAGCAATGAGTTAATTTCAGCATGTGACAGACTCCTCCTTTTTCAGTGACTAATATGTCTAAAGAAAGATGGTCCTGCAAAATCATGGACTTTATGGCAATTAATTCAGTGTTAAGAGTAAAGCTCCAGAAGTGCTTGAAGCCATTTTATCAACTACAGTAGCTAGCTTTCTAGTCTTTTCATCATTCAGGATTATTCCTACTTGTGGTATCCCTGCTCCAAATATGTCTCCTACTAAACCAGCTCCTTTACTGGTGCTACGTTTCTGTTTGTATGCTGGTGCTAATGTTAGTGCTTCTAAACTGGTATAATTATACATCTTTGGATTTAGTATTCCCAAGTAACAGGCTCCTTCCCAATCATCAGGTAATAAGAAATAAGCATTCTGTCCACAAATGTAAAAAAATGCCTGCAATTGTGCTTTCGTCTCCCTGTAATATTTTCCATGTTCCCCCTGTTAGTTCAAATGTCTGTTCACAACTACTAATCCCTACATGTTTAGTCATTTTTAGCATACCTCTTTTGTAAAAACAAATCTTTCCCTTGTGTCTGCTGTGTAGTCTGAGTTTTGGATAAACCATTTTTTTTCTAAATTCATTTTCTTCCTTTTTCCATACGTTCTCTAATACGTTTCCCTCTCTGTCTGCAGCTTTTGTCATGTTCATGTACCTTTCCTCTAAAGCCATAATGTAAGCCTTCTCTGTGGGTCGCATTAAGCATTTTAGATTGTTTTTATAAGCCTTCACAATATCTACTGGTAAGTGTGGAAAGAAGTAAAACCAAGCGGTATCCATCATTTTTGCTTGCGAGTGTAAATTCATGCTTCCTATTAAAGGCACTCTAGAAAGTACTAAATCATAGTTTGAGTAGAAATATTTGAAATGTACTTGCCTATATACTAGTGTGAGTAGAAAACTACAGGAAACTGCATAATGATAGTATGTAACCTCTTCAGAGACAGAGGTCGGTAGGTGTGCGCAAACATAGCAATTCATATCATCCAACGCATTAGTATAATCTTGCACTAATCTAGAATAAACATTAGTAGACTAATCAACTTTCTTGTAGTTTACAAATGTTTTAGTGAATATACTATCCCTCAAAGTTTGTGTATCTATATTTTTGACATTAGTACTAGGGGGCTCTGTATCAGGGGTTAGGTAAAATCCTACAAGTACTATTGTAATCATTATAACTGTTAATACGAAAATCACTTCCATGATGCATTTACACTTATGTCAAATGCAACACATCGTTACATCGTTCTGAGTCAGTAATAGAATAACTGGCTGTAGAAGATTAATAGATGATCTACTTCAAAGATGTCGTTTTTTTCCCTAGTTCTTCTTATTAGTGCAGTTCCCTACTAGACAATCCTTAACTCTACTCCGTGTTCTTCTAAAATGTTATTCCTATTCTACTGTAACTGTCTTCTCGGACCCAGGTTAGTCTACTGTAAAACAAAGAACTAAAACAATAAACATCTAATAAGCAGAATTCTTAGTTGATCTTCTTTTGCATTAAGTTCATTTTTTGCTTTTTCAATTGAGTTTTTCAAACAGAAATGTCTTTGCAGTTCAAGGGGGTTCTAACAGTTCAGGGTTTAAGTTGCACAAATCTTCCAATGTGACATTCAGTGCAGCATTCACATAGAAGACCACTCGGGTGCAGAGTATCTTCAGCAACGTACTCGAGTTCTTCTGGATCTCCGTAGAACTTGATGATTTGGATCAAGATCACCTTCGTCTTTTGTCTCACTCTCTTCATGCACTGTTTCTGGAATCTGTGCTATTGATGAACTTTTCAGTCTTTCTTTTCTGTGATTTATTGGCCACTCTGCTTGGCAACGGACCCCTTTTATCTCAGAGCTCGTGACTTCTCCTAGATCTTGTTCTTCTCCAGGTCTGCTAAAAGGGCCAAATGATCTTCCTAGGTGTGTGCTTCTAACATGTGTATTCTTCCTACATTTAAATGCTGACGTGACACATCTTTTGAAATATTCATCAGCAATCATTTAAAATCTGGGATTAAATGAACTTTGTGGAAAAACTCTCACCATGGAATCTCTCCCTAAATGTGTGAACCCATGATGCTAACGGGTCATTGGAAACAACAAGCTATCAGGCAACACTGACCTTCCAGCGGCTGACATCTAAATGGCCAAAACCATATTGGATATCTGTACAGATGGTGACTCTCATTTGTGCAGTCAAACTGCAAGCTCTTGTTAGGGCAATTAACTCGGCAACTTGTGTAGAGAAAACAGACTGAAGCCAGGAAGCTTTGATCGAATCATTTAAGCACACGGCATATGCTGCTCTTAGGGTGCCGTCATTTCTTCTTATGGATGAACCATCAACAAATAGGACATGACCGGGCTCATTTAGTGGCTCATCCTTAATATTGGGCTTTGTGCATAGCTCAGTGACACTTAGCTAATCATGATCGAACTCTTCACATTTTTCACTTTGTTCAGTCACAGGCATGAGAGTAGAAACATTTAAAACATTGCAACATTTGAGTACAACATTCTCAGATGCGTGCAAATTCTGCTCACATCTGGTTAACCTATTGTGGGTCAGGCGTTGGGTCTTTGTTTTAGTTAACAATAATTCCACGGAGTGTGGGACCATGACAAATAAACAATGTCTCATCACTATGTTTTCGTTCTCTTCAAAACTAGCCCTCTTCGTGGCAACCGCCTTCAAGCAGCCGGGGAGACCTACTGCTACAGGATCAAGTGTAGTAGAAAAGTAGGCCACAGGTCTTCGTGTCCCTTCATGTGTTTGTGTTGAGACTGATAGTGCACACCCATCTCTTTCACTGCAAAACAGAGTAAACTCTTTTGAATACTCAGGCATTCCTAGAGCTGGGAAGCGAGACAATTTCTCTCTCAGTTCTAGGAATGCTTTTGTACATTTGTTGTCCCAAGGAAGCGGATCAGACACATCCCGTTTTCTTTCTGTGTTCAAGGCGGATTCATGTGCAAGATGGCTTCCGCTCTCTCTGGTGACACCTTTCTGACTCCTTTCATGATGATGAATCCAGATATTGAACTTCTTTCCGACAGTATTGCAGTTTACCTGGGGACAATTTGTGTCCATTCTCTGCCAGGTGATTTAAAAGTGCTATGGTGTTGTAGTTACAAGCATCACGTGTATCTGATGCTACTAAAAGTTCATCGATGTATTGCACAAGGCAATTGTAAGGACTCAAGTTTTCTTTTTAAGATCTGATTAAACATAGACATATTCTCTGTATACCCTTGAGGGACACAACACTATATGATTGTCCTCTGTTGGAAGACAAATGAGAATAAGTATTGGCTATCTTCGTGCAAGGACACTGAAAAGAAAGCCTGACACAGAACAATGACTGTAAACCATTCTGCAGTACAGAGACTTTGGAGAAGTACAGCAGCAGATTCGGTACCATAGGACAACAAGGCACTACTATGTCATTAATTTACCTTAAATCTTGGACAATCTTATACTTGCCATTTGGCTTTTGTAAACCCATAATAGGTGAATTACATGGGCTCCCAATCAACTCTCTCAGTATTCCTTTCTGAAGCATGTCTTCAATCACTAGCTGTATTCCTGCAATAGCTTCTGGAGCTAAATGATAGGATGTTGTTCTGGGATAAACAGTTAATGACTTTAATCTTATTTGGACTGGTTATACACCTTTTATGAGGCCAATGTATTTTCCTGTAAGATCCCAAACTTCTGGACTTACAGTTTCTCTTTGATCTTCTGGTACTTCAGAAATTGTCAATAAAGGGACCATTCCTACTTCTGCATTCTGTATTCACCATTTTAAAGTCAAAATCCTCATCATGCGTTTGGAAAGCAACACCATCCGGTGTGCAGTATATTGTGCAGTTTAACCAGCCGCGGTCCGTGCAGGTAACAGCGGTGGGGTGGTGGGGCAGGGTAAGGGGATTTCGAGGGACGATGCCGAGGGAAAATTAATTATTTATTTAATTTTCCCTCAGCATCGTCGCTCTAAATCCCCCCTTACCTGGCCCCACCGCCCACCGCTGTAACCTGCACAGACCGTGGCTGTGTTCAACTTGCATAACAAGTCTCTTCCTTGCAATTTTACTGGACTTGTATCACAGATCACAAATTAGTGCTTTTCTTCAAAGGTTCCTATTTTTACTGGAACTTCTTTTGAAATCAGATTTTGCATTTGTATATTTGTAACCCCAATTACTTGGATTGTTTTTTATGAGAGAGGCAAGTCTGGTACTTCCACTGTTCTAACAGTAGAATGGGTAGCTCCTGTGTCAATCAGTAAAGACACATTGTGACCATAAAAATGTACATCTACATATGGGCCACTTTGGTCTACCTCTAAGATTGAGCTAAGCATGCAATCTTCTTCCTCTCTCAGGCACTGTCATTGGGAATTGTCAGAAGCAAACTCATGTTCTGTTATGAGATTTTAAAGCGCGCGATTACCACAAGGCGTCTTGGAGCTGTCTGAAAAGGCAAGTGAGTGATGATTAGAGGTTAAATAGCCAGGTCTTTATCTCCTTCCTGAATGATGTTATTGAAGGGATTGCTCTGAGATGAGGTGGGAGGCTGTTCCAA
This sequence comes from Calotriton arnoldi, assembly GCA_963921515.1. NCBI lineage: Eukaryota > Metazoa > Chordata > Amphibia > Caudata > Salamandridae > Calotriton > Calotriton arnoldi. Next base: position 2,595,447 of record CAWUFW010000579.1, read on the forward strand.
AGTTTGATCGTGTTGAAGACTATGGGCCAGATGTACGACGTGAAAAGAGAAAAGAGAAGAGAAGATCGAGCGCGACCCCCTTCACCCCTATTTCCTTTAGACAGCCAATGAGAGTAGTATGATCAACAGTATCAAAGGTAGCAGATAGGTCCAGTAAAATCATAACTGCAGAACCTCCACTTTCTACTGCCTTCCTCACTTCTTCCGTTGCCTTGACCAGGGCGGTATCTGTACTATGCCCTGGTCGAAAGCCATACTGAGAGGTGTCTAGGAGCTATCTCAAATAAAGGATATTGACCTATGACATTTGGATTCTGGTTCTGAAATTGTGGCATAGCATTCTGAAACTGATTTGCATTAAACTTTGGCATTTGATTTATGTTCAATTTAGGGTTCCCCATTTGCGAAGCAACAGGGAGCATCATCTGGTCTTGATTTTGCAGGGAAGTCTGCATTTACTGTATAGACATTCTTTGTGCTGAGGTACCCAAGTGAATTTTGCATTTATCCTCCAGCATTTTCAGGATTAAATCGACATTCTCATTTCCAATACCCCACCCTATGACAAATGTGACAAGCAGTAACCTTTTTCATTCCAGCAATGTCTGTTCCTGATCCCCATACCTGTGGGAATACCTCTACCTCTGCCGTGGGGCATATTCATTCTGCCTTGATTCACTGTAAACCCAGCCTGTGGAGTAACACCTCCCTGCATCTTTCCCTGATTTCCTACAAAAGACTGGTTCTGGAAAACGTCCTGAAACAACTTTGTCTTAGCCAACATACATTTCTCCTTTATTTTCCTCTGCTTCATGTCCAATTCATCACTGCAATATTTTGCGTAATGCAGGATCTCATCTTATATCTTGGTCTGCCAACAAATCATACTTTGTGTAATGTGGGCACTAATTTCATGTTTCAACCTTAGAACAAACTGAGATACAAAAATCCCCATATCCTTTTCTCCAGGATACTCACATCCACTGTGCTGTTTAAACACCTGCAGTAATCTTTCATAGTATTCATGAACTGTCTCCTTCGGCTCTTGTGTGGTTCTTTTAATCTTTAACCAATCAGTATCCCTGGGAGTAATGTCCTTTCAAAAAAGTCATAACCGCTTATATTTTTCCATCACTACTGAAGATGGTGCACCAAGTACCTCTTTCTCTAGGTGGATCTCCTTTCGGCCAAGATACCGCTACTTTACATTCTGCCCATAAATCAGCTGGTACCACAATGTCAAGAAATGTATTCAAGTCTCTCCATAACACCTTTGAAATCTTTACAAATGTTTCTACTTGTGCAAACCACTGCACTGGCTTGTCTCTCAATTTCGGAATATTTTTGTAAATGCTGTCAAACCACCTCTATTCCATGGAACATGTACATAGGTACCTCCAACAACTTCCCTCAATGGATACTTCACTGCCTCATCCAACTCATCCTATCTGTCCTCTGCTTCTCTCTATTTATTTTCATGTTTCTTTGCCCATCTATGTTCCAACTTCTCTACACCCTTCCATCTGTGTAGGCATTTAACCAGTTCAATAATGTGCAACCACATCCTGTAATTCATGTTTTCAATTGCCTGATCATCCAATTCAACCCTATAACTACAATGCAGATTGATGTTGATAGTGCATGATACATTGTTTTACTATGCACCAACATGAATATTTGCCATGGGAATCGAGTGGAGAAGCATCGGAATTTTATGACACCATCAGATGAGCGGTTTCCACTGAAGGAGAACTATTAACAATTTCTAAGTTTCAATACATTATTGTGTGATTTTATATTAATAATTGTTCCTAGCTAGTTAGGGGCAGGTCCTGTCACACTCTCTACTGGCCCATGTTTGGGACTCATTTTGAGACTTGAGACTCAACCTATTCTTCCTCTAAGACTCATTTGGAGGAGTCTTTATCCTTGTTACCGACAGCTATTGCTAAGGGGACTCTATTCTCTACCTTACCTAAACCCTTTCCTCATCAATGCTACTGCAACAATCATTCGTCCTTTATTGATACTTTGACGGTCGCTCCTGTGACTGTGGGAACTCAGCTGAGTTTCCAGGACAACTCTTTGTTGGAAGTTTAACTTGCTCTTTTCCAAAAAGAAACTCTTCATGGTGTCTATTCTAGGGTAGATCAGGCTCTTAGCTAGTTTAGCGACAAGTTTACTTTATGGAACACTATATTGATTTATGCCTGTCACTAATCAATCTTTTACTTGATATTTCTGTAAACTGAACTAATCTGAATAAAGATGTCAAGAATCATACTAATCCTTTAAGATAAATATAGGTTTTCGAAACTCTCATCATTGAGTGAACATTTAGAATCCGATAGTTGATAATATACGCATGACTTGTATTCTTGTTCCAGCTCCATTCAACCATGGAGCTGAGAGGCTGCGAAGCGGAGTCCAGTGTTGTCATCGAGGCAGCCTTCAACGAGGGATGCAAGGGCCTGCCCTGAGGATATTCCATGCTGCGGCAGATCTGAGGAGGTGGGGGCTTCAATGCGATGCGGGTTTTTGCGAGGGAGGAGACCCACACAGCGTCGATGATGCATCAGTTCTCCTTGGTGTTGCGCTGTGCAGCAGAGGAAATGTGTCTCTTCTACTGGGTCCAAAGAGGCTGGCAGAGCACCTTAGACCCACTTCCAAGTGTCCAGGACTGGAGTGGCACCATTTGGCATTCTAGACTCACAGATAGCAGAGTCCAGGTTTTGGGGTCGAGATTATTTGACCCTTCTTTACCTGAGGGTCAACTCAGGAGGCCAGCCAACTAGCCCTTGGAGTCAATATGGGGTCCTGAGTTCAATAGGTGCAGGTCCAGTCCTTCTCACCCAAGCAAGAGGGCCTCAGGCAGCAAGTCAGCACAGCAGGGCAGCAGTCGAGCACAGTGGCAGTCCTTTCACCAGCACACCATTCTTTGTTCCTGGCAGAGTGTCCACTGGTCCAGAAGTGAACTGAAGAGTTGGTGTCTGAGGTCCTATCTTTATACCCAGTTCTGCCTTCCAGATGCGTGCCTTTGAGGTGAACAGGTGCCCTGCCTTCCTTGCTCTTGCTCTAGACTAACTACAGAGGGTATGCATCCCTTTGTGTGGAGGCAGGACACAGCGTATTCAAGTATAAGTGGGGCAGTGTCCAGCTCCTCCCTCCCATCCTGCCAGTGATAGCCCATACAGGCACACCTAAGCTCCCTGTGGTGAGTGGCTGCCTATGAGAAATGCACAAAGCCCAACTGTCAACTACTCCCAGCCATGTGACCCAGAGACAGGCTGCAAACACCAAATGGCTAAGGCAGGATAATGCCAGCTTTTTAAAAGTGGCATTTTCAAAACTGTAATTAAGAATACGACTTCACCATAAGTTAGGATTTTTCATTGCAATTCCAAAGACACCCAACATGAATGATTTACCTGTCCTTATTTGGAAGTTCCAGCTTATTAAATGTTATAAGGTAACCTCAATGTTACCTATGGGAGAGGTAGGCCTTGCAATAGTGAAAAATGAATTTAAGAGTTTTTCACCACCAGGACATGTAAAACTTAAAACTATGGGGCCGATTCTGATGCGGGTTGGAAAAGCTTCCCGATCCAATCGGTTGGAAAATGGTGTCCGACCCACTCGGATCGGGAAAGTCCGACCGGCGGAGTAGGATGCATCCGGATGCTTCCAGATACGATTTGGTTGAACTCCCATTGACTTCAATGGGAACATTTGTTCCTAACCGCATCAGAATTGGGCCCTCGGTCGGGAAGACACGTTCCCGATCCGATTTGGAATGAGCAAATGCCGTTAGGAGGCCTTCCTAACCGCATCAGAATCAGGTCCTCGGTCGGGAAGCTTTTCCAACCCGCATCAGAATCGGGCCCTATATGTCCAACTTTTAAAATACAAAGCACCCTGCCCTCCGGGCTATTCAGGACCTACCCTAGGGGTGACTTGTATGCATAAAAAATGGAAGGTTTGGACCTGGCAAGAGGTTTATTTTGCCCTCCCAAAATGGCAGTTTAAAACTGCACACATAGGCTGCAACAGAAGGCCTCAGACATGTTTAAAGTGCTACTTAATTGGATGGCACAATCAGCGCTGCAGGTCCACTAGTAGCATTTAATTTACAGGCCCTGTGCACAGGTAGTGCCACTTTACTAGGAACTTTCAAGTAATTCAAGGATGCCAATTGGGTCTAAGCCAAGTCTACCATGTTTTAAGGAGAGAGCATAAGCAATTTCACACTGGTTAGCAGTGGTCCAGATCACAGAATCCTAAAGCCAGAAAAAACAAAGTCAGGTAACAAGAGGGTTGAAGGCAAAAATTTAGGGGGAAAACAACGCCAAGGATGCCAGGTCTAATATGGTGGCTGGTCCAGTCCTCTCTCTACGTTGATACTCTTACTCCATTAGGCCTTCAGGTGTCTTAGGTGTCATGTGTCTTACAGCGTAGGCCCCCGGGAACCGCAATCATGCACGACCGCAGCTTAGGGAACACTTCCTTCATTGCAGCCTCTCGTCAGCCACAGGACAGGCTTATTTTCATTCTGGCTGCAGTCCGATGTTAGGAGCTTTACTGTTTCACTGAGTGACAGCTGGATTGGGAAAGGTGGTGGCTACGACCGTCGAGATTGGTCACTAGCACTGGTTGTTATGGTCCTTCTTCATGGCAACTGGCCACATCACCATGTAGCCCCATGCATATCAGGTTTAAATCAGGAGATGCATCTGCCAAATGAGTTTGTTGAAAGTAGGTTAGGCTGTGGAAGGTGGGCTCACTGAGGAGCTTGCTTGGAATATTTCTTGGGTGCCAGGCTCCAAAGCCTCTGATAATGGGGGAGTGGTCATATGCCAGGGGGACACTCTTCGTTTACAATGTAAACACCGTGGTGGTGCAGTGGTGTATCCAACCCCTGGGGTTCGATCAGCCCCAGCAAACAACCAATCTGCCCTGTGGAGGTGTGGAAACAATGGCCAAAATCCTTCCACCCATTTAAAAGTGACCATCCTCCCCCTGTACAATGTCTAGTGATGTTTTCCAAACCACCGCTAACACTTAGATACAGATCATCCACAAAAAACACCTGATTTGCTCACCAGGAATACAAAAGACATGGTCAAATCATTGTGCCCAAGGAAGCGACCATATCCTAGGGAGTCACACCCCCCTCCACTAATATTGGTCTGCACTCAACCAGTCAGAAACACAGGTGAAATCTAAATGTTCAGGATGTGAGACAAAGACAGGACTAAGGGAAAAGCCATCAAATCAGGAGCTGGGGATTTAAATAGACAAAAAGCTATCCAATAATGAGCAAGGGGCAGACCCAAAGCGCACTCAATGTATATGTCAAGGTATTAGTTACAAAGCTGTTGTAGCGAGACCGCAAAAAAGAAAAAAAAATACACATTTGTATTTAAGAATTATGTTTAGCAGCTGATTTTGGATGGATGGTACCATTTACTGCTATGGCTCCTGTTTCATGCCTTGAGTGAAGGCATTTAATCATGTTCATTGCGCCAATGCCTTCACCTAGGACCCCCTTCTCCCTAGTAAAAAAGCCTCCAAAGGATCAAAATCTCTAGGATAAGATTGCTATAACACCTCTGCCCAAGGGAACACAATTCATTGGTGCTTCAAGCACAATGCTGGCTGCATATAGTCAGATGTACCGCTTTTAAGGGACTTTGCATCATTCAATTAGTAATCCAAGGGAAAGCCCCATGGTACCTACGAGTAAAATCCCAATGGTACTCTTAGAATAGGACATTATGCTCAAGATTGGACGTTGATACATTCCTTCCAAAAGAAAAAGACAATTAATAGAACAGCATTCTGAGTGCAGACCATAAATCTTTGGAACTCATTGCCAGAGATATGCAAGATGATCTAAAGTTCAAGAATGAAGTAAAAACCTAGCTCTCTGTGAGATAAACATGGAGAAAACGTGTGACCTCTAACAACAAGCAGGCAGCATCCAAGACCTGAACAGGAGACTCAACCCAAGAGTGCCCAACGCTCACAGAAACACCACAACTATACTCTACTATGGATGTAATCAGTGCAGGCTGGATGACAATAATGCCTAACAATGCCCGATATTAACAAGAAAACCACAATCAGACATGGCCATGACCAGCTGTAATCAGCACACACTGGATGACAGGAACGCCTAAATGCCACTGAAGGCACCACAACTGAACTCTGCCACCTATAATTAGGGCAGGCTAGATGCAGTTAGGTTCTCAGCTGCCCTGACAAAACTCTTCTAGACCAGCTGGAGAGCAGTAGAACAGCCCAGGATTACCATAGGACACATTTACACTGTCAGAGATTCATAATCAATTCATTTAAAACAAGCTACTCTTTACCAAAGAGACCATGTATTTAATATATGTGTAAATGTGCCACATTAAGATGTCATCTTTGATCAGTACGCATACAAAAGATGACTGTTCTCTGTTTTCTCTGTTTTCTCGGTCCTGCCTCTAACCTTTTACTTCCATATCTAGATCCACAAGACTTATGAACTGGTGTCCCAGTTGCTGTTCACAGCACAAGATATGGTTTGAAAATTCTTCAGCAATCACCATAAAATCAATATGGATGACATCCAGAGAAAATTATAACATTCAGACATGTTCGCTGAGCGCCCCCTATCTCTCAGTTATTCTTCCTTCATAACACAACAAGTATCGCAGCCCAAAACATGATGAGGGCACCATTCTAGTTATACACACATCACAAAAAAGGCTTTCCACAGTGGCTCACAATTATTATACCCTTGTAACTTAGCATCTCATCTTGGTATAGCATAATACCATTCTAATAATACGATTCCATGTGCCAAAATGGACTATGAAGCGCTATATTAATGCACTTACAGTACAATGCAATACAATCTATATGGGAAAAACTTCCTATGATATCTTCACTCCTAACTACTGCAGGTTTTCGTATGTGGTCTCTCCGAAAACAGACAAAGTCGGTAAACTTCAGAGTTTGGGCTCTGGCTGCTGATGTGGCTGGGGTGCCGAAACCGCCGAGAGCCCAGACTGAGCTGCCCTGAAGATGTGAAGCCGACTCAGAGGCCGAGCCTGTGAGACTCGAGGTGAGGAGTGTGTGGGCGAGCCAAGGCTAGTTCTTATGGTTCCCACGTTACTGAGGCTGGAAGCGGACAACAAAGGCCCTGCTGGGAAGTGTGACTGGAATCTACCTGAGAGGCCCCAGATTGCTTTGCCCTAAAGCTGGGTTGGGGCAATTGGGTCTGCTCATGCACCCTGCTCTGACTGTGCCACTGGGGTGAGGCGGGCCCTATCACTGCACACTTCATTTTGTAGTGGAAGCCGATTCCCTCATGACGGTGGGCATACCAGCCGCTAACCACACCAAATGCCACCCCCGCTGCGCCCTCATGTGCAGTAGACAAAGATCAACTAGCCAAGGGGAGTGGAGCACGACGCAGCGGACCATACTTGGATGCGGAGGGGCTCACTGGAGTAGGGAACTCAACCTGCTTTCCTGTGTAATCTGGTTGTGATCTCTGCTGCTAATTACTAGATACGCTAGAAACTCATCAACCCAAGATGTGCAAACACGACACGTGCCAATCCAAACTTCCATTTGAAAGCAAAAATACTCGCCTGGCAGGGATGGAGCAATCACGGGGGATGACCTCGGACCCTTCCACGGAAGAGGCAAGCCACACGACGATTTCAAAGAAATTCTGGTGGATGTTAACACAAGCCTTAAGGCAATCGACGCCAAGCATGACCTCATGGCGCAACGCCTTGACAAGATAAACAAGCGAGTTGACAAAAACGAAGATCGCATAGACCATCTTGAAGCCAGAGTCTCAGATATGGAGGATACTCGAGCTGCAACAAAGGAACAACTGCTCAGGATGGACAAAGTCCTAGCTGTCATAAAAGCCAAAAATGAAGATTTGGAAGCCTGATCAAGGCGCAATAAGTTACGCATTCTTGTCCACTGCCATCGACAACATAGAGGACTATATTACACTAATGCTAAAAGACCTCTTCGGAGAGGCTGGGTCTCTCAACCACATTTAGGGATTGGAGTAGGTGGTGGTGGGTTTCTGTTACACTGTTTTCTCTTGTTTTTCTTGTCTGTTTATGTTTGCATTGCATGGCAGGTCCCCCCACTGGCCCTTCTTCCCCCCACTTCCCCTACCCGATTGGCACACAAAGTACGCACTACCTAAGTCTCACTTTCTGACAGGGCATTTGACCATCACCTCCCTCTATCGGCACATCGCATATATAACTGTATCCCTAGTTGATCTCAGACATATTGCTACCACTGTATTGACACTTGTCTACAGGAATTAAATGTCTGACTTGGAATGTAAGAGGGTTAAATGATTCGAGAAAGGCCCGTCTTGTACATACTTACCTCACCAGACATCAGATTGACATATGCTTTCTGCAGGAGCTTCATCTCACCCCATCCACTGCATCCCGTCTTCGCACTCGCTGGTGTGTAGAAATACACACATCCATTTATTCCAATTACACTCACGAAACAGCTATATTAATTTGCAAAGTCATACCATGGAAACTCACACAAGCTCAAACTGACATGGAAGGGCGCTGTGTCCTTTCGCCCGGCATCCTGCACCAACACCCAATTATATTTGCTTGCATATACGGACCAAACACTGACTGCCCGGAATTCTTTAGCGATGTATGGCAACACATTGTTAAACTAGGACCGGGTGCTATAATATGGGGGGGAGATTTCAATGTTATTCTGGACCCGATTTTAGATAGACCTAGCACCTCCCGTAGGCCACACCCTAATGCCTCGACACAGCTCCACACCCTAATGCAAGATCAGGGCTTGGCTGTCGCTTGCCGATTCTGGAATGGAACTCCCAGGGAAGGCACATGCACTACAACAGCAAAGGGGGCCTGGTCACGCATTGACTATTGGTTAATCACCCGAGAAGTCTTAACGTGAACTACCAGGACAATGCTGCTCCCCGGGACACTTTCAGACCACTCCCCTGTGCTGCTGGAACTATCAATGCCATTAGCTATCCCGCGCGCCTTCACCTGGTGATTACCAGCTAGAGGTTTAAAAGATCAACTGTTTGGCACCGAAATACAATCTGCCATTGTTGATTATTGTGCAATAAACAAGGGCTCAGTCAAGTCCCCATTGGCGCTCTGAGAGGCATTTAAAGGAGTCATAAGAGGAGCATGTATTCCAAAACAAGAGGTTTTTTTTAAGGCGATGCAAACGACTTGCGCACCTAGAGAGCGACCTTAGAGCACTGGAACTAGAGTATTTCCATTCCAGAGCCCCAGCTACTATGGTGCTCATACGAGAAAAATTATTAGAATTTAATGATGAGGAAGGACGTGAATTGCACTATCTAGGCCGTGAGGCGACAGCCCGCAGATATGGGGAGGGAGAACGCACCAGCAGCACACTGGCCACTATGATTAGACCTCACAAAGCCAATGAATATGGTAACTAGACACAATATCGAATCAAAAATATAGAATGGACAAAATATCGAAGTCAAAATATAGAATGGACATAATATCGAATGGACATAATATAGTGGTTAATAATATCGAAATGCAGGTAAGTAATATCGACTGTCAAAATATCGAAGTACATAATATAGACATTAAAATATATCGAATTTTTTATAATATCGATTTTTTTTAGTGTTTTGTATGTTAGTATATGTGTTAAAAGTGTATATTTTTTGTAATGTATGTTTATTTTTTTTAAAGTAATTAATTTTATGTTATTTAATTTTTGCGTAATTTAATTCTGTAGCGGGTTGTGGGTTTATAGGGAATAGGGTGGGAAGTAATTTAATGATAGTAAATTAAATATGATTTATTAGAAATTATTAATTATTTTTAATTTAATTTTGCATTTTAGTTCTGTAGCGGGTTGTGGGTTTATAGGGGAATAGGGTGGGAAGTAATTTAATTGTAATTAAGTAAATATTTATTTTTATTTATTGGTATTGATAATTAATTTATTGTTAATTAATTATTAATTGGTAATTAATTTTTATTAATTGGTAATTAATTTTTATGAATTGATTAATTGATAATTATGTTAATTGTATTAATTTATTATTTGGAGCGGGTTGTAGGTTTATAGGGGAATAGGGTGGGAAGTAATTTAATTATAATTAAGTAAATATTTATTTTTATTTATTGGTATTAATAATTAATTTATTGTTAATTAATTATTAATTGGTAATTAATTTTTATTAATTGGTAATTAATTTTTATGAATTGATTAATTGATAATTATGTTAATTGTATTAATTTATTATTTGGAGCGGGTTGTGGGTTTATAGGGGAATAGGGTGGGAAGTAATTTAATTGTAATTGAGTAATTATTGAAATTATTGAAATTATTTTTGTGTATTGCTAATTAATGTATTGTTAATTAATTATTAATTGGTCATTTTTTTATCACTTATTACATTTTTGGTATTGACAATTAATTTGTTGTTAATTAATTATTAAAAGGTAATTAATTTTTAATAAATAATATTTATTGGAATTTATCATTAATTAATTATTAAATATTTTGTAATTGTTAATTAATTTTAATTAATTTTTTATTGGTATTGATAATTAATTTATTTCTATTAACAAATTAAATCATTACTTTCCCTACTGTTGCACTCTCTGGAGTGGGAATAGTAATTTTTACCCCTACGCTATCCAACGCTTTCCCTACTGTTGCACTCTCTGGAGTGGGAATAGTAATTTTTACCCCTACGCTATCCAACTCTTTCCCCACTGTTGCACTCACTGGAGTGGGAATAGTAATTTTTACCCTCCCGCTATCCAACGCTTTCCCTAATGTTGCACTCTCTGGAGTGGGAATAGTAATTTTTACCCCTACGCTATCCAACGCTTTCCTTACTGTTGCACTCTCTGGAGTGGGAATAGTAATTTTTACCCCTACGCTATCCAACGCATTCCCTACTGTTGCACTCACTGGAGTGGGAATAGTAATTTTTACCCTCCCGCTATCCAACGCTATCCCTACTGTTGTACTTACTGAAGTGGGAATAGTAATTTTTACCCTCCCGCTATCCAACGCTTTCCCTACTGTTGCACTCACTGGAGTGGGAATAGTAAATTTTACCCTCCCACTATCCAACGCTGATGTACATTTATTTTTAGAGATTACATATATTATTTATTAATTTTAATATTTTTTAATTAATTTTAAGTATGTTTTATTTAATTATATTGATTATTTAATTAAGTTAATATTACTTTTAACATATTTTAAAAATTCGATATTTTTTACAAACTATGGAGGTCATTACGTTGGCGGATGGAAAAAAAAACGACCGCCATGGTAGCGGGAAAATACCGCCCGCCGCTACCGCGGGAAAACCGACGGCTAGATTAGGATCCCCAGCGGTAAAACCACAACCGCGGCAGAAAGGAGACACGAAAATCCGCTGTACGCCTGCGAAAAGGGCACAAAACCGTCCGCGGCGGTCGGTGTCGCAGCGGAAACAGGCCGAACGCCCGCAACCACAGCGGAGACACCGCCATCAAAATTATGATATCCCGACACCCCCGCGGTGCAGTGCGCTGCTACCGACCGCCGCGGTCGACAACAGTGAAGAATCACTTAGACGGCGGAAGCGCCATAGCCGAGCCACCACTGCGGACGCTCCGCAAAAAAATGGCGGTCGCCAGAAAAACACACAACATGGCCACAAAGTGCACCAACCACACAAGGCATGCACCCAAAATTAGCCAACACAGCCCAAAGACACACCCCCATGGGAAACACAAAAACTACAAATCCCAGGTACACACACACACCACACCTGCAACCAACACCCCATCCTGACACACCCACAGACACCAGTATAAATCCAGCACCCAACAGACCACAATCCTTTGCAAAACTCCACAACTGAGGGGACATCCACCACAGATGACAGGAGAGGCAAATCTGCACAACACACACACATCACCACCACCACCACCACTTCCACACCTGCACCTCTAACACCTTTGCACAGCACACACCATACACATCACAACCACCACTACCACTCCCAAACCTGCACCCTAAACACCTTGACACATCACACACCATGTCACCACAGAGAATGCCCAAATTCACTGAGAGCAAGTTGAGGGTCATGGTCGATGAGATAATCAGGGTAGAACCACAATTGTTTGGTAACCAGGTCCAACAGACACCACTGGCAACAAGGACGCAAATGTGGAGAAGGATAGTAGAGAAGGTCAATGCAGTAGGGACCGTGCCACGCAATAGAGATGAAATCATGAAGAGGTGGCACGATCTGAAGGCAGTGGTCAAAAAGAGGAGAGCCAAGAACCATGAGCTGGCTCAGAGGACAGGCAGTGGCCCTCCCGTTCCACTCAAAACATTCACTGAATGGGAGGAGAAGGTGCTTGGCATTCTACATCCAGAGAGTCTCTCAGGAATACCCGGGGAGTGGAGGCTGGTAAGTACAAACAAATGCCTAACATCACACAAATGTACTGTCTTGCCCAATCACAAAATAATACCTCCTAGGTACAAATTCATTCATGTGCACAACACTCCTCCCAACACATCTCTCACAGATACAACAGACACTCCCCCTTAAGCCCCCAAAGGTAGTAAGCAACATCACCATGGGTACATGTGTACATGCTGCCAGCACTACAACTCCCACAAGGCCCCCTTGTCCCACAGCTGAGCAGGATGTAGCCCTCCCCCCACCCAGAAGCAAGCCTCAGCCATTGTGTGCTACACCCTCACCTAACAGGTAGGTAGCCATCTTCACAGGGAGGTGGGTGTGTGTGTGGGAGGCCTGCATTACGACTCCCACCAGGCACACGCTGCCCCATCACTCAGCAGGATGGAGCACCCCCTCCCCCCCAGAACCATGTGGCAGCCATTGTGTTCTTCACCCTCACCTAACAGGTAGGTAGCCATCATCACAGGGAGGTGGGTGGGTGTTTGGGAGGCCTGCACTACAACTCCCACCAGGCCCCCTTGTCCCACAGCTGAGCAGGATGTAGCCCTCCCCCACCCAGAAGCAAGCCTCAGCCATTGTGTGCTACACCCTCACCTAACAGGTAGGTAGCCATCTTCACAGGGAGGTGGGTGTGTGTGTGGGAGGCCTGCACTACGACTTCCACCAGGCACACCCTGCCCCAGCACTCAGCAGGATGGAGCACCCCCTCCCCCCCAGAACCATGTGGCAGCCATTGTGTTCTTCACCCTCACCTAACAGGTAGGTAGCCATCATCCCAGGGAGGTGGGTAGGTGTTTGGGAGGCCTGCATTACAACTCCCACCAGGCCCCCTTGTCCCACAGCTGAGCAGGATGTAGCCCTTCCCCCACCCAGAAGCAAGCCTCAGCCATTGTGTGCTACACTCTCACCTAACAGGTAGGTAGCCATCTTCACAGGGAGGTGTGAGTGTGTGTGGGAGGCCTGCACTACAACTCCCACCAGGCCCCCTTGTCCCACAGCTGAGCAGGATATAGCCCTCCCCCCACCCAGAAGCAAGCCTCAGCCATTGTGTGTTACACTCTCACCTAACAGGTAGGTAGCCATCTTCACAGGGAGGTGGGTGTGTGTGTGGGAGGCCTGCACTACAACTCCCACCAGGCCCCCTTGTCCCACAGCTGAGCAGGATGTATCCCTCTCCCCACCCAGAAGCAAGCCTCAGCCATTGTGTGCTACACTCACACCTAACAGGTAGGTAGCCATCTTCACAGGGAGGTGGGTGTGTGTGTGGGAGGCCTGCACTACGACTCCCACCAGGCCCCCTTGTCCCACAGCTGAGCAGGATGTAGCCCTCCCCCACCCAGAAGCAAGCCTCAGCCATTGTGTGCTACACCCTCACCTAACAGGTAGGTAGCCATCTCCACAGGGAGACGGTGCAGTGTGTTTGGCTATCCGTCCCACAAAATGCTACATGCATGCTGTCCCACCACTATGGAGGATGTGACACTACACCCCCAATAAGAAGCATGTGGCAGGCAATGTATGCTACCCACCCAACTCACAGGTAGGTAACCGCATCTCACAGGTCGGGGTGTGTGGGGCTTGAAAGCTTGCACAACAACTCACACGGGCCCACCTGACCGGCAGCACACAAGACCCATTCCTCCCTGGCACCAACATGCATGTGTCAGTCATTGCAATGTACACTTCAAAAGAACTTGCATGTGGACATATCATGCTGACCTGTCCCACACTGGACCAAGATGGAAGCCATCATCATACACACACAGAGAGGTCTCACAAATACAAGGAAAACACAGCAAACACAACATATCCACAGCCACAACATAAAGCCAGATATGCATTTAATAAAACATGTCGGCATAGGACACCAGGCCTCTCAATTCACAACTGCACACCCAGATAGCATTGGCAACTATAGTGTGCACACACCTAAGAAAATGAAACTGTGACAGCGACCAAAGTGTGAATGACTGAAACACATGTCGATGGAACTCCGAGCACAACCATGCACACCACTACATGCCATCTGACAGTAGCAGTGGACCAGACCACCTAGGATCTACTGAAAGCAAACTTAAGCATGTCTGGAATTGCAAATACAGATATCTACACCACAATGATAAGGTATGCATGAAACTACAATGCTCACTCACTGTGCAGAGAGAACCGCTACAAGGGCTCAACAAGTGACACATACGCGTAAATGGATGACATATGATTGATCAATAACTGTATGCCAACATGAGACTGTCAATGTCATAAAACATATATTGTGCATGTCATGTCTTGAGAACTCCCAATATGGACAAGTAATGCATGTACCACAACAGCTTGTAATGCATCACTGGATGTCGGTCAATGCAAATTTTACAGTGAACAACTGCTGGATGTACAAACAGTTGATGTAACACTGCTAACACTAACTTTGCTGGGTGCAACACAGTGACCATTTTTCATCTGACCCACAGGTGACCAAGAACTCACTGCAGAGGATGACACCACCCTGCAGATCCAGTCCCCCCCCCCCCGGAACAGAGACAACTGGATGAGGACTCCCTGGATTCCTTGGATGAGGAGCTCCACGCTGGCCCATCTGGTGTGGTAGGCCGCAACCAGTCCCAGGCACCCATTGTCCCCCCAACCACATCAGCTGCAGCCCCTGACCATCCTCTGACAGCTGCTGTCACGGCCTGTGTGTCAACCACTACCACCACCACCACCACCACAGCTGGCCGCAACACCCTCCCTGCCCCAGGGGTTGAGCAGCCCACTACATCGACTGCGGAGGCCAGGGAGAGGATGCAGCGGGCCAATGTGAGGACCGGACAGGACCGTGGCAGCAGTGCAGGTGGTCCGGACAGGGTCATGCAGAGGGGGACTGATCCTGGGACGGAAGCCCTGGGCCACATCGACAGAGTCCTTGGGGCCTACCAACAGGCCCAGGGACGAATGGGCCGGTTAGAGGAAGAATCTCGGGAGCACCTCTTGCTGCTGAGGTCCATGGACACACGCATGGGACAGATTGTGGACCTCTTGGGGCAGCTAGTGGCGGTTCTGAGGGACAGGCCAGCGCAACATTCTACCCCTCCGCCTCCCCTGTTGGGCAGCAGGATGACACTTCATCATCCTCCCCTGCGTCCACAGAGGGGGGTGAGTCCTCAGACACCACTGTCCCTGCAGCAGTGGCCCCTCCAGTCAAGCGCAAAAGGGGCCATCCAAGGAAAGGCCAGGGGGACCCACGTGCCAAAGCACCTGCCAAACGCTAGTCCCCGAGCCAGCTATGATGGCAGACCACTGCACCACTGCATTGACCTTTTGGACTATCCTTCACCACACTGCCATGTGAATGGCATCCATCTGTTGGACTGGGTCTCCACATCATTGTGGGGACTACTCAAGTATCTCATTTACCTTGACTGTCAACTCACTTCTTCAATTATCCCCTTCACATTTCCTCCACCCTTGCATGTCACAGTTGTTAATAAATACACCTTACACACATGTTGTTGTGTCTGCTCCATCTTTAATACAGAATGTGCAACCTTCACCGTGTAGGACATGGTCCAGGGGAATGGAATGTAGGTAACATGTGAGATGCTGAAGGGACCTACGGAAAACAGCAGAACAAGAGTCACTTGTATGTGTGTGGCATTGCACACATCACACGACACTTGTCAACAAGGTACTCAGATCTACAAACTTTACACAGAGCAACAGTCACCATAGAGACAATCTGTTCCACACTAACCAATCACACATACATTGGCAGGCAGCAATGAGTCAACACCAAGCTGCAGTCAGCAAGCTCACATACACCCACACAGCAACAGCAACACCATCAGACCATTTTGTCCCTTCTACATCGTCACTCACCTTCAAGTGAAGTAGCGGGTGATGAGCTGACGATGCATGTCGACCCCTTCCTCCTCTCCACTGCCCTCGTCACTGGATCCGGCTTGATTTGCAGGCGGCGGCCTTGGCTGCTCATCATCGTCATCCAGGATCAGGGGTATTGCCTTGCGAATGGCGAGGTTGTGGAGCATGCAGCATGCCACCACTATCTGACACACCTTCCCTGGTGAGTACATAAGGGCCCCCCCAGTATGGTCCAGGCACCGAAATCTTGATTTTAGGAGACCAAATGTCCGTTCTATCACACGCCGTGTCCTCCCATGGGCATCATTGTATCGCACATCAGCTGGCGTGACGGGGTTCCGCAATGGGCTCAGCAACCACGGGCGGTTTGGATATGCCGAGTCACCTGTGTGTGAGAGACACAGATTAACCTTGCAGTCCCAAAATGCTACACAACAGCATGTCACACACACACACCACTCTAATCCACTATACATACTCACCAACAAGCCATGCACGCTCAGGAAGCAGATTGGCCATCAACTGAGGAACGATGCTGCTGCGCAAGATGTGGGCATCATGGGCTGAGCCGGGAAACTTGGCACACACGTGTGAGATGATCATGTCCGCCAGGCACACCACTTGAACATTTACCGAGTGTGAATGCTTCCTATTGCGGTAAACCTGTTCACGTGCCTGTGGTGGCACAAGCCCAACATGTGTGCAATCAATTGCACCAATGACATGTGGGATATGTCCAAGGGCATAGAAATCGCCCTTCACAGCCACCAACTCAGGCCCCCTGGAAAAATGGATATATCTGTCTTTGTACAGCATCATGGCCGACAGGACATCCCTCAGCACCATGCTGAACATCGGCTGTGACATCCCGCCTGCACGTGCGACCGTGTGCTGGAATGAGCCCGTTGCAAAGAAATGCAGGCATGCCATCACCTTAGCTGTTGCGGTGAAAGCTGTTGGATATGTCCGACGTGGCTGCAGGTGGGGCTCCAACATGGCACATAGGTTCTGCAGGGTTTGTCGGTCCAGCCTGAATTTGCGGATTATTTCCTCATCCTCCATGTCTGCCAGGACTGTGAACGGACGATGGATATTGTGCCTCCTCCTCCTAGGACAGATCACAGTGCACATATGTCAATGCAGAAGACCATGAAATGTGCATCACATCAATTACTTCTACAGACACATTCCCAAGTCTTACAACATGCACCATCAACCGACAGGGCACTTCACAACTAGGTTCACATCAGGCACACTACTCGTACACCTGTCCCCTTACCAGCAGCAATTATCTGTGCACCCCTCCGGCTCATTCGCATGCACAGTGTGATATACTAACAGATATGTGTGCATACCTGTGAGTCTGACCCCCAGCATATGTTGATAATTGCAATACTAGCCGAACACACCATGTTGCTGGCCCTGATACACCTCCCAACACAGGTTGCACATGGCACACATCAACTACACACTCACCACCGGCTGAGCGTGGGGGACACGTGTGTGCATGTGCATTGGACAATGTGCCAGTTGCTGATGCCCCTAGTCCAGTCAATGAGACGACATTGTGCGTTACATTGCACACACAGACATTGACCATTATCACCATATGCTATGCAACACAGTAACTGGACAGTCTACATTTCATTACACAGCACATGTGACATGTGCGAGTGTATGTGCCCATGCAATGTATTGGCGACCCATATATGGTATGTGTTGGTGACGTGGAGTGACATGTCCCTTTTGTGCATTTGCCCTCATGAGGACCCTTCAATTGTTGAGACCCTGGGCACTGTATATGTTGCCCTATGCAGAGAGCTGGAGGACACGTTAGGTGCAGCACAGCTACTCCACAACTCCATTAATGCTCACTCCAGGCACTGTCTGCCAGACATGTGGCGGTGCCTACCGCCTGGCCACTGATGTGCGGCACCGCACATAATTGGGGTAAAGAATTCGCTAAATGCAAGTTAGATGGTCATACAAAGCATATCAGGCCCAACTTTTCTGTGTGTTATAATTAAAAGAAAAACATAATGAAATACACATAAATAAACATATATATGTAACAGAAACCATTAGTGTTTGATGTATAACAAAATATTTTTATTCTAGGTATTTCATTGATAGAAAATACTCTTATTTTACAACCATATATATGACATAAATTATACAAAAACAACACTATACATAGAATTGAAATACACAAGAAAACAAGTTATAAGGTGATACAAAAACTAACGATAAATGGAAACAACACACAACTATATATATAACATAAATTATACAAAAACAACAGTTTACATAGAATTAAAATGTACGAAAAAAGCGATAGGTTATGAAGTGATACAAAGGCTGGCGGTAGATGAGAACTACGCGCGTTTCGGCATGTATGCCTTCGTCAGGAAACCCAGCTCTACTTTTTCTAAAAGAATCAAAAACAACATATCAACATATCAACAAATATATATATATAACTGGGCCTGAAACATAAGCTATATTTGATAAAATAAGAGCAGGTCATGCTTCTTAAAATAGATCCACAATGCCGGTGGTACCAGGGAGCCACATGCAAGGCTTTTCCACACAAAAAATATACATGTGTGGAATAAATTCAAATTATTGATGATGAAAAGTGAAAAAGAAATAGTCAGAATTCAATGAATAGTGACCTGAAAGATACTACCATCACCTAGAAAGTTAAGGAAAAAACCTTTATAGCACCGCACATAACCCATGCACGATCGCGGGAGACACCGCCAGTTATGTATGTGACAATTGCGGTCCCTTGCTCACTTTGCCACTGGATTCAAGCAAGCCTGGCTGATGACGGCTGAAATGCCAGAAACCGGTCCTAGGATGCTTGTTTCCGGTCCAGGGAAGACATGGCTTGGCAGTTCGGGCTGGACTGTTCCCATGAGGCACAGGGTCAGACTGATTTGCATATGGCCATGTCTGAACTGGGGTGGTGGAGTGAGCTAAAGAATGATGATGGATTAAACCCAGATCAGTTGACTGGGGGTGAGTGTTTGATTGGCTCAAACGTTCCGTCCATCATCCCCTTTTGTATCGCTTTGGCCACTGAGGTGCGGCACCGCACATAACCCATGCACGATCACGGGAGACACCGCCAGTTATGTATGTGACAATTGCGGTCACCATGCACCGCTACCCAAATCACGGTCACTCCAGGCACTGTCTGCCAGACATGTGGAGGTGCCTACCGCCTGGCCACTGAGGTGCGGCACCGCACATAACCCATGCACGATCGCGGGAGACACCGCCAGTTATGTATGTGACAATTGCGTTCACCATGCACCGCTACCCAAATCACGGTCACTACAGGCACTGTCTGCCAGACATATGGCGGTGCCTACCGCCTGGGCCCTGTGGTGTGTCACCGGCATGGACCATGCCCCTGCAGCCAATGGGAAGCAGACTCGCGGTAGCCTGATGCGAGTTTGAAAATTGCGGTGGGCGTGCACCACCCCCGCGGAGGCGGTCACTGGAGGCATTCATAAGATGCACCACCGCGGTAGCATGCACATGCATCCTACGGTGTGTCACCGGCATGGACCATGCCCCTGCAGCCAATGGGAAGCAGACTCGCGGTAGCCTGATGCAAGTTTGAAAATCGCGGTAGGCGTGCACCGCCACCGCGGAGGCGGACATTGGATGTATTTGAATGAGGCAGACCTCGTACACCAATTGCAGCACCCTGGGACCACTGACACAGCCCCAGGGGCCTATATATGTGTGGGAGGGCGCACCACATTCCCACAGCTACCAGGGACTGCTGACTGACACCCCTGCACCTGCTGCCTCAAGGGACTGCTGGCTGCCACCCTGCACCTGCTGCTGCTGCCCCAATGGACTGCTGGCTGCCACCCTCCACCTGCTGCTGCTGCCTCAAGGGACTGCTGGCTGCCACCCTCCACCTGCTGCTGCTGCCTCAAGGGACTGCTGGCTGCCACCCTGCACCTGATGCTGCTGCCTCAAGGGACTGCTGGCTGCCACCCTGCACCTGATGCTGCTGCCTCAAGGGACTGCTGCTGCCACCCTGCACCTGCTGCTGCTGCCCCAAGGGACTGCTGGCTGCCACCCTGCACCTGCTGCCTCAAGGGACTGCTGCCTGCCACCCTCAACATGCTGCTGCTGCCACATGTCCATTGTGATGTCGAGGACTCAGAAGATCCGTGCCAGTCCCTTCACCAGTGAGGAGCTTGGGGTCCTGGTAGTCGGGGTGCTTGCACAGTACCCAAGGCTTTATGGTGGACCTAATGTCGTGGTAAGTTTCCCAGACTGTGAGTGAGAGTGCAGGGTGTGCACACGTGGGGTGGAGGTGCTTAGGTATGTGTCAGTGGTTGTGGGGCTCTGACATGCACTGCCCATCATGTTTGCTACTGCGGGAAGGGCTTGGTGGGCTCTTTCACACGTTACCCTGCATGCCTATCCAGAGTAGAGGGACATGTCCTGTAGTGTCAGCCATACAGTGCAGCTGCATTTTGGTGATGCAGGAGTCTGGCCAGTTAGCGTTTGTGTGCATGGCTGTGTTGCTCCCAATTGACCCACTCAGTGTCAGTCGACCTGCCCTGCACAGTCCCCACCGAATGCCACATGTCAACATCACTGCATGTACAGTGTGTACCATGTGTGTTTGTCTCACGCCTCTTCATCTAAGTCCCATCTCTGCCATGTAGATTGCACAGGAGCAGGCGTGGGAGAAGGGTGTGTGTATGACAGTCGTTGTCACTCTATGTGAGTCCCAAGACACAGTGAGGCTTTCACAGGGCTAGGACACTTAGGTCTGCGCAGTGTTGGACACAGTGAGTCCAACAACATGACACATGTTTTGCTATCTTCTGTATGTGTAGTTGTAGGTAACTGCAGACAGTAGCTGCAGGCAGACTACACGTTGCTTGGTGTGTTGGTATCCTGCATGTGAATGGGGTGTGGAGGTACTGTGTCCACCATCGAACATGCATGCCTGTACGTCTGATTGACCAATGACATTGTATCATGTTCAGAGCAATTGTTGGCTATGTGACGGTTGTAGCTTGAGTTTTGGATGAGTCACTGTCGTGCTACTGCATTTTCGTTGTGTTGTTATTGTGCACTGTTTCACTGGCACATCACCCCTCTTGTCTCCCATTCCTGCAGCTGAAGGTCCACCAGCGTAAAGCCGTGTGGAGGGCCATTGCCTCCAGAGTACGGGATCTGGGTGTGTCAAACAGAAGGCGCACCCACTGTCATAAAAGGTGGGACGACATCTGCCGGCTGAGCAAGAACGTGGCCGAGATGACGCTGGGGCTGCTCCCTCGGACTGGCAGGTTGGCTAGGCGCAGCATGACACCACTAATGGCCCGCATCCTGGCTGTCACACAACCTGAGCTGGACAGACGACTGAGGGAGCATCAGCAGCGAGACAGGGGTGAGTATGTGTTGCAGGCTGCCTTTGGCTGGGAGTGGGTGCATGTGTCTACAGAGTGTGCAAATTGTCAGCTGTGTGACGTTGGTTGTGTGGTGCAATGTTTTGTGAGTGGCCTCTGTGCTGGGTGTATTTGCCATGCTTTTGCCCAAACGGCGCTTCATGAAGTGAGTTTTAGCACTGTGGATCTCTCTTACATTTGGAGTTGTGGCCTTCAGGTACCTTCTGCTGTGGGGTAGTGTGTGAATTCTGATGGATGGTAATGCCAGTGTGCCAACTGTGAATGCGTTTCAATGAATGTGTGCAATTCCAGACCTCAGATGTCTGCCAGTCAGACATCTGAGGCCAATGTGCAACAGTAGATGTGCCCATGGCCTCGATATGGTGGATGGTATGTGTGCATGGTCATTGTGGGCTGGTATGTTGTAGTCTGTGTGGTCCCCTACTGCTCCACACATGTAGGTGATGTGCACCATGTCGTGGTGTTCATCCTTGCCAACATCGGGACAGTGTGTGTGCACAGGGCATTTTGGGGCTGTGTCTGATGTGAGCCAATGGCAGGATGGAGTGCTGTGTGAATCACCTGGGTCACTTATGGCAGGACGTGTGGTGGACATGCACCGTTGTGTCGAAATTTTGGGTGTCAAGATATATGTGTGCACAGGGTGGCATGCAATGTGCTGCACTCCTCTTTCTAGGATGCAGATGTATTGGCACGTATTAGTTCTGTTGATGCCACTCATCTCACAGTACTTCTCTCTCCTGTGCAGCAGCTCCCGTATGTGCAGAGGGAGAGGGGACGGACACCAGTGGTGAGGCTTCCACTGCTACAGCCGCACTGGAGCTGACTGACACAGATGTGACCAGCACCGAGGAGGGGGACAGGAGTCTGCTAGAGGACTCACAGCTGGAGACACAAAGCTCTACCTCATCTGACGCCAGCGGTGACACATCCATGTTGGGGGGTACAGGGAACGGGGAATCTGCCTCCTCTTCCGCCACACAGCGTCCAGTGCCCAGCCTCCCTTCAACCTCCACTGGTGCTGCCCGTGTCCGCACAAGTAGGAAGGGTAGAGTCACCTTCACCCCAGGCACAGCTGCCCCAGCCCATGTCAGCCCTGCTGCCCTCAGTGTAGAAGCAGTCGAGCTATTGTGCCAGATGTGTGTGGGGCAGACAGCACTTCTCAATGCCTTCCAAGAGCACGACAAAAAGTTGGGGCAGGTTATAGCTTTCATGGAGGGCTTACATTCCGACGTTGGTGGGCTACACCGCACTGTGCAGTCCTTGTCATCAACTGTGACAGCAGCCCTGCAACAGGCACATAGTCAGGGAGCGACTCCCAGCACTCGGTCCGGCCCCGTGTCACTGTGCACCTCTGACGACAGTGACAATGCCCAACGGACCCCAAAGTCCCGATACAGAACCCGCAGCACACAGGAGCAGCAGCAACCCAAGCGTACTAGGGCACAGACACCATCCCCACATAAGAGTAAGGCCACCCCAGAGCGCAGAGAGAAAAGCCCATCAGGCGACAGCAAGGGCCACAAAGCAAAGAAACAAGCATCAGGGTCACAGGCCTCACCTTCCTCCCCTGCCAAAGACTCCCTGTCCCAAAGACGTCTCGCAGAGGCAAAAAGACAGTTTCCACACCCACTGAGAAGGTGTTGCCTGCAAACATTACACAGGATGAGGGCCCCATGGATAATCCATCCTTGACCTCCACTCCCATCCCAAGCCCTGTGAAACCAGCACGGGAGGACACTGTAGGGGGCAAAGCTGGTGGACAGAGGGAGGCAGGGCGGTGGCAAACACCAGGCAAGCGCACAGCGGGTTCCAGCATGTCCCCAGAGGGGGGGTCACCATCCACACCAGAATCAGCTTTGGTGTTGGGGTCACCTGTTGTGTCTGCCCCAGTTCCCTTCAATCCCCTGACAGGGAAACCTTTCAGGATCCCCAAGAA
The DNA here is from genome assembly GCA_963921515.1 of Calotriton arnoldi. Classification (NCBI taxonomy): domain Eukaryota; kingdom Metazoa; phylum Chordata; class Amphibia; order Caudata; family Salamandridae; genus Calotriton; species Calotriton arnoldi. Next base: position 2,619,247 of record CAWUFW010000579.1, read on the forward strand.
GTGGAGAGGCACCCCTCCACATTCTCTGGCACACACTGTGTCTCACCAGGGCATGAGTCCACCTCCCCGGGCCACCACCCCACCTGGTCCAAGCAGCCCCCCAGTTACCACATGCACAGTTGGCTCTTCCACAGTTGTTACTCCCACTGCCCAGGGTAGTCCGCCAACAGACCCCAACACACAGTCAGCTCCAAGTCCGACAGACAGCCCCATCTGAGTGGTGGTCACCCTCACACACCTGTCTGTCCACAGGGGTGCGTGTGATGCCCATTGTCAGACCCATTACTCTGTTGCTGGGCATGGCATGGTAGAGTTGCATACATTCCCTGTGTAGCTTTTGATGTGACTACTCTGCACGTTGTACTTGCCTTGTGTTTCACTGCTGTGTGCCCCCTGCCTGTGCAGCTTATCATGGACTCACTCTGCACTTTGTCCTGCCCACTGGCCTTGTTCACTGCTGTTTGCCCCTTGCCTGTGCAGCTTCTCATGTACCTCACCTGCACTGTGTCCTGGCCACTGGCCTTGCTGTTCACTGCTGTTTGCCCCCTGCCTGTGCAGCTTCTCATGTACCTCACCTGCACTTTGGACTGGCCACTGGCCTTGCTGTTCACTGCTGTTTGCCCCCTGCCTGTGCAGCTTCTCATGTACCTCACCTGCACTTTGGACTGGCCACTGGCCTTGCTGTTCACTGCTGTTTGCCCCTTGCCTGTGCAGCTTCTCATGTACCTCACCTGCACTGTGTCCTGGCCACTGGCCTTGTTGTTCACTGCTGTTTGCCCCTTGCCTGTGCAGCTTCTCATGTACCTCACCTGCACTGTGTCCTGGCCACTGGCCTTGTTGTTCACTGCTGTGTGCCCCCTGCCTGTGCAGGATCTCATGGACTTAACCTGCACTGTGTCCTGGCCACTGGCCTTGTTGTTCACTGCTGTGTGCCCCCTGCCTGTGCAGGATCTCATGGACTTAACCTGCACTGTGTCCTGGCCACTGGCCTTGTTGTTCACTGCTGTTTGCCCCTTGCCTCTGCAGGATCTCATGTACCTCACCTGCACTTTGGACTGGCCACTGGCCTTGTTGTCGACTGATGTCCTAGACTCTGCCTCTGCAGGATCTCATGTACATCACCTGCACTGTGTCCTGCCCACTGGCCTTGTTGTTCACTGCTGTGTGCCCCCTGCCTGTGCAGGATCTCATGGACTTAACCTGCACTGTGTCCTGGCCACTGGCCTTGTTGTTCACTGCTGTTTGCCCCCTGCCTGTGCAGCTTCTCATGTACCTCACCTGCACTGTGTCCTGGCCACTGGCCTTGTTGTTCACTGCTGTTTGCCCCCTGCCTGTGCAGCTTCTCATGTACCTCACCTGCACTTTGGACTGGCCACTGGCCTTGCTGTTCACTGCTGTTTGCCCCCTGCCTGTGCAGCTTCTCATGTACCTCACCTGCACTGTGTCCTGGCCACTGGCCTTGTCGTTCACTGCTGTTTGCCCCCTGCCTGTGCAGCTTCTCATGTACCTCACCTGCACTGTGGACTGGCCACTGGCCTTGCTGTTCACTGCTGTTTGCCCCCTGCCTGTGCAGCTTCTCATGTACCTCACCTGCACTTTGGACTGGCCACTGGCCTTGCTGTTCACTGCTGTTTGCCCCCTGCCTGTGCAGCTTCTCATGTAAATACTGTGCATATTGAAATGCCCACTGGCTTTGCTGTTGCCCAGATTTGTTGGCTCTATATGCAAATTGTGAATAAACACAGTTGGTCCTGCAGTGAGTTGTGTCAGTGTCCTTCCTGAATAATGTTGTTTCTGTGTGTGCATGGTTAACTGTGTCACAGGCTCAGTATGCCACTTCGACATTGCCAATGGGTTGTGTCACATTTCATTTTTGTGCAGGGGTGGGAGGCACTTCATTTCTACATGACTGTGATACTTATGGGTGCAGTGCAGGTGGTTGGCAATGAAGTCTTGTAGTCATCTTCCTTCTTGGCTCATGTTATCTATGGTGGACACATGTCAGGTTTGTGGGCAATGGCAGCACAGGGTGGGAGTTTGGGCACAGGCTTACAGGCAGGCAGGCCAGGGTCATGGGGTCTGTGTGAGCTTTCTTTCTGTGTGCCAATCAGTGTCGGTGTATGGACATCTTGTGGTGATGAGTTATCCAGGTCCCATGGCTTACTTCCAATGTGTGCACTTGGGTGGTGGAGAAGTGTGTGGTGTGAAGGGGGTGACTTTGTTGTGACTGTGGATGTGTGTGCACATGCATTGTCAACTACTGCCATGTGTGACCCTGGAGTGGTGTGCCTGTATGTGTACTTGTTTAGCCCTGTGGTTGTGTTTTGTGCACATGGCAGTATTGTGTGTTGCTGTTGTGGGAGGAGGTATGTGTGCCATATCCTACTTGTGCTTGGCTGTCATGTAGTGTGTCACTGGGCCCTGTGTGTTGTGCAGCAGACGTTGTCTTGTCCAGTATTTGGATGCCTATGTGTGGCTGGTCAGTGTTTGTGTTCAGGGCCTTCCTTACATCCCTGTGCCTATACATGGGTGTCCTTGCTGTCTCCAGGAGTTGTGGCATTGGGGTGACCGTGGTTTGTGTTGACTGACTGTGTCAGCCATGTGTGCTGTGATGGGCTGTGTGTGTTCTCACATGTGTCTTGTCTTGCATGTGCATCACACATGCTTGATGGTTTAGTCACTGCCCTTCCATTTGTGGGCACCTCACTTTGGCTTTCCTATATGTTGTCCTCCATTACTGCTGGCATGTGGTGTGTGTATGTAGCTGTGACTCTGGGTGGTGTGTGTGTGTGACTTGTCAGGTGGTGTGTGAAGTGAAGTGTTTGGTCCTCATCTGTGTGTGTGTACATTTTGTGCCTGGCCTCAGTGTTCTTGGCTTGTGTGTGATGTTGTTGTGGTGTGTGTGTTGGCTGGGGCCTGGCCTTCTGTGCTATGTGTTCCTTTGCATAGGGTCCTGCTGTGGCTGTATATGCAGTTGTTGGGACGTGGGGCATGGTGTGGCTGTAGTTGTGTTGTTGTTGTGCAGGAGTGGCACTTGTGAGACACATGTTGTGTCCCTTCAGGGCGGTTGCTGGTGTGTTGTGGATGTAGTTGTGGCTCTGTGCTATTTGTACGTTGCCCTTGGTATGCGCTGTCCCTGTGCTCTGCGTTGTGTGCATGTTTTCATGCACACTGACCGCGGCGGTGACGTGACCGGGACATTTGTACATGAATGCGGTACATGGGTGGGCAGTTTGTGGCGCGACGTTTTTGTGACAGGTGGGACATGTGTGTGTGCAGTGCTGGCTGTGTGCCTGTCCCCACAGGGGTGTGTGGTGTTCCCATGCGATGTTTTTCCCCCCTGGAGCTGTGTATTGTGTTTGTTGCACTGTTGTGTCTGTACGTACCTGCGGAGGCGTCCGTGGCGGTGGATGACTTGCAGGTAGTGGATCATGTACAGCACCGGGAGTGCGTGTAGGTCAGGATCCATCGCGGTGTGTCCCGAGTGTTATTTTTTCTGTCTCCGCTGTGATGTCTCCGCCGTCTTTCGCTGTGCGGTATCTCCGTCGCTGTGCGCTGCCCTGTTTCCGGCATCGTGATATCCTCGGCGTACGGGACGTCATTCCGCACGGCGGTGTGTGGTGATTGGCTCACTCCGCCGCGGTGGCGGGCGCTGTTCGATGGCGGTCGGCGTCACTCTGCGGCGGACGGTGAATGCCTATGTTTTCCCATCCTAATATGGCGGGCGTGAAGACCGCGGCTGGCGTGCGGTAAATGGCATTATACCGCACCGCCGCCAACGCGGTCGTGCTTCGCCCGACATCGTAATGGGCCCCTATATTTTAAACAACGATATTTTGTCTTCGATATTTTTGTACTTACCTGTTTGTAGATAGGGAGTCGATATTCTGATCTTCGATATTTTGGTGTCGATATTCTGTCCATTCTATATTTTTGTTGTCGATATTTAGTCAGTGATCCAATGAATATATCATAGACCTAATTGATTAACATATGGAACATCAAACTAATCCCACTTCTATTCTCAATACAATGACCACCATTACTCAAAACTCTATCAAACTAAATCCCAAATGTCCATCGACCAAATTAAGGCGTACTTGGAGTCTATACAACTACAATACCTAGATTCCCCGTTCACAGAAAAGCAAGTCCTGCACGTAATTCACAGTCTTCTCAATGTCAAGGTGCCTGGTTTGGATGGTCTTACAACCTCCTTCTACAAGGAATACGCCATTATATTAACCCCACATCTCTTATCCATGTATCAGGCATCTGTGGAGACAGGTGAACTGCCCCCGTCACTCCGCGAGGTGGTTATCATTACTGTTCAACCTGGCTTTTCCAGCGGGTTTATCCCCTGAATTTTTGCTTTTTGTCCTCCTGTTTTGGATCCTGTTTTTGTTGTTTTTTTTTACTCTGGGCACTTTCCCACTGCTGATCACTGCTAAAGTGCATATGCTCTCCCTGTAAATTGTGTTTAGGGATTGGTGATTCCATGATGGCATATTTTATTTACTGGTAAGTCCCTAGTACAGTGCAATGTAGGTGACCAGGGCCTGTAAATCAAATGTTGCTAGTGGGCCTGTAGCACTGATTGTGCCACCCACACAAGCAGCCTTTCAAAGGTAACTCAGACCTGCCACTGCAGTGTCTGTGTGCAGTCTAGTACTGCCATGTCGACCTGGCAAGTGCATCCTCTTGCCAGGCCCTAACCTTCCCTTTTTTTACATGTGAGTCAACCCTAAGGTAGGCCCAAGGTACCCCTGTGGTTGGGTGCAGTGTATGTGAAAGGTAGGGCATGCCCTGATGTGTGTGGCATGTCCTGATAGCGAAATACTGCCAATTTCATTTTTCACTATTGAAAGGCTATCTGTCCCATAGGATAGAATGAGAGTTTATTTATAACATCATATGAATATAACTTCCCAGTGGGACAAGATAGAAAGATGGAGTTTAGTATGCCTAAAGTCAGATTATAAAAATGTATAGATGATTTTTATATTGTGTGATGGAAAATACCACTTTTAGAAAGTGGGTATTTTCTTGCTTAGCCATCCTGTGTGCTTCTACTGGTTTATGGATTGACTGTCTGGCTTTGGAGTGACAGGGGCTGGGGATGTGCATTCTCTCAGATAGCCACTGGGAGGGGGTTGATGTGTTGTCCTACCTTTCCTGAATGAGTCAGGGTTGGGCTGAATAGACCCGGGCTGCATTTAGAGTAGGGGGAGGAGATTTCTTTCACACCTCAGTGGGCCTGGTCTGCCTGGGACAATGCTGTCTCTACCTCCTGCCGGGCAGCTGCACCAGAGAGGACAGAACTGGTTTTGGCTGGGTAAAGAGCATCTCTGCCACCAGAGAACAAAGGAATTTTGGGGCCCAGTCCCCTGAACTTTAGACTATTTCCGGAATTCAAGAGGAACCTCTGCCAAGGAGAAGAGTTGGGAAAAGCTGAAGGAGAAGTACTGCCCTTTTGCTGTGTGCTGTCTGGGGCTGGCCTGCAGTGGCTGTTTTCTACCAAAGAGAGGACTGTGTGTGTATCCTGCTTGTAAAGTGTCTCCAAGGGCTTGAAGTGGAGCTTGCGACCAAGAGGTCTCAGGAACAGCAAAGACCTCACCATCGTTCTGAGCACCATCTCTGGGAAAGCTGGCTTCAGTCGCCGCAGAAGAAAGGAGCAGCTGACTCTGTCACCGAGCCCTTCGCAGGTTCTGTGTCGTGAAGGCACCACAGAAGGCCCCGCCACACATCGCACTGCATCCTTGGTCTCACCAATGCCGTCTGGACGATCGTCACCGAGCAGTTGCTTGCATTGCGTCCTGTGGGCACCGCACTCCGTACCGCCTTGCTTCATCCTGCCTGGACGTCACCGACTACATCACTGCATGACCAGAACATCGACCGGCTCCGTCGCCTGCACCGCAACCTGCCAGAACAGCATCGAGCACCACCTCACCCTGCACCGTAAGCCTTGGTCTCACGGACGCCGTCTGGACGATCGTCACCGAGCCACTGCCTGTACCGCGTCATGAGGGCAAAGCACCGTGCACCGCTTCCATTTTGCAACGCAACTGCGACGGTTGCCCCGACCGATTCCAACCAACCTGTTGGCCGCAACGAGAAAGGTACTGTTTACGAGTCTGTCAACTCTTTAGCTGGCCCGTACTGACGCAGTCGGCTGGAACTGTTCGACTCTGTTGTTTTCACCATCGGGGTAGCCCCGGACGGAGCTACTGACTTGGAAGAACTGGGTTTTGTGGATATTTCTACAAGTTTAAGTTTTTCTTGCAAAATGCATATTTTTCAGAACTGTATTGTGGATTTTTTTCATTTTTGGTCTTGTTTGGTTTATTTTTCTAAACTGGTGTGGTGTCCATTTGTAGTGTTTTCACTATATTACTGTATGTGTGCACAAATGCTTTACACACTGCCTCTGAGATTATTTTAGAAGTGTACCCCCCTTACCTTGACTAAGAAGAATGGTCCCTACTTGGACAAAGGTGCAATCCATTGCCATCTAGAGACCCCCATTTCTAACAATTACTATACTTAAGCCTGGTAAACCCACAAATCACTGCCATTCATACAGGCCGCTCTCCATGATATATGTAGACAATAATATTCTGGCCAAACTCATTGCTAACTGCCTTGCCCCACTATTTCCAGACATAGTCCGACCAGACCAGTCAGGCTTTGTACATGACCGATCAACCGCACATAATCTCCGCACCCTATTTGTTGTCTTCACGGCGTGGACCCAACCATAGCAGCGATCGCTACTATCCTAGACGCCACCAAGGGATTTGATTCTCTAGAATGGCCTTTCTTGTTTACTCTTCTTCAAGACCTGGGATTGAACCAGCGGTTTCTGAACCTCATTGAGTTGCTGTACACCTCTCCCTCCGCTAGACTGTGAGCGAACGGACTACTATCCAACCCATTCCCGATCACCCGTGGCACCCGTCAGGGATGCCCTCTATCCCCGCTCATATTTTCCATAGCCATGGAACCCCTAGCGGCCCGCTTGCGTCAGCATCACGCTCACAGGGGGCTCAGATTCTGAGAGAGAGGAATACTAATCTCTATGTATGCGGACGACAACGCATTATACATCAGAAACCCTCAGGATAATCTAGACCCCGCCATCCAAGAGGTCATTCAGTTCGGGGGAATGTCAGGTATAACAATAAACTGGACTAAGTGTTTTATATTTCCTCTCACTGAGAGCACCACGCAATTCAATTCTGTATTCGCACTGAAGTGGGCAACGGAGCCAGTGCGATATCTGGGCATGTGGCTGAGTCACGACATGGGTTAACTATGGCAAGCCAATTACGGCAGGGTCATATCCTGGCTAGAAGAGAGGGTCCTGACCTGGAGCCGCCCTCCTCTCTTGTTAACTGGACGATTAGCAATCACAAAAATGGTGGTGTTGCCTACATTTATATATCTCTTTCTGACTGTCCCCATACCGCTCACTCAGCAATTTTTCTGCGGTCGAAAATGATATCACTGGCATGGGCCGGCAAACAGCCCAGAATAGTGTGGGAAACCCTCATGCTACCTCTGAGACAGGGCGGCCCTCAATGCACCTGACATGGCAATATACGTGTGGAGCGCCCTGGCCCAATACTTACATTTTTGGCAATACCCAGTTAAATTCCAGCCACATGTCACAGTGAACTGGGGGTGAGTGTTTGATTGGCTTAAACGTTCCGTCCATCATCCCCTTTTGTATCACATGTCACAGTGAAGGCAGACCTGTCTTCCCCGATCCCGCTATCCACTGTGCTCTACCAAACTTATAAACCTACACGCACAGCGGCGGACATTGTGGATTGCATCAGGTGGGTGTGGGATGGATAACAATGACCTGTGACTCTAAACTGCATTTACGCTCCCTCCATCCCCATAGCGCGCAACCCTATTATGCCAACGTTGCTAGATGATGGAATGCATTCCCAGGCTCATAACAGACACTTATTCACATTTGCTGATCTATATCCGGATGGATAGTTCTTACCATCACCCGTACCAACTGACATTCCACAGCCCACTGTGATGAATATGCTTCTCTATCACCAACTTCTGAGAACTCGCCCAGTGCCGTAAGAAGTACGCCGCCACTGGCCTCCATTTTTCTTCAAGCGATCAGTACCCCCACCTCTTGGTCCGCCTCTTGAAACACCGACCTGCCTGATGCCGATGCGCTCCTTAAACTTAAAGTGAGGACGCGGCGCTGACTGCACGAGGTGACAGCCGTTGCTGTCACTCACCGAGGGATAACAGACGGTGAGCGAGGGCACTTCTGATGACCCTGGGACCCCTGATGACCGGTATGGGCGGTGGGGGGGCTCCGGTGTCCTGTGCCCCCTTCCTTTGGACGTAATCCAGTAGTGCTTTCGCAAATTAGCAATGCTCGCGGTGAGCCCTGGGATAGACGCCTGGCCCCAAAATGGCACCCGCAGTCAGGCGACCACGAGAGGCTCAGCGGTGCACCCTGGGGGTCCCCCATGCACAATACAGCTCAGCTTTCTCTACTCTTGGCAAGAACTACTCGGTGGAGGGCACAGGGGAGTCGCTGCTCACCTTCCTGCAGCACTCCGTGATTTCGTCCTTGTCCTCCAGAGAAAGATGGAGTCCCGCTAATTCTACCCCACGCTTCTTGTAACCAGCCTGGCATCCGGGCCATCTGTGGTCTCTCACGAGCAGGGCTTCATCGTGGTGGATACCAATCCACCTCATCTACGCCTACACAGGGATCTACATAGGCCCGGTCATGACGTGCCTGACTTTAAAATGGCGGCCTCCGCTGCCTTCGTTTCTCCGGCAGCCACTATGGCAGACCCCAGCTCCTTCTCCGATACCGAGCTGGACTACACCAAGCGTCGCCATCTCCGCCTACACATGGATTTCAGCAGCAGCGTCGTCCAGGGGGGATGTTTCCCTGAGCGTGGAGTCCCAGCAGGATGGCCTCTCCTCCCCTGGAGATACTGTTCTTCCTATACCGGTCTGCCAAAACTGACCTCCTTCCCTGCCCCTTGTTTCTACTGCCCTCCCCCTGTCCCTCTATCCTCTATTGGGGACTTGTTATTCTATGTTTGACTATGCAACTGTAGCTAATATACCTACTCAAAATTGTTTATTCTTGTTTTTCCCGACCACTGAGACCCGAGCAACATGGCTGATGCCCGGTGGAGCTGCTAGACAGCTGTAGAGGAGATTGGCCCTGGTTCACCCCCTTGACCGTCACCTACCCAGCCGGACATTGGGCATAGTTCACCTTGTCTCCCCGCTGTGTCTCCTTCCTCCCCCACCGACCGTTTCCACCGACCGTTGAGACCTAGCATTTTGGCCGATGCCTGGTAGAGCTACCTTGATAGCTATAGAGGAGATGGGCTGTGGACTTCCCCCCCGGCCGTCCCCTACCCAGCCGGACTTTGGGCAGACTTCTCTTCGTCTCTCCGCCTTATCTCCCTCCTTCCCTTTTACCTTACCCTTCTACGCTCCTTTTCCTTGTCTTCTATGCTCTTTAAATACTCTCCAACAACAGATGTAATTTGTAACTGATGTAACTTTGTAACAATGTGGAACCTCATGTAAAGCGCTCTGATACCTCCGGGTCTAGCCAGCGCTATATAAAACTCAAATAAATAAATAAAAAAAATTTAAAAACTTCGCGCCACGTATCGAGCACGTCACAACACTTTCCCTGAGCCCCCTCCGACACTGCATTCCCTTGAATATATACTCATGAATACCTCACACTGCAAGCTCATCACCAGACTATACACGGTGATGCAGGACAAGGCACCTCTCTGTACCCCTAGAGGAAGAGGTGTGGTGCAGTGGCCGGGGCAGCTGACTCCAGAACACGGGGCTCACGGCTCGATCCTCGGCGGCAGGTTAGCCCAGCACCATGTGACTCTGAGCAATAGCTCGCTTAATGTTCCTGACAGCCCCTTGAGACCCTTACGTGTGATTAGTTCGCGCTTTACAAATACTGGGTTTATTTACCCCTATAGCACATGCCCAAAGGATGTTAGACACAGACCCTCCCATATCTGCTGAGCAATGGTCATATTGATGTGCACAGACCGCAGCTCTATCACCTAACTACAGACTGCACCTCATACACTTTAAATTACTACATAGACTATACCGTACACCCCTTCAACTGCAGCACATGGGGTTGAGGGAAGAGGCACGATGTGAAAGATGTTCAGCACCTCAGGCCTCATTTTTACATTTAGCTTGGGAATGTCCTAAAATTGTAGACTAGTGGCGCGAGATACACTCTACGCTTTAGCAAATTACTGGGCATCAGATTCCTTTAACACCGTTAGTCAGCCTCCATGGCTATGTTAAAGATTTGCCACCAGCCTTCGCTGCTTAATTGCTATGCTCTTAATATTGGCCAAGCCCCAACTAGCTAAACATTGGGGGAGCAGAGCAGTGCCTCAGCTGCACTGTGGCTACATGAGGCCACGTATTGCCAAGAACAATGGGACACCTATTGGGAGCTGATGCCTATGCAAGCCTGTTCAAACGTCATCTGGGAACCGTTTTTGTAACGTATCTAAGATCATGTGATACACCTCAACCCTAGAAACATGTCGTTCTGAACTGGGGAACTCCAGTTCGCACTGTAGATGGTGTCATTTAATGTGAGGCAGTATTGTAAAGTTGCCCTAACCCATAACCCTGGAGCTCTTATTCAGGACGTTAGACGTGCATTGGGACCTCTACTCTGACCGTTATAATTGACACTTTCTGATTGTCGATCATGATTGTGCTATTAGTGCATACATTTCTGTACTCAACTCGGTGTAATACTCCCTGTTACGTCAACTGGAAGACTCTGAATATATATCTTATCCCTCTCCCTCCTTTTATTCCTCTTCCCCCTTCCCTCCTGCCTCTCAGAAATGTTTAAGTTATGTCAATCTCAGTAAGCGTTGTAAAAATGCCAATAAATACATTTTGAAGAAAAAAAAGTCGTCAAACTTCAACTTGCACGAAGGTGGGAGCCTCCTAGTTATAGCCCACTGGATTGTTTCATTTTCTTCCTTAATAAATGTTTGGAAAGTGCTTCAAAAATGGTAGGAAAACATTTTTAACAAGTCTACAACATTTAAACATCTTCGGGTACACATACCCACCTGATGTGAATATATTTGAGACCATAGGTTTGGCATAAAATGATGACAAATAGGTTTGATGGAGCTTTATTACAATGTATTAGGTGATGATGGTAACCTGTTAGGAGTTAAAAACACAGAAAGGTAGTTAAATTCTCTAGAATGGTTATAGTCATGGATAGGCCAAATTCACGCAGAGTGGGAGCAACATCGTACTAGGATTGGCAAAAGCAGTCAGTAACTAGTCGGTGTTTCTTCAGGCTAGTTCAGAACAGTGTGAGTGAGGAAGCCATGTATATCATTATTTGAAAGGAGTTACAAAAGAATGATACATTTCCCAAGAATGCACACATGGAGGGGTGTTTTTTTATATACTGGAAAGCAGGGCTTTAAGTGGGATGAGAAAACTGGGGGGGTCACTCAAAGGGGCGTGATCAATGTAATTAAGGGCGTGGCTTAAAAACAGGTAGGCTAAAAATCTGTACTAAGCATAGTGTGCCGCCCGACTTGTATTTTGCTGTTTATGTCATTGCATCCAAATATATGATGCAACAAGTGACATCATACCTACAACAAGTCAAGACTATTGGCTCTGTCAATGGTTGTTAGCTGCATAAGATAAATATGCAGCAGCTATGGCTTGTATATAATATTGAAAAAGCTTCCACATAAAGCCCTGGTGACACCACGACAATGTTGCTGCTCCTAAGTTTCAAAAAGAGAAGGGAAATCCAGAGAGAAAATTACCCTCTTTAAAGGATTTCCCTTCCCCTACAACGCTCACCTGGCATGACGTCATGCCGTAACATCTCCACTAGTGAGAAGTGAGCAGTGTGAGCACGCGCACATCGCTGTCATTGCAGTACGGAAAAAAACGGACCACCTGTGCCAGGGCACAAAACAGAGTCCGATAGAGACCAGTTTCGAGGACCCCTTTAAAAAAACTGCCGGTTCTCAGCACCGGTGATACCCGGCCCACTTAAAGCCCTGCTGGGAAGTTTGAAACCAAGAGGGGCATTTGCTTTTTAAGTTCTTGCTCCCTCCAACTAGGGTCATTTTTGGAAGCCAAGTAAATGGGTTGTTCATGAGTAATTCAGTGTTCATGTGTAAAGCCTTGTAGGTGATTAAGGCATACTTATAGGTACTTCAAGCCTAAAGAGATAGCCAGCTCATTGATTTATCACCCACCCCACAGCCCATTGTAGGCAATGATTTCCTACAGTAAGATGCCCTATTAAGAAAGTGTGGGGCCTATGGCTGAGGCAAGAGGTCCATGTGCGGGTATAGCTGTGTACGGAGGGAAAAAGTTTGATAGCCAAGCGGGGGTCATTAGCACAGTAACACTTTGGGCTGCCCTTATCGCTTAGTGGCAGCTAAAACTCCCGAAAATAAAAAGTGCTAACTTTTATAAAGTGGGGGTTCTACCCTCACAGATATGCAGTGCATGCATAGCTCCCTCCCGCTGAGGGCGCAGAGCGGCGGCAAAACATGAATTTCTCCCTTTTTTCGAAACTTTGCCAACTTTTTTCACTTTGTGATGCTGGAGAAGTGTAACACAAAATGATGGGAAGTTGCGCAACAGAGTCCTTGCAACTTTGCTCATACTTGACTCCTTTGAGTACAGGTATTTCAAACCCAGAATAAAGTCCTGCCTTTGAGAATGTGATCAGTGGGGGGTGGAGCTCGCACGTGTCCTCAAGGCATCGATGAAGCAAGAAACGCTGTCTTCTGTTTCAGGTAAATAAAGCATTGTCACGTTGTTAGTTACTTACTTGTAAGTCGAGAAGCAGGCTCCTTCACAGGAACGGACTTCAATTGGGTGTAAAGTAGCACAGCCATCATTGGTGATGTTCATAATTTCCTTTGTTATTCGGCAGCCTTGTGAGGTCGACAAACCTTCAAAACAACATGGGCATGTTATTCTTGTGATAGTTACTATTTACATTTGCTTCAATGTCGTGTTGAACTTTACATAATAGTCGTTTGTGGTCAGATTTGGGCCTGTCCTAATTATATGACATGTATGGCACACCCTCAATTGCAGTCATGCATGCTATGTACATATTTTCAAATGGGATGCACCAGACAGTGTTAAGGGATGGGCTCCATACTTCTACAGTATATAAGGTGCAGTACATGAATGGAAAATGTTTAAAGTTTTAAGGATCGTCCCCAAGAAGTACCCGATTACAAAACCCGTATGAACAAACACTACTTTCTTCATAATAACCGTTCCTTTTTAGATGCACCTCAGTGGCAGAGGAAGGCATTTGTGCTGGGGAGAGTGGGGACAAATGCTCCTTAAAAAGCACCATGGTTGACTGCAGCTGTTGAACATTCAACACAAGAGGATGACATAAACAGCAGCTGTAAACTGTCGTTGAAGACTGACAGAGGCGTGGTGTAAATACCAAGCATAATTTGCACTAAGTGAGTGAGTGAGAAGTGGGTAAGATTTAATTGCCCTAGAGAGTTTTATGGCCCCAGAGAAAATATTGTTAAAATGGGGTCATTGCTGGAAATGAAATTAAATGAAATTAAAATATCTCATGGGGTTAAGGCACTCGCTGGGGAGATCTTTGGTTATCCTGTCTTTTCCAGGGTGCAATAGTTTTCAATGTAGTTGCTGTAGAGATCTACGTGCAGCCTGATAACAGGTTTGACTGATCATAAAATGGCATACAATAAATTAGTATTTCATGTAGACAGCCTAGTAGCTCGCTGTTTATGTTAAAGCGATTCCTTTGTTACACCCAATTCACCAGTTACAATCCTTGTAATATAGTTTGTTGAGTTATAAACTGGCATCAGGGAGCTGCCTAGCAACTGCAAGGTGCACGTTCCAAACCTTACTACGTTTTTTCTCAATCTTTTATGATTTTATTCTTAAGCTGCTAAAAATAGTTAATTTGGTTAATAATCAACACTCTCTCAACAATCTTTATTAAACAATATATGATCATAAAAAAAAAAATAAGACCATTAAAAAGACATAAAACATTCAGAATAAATGCAAGTTAAAAAAATTAAAACACATTAGATAGTAACACATGCCCTCTGTCTTATAGCACGTTGAATGTAAACAGCAGCTGAGAAACAAATCCTCACAGTTGACAATGATCGCAGAAATGTAAAAGCAGCTATACTGTTTCGGATATTAGCCTGTTTTAAAATAGGTAGAAGATACCCCTTTCACAGAAATGCATAATATTTGCAGATAAACTTAAAGTGATACGTGCTTTGTGCAGAACAGCCAGCACAGGGGCAAAATAAGAACCCTGCTGAGAGAAGGCAACTAAAAAGTGATCTGTGCTGAATCTAAGGGCCTGATTTAGATCTTGGCGGATGGGTTACTCTGTCACAATGGTAACAGATAAGTGGTCCACCGAAATATAACTCCCATTATATTTCTAAGGGATTTATATTTCGGCGGACGGGATATCCGTCACCGTTGTGTGGAGTAACCTATCCACCAAGATCTAAATCAGGCCCGAAGTCTCACTAGCAGGAACATATGGTGCTGATAGCTAACCCATGTTAAGTATGTCTCTAAACCGTCACTTGTGGAAATCTCACCAAATGCCTGGACAGTTGGCTTCTCGGCTTCCCCCCACACTCTCTCATCTGTGCATTTGGCTAAAAACTTAGGGTCATATTAGCAAGAACGGCGTTAAAATTATCGCCGTTTTAGCGGCAGGAAACTGCCGCTAAAGCGGCGATAATGGGCTTGATAATATGCCCTTGAGAATACCAATAGAAGCCCATGTTCTGCTGTGATCCTGGGCTTCTATTGGAATTCTCAAGGGCATATTATCAAGCCCATTATCGCCGCTTTAGCAGCAGTTTCCTGCCGCTAAAGCGGCGATAATTTTAACGCCGTTCTTACTAATATGCCCCTTATTTTTTAGATGCTTAGCAAACTAGCATGCAGGCTACGAGGGGACCTAAAAAGATCTTCCAGGCCTCGATAAAACAGGTGTTACGAATGTACCTGATCCAGGGTATTTTTAAGTATTATTTCTGCTTCAGGCAGTCAGTGAGAACCACCCGGTTAAAGGTGGTTTGACACTTTGTCCAGATCCTGAACACAGAAGGAGGGGTTGCATCTTTATGAAATCACTGATAAACCCTAGACCAACCTTAGAATGGCAGATAAAAGAGCTAGTTGATTTGGGGACAGTAAATAGCCTCTTAATAAAGCCATTCTCGAACCTTTCCAGCTCCGCCTGGTCACTGAGGCCCCAAACCCCTGCCCCATAGCCAGCAATTGCATAGCTTTGGCTTTATAAATGGCTGTGAACTCCCTAATGGGCTTTATGCCTAGCCTACTAGCGAACTTGAGAACAGCTTTGAGGGCTTTTGAGAAGGCTACAGCTCTACTGCTTTTCGGTGGGCCACAGGTGAGGTTATTGTCAAAAGGAATTCTAAGATTAAAAAAAAACATGGTAAGGGTACTAACTTTATTGTTGTTAACAACGAAAACAGTACCTTCCTTCTTCCTGGAACCAAAAACCATAACATGGGTTTTAGCTTGATTAACCCTCAGGTCCAGACTCATCACAAAGCTACAAAAGCGGTCCAGCAAATGCTGCAAACCGATTTCCCTCCTGGCTATTAGGACTGTATGATCGGGGTAGGTCAGAGCAGGGACGCTACGATCGCCTATATCAACCAACAGCTCACCGAATACCTGGAGCCCAACCTACTACTCGATGCCTCACAATCTGGATTCCGTGTCAACCACAGCACAAAGACCACGCTGATCACCACCACAGACATCAGATTTCTCCTTGACCACAGAGAAACTGTGGCCCAGATCATCCTTGACCTCTCCGCTACATTTGACATTGTCTCTCACCACACCCTCATCAAAGGATTCCACACCGCCGGCATACAGCAAAACGCCCTCCAATGGATCAACTCTGTCCTCTCAGGGTGCATACAGAGCATTCGATTGCCTCCCTACTCCTCTGCACCCAAGGACATCACCTGCAGCATACTCCAAGGATTATCCCTCAGCCCCACCCCTTTCAAGATTTACATGCCCCCCCTCACGGATGCCGTCAGATCCCACAGCCTCAACATTATCTCCTACACCGACGATACTCAACTCATACTCTCACTCACCGAGGACCCCACTAAAGCCAAAACCAACTTCTACAGTGCCATGGCAGACGTAACCAAATAGATGAGAGACAGCTGCCCCAAGCTCAACTCCAACAAAACAGAAGTACTGATCTTCGGGAAGAACACCTCCAAATGGGACTATAGCTGGTAGCCTGCAAAACTCGGACCAACGTCCACACCGACAGACCAGGCACATAACCTCAGCATCATCCTCGCCAACCAACTGGCAATGAAACGACAACTCAAAGCAGTCGCCTCCTCAGACTTCTGCACCCTCCGTATGCTCCACAGAATCTTCAGATGGATCCCTATCAACATCAAAAAGACAGCCACGCAGGCTCTTATCACCAACCGCTTGGACTATGGGAAGGCTCTCTACGCCGGTATCCTCACACAACTCCTCAACCAGACCATACAGAACACCACAGCCAGACTCATCCTTGACTGCCCCAAATGGACCCACATCACCCCCACAACAGAGACCTCCACTAGATCCCCATCCAGAAGAGATGACAGTTCAAAATCCTTATGCATGCCTACAAATCGCTACACAACCAAGGACCATCCTACATCAACCATCGACTGAACTTCCACCTGCCTGCAAGACACCTGCACTCCACCTCACTCACAAACCCCCCCATCCACCGCAGCCACAGTCAGGGTCACTTCTTCTCCTACATCACCGCCAAGGCTTGGAACGTCCTACCCCTCTGAACAGTTCCCTCCCTGACCATGTTGAGAAAGAAGCTCAAGACCTGGCTTTTCGACGGAGTCATGGC
Organism: Calotriton arnoldi; assembly: GCA_963921515.1. Taxonomy (NCBI): domain Eukaryota; kingdom Metazoa; phylum Chordata; class Amphibia; order Caudata; family Salamandridae; genus Calotriton; species Calotriton arnoldi. Next base: position 2,636,291 of record CAWUFW010000579.1, read on the forward strand.
AACATAGAGCCTAGATGCCCCTAGGGGTGACAGTGTGAGCTCTAGAAATACTGATTGATTGATCAATTGATTAATTAATATGTGGACAGTCCACACCAAGCTCCAAGAGTTGTTCTTCTAGACCATTTACATATGGTGAGAAGAGGAAGGGGGCCAGGACACAGGCCTGGTGTCCACCTCTGGCCAGGTTAAAAGCTGCATTTGTCTTCCCCCATGGCCGTACCTCACACTGGCAGTTACTTCATTGTGGAGTTCTCTTAGGTACTTAATGATATTCTGGTCTACCCCCATGCCTGACATAATGCTCCACAGATTGGATTTGTTTACTGTATCAAAAGTAGAGCTTGGGTCCATAAATGTCAGGTACAACTTTTCCTTGTTAGCCACAGTGTATTTGCCTATTAAAAGATAACGATTTAGGGACTGCTCAACTGTGCCCAAGCTAGGATGGAAACCAAATTGAAGCTCAAAGAGACCATTGTGCTCACAAGCCCAAGACTGCAGACGCTCCAGCAGTATTCTCCCCATTATCTTAGCAGTTGAATTAATCAGTGAGATGGTGCAATAGCACTGCAGATCTCCTTTGGAGCCTTTTTTTAAAAATAGGAATAATGGTTGCATGGGACCAAGCCTTTGGTGGACCTGTTGCTAAAACAACAGTGTTGAGGACATTGTTCAGAAGTGAAGCCCACAATGGTGTACTGGACTTAAAAAGTTTGGATCGATTTCCGTCCGGGCCTGGAGCTTTCCCAGCTGGGCAGCTAGCTACTGCTGATAAAACCTCACTCAGCTCGATCTCCAGGCCAACAGATCAAATAACCAAGGGCTGGATAGGTACAGGGGAGCCTGGAGACAGTCAGGACGAGCTGGGAACAGCCTCACCCAGGGAAAGAGCATCCCTAGAAAAAGGGTCAGAATAGAGGTGTGTAAAATGAGGCCAGACCTCAGGGAGAATCACTGTGTCAAGGCTAGATTCCTGAATATTTTCAAAGTAAATACGATTTACCATCATCCAGAAGGCTTTACTGTCTTTTAAGTCACTAGCCTGCGCTAGGGAAGCATAAGCTTCATCCCTAATTGTACTCTTCCGGATCCTTAGGGTGTTTTTGTACTATGCCCTGCAGCTAGGCACCATCTCCTGATCCCTAGGAACCTCTTAGAGGGCTGCCAGTAACTGATTATGAGCCTTGATAAAGTTGGCATCAAACCACTTAGCATGCTTCCTATTGCCAGATTTAATTGAAACTGTGAGCAAGTCACATGCTGTATTGAATATTATATCAAAACTATTGAGCAGCTCCGGCCCATCAATGTCCTCATGCAATGACCTGGCCAATTGCACCTTGGTTAGTTCAAACAAATTATTGCAGATGTTTATCAGTAGCAATTGCATCATTAGACACTAATACAATGAGCTGGTAGTTCGCAGAACTAAGACTTGACCATGTGATGGGATCTCGCTGTAGCCATTCCATTGAGCTCGTGTGTGAGCTCGTGCTGTCAGTGGGGTTCCACTCTAGTGTTGGGCTCCAGGCGAGTTCAGTTGCTGCCGGGACCTGGAGGTTGTTAGATGAATAAACCTCTCACCTACCTTCAACGTTGTGTCTTCATTTCAGTGGCGACGAGCTGGTCTAACGCCTCCAGGTACCCCCCCTTGGCACTCCCTGCTGTGCCACGCTGTGTCCTGTGTCCTGGATTTCCTCCGGCCATTCGCTAGGAGCTGCCTATTCTCCAGCCTGCCCTTGCTTCCTGCTGTCTCCTGGTGTGCCATTGTACTCTGGTAAATGTTTTCGGAAGTTTCCTGTAATTCTGGCAAGTTTTGAAGATTTTTTTTATTTGGTTTGTGCGCGAGCGCCCGCTCCAGTGGCAGTTGGATCTGTCCTCGAGCTTCGACGAGGGCTTGCTCACTATTCCTTAGCAACCGGTGCTGGCTCCTGCGCACCATCGTCACTGCAGTCACACGTCCCTACGTTGTGACGTCAGAAGTATCGACGTGCCAGTGGCCATCTTGGAACAGGTTGTTTCCGCTTCATCTACCCCTGTACTCGTCGTGGTTGGGCCCTCGCATCCTGATCTTCAATGTGCATTGGCATCGCACACATCGTCTACTTACCGGCTGATCAGTGATCTTCAATTCTTCGATGCTGCGCATCCGGTGATGCGCACACCTGTCTACTATCCTACCAGCCCAGGAATTTGTCATCTTCCTGCACTACATTGCTGTGCATTCGGTGAGGCACACACCTTTCTTTCTTCAGTCCGGTATGATTTATCTCATTCTTTCATTTCTGCGCATTCGGTGATGCGCACACCTGTGTCCCTTTGTTGCGTATCCGGTGATGCGCACACCTGTGTTTTTTTCCTTCTTCTTTAATTATTTGCTTTTGCAATGCATATATGCTTGAAAATTGCATGTTGTGCGTCCGGTGATGCACACACCATTGTTCGTCTTGCGCTCAGTGATGCGCACACTTTAATGTTCTTCTGTGATATTTTACCGACTTCCCTCTACGTTAACACTTGTAGTGCATGTGTTATGTGCACACTGTTGGGAAACTTTCCCTGCTAACTTTCTTTTGTTCTCAGACTCATTTGTTTTGTTAATTCTAGTACATTTTGTATTGGTTTTGGGCAGCAACTCACCCACGCTTGGCCATGGACCATGTTACGCCTCCTCCACCCTTCTTACAGTCTGCAGGTACACCACCCGTCCTGTGGGAACAGTGGAAAGATACTTTTGAGGCATATCTAGAAGCCATTGATGGTGAAACCTTTACTCCTAAAAAGAAGAAATCGCTTTTGGTTTATAATTTAGGTGCTGAAGGCAGGAACGTTTTGAAAACCTTACGCCTTGAGGTAGTGAGTACTCTAGTGAGTGGTGGTGATAATGGTGATTCTCTACTGGTTGATGACTATGCCACGGTCATCAAGACTTTAGACAAAAGATTCAGCCCTAAGAGGAACGTTGTCCTAGAACGCCACAAGTTTTTACAACACGCTCAAATCCCAGGTGAATCGATTGATGACTTTGTTGCTGCTCTAAGAATTTTGGCAGTCAACTGTAAGTATAGGGAATTTAGAGATGAGATTATTCGTGACCAGTTAATTGAAAGGACTTCTAATAAAAAGATTCAAGAGAAACTATTGTCCTCTGATGATCCCGATTTAGAAACAGCACTCACCTTAGCTAAGAGTATTGAGCATTCTCAATTTTGCATGAAAGAAATGAGGAATGTTGTTTTCACCAGCGAAGTCGAACTTTTAAATTCTAAGCCTGTTCCTAAACCCAAAGGATCTGTCTCTACTTCTTCCACTACTACCTTCTCCAAAGACAGATCTGAACAGAGCACTAGTGCATCTTTCTCCAAAGTCAAACCCAATGAAACTATGTGCTTCCGATGTGGCAGCAAATCACATCTTAGTAATGCTAAATTTTGTTTTGCTCTTAATCAAACCTGTTACAAGTGTGGAAAAAAAGGTCATTACTCCAGAATGTGTAAAGCTGTTATGGTTAAAAGGAATTCTACTCAAGTTGTAAAAGCCATTGGGGAGAATTTGATAGATTCTGATGAGGAGAGTTATGAATTGTTGATGTTGTCTCCTTCATCGTCTCACGCTGTATGTGTTGTTGAATTATCTTCCCTGAGGAGTTCCCAGAAACGAAAATCCCCTTCATGTGACATCAATGTCAATGGCGTTTCTCTTACCTTTCTTGCTGATTCTGGTTCACCGTTTACCCTCATTAATGTCAAGGATTTTGGAAAAATTGTCGACATTCAATTAGAACAATCCAACATCAAAATGTTTGCTTATGGTGGCAAGAGAGTTGAAGTTTTAGGAAAATTTTAAGCAAATTTAGCTTTCAATACTGATCAGGCTTTGGGGACTGTGTTTGTGGTCAAAGATGGTGCAAACTTGCTGGGCTGGGATGAGGAGGGTGCTCTTAACATCATTCTCGACCCGAATCATCCTGATATGGTGGTGTCCCGCAATACTCTCAGTCAATTTTACAATCTTGCATCTCCGGATTCTTCCTCTGCGTGCAGTGTTTTGCAAATTTCCAACAGGAAGTGGGCTCATATTTTTCCCAATGTATTCAAAGCGGAACTGGGTAAACTCAAGGGGTTTCAACATCGTATTGTACTAAAAGATGGTGCAAAAGCGGTTGCTCATAAGGTTCGTAAGGTACCATTGAGTTTACGCAATGAACTCAAGTGTGAATTGGAACATCTATGCAATGCAGGAGTTATCGAGCCCATCGAAGGTTCAGAATGGTTGGCCCCCATTGTTTTAGCACGCAAATCTGACAAGTCTCTCCGGATGTGTGTTGATTTGAGAGACCTCAACGCCAACATTTGGATTGATCGTCAACCCCTACCGAATATCAACGAAATGTTGTCCACACTTCAGGCTGCCAAGTTTTTTTCCTCCCTGGATATCTCTTCGGCGTACCACCAAATCGAATTGTGCAAAGAATCTAGACATTTAACATCCTTTGTCACTCCGGAGGGTGCTTATCGCTACATCCGCATGCCTTTTGGCCTTGCATCTGCTTCAGCTGTATTCCAAAGACTAATGACCAATTTGTTTAAGGACATTGCTGGTGTTGTATTTTTCCAGGATGAAATTCTTATTTATGGGAAATCTGAATCAGAACATGATTGAGAGAGTCAAGCAGGTGTCAAGTATTATTAGTTCTAGTGGTTTAACGTTGAGAACAGATAAGTGCAAGTTTCTTCAAGAGGGTGTTGATTATCTTGGCCATCATATCTCAATCAATGGCATTGAACCCAAACTGAAGATTATTGAGGCAATTCAGAATGCACCCACACCATTGAACAAAGACCAACTCCGTTCATACTTAGGGTTGGTAGAATATTATGCTAAATTCGTCAGCAATTTTTCCTCTAAAACTGCTTCAATGCGGAACTTACTTAAAAAGAATGTCAAATATGTATGGGATGTTGAATGCAACAACAATTTTGAGTCTATCAAACGAGAAATAGTTCATGCTCGTCCTCTCAAACTCTTTGACATTAATGATTTATGGATTGTATCTACAGATGCTAGCAATGTTGGTTTGGGGGCAGTTCTTCTTCAGAGAAGGAGCGATGGTCGTGAAGAAACCATTGCTTTTGCGTCAAGGACCTTGAAAGGTGCTGAGAGCACCTATTCTACTATTGAAAAGGAAGCTTTGGGTTTGTGGTGGGGCGTTCAGCATTTCAGAAATTTTTTGTGGGGAAATGAATTCATTCTTAGAACCGACCATAAACCTCTGGTCGATTTGTTTACCACCAAAGGTGGTGGCAGAGCTACGCCACGTATTTCTAAATGGCAGTATAGGTTGCAGGAATTTCGCTATCGGCTGGAGTATGTAGCTGGGGCCAAAAACCTTGTGGCTGATTGCTTATCTAGGTTACCCCTCTCATGTGATGATGATGATGTTGTGGGGTGTGATGATTGAGAAATTGTTTGTGCTGTGTGTTCGTTACAGGATACTATTGGGGGTGCCCTTTCGGAACATGAATGGTTGGATAGTGTGTCTGAAGATGCTGATGTTGTCAAGGTCATTGATCTCTTAGCTAGTGTGTGGCCTAGTGACAAGGATTGCCCTTCTGAGCTTGTGCCATTCAAGAGAGTCAAGGATGAATTATCCATGGTTGATGGAGTATTAAGGCGTGGTGGTTTGCTAGTTGTCCCTGCATCTTTACGTAGGAAGATTTTGAATTTGGCTCATGAGGGTCATCCAGGTATTTGTGCAATGAAACGCAGGGTTAGACAGGATTTTTGGTGGCCCGCCCTGGATAGGGATGTTGAACACTTTGTTTGTGACTGCTGTGCATGTGTCACGAGTGATAAATCCCAGGTGACCCATCCTTCTCCAGTTGAACCTGTCGTAGTGAAGAACACTCCTTGGACCAAATTGGCTTTCGACATTGCAGGTCCTTTTGGGCTCATTGGGAGTTCTCCCAAATATTCTCTAGTTTTAATTGATTACATGTCAAAATGGCCTGAAGTTAGGTTTGTTGATAATGCTAATTCCTCATCAGTCATCAACTTTTTGCAGGATGTCTTTCTCAGGGAGGGTTTTCCTGAGGAGTTGGTGTCGGACAATGGGACTCAATTGGTTTCAGGTGAGATGGTGAAATTTGTCAAGGATGTTGGTGTAAGACACACTCTTACGTCCCTTTATCACCCCCGCAGCAACGGTCTGGTTGAGCACTTTAACCGCAATATCAAGGAACACCTGCAGTTGGCTTTAATTAATGGGTTACAATGGCGGCAAGCCGTCAGTGACATGCTGTGGGCGGTGAGGACCACCACCCATGTTAGTACCGGCATTGCTCCGTTTACTTTACTGAGGGGAAGAGTAGCTGGCTCCAAATTTAAACAAGAAATGGATGTCTAGGAGGGAGGTAGACACGAAAAAATTGTCAGTCGTAACTGATGTCAGGGCTGCTGTTCAGGCTAAGTATGATACTAGGCCTGGTGTCTGTCGTTCTTTGCCTGTCAAGGTAGGGGATTGGGTGAGAATCAAGAGACCTTGCTTCCTTCGTAAGGGGTAGTCTCGTTTTTCAGCTCCCAAAATAGTGTCTGCTATGAAGAATCATGTAGTAGTGTTGGAGAACGGGAAAGTGTGGAACAAGTGTGCTGTTTCCATTGTACCTGAGTCCATGCTTGGTTATGTTAACAGTAAATTTGATATTCATAATTCCCCTACGGTTGTGTCCTCCAATCTTCACGGTGGAGAACCTGTTCATCATAACTGTGTTCTTTCTAGAGGCGCATCCACCAGAGTGAAATTTGTTCCTGCGAAGTTTCATGACTACGAAATGCTGTAATGTGTTTTTTTTTGCTTAATATGTTGCTTGTTTTGTTTTTGTATTCCTTTTCTCTTTTCTCCTTTCCTCGCTTTCCCTTCCTTATTCTTTCTAGGTAACTTGTTTTTTTTCATGGTGAAGGAAGGGGGGTGTGATGGGATCTCGCTGTAGCCATTCCATTGAGCTCGTGTGTGAGCTTGTGCTGTCAGTGGGGTTCCACTCCAGAGTGTTGTGCTCCAGGCGAGTTCAGTTGCTGCCGGGACCTGGAGGTTGTTAGATGGAATAAACCTCTCACCTACCTTCAACGTTGTGGCTTCATTTCACCATGTAACCTGGGCAGGGAACATGAGGGAGATACAGTTGATAAGCCCGCCCTTAAACCTGCCCATAGCACCTGGGATTGCTAGTGTAAAATAAGTGGCATATGAGTCAATGGATACAGGGTCAGTTAACCATGTCTCTTGCAGACAAAGGACTGCATAGCGTTCGATGAATTTACACCAGTCTTAGTTGCACCACTTACTCACCGGATCCCCCACGTTCCATAAGGCTATCATTAAGACTAAGCTGAGCTGTTTCCAGGGTCCTCTCTGAAGACAGAGCTATCACTGATGACAGACAGGTATATTGGGCCTGCGCTGGGCCTGGCCAACCCATTCTCATCCTATACTGTAAATTATTAGGGCCAAAAGTGGTGGCATTGCTGGCTGGTCCAACTGCGAGAGGGGCACAAACGTGTTTGAAGAGGGAACAAAATGACAAATGGTTGAGGAAGCAAGCATCATTCTAGCCGGTGGCCTATTGAAGGGCTTCTACGGTCGAGGAGGTGGGCCTGGTGAAGTTAAGCCTGGTCAAAATATTTTTGTCAACCTTTATGTTTTTAAAGTTGATGACAATGCAATCGTCATCAGGCTTTGGGGTGTTTCCCACTTATGAGACTCTGTGGACAAGGTTCACCTGGCAGTGGAATAGCTCAGGGCCGCCCAGTCTGCCATTGGCCAGTGTACGACTTTGTTAACCAGTTGGTCATGTTCCTCGCGTGTGTCAAGCCTCAGAGGGGGGCCGCTTTTCAAAATCATTACAAAAGGGGTTACCTGGAGGGGTTTATGTAGCATGGGGACATCAGCATGCACCCAGATCTATTGCTCCCTGGTCCGCAAGACTCTTTGTTTTACGCAGGGGCCCGCCTTCCCCTCCCAGGGTGCTTCTCATCATAATTTGTTCTTCCCTGACTAAACAATCAGCCCGCCCCCCATGGGAGTGTTCACGGTATCCGCTGGAGGATGGGACTGGATAGGTGGGGCAATGATACTGGCTCCACTGAATCTCTGGCTTGTACTGGCAGCTGTGACCATCATTCCTGTGTTTTGTTGTGCCCCATATTGCTAGCACTTCACCGCTTTCAGCAAAGGGATCAGTTTTTGAAGTGGAGAGCTGCCATGGTATCCACAGTCGCCGCTGGGGACTTCATATCCCAGAAGCCCCTTCAGCCCACACACCTGTGAAGGATTGCGGTTTTAAAAAGGCGCACCACATTCCCACCGCATCTGGGCAAAGCCCGGGCCTAGTGTGTGCCCGTCAGAGACTGGAGGAGACTGGGCCCCCCTCCTGGCTGGCACATCGGCCCACATTAAGGTACTGTGTTTAAGGTCTCGTTTAATTGACAAGGCCCCTGTATAACTCATTCTGTGCTCCAGACTCACGTCCTTTTGCATTATGTAGTCATTGGAATCTGCTGCATCAGTTTTCTGGTCATGTTTATGAGTTAAACCTGTTGATTTTGTTTTCCATCACTCATTGTAAACCACCAGACTTGCTGCTCCATTTCTGTGTACAGTTTAATCGGGGTTAGAGTGTCAGGTCGAGACAATGGGCAAATGGAAACCTTGGACCAGGCAGGGTTCAGCCAAACTCCCCAAACACAAAGCTAATTCGAATGTAAATACATTAGACAAAATTAAGCATCTAATAGAAGAGGTGGAGCAGCTGATCGGCCCTGATTGTCTTACACCAGATCAAATTGTGGATAACTCCAAAACTAAACATAATTTCAAATCCCTACCCCACCCAGGAGTCTTTACCAAAAATAAGCCTGGTGGCAAACATTGGTCCAGCAGCCTCTTAACAAACAAACAGAGTGGAAATCCCCGCCACTGGACCTACGTGACCTACAAGCTGTCCATGTGGGGGTTTGACAATTTGGATAAAACAAGGTATAGCCCTTAAAATCTGGGTTCTACATAATAAAGATCCTGATATTATGGCAATTCATTTGATGGCAAGTAATTCCATCAAAATTGATATTTATAACGTCTATGCTAGAGGGACTAGGGACTGCCTAAAATCCCATACTATTTCACTCTTAGAAGAATGTTTGGGGTCGCAGCACAACTGCTGTTATCTATTGGTAGCGGGAGACTTTAATTCAGCATTCAAGCCTCTGGACACTGAAAACATTTGCCTAGCCCTTGAGGAGGATGACCAGTGGGGTATCCCTCAATTAGAACTTCCTGTTATCAAAAAATGGAAGGAGGTCACTCTGCAACTCAAGGTATTTTCTCTAGAGTGGGGCCTCAGGGCTGTAAATGACAGGTCAAATTCCGACGGGGGTGAATCCAAAAATTTTAATAACAGCTATCACTCCAGCCGCATTGGCTATGTCCTACTAGACCTCAAGCTGTGGCCCCTGCTTGACAACATGTATGTCAATGAAAGACTGTAAAGTGATCATAACCCTTTGTGCTTTACCGTGGAGTCTCCTGACCCCAAAACGCTGACCTCCACTTCAACTATTGATGAGCATCCAACAAACGATATGTTGTATGTCATGTGATCCCGGGTTGTGGCCAACCCAGACATACTGCTTGCAATAAAAGAAGAATTATAATCTACCATAGTGGTATTGGAAGGGCAATTAACTTTTAAGGAAGGGCTTGCTGAGATTACTGATACCCATGCTATCATATTCAAGCAAATCAAATCTTACTTCTCTATCCCCCTGAAGGGAAACGTAGGCCCCTCACCGCCAGGTGCACCTGGTTGAACAAGGAGTGTAGACAAGCTCATAATTCATTGGCAACAGCCATAAAAGACAAAGATCTAACTAAGATCCGACTAACAAGGAAGCAGTGCCAACTCTGTCAGGCCAGGGCCAAAAGTAATTGGGACAATGAGAGATGGTTAGAACTTAAAAAAGCCTGCCAGGCCAAGGATTCAGTCAAATTCTTGTCACTTGTCAAGTGGGGCACCAGCGGAAAGCTGCTCCCTCCTACTAATTTTATTTCCCCCGAAGCCTGGGTATCTCACTTTGCTTCTCTGTACTCTGAGGAGGATAGACTCTTTGCCATGCTTAATATTTGTCCATATATTATGGATGACCAACTTTTTGACCTGTCCCATGTATTGGCAGCCCTAGATTCAGTTTCACCCGGTAGAGCACCCAGCTCAGACAGTATTTCCTCAGCTTTATTTATCCATGACAGAGGCAACTGGTCCAGATACATTCTTACCCTGGCAAATGGCATAGCACGTGGTGCCCTCATACTGGACTCTTGGCAGGGTGCGGAGTTAATCCCCATTCATGAAAAAGGTGACAAATCCACGCCTGCCAATTATAGGCCGATAACCCTTATTGACTCAGTATAGAAAATCTTTGTGCGGATGGTCCTGGCTAAAATACATAAGTGTATCATAGAAAATGATATTCTTTCTCCATTTCAGGTGGGATTCCGTGAGTGGGTCAATACGATAGATCAGATCTTACGTTTTGTTTTACTACACTGGTGAATGGTAGTTATCAGTAAATGCAGCATGTGCACTGCCTTTGTCGACTTCAAGGTGGCTTTTGACCTGGTCCCATGGAGTAGGCTTTGGAATGTTTTACTTGAATTTTTTGCTAACCCTATTGATTTGATTACATGATAATACCTTTTCCCAGGTACAGTGGGGTGCTCAGGGTCAACTCACTGATCGATTTCCAGTTTCTAATGGAGTGCACCAATGGTGTGTCTTGGCTCCCACCATCTTGACTCTATTCCTCAACAGCATTGTTCAGTTCCTCAACTGCCTCCCTACCGACACACTAATTCTGGCGGGCCTCAAAATCCCTATATTAATGTTCGCAGATGACATTCTCCTAATTTCTAAAACCCCAAGTGGTTTACAGCCAGCTCTGCTCCGGTTCGAGGAATTCTGCATGTTGAGGGGGTTGGTAATAAATGCAGATAAGACCAAATACATGACATTCAATCAGCACAAGTCATATAGGGGCATGGTAAGATTGGGGGACAAACCCTTGGGAAAAACTGAAGTTTGCAGCTATTTCGGTATCACACTAGCCTCCAACATGTCCTGGAAACACTAGGTAGAAATGATGGCTTTGAAACTCTGACAAATTACTGGAGTGTTGCTCAAAAAATCTAATAACTCTTTTTCCAAGCCCGTTAGTCCAGTCCTCCAAATCTTCGATGCCAAAGCTCTGGGTTTGGTCCTATATGGTTCTGAACTGTGGGGCTGCTCTGATACATCGACCCTATCTGCTGCTAGGAATATGTTATCAAGGAGTGTGACTCACCCTCCGCAAGGTAGGCCCATTAAACCTCTGTTTCTAGATCTTGGCAGGAAATCAGTAACTAACTAAGCTAGACTTCATTCATTACTTTACTGGCAAAGGCTCTGTCTACCCCTGAGCTGGTCCACTACGCTACAGCCTTTAGGGACGTCACAGACGCTGATCGCTCCAATAGGATAGTCTGGTTACGACAAGTCAAAAACACACTAACAAAACTGGGTCTGAAGGCATTATGGGACAATCCTACTGGAACTCCCATTCCCTCTGCTGGAAAATTGAAAGGGCTTTATAGGTCCTCCATTTCCTTAGAAGAGCAGCGTATGATAGAAGTTTCATCCTTGACCGGGAGGTTTTTAGAATTTAAATCCTTCATGGAAGCATAGTGGGATATAATATGAGTGCCTCTTGATAGAAAATGTTGCTTTCAACTCAGGGCAGGATCGATTCCTTTAAATTCATTCATCAACAAATAGAATCCAAAAACAGATGATCATTGCCCCTTTTGCCCTGCTAGAGAGACTATTATTCATGACCTGATCATCTGTCCCGCCTATGCTAGTCCAGGTAAAAATGGCTGAATAGCCTATGTCAGTCCCTGCGGACGCGAAGCTGTTCTATTGCACTGAGGATCTTAAAGATAGAACCTCGTCCAACATTTGCATGTGCAGTTGCCAAGTTCCTTGGTTGGATGTGGGCCATAAGATGGATGAAGTTACAAAACCCTCTCCCAAATTAATCAAGCACCCTCTAGTCCTCTTTATTCTGAATCATGAAGGCATATTCCAGTAATGTCAATCTCCTTTCTACCCCTATGATACGTCATTGCCTACTGCACTTTCATGTCAGTGGTCTATACTTGCTATTAACAAATTGCATCAAATTTTACTGTTTAATCTTTATTCGTGATTTTATGTATTTTAATGATGTATCTTGGAAATGACTGCTATAATTTTAGATTTAAACGTAATATCCAGGCTCTTTGCCAATCATACAATTTTATTCTCTTCTTTTATCTTGCACGTTTTACGTATTGTACTGCTTTTATGACATGTATTGTCGAAATAAAGCTGCTGCTGATGATACTGGTGCCACCCACAGAGCCAGGTGGCAATAACCCTGCAGGGTGACAATCCGCAAGGACACCACTCAGATTTATCAGTGCTTCCTCAACCTTCTCCAGACGATTCAGAATCAGCCCTAACGCACACATAAAAGAGGTTACCACACCCTTGCATATTTCTTGAACTAGATCAGGTGCAGTGTCTTTGTTCGTGCTCATAGTGTTACTGTTAAGGCCGAGATTAGGGGCAACAGTAGGCTAGGCAGAACCGTTGAGGGGCCAGGACATTGTCTCTTGGATTTGGCTCACCTCTCCACTCTCTTGCTCTTCCCCCTAGACTCTATGATTTGCCCATCCCGCCCTCACTGGCAGAAATTTGAGCCCCCTCAAAGTGACCCGCAAGTTCAACAACTGCAGTAAGGCCACAATCAGTTGGGCCAGTGGGAATATCCACAACACCAGGACTCTCAACTTGCCCCAGTGAATAGGAGCCCATGGCGACCACAGTGGGCTCAGAGGAGATCCAAAAAACCTCAGGTTCAAGTTCAAGTGAGGATGACAGGGACAAACACCATTCTGCAAGTTCGATTTCCTTACTGATTACCCCCACAGTCCACTGTAAAAATCCATCGAAGGGGGTGCCAGATGTGGGATTTGAGGGAGTAGCCCTGCGTTTCCCCATAACAGAAAGGGCAGGAAAGGTATAGTACCCTGCCAACAAGGGCTTAGACACAGTAGATGACAATAAGTAGCCAGTATAGAAGTGGAAAAGCACAGTACCTTTTAAAAGCCAATAAGGGGGGGCGGGGAGGGGGGGGGAGTCCAGCCACTTCCAGCCGAAGACAGGTGAAGACAAGCCCAGTCTTGGCCAGGGCATGCGCTCGGGTGCGACCTGTGTGCATCCTGCACTGCAGGAGCACTTACAGGAATTTAAAGTGCCTCCTGCCGCGAAAACAGCAATATTGTTTTATTTTTAGGCTGCTGGCTGAGCCAGCGGGGCGACGCTCCTCCGCCATTGCAGATGAGCTGCTGCTGACTTAGAGGATGGTTGGCTGAGCTATGTGAGCACAAGTTTCCCACGCGATTGTGGAGTCTCTGGGTGCGGAGAACCCGCACACATAGGTATAGGGAGCGAGGAGCCCTAAAACGGTGTATGTTGTTTGTGAATACCTAAAAGTAGTAAACTTACATAAAAGTGTAAGTTTACCTTTTTGAATCAGGCCCTCAGTGTGCAATTTCCACACAGCTCGTGTAGTATATCAGGCCTTCTGTGCCTTTGATGCTGGTTTTATTGAATCTAAACATTAGTGTAGACAAAGCAACAGAAACAGAAACCATAATTAGATAATTAGTTTAGAGTTAAAGGTCTATGTTGAAAATGTATTGGAATTACAAAGCATTGATTAGATAGAGATAATTGTGAACTTTGGGAGTCCAGAGGAGTACTGTTAAATTACAATTGGAGAATTCACAACGCCAACGTTTGATAGTTGTCTCTCCAGGGGGCCCCTCTTTTCTCCCCTTCCTCTCTGCTTAGTCCACTGAACCTTACAGTATCTTAGCATTTACTACTGGTTTTAATAATCATTCAATGCTGTTTTCCTTTTAAATGTTTCTGTGGTTCTTTGTTATGTTGCTATGTTATGTTTTGCAGTTTTGTACAGCGCACTACCACCAGTGAGGGTGCACTAAGGTACTCATTAATACAAAAGAAAGCATTAATATATTACTTCAAATGTAATGTAAACAATTATTAAATGAAATCTTAATCATATTACATGTGTTGCAACATCCGTCCGAAGACATTCCAATTGTTCCCTGAAAAAGAAAAAAAACATCCTTAGCATAAAAAAAATTGTGAAAAGGAGAATTGCGCTCAATTGCAGCACCAATTTGAATTTCCTCTCCCCCACAACACTTTGGGGCATATTATCAACGGCCAGCGATAATTATCGCTGGCCGTGCTTAGCGATAGATTTCTTATCGCTGGCTATCTCCGGAAATTATCGCCCTGGTAGCGCGTTATTAACAACACGTTTCTCCAGGGCGATAAAAATTCCAGAGATAGCGAGGTTATCGCCGTTTTGCAGGGAACATCGCTGGTTTTCCAGCGATGTTCCCTGCAAAACGGCGATAACTCTTGCTGATACGACCCTGTGGTCGTATCAGCACAATCCACCCCCTATGTTAGGGATGGCTAAGTCGGGATAATAGCAGACGTTAGATTTTGGCGAAAACGGCCGTTTTGCCAAAATCTAACGTCTGCTATCATCCTGTGGGCTGCCTTGTAAATATCGCGATGTGCACATCGGCGATATTTACAACGTAGCCCATCTGGGGTACGCTCAGTAACGCCCACTTTGCATCTCATTAGAGATGCAAAGCTGGGCGATAAGAGAAAGGGCGAAAAGCATGGATTCACGCGTTAGCGTGTCCTTGCTAATAAGGCGTTAAAATTATCGCCGCTTTTCGTCCGAAAACGGACGCTAAAGCGGCGATAATTGTATCGCCTGCCCTTGTAGATATGCCCCTTTGAGTATCTCCAAATCCATTCTCCATTTACTGATGCGCATTTACAGGAGGAATGGTGCAGATTCATTGAACTCACAAATGGAACTACTGAGATCAGAAATCTTACGAGCTTCCACCTGGGAAGAGATGAAGCCTCCCCAATCTATTGGCAATGCGCTGTGCATACCGAGGCCTTTATGCATCAGCCACGTGGCATGGAGTACATCCCTGCTGGCCAGTGCAGAAGGAATCAGTAAAAACTTTCATTTTGTTCCTACATCAGAAGTACATCAGAAGTAAACGTTGTACATGCTTCACTGACTCCTTCTGCAGCTTCAACCAATGCCAAAACACACCAAAACGTTTGCAGGCATGTGATCCCGAACTCCCAACAAGCTGCAAAGCGTGTGAAGTTCCTTCCCGGGACCTGTCCAGAACTTCTTCTCAGAAGGAATCCTGAAAAAACGGAATGGCTACTTTCAAGAGGGATAAACTGGAAATAAAAACAGGGCCAGTTCTACTTTGGAAGGAGGATGCTTGGAGAGGGATAGTGTGAGAGTGTAAGTTGGTTGTGTGTATGCTGTGGTTGGGGTGTGAGCTAAATATGTGTAAAGTGTCCTATGAGAAATGGCAAACTACACGACACGAGCAGTTTCAAACCTGGTCAGGAATTGGAACATGCGGGACGTAAAGAGTGGGGACAGGAGCTTGGATGAGTAGGATTACAGGGGATGGTCTAGGCCGGATGACACTGGAGATGCGGGAAGAATCGGGTTGGCAGCAGTCTGAGTTTGTTAGGTGTAATGTGGGTGATGCATGTGTGCCAAGTGTGCTATGGGAAATGGCAAAGCAAACAGTGCCAAGAAACAGCAAAAGCATACTTGATCAGCTTTTCAATTAATGTGAAATGTCATGAGTGAGGACTAGAGATTCGCGGAGTAGGAGCAAAAGGCGGAGAACGACACTGGGAAAGACCCAGTGTCAGGGGTAATGTCATTGCAGGAGGAAATTGGATATGTGCTATGGAAATGTACTTACAGCACACTTGCAGGGCCTAGAAGGAACAAAGTAGGCACATGCATGTTGCAAGGTTGGCACATGCTTGGACACAGAAAGCAAGACTGCAGGCAACTTGGAAGGCAACAGAATGTTTTGCAACAGAGTAAACTTGGTGCATTGTGCATGCAGTTTCTGGGTAGTGGGACACTAGGTAGGTGGTTGAACCTGTACAGACTTCTGCCTGGGACACCTGTCACAGTCAGTAGATAGCAACAGCCTAAATCGGGTGCTCACATTGCAAAATATGTGCATGTACTGATTCGGTTGCTTTCAGACGAGGGAGTGGAGATGGGCATAGTTGGTCAGAGAGCCCAAGATGGGATAAACATTTAAAATGATAATATGCCTTGCTTTGGCTGCCAAGCTCTAGGGTATGCCAGTGCTTCTTTCAAGTAAATTATGTTTTTGTAAAGTATGAGAAAAGGATTCCAAGATGGCTTCCCCTTCATGACTATGTGTGTGCTTGCATGTGCATGCATGGGCAGCCATATTTGAATGGTTTGTAGCAAAGTATGTTAACATAAGAAGGTACTTTTACTAAAGATTATAGAGGAAAGAAGCTATTACCAACTCTTCTTTTAGATACAGTGAATGACTTCCATTCAAAACGTAAATAGGATGTAAACCCTTCACCCTCAGTAGGTGACATATGTCTGTTCCAAGTGGTTGTTATTTGGCATCAAAGAGATTTTTATAGGTGGGCTCACCGTCCACTCTTGTTTGGGATTTTTTTTTGTCAAAAATATGTTTATTGGCATTTCGTCACATCATACATTGCAAAGTTACAGAAGTTACATCGAGATAGGTGCAGAAGGCGTGGCAGTTAAAGAAGACCAAAGATTAATGATCGCTATTGGCCATATATCCCCCGTCCATGCTCCAAAGAGATCTATAAGGAGAGGTATAGTTTCTTCAAATGCAGGGGCAGGGAATAGGTTTGTACTGGAGCAGATCGTGCCACTCACCCGTCTTTCTTTTGTGACGGTGTTAACCCAAAGCCTTCCAACTAGGAAGGTAGTCGTCAAAAAGATAAATTCCCTGAGTTAAAACTCCCAAGGTAGAAGGAAAGAAAAAAAAAGAAAGAGGAAAAGAACCCCCCTACCCCCTCCCATCCAACCCAATACTGGTGGCGGCTATCCAACTGCAACATAGGTTCAAGTCATTGTACTCTCAGGTAAATTAAAATTGAAACAGATGCATAGCTCTGATTGATGCAGGGCAGACTGCTAACGGCAACCTCTTTGTAAGGAAGGCAACCAATGGGCCCCATCGATACTCAAAGTTTTTATAGTCATCTCTAAATATATATCAGCCATCCTTTCAAGGCATAGTAATTTCCAAAGCCTGGAGTGCCATAGTGAGATAGCGGGGGTCTCTGTCTTCTTCCATGCGGCCGCTATCGCTACCTTCGCCGCCCCAATGCATGTCCACATTATGGCCTTGTCTGCCTTGGTTTGATATTTGAGTGAAGGGTCGCGAAGGCCCAAGAGAATTTCTGCCATAGTGGTCGGGATAGGGTATCCCAACATATCTTTAATTTGTGCAAGAATTTCCTCCCAGAAGGGTCGAATCACCGGGCAGTCCCACCAAATATGTTGAAAATCACCCAGCAGTCCACAGCCTCTCCAGCACCTATCTGATGAATTGGGGAATATTTTTTTGATCTTGGCAGGGTGCAAATACCAGTCCATCATAGTTTTTTGCTGGGCTTCCCGTAGCTCTATAGAGTGATTGAATTTTGTGATATCTGACCACAGCTCCGACCATTCCCTGTCGTGGATGTCACGTTGTAAAATGTCCTCCCACATGTTCATATAACGGGGTCTTGGGGTATGTATCGAGGTAAGAAGATAGTTATATAAGTATGAGATCACACCTTTCATAGAATCTACATTCTGGACATAGGATTCAAATTTCGTGAGTGGGCGTGTGGCTGCTTCGTGAATGTTAGGTGTGAGAGCCCAGTGCTTCATTTGGAGATAGCGGAAATGTTCGGTAGGTTCTACCCCGTAACCTCTCCTGCAGTTGTCGAAAGTCAGAAAATCATAATTATGGAAGAGATGTGTCAGTGCTCTACAGCCCCCCTCCCTCCACTGGTCAAATGGACCCTCCGTGAAGGCTGGTGGAAAGGCCGGATTATAGTGGATTGGTGTGTATGGTGATGGAAACGTGGTCCACTGGGTATTGTTCGATATAGAGTCCCACACATTCAGGGTAGTCCGTGTTGGAGTGCTGTGGTAGACATTCCTAGACCTTTCCCTCTTGGGTCTCCATATAAGGTCCCAGATCGTCCTCCCCACAATAGCTCTGTCTATATGGAGCCAATGTTTCTCCGATTCCCTCTTGGCCCACTCGGTCACCACCCGCAGCTGAGCTGCTTTATAATAGAGACCAAAGTCTGGGAGGCCCACTCCCCCCTCCCCTCTCGGCCTCCTCAGGATTGAGAAGGAGAAGCGTGCCCGCCCCCCTTGCCATATGAACCTTAGAACCATGGATCTTATTTTAGGGAGAAAGTCCTTGTCGAGATCAATGGGGAGTGCCTAGAAGAGGTATAGGAGCTTAGGAAGCACTGTCATTTTAACCGCATGTATGCGACCTACCCAGGATATGAAGAGCGGTTTCCAGCGGACAAGGTCTGCTTGTAGGCGAACGAGGGAGGGTGGGAAGTTTGCTCTATACAATCCCTCTACCTGGGGTGTCAGGTGAACCCCCAGGTATTGGAGAGGGCGGGAGGTCCACAGGAGTGGAGTGCATGTCTGGAGTTCTCCGACCTCGGCATCTGGGAGTGTAAGATTAACTATGTAGGATTTATCCGTGTTGACCTTGAAGCCTGCTACCGCTTCGATGTGTGCGAGTTCTGTTTGTAGTGCGGGGAGGGAGATGGCTGGGTCAGTGAGCGACAGGAGCACATCATCCGCGAAAAGCGATATCTTGTGCATATCGCCACTAAAAGGAATACCCTTTATCTCTGGAGTCACGCGAATGGCCATGGCCAGTGGCTCGATACTAAGGGCGAACAACAGAGGTGACAAAGGGCATCCCTGGTGGGTACCCCTAGTCAGGGGGAAGGGGGCAGATGAAATCCCATTCACCTGTACACGCGAGCGAGGTTGGACATAGTTAGCCCGGATCATATTAATAAATTTGTCAGCAAACCCAAATTGCGCGAGTGTATTAAAAAGGAAGGCCCAATCCACCCTATCGAATGCCTTCTCGGCATCCAATACCACCAGGACTGCCGGTATCTGTCTCTTATTAGCTTTCTCAATAAGGTGGATTATGCGTCTAGTATTATCATGAGTCTGGCGTCCTTTAATAAATCCAGACTGATCTGGGTGGATGAGATCAGGCATGAGATCATTTAGCCGGTCGCGAGAATAGCCGAGTATAATTTCGCATCGAGATTGAGAAGAGCGATAGGACGATACGAAGCGCACATTTGCGTGTTCTTCCCTTGCTTCGGAATAACTGTGATCACAGCTTCCGCCATCGAGGGAGTGACTTCACCCGTCTCTGCCATCGTGTTAAAAAGATGAGTGAGATGGGGTAAGAGATCAGGGGTGAAGGTTTTATAGAATTGGGCCGTAAACCCGCCGGGGCCTGGGGCTTTCTGTGATTTGAGGGATTTGATGGCTAAGGCTACTTCCCCCGATGTTATGGGAGCCGTAAGCTTGTCATTCCAGTCTTGTGAGACTTGTGGGAACTGTAGGGTCCTTAAGTAGCTACATTGCGCTTCGGTGTCCCGTGGTTCCTCCGTATAGAGGGTTCCGTAAAAGGAGCCAAAAATATCAGCCTTTTCTGTGTCTTTGTGGGTCAGCCCTCCTCGCCCGTCTTGTATACCGCCTATGTATTCCCGTTCTCGCTTCTCTTTCAGCTGACGAGCTAGGTGTTTACCTATCTTATTCCCCTGGGAATAGGAAAGCTGGCGGAGCTTTAAGAGAGTGTGCTCTGCCCTATTGTTGTATATGGCTCTGAGTTTCCCCCTCAATGTGGTGAGCGTGCGGAGTGAGTCTCTAGTGGGTTTGTTTTTATGGGATGTTTCCGCAAGTGTCAATTCGGACTCCAGCGCTATTCGTTCCTTAGTCCGCTGTTTGTTCAGGGTGGAGTTAAGAGCAATACATCGTCCTCTAAAAACGGCTTTAAAAGCGTCCCAATTATTGAACACTGAGGTGTCTGTGGGTATATTTCTGGTGAAAAAATCTGTGATCGTGTCTCTCAGTTCTGTACAAAGCACCCTGTCTCTCGTAAGGGAAGCCGGGAAGTACCATTTGGGAGATGTAGATGCCAGATTACTCCAGGATAAGCAGATCGAGACCAGACAGTGGTCTGACACGGAGAGCGGAAAAATCTTAGCCTCTCGGAGAGCTCCCATTAAATTTTGGCTGATAAATATATAGTCGAGTCTAGAGTACGTGCGGTGCACATGTGAATAAAAAGTATAGTCTAGAGTCTGGGGGTATAGGGTCCGCCTAGCATATCTGAGGCCCATATCATGGATTTGTTATTTAGCCTCCATGGAAAAGGAGCAAACCTCCAGTCTATGGGAATGGGTGCTATCAAGATCTGCCTGCCAAGTCAGGTTAAAATCCCCCAGTAGGAGTGTCGGGCCCTCCGCAAAATCCTGTATCTTCCCTAAGAGCGTCTGGAGAAAGGGTGCCTTCCCTGTGTTGGGTGCGTATGTTGAAATGAATGTGCAAAGTCTGCCCCTCAGGACGCCTTTAACCCCTTGCATGCGCGGCCGATTTTCGCCCTGTGCGGGGCTTTTCATTAAGCGGGCGGGATCATGACGAGCTCAGCTCGTCATGCGCACACGAGCACTGCGCAGCATGACGAGCTGAGCTCGTCATGAGCATGGAAGGGGTTAACCATCACCCATCGTCCCTCCTTATCCAATCTCGTGTCGGTGGGTTGAAATTTTGTCGAGGTGTGAAAAAGTATCGCGATACCCCGGTGTTTAGTGAGTGCGGAGGCCCTATAGATCAAAGGGTAATGTTTGTGACGGAGGCGGGATTCCTCTGCTCGAGGTAGATGTGTCTCTTGTAGTGCTACTATATCCAGATGGTGATTTGAAATAGATTTCCAGACTTTTTGCCTTTTTTGAGGGGAGTTAAGGCCATTCACATTCCAGGAGCCTACAGTGAGTACCATTTGTACCGTGCTGAACCTGTCCGCCCTCTCATGAACCCGTGTGTCGATCTCCTATACTCCGCAGTAAAGCCTTCACGTGGCAATGAACCAGTGTTTTCCGGTTGTGTAGTGTGTATCCTAATCAAAGCGCATCTGCGTGGAGAACCTTTAAAAAAAAGCCGCCACCAGTCCCGCCCTACCCCCCAACAATCCCAAAACCCCAAGACATAACATAAGTAAGAACATCAAGCGTCGGATCGGTGGTAATTGTCCCACAGTGGGCGGAGGAACCCACGTCGTCTTGACGGAGGGACGTTGTGGCCAATGTCCCGGCTCGCTCCCCCACCGGACATTCCAAAGAATTCAAGTCACCCTACATGCTCAGTCTGGTGGAACCACCAGGGTTATGTGTTCGAGTTCCCCCTACGTGCAATGGACGATCAAGCGTACCTGTCGTTACCTTTAGCTTGCTCTTGTGATGTAGTAGAAGTCGGGTCCTCCTGTAGTGTCACGCCACAGTAGGCCTCGCCCCTGTCTGTAGAGCTACAGTGTGTCTCTTTCTCCCAGCGGTAGGAGACCAAAGAAACAACTTACAGTATTATGGTCCACAGGGACAGCGCGGAATGAGCAGACGCGTCTTCGCAGTGTGGTTTGCAATCATGTCCTATCTGAGGGTCTCCCACTGCCGAGGCAAGGCCGCACCCAACGGCCCGCATCCTGGACAGTGGATGTGGCCGCTGTACGCGAACAGGTTGAATCATTTGTGATTTCCTCATGAACCACTGCGATGTGGGAGAGCCTGTGCTCCGTGAACCCTGCGCCTTGCACTGCAGAAGTTTGATGTCGTCTACGGAGAGACCCAGCAGCTCCATCCCCTCTTTTAGATCCGTCACATGTCTCTGTTTGTTATGGTACTCAAAGCTCAAGCCAAATGGATAGGTCCATCGGTATCTGATCTTGTCATCGCGTAGCTTGGAGGTGATAGGCCGGAACTGCTGTCGGCGCGCCAGAGTCGCAGGTGCCAGGTCTTGGTAAATGGCACAGGAGTGTTCCTGGAAGGAGACAGAGCCTTTCTTTCGAGCCGCCAGGAGTACCGCCTCCTTCACTTTGTAGGAGTGGAATTTCGCAAGGACATCTCTCGGTCTTTGTCGTCCTCCAGCCGTGGTGCTCCAGAATCGGTATACCCTCTTGAGCTTGATCTTGAGCTTCTGCGGGCTGACAATCTCCGCAAAAAGACCCTCCAGGAAAGCTTCAAGGTCCGGCCCCTCCGCCCCCTCCTCCAGGTCTCGGATCCACAGGTTCTCCCGCCGCGCTCTGTTCTCCAGGTCTTCTGCTTTTAGTTGGGTTTGGCGGAGTTGATCTTGGAGAGTGAGCACAGCGTTGTGCATCTCGGACGTGCGTTTGTCCACGTCCTGGGTGTGTGTCTCTAAATCTACCACTCTAGTGCCCACTGAATCCACATCACGTTGGAGGTCAGTCAACCACGTGTTGAGGTCGGACTTCAGTTGGTCGATTGAGGTTTGGATGTCTTGGCTTAGTTCCCTCCTCAATTCCGCTTTAAAATCCCGTAGGGATGACATATGATCTTCCTTGGTGAGAGCCATAGCGGTCGTCCCTTCGTCGCGGTCCAAGGGCCGGTGTTTGTCTGCTGGTGGAAAAAAGCTCGAGACTTTATTTGACGCTCTAGTTACCATCTTCTTCGGCGGCATAGAGACTGACCTAGCCCGTTCTTCACTGTTTTGGCACTGGGAAGCTTGAGTGAGGGGACCGGGTCATATTGTATCCCTTGTTAGATGGCCGTTGAGGGAGCTCGGCAATTGAGGGGTACCCGGGTCCTTGCTAGATCAGTCCATATGGAGCGACGACTTCTCAATGGACTAGTAGAAGGCGTGGAGCGGGATGCATGTGTTAGGCCCCCACTGCGTGTCCGGGACTTCCAGAGGCTGCGTGTTTCAGGAATCCCACCAGCTCGAATGGCCTGCTCAGGTGCCCCACTGGGGGGGCCAGCTAAAGCTCTGCAGCGCTCAATACAGAATCAGACCTGCGACAGGTGGAGACCCCATCAGATAGGTGGCAGGCAATGCAGTAGCGAAGGTAGGCAGTGTTCCCAGTGATAGCTAGAGTCTCCCCTACCCTGCCAGGTACCTTCTCTGCTGTCCTCAAGCACACCTCAGATGGCAGCTTCTGGGATGCATTTGTAAATCTTCCTCATTACAGCATCTTCAGGGTAAACGCTGCCGGTAGAGAAGAGTCGGCGAGAGAAGCAGGCGATGGAATGGCGCCCGTTATGACTCTGGCTGCCATCTTAGGGACAGGCACGTCCCTCTAGCATGTCAGGAGGAAGAGTAGAAAGCGCTTTGCCCATCAGACGGGACACATTCGGGGTTTGCTGCTTTATTTCATGCGTGTGCCGTGTGAGAGGATCCTCCGGTCGCCCACTCCGCCCCGCCCGCATAGTTTCTCCCGGGGCAGGGGCCGCCGTACCGTCTCCCGTCGGACGACCTCAATGGTGGAACTCTCACCTCAGGCGTCATGGTACCGCAGCGGGTGTCGGGTCGCAGCTACTGTCGCTGGCGGTGAGGTCTTAGCACCGGGTTCTCCACGCGTCATTCAGTCCGACGCGGCCGGGAGAGTGACGGCTGCCATTTTGAGCAGTTCCAGCGTCTCCCCAGGAAGATCCCCGCTCGGCTCACAGGGGCGATCTCGGAAGGAGATCACGAGTTGCTCATCTGCTCCAACTCCAGGGCTTTCAGGGGATCGCCTTCACTGCAGGTAGGGTGACAATAGAAGGCATAATTTTGTCCGGAACACCAGCGTAGCCCGGGAGCTGAGATGGATTACGTCCGTTCGGCCATCTTGCCCGACCATGCCCCCTTGTTTGGGATTTTTGATGTTAAAATTGTGAGTAGTAAGGACGCCCAATTGTTTTATTCTGATATATACCTTACTTCCACAAGATTAGAACTCTAAAGGAGCAGGGTATTAGGATCCTTCCTGCCTAATGTATTTATTATGCCCCAAGGTTTGCAACATTCTTCAGTACCTTTCCTACACCTACACCTACACCTTCACTTCTTCTCCCTTCCTACTTCCCTAGGGTTTGTTTGTGTACTGTACGAGGGATAGAAACAATTCGTCTGACTGTCATTCTTAATTAGGTATGGACATAGTCACTGTAAGAGAAACACAAAGAGTGTATGTTCCTGATTACTTTCATAACACATATTTCTCAAAAAAACACCCTGTTTGTAGGTTCTATAGCCCTACCCATGCTGGTCGCTCAGTTTACACACAATAGTGATTTCACACCACATGCAGTGTCTGAAACTGTCTTTTTGATCGCTGACCTAGAGAATAAACGAGGACAAATGTTTGAATTGGAAGTCCTCACCTTCAAAGTTCAATGTATTGCATGCCTGCCAATCACCTCATCTGAGTACACTGTGCTCCATCGCCATGGACCCAGACCGTGTTTGTATGCTCGCAGTTTGGTCACCTTGCAAACCAATGGTTTTTTCGGCGTGTCGGACAGCGTGGCCAATACATCTTTTTTTGATTATGTAGTGACTGCGCATATCAAAGAGTGCCATCATCATACACACTGACGCGCGCGATCATTAGAAAGTTTATTACGATTCACACAATCATAAGCATCGGCCATTGTGGGTAATGGACTCTCTGATCATGTCTCCTACTCATCATTCCTCCTTGCGTGTGTGGAAAGCATGACGAAATTCAGTCTGCCTCAGGTATCCTGTGTTGATAATCAATCTATTATTTTAAAATACACGTTTGTAATACATTAACACAAGATAGCTAAGGAACACTCAATATCACTGATACATTCCGCACACACAATGCCGTTGACCTTGGCAACAGCATTTTGGCTTTATCAGAATTTGTTTTTTTTTTATATGGTTTTTGCAGACCTTTAGTGTCGGGTGGGCTGCCGGGTTCTCCTCAGTATAAACAAAAAGCAATGCTAAAACAAAAAATATATTTTCTGGTCTGATAAAGTAGCACATTGCCATCGTAGTCCTTGACACTAGAGGGAACTACTTCGTGTACAGATGTGCTCCTTGTGAAAGAACATGCTGCTGTCTCTCACAGTTAAGTTAGTTAGTGGCTGAAGTGGACTGCACCACTGTCCCATGCTGAATGCTGCAATGGGAGAAATTAATATGTGAATGACAAGACAGCAGGCCATTGGGTAAAGAGGGCTGACCTCAAGCCTCTAGACGTAAGTATATTATATGTATAATTTAGTGAAATCAGATGGTCTTGGCTAACCCCAGACATACAAATGATTCCAGAAATCCCAATGCGTATGGAGAGGACACCGCCTCGACCATGAAAAGCATCCACTCGGGGGCCCCCACCGACCCCTGCCCCCCTCACATCTACCACAGAGCTGCGGCCGCCATCGCACCCGAACTACAACGCACCATCAACACCACCTTCAAAACAGGCACCTTCCCAGACGACTGGAAGTGCGCAGAAGTCAGACCCCTGCTCAAGAAGCCCACAGCTGACCCCACCGACCTCAAGAACTATCGACCCATCTCGCTCCTCCCCTTTGCAGCCAAAGTTGCAGAGAAAACAGTCAACAGGAAACTGACACGATTCATTGAAGAGAACGCCGTTCCGAGACCCGTCCCAATCCGGATTCCGAAGTAACCATAGCACAGAGACCGCCCTACTCGCCGCCACAGACGACATCTGCACCCTCCTGGACCAAGGCCACTCCGCAGCCCTCATCCTACTCGACCTATCAGCGGCCTTCAACACCGTCTCCCACCGCACACTAGTCGCCAGACAACACGACGCAGGCATACAAGGAACAGCCCTGGACTGGATCCGATCATTCCTCACCGGAAGAAGCCAAAGGATCAGACTCCCACCCTTCCTCTCCGACCCCACGAAAATCACCTGCGGAGTCCTACAGGGTTCATCACTGAGCCCCACCCTCTTCAACATCTACATGGCCCCCCTCGCAGCCATCGTCCGACAACACGGCCTCAACATCATATCCTACGCCGATGACACCCAGCTCATCCTCTCCCTCACCAAAGACCCCACCACTGCCAAACTCAACTTCCAGAAAGGAATGCAAGACGTCGCAGTCTGGATGACCAACAGCTGCCTGAAGCTCAATGCCGAGAAGACAGAAGTCCTCGTCCTCGGTACCACCCCTTCTGCATGGGACAGCACCTCGGGGCCGACCGCCCTTGGAAGCCCACCTACCCCCTCAGACCACGCCAAGAACCTCGGCATCATACTCGACTCATCACTCACCATGAACCGACAGGTCAACGCCGTCACCTCCAGCTGCTTCAACACCCTCCGCATCCTCCGCAAGACCTTCAAGTGGATCCCCCCTGAGTCAAGGAAGACAGTCACCCACGCACTCATCACCAGCAGACTGGACTATGGAAATGCACTCTACGCTGGCATCAACAAGTCCCTACTCCGCAAACTCCAAACAATACAGAACACCGCCGCCAGACTCGTCCTCGGCATCCCCCGACACGAACACATCAGCCAACACCTACGAAGTCTCCACTAGCTCCCCGTGGAGAAAAGAGTCATTTTCAAAATCCTCACTCACGCCTACAAATGCCTACACAACAACGGACCCAAATACCTCAACGACAGAATCAACTTCCACGTACCCAAAAGAAACCTCCGATCTTCCAACCTCGCACTGGCCGAAACCCCACGCATCCACAGAGCCAGAGCAGGCGGAAGATCCTTCTCTCACATTGCAGCCAAGACCTGGAACGAGCTACCGGCAGACATCAGACGCGCCCCCTCCCTGAACACCTTCAGGAAGACCCTCAAGACCTGGCTCTTCGGCTAAACAGATCTGTGGACCCCCCCCTCAGCGCCTTGAGACCCTCAGGGGTGAGTAGCGCGCTTACAATTCCCTGATTGATTGAGGTGTGGTGCAGCGGCTAGAGCGACTGATTCAACAGCGCGGGGCTCGCGGTTCGATCACCGTTGGCAGCTCAGCATCTTGTGACTCTGGGAAATACCTGACTTAATCTCCACGACGGCCCCCAGCTCCTTGAAAACCTTAATGGGTGATATGTTCGCGCTTTACAAATTGGAATTATAATGTGGAATATATGCTTAGTACTGATGTACCTACTTGATTTAAGTAAGAAAGCTTAAATCTCTAAACGTGTTTTAACATCTGAAAAGCCATTTGTGACTATTGAAATAATTTCACTTAAATTAGTGGTCATTGTAGTTGATTTTAGAGTTACATGATGGATGGTGCAATATCTTTTTGTCAGTGATGCATTGTCCTGTGTTATCAAGGAGACTTGGGGCAATATTTACAAGGAAATAGCGTGGTGCCGCAAGCAATTTTGCTGTGCCGAGCTGCGTCATTTTCTAAGTTTCGGAATGCGCCGTACTTACAGCAATACGGTGCATTCCTGTACTCACCCCTGTGCCAGCGCAAAAAAAAGCCAGCCTAGCACCAGCGCAGGCATCCTCGCACCATGGCCCAAGGGTGCCTGAGTTGCAGGGATGATTTCTGTTGTGCCGGAAGATAGACCTTCCTGCACAAAAACAATCACCAATAGCATTTTGCTCCTTCTATGTGTGCTGCAGAATTCAGCACACATAAAAGAGCATAAAATGAGGAGAAATAAAAGTATTTCTCCTCATTGTGCCAGTCTTACACCTTCCCTGGGGACGTGTACGTCTTTGGTGATTTCTCAGATTTACAGATCCTTGTAAATCTGGAGCAGGTTCAAAAAGCAATGGGTGTTGCATGGGAATGCCCACAGCAACACCCATTGTATGCCCCTTTGCTGCAGAAAACTGAGCTGAGGAGGACCATATTTACAAGGCGACATTAAGCCACTCAAGCTGGCTTAGCGCTGCCTTGTAATTATGGAGCAGGTCACAGCGTCACTGGACCGTCGCAGAAAGTGATGTTGCGGTGGCACAATGCCCTCATAAATATGCCCCTTGGAGTTCTATTCAAGTTGTCTTGAGGGTCACTTTGTTTAAGCTTCTCATGAATATCTCCATTTACCCATACTTCCATTAGCAGTGGGGTAACATCTGTAAATCCTTCCACACAGGAAAGAAACTTCTGTTAGCATCGCTTATGTGATGGAAACACCTATGGGTATATTTACAATGAAATGGCGCAGTGTGGTGCCGCAAGCGGCATATTCACAAGAATACAGTGCACCCCTGTGCTCTCCCCTGCGCCGGTGCACAAACAGCAGCCGTGCACCAACACAGGCACCCTTGCACCGGTGCAAGGGTGCCTGCGCTGCAGGGATGATTGAGTTTGTGCAGGAAGGGACACCTTCCTGCACAAAAACAATCATTAATGGCGTTTTTGCCTTCTATGTGTGCTGCAGAATGCAACACACATAGAAAGAGCAAAAAACGAGGATAAATAAAAGTATTTCTCCTCGATGCACCACTTTAACGCCTCCCTTGGAGAGGCATTAGCTTTTGGTGGTGCCCCAGATTTAGGAATCCTTGTAAATCTGGGACAGTGTCAAAAAGACATGGGTGTTGCATGGGAACACCCACAGCAACACAAAAGACGCCCCTCTGACACAGAGCACTGTGAGAAAGAGGGCCATATTTACAAGGCCGTGTAAAGCCACACAAAATCGCTTTGCGTGGTCTTGTAAATATGGGCCAGCACACATCGCCACTGGAGCATCAAAAAAGGTGACACTCCGGTGGCACTAGGGGCTTGTAAATATGCCCCCTAGGCTCAACATTGTGCTTCTGGGCCTGTTCCATGTACTTGTCCCTCCGTTTTTGTGTTCAAACCCTCTTCCCTTTCAGAAAATGTGACCAATCTCCTTTAGCCCTGCAACTTTGTCCAATATCTTTGTCATACTACACGCCCAATTACTTTTTCCTGTCTGTCTCCTTTCATAGCCCTTTCTACTGCCACCCACCTTCTCCTTGCATTTTTCTCTCTTTCTACATGTCCTTATCCCTTTTACTCACGCATTGCTCGACTGCTCTTTTAACCTTCTCCATACTTGTCGTTTCTGTTTCAATTTCACTACTTCCACCTGCTCACCATCTAATTACACACAGTGGCGGCTTTCGAAATGAAGTGGTAGGGTGGGAGAGGGGGACTCGATTAAAAAAATAAATACAAGTTCACTTATCTGAAGGGCCACTGCCTCTCCTCCATCTTCTCTTCTCCCGGCAGCACGGAAGCACACAGTCTCCCAGACTCCCCTAGACAGCAGCGTCATGACTGGTCTGAGTGGCCTTCTTCGGCGCTCAGACAGGGAGTGGGAGCCTGTTCATGTTTTTCATTGGCTATGCAATACAGCCAGGTTGAGAACATGCTAAGTGCGCATGATGGTTTCGCCAACCAAAGACGGCCAAATAGTCATGCATACTTAAGTGCACATTACACCATTCCTCCTCTCTCTCCCTGTGAAACAGCCCAACCCCCCACTCCATTGCCCTGTCCTAGCTCGGCCTCCTTATTGAAAAATAAAATGATAATAACGTAACGTTATTAACAAAGTGTTGTTATCATTTTATTTTTCCAATTACTTTCAGACGGTCGACCCTCTTCCGCCTAGCGGAGAAGCCGCAGCTGATTACACATTGTCCCTTTCTCTACTCGCAACCACTCTACATTTGCCTGCACTCTTTGCCTCCCAGCCCCACCTCCCCTAATGGCTAGCTTCACATCCCCATGTCTTTTTTTTGGCCCACTCAGAACAGAGGCCAAGGTTTAAGGGCCTGATTATGAATTTAGTGATGTGGGAGCGGGGCGGCATACAACCACCCGCTCCCACATTTTAAAACTCCACCACCGACCACCCACCGGATTACAAGTTGTAATCCGGGCGGGTGGTCCTGCGGCATAGGAGAGCCTTAGAAAGGCAGCACTGTGGGACAGCCAGAGAGCATTCCCGGATGGCTGTCAAGTCCATGCTGTGCTGGAACTGAGGGTGCAGAAAGATAGGGGGGCACACTATGTGCCCCGCTACATGCACCCCCGTGCACCAAGGCACCTATGTTTCCTCACCGCCACCCTTTTCATGGCAGGCTTACCGCCATGAAAAGGAGGGCAGTCAGGGAACTCATAATATGCTTGGCAGTGCCACCACCAGAGATTATGGATCCCTGGCGGTTGCGGCGGTTCTCTGGAGATCCGACTGGCTATTTGTAATATGGCAGTCAGACTGCTGGTGCGGCGGTCCCTGATTGCCACCGCAACTCCACCGCGAGTTTGGCGGTCTCATGGACCGCAAACTCATAATTAGGCTCTAAGTGAGCAGTAGGCAAAGAACTCTGACCACCCACTGATCCTTTAGAGGGGTAAATACTTTAACATAGAAGATATGGATTGAATGGCCAGTGAACAGAGACCTCTGATCTCTTTGAGTGATGATCTCCCAGCAGTGCAAACACAAATTAAAGGACACAGAGGCTTCACATCCTAATAATACCTTATTTGTATGCCTCTCAACAGAATTGACAGTGGCCAAAGCCTGTAGCACACTTTGTAATCTTAGATGGGTGACCTATAGCCAGAGAGAGGCTAGGGATTCACTGGACTGAGAGGCAGGACTTAACTCCATCCCCAAGAGATGTGACCCATCTCAAAAGAGAGACCAATGAATGAACGGACACTGAGGACCTGATTCACAAGGGGCCCCCACACTTGTGGAAGAGGCCCTGAAGTCGTGGATCTCCCCAATGAGAATTCTCATTGCAGAGATTCTGCTCCGAATGTGGGGACTTCCCCACACCTACGGGGCCACCGCCACGAGTGCGAAGGCCCTTTGCAAATTATACCCGGAGTTGTTATTCCCTAACTTGTCATTCTTTAATGGTTTCACTAGCCACTTAACAGAGAAAAATAAGAATTCAATGGCACAGAGACCTGGGTCTCTTTTAGTACCCAAATGGCACATTCGTTCCCTCAACTCATCGGCCACAATCAATACTTGTCCTCTGCCACCTACAGAGATGTGACCATCTCAAAAGAGCGACCACAGAGCGAATTGACAAATAACTTGGATACACATCTACTGTTCTAATTGTATGACCTCCTATCTGCAGAGAGGTGAATGATTGAATGGACACATAGGCTGTAATTCCATCTGATCCCATAGATGGATGGCACTCTCAGAAGGGAAGTGAAAGATTGGATTGCACAGAGTCCAGGGTGTTTGCTCAACCTCCTCAGGACATGAACAATGATGGGCAGCAAGATTGTAAAATGCATGTCTGTGACAGACTTGAAGGTTCTATTTTAATTTCAGGACCTTGTTGGCTAAAACCAGACCCAAATCCAAAGACTAAACACTACCGACCACACTGGGGGTAGTATATTTAGACAAGGGAACCCCAGTATTATGACCAGGGGTAATTACGTATATGGTAAAGACAAAGGTCAAGGAGAGGCCACTTAGGTCCTCGTGTAGCCTAGGCTACTAAATTATTTTTAGGCAGCATTAATCAGATAGCACAAGGTAGTATAGTCCAGGCGGGACTAATTACGCAATAGATGCTGGGACACAAAGTAGATATGGTATCACATTTATTAACGGCATAAATGGAGTATCATAACATAATTGCATAATAATAGTTCTGGTGCTCACACATAGAAGTGAAAGTGCGTGAAGTGAGGGGTGTTTGTGACATTAAAAACTTTACATCGCATTGAAAACAACAATGTAAAAACTCCTAAGTAATTAGTTGCAGTAATGGAGTTTTAAGTTGTATAGGTCGACGGCGTTTCGATCTTATGAATGTAAGATCATCATCAGGACGGAACAAGTGTGAACAAGTAGAATTTAGGCTATTCAGTCTCCAAGGGGCATCGTGAGCAGAGAGTCAATCTCTACTTCAAGGTCATGACCCATGGGTGTCTCGGACGTTAGTTCCAGAGGAGACAAGCAGGAGAATCAATCTTAGTGAGAGCCTGCTGGTGAGGAGCGAAGGATACCGTGAGTTGCCCCACGTGGAGCCATGGGCCATGACCTTGAAGTAGAGATTGACTCTCTTGCCTTCCTGCACTAACGCCCGTAATTCCAGGGTCTCTCCTCCGGCAGCGGCCCCCTCCTGGCCTTGAAAACTCAACAGGTCCCGTCCTGCTCGCATTACTTGCCTATCCTCAGAACTCACGATGCCCCTTGGAGACTGAATAGCCTAAATTCTACTTGTTCACACTTGTTCCGTCCTGATGATGATCTTACATTCATAAGATCGAAACGCCGTCGACCTATACAACTTAAAACTCCATTACTGCAACTAATTACTTAGGTGTTTTTACATTGTTGTTTTCAATGCGATGTAAAGTTTTTAATGTCACAAACACCCCTCACTTCACGCACTTTCACTTCTATGTGTGAGCACCAGAACTATTATTATGCAATTATGTTATGATACTCCATTTATGCCGTTAATAAATGTGATACCATATCTACTTTGTGTCCCAGCATCTATTGCGTAATTAGTCCCGCCTGGACTATACTACATTGTGCTATCTGATTAATGCTGCCTAAAAATAATTTAGTAGCCTAGGCTACACGAGGACCTAAGTGGCCTCTCCTTGACCTTTGTCTTTACCATACACACTGGGGGTAGGGCACATGAGGGGTGTTGCATGTGATGGGGTGGAGCCCAAGTGGCAACACAATATATCTTCTTTACCTAGGATACCAAAGATCAGGTTGAAAATGTCTCCTTCATGAGTGAACAGATTTGAGGGGGCATGTTGGGGGTGCTGAAGGACAGTGATGGATACTGTTTCATCAGAGAATGGTTATTTTATCAATGTGAATTCAATTGTTGTATAAGGAAATCTTAGGAATAGTACTTGGGAACACTTCCTTCTAGAAGATATCTTTTGGCCTCGTTACGAGTAGACTCACGTGGGCGCGGCGGTGGAGGTCTTCCGACCACCCTATTATGACCAGGGTGGATGGGCTTCCCTGAGACCACCGCAACCGTGATACCTGGCATTGGTGTGGCGGCTTTGGGACTGCAATATGCTTGGTGGAGCCTCTGTGGCCCCACCAGGGCATCTTACGGGTTTCCTCACCGCCACACTTTTCATCGTGGTGTAACAGCCATGAAAAGTGTGGTGGTGAGGAAACAAAGGGGCCCTACAGGGCCCCTTGTATCTCAGCGGCATGGGGTGCATGCAGGGGGCACATGTTGTGCCCCCCTGTGTGCATCCTCCCAGCACCTGCACAGCATGGACTGCAGCAGTCCATGCCATGCAGGTTCTGATTTTGACGTTCACATTGCGGGGCCTATTTCATAAGCATCGCTGTGGGAACGCCAAAGAACCGCCTGAGAAAACTCCTAATCTGGCGGGTGGTTCAATCATGCGTTTGGCGGTGTGGGAGTGGGCAGTCCTGCTCCCGCACCACCAAACTCGTAATGAGGCCCATAGACTCATGAACCTCCTATTTTGGAGACTGGACTTAGCATTGTCTTTAAACCCTATGCTCAAGTTACATCAGATATGTCAGTGGTACTCACTGGGAGGCAGTTGTCGGGATTGCAGTCAGGACATGACACCTCAACAGTAGTGGTGGCCAGCTGACCATTGCTGGGGATACATTTGTAAAGTGTGCAGTTGTTGTCTGGTTCTTGATAGACAGAATTAGGCTAGAGGGAGAGAGAAGAAAAAACGAGTTTATATTAAATATTTCCAGGCTGTTTTCATTCACATTTTCACAAAATTCTCCCAGGTGCATCTTTATCATTATAACAGTTGCACTGATGTTAAACTGATGACACAACAAGCACTAGATATTGTAGACCTCTCTTTTCACTTTTCTCCCTAAGGCTAGTCCTTTAAGAGGCTATTATTGTTATACGTGGCAGTATTCTGTATTTTTTGCTTCTTCAGTATTTTGTCAGCAATTGCTTTCCTCTCTTTCTATTATTTCAGAATTTAGGTATCCTTACCTCTGAGGTCTGTAACTTCTATCTGTCGTAGTTGTGTGTCTGCTTTAAAGTGATATTTGTGAAATGCCATCTACATTGTTTAAATATTTTTATGTAATAATGTCATCTTTTGCCACTATATCACCTGTACTACATTGATTGCAACAGCATTATGTAAGTACATTTTATCGGTATTTTGTCACTCCTTCAACTGTTGCTACTTCACTCTTACCCCTAATTTACTTTTTACATTATTTTTTATTCTTAATGATTTGTTTTCTTCTTCTTATTATTATTATTATAAAGTTAAAACATTTCTCTTTAGTGTCTTTTATTTGTTTTAAATTAATTATCTTAACCATCCCTAACTTAGCAATATATTTTATTCATTTAATAATTGACATATCACAGTTTTAATTTATTTCCTAATGTGTAACTAAAGGTAACAGATTAAAACATACATAATTTATTAAACTAACCCATATCTATTTTGTTTACTGAACAAAGACACAAATAAAATATTTTTGTAATAACATAGGGGGTCATTACGATGGCAGAAGGCCCGCCACCGCCAGCCGTGCGATGGCGGGTCCTCCACCATCGGACAGCAATTTTCCCCCGCCACATTATGATGGCGGGGGGAATTGCTGTGCGACCGTGGCGGTCGCAAAGACCGCCCGCCACGCTTCCGCCACAGCCAATCGTTCCGATTGCCTGGTGGAGCGGTCAGCATGTGTAAAATAGTGGCATGCCTAGCAGGCACCGTCCGCCATATTACGATGCTGGCCGCAGCCAGCCTTTCAGTGGCGGGTAAACCGCCAATGTAAGGCTGGCGGGGATTGGTTTTGGGGGCCTGCTGCAGGCCTCCCTTGTGTTGGGGGGAGGTGGCTGTGCACTGGGGGGGTACCCATGGTGCCCCCATGCATTTCCCTGCACTGAGTGGCAGGCACCACGTGGTGCCTGCCACGTAGTGCAGGGAAAGGCATTACGTACATTTTTACTATTGCGGCGGGTGCTGCAGCCAGCAGCACCTGCCGCAAT
This sequence comes from Calotriton arnoldi, assembly GCA_963921515.1. Lineage (NCBI taxonomy): Eukaryota > Metazoa > Chordata > Amphibia > Caudata > Salamandridae > Calotriton > Calotriton arnoldi. Next base: position 2,671,410 of record CAWUFW010000579.1, read on the forward strand.
GGTAAACATGCAAGATGCGACCGCCACGGTGGTGGTCGCATCGTAATATCACGTGCGGGACCGCCGCGTTGCAGGCGGGCGGTCCCAGGCACCGCTACGGTGGCGTGCGGACTCGAGTCCGCACGCCATCGTAATGACCCCCATAGTCCTGACCTTTTAATTTACATATCCAATTTGTGATGAGTTTAATTTAATAACTTGACTTTTAACTTTCTATCTTTTATTTATTTGTTCTTGGTAACTTCTCTTTTTTGTTCTCTAATTTTTCATTTTTAAATGTAACATGTATTTCTAATCAGTCTTTCTAGGGGACGTAATTTCATTTTATTTTGTGTTTCATAATATTATTTATATTCGTTTTAATTATAATTTATTTTAATTAGTAACCTTTCCCCAAAATGTTCTGTTCAAATTTTATTTCATTTTATATATTTTTTAAAACTCCGGATGTAGTGGCAGGGAATGTAAGGGTTAAGCAAAGTAGTGGAAGTTATTTGATAGGGTAATGGTATGAAAGCAACAAGTTGTGGTTTAGTACACATCTAAAATGTGGTGCTGAGACCGAATATTCTGTAGGAAATATCGACTTACACAAATATCGAGTTGGAAATATCGTAATTCAGAAATATTGACAGCAAGAATATCGTGGTCAAGAATATCGAATTTAAGGTAAGAAATATCGCTTTTAAAAATATAGAAGTCATTAATATTGTTTGCAAAAATATAGGGGCCCATTACGATGGCGGGCGGAAGCACAACCGCCGTGCTGGCGGATGCAAAAACCACCAGTTACCGCCGGCACGCAGCAGTCCACACGCCCGCCCAATTACGATGCGAAAAGCAGGCCAAACACCGCCGGCAAGCCAGCAACACCGTCCGCCATCAAAGTGCGCCCGTTCACGTAGCGGCGCAGCACAACTGACACACACCGTCCGACGAAACACGTCCCGCCCGGCGCATAAATTACGATGCCGCAAACAAACGGCTCCCACGGCCAAGAGACACCGCACGTGAAAGAGAGGCGGTAACACGGACGCAGAGCACGGACAACGAAGAAGCGGCACCCCGGGCATGAATCCAGCACTGCAGGCCCTTCCCATGCTTCTGCTGATGCACCACCAAGGACGCAACGTACCGCGGAGACGCAGGTAGGCACACACACAACAAGTGCACGCAAACAGCGCACACAGTGCAAGGGCGGAAAAAGCGGACAACCCCCCACCAGCGCGTGTACACTACACATCCACCATTGCATCCACATATGACACACAGGCCAAATCCTAACATCGCGGAACACATGTGTACACACCACCTGGGACTAGGAACCAACCACCCCGTCACGGCCACAAAGCGCCGATGACGCCGCCACACATGCGCACAACGCAGAGGCCAACCGCAGCGCCATGCATGCGTCGCACACAGACACAGGGACACAACCAAGCAGCACACACATCAGCCCCACCCCGAACGCACATGACACGTGACAGGCCGGCCACAGACATGTCCCCAACGCCCAATTCACGGACAACACCCAACGCCACACAACCGACGCACACATGTCAGTGAAGTCACGCAACAGCAGGACACACCCCAGTGTAACAAACATGGCGAAGCACACAGCGGCGGCAACACCAACTAGGAGAAGCAGGGCCCCTTCGGGAAGAGGAACGCCAGTACCACACTGAAAAACCCATACCACCCTGCACATATGAACAAGACACATGAAACGGAACACCAAAGAGCCCGGGGACCGACAACAGGTGGCCCAAGAATAACATCCACACACAAGGCCCAACGCAGAGCGGAAAGGCAGGCTGCCGCCCACACAAGGGAGAGCAGACAGCACTGAATGACCTTCCATTCCAACTCCGAAACCACAGCCCTACGACAGAAGCCGGTGAATACAGCCATTGTCCAAGAATAGACCAACACAGGCATGCCGAGGAGACTGACCACAGGGCAGATAGCGCATATCACAGAAGCACACAACGGACGGGGAAGAAAGAAGAAAACACTCCCCCATGTCGGCCACATGCAAGTTAATTGGAAGGAGTCACACAGCACTGACCTTGAACTGTCTGAGAAGCATGTGGGAAGAGGGCCCGTGTCCTCCAAACAAGCCAACAGAACACAAGTCCTGTCTCCCTACGACTACACAGAGCTCACAGCAACCCCGGAGCGTGCACATTGCAGACTGCACACACAGCCGGAGCACGCCACCTCAACGAACCGCTGCGAAATGGCAACCGCAACACACCTACCCAACTACGCCGAACAGCTCAAGCTGTACAAAACCAACACGATACATACATTGGGATGCGATCTCCTGTCCCTGCTGAACGTAAGTTACCGACTGACTTACCGCATCACATTGTTCAGCTGCGTCATGCCCGTCTTCTACTGTCGGAGGTGTCCCTACCAGCATCCCGTCGAGATATGCCTCTCCAACCCGGCATGTCTGAAGGCGGACCTGCTACCACTACTCCTCCCTCTGGACGCACACGACAGGGCCTGCTCTGCCTATGGGGGCATGGCGTATGTGGCCAACATCGCACCCGCACTGAAATGGGACCACTGTGCCTCCACACGACGGATCATCGAGAACAGCTACATCGAATGTCACCCAGCATGCCCCATCATGGTCCTCCAAGGGACAACTTACTAACAACACCTTGAGAGCCACCATCCGCTTCATTGGCTGGCAAACATGTACACCACCAATGACATGGAAGCCCTGCTGGACGGCATCGCATACCTGACAACCTGTAAATACGTCGGACCACAACGCAGGTTCCCCGACTGACCTATGAAGTCCAACCCCGCACCCATGCTCAGCTTCCGCACGGACTGGCCAGTCACCACCACAACAGCCATACCAAACGACCGGCAACTGTAACCACACCATCAACGACATCGCCATGACATCGGATATGACCGGGACATGCACACTGTTCCCCATCACATCCAGGAACACCGCATGCATCGTGGGAGGCAGTGGCATGGGCTCTGTGTATCGCACCCACATGGACGGAACTGCACGAACAACCAGGACACGACATGGATCCAGCGCACATGGACACACACACCGCTCAGTGGACATGAATAGGTCGCCTGGAGTCTGTGGGTGCTGCACCCCTCCCACCCCCGCCCCGGGAATCCCATACCAGGACCTTTGCATGGACGACAAGTGCATACAACAACAACACGACCCCAGTGACTGTGACATGTCCAGTAACCACCACAGTGCAACAACAAGTGGCACGCCGCTGCATGCACGCAAGCACATGCCCTGATGTCATCTCACATGCACGCGTGCATGAGGAACAACCGCAGCAAACCTGTCACATGGAACTGAGATGGACTGTGCCCATGATGCCGAGCGGTCTGGTAGGCTACATGTATACCGTCTGTGTCAAAGTCCGCAGCTCCGCAGCTATACGTAAATGTACATTAGCACAGCCTTGGCCAAGCAGATGTTACCCCACACCCTATCCCATTTGTAATCATGCTCAGTATATCCTCAACATGTATTCCGCTGCCAGTAGTGTGCACTATACTGCATCACAGAGGACAGAAGACTCAATATAATGTTTGAAACCAAAACTGTCTCCGCTGACTCATTTCACAAGTACGAATGAGAGAGGATGAGAGTATGTGAAGTACACGGCAGTCGTGACATGACCATGTAGTCCACTGGTATTGGATGTCAACGCAAATGAGTAGCACTACTGTGGAAGACACACATGTGTCGTGTGAAGTCGTATGGACGCAGTGCTCAGGTGGGTGGGTGCGACGGGTAGATGCGCACATGCCAAGTTGGAGCACGCCGTGTTGGGAGGGGTCATGAACAGTACACCACCGCTTCCCTGGGCATTGTGAGAGGACACCTGTCGGGGGAGTGAACACGTGTGTGCACAGCAGCCGGGCACACGTACAAAGCGGTACCAGGCGCACCTCAGCCCACCCTCTGTGGACAAGCTGGATCCTGTTGTGCGCCCGCCATGCCCCTTGACAAGGCACACACAGCCCCAGTCGACCAGGTGTAACCCCAACATAGTCAATCCGCACAGGCGATACAGGGCACGGGATGGCAGTGGAGCATGGTGTGTGAGAGGTCTCCTCGCGCTCCTCCTGGTCATATCACGCAGGCAATAGAACCTCAACGTCTAGCATGGCACAAGTCAGATGGAAGTGTAGGGGGACGCACCACAGCACGAGCAGCACTGACGTCACGGGAGGTGGCTCGCACCATCCCATCCATTGCCCATCATACCAACCACGCCACATGCCATTGCGACTAAGTGCAAGCGCGTGCGCCACCACCCCGAGCCCTCCCCAGAGAGGCCAAAGAGTGAATGTGTGGGCCATCAGCCACAGACGGACGCGGCCTGGCCGCAAGGGCAGCCACAGACACTGGGTGTCGCAGGTGGCGGATCCGGAAGGCGAAGACTGTGATGCATAGTCCATGCAGGCCGGGTCTCCATTTGGGGCACCACGCAGGTGGACGGCGTCCCGCCACACATCATACCCTGAGACAGCCCACTCGTGCAACTGGACCCACACATACACTCCTTGCCCTCTCTGGTGCGAGCTTGGGGCTGCCTGTGCAAGCGCTAGCCTCGCAGGTGAGCATGCATATTGGGGGGCGAGGGGAGGACATGAGGGCTGGGGCGAAGATGACTGTATCACTGTCAGTTAGTACAAGGGATGACCCAGATGTGGAAAGGAAGAGACGTGTCCCGTGTGTACTGCAACTAGTCGCCAATCCAACTACCCCCATGTCCGGAATGTAAGCCCGCACCTAGGCCCGCCCATCCGCCACATCGAACATACCACCAGCACGACAACCTTCCCTTTCGAAACACTGACTGGGGGTGGCGACCAGTGAACAATCATGTGTAGCCTACCCACGCGTACATGTGGGCCCTCCATGATCCATGTCACCTGCGGCAAAGACATGACATGCGCAATGAGGGAAGTGAGGAGAGCTGTCCGCCCCACGCGCAGAAGGTGCATCAGCTCCACAGACCCAGCAGCGAGTCCAGCAGGGGTCAAATGTGCAGGGGCAGCTGTGCCTGGTGTGAAGGCACATGCATATAGACAGCACATCGACCAATGTGTAGTCTGCCCACATCCACAGTCCATCATCATGCGGACATAGGAATTGAACACAGGGCAACACATCTTAGTTGGTGCACCCACCGTGACCAACAATGCGCAATCATCGACGTACCCGCCCTGTGCATGGCCCCCCACCCAACGGAGGCACATCCAGTGCCACCATCCCACACACACAAGCCTTCCACGGAACATGCTGTGTCCAATGGTCAGTACAGAGTCAGCGCCCATCTGGTGGATCCTGAACAGGAGACACATGCACACACATGCCAGCTCCCACTATGTACGTCTGCCACCTGGCACGTGCAATGTAACCTCTCACCTGTGACGTGTGACTGCAAGCACACAGCCGTCTTGGCATGGGGCTGTCAATTTGGACACCAGTCAATGTTTCGGGAGCTGTGATCCGTACAGTGCTGTACATAGGGTGCAGTGCTGACACCTACTACTGTCTCATATCCCCTCGTGCCACAGGTCCCACTTGTATTGGCCGCTCAGCCCGTGCCCACATCGTCGTCGTCGTGTGCCATACTCATCCAGCCTCGGAAGCAGTTCCATGCTCAGCAGACACTCATGTTGCCGTGGCGTTGCCGCTTGACGAATATGCAGTCAGTCCCCATCAGCACGCCCCGCAAGTCATTGGGGCCTAGATCCCCATGTGCATGCACATGGCAGTGGTATGTCTCACTTGCCATTGCCATTGTTGGGAGACCTGTGTAAGTGTATTGTGGCCGTGCCGTCCCAGCTTGACAGCTGGGCTGTGGCTCATGTGCTTGCTCAGTCATGTCAGTGATGTGTATGCGAAATTGCTATGTGCCGTGTTGCTTTGACATGTGTCCTCTGCCATTTAACCCAGGCGGAGACCGAACATTGACCGCCCATACCAATTGCTGGCGGACATGGACGATACAGAGGTAATCAGGAAGTTTCGGCTGGACAGGCCAACCCTGCATCGACTGTGTGCCATGTTAGAGCCCCATCTCCGTCCCCGCAGGGTGTATCCGACTGCTGTCACCCCCACGGCTAAGGTGATGGCCGCCATGCATTTCTTCGCCACTGGGTCATTCCAGCACACAGTGGGCAGTGGAGGAGGGATGTCCCAGCCCATGTTCAGCAAGGTGCTGAGGGATGTACTGGCAGCCATGATGCTGTACCGGAACAGGTACATCAGATTCCCCAGGGCTCGTGAATTGGCGGCAGTGAAGGGTGCATTCTATGCCCTTGGCAGAATCCCACACGTCGTGGGAGCCATTGACTGCACACATGTTGGCCTTGTTCCACCACAGGCCACTGAGCACCTGTACCGCAACAGGAAGCACACGCACTCCCTGAATGTGCAAGTGGTGTGCCTTGCGGACATGGTGATCACCCACGTGTGTGCCAAGTTTCCAGGCTCGGCACATGACGCACACATAATGCGCAACAGCATCTTGCCACGACTGATGGCCAATCTGCAACAGGATCGTGGCTGTATTGTCGGTGAGTATGTGGAGTGGTGTAGCGTGCTGGTTGTGCGATGCTGTCCCCTGTCCAGTTGGAATAGCAACGGTTCTCTGTGTCCCTCACACCCAGGTGACTCTGCGTATCCGAATGGGGCATGGCTGCTCAGTCCATTGAGGAATCCTCGCACCCCAGCAGACGATCGATACAATGAGGCACATGGGAGGACCAGACGTGTGGTCGAGCGTACCTTTGGCCTCCTCAAGTCCAGGTTCAGGTGCCTGGACCGCACCGAGGGTGCACTGGCGTACTCCCCACAGAAGGTGTGCCAGATAGTGGTGGCGTGCTGCATGCTGCACAATCTGGCCATTCGGAAGCAGATCCCCCTCATTGTGGATGACGGAGATCAACCAGGGCCCCAGCCCGCAGACCAGGACAGCTCGAGTGAGGTGGACAGCGGAGAGGAGGAAGCTGGGAATGTGCGCCAGCAGCTCATCGCCCGCTACTTCACTTGACGGTGAGTGTCCATGTACGACGGATGATGTGTCTGTATCTGTGCAGGTGTGTGTGTGCTGTGTCAGGGTGGCCGTATGTTCACTGCGTGCAGTGTGTCAACGCTCCATGGCCAGGGTAGTATGCCACTGTTGGTGACTGTGGCATTGTGCCCTATTGCTCTGTGCGATGTGTGTACATTGCTTGTGGTTGTTGACATGTACTGTGTGATGGGTGTGTGACACACTCATTGAATGTGCTCCTGTTCTGTCTCCCACCCCTAGGTCCCTACAGGCCCTCCGGATTCCATTGCCATGCCACGCATCAGGTGCCTTTCCGCCCAAGGTGGCCGTTGTATTCCGTACAAATAAAACACAGGGCACAAACAGCAGTTAGTGAAAAAGGTGCATTTATTACAAACTGTGACATGTGATTGTGTGTAAGGTGATGACAAAAGTGGTGCGTGCAGTGACAATGAGCTGTCGGTCATGGCTGCGTGAAGCTCAGGGTGTACCCACTGGTTCTATGTCCATAGTCCAACACACACATGCCATCCAGCTGGCTGTGTGGAGTGGGATCGTAGAGCAAGTCAATGCAGTGGCTGGTCAAGGAAGCCTGGCGGAAGGCTGGCTGGCTGCCTCACTTGCGACTGGAGCGTGCGAAGTCCTCCCGGGAGATCTGTTTCCTCTTCGGACGGCCCCTTCCACGTTTGGGAGGGGGTGTGTGGTGGCGACCTGCTGGTGGTGGGTGAGGTGTGCTCACTGGCTGTGGACGCAGGGGAAGTGGACACTGCTGCCCGACCCTGTGCCCTAGCAGGTGGTGGCGGAGGTGGTGTTGCTGGCCTTGCCTGTGACCCCACCGCCACCACCAGCTGGCCCATGAGGTCCACGAGTTGGTCCATACGGGACACGAATTGGCCCATATGGGCGTCCATGGACCTCAGCACCCCCAGCACCTCCCGCGTGTCTGTAGCAGACCTGGCCCATTGTCCTTGGGCCTCTTCATAGGCCCCAAGGACTCTGGCCATTTGAGGCAGGGCATGGCTCCCAGGGGAGGCTGGCGTTTCCCTGACCCTGCTCCTCCTACCAGTCCTGCTGCCACCGGCCTGCCCACTAGCCACATTGCACACCACGGTCCTCGCTGTGGCTCCCAGGGTGGATCCAGTCGGCCGGGCCACCACCTGCGCTGGGGCTGGTGCCAGCGAAGACGTGGTGGTGGTGGTGGCGGTGGTGGTCGGTGCGGCGATGGTGGCGGTTGCGGCAGTGGTAGTGGCCGCAATGACCGTGGGTGTGGCCGCAACGACAGTGGCAGCAGGGGGCTGGGACTGTTCAGCATCCCTGGATGATGGGTTGGTGGGTAGGAGGGGTCCTGGGGAGCGGCTGGGCCCTGCCACGCCAGATGGGCCTGCTTGGTGGTCCGTGTCCGAAGAGGAGGACAGATCCTCCAGATCCGTGTGTCCTCGTTGGGGGCTTGTGGGCTGGCTGTGCTGGCTGCTGTCTCCATCCCCAGCATCCGGCAGTTCGTCACCTGTGGAGAGAATGAGATTTGTTATTGTGTTGCACCTGGCGAAGTATGTATTTGTCGTCTGACATTGGCAGTTCGTGCAATCTCGTACATGGGTTTCCCGGAGGCGAGTGTGTGGCTGTGGCATCTGTAGTTGTGTGTGCTAGGCAATGGGACTGTGTGCTGTGCACATGTGGCATGGGACGGATTGGCCATGCCGATGGGTGTGTTGCTGTGCCCCTACTCATTGTGACTCTGGTGTATGCGGGCTCCTGGCCCATCCTGGGTCTGGTTTGTACTTTGCTTTTGGGGTTCACATGGAACGCTTAGGAACGCATATGGCAACATGGGGGCCATGCCCCAGATTCGCATTTGGGAGGGGATATGCTTTTGGGGTTCAAATGGAACGCTTAGGAACGCATATGGCAACATGGGGGCCATGCCCCAGATTCGCATTTGGGAGTGGATATGCTTTTGGGGTTCAAATGGAACGCTTAGGAACGCATATGGCAACATGGGGCCCATGCCCCAGATTCGCATTTGGGAGTGGATATGCTTTTGGGGTTCAAATGGAACGCTTAGGAACGCATATGGCAACATGGGGGCCATGCCCCAGATTCGCATATGGGAGTGGATATGCTTTTGGGGTACATGCTGTGAGCCATGGGTGCCGAACGTGACATGTGTTGTGGCAGCATGACAGTGCATGGTTTGAGGTGTGTGCATGCTTGACATGGCCTGCATATTTGCTGTCTGTTGTGATTACTGGACATGGCATTGGACGCATCGTTATGAGTGAGTGATAGTTGTGTGCCAGCCAACGTATTGCAGTTGTCCCATCTCCTTGGTGTGCGTGCTGCCCTGTGCCATGTGCATCACTGCAGTGCTCGGGGGGTGTGGCCCATGTTGTGTGTTGTTGCTCACAGTGTGTCGTGTGCTTAATTGACTTCTGGCACATGGTTGGTCATGGGCATGTGTCTTAGCGTGACTGCTGTATGTGTGGCAGCTGTGCGGATGACATGCCTTTCATGAGACTGGGGCTGACGGATGGGATGGATGGTATGTTGTATGTGCATGGTGTGTCTGTGAGTTTGATGGGTTCAGTGGTGTTCGTGTGCATTTCTGTTGTTCCGCTCTGTTGCGTCTAGTGTTGTTTGTCTTACATAGGCGTAGTTGTGGGGTGTGTGGTTGACAGGCAGTAGGGGCTACATGGACAGGACTTCAATGGTGTTTCGGTTGTGTGTGATGAGTTGCACAGTGGCTGCCGTGTGGGACTATATTCAGTGTGGCTTGTGCATGCAGACGTGGCTCCTTGGGTGTTGCTATGTCTGTGATGGGTCATGTGGGGTGTGAGTCTGTTGTTCATGTCCGTGTGCACATTGTTCACTTGTTCGTGACGGTGGGCGGTGCTGCGTGTTCGTCTGCTACGTGACATGTCCCATGTGTTGGTCGTGTTATGGTCCTCATGCCTCCAGTAATCCAGCCCTGTCCAGTTTCCCACCTGCAAGTTGTTCGTGCGTGCACTGTACTGGATGCCACATGGCTCTAAGCGGGGGTGCTCCATGTTGCAGGTCTGTGGGGGTGGGGGGATGTTGTGGGTCGTGGGGGTGGCTGGACACCCACTGACACCGATTGCTGTGGACCGTGATGTCTGCCTTTCGGCTGTCGTTGTGCACTGCGGTGGCTGACACGTGGCTGTGGGGTGTGGGGGATGCTCCTCCTTGCTGTGCTGTGGGACTGGGGCCTGGTGTGTGTTGTACTTGGGCTGTCCACCCTCCCACCCACTGCACTTTGTGTTCCTGCCACTTACCTGTTACTTGTCGGTTAGTGCAGCTGTGGCGGACACATGGGTGTGGTGGGTGCTCGTTGTGGCGCTTCTGGCATATTTGGGGACCTGTTGGTGGTTACGTGGCTGGCTTAGTGTACACATGTCCCCACGCATCTTACAGTTGTTCGGTTTGGGCTGTGTGTGGTAGTGTCTGTTGCATGTGTGTGTGATGTGTTGTGTATTGTGTGCTGGACATGGGGGTGTTTGTCCCTGGGAGCTGTGGCATGGTAGTTGCGCATGTGAGTACATAGCGGTGTGCTGGTATACATTAGTTTGTACTTACCAGCCTCCACTCCCCCTGCTAATCCGGCGAGGATCTCCGGATGTATTACGACTCGCACCTTCTCCTCCCACGCTTTGAAGGTCTTAAAGAGCGCGGGATTCCCTCCGCCAGTGACGGCAGCCAGCTCTCTGTTTTTGCCCTCCTTCTTCTTGACCAGGCTCTTGACGTCATTCCAACGTTTGTTAATCTCGACTCTGTTCCTGGGCAGGGTCCCGACTGCATTGACCTGGTCTACGATCCGGTTCCACATTCTGTTTCTGGTGGCTAGTGGTGTGTGCTGGACCATGTTCCCATAGATTTGTGGGTACACCTTGATGATCTCGTCGACCATGACCGTCAGCTCCATGGGCGTGAACTTGGGCATCCTTTGTGGTGCCATGGTGTTTGTGGTGCTGGTGCGGTGTGTGTTGTGTAATGTGCAGGGGGTTTGTGGTGCCGGTGTGTGGTGGTGGTGGTGGTGGTGGTGGTGGTGGTGTTGGTGGTGGTGGTGGTGGTGGTGGTGGTGGTGGTAGTGATGTGTGCGTTTCTGTGGTGTGCTGCTGTCCTTGCTGTGTCACTGTGTCCTCTCCTCTCCTCTCTGGTTTGCAATGTAGCAAGGGGTTGTGGTCTGTGGGAGTGCTGCTTTTGTACTCACCTATGTGGGTGTGTCCTCATGGTCTGTTGTTTTCAGGTGTGTTGTGTCTGGGGTTCTGGCCTTTGTATTTTTTGTTTGTCCGGGGGTGTTTTCGGGATGTGTACTGTGCTTGTGTATTTGTGCGTGCCTTGCTGTGTGGACTTGTTGGCCATGTTGTGTGCTATTGGTTTTGTGTGCGGATGGTTTCTGTGCAGGTACGTTGGCGCCATGGCTTCTGCCGTGTCGATTCTCATCGGCGTTGTTTGCGCTGGCGGGCGGTATATTTGTGGTTTTTCCGCGCTCATGGCGGTGCGATCGTAATTTCACGTGCGGTGTGTCGGCCGTGTGGGCGGGCGGTTTTGTGTTGTCGTGCGTGTTTCCGTCCGTGGCGGGCGGTTTGACTCGGACGATGGCGGGCGGTATTTTGTGTGATTTTTCCGCCGATGGCGGTTTTCGGTTTGTGTAATCGTAATGGCGTGGTCGGTGTTCAGGCGGTGTGTGCGGGCGGATTTTTGCCGCTTCCATGCCTGGCGGATTTATTTACGCCGGGTATCGTAATGGGCCCCATAGTTGTTTAAAATATCGATATTTTAAATAGTGTTATGTATTTTAGTTTATATTTTAAATGTATGTGATGTATTTTTTTTGTACAAGTATTGTTTATGTTTTTTCATATATGTGTTACATTTTTAGTCTTTATCAATTTTATTTTAATTAAGTTTTGCGTTTTTTAGTTCCGTAGCGGGTTGTGGGTTTATAGGGGAACAGGGTGGGAAGTAATTTAATTACAATAAATTAATGATTATTTTTTATTTATTACATTTAGATTTTATAGTGTTAATTGTGGGAAGTGATTTTTGTGTGATTAATTATTAATTGGTTGTTAATTAATATTAATTAATTAATTGATAATTAATTATGGTAATAGTGTAATTTGTTTTGGGTGCGGGTTGTGGGGTTTATAGGGGTAAAGGGTGGGAAGTAATTTATTTTTGATTAATTAATAATTAGTTGTTAATTTATATTAATTAATTGATTGAAAATTAATTATGGAAATTGTGTAATTAATTTTAGGTGTGGGTTGTGGGGTTTATGGAGTAAAGGGTGAGAAGTAATTTATTTTTAATTAATTAATAATTAGTTCTTAATTAATATTGATTAATTATTTGAAAATTAAATATGGAATTTGTGTAATTAATTTTAGGTGTGGGTTATGGGTTTATAGGGGTAAAGTGTGGAAGTAATTTATGCTTAATTAATAATTGGTTGATCATTAATGTTAATTAATTAATTGATATTTAATTAGGGTAGCTGTCTATATTTTTTGTGTGTGGGTTTTACTTTTTTAGGGGTAAATGGTGGGGAGTAAATTAATTTAACTTACTTTATAATTAGTTTTTATATACTATTAACTTTTTAATTGAAAATAAGTTTTAATTGTGTAATTCATTTTTTTAACAGTTTAATTTTACCAGTGGTTTGTGGGGATTATAGGGGTAAAGTGTAGTAAGTTTATTCATTTTTATTAGTTTTAATTTGTTTTTTAATTAATATTTCTTTAATTGGTAATTAATTATGTTAATTATGTAGGTACATATTTTATAAAATTTAGATGTGGGTTGTGAATTGTGTGGTGGTATAGGGTAAGAAATAAAAAAGTAAATTTATGTAATAATGAATGCTTTTGATTCTAAATAATTAAAAATATTTATTTGTTTGAAAATTATTCTTTATTTTATTTAATATAATATTTGTAGGTATTTGTCATATGCATTTAACATTATAATATATATTTTTTTAATTTGTAATATTAAATATATTTGTATTTAAATATTTAATATATTTATATATTTGTTTATTTATTTTGTTTTTTTAAATATTTTTGTTAATATTTTGTTTGTTTTTACTTTTGAACTGATTGGAGTGAAAATATTAATTGTTACCCCTTTGCAATCCAACATTTTCCCTACTGTTGCACTGATTGGAGTGGGAATAGTAAATTTTATCCTGCCACTATCCATCATTTTCCCTACTGGTGCACTCATTGGAGTGGAAATAGTAATTTTTACCCTTACGCAATCCAACACTTTTCCTACTGTTGCACTCACTGGAGTGGGAATAGTAAGTTTTACCTCTCCGCTATCCAACCCTTTCCCTACTGTTGCATTCATTGGAGTGGGAATAGTAATTTTTAGCCCTACGCAATCCAACACTTTCCCTACTGTTGCACTGACTGGAGTGGGAATTGTAACTTTTACCTCTCCGCTATCCAACACTTTCCCTACTGTTGCACTCATTGGAGTGGGAATAGAAATTTTACCCCTCTGCAATCCAACACTTTCCCTACTGTTACACTCACTGGAATGGGAATAGTACGTTTTACCCCTCCACTATCCAACACTTTCTCTACTGTTGCACTCACTGGAGTGGGAATAGTAATTTTTACCTCTCCGCTATCCAACACTTTCCCTACTGTTGCACTGACTGGAGTGATAAATTTAAGTTTAAAGATTAGTTTAATGTTTTAATTTATAATAGAATGTTTTTTTAAAATAGATTTGATGTTATTGGTATATATATATATATATTTATATATACATAATATATATATATTTATATATTATATATATATATATATATATGTATATATATATATGCATATTATTATATAATTTTAAAATTATAAAGTAAACTAAAATTAATAGTTTATTAATTGTTTTAAACTAAATATATATATGTATATATATATATTTATTCATATATATATATATATATATTGATTATTATGTGTGTTTACATTTTTTTAATTAAGTTTATTTTTATATTTGTTCAAATGTATATTAAATCCACTTTATTTTTTTATTATTTAATATATTTAATATTTATTTTATTTTATATATATATATATATATATAAAAATCGATATTTTTTACAACTATGGGGCACATTACGATGGCGGGCAGAAGCACCACCGCCGTGCTGGCGGATGCAAAAACCACCAGTTACCGCCGGCACGCAGCAGTCCGCACGCCCGTCCAATTACGATGCGAAAAGTAGGCCAAACACCGCCGGCAAGCCAGCAACACCGTCCGCCATCAAAGTGCGCCCGTACATGTAGCGGCGCAGCTCAACTGACACACACCGTCCGACGAAACACGTCCCGCCCGGCGCATAAATTACGATGCCGCAAACAAACGGCTCCCATGGCCAAGAGATACTGTACGACAAACCGAAGCGGTAACACGGATGCCGAGCACGGACAACGAAGAAGCGGCTCCCCGAGCATGAATCCAGCACTGCAGGCACTCCCCATGCTTCTGCTGATGCACCACCAAGGACGCAACGTACAGCGGAGACGCAGGTAGGCACACACAGAACAAGTGCACGCAAACAGCGCACACAGTGCAAGGGCGGAAAAAGCGGACAACCCCCCACCAGCGTGTGTACACTACACATCCACCATCGCATCCACATATGACACACAGGCCAAATCGTAACATCGCAGAACACATGTGTACACACCACCTGGGACTAGGAACCAACCACCCCGTCACGGCCGCAAAGCGCCGATGACGCCGCCACACATGCGCACAACGCAGAGGCCAACCGCAGCGCCATGCATGCGTCGCACACAGACACAGGGACACAACCAAGCAGCACACACATCAGCCCCACCCCGAACGCACATGACACGTGACAGGCCGGCCACAGACATGTCCCCAACGCCCAATTCACGGACAACACCCAACGCCACACAACCGACGCACACATGTCAGTGAAGACACGCAACAGCAGGACACACCCCAGTGTAACAAACATGGCGTAGCACACAGCGGCGGCAACACCAACTAGGAGAAGCAGGGCTCCTTCGGGAAGAGGAACGCCAGTACCACACAGAAACACCCATACCACCCTGCACATATTAACAAGACATATAAAACGGAACACCAAAGAGCCCGGGGACCGACAACAGGTGGCCCAAGAATAACATTCACACACAAGGCCCAACGCAGAGCGGAAAGGCAGCCTGCCGCCCACACAAGGGAGAGCAGACAGCACTGAATGACCTTCCATTCCAACTCCGAAACCACAGCCCTACGACAGAAGCCGGTGAATACAGCCATTGTCCAAGAATAGACCAACACAGGCATGCCGAGGAGACCGACCACAGGGCAGATAGCGCATATCACAGAAGCACACAACGGACGGGAAGAAAGAAGAAAACACTCCCCCATGTCGGCCACATGCAAGTTAATTGGAAGGAGTCACACATCACTGACCTTGAACTGTCTGAGAAGCATGTGGGAAGAGGGCCCGTGTCCTCCAAACAAGCCAACAGAACACAAGTCCTGTCTCCCTACGACTACACAGAGCTCACAGCAACCCCGGAGTGTGCACATTGCAGACTGCACACACAGCCGGAGCACGCCACCTCAACGAACCGCTGCGAAATGGCAACCGCAACACACCTACCCAACTACGCCGAACAGCTCAAGCTGTACAAAACCAACCTGTTACATACATTGGGATGCGATCTCCTGTCCCTGCTGAACGTAAGTTACCGACTGACTTACCGCATCACATTGTTCAGCTGCGTCATGCCCGTCTTCTACTGTCGGAGGTGTCCCTACCAGCATCCCGTCGAGATATGCCTCTCCAACCCGGCATGTCTGAAGGCGGACCTGCTACCACTACTCCTCCCTCTGGATGCACACGACAGGGCCTGCTCTGCCTATGGGGGCATGGCGTATGTGGCCAACATCGCACCCGCACTGAAATGGGACCACTGTGCCTCCACACGACGGATCATCGAGAACAGCTACATCGAATGTCACCCAGCATGCCCCATCATGGTCCTCCAAGGGACAACTTACGAACAACACCTTGACAGCCACCATCCGCTACATTGGCTGGCAAACATGTACACCACCAATGACATGGAAGCCCTGCTGGACGGCATCGCATACCTGACAACCTGTAAATTCGTCGGACCACAACGCAGGTTCCCCGAGTGACCTATGATGTCCAACCCCGCACCCATGCTTAGCTTCCGCACGGACTGGCCAGTCACCACCACAACAGCCATACCAAACGACCGGCAACTGTAACCACACCATCAACGACATCGCCATGACATCGGATATGACCGGGACATGCACACTGTTCCCCATCACATCCAGGAACACCGCATGCATCGTGGGAGGCAGTGGCATGGGCTCTGTGTATCGCACCCACATGGACGGAACTGCACGAACAACCAGGACACGACATGGATCCAGCGCACATGGACACACACACCGCTCAGTGGACATGAATAGGTCGCCTGGAGTCTGTGGGTGCTGCACCCCTCCCACCCCCGCCCGGGAATCCCATACCAGGACCTTTGCATGGACGACAAGTGCATACAACAACAACACGACCCCAGTGACTGTGACATGTCCAGTAACCACCACAGTGCAACAACAAGTGGCACGCCGCTGCATGCACGCAAGCACATGCCCTGATGTCATCTCACATGCACGCGTGCATGAGGAACAACCGCAGCAAACCTGTCACATGGAACTGAGATGGACTGTGCCCATGATGCCAAGCGGTCTGGTAGGCTACATGTATACCGTCTGTGTCAAAGTCCGCAGCTCCGCAGCTATACGTAAATGTACATTAGCACAGCCTTGGCCAAGCAGATGTCACTCTGAAGCCCACATCCCACATGCAACAGCCAATCACATGTAACCCCACACCCTATCCCATTTGCAATCATGCTCAGTATATCCTCAACATGTATTCCGCTGCCAGTAGTGTCCACTATACTGCATCACAGAGGACAGAAGACACAATATAATGTTTGAAACCAAAACTGTCTCCGCTGACTCATTTCACAAGTACGAATGAGAGAGGATGAGAGTATGTGAAGTACACGGCAGTCGTGACATGACCATGTAGTCCACTGGTATTGGATGTCAACGCAAATGAGTAGCACTACTGTGGAAGACACACATGTGTCGTGTGAAGTCGTATGGACGCAGTGCTCAGGTGGGTGGGTGCGACGGGTAGATGCGCACATGCCAAGTTGGAGCACGCCGTGTTGGGAGGGGTCATGAACAGTACACCACCGCTTCCCTGGGCATTGTGAGAGGACACCTGTCGGGGGAGTGAACACGTGTGTGCACAGCAGCCGGGCACACGTACAAAGCGGTACCAGGCGCACCTCAGCCCACCCTCTGTGGACAAGCTGGATCCTGTTGTGCGCCCGCCATGCCCCTTGACAAGGCACACACAGCCCCAGTCGACCAGGTGTAACCCCAACATAGTCAATCCGCACAGGCGATACAGGGCACGGGATGGCAGTGGAGCATGGTGTGTGAGAGGTCTCCTCACGCTCCTCCTGGTCATATCACGCAGGCAATAGAACCTCAACGTCTAGCATGGCACAAGTCACATGGAAGTGTAGGGGACGCACCACAGCACGAGCAGCACTGACGTCACGGGAGGTGGCTCGCACCATCCCATCCATTGCCCATCATACCAACCACGCCACATGCCATTGCGACTAAGTGCAAGCGCGTGCGCCACCACCCCGAGCCCTCCCCAGAGAGGCCAAAGAGTGAATGTGTGGGCCATCAGTCACAGACGGACGTGGCCTGGCCGCAAGGGCAGCCACAGCCAGTGGGTGTCGCAGGTGGCGGATCCGGAAGGCGAAGACTGTGATGCATAGTCCATGCAGGCCGGGTCTCCATTTGGGGCACCACGCAGGTGGACGGCGTCCCGCAACACATCATACCCTGAGACAGCCCACTCGTGCAACTGGACCCACACATACACTCCTTGCCCTCTCTGGTGCGAGCTTGGGGCTGCCTGTGCAAGCGCTAGCCTCGCAGGTGAGCATGCATATTGGGGGAGCGAGGGGAGGACATGAGGGCTGGGGCGAAGATGACTGTATCACTGTCAGTCAGTACAAGGGATGACCCAGATGTGGAAAGGAAGAGACATGTCCCGTGTGTACTGCAACTAGTCGCCAATCCAACTACCCCCATGTCCGGAATGTAAGCCCGCACCTAGGCCCGCCCATCCGCCACATCGAACATACCACCAGCACGACAACCTTCCCATTCGAAACACTGACTGGGGGTGGCGACCAGTGTACAATCATGTGTAGCCTACCCACGCGTACATGTGGGCCCTCCATGATCCATGTCACCTGCGGCAAAGTCATGACATGCGCAATGAGGGAAGTGAGGAGAGCTGTCCGCCCCACGCGCAGAAGGTGCATCAGCTCCACAGACCCAGCAGCGAGTCCAGCAGGGGTCACATGTGCAGGGGCAGCTGTGCCTGGTGTGAAGGCACATGCATATAGACAGCACATCGACCAATGTGTAGTCTGCCCACATCTACAGTCCATCATCATGCGGACATAGGAATTGAACACAGGGCAACACATCTTAGTTGGTGCACCCACCGTGACCAACAATGCGCAATCATCGACGTACCCGCCCTGTGCATGGCCCCCCACCCAACGGAGGCACATCCAGTGCCACCATCCCACACACACAAGCCTACCACGGAACATGCTGTGTCCAATGGTCAGTACAGAGTCAGCGCCCATCTGGTGGAACCTGAACAGGAGACACATGCACACACATGCCAGCTCCCACTATGTACGTCTGCCACCTGGCACGTGCAATGTAACCTCTCACCTGTGACGTGTGACTGCAAGCACACAGCCGTCTTGGCATGGGGCTGTCAATGTGGACACCTGTCAATGTTTCGGGAGGTGTGATCCGTACAGTGCTGTACATAGGGTGCAGTGCTGACACCTACTACTGTCTCATATCCCCTCGTGCCACAGGTCCCACTTGTTTTGGCTGCTCAGCCTGTGCCCACATCGTTGTTGTCGTGTGCCATACTCATCCAGCCGCGGAAGCAGTTCCATGCTCAGCAGACATTCATGTTGCCGTGGCGTTGCCGCTTGACGGATATGCAGTCAGTCCCCATCAGCACGCCCCGCAAGTCATTGGGGCCTAGATCCCCATGTGCATGCACATGGCAGTGGTTTGTATCACTAGCCATTGCCATTGTTGGGAGACCTGTGTAAGTGTATTGTGGCCGTGCCGTCCCAGCTTGACAGCTGGGCTGTGGCTCATGTGCTTGCTCAGTCATGTCAGTGATGTGTATGCGAAATTGCTATGTGTCGTGTTGCATTGACATGTGTCCTCTGCCATTGTCCCTAGGCGGAGACCGAACATTGACCGCCCATACCAATTGCTGGCGGACATGGACGATACAGAGGTTATTAGGAAGTTTCAGCTGGACAGGCCAACCCTGCATCGACTGTGTGCCATGTTAGAACCCCATCTCCGTCCCCGCAGGGTGTATCCGACTGCTGTCACCCCCACGGCTAAGGTGATGGCCGCCATGCATTTCTTCGCCACTGGGTCATTCCAGCACACAGTGGGCATTGGAGGAGGGATGTCCCAGCCCATGTTCAGCAAGGTGCTGAGGGATGTACTGGCAGCCATGATGCTGTACCGGAACAGGTACATCCGCTTCCCCAGGGCTCGTGAATTGGCGGCAGTGAAGGGTGCATTCTATGCCCTTGGCAGAATCCCACACGTCGTTGGAGCCATTGACTGCACACATGTCGGCCTTGTTCCACCACAGGCCACTGAGCACCTGTACCGCAACAGGAAGCACACGCACTCCCTGAATGTGCAAGTGGTGTGCCTTGCGGACATGGTGATCACCCACGTGTGTGCAAAGTTCCCAGGCTCGGCCCATGACGCACACATAATGCGCAACAGCATCTTGCCACGACTGATGTCCAATATGCAATAGGATCGTGCCTGTATTGTCGGTGAGTATGTGGAGTGGTGTAGCATGCTGGCTGTGCGATGCTGTCCCCTGTCCAGTTGGATTAGCAACGGTTCTCTGTGTCCCTCACACCCAGGTGACTCTGCGTATCCGAATGGGGCATGGCTGCTCAGTCCATTGAGGAATCCTCGCACCCCAGCAGACGATCGCTACAATGAGGCACATGGGAGGACCAGACGTGTGTTCGAGCGTACCTTTGGCCTCCTCAAGTCCAGGTTCAGGTGCCTGGACCGCACCGGGGGTGCGCTGGCGTACTCCCCACAGAAGGTGTGCCGGATAGTGGTGGCGTGCTGCATGCTGCACAATCTGGCCATTCGGAAGCAGATCCCCCTCATCGTGGATGACGGAGATCAACCAGGGCCCCAGCCCGCAGACCAGGACAGCTCGAGTGAGGAGGACAGCGGAGAGGAGGAAGCTGGTAATGTGCGGCAGCAGCTCATCGCCCGCTACTTCACTTGACGGTGAGTGTCCATGTACGACGGCTGATGTGGCTGTATCTGTGCAGGTGTGTGTGTGCTGTGTCAGGGTGGCCGTTTGTTCACTGCGTGCTGTGTGTCAACGCTCCATGGCCTGGGTAGTATGCCACTGTTGGTGGCTGTGGCTTTGTGCCCTATTGCTCTGTGCGATGTGTGTACATTGCTTGTAGTTGTTGACATGTACTGTGTGATGGGTGTGTGACACACTCATTGAATGTGCTCCTGTTCTGTCTCCCACCCCTAGGTCCCTACAGGCCCTCCGGATTCAATTGCCATGCCACTCATCAGGTGCCTTTCCGCCCAAGGTGGCCGTTGTATTCCGTACAAATAAGACACAGGGCACAAACAGCAGTTAGTGAAAAAGGTGCATTTATTACAAACTGTGACATGTGATTGTGTGTAAGGTGATGACAAAAGTGGTGCGTGCAGTGACAATGAGCTGTCGGTCATGGCTGCGTGATGATCAGGGTGTACCCACTGGTTCTATGTCCATAGTCCAACACACACATGCCATCCAGATGGCTGTGTGGAGTGGGATCGTAGTCCAAGTCAATGCAGTGGCTGGTCAAGGCGGAAGGCTGGCTGGCTGCCTCACTTGCGTTTGGAGCGTGCGAAGTCCTCCCGGGAGATCTGTTTCCACTCGGACGGCCCCTTCCACGTTTGCGAGGGGGTGCCTGCTTGCGACATGCTGGTGGTTGAGGTGTGATCACTGGCTGTGGACGCAGGGGAACTGGACACTGCTGCTCCACCCTGCGCCCCGGCAGGTGGTGGCGGAGGGGAGCTGCTGTCCCTGGCTGTGACCTCACCGCCACCACCAGCTGTCCCATGAGGTCCACGATTTGGCCCATACGGGCGTCCATGGACCTCAGCACCCCCAGCACCTCACGCGTGTCTGAAGCAGACCGGACCCATTGTCCTTGGGCCTCTTCATAGGCCCCAAGGACTCTGGCCATGTGAGGCAGGGCATGGCTCCCAGGGGAGGCTGGCGTTTCCCTGACCCTGCTCCTCCTACCAGTCCTGCTGCCACCGGCCTGCCCACTAGCCACATTGCTCACCACGGTCCTCGCTGTGGCTCCCAGGGTGGATCCAGTCGTCCGGGCCACCACCTGCGCTGGGGCTGGTGCCAGCGAAGACGTGGCGGTGGTGGCGGCGGTGGTGGTCGGTGCGGCGATGGTGGCGGTTGCGGCAGTGGTAGTGGCCACAATGACCGTGGGTGTGGCCGCAACGACAGTGGCAGCAGGGGCTGGGAATGTTCAGCAGCCCTGGATGATGGGTTGGTGGGTAGGAGGGGTCCTGGGGAGCGGCTGGGCCCTGCCACACCAGATGGGCCTGCTTGGTGGTCCGTGTCCGAAGAGGAGGACAGATCCTCCAGATCCGTGTGTCCTCGTTGGGGGCTTGTAGGCTGGCTGTGCTGGCTGCTGGCTCCATCCCCAGCATCCAGCAGTTCGTCACCTGTGGAGAGAATGAGATTTGTTATTGTGTTGCACCTGGCGAAGTATGTATTTGTCGTCTGACATTGACAGTTCGTGCAATCTCGTACATGGGTTTCCCGGAGGCGTGTGTGTGGCTGTAGCATCTGTAGTTGTGTGTGCTTGGCAATGGGACTGTGTGCTGTGCACATGTGGCATGGGACGGATTGGCCATGCCGATGGGTGTGTTGCTGTGCCCCTACTTATTGTGACTCTGGTGTATGCGGGCTCCTGGCCCATCCTGGGTCTGGTTTGTACTTTGCTTTTGGTGTTCAGATGGGACGCTTAGGAACGCATATGGCAACATGGGGGCCATGCCCCAGATTCGCATTTGGGAGGGGATATGCTTTTGGGGTTCAAATGGAACGCTTAGGAACGCATATGGCAACATGGGGGCCATGCCCCAGATTCGCATTTGGGAGGGGATATGCTTTTGGGGTTCAAATGGAACGCTTAGGAACGCATATGGCAACATGGGGGCCATGCCCCAGATTCGCATTTGGGAGGGGATATGCTTTTGGGGTTCAAATGGAACGCTTAGGAACGCATATGGCAACATGGGGGCCATGCCCCAGATTCACATTTGGGAGGGGATATGCTTTTGGGGTTCAAATGGAACGCTTAGGAACGCATATGGCAACATGGGGGCCATGCCCCAGATTCGCATTTGGGAGGGGATATGCTTTTGGGGTTCAAATGGAACGCTTAGGAACGCATATGGCAACATGGGGGCCATGCCCCAGATTCGCATTTGGGAGGGGATATGCTTTTGGGGTTCAAATGGAACGCTTAGGAACGCATATGGCAACATGGGGGCCATGCCCCAGATTCGCATTTGGGAGGGGATATGCTTTTGGGGTACATGCTGTGAGCCATGGGTGCCGAACGTGACATGTGTTGTGGCAGCATGACAGTGCATGGTTTGAGGTGTGTGCATGCTTGACATGGCCTGCATATTTGCTGTCTGTTGTGATTACTGGACATGGCATTGGACGCATCGTTATGAGTGAGTGATAGTTGTGTGCCAGCCAACGTATTGCAGTTGTCCCATCTCCTTGGTGTGCGTGCTGCCCTGTGCCATGTGCATCACTGCAGTGCTCGGGGGTGTGGCCCATGTTGTGTGTTGTTGCTCACAGTGTGTCGTGCGCTTAATTGACTTCTGGCACATGGTTGGTCATGGGCATGTGTCTTAGCGTGACTGCTGTATGTGTGGCAGCTGTGCGGATGACATGCCTTTCATGAGACTGGGGCTGACGGATGGGATGGATGGTATGTTGTATGTGCATGGTGTGTCTGTGAGTTTGATGGGTTCAGTGGTGTTCGTGTGCATTTATGTTGTTCCGCTCTGTTGCGTCTAGTGTTGTTTGTCTTACATAGGCGTAGTTGTGGGGTGTGTGGTTGACAGGCAGTAGGGGCTACATGGACAGGACTTCAATGGTGTTTCGGTTGTGTGTGATGAGTTGCACAGTGGCTGCCGTGTGGGACTATATTCAGTGTGGCTTGTGCATGCAGACGTGGCTCCTTGGGTGTTGCTATGTCTGTGATGGGTCATGTGGGGTGTGAGTCTGTTGTTCATGTCCGTGTGCACATTGTTCACTTGTTCGTGACGGTGGGCGGTGCTGCGTGTTCGTCTGCTACGTGACATGTCCCATGTGTTGGTCGTGTTATGGTCCTCATGCCTCCAGTAATCCAGCCCTGTCCAGTTTCCCACCTGCAAGTTGTTCGTGCGTGCACTGTACTGGATGCCACATGGCTCTAAGTGGGGGTGCTCCATGTTGCAGGTCTGTGGGGGTGGGGGGTGTTGTGGGTCGTGGGGTGGCTGGACACCCACTGACACCGATTGCTGTGGACCGTGATGTCTGCCTTTCGGCTGTCGTTGTGCACTGCGGTGGCTGACACGTGGCTGTGGGGTGTGGGGGATGCTCCTCCTTGCTGTGCTGTGGGACTGGGGCCTGGTGTGTGTTGTACTTGGGCTGTCCACCGTCCCACCCACTGCACTTTGTGTTCCTGCCACTTACCTGTTACTTGTCGGTTAGTGCAGCTGTGGCGGACACATGGGTGTGGTGGGTGCTCGTTGTGGCGCTTCTGGCATATTTGGGGACCTGTTGGTGGTTACGTGGCTGGCTTAGTGTACACATGTCCCCACGCATCTTACAGTTGTTCGGTTTGGGCTGTGTGTGGTAGTGTCTGTTGCATGTGTGTGTGATGTGTTGTGTATTGTGTGCTGGACATGGGGGTGTTTGTCCCTGGGAGCTGTGGCATGGTAGTTGCGCATGTGAGTACATAGCGGTGTGCTGGTATACATTAGTTTGTACTTACCAGCCTCCACTCCCCTGCTAATCCGGCGAGGATCTCCGGATGTATTACGACTCGCACCTTCTCCTCCCACGCTTTGAAGGTCTTAAAGAGCGCGGGATTCCCTCCGCCAGTGACGGCAGCCAGCTCTCTGTTTTTGCCCTCCTTCTTCTTGACCAGGCTCTTTACGTCATTCCAACGTTTGTTAATTTCGACTCTGTTCCTGGGCAGGGTCCCGACTGCATTGACCTGGTCTACGATCCGGTTCCACATTCTGTTTCTGGTGGCTAGTGGTGTGTGCTGGACCATGTTCCCATAGATTTGTGGGTACACCTTGATGATCTCGTCGACCATGACCGTCAGCTCCATGGGCGTGAACTTGGGCATTCTTTGTGGTGCCATGGTGTTTGTGGTGCTGGTGCGGTGTGTGTTGTGTAATGTGCAGGGGGTTTGTGGTGCCGGTGTTTGGTGGTGGTGGTGGTGGTGGTGGTGGTGGTGGTGTTTGGTGGTGGTGGTGGTGGTGGTTGTGATGTGTGCGTTTCTGTGGTGTGCTGCTGTCCTTGCTGTGTCACTGTGTCCTCTCCTCTCCTCTCTGGTTTGCAATGTAGCAAGGGGTTGTGGTCTGTGGGAGTGCTGCTTTTGTACTCACCTATGTGGGTGTGTCCTCATGGTCTGTTGTTTTCAGGTGTGTTGTGTCTGGGGTTCTGGCCTTTGTATTTTTTGTTTGTCCGGGGGTGTTTTCGGGATGTGTACTGTGCTTGTGTATTTGTGCGTGCCTTGCTGTGTGGACTTGTTGGCCATGTTGTGTGCTATTGGTTTTGTGTGCGGATGGTTTCTGTGCAGGTACGTTGGCGCCATGGCTTCTGCCGTGTCGATTCTCATCGGCGTTGTTTGCGCTGGCGGGCGGTATATTTGTGGTTTTTCCGCGCTCATGTCGGTGCGATCGTAATGTCACGTGCGGTGTGTCGGCCGTGAGGGCGGGCGGTTTTGTGTTGTCGTGCGTGTTTCCGTCCGTGGCGGGCGGTTTGACTCCGACTCGGACGTTGGCGGGCGGTATTTTGTGTGCTTTTTCCGCCGATGGCGGTTTCGGTTTGTGAAATCGTAATGGCGTGGTCGGTGTTCAGGCGGTGTGTGCGGGCGGATTTTTGCCGCTTCCATGCCTGGCGGATTTATTTACGCCGGGTATCGTAATGGGCCCCTATATTTTTAACATCGATATTTTTGTTCGATATTTTTGTACTTACCTGTTTAAGTATAGTGATTTTATATTTTTGCATTCTATATTTTTTCATCGATATTTTTTACTTCTATATTTTTAACATCAATATTTTGTCAGTGAACCCTAAAATGTGAATCTGGATAACTTTTCGCAGTACATTGTTTTTTGTATTCCTCATATAGTTGAAAGTTGGGTGATTGGACAAAATATCGGATAAAAATTATCGGGAGGCAGATGTTTTCAATGTCGTTTTCAATAATATAGTGCTAGAAAATATTGTTTTGAAAAGTATTTGAATGTGTTTTAGTTGATATGTTAGTTTTATGTGTTAATATTGTTTTTATAAATTTAACAAAAAAATATAGGGGCCGATTATGATGGTGGGCGGACTTGAGTCCGCCCGTCATCGTAGCGGGATCGGGACCGCCCGCCTGTAAGGCGGCAGTCCTGCACCCCTAATTACGATGCGACCACCACTGTGGCGGTCGCATCCAGCAATTTGACATTGCGGCGGGTGCTGCTGGCTGCAGCACACGCCGCAATGTCAAATGGCCATGTCGTGCCTTTCCCTGCACAACGTGGCAGGCACCACGTGGTGCCTGCCACCTTGTGCATGGAAATGCCATGGTACCCCCCAGTGCACAACTGGCACCCCCAACACAGAGGGGGCCCACAGCAGGCCCCCGAATCCAGCCTCCACCAGCCTTCCACCGCCATGGAAAGGCTGGCTGACGCCGGCATTGTAATCGGGCAGGCGGTGCCTGCTAGGCACCGCCACCATATCCCCGGTCTTATCCGCTCCGCCAGGCAATCGTAACGATTGGCTGTGGCGGAAGCATGGCGGGTGGTCTTTGCGCCCGCCACGCTTGCGGAACGATTCTTCCGCCATCCTAATGTGGCGGGGGGTAATAAGCATTCAGATGGCGGAGGGACCACCACTGCACGGCTGGCGGTGGCGGTCCCTCCGCCATCGTAATGAGCCCCTTAGCTTGTAATGTTAAGTGATGTAGAATTTTGTGTTTAATGTTTATCTAGTATTTTATAGTGTTGAAGCGGTTTGTTGGGTTTATAGAGGAATAGGATGGGAAGTTCATTAGTTAATAATAATTCTGAATTATCTAATACATTTTATTTAATTCTATGATATTTATTATGGAAATTGTGTAATATTGATTTGTTTTCATTATATGTTATTTGCGGGCTGTTAGGTTTGTGGGGGTATAGGGTGGGAAGTAAACTAAGTAATAATTAATTATTTGATTTAGTTATGTAATTTATGGAATGCTTATTAATTTTACATATACTTTAGTTGTAGCTCCTAGGTTTGTAGGGGCTTAAGGGGGAAATTAAGGGGGAAAGTGAAGTAATAATGTATTATTAATCTAATCATAATTTTTTATTATTTATTTAAATCATTTTTAATTAAGTAAAATATGTACTATCAATCAATCAGTGGATTTTATAGAGTCCTTCTTGTCTCCCATGATGGTATTCAGACACTGGCAGGTTCCAGTTGATTAGCTGGATAGCCAGGTCTTCAGTGACTTTTGAAACTTTGAATTGCGATGGGGAGGCCTTTAGATGAAAGGGTAGCTTGTCCCATGTCAACACTGCTAGGTAGGAGAAGTAACAACCTATGCATCTGCTACGTCAGATGCAGGGGGTGAGGGTTAGAAAAAGAGATGCAGAGCGGAGGTGTCTGGTGGGCTAATGGAAGTTCAGGCAGTAGTTCAAGTAGGTGGTTCCACAGTTGTGTTGGACCTTGTATGCATGTGTCATGAGCTTGAACTGGCATCTATTCTGTACAGGGAGCCAATTGAGTTCCTTGAGGTAGGGGGTGATGTGGGTTCATCTAGGGATATCCAGGATGAGTCTGGCTGTGATGTTCTGTATGGCTTATAGTCGTCAGAGGAGGTGGGCTGTGATCCCTGCATAGAGAGCATTGCTGTAGTCCAGTCAGCTGGAGATAAGGGCCTTGGTGATGGTGAGTCTTGAGCTTTGGGGTACAAAGTATGTAGAGGATGAAAAGCAGGAGGAGGAGATGGTGGACTGAGTCATCATGGTGAGATTTTTGTCCAGAACGATGCCTAAGTTCCTAGCGTGGTCAGAGAGTGTAGGAGTAGGTCAGAGCTCTGAGGGCCACCATGATGCGCCCCATAGGGAGCTTTTGTTTCCGAAAATCATTACCCCTGTCTTAAATCCTTCTGATATTTGTACGAATAATTTAGTTGCCTGGATGCTAGGTTTGTAGGGGTATCAGGTAGGAGGTTATTTAATGAATAATTAATGTATTATTATCATTTGGAAAATAATTATTTAATTCAATTTTAAACATTTAAATTATGGAATATTTAATTATTTGAAATATATTTTAGTTGTGGGCTGCTAGGTTTGTAGGGTCTAGGTTGGGAAATTAATTAAGTAATAATTAATTAATCAATTCTTAATAGCTATTTATTTAATTGATTTGAAATGTCTATGGATTTTTTATTTGTCAAGGTATATTTTAGGTGCAGGCTCCTAGGTTTGTAGGAGTATAGGATGGGAAGTTAATTAATAATTGAATAACAATCATTTATTAATTGATAAAAAAATTTTTATGAATAGTAATTATGTAAATTGAATACTGCTTTTTCAGTTTTTTTATTTACACACACTCAAATATATATTAATGTTAATTAATATTTTGTATATTAAGAGTTTAATATTTTTTTACATTCGTGGTGTTACTTTTATATTTAATGTGTCTGAAGTGAAGAACTTTCCCTACTCTTGTTTAGACTACAGAAGAACTAGTAAAAGTAACCTCTTTGCAATTTGACACTTTCCCTGCTGTTCCACTGGAGTGGAAGTAGTAAATCTTCTCCCTTCAAAATCTAACACTTTCCTTACTGTTTCACAGACTGGAGTGGAGATAGTAAATTTTACCCTTCCAAAGTCCAACACTTTCTCCACTGCTGCACTGTTTGGAGTGGGAATAGTAAATGTTACCCAATTCAAAATCCAGCGCTTTCCCTACTGTTGCACAGACTTGAGAGGGAATTTAAAGTTTTGCCCCTCCACAGTCCAACACTTTCTCAACTGTTGTGCTGTTTGGAGTGCAATAGTAAATTCTAACCCTTCTGAAATCCAACGCTTTTCCTACTGTTGCACAGAGTAGACTGGGAATAGCAAATTTTACCTCTCCAAAGTCCAACACTTTCCCTATTGTTGCGCTAACTGGATTGGGAATAGTTAATTTCAGCCTTCTGAAATCCAATGCTTTCCCTACTGTTGCGTTGCCTGGAGTAGGAATAATACATTTCACTCCTCAAAAATCCAATGCTTTACCTATTGTTGCACAGACTGGAGTGGGAATAGCACATTTTACCACTCCAAAATTTACCACTTTTCCTACTGTTGCATAAACTTGAGTGGAAATAGTATATTTAATATTCTTAGACTCCAAATTCGAATTTTTCTATTTATGATTCGGTGCTCCAAAGAGTTCCACATAAAATGTACACATAAGAATACAACAACAATTTTTACAGTTATTATAAAACAAGATCAAATAAATTTTAGCAGTTTGAAAAATCTCACAATTGACTATATATAGTGAACAGTACGTAGCAGGAAAAAATCAGAATAAAGCACACTCCTTGTTAGATAAAAGGACCTTAACATATAAAGTGCAAGTGAGTCAAAGTATTTAAAAAGGATACAAGACCTGGGCAACATTATAACATACATTAAAAACAATTTTGCAGTTCTGTTAAGATGTCTCAATACGGTGCAGTACAGGCAGCTTTAGGCGAAGTGAGTACTATATCAATTTCCACAATTCAATTCCTAAAACCCTTAGATTCTATTTATAATATGTACATTTTATTGCCCTGAAAGGCCATGTTTAGCATGACTGAAACAAAGAACAATACAATTATCTTTTCTAAAATATGTTTAAAAATTGTTTAAAAAAGATAAATATTTTGTTACATACTGATTCAGAGGGTGGGGCTAAAAGACAATTCTGGGCCTCCATTGTTGAGCTAATATTAAACTTTAAGAATACTGTTCTTAAAATTCGACATCGTAATGACTGAAGTGGGGGACATACAAATAGCACATGGTTTAAATCTTGCACCCAATTTCCACACCAGCCACAGAGTCTATCCTCCCTATCTAATCCCACCCATGCTCCTGTTATAATTCGTTAGGGAAGCAAGTTCAGTTTTAATAACAGGATGGTTCTACGCACTCCATGGGGGAGGTTCCATAATACGTATGGGTGAGGTTTTTTGCACATATTGCTCCCCACTAGTATGTAATTCCTGTTGTGCCAAGAACACAGTACGGTATCTCTTTTGCAACTAACTTCATAGAGAAAGTTTTCAAAACCTGCTTTAGAAGAGGGCTTTCTTTCACTTTGCCCAGTTCCAAACATTACTAATGCTTTCTCGTAATTTCTAAAAACAACACTTTTGCTTTAAAACAAGAGAAGATTTTGTATTTTAGCGCAGCCCGTATGGGACTCACATCGCTATTTAATAAATTATTACCCCACCTTAGGCTTGCTGCCATAGCAAACACATTGGTCGAAAGAAGCTCGAATTCGAGTTGGAGGGCCGCTGGAGCTGCTGCACAGTTCAAAATACATATTTGGTGCCAAATGCACCCTTCCACCTTCTCAAAGAAGTCCCAGTGCTGCTCGTCCACCGATTCACAATCGTAACTCAGTGAAGGTGGAATTTTAATGTTATAAACTGATAAAACGTGAGCAAAATGTCTTTATCCACAGCATTTATATAGCCTGCCAATTGCAGATGCCTGAGATATTGCCTTACTGCTGCACTGGCAAATATGCTCAATATTAGAGCAGTTACTTGAAAAATACGGGTACAATTTTACTGCTTCTAGTTTCTCTTTCCCCAAAAACCAGTGCATATTTTTCCAAACCCTACATCCCTGGGACCTAAAAAACATTTTGCTCTTTAAAATATAAATTTTTAAGCACTATTCAACAATGTAGTGTTCTAAATCATTAAGACGCCTCTGTAAGCTGATCGGAGTTAAATCTAACAGAATGGCATCACCCGCATAGACAGCCAAGTTTCATTGTTCCTAGCTTTGGTGAGTCCCCCTTGCAGTACCCCACCCTACTAGGCAAGTCATTGATATAAAGGGAAAAAAGGATGGGGGTCTAATAAACACCCTTGCTTTAGCCAATTATGGGTTCCTACTCTACTCGACAAACCCTGATTCCCTCCCATCAGTACCTGGGACTAAGTGGAAGAGTGCAATGCAATGATCAATCTGAGCAGGTGCATGGGAATCCCCATTGGGGCCAATTTCCTCCACAGCGTCCCTCGGTAAACCCTGTTGAATGCTGTGTAGAAATCTATAAAGGCAGTATACAAGGCCATACTCTTACCCACTGAGTACTTTTCAATTAAGGTTTGCAAAACTGCGATGTTATCAAGGGTACTGCTATGCTTATGGAAGCCCGCCTGCTCCACTGGGACAAAATAATTACCAAAAGCACAGTCCTCGAGGTGAAGAAGTATACTCTTATCGAACAATTTCCCAATCGCATCTAAATATGCGATCTGCCTAAAACTGTCAGGAGAAGTTTTGGGACCCTCTTTTTACAAGGGTACCACTATGCTTCCCTTTTAAGAGAGCGGAATAGTCCCATGTGCATAGCAGTATTGAAACTTCGATTGGAGAACAAGGGCCCATGCGGAGATATCTTGTTTAATAATGAGATCATCCGGGTCCAATGCCCCATAATGCCTAGCTCCTTTACTAAAACACTCTATCTCCTCATGGGAAGGGGGGCCGTAAGCATAACCTGAGGGAGACTCACTCAGTAATTCCAAATAAGATCTGCCCCTAGGATTTGATGCATATAGGTGTGAGATGTATTGAACCCATTTAGCGTCGGATATTAATATGGCTTCATTCTTAATTCTGTAGTCACAGTATTCGGCTATTAAAGCCCAATATTTGGTTTGCCAGAGTCACCAGATAGTGCAACCTCTCTTAGTTTAGTCCATTTTTGATCCTCCACTCCTCTACGTTCAGACGCCTTCAATCTAGTTCTTGCCTGCTTTACCCGATTAATTTCCCTTTGCCTCAACAATGATGGCTGATTAAATTGTTCCCTTACTAGGGAGTTCAGCTCCTGGTTTAGCTTTTTTACCTCCCAAGATGTAGCCACTACATACTTAGCGCCATTAGCTTGTTTCTTTACTCCCACAAGTTCTAAATAATGTCAAATGCTTCTCAAACCAAGCAATAGGATTTTTTTCCTGTGTGGGGCCACAACTCACCTTTTTAACAAGTCCTGCCAAATGTATCAAATTTTTATTAAACCAAAAGGGTGGCCCATTTGTTTTGTTATACAAAATAGTATCATCTCTGGGTTTCCAAGACCCAAGCATCTTGAGTTCTAAATGAATGTCCAAAGAGAGGATTCTTTGATCACTCATATTTGTCCTGAGAACCGTAAGCTGTGTGCATGCTCCAATTAGTTGATAGGAAACCACCATGAAATCAATTAGTGACTGCCCTCTAGTGGAGTGGAAGGTCAAAGAAGCTGGAGAGTCCTCTGGAAATCTTCCATTTAAAATAACAAGATCATTGTTTCTCAGACAATCCAAAAAGCTCAACCCTCGCTTGTCTGATCTAATATGACCAGGCAGAGATGTCTTAGGGATGACCAATCCACCTTCCAACTCCCAATTACCAAACGTCAGAGAGGAACTGTTCGAGATTTTTGCGTTGAAATCTCCCACCATAATTATCAATGAGCATTCTTCTGCGATACGAATATTATGCACAAAAGGAAACACAGATTTGACTAGAGAGACAGACGCCCTTCCAGGGGGAATATAAACATTTACCAATAAAAAAGTTGAGGACTGTCCTCCTGAAACATTGACAAAAGCCAATTATATGCACAGGCAGAAATTTGACGGTTGGACGAAGGCCAAAGGATTCCAATTTATATTA
Source organism: Calotriton arnoldi (assembly GCA_963921515.1). Classification (NCBI taxonomy): domain Eukaryota; kingdom Metazoa; phylum Chordata; class Amphibia; order Caudata; family Salamandridae; genus Calotriton; species Calotriton arnoldi. The sequence continues at coordinate 2,704,007 of CAWUFW010000579.1, forward strand.
CCACTAAGTAAAATAACTAAACCTCCATTTGCATGACCTTTTACTGAAGGCAAAATATTTCTCATAATTAAAATCTACACATCTCCACGTTTCCTGTAAACAGATTATCAATGGGTGTAATGACGTTAATGAACTTAACTTAGAACTAGGGTGTCCCAAACCTTCCATATTCTAGGACAAGATTTTGCCCAAAGGGCTACCTCTGCAGCATAGGGAATTTTATGTTTCCTTTGGAAGCGTTCATGGAACGAGCTACTCAACTCCAATGGGCCAACTCATCTCCTCCTTTGAGTTCACTAACCCTTTGGTCATCGTATCCCACAATATTAATCACACTCTTCCCTGAAATGCTGCCAACAGAGATTATAAAATCCTTTGGATATACAGCCTCCTGGCAATTAGATGCAACTATACCCAAACCCTGAGTGTCATCCCTAAGGGAGTCTATCTGAGCAACCTCCGGTTCCACAAATGGGAAGACATCACTCCCCTTTTTCCTAAAATGATCAGCAATAGCCAGGATTAGTATTACAATGATCCCAGAGCTAAAGGTTACTCTGGAATTAAAAAAATCTGCTTTGAGGATCCAAGAATACTTGATCAATATCTCTACTTGTTACCAATCTCAGATCCTCGATATCAGATAAAAACTGCAAAATGAAACTTTCATTAAGAAGACCCAGTTCCCTATCAAACAAGGATACAAAGATCAGAGTGTTAGATACATGCATTAACCCAGGTCCCACATCCACCTTATTGCTCTTCCTCTGCTCAACCCCTGGGTCAGGGAATTGTGCTGGTGGAGGGGTAGGGATAGCCCCTCCATTGGCAAACCTTCCATTATTTAGATCAATCCATACAAGAAAGGGTTGGGGGAAAACTATCCGAGATCTATCCAGCCTCTAGCGGGACCGTATTAACTTTTACTGTTATACCCTCCGTATCAACCAAACCTATCTCTACTTCATCATTCTCTATTCCAATGCTCAATCCCCCCCAATTTATTTTAACTGTTATCCTCGTCTCCGGAAACCCTTTCTTTTGTGATGGCTATCCAATACTGGTGCATCTGTGATAATAGAGGAAGGATGGGAATTTACTACTAGGGACCCTGACTCGCGACCATCATGAGGGCCAACTATCTTCAACTCATTTACTTTTTGAGGCTGGATTATAAAGCCAGACTCTTCGGGGCATTGGGAAACCTCAATTATTTTTATTTAAGTTTCATAATACTCCGCATCCTTTTCTTCTTCTCCTTCTGTATTTTTAACCCATTGCAGTCTGATTGAGAGGCACCCTTCCTTGAAGAACCATCATTCGATGTGGCCCTTGACAGACTAAAGTGGAAGGGTAATTTTGTGGGCCTATATCATGGGATGGAGAGATGACCCCTTTTTTAAAAATCGGGAAAATCAGTGGAGAATTCTTTGGGTGCAGATGCATGTGAATTTTCCCTTTTGGCAACAAGGCGGTGGGCCCTGGGGGCCTGAGATTGGGTGGAGAAACAAAGCATAATATCTGGCTTGGGGGTATCTTCCGAATGCTCAATGGAAGAAGCCTCTGGGCCATCAATAGCTCCAACTTGAATTACCATTTCCACCACCCCATATGACACCACTTTAATAGTCTGAGAAGCCTGAGATTTCAACTCAATACCCTTTTTCTCCCCCCTATAAGTAAACTGGCAGTAGTCAGATGCTGTACCCCCATTGACATTAGGGACAATGCGTCCAACACGTGATCAGAGGTTGCAATTGATTTGTCCAACAAGGTTAAGATTGAAGAAAGGATCCTTTCTAAAGTGTAAAGAATATCAGAATTTGCCATCCCTCCATCATTCTCATTAGTTCCCTTATTCGTCAGTTGCCATGATGCTTGAGACCATGCACTTAGTCCCAAGTGTTGTTTCATCAGTCCCAATGAACCCAGAAAAGATGCACTTGAGGAAGGCATGCTGCTGTACAGAGCTGGAAGAGATGGACAACTAACAGGACAGTCCAATGGCGATCTCAGAACCGTTTCTGGAACAGCCAATGATTCTAAATTAGCTTCTAAAACTAGATTTTTCTTAATATGTATTGTGATGTCCGGCAAAGAAAAGTCCTCCAATTCACCAGGGTCAAAGCTACATATATCCCCATGTAGCTCAATATGAGATGCTCGGCGGGGCTCTTTGGAAGGAGACATTAATGGTACTGACTCAACTTTTGAGAGGCCAGATAGAGCCACAGGGCTCATAGGCTCAAACATGATCACAGGCTCGGAGATCGACTTAGTACCAACACCATTTGATTTGGGACCAGCCATAACATCGCCCATATCCATATCCATTTCTTCCACCGCTTCCACTATTTGGCATTGGTCGATGAACTGAGTTTGAGAGATAGACTGCATTGGGGAATGAGTAATAAGATTGAGCTGGTGCGGAACTGAGCCCTGAGAAAGGACTGTAACGATGCCTGGCTCTTCTTCTTTGGCTGCTCCTGTAGAAGTCCCCATTTCCTTATTTCTTAACACTCTGCCCCAGTGTCCCTTGGAAAACATAGGCAGTACAGTAGGGTGGGACTTCAAGAGGGACAGATGGACTTGAGACTTCTTCCGCCCGATAGTTTTTAACAATTTGGGGGAGCTAGCGTGACTATCAGCGGAGCCTCCCAAGTCTGAAGAAACAATTAGACGGCCGGAACAAAGGAACCTAGATGGCATCCTCAACCACCTTATGAGCCTAGGGAAATTAACCGCCAATGTCCACTTTGACTTCTTATCCACACTTATAAACAGATGCCAAATGTCCTTCACCCTTCACTCTGAAGCGCTATCCCATTCTGCAACTCCACAGTAAGCACTACTTCAGAGAGTAGAGCATGGGAAAAGGTAGGGCTCACTAGGGCTCGCCAGGGCCTCAAAGACGCATAGAGCTTATGGGGAAAAGGCTAGGAGTATGACCTGGGTACTACCCCCCACCATGTGGCACAAACCGCACAAACCTATTGCTGGCCCCTTCTGCACCACAGGGGAAGGGCTGTGGCCTAGCCCTCCCCAACACACAACAGTGATAACCGGCTTTCCACGCGATTGCTTGATAATTGATGCTTACTGCTTACTGCTTGTACTACTTAATTGCTTGATTGCTTACTACTTCCTGTGCAGTTCGTATTCTGTTGTACTCTGCCTTATGAGGTGATGGGGCAATGCTAAAAATATTTCATAAAGGTTTTAAAAAGAAAAAACTGTCGAGCCCCAGGCTCTAACCGAGATGCCTCCAGAGTTACTCAGTTATTCAGGGCTCATGTCCAAGGGGGCTCCAAAGGGCTAGCCTCCCCTCTCTCTGCCCTCAATCTCGATGGGTCTCCAGTCCCTTGACGAGGGAGGCTCCTGAGCTCCCAACCTTCCGAGCTCCGCCCAGCCTCACCTCTCTCTGCCCTCGATCTTGATGGGTCTCCGGCCCCTTGGCGAGAGAGGCTCCTGAGCTCCGCCCAAGGCCCCCACACTCATGGGTACCGGTCCCCGCCACATCCGTCAGTGGGCTTCCGGTGTCAGGGCGCCGGCTTTGATACAATGGGCTTGGGCCTGGGAGACCCACCTCAGGGCCCGACAGCTGCACAACTGCAGCGCTTTGCTCAGGCTCCGACAGACAAAAACGGGTGTGCCGCAAGCCACCAGTGATTCTTAGACTCCAACAGTTTTTAAAATGTTGGTTAAATAGAGTTTATAGCATTTTTTTTATATTTAACTTTATTTGCTTTTATTTGAAAATGTATTTTAATGTTTACAGTATTTTTCGTAAATTTTGTTCTTGGAATTCTTAATGTTTAATATTTTATTTTTTGTGTAAATTAATTACTATAATTTATCTACTTAATTATATTATATTTTCTTTGTTTTTATTGTTTAGGTATGTTACATATATATCTATATATATTTTTTCTAACATATATAGGTATATAGTTCACATTTAATAAATTACAAATATAAAAAAGTAAAATAACTATATTTTTAATTATATTACACATCTGTGTATATATATATATATATATTTATACATATATATTTATATAAATATAAACATATATATGTGTGTTTATATAAGTATACATTTATTTATATAGTATTAAATATCAGTGAACTATATTTCATTTATATTATATAGAAATTATATATTCAAATATTTGACATCTACTACTTTAAACTCTATTTGTATTAAGAAATCAATATTTTTGTCTATTTTTGGACGCTATTAGTGTTACCTATATTTTTTTCTGATGCTCACCATTATAAGTATAGGATCATGATATTATGTTAAACGACATTTTTGCCATGATATTTTTGACAACAATATTTTTTACCGCAATATTGTGTCAGTGATCCTGAAAGTTGTGTATGTTTGCTATGTGGTAGTATGTATGTTGTTTAGTTGCACTAATGAATAGTTTTGTGGCATGTTTTCATGGTTGTTGTCCTGCGATTGCAGCTTTTATTTGTTGAAGGGAATATTGATAGTTCTTGTTGTGTATGTTTCTTGTTCATGACTTTTTAGTAACATCATACGTTTCATAGTAGTTAAGTGTTGATTCGTGTGTAAACTTTTTGTGTAACGTCACATACAATCAAAGTTGTTTTTAACACTCCCTTTACCCAAGGATTGTTTATGCCAAATATGTTCTACGCATACTTTTGTGGTGAATGAAATATATGGAAATGGAAAAAGACACTTTACTTTTGAATTTGTCATCTTGCTTTTTCTTAGGCAGAGGTGCCAAGACAAATCAATGCAAGAGTACTCCGTTGTCTTTGTAAACAGTGTGTAATTCCTAATAACATGGTGGCTTCTAAAGACACATGTTGAATACTGCATATTTGAAACAGACAACCGTAATGCAGTGGACTGATGAAAAGCTAGATATGCTTTCCTCTACCTCCTCTAAGGACCTTGAGGATGCATTAGATTACTATAGAGCTAAAGTTCTCACAGGCCAGACTTAAATTTATATTTTGCCCATTTCCCTGGTCCAGGCTGAATGATACAGACCACATTTCTGCATTCAGTACCTAAGTATGCTTTGTAGTGTTAACGCTGTTTCCCGCGACTACATGACTGTTATCCTCTTAGGGATACCCAAAGGGTTTTAATACTGAGGGACTGCCCCTGATTATATGGTTTCATCTATCAATGTACTATTTAGAGTAATAAAGTGTGAGCAGTGCCAGGGGGTTTATACAATGTCAACTTATTATGCCTGCATGGTGGGCACCTGGCTGCTTTGAGAAATCTGATTGAGGTCTGCCGCAACAAGTGGTTGAATTTGTAGTTTGAGAAGCTCAGCATGGATTCTTTGGTGGCACAAAGGTTCTTGTCCATCACACAATAGCAAATGTGTGTCTTTATTTTGTATGTCACAATGATTTCAGCATTGTCTTTTTTTTCCTTCAGTGTTCCATTCAATACACATTCATTATTCTTGTGTTGAATGGAATGACTGTGGATATCATGTAAATTGCTCTATCTGTGAGTGTTTGCTTGAGCAGTCTTGTGCAATCCACCCACTCCATGATTTATTGGCAACTTGCCTTCTGTGTGATTTTGGGGGAGTGCATGTGACCCGGGTGCACTCATGATATATTTTATCTAGATCGGGTAGAGTGGTGTTTGAAATGCCATTATGTCAGAATCAGTCGATTAACCCAGTAGTGAAACTGAGTATAGGAAACCAATCTTTAGATATTAAAAATAAAGCTAGAAGACAAGAGAAATATAATTGCCTATTGCGAGTGTTCGAGCCTTAAACCTAAAATGAAAGATACGTTCCAAAAAAGGGCTTTTATGAAAACATTGCGAGAGAGGTGGAATTGAACAGAAACTGAAAATGGGACTATGGAGCTTTTGTTCAAAACAGACTTCATATAATGTTGCACATGGGATCAGGACTTGCCCTACGTGACTTAAAAGTCAATGATCAGCCTAGTGATTTTAACAATGTAAAATATATGACAGATGTAGGCCAATCTTCTACCAACACTTTGATGCTTTCCATTACAACGTATTTCTGTATGAAGGATGGTTCCTATGTGGCTTCCAGAATTATCAGAGCAATCTTGTAAAATATTTGCTGCAAGAGACATTTCCTTTTTTCCGGCTTACACTGCTAAGAATGGCGGATGCAATAGAAATTGAATATTCATACCACCTGTTCAAGCTAAGTCAAGTAAACTTTATTGTTCAATTAGTTAAAATCATTACAATAAGAATCATACCAAATAAATAAAGACTGTAAGACTAATATTCAATAAAATACTTTTTAAAATCTTTCTATCCGGATAAAAGAGAAGTGGGAATGACTGGTTTATTGGGCTGTCGACTAGAATATTAGAATCCTTCTTATGCAATTTCCAAATAAGTGACTTAGCAGGCGTGTGAAATAAAATGCTTTTCTCCCCACTTGAGGCGATGAGCTAGTCTAAGACGAAAGTGCTTGTGAAAGAAGGAAACTTGTGCCAGGGCTGTTTGGGAGCAGAAGTTGGAAGTAGTAGCATTATTGTAGTCATTGTCAGTGCAAGCAGACGATTCATTTTTCTTGAGGACTTTTGTAATTCTGGCCCAAGCAGGGATAGTGTCACTGTAATCCTGACTTGTGGTCTTGTCCTCGATTAGAGCCGAATGCTTGTGCAGGAAGTGGACTTGTGCAAGAGGACTATTTTAATGCAGCAGTTGAAAGTGGACCGCTCCAATTTGTGTTGTTAAAGCAGGATTTTATGTGGGGGATTTGGCTCCAGTGTTTCCCAAGATTCCAGCTATAGTTATTTAGGAAGTGGGTCTGGATTGTAAGGGGGTGCATTGCCCACTTCCTCTGGAAGGGCAGGTGTTTGTGTCTGGCGGTTTTGATCCGGCTAGTCGAGTGCCTTCCTTAGAGCCCTGTTGACTCCCTGGAGGTATTTTATTGTTCATAAGATTATTCATGGGTCACCAGAGTTTAGGCAGGCTAGTATGACTTGCCTGCTGGAATGCATCCTTGCCTGGTTCTAGAAGGGCCACAGCCAATGGGGCGGAGGCTTAAAGTTGACATGCAAAGACAGATGGTGTGAATTGCATCCTCTTTTGGGTGATCAAACAACCTGCAGTGCACTTCTCCTTCTGCCCTCAGCCATGGAGCCACGTGTGTTTGACGGGAGGATGCCTAGGTGGTGTTTCAAGAAGTTGCCTTTTATCCTGCTGCGAAAGGCCTCACCTAGGTATTGCTGTGACTTTAGGGAGATGTAGCTGTTTAACACCATCCAGATGTGGGCACGTTTCTCAAGGGATGCACTGTCTTCTACAGATGATGTTAATTTTGATGTTTTATTGATGACTCTTTTTAATGTTTCAGATCTGCACAATGCAGACCACAGTGGGGCTAGTCCAAACAAGCTGGTTGATCTTTTGAGGTAGTCTCTGGCTGCTGAATGGTATTTATTGGTTATTTTCAGCCAGACGTTGAGCCTGTAGCATGTTGGCATATGCAGCACGCCTAGCGACTGACTGTTTTACTCGACCGAATTCCAGCCTAACTTGAGCTGGCGAGGTGTTTCTGGGAAGTTGAAAGAGTTACCTGTAGATTCTTACAATGGTTGTGTCCAAGGATTTGAGTCCCAGCCCCAAAGGGCCCGCTAATTTGTGCCTGGGTGGGCACTACTTATGCCCTTGCTATTTCTAAGATGGGGCTGTACGACAGCCTGTTTAGGTTTCTAAATAGAGCCCTTAGCCCTGCTGCCAGTGCAAACCCTTTCCTTTTTATCTCCTCTTTTTATGGCTTAAAATTTCCCTTGTTATCAAATATAAAGCTGAGTGTGGTATTTGCTTGTCTTTCATTGTAGTGTTATTATGCTCATTCTTACTTCTTCTTTTCTGTTGTTATTAAAGGGGGAAGAAGTGTGGTATCTGCTTCCAGCTTGCTGCTCAGCCAGTGGATGTGTGTAGAATGTTAGTATGAGTGGATGATGTCATAGAGTGTTGTATGCGTGGGTGAATGTCAGTTGAGTGTAGGGCTGAGCAGCAAGGAGGCTGCTCCTGTTGGGGTTCGTTCATTTGTACCTTACTTCATTACCTCTTTTCTTCCTCTACCTTGCCTAATAAACTACTTGAAGATACCACTTGGATCGGACTTTTATTCCGTTACAACACTGGCGACGATCTGAAGAACCTACATGTGTTTCCTCAAGGACTTCTGAATTTTGAAAAACGAAGCAACTACAAGGTATGATTTTGTAACTACTTATGAACTTTAAGGCATCCTGGCAACCTACATACTTTAAAGCTTTCTGGCACCCTACGAACCCCAACAGTGACCTTCCACCGGTCGCCCTCAACACCAGCGTGCCAGTCCCTGCTTCATTTCCCTGTCCACGGCCTGCCTTCTGCTGCCGTCCTTCTTGTTCATTGCCTGTTTGTTCCTGTTGTCCTGTCACCTGCCTGCTGCCTTGCACCCAGAGCCTGCCGTCCTGCTTGCCACCTGCTTCTTGTGTAGAAGCTTTTCGATCTGCTTTATCTGAAGAGTGCCTGCTGTTTCTGCATCTGGCTACACCCTGCGCCAGACTTAACCCTGATTTCTGCCCTCAACCTATACTTGCTGCTCATGGAGAAGACTAGATGCCTGTTTCTGTGCCCTGCCCTATGAGGTGTCCGTGCTCCATCTACAGAGGCTGGTTGTGTGTCCTGACTGGCACAACAGAAGAGCAAGCAAGTCTGGATCCGTGTTCGGGAAAGTGCTTTGGGTGGAGCCAGTTACAGGGTCTGTGTTTCAGGAGTCATTTTGGAGGAGCCTGTCTGGATGAAAGATGGCAGCGAGAGAAGTGGCAAGAGAAGTGGCACTGGTGACTTGTTGTGGGAATATTGACGCCGCTTGTGAGCCCATACACTTGATTATTGATGCAGTGTTTCCTGGCCCTGTCTTATTTAGTGACGGTGAGTACTTTTACCGATTTGTTTCTGTGCTTGTCTGCCCTTTAGTTATTTGGGCAGTTCAACCGCTCGTCAGCCCCTTTGAATATGGCACGAGCCGCCTACTTCAAAGATCGACACAGCGCGTGCAGCCTTACCTGTGTTCCGTGCTCCTGCGACGCCTCGTGCCTTCATGCCTTTGTGACGATTCTCCTCAGTGTCACTGCTGCTGCTCGTAAATCCTTGGAGTTTCCTTCTGCCGTGAGCCACCCTTCCTTACGTCATTCTACGTGCCGCCATTTTGCGCTTCCACCGGAACTCTGCACTGCACTGCTTTAACCACACTTCTGCCAACCATGCCAACCTTGTTGCCATCGCCACTTTACTGTATAAAGTTTTGCAGTTTTATTGACTACCAATTAGTGCCACCTAGCGGTCATTCACTACCACTGCACCTCTACTTGGAAATAAAGTCTTCTCGTTCTTTCCACTTTAAATACACTTCCTCCAGTGTTTTAACTTGCATCAACCTTTCTGCAAGGTCACCCGTTACTTCGCAAGGTACTGTTCCATTTCGCTTTAATTCGTCTGCTGCATTCTACCATGACTACGGTGACAACTTTATTTGTTTTATCTTTTTATTTTCTTGCAACCTTACTTAAAGTTTAAAATGTATACCATTTCTCATATGAACCACTTTGCCAACTTGCATTTCCTTGTCTTCTTGCATTTTACGCTGACATTTATTTGTCACATATTGTTAGTGTTATTTTACATTACGTTACAGTATTTTAGAGTGTCAGAAATTACAGTGTCAGAATTTACCTTGCTTAGAGCATCTGTTTTAATAGCCTACTGGCTGTATATTTACTTTACAGTGCTTCCTTCTCAACTTCTTGTAGGAGAATCTTCATTGTTTCTATTGTAGTTTTGTTGCAACGTTACTTGATTTAAAAATTCCATATGAATTCCTTATTGAGATCTACGAGCGATTTTGCTTCTATGTTACGTGATTTTTCAGATCACTTATACTGTTATCATTACGGTACGTTACTGTGCCATTATTCGTGACTTGTCAGGTCACCTACACTGTAATGCATTATGGTATGTTACTTTGCCATGTTTCGTGACTTGTCAGGTCAGTTACACTGCTATCTATTATGTTACCTTACTTTACATGTGCCTTATCCTTCCGTTTGTGGATTCGTCACTCACAATGTTTCTTACATACATTAGAGATTTACATTACTTTACGTTACATTACTTTACAGTGCCTTCCTTTAGGGCATATGTTATATTTGTAATTGTGTTGTAATAGCCGATGTTTCCATAAATATTGTATCTTAATTACTTATTCCTGTTCATGGGATCTTAGACACTCTGGGGCATATTATCAAGGGCTTTATCGCCGCTTTAGCGGCACTTTTTGCCGCTAAAGAGGCGATAATTTTATCGCCCTATCAGCAAGCTGTCGCTAACAGGCGTTAGCGACAGCTTTCAGGCGTTAGCGGGCGCGTTTTCCATCGCCTTGCATGTCAGCGATAATTATCGCTAATGACATGCAAGGAAGGCGTTCCCTACTAAAAGCGACTGAAAACAGTCGCTAACACCACTACCCCCTATTAGCAAGGCAGGCGAAGCGATAAAATAATTCGCGCTAATCGCGTTTATCGCTAGATTTTAACACCTGCTAGTGAGATTGACTTACCTGTTTGAAGTATAGGAGGTGGATTCTAATGCTGAATCCACCTTAGCGTTAATGCGAGAATATCGCTGCTTTTCAAGCGATATTCTCACATTTTGCCGCTATCGCGGGAAATTTTATCGCTATGGAGATAAACCTTGTTAATAGGGTGTTATCTCAGCGATATTTTCCAGCGATAGGCGGCGTTAAAAAAATTTGCGCTAAGCGCGGTTAGCGATAAATATCACTATTCCTTGATAATATGCCCCTCTGTATTTTCAATCTTACATGGTACCTGTACGTTGATTTTACTTTGTGTCAAATTATTATTCTCATGTGTATTTTCTAAATCCTAATGAGTTTTCCTTTCACATCTCTTATACATTTTGAGAGTGTTTTTCTAGTCTTTTATCTGCACTGTCTGTTTTTTCTATTGCTGTTTCTGCTTGCCATCTCCTTACTGGTCTGGCCAACTGGTATGTTTTGGTGGTGATATTGGAGCGTCAATTCTTTTTTCTGTGTGTTACGTCACTATTGATGCGCTATTGTTGTCTTTCCTTGCTTTGTTAGTATCTCCGTACTTTGTTAGTATCTCCTTATCTTGTTACTATTTCCTGCTTTTCTTCTTCTCTGCACTCCCTACACATGATTATTTTTATTTTTTAATTAATCTGTGTTTTCTCTTTAAGGGGGAAGATGGGTGTGTTTTACTCTTTGTCAATGTGTACATGGTCTTCATTTTCTTTATGTTCTCATTGCATGTCTACATTATTACGGTATGTTCTTAGTTAGATATCTAATGTCATTTACATGTTGTCTTCTTGTGTCTTTCATTGTAGTGTTGTTATTATGCTCAATTCTTGCTTCTTCTTTTCTGTGTTATTAAAGGGGGAAGAAGTGTGGTATTTGCTTGTCTTTCATTGTAGTGTTATTATGCTCATTCTTACTTCTTCTTTTCTGTTGTTATTAAAGGGGGAAGAAGTGTGGTATCTGCTTCCAGCTTGCTGCTCAGCCAGTGGATGTGTGTAGAATGTTAGTATGAGTGGATGATGTCATAGAGTGTTGTATGCGTGGGTGAATGTCAGTTGAGTGTAGGGCTGAGCAGCAAGGAGGCTGCTCCTGTTGGGGTTCGTTCATTTGTACCATACTTCATTACCTCTTTTCTTCCTGTACCTTGCCTAATAAACTACTTGAAGATACCACTTGGATCGGACTTTTATTCCATTACAACACTGAGATACTTGTATTAGCTGACTTCTTCAACCTTGGTGGGGTTGAGAAACCAGCTGATTTTATCACTTGTTCTTCTTGAACAGTTCATGTTTTGGTTTTCTTGGTGTTCATTGTCAGGACGTTTTTTGTGGCGTATTCTTGGGTGGCATTCAGAAGATGTTGCAGCCCAACCTTTGTCTGACTAATCAGCACCAAATAGTCGGAGTAGAGGAGGTTTAAAAGGAGTATGGAGCCAAGCTTTGGGGTGTGGAAATTGACGGAAGACGAGATTGAAGGAAGGTCTGCCAGAAATAGGTTAATGACAATGAGGGCCAAGAAACACCCCTGTTTGAGGCCACAAGTTGTTGAAATAGCCCTAGAAAGGTTGGCCCCACTGCCCAGCTTGATTTTGACCAAGGTATTTCAATGCAGGTTTTCATTCACTCTTAAGAGTGCCAGTGGTACTGACCAGTTTTTTAGTTTTCTCCAAAACCTTTTTCGGTTTCCACAGTTGAAGGTGGCTTTGTAGTCAATGTAACAGAGCAAGAGAGGCAATTTGGCAGGTTTAGAGGAGTAGAGCATTAATGACAGTGTCATGATATTTGTTGAGGTCTTGGTTTTTTTTGTGAACCATGCAGTGGCGGCTCCTCCGCTAAGGTGGAGGAGTGTCGCCCCACTGATCGCAGAGCAGTGTAAAAAAATAAAACGATAATAACAGAAGTTATTTCTGTTATTATAATTTTTTTTTTCAGCCAGATTGGGCAGAGCTGGGTCTCCCGTGACGTCCGGGAGGAGGAGTGGTTTCGTGCATGTTCCCTACCAGGCTGCATTACACAGTCTGTGAGGAACATGCCCAGCCTCCCATTCCCCGTCTGAGCACCAAGCCACAGTGCTCAGACCAATCACAACGCAGCGTTGTGACTGGCTTGGAGAAGGGATCCTGTGTGCTTCCTGGTTCTGGCGGAGAGACGATGAGGAATGACATAGGAGAAATGACTGAGGAGAGAAGTGGCAAGGAGGTAAGTGTTTTTTTTTATTTTGGAATTCCCGCACCCCTGGAACTCCCACCCACCCCTCCACTCCCATTCCCTGCCAGCCGCTACTGGAAATGCGTCTGGTTAATTGGGATGATTGAGCTTGTATTGCCCTAATCAAGAAGCTGCTCCAGCAGAATGCCCACATAGTACTTCACCTTGTTGTCAATAAGGGCTATCAGTCTGTAGCTCATGCCACCTGTTAGTAACTATTGATCCTGGGTATTTAAGCAAAATGAAGATTTACTGCTTGGATTCCCTCTATCTCCTGGTAGCTTTGAAATACCTGCTTATCTATGTGTGTTTGATCTAGGTCATCACTTGTATGTCTAATTTAGTGTCATTTTAGTGGGGAAGCATTTGAATTTGCCAGCAGCCATTCATAAGGATCGCTCAGCCTTTGTTTATCTATTTTGGGTTTTCACAAAGTACTGTATAATATTAATACCAGCTTCAGAGCCAGATGAGGGTGTGCAGGATTGTTTCGCGATACCAAGCATTTATATGACTGAGACTAACTAAGGTTGATGATGATGCTCGCTCTTTTAATACATCCATAGTTCTGCTTGTTAAAATTGATGGTGAAGCCTTTAAACAGGACAGTCATCCAAGTAAATGTTCAGTATGGATGCTCTGCCTTATACATCAGATAGCATGGCTTGGAAAATGGTAGAGTGAGTATTGCTATTCAATGCTTCTTGCATTTTTGTTGTCAGAGGGGCTCATAGCTGAAGTGCCACATAATTTAGCCTTTTCTCATATCCTCCACATGAAGCCTATCGGGCAGTGGAATAAGGTGCAGTGGCGATGCAATGCCTAGAAAAACCTAGCAACAATGCTGTTTTGTGGCTCTTGATCTCTGGAATAATGAAGACTATCTTTATACATGGAGAAGTATTATATGTATTCTGTTGCTTATAGGAAGTAGATGTCAGGAGTTCCAGTGCCCTAATCAGTGACATGAAGCTTCAGTGACATGAAGCAATTGATGATATTGAGAAACTTAGGGGCCGATTCCGATCTCGGCCGGTAGGGCTCCGAATCGAATTCGGCTTTACCGGATCCGATTCGGAGCCCTGTTTCCCGACCGATTCGTACGTGCGTCCGGGCGAGCGAGTACGATGCAAAATCTCCGACCGACTCGTTCGCGAGACCCAACCGCACCGACCGACTCGTTAGCGAAAGCCGACCGCTCCGACCGACTCACGCGGACACGACTCGCACCGCGCAATGGAGACATTCCCCGGCCGGGTAAGTACGATGCGCGCCTCGAGCAGTCCGACCGACTCGCGCCGTCCGGCTCAAAAGAGCAGTCGGAGCCGCACTTTGGGGGTCCGTGTCGGACCCCCCTGTACGCGTAGCCACGCGAGTCGCCACGCGAGTCGCACACAGGGGGGACCCATGGGTCCCCCCACCTGTGCATGTACGGCGCGACCCGCTTTGACGCGTACCCGCTGTAGGGGGCGCCCCTGTTCGCCTTGCACCCATTGAGTCAATGGGAGCCCGCGTACGTGTTGTACGACCAGCTCCCATTGACTTCAATGGGAGTCCAACCGAATCGAGTCCGATGGCATGCGTGCGCATCGTACTCGTTCGGTCGTACTGCTAGAGTCCGATTCGGTCGGAAATCTCTCCGGGTCCGGCTCGGTCGGAGAGATTTCCGGCCCGAATCGGAATTGGCCCCTTACTGTTCAGTCACATACCTTTAAATGATAACAGCATAGCACTTAGAATCATTATTAATTTTTATTTAAGAGATGTAAGAACATGTACATCGACCAAAAGTAGCTTATAAGGAGATGACTTTATAAATAAACACTAATAACATTACCGGAATCATGATCACACCAGATGGGAAGGAGACCACACATGCTGTTTGCTTGCACACGCCACAGCATTGCCCTACATCATCCACATATGTATAGCCCTAGGAGAAAGAGGATACACATTGATTCAGTTCAGTCTAAATAAACAAACGACAAAAAATATGTATTTCCAACCAACGCCAATTTGATATGAAACAATACTTGAACTTATTGGGACCTGATATTTGCATTTTAAATAAAGAAATTATCTAGAAAATATTAAACAATGAAGAAACTGATATTTATCAACTTAGTTCACTTTCAAAGAAGTAAATCGGCCCGCAAGTTTACACATTTAGTATCACAGATTGATGTCTAATAAATTGGCTTATGAAAGAGAAAAAAATGCTTGCTTAAAGGCAAGTAAGCCTTTTCATATCTAATTAAAAATTGATAAAAGTCAGTCAAAATTATTTTATTTGTCTTGAAATAGCAGCCATTAAAGTATATTAACTGTTTCCAACAACAATGGGTAAAACAGATACAATACCGGTTAAAAAGAAACAACCAATACATTCGGAATAGAGTAAAAAATCAATAAAACTGCATCTTAAAAATCCCCATTAATAGGCACCATGTGGAGCAATGGACAGGCCTTTACTTCTATGAAAGGGAAGTATTTCCCTCACAAGTTTATGGCTAAGTTTCTGTGCAAATTTAAAAATAGGCTCCACCAATCTCTCTAACTGTTGAGATATAATTTTGTTCAAATGGGCCAGGTGAGTGATAAACGGAATACCTAAATAAGCAACATTTTTAACTTGCCCTGGTGCTGAGCCCTCTATTTGGTGTCAGCGAGTTTTAGTAATCTTTGGGCTACAAATCATAGTAAAGGTCTTCGTGAGATAAACTTTGAGGTCCAAATTATTCCTAAAAATGGTAAAATGATTCAAAAGATCCTGAAGATCGTTTGCAGTTCTTGCGACCAGAACTATGTTGTCTGCATACAGCAGCGCCAGAATTGGTCATCTAGATACAAGTGGAAGATCCTTTCCATATTTAACTAAGTAGTCAGACAAACCATTAAGGAGTAAATAAAAAAGGTGCTAAAAAATGCAACCTTGATGAACCCCTTTAATAAAATGCATAGGGTCTGTACGTTCCCCGTTTCGCCCAAAGCAAACCTTCAGTTGGTCCTCACCATCCATCCCCACATTATGGGCCAGAGCTTAGAGCAATTAAGAATATCAAACGCGTTAGTCAAGTCCATAAATGCCAGATAGATGGGCGTTTCCCTTACCTTTGGTATATTTAGCAGTTCAAAGATACACATTTTGGGACTGTTCTACCATTCTTAAACTTCGGCGGAAACTATATTGCACATCATTCAGGATAGCATTCTGTTCAGCCCAAAATTCAAGCCCATCCAAAAGGACCCTACCTAAGATACTACAAGAGTCCAGCAAAGAATTTGGGTGATAAAAGACAGGATTATTTCTATCACCCTTCTTAAACATGGGTACAATGGTAGTTTCTAACCACTTAGATTGAAATGGGCATTTGGTAACATCGCTTATTATATTTGTTATTGGGGGCTCAATAAATCTAGGTTATTCTTAAAGACATCAACCTGTATGCCGTCTGTTCCCAGGGCCTCACCGCTGGGGGACTTCTTAATGGATGAAGCTACCTCTGCTACTTCAAGGGCAAGAGTGAAAGGTCTACAGTCACTTACTTAGGCCTCATTATCCCCCACAAATCCTTCAAAACCACCCTGAGTGGAAGAGTATATGTAGTATTTTTGCGTTATGATTCATGCCCTATGTACCTTGTCCTAGCTGCTCAGCCTCTGTGTGTGTGTTCTGTATGGAATGTTGGTGAATGGGTCATGAGTGGAATGCTTGGGTGACTGGATGAGTGAGGACATTTGGTGGATGGGGCTGAGCAGCTAGCAGGCTGCTCCTGGTGGGGCTGCCCTACAGCACTTATACATCTGATGATGAGGATTTATGCTACCTGTTTACTTACCTGAATAAACCTACTTGGATTACATCATACCAGCGTGGCCTTCATTACTACATAAATTTTGGCGACGAGTTGGAGACCTTCCCACGCACTACAGTTGGTACAAGTAGCCTGAAGAAACTTAAAGATGCCTTCTACAACATGTTGGGAAGAAGCTACAACAGGGAGAAGACGTCAGGTGAAGACAACAGGAACAAGACACAAAAAGCAGGTGCCACAAGATGAAACACTGAAACTTAAGGAGCAACAAAGGGAACATAAACAGCATGCTGTGCAGTCCCACCAGTGTCCAGTACATCGGACAGCCCCAGCCCAAGCATGCTGTACTCTGTGTTTGTGGCCACATCTACAAGATCTGCGACATCAAGGAAAGTTTGCCTCTTGATTCTGACTTTCTACAGGTGGACACATACTGCTTGGATGTAGCACATGTTAGGAGTTACATGGATATTTGACCTGCACAAAGTGACACTACATCCAGATGTGGGCGCTGTTTGGGAGGTGTTTGCATAATGTTTCTACATGCTCCCTGCATCCACAAGATGATCTGTACCTCCACTGGAGCAGAGTTATACATACATTTGGTCGTGCTCAAAAACGGACCCGTCAAAGCACAAGGTCAGATGTAGTCATTTTAACTTTTAAACTACTATTGTAACCGGTCTGCTGTGGTGGCCTTTTAGTGAGGAATTGTCTCCCGGACATCCATACTACATATCCAGCTATGGACTTTAGGGGGTAAGTCTATTTCAATTTAATTATGGTCCCCGGCCGTCCCTGGGACTTTTGACAGTTCAACCGCTCGTCTGCCATTTGAAATTAGGGCACGAGCTGTGCACAGCGCGTACGCACCTGGCGCGTGCACTTTCTTCAAATGATGCTTCAAGCAAGCAACAGCGCTCGCAGTCCTACCTTCTTCTCAGCAAGCCTTCGTGGATCCCTTGTGACGTCGTCCATTTGTGGATTCTTCGTGTTGTCAGAAGTGGGATCGTCTTCGACGTGGTGAAGTCTTCGCGACTTGCAGTTTCTGTGTGACGTTTTGGTGTACAAACGCGCTGTGAGCCATCCGGCGCGACGTACACAACGTGCCGCCATCTTGGGGTTGTAGCAAGCAGGCAGGCTTGAAATGTACCGAGCAGTGTCTGCCAACAACGTTCTTGAATTGGCAATAAAGTTAATCAAAAGTTGAAGATTACCGGGAACGTCGCTCTGTCATGATCTACTTCTCCTGTTGGTGGATAATTTTCTGGAGCATCTTTCGAGCTGAGGAACGTTAGAGTGTGAGGTTCGGTTGAACTTCATCTCTTCTTGCGCGTCAGTGGAGTCTGTGGACTTGGTTTGTTAACAGTGTTGTTTCCTAAATTACTGTTGCACATTTTTATCAATTTCGAGGAGATGAGAATTTGAGCAGACCCACTTGTAGTATCGTTGCTTACATGTGTTAGTGTCAACATGTCGTGGTTGTGCAACTCGGGTGAGAGCTCACTCACCGGTAATGACATACTGTTTAACAGTATTTACAACAGTCATAGTGTTGGTGTTTGCATGACCTAAAGTTTATTTGTCGTAGTGTTTTTAGTATGCCACAGTTTAGGTTCCCATTATCACTCCCCTACATGAGGGATGGGCCTTTCTCCCTTACATGAGGGATGGGTATGAGTTTAGTTTCATTTTTTTTCACACAGTATACTCCCTTACATGAGGGATGGGCATGGGTTTGGGTACGAGTCTCTTTTCTATACAGCTTTTCACGTGGCCCCTACACAGGGGTAGGTTCATAGGCACTGTTTCCATTTACACAAGTTCGCTTTGGTTTCACATGGTATGGGTGTTAGTCCCATATCCACACTTTTAGACACAGTACCCTTACATGGGGGTTGACTCTAGGGTTTTGTTCCCTTTTTGTCCTGTTGCAAGGAGTCACTTTCCTTGCATGCGTAAGACACCTTGTGCCGCACGATCAATTTTGATGCAGGGTTGGGCTCCCTGTGTGCATAAGACACCCTGTGCCGCACATTATTTGTTTGTTGCAGGGGTGTGTCCCCTGTGTGCGTAAGACACCTTGTGCTGCACGTTTTTTGTTTGTTGCAGGATTTTGTCCTTGTGTTCCTCCTCACACGGAGAGCATATACGTTTTTACAGGTTGTCCCTTGTTAATGGTGGGGGCAGGACATTGGGTTTTAGTCCCTTTAGTCCACACGACTTGTCTCCCTACATGGAGAGCATATACGTACATTGTTGTCCCTTGGTTAAGTTTGGGGCAGGATATTGGGTTTCAGTCCCTTTAGTCCACATGACTTGTCTCCTTACGTGGAGATAATACATTTTGACGTACATTTATTTTCCTTATTAGAGGAGGGGGATGGGTATTCTGTATCCATCTTTCCTTCTTGTCTTTAGTTCCTTACCCTCTCGTGATGCGGTGTTCCTGTCATCCCTGGGTCTGGGCTTTTGACTCTGATTTTAATTGTTCATATCCATTTTGTGATGCGGGCGGTGTTTCCCTCATCTTTGGGTTGTGGACTGTTTACGTTTGCTGTACTTTCATATTTATAGTTTTTCTTTCATGTTCATAGTTTTAATGTTTTGCTTTTGTTATTCTTCTGTTCAATAGGGAAGAGATATGTAGTATTCTTGCATTATGATTCATGCCCTATGTACCTTGCCCTAGCTGCTCAGCCTGTGTGTGTGTGTTCTGTATGGAATGTTGGTGAATGGGTCATGAGTGGAATGCTTGGGTGACTGGATGAGTGAGGACAGTTGGTGGATGGGGCTGAGCAGCTAGCAGGCTGCTCCTGGTGGGGCTTCCCTACAGCACTTATACACCTGATGATGAGGATTTATGCTACCTGTTTACTTACCTGAATAAACCTACTTGGATTACATCATACCAGCGTGGCCTTCATTACTACAGTATAATTGGCTGAAATGAATTACCCAATCTTCAGCGGGCTCAAGGTTTCCACCTTTGCAGCCGAAGTCCAATAACCCTCCTGAATGTTCTGCTATCTTTTAATTCACCTGCTCTAATAAGATCTTGCCATGCTTGGTTATGATGTCACACTTTCTATGAAATATTGCCTCCTTATAGAGTCTCCTGCATTCCCGGACCTCCTCTCAAATCTGAGGTTTCTTCTTAAGTGCTTCTAATGGATTTCTATGTGCCACTGAGCAGGCATCTATAAGGCTTTGCAGTCCTGGAAATTTTATTAGTGGCATCAAATATTTAACAGCTGCACAAAGCAGAGTATAGGCGTTCATTTTCTCAGTGATGTCACCTAGCGTTGGCTTGTGGGAGATTAAGCCCTGTTGAATGGGGATTGTAGTATTTGATAGGACTTGCATGGTAATGATTATGTGTATCTCTGTGTCATGTGTGTCTCTGTTGGAACTTGTATATGTCATAACTAGGGGGTTGTAGAATGTAAGCATTAAGTAGACACATTTAGTGCTGCTGTGCAGGAAAGCAGTCGTGGGTCTCTTGCAGAAATAAATCTATCCTTTTGGAAGAATTCACACGAATCCAGTCTCATTTTACTGGTTCTATGTAATGAGTCCTCAATCAGTTTTTCCAGCGTAAAAGTCATAAATTACACTGCTTTTAAATGTTAAATGTGATCATAATATTTATACATTAACAATATACAAATGCTACATTTGTTCAAAGTTACATCTGAAAAAGAAAATTACCATTTCCTAGATAAAATATTACAGAATCGTGTGTTAAAATCAATCAGTGTCAGATTATAGACTGATCACAACTTTATGTGACAATTATGAGACTTTAATAGTTGTGTTCTTATCCAATTTATATTACAGCAAAGTATCTCAAATTTTGAAAATGTTTAAGGATTGACAATTCATTTATGGTTTTAAAGTCCAAAAATGAGGTAAGCACCATTCAAGTCTAAGACTATCACTAATGATAAAATGCATTTTAAGGGCAAAACGAAACCTAAAAACATACTATATGTCAGAAATGGGTGCTTTCAAAGAGGCAAGATGGGGTTCACTCACTTTGAGAAGAAGGTTTTGATGCAAGATTGAACCTATCTGCGTAGGCACGAGGCATAAGTGGCTTCAGATCATACAGGACAGATAAAGGGAAGAGACTGTTAGTGGGAAGGTTGTAACACTCTGCATCCCAGCCCAGAGCAGAAAGAACCCACTTGCAGCAGTGCTGAGGGAATTTGATTTAAATGAATTGTTTGCAAGCCATTTTAGACATAAAGCTGATGTTTAACATTTGTAAGATGGCCCTAAAATTTGTAGAGGGCTGTTTTTGTGGTAACATTGTATTTTGTGTTGATGGCTAGGTATGTGTGGTTGTAAGGTCTGGACATTTAAATAAGTAGTTGCATTATGAGAGATTGAGTGAATTTAGATGAAGTGGACCAGGGCAGCAATGTTTATGAGCAAGATTATCAGAGATAGTGTGCACATGTGAGTACATCACGTGGAGTGGAAACACTCTGTAGTATAGCAAACAGAGAAAAAGTACCCAGAAGGAGAAGAGAGTAAAAAGAAAGTAGTATTTATTGCAGTAGATACAAAAAAGGAGACACACGTTTAGGACATATACGTGAAATAATCACATGTGAAACAAACCAAGGTTAATGCTACTACTCGCTGGTTAAGTGAACAGCGAGGGGTCATGGAAGAAAACTATATGTAGTTAACATATTTACTGGTAAATAAAATATAATGGAAGTATTAAAAAACAATCAAATATACAATAAAGTGAACAGCCAGTAACAGTTCCTGTTTAAAGTGGGCATAAAAAAGTGCTAGTCGAGAAAGGCAGTTCCCTTGATTATAAAGAAATGAGAGGTAGGAAATGTTCATGGATAATGTGACTAGAAAGGGCACAGTCCTGGGTAAGAGAGGGAGATTGTACTAGATAGAAAAGTTAAATGAAAATGTCACTTAGGCAAAGCAAACCGAAAAGAAATACACAAGACAGAGCCTAGGGGTAACGTAAATAGAAATGGAAAGTGCTATTACACCCCGACTATTCACACCAGCGTTGTATATTTATTGTATTGTTTGGGATATTAGAATGTTATGGATGGAATGGTTCTGTGAGAGGCAGAATTTGGGCTTGGAATGGGAACGTTGGGGGAAGATTCTTATAATGACAGTTGGCCAGGAGCAACAGTTACGCTGGGTGCTTGCTGGAACTGCTCTCTGTTGTATGACATATTGTATGACAATAAAGACAATTTACCTTTACCATGCGTTGTAAACCATTCTTAGCAGTGGCGACGAGGATGGTCGAGAGCGGTGTCCGCATGAGTGGTGGTCATTGGTGACTTCTAGGAGGAGCTGGATCGGTGCCCTAGCTGTCATGGATTAAATGGTCGCTTTTACAAGGAGCTTTGGATTCGATCATCAGTGCGGAGAAGCTGCCAAGTGTTAAGGTGTGTGACTGGAGTCTGAGAAGGAGTCATGACAGGGTGTAGTGGTTGACCCAGCAGTGGGTGACGTCACATCTGACAATGTAAAACATTCACCCCAGTACAGAGATCTGGACCTAAATCCATTGTTTGTTTGCCCACCATTTCATTCCAGGTTCAACCCAGCCACACGTAAATCAGTCTTGGAACTGCTCCCCAGGGAAACAGTCCAGCCGGAACTGCAGGGCCAGGTCCTCCCTTGGCCGGAAACAAGCATCCTGGGACCCAGGGCCGGCCTTTACACTGGTGGCGCCCTGTGCGACAATGTCTGTTGGCACCCCCCAATGACCAACTCTGCCACGGATTCCCTCACTAGCACCCTTTAACAGTGCCCCCTCAAGTCTCCATAACCACTGTCTCTCAGATTAATTTCGTTTTGTAGCACAACTCATACCAGTGTAAGGTGTCAGAGTACTTTACATCACACACACATTGCACAGAGACAATCATATGTGTGTACATCTTTGTATAGGAAATGTTACATCAGACAGTACTACAAGGTGTAGTGTTATTAGTGACATGTCATCGATACTGGTAGGCAATATAGTTTAAGAGTCCTTATTCTGGTAAATCGCAAATTCAGAATGTCAAACATAACATAATTGTTAGGGGTTCTCTTTAATAATAAGAATTCTTTTCTACCCAAATGAACCCTTTTGGCAAGATTAGGATAATAAAAGACTGGGCAAAAAAACATATAGCTCTAACATATACCTTGCAGTTTGCATGCAGCTCTTTGATGACAGTTAATAGCTCAATGTTCTATATTAGAATTTTGACTTATAAACAACAAGTAAAAAAGGAGCTCTCTTACAGAAGCAGTAACCTACTGACCTATTTACATTATGTGCACTTTGTTATCTGCAGAGTACACAGTCTTAGCAGCAGGCATTTTAAACCTCTGCGCTACCTTAGGACGAGTCAAAACTTCACTAGACAAACCTCCGGTCTCTTGCCAGGAAGATGATTAATCACTGGAGTTATGTTGACATTTTAATTGACGCATGAAAATGGCTGGAGGCCAGGAACGCTGCAGAAAGTGTTTTTAAAATGATAATATACTTGGAAAAATGATGCCCCCACCCCTAGTCAGCGCCCGGCGCGGTGACACCGACTGCACCGCCCTAGAGCCGGCCCGGCTGGGCCCGCTTCGGGGTATCACCCCGAATCATCCAGGCTAGCTTGAATCCAGTGGCATTGTGAGCACAGGACCCACATTTGGGCATACCTGTCCAACTCGGGGTGACAAATGCAAAACAATCAATTGATGGACGGAATGCTGAACAATGTCATCTGGGCCTAAATCCATCATTTTTTTGCCCACCATGCCATTCCAGTTTAAACTCAGCCATATTCAAATCAGTCTTGGCCCTGCTCCCCCTGGCCAGTACCTCCCTGGCCCGGAAACAAGCATCATGGGACCAGTTTTGGGGTATCACCCCTCATCAGCCGGGCTAGCTTGAATCCAGTGGCATGGTGAGCACTGGACCCACGTCTGGGGAAACCGTCCCACTCAGGGTGACAAATGCAAAAGGAACAATTGATGGATGGAATGCTGAACAATGTCAAACATTCACCCCAGCACAGAGATCTGGGCCTAAATACTTCGGGCCTCATTATGAGGTTTTGCCGTGAGGCAGCACTGCAGCCCTTCCTGTTGCGCTGCCCTAAGGCAAAAGAAAAGGGCAGGAATGCACCGCATCTATGAGATACGGTAAATTCCTGTCAGTTTCCCCTGTGCCGACGCACAATGTGCTGCCATGAGCCAACCCTGGCACCTTTGCACCATGGTGCAAGGGTGCCTAAGTTGCAGGGATGATTATTTTTGTGCAGGAAGGGGAACCTTCCTGCACAAAAACAATCACAAGAGGCTTTTTCCTCTTTCTATGTGTGCTGAAGAATTCAGCCAACAGAAAAAGGAAAAACAAGGAGAAATAAAGATATGTCTCCTCATTGTGCCTCCCTTACACCTCCCCTATGGAGGTGTAGGTTTTTGGCGATGCCTCAGAGTTACGATTTCTCGTAAATCTGGGGCATTGACAAAAAGCCATGGATGTTGCTGGGAACGCCCTCAGCAACACTCATTGCATGCCCCTTTAACAGAGAAAACTGCATTAAAGGTAACAATATTTATGAGGCAGCATTAAGCCAATAAAAGTGGCTTAGTGCTACCTTGTAAATATGAAGCAGGCTCCTGCAGCATGGAACGTCACAAAAAGTGACATTCCAGCGGTGCAAGGGGTCTCATAAATGAGACCCATTGTTTTTTTGCCCACCATGTCATTCCAGTTTAAACCCAGCCATATGCAAATCAGTCTTGGCTCTGCTCTCCATGGAAAGAGTCCAGCCTGAACTGTCAGGCCAGGTCCTCCCTTGACTGTAAACAAGTATCCTGTATTTGCTTTGTTCGCCCTAAGTGGCCCAGCGTATGCCCATACGTGGGCCCCTTGCTCGCTGTGCCACTGGATTCAAGCTAGCCTGGCTGATGAGGGGTGATACCCTGAAACGTCTCAGGATGCTTGTCCAGGGAGGACCTGGCCTGGCAGTTCGGGCTGTACTGTTCCCATAAGGAGCAGGGTCAAGACTGATTTGCATATTGCTGGGTCCAAACTGGGGTGGGATAGTGAGCAAAAGAACGATGGAATAAACCCAGATCTCTTTACTGGGTTTGAGTGGTTGAAAGGTTTCAGCACTCTGTCCATCAAATTGTTGCGTTTGCTATGTTCGCCCTAAGTGGCGAAGGGTATGCCCAGACATGAGTACCTTGCTCACTGTGCCACTGGATTCAAGTTAGCCTGGGTGATGATTGGTGATATCCCGAAACCAGTCCCAGGAGGCTTGTTTCCGGTCCAGGGAGGCCCTCGCCTGGAAGTTCGGGCTGGACTATTCTTGTGAGGAGCAGAGTCACGACTGATTCGCATATGGCTGGGTCCAAACTAGGGTGACATAGTGAGCAAAAGAACCATGGATTAAACCCAGATCTCTTGACTGGGGTTGAGTGGTTGAAATGTTTCTGGATTCCGTCCAGCATCTTATTTCATATGGTAAGCAAGGTATGCAGCACATGTAAGAAGAAAGGGCACTTTAGTTGGGTATGTAAAAGTATTAGGAGAAAAGTACATTTTGTTGCTAAGGATGCGAGGAAGGATGAGTATAAAATGCAAGGTGTAGTGTTGAGCATTCAGAATGAGGGTAGTGAGAAGAGAGGTGTAAGATTGCTCAGTTGTCTGCTGAATACTAATGGTGTGCAGGTGGAAGCCATGGTGGACTCATGTGCATGGTGCACCCTAATGGGCAAGAAATTGCTTGAGCAATTGTTGCCAGGAAGGGAATTGAAGAGTACCAGTACAAAACCTGGTATTTTTTCTGGCCATAGAATTCTGACAGTGGGGGTAATACAAGCCAAATTTCAATTTGTCTACAGGAAATACTTTGTAGAAGTGTTTGTGAGTGAGAAATGTGCTATGATCCTGGGGTGGCCCCATATCTCGGAACTCAATATCAAAGTGGACCCAAGTGCAAACCCACCTTTGTATTCTGTGAATGATGAATGAAATGTATCCAACACGAGTGACATAGTGTGTGTTTGGGAACCTGGCAGTTAGGCAAGATGAAATGTTCTGAGAATAAAATAATCTTGCATGAGAATGCTATGGCTGTAAAGCAGAAATTGAGGAATGGACCTTTGAATTATAGAATGAAATTGAAGAGTGTCCTGCGTGACTTATGCCAGGAAGATATTATTACTGACCCATCGAGAGCTGAGACTGGGTTTCACCGGTCGTAATTTCACTCAAATTCAACATGGGTTTAAGTGGAAAACGACCTTTACAACACGGTCAAAACACAGCAATACATTTACATCGCTGTTTTTAAAACGCGAGTCGTTACAACGACTTGCACTGGAGGGCGCTCTACACTAAGGAATAGTGTAATTTACTATTCCAACACCTTCTCTACTGTACGTAGACTGGAGTTGGAATTGTAAATCACACTATTCCTAAGTCCAGCGCCCTCCAGCGCAAGTCGTTGTAATGACTTGCGTTGTAAAAACAGCGATGTAATGTACTGCGATCTAAATGATCGCGTTGTATCATCATACATCCTTTTAAGTCTGTGTGTGGACCTAGGATGTCTTAATGAGACCATTTGGATGGATGCATTTCCTTTACCCAATCTGCAGGAATTAGTATCATCCATTCAAAATGGCTTAAATGTTTCAAGATGTATGTGTGGGGGGAGAACATTTTAGATTTGTACAGATCATAAGCCTTTGCTAAAAATTTTGAAACCAGGAGGTCGAAGAAACCTCAAGCCACGGTTAGCATGGTTAGCCTCGAAATTGTGAATGTACCATTATGATATTGTATTTGCTCTAGGCACGGATAATTGTGTTGCTGGTGGGTTCTCATGGTTACCAGTGAAACCATGCAATGGGTATGAAATAGATTAGAGTGGATATAATGTAGCATTTGCTTATGAAGATGTAATGTGTGGCTGAGGTATGGAAGTTGCAAAGTACCTGGAGTTGTCCAAGGTGAAATGGATGCAGGAGATGGAAAAGGATGTGGTGTTGCTGGCCATAAAGAATTACATCTCTAAAGGATGGCCATTGGAACGTCAATTGCAGGGTGAATGTAGTACATTCTGGAAAGGGAAGGAGGAATTATCTGTGTGCAATGATATAAAATTCTGCATTTCAGCGCTTCAATAGAGTCATCAAGGAGGCAATACAATTGGCATTAAAGTCTGGGTTATCATGGAAGAAAGTTCTTCAAAGTATGTTGCTCTCATACAGAATTCCCCCTCATTTAGTAAGTGGCAGAGTGCCATTTGAAGTGTTAAGGGGAATGAAGCCTTCTTCAAAACCTGTACCATGGTGGTTGTGGAATAAGAAGGAAGTAAGGGGCAAGTCAGAGGTTGAACTCCGGATTGAACTCCGGATGAGGAAAAAGGTGAAAGGTTATCAGAAATATCGGTTGGTTATTATGTGCGTGTGAGGAAACCCGGCTTTGTGGAGAAGGAGGATCTTGTTGATCTGATCCATTGAGGATTGTGAAGGTGTTTGGAGATGCAGTCAAACTTGAGGGTGGAAGGGTGTGGAATTTACAACATGTGAGTTTGTGTAATGGTGTTAGTACTGGCAGTGAACATAAGTGTGGGGTGCATGACGATTTAAGTGGGTACTTGATGGGGAAAGATGTTCGCCCAAGTTGTAAACCTAATTCCAGAGTAAGTGAGAAGATTGAGGATTGTGTTGTGGATGGAGGTTCAAAGAGATCCGAAGTTAATAGTATGTCGGAGTGCAAGGGAGAAAAATTACTGAGTCATCTTAGTTCATGATGGGATGAAATTTGCCAAGTCATCAATTTTCAAGTCATCAAACTTTCCTTGTCTTATTAAGTATTTATGATGAGATGATGTGCATTTTATGTCTTCATTTATGAGCATGTAATATGTATCTATAGTATGTTGTTGTGTTGTTATTGTTATTGGGGGAAGGTGTGTAGGACATTAAAATTTTAGGAATGGAATGATTCTGTGTGGGGCAGAATGTAGGCTTGGAATGTGAACGTTAGGGAAGATTCTTGTAATGACAGTTGGCCAGGAGCAGCAGATACACTGGGTGCAACCTGGCATTGCTCTCTATTGCAGGAACGTATTTTATGACAATGACACCAATTTACCTTTACCACGCATTGTAAACTTATTTTTTTGTGTCATTTCTATCTCTTGTTGAGGCTCCAAAGTACATTGTCAAATGGCCAGGTGTAATGCAATAGGTAATTATAAATTGTGAGATTGTGTATTTACCACTGACTCCATTCTGCTTTAACTAAATTTGTGAACATGGTTTCATCTTATGTCTGTCTGACCCTGCTTTTCAGCTGCAAACGCCGGCAGGCTCAAGTTACATGCACACACACGGAATTGCTTATGAGAGAGATAAGCTGTTTGAACAGACAGTGTGGGAGGTGTACAGTGTCCAAGGATGAGAAAGTGAAGAATTTGGCCTCAGCTCTCATCGGAGCCTGGCCAGCTCCATTGAGTAACATCGATGCAGAGGGTGCAGGCAGCACCTACAGTGCAGATAAAGGCAGGGGGAGCTTCTATAAGTCTCTCACTGAGTTAGTGAAGAGTATAAAGACGGAGACCTCTTGGCGCTTTGACAGGAACTCTCCTGGGAGTGGACGCACTACCCAGGGCCATTGTGCCTGATTGAGACTCTCCTGCCTGAGACTGCCAGCGGGTTCCCCAGTCGTGCTGGCAAGATGGTGCTAAACAGACAGCCGGTGATGCATTCCAAGTTCTAATTACCTAATTCTTATGTACATGCAGTTAAATCTTTCTATGCATTTATTCTTGTGTACATGCAGTTATCTTTCTATGCATTTATTATTGTGTATATACATTCACTATATGCATTTATTTTACATGTGCATTATTGCTAATTTATATATCGTAACCCGCTGCAATATATATTCCCCTTTACTTGGTAAATGAGTGCTGAGTGGCATTCTAAAGTGTGTATAGTCCCATTTTGAAGAGTGTTCACTCTGTGTCCTGGTATTTTTAATTATTGCTTATGTGTTCTGAAGAGAAAGCAAGACACCAGTTAAGTTACTACGCCTGTAGTGCATGGATGGTAGAAGGGTGCTGGTAGAGATCACATCCATTAGAGTTGAATTTTGGTGTCTTTACTGAGGCAGAGAGAGTATGCACTATACGTAGCATAGCAGCATGTACATGTGATTAACACCTGTGTTTGTAAGCAAAGGAATGTGTGTATAGGATTTCCGGGGTCATATACAAATGAGTCAGTGGTTGCGACATAGGTTCAGTTGAGTCCAGTATTTGTGAAAAACCACAGCATTAATCGAACAAAGATGGGAGAGGAAGTTGTTAGGAGGCACTTGCATTTGTCTTCAATTTTGGAGTCATGTGTGAAGCATGGAGAACGTACACCATACTTGGGGTGGCGGCATGTATGCTTGGCTTACACATGTGGTTGTAAGGACTGGAGTGTAATGATATTTTCATATGAATCATATGCAAATCAATCAATGATTGTGAGATAGGTGTTCTTTGAGTCCTACATATGTTAAAAGCCAGGCCCTTATTTTTCTTCTGAATTCTCTGATTGTTGATGGCCTTTATACTCCTTGGGATGGTATTCCAGAGCCTGCATGCCTGCAAGTCTCTATCAAGAAGCAACTATCACATATGTGAGTTGCCAGGAGAGGTGCATACTTGATCTAAGATTCTACTTCAGTTGTATGGCCTGATTCTAGATTGTAACAATGTTAGCTCCTTCCTATGGATCTCCTGATGTGCAATGTAAAGGGAGCTGAAAGACATTCTTTAAGTCAATTGGAGAGGTAAATCTGGATAATCTTCTATCAGAATGGAGAACCTGCTACAAGAAAAATGTTCCTTGGTAAACTCCTGATTATAGAGAATTAGTATAAGGGAAAACAACACATGGGCAAGCAGTGCAGAAGGTGTACATCTGTACAATCAATAGCCATGAAAAGAGATAGTAGTGGGGAATGCAGTAGAAGGTATGGGTGATGAAGCATCTACCAAGAAAAATAAGAGTCGGTGTGCAGAAGGGGTGTAAATTGTAAAGTGTTTCATGTTTATACATTCATGAAAAAACTGATCCTTTGCTTCCTTCACAAAATAGCAACTCAGGTGAGGGAAGCGATTCTTAAATTCTCTGTTCTGAAATCTGATATCTTTCAAGGATTTTTCAACCTATCTTAATAGATCGGAAAACCTCAGCTTTAGCAATTTTTATGAGACACATTCATAGATTGACCATACTAACTGTACTAACATTTAAATGTTCATTTAATTTCTAATACCTAGAGGACCTTTACAATCTGTGGCATCATGAGAACAAAGCTCTCAAGTCAGGGACTTTTTGAATGCCTGCCAAGTCCATCTGTTGCCGTATACAGGAGATGGCAATCAATAACATATCTATTGAAAAACTCTATTTGGAAATATTTCTGTCATCTCCAGATAAAAGTAGCACACATATTATTTGTTTTTGAGAAACCTACCACAGACTCTTATAATTTTATTCCCACCATAAATGTGTTCCTTATGCTCTTTTCTCATTCCACTGAAACTGATCAGACTGAGCATTGTATCTGTAGTTGGGTGGCTCAAACAGCAATGAAAAACGATGGTAAAGTGCTTGCAGGTTCCTGTTTTCAAAATCATATGGGGCACTTCTTTAGCTGGGCCAATAAATCCGGACTTGTGTCTTCTAGCCTAACTTTGTTTGTGGTGAGTAGAAATGAAGGACCAACAGAAGCTTAGCTAAGTTCCCTCTTAATCTTCTCAGCTGCACATGCAAGAGAGAGTTGAGCTTCCAGAATTTGATTCCAGAGGCCTTTGGCCTTGCTGTGATGAAAACAAGGTGAGCTGCGAAACGGTAAGCTTAATTCCAGTACATAGATTGTTGTATTGTGTCTTCCACTGACTTGGCAAGCAATGAAAATGAAGTTTCAACGATTGACAGCTACCCAAAATGAATCCCAGTGCTGAAGAGGAGGGAAACCAGACCGGCAATGTACAGAGAGCTAAAAGAAAATAAATAGGTGAAAAACATGTTTCTTGCCCTTAAGGAATGACTTATGATTCATGAGACCCCTCTGTGCCAGAGACAGTGTGTTTCAGATCTTGGGGATTGGATTTATGAGACCTCTCTGTGCCAGAGACAGTGTGTTTCAGATCTTGGGGATGAGTAATGAAAAAATCCTAACACTTATTTCTGGTTGTGTCAATGGCTTCATTTAGCACCATGAGGAGCTTT
Organism: Calotriton arnoldi; assembly: GCA_963921515.1. Taxonomy (NCBI): domain Eukaryota; kingdom Metazoa; phylum Chordata; class Amphibia; order Caudata; family Salamandridae; genus Calotriton; species Calotriton arnoldi. The sequence continues at coordinate 2,734,964 of CAWUFW010000579.1, forward strand.
AATGACAAATACTATGATCTAAACAGTTGATAAAATGAGATGGTGGTTAAAGAAATAATTCAGTGTCCTAAATATACAACATCCAAATAGTGACCAAGGGAAACAGAACGAAGATTAATAGTGCCATCTTGTAAGATTGCCATGTTGATTACCAAACATGAGCTAGAGCACTAAAGGGGGGATACAAAGGAGAATACAGTGCATAGATACAAAGGAGAATACAGTGCATCTAGCAGTGCCCGATCTGCAGAGAATTGATGCTTTCATATCAGGATTATCTCAAAATTTTGGTACACAATTCATAGTCAAGCAACAGAGAAAGAAAATACATTTTAGCCTAAAGAATAGAGGAGTACAGCAGGAGTGATATGGTTTTTCCCAACATTTTCAGTTAACTAACTTTGGGATGTTTTCAAAACTGTATGATATGAAACAGGGGATTGTAAAACAATATTATACTATTGATATAGGGGACACCACATACATGAGGCTAAAGTAAGCAAGCAAGTAGGAAATGAACATCAGTATTTCACAAAATTGACTTCTGTGCCGGATTTCCTTTCTTGGAAATTGGGCAGAGTTTGTGAGATACAATATTGTGAGGTCTTTCAACTAGTATTGTGGGCTATTAGGTCTGGTCCAGGGGAGAGAGGGAATGTCCTTTCACCAATATGCTATTGACATGCAAAATTACATTTATACAACTTTGATGGTGGACATACCCGTCTGCCATTCATGCTTAAGCACAGTATAACTGGATCGCTGAAAACATACCTAGTTTCTCCTTTTTTCCTCTCACAAATGCAGAATGTATCCCACTCATTTGATGCCCCTGGAACTTCAAGCTGTCTTTCCCATACTCTCAACAAGCCTGAAATCGGAAGGCTTAACTCTGCATTTATCCCTGTCACTCATGCCACATATTAATAAAGTGCTCTGCACTGCTAATTTACTAAAGAAATGTGAAGCATTTCCTCACTATAGAGCAACTTAAAACACCTCTGGACACATTCAAAATCCCAAGATTCTGATTTGGCAGTTGTGTCTACCCAAGACTACTCAATAGCTTCAACCCAAGGCTATCATATGCTATGCAGCCATGGTGAGTACCTCAGTCAAACAAATCCACAATATCTCCCCTATTCTCAGGAAGCTTCTTCTGCTTCCACAAACGTCTTAGATCACAATCTATGCTGCATTGCCTAAAAGGAAACATACCAGGAAAAACCCTCTCTACCTTGCTGAGCTACCGCCTTTTTCCACAGTTCAAATAAATGCAAAAAGCCTGAATGCCCTGAGGACTGAGGCCCCCCAGGCTCCGACCTTCCCTCTTCACCCAGGATGCAACATTTGTCTAAACTTCTCTTCCATTTACCATTAGAATCCAACCCTCTTTCTATGCTTTTGGCAAATATCTAAAGATTCTAAAATGTCTTCTATCTCTCGCTAAACTAGCCTTACTTCCCACTAGCCCATACTCCTCTAAATCCTCCCTCCTTCTCTTTCCCTTGCCATCTTCTTCCCTCACCATCCTGGTGATGTGGCTTAACTACGCCATATTCATGTAAACTTGTAATTTATTTCACCTTCTGATTCTGTACTCCCTCTTTGTATTGTGTAGTGGTTATCTATTAACTGAAAAGATCAACTGAGCTACCTAAAACTGTAAAATAAAATAAATAAAATGCAGTTCATTTATTTGGGAGAGAAGGCCTAAACTCATTTCATCTAGTCAATGTCTTATATGGGCTTTTGAGTCAACCCTTGTTGAATGCAATCAGTTATTCCTACCACCAAAAGGAACTGGCTTGAACTGGTGTAAATTGATTGATTTGGAAATTACCAATTCAAGCCTACCTATTTTGAATTTTGAAACCCTGATTATCTTTCTGCTACAAAACCTGGTAGAAATTAAAATTTCATTCAATGTTTACACTGTACTATTTTCTCTCGGTGCAGGTATTAAACTTGAATCTCAGACTGATTCATTATTAAGCATTGTTCGGTACTCTGGGAATACATTATCCTTAGAGGTTAAATGGATAGGGAAGAGAATCTCTGTGCACTGGTGAGGTACTTATTAAATTAGATGCTTATGGCAATAGAGACTGTTCACAATAACAATGCACACCCCACTTTCCCTGCTAACAGAGAGGTCAATGATTCAGTATTCAGAGAGTAGAGTCTAAAATACTGTCTCCTTCACTTGGTACAAATTCACTTTCTATGGCTGTGAGTTTAACTTGCTGTGGTGGATGACAATTTCCAGTAACTTACAATGCACCACTTTTACAAAAAAGTAATGTACACAATTGTGTCTAAGTGCACGTTAACTCTGCAATTCCTTATGCCACTACCACAAATTGCTACATTTCCTGCAATGCTAAAATATTTTACACATTGAAACGAAGTAGATTAATCAGTTGAAAGACTTCACTCACCGGTTCACAGTCCTTAAGACAAATCATCGGGTTGCACAGTATTTGATTTGTTTTCAGCAAAGGGTCCGGTGTGTTAGTACACTTGCATTCCTCACAAGAGCTGCTGGGCACCACTGCTCCTGGCTTAAAATAGCATATATAAAGGATGCACACATTATTCTATCAAACAGATGAGATTTGGCATACATCTAAACGAATTATCATCCAGTGGATTGCAATTCAAGGCATAGAGACCCATCTCATTTCTTGTCAGTCAAATCTTGCTTCCTCGAGTGCCCGGTGCTTGGCCATGATGGAATGACTTAGTAAATGCAAGGTGTGTCAGTGGCAGCCCAGAGCTGTTTTTTTTTACCTAGTTAGAAGAAAGATATCTCTCAGCAAAGGGAAGCCTTCAGTGAGCAAGGGATATATCCACCAGATTTGGAGCAGGAGTCAGAGGCAGCTTGTCAGATAAAATCTTCTGGAATGCTTCTAATTTTTGATCTTTGAGTTTAAAATGTTGCAAACCTGAACTGGGGCAAGATCAACAGTGCACATGACTGAATGGCTTGTGCAAGAATCAGTCAGGTAGCATCTTGTCTCACTTGTGTAAAGCGATATTCTGCTCTTTTGGATACTTGATGCAAACTCCATATCTGACCCCTAAATAGTAAGGCATAACACATTTCTAACAATCTAACAATATTTAGCAGGTGGGAATCTTTGTCTCCCAAAGTACTTTTTAAAGGAAAGGTCAGTGAAACACGTTTTTAAGTGCTAACACCTTTATGAAATTCTACTTTACATGTAAATTAAAATCAGGGTTCAAGTTTCCAATGCAATTTTGATGTTAGCATTATGATGTTTGTAATGGTGAAAATTGGGCAAGGATTAGCTGTGTGACATGAGTCACAAATTAGAAGCAGTAGTACCTAAGGATCTTGAGGAAGGGGGTCAAATCAAGCAAAGGAAAGTATCCACCACAGACAATTCCTTCTTTTTTTTAACTGTTAGAAATTGGGTTTCTGGTTGGCAGAGGTCTGCACCCTGTCCAAGCAGAAATCGCAATCCTAGTTAGGGTAAGTCACTCATACACCCTAAATTAACCTGTGCTCACCCCCTGGAAGCTTGGCACAAAGCAGTCAGGCTTAACTTAAGAGGCAATGTGTAAAGTATTTGTAGGACACTTCATACAGTAAAACAGTGAAAACATGACACAAAAAAGATTCCACAACAAGGTAGAAAAATAGCTCTTAATTTAATAAATAAAACAAGAACAAAATTACAAAAAGCCAATGAGTACAACCGGAGATATTGAATTTTAAAGAATTAAGTGAATATAGCACGAAAAATCACTAAGCGCCAAGGGGCATCTGGTCACCCCGGACCAGGACAAAGCCTCGCAGTGGCGGTGATGGGCTGGTCCTGCTCTGTGCAGCAGTCGCAATGCATCAGCTCTGATGAGCACAGGGGGACCATAGTTGTCGAGGTTTGTTGACAGAGATGTGAAGATCTTGAGCTGGGATGAGCACAGTGGAGTGCTGGTTCGAAAGGTGACGCGCCGATGTTGATGCTCGCAGCTGAGGTCTTGCGCCGGTTCTGGTCATGCAACATGAGCGATGCACCAGTTCTGATCCACACAACGGTGCTGATCCATCGGATTTAGAGAGGTTGCATGGATTTTGACTGAAGAAGGATCTTAAGCCCACTTCCAAGGGCAAGGCCTCGGGTGGCACCATTTGGCAGGGCAGACTCACAGATGGCAGAGTTGAGGTGCAAAACTAGGATCGTTGGAAGTCTTTTATGTCCCTGAGACTTCAGATCAGGAGGCAAGCCAACTTGCCCTTGGAGTCGCTCTGGGTCCTGGGGGTCAAGTGATGCAGGTCCAGTCCTTCCCACCCAGTCCAGGATGACAGCAGAAAAAAGTGGCCAGCACAGCACGAAAGCAGTTCTTCCAGAGCAGCAGTCCAGAAGAGTGGCAGTCCTTCAACAGCTCAGCATTCCTTCTTCCTGGCAGAGTATCCTCAGTTCCAGAAGTGTACTGACGTGGTAGGGTCTGAGGTCCAGTTCTTATACACAGTGGTGCCTTTGAAGTGATCAGAGGTCCTCCTTTCCTGCCCTGGCTCTAGACTCACTACATGGGGGTATCCAGTCCTTTGTGTGGACAGGACACAGCTTATCCAGGTGTAAGTGTGACGCTGTGCGCTGCTCCTTTCTCCCATTCTGAAAGAATGGACCATCAAGGCCCCTCAAGTCACACCTAAGCTTCCATTGTGTGTGGCTGTCTAGGTGGACTACACAAAGCTCAGCTGTCACCCAACCCAGACATGCAATCAGAGACAGGCTGCAGGCATGCAGGGCTAAGAGCCGGAAACGGCCAACGTTCTAAAAATGACATTTTCAAAATTGTAATGATAAATTTGTCTTTGCCATTAAAAAGGATTTATCATTACAATTCCATAGGCACCAAATATGATAGATCAACCTCCTCTCAATTAGGAATTACAGCTTATTAAATGTAATAAGGAATCCCCAATGTTATTCTATGAGAGGGGTAGGCCGCACAGTACTGAAAAACGAATTTGGGAGTTTTTCACTACCAGGACATGTCCTACCTTATACTTACACAGCACCATGCCCTATGGGCTACCTAGGGCCTAACTTATGGGTTGCTTTTATGTAATAAAAGAGGAGTTTAAGGCTTGGTAAGGGGATTTAAATGCCAAGTCGACAAGACTGTGTAACACTGCATTGAGGCTGCAATGGCATGCCTGATGCATGTTTTAAAGTGCTTCCGAATTGGGTGGCACAATAAGTGCTGCAGGCCCACTGGTAGCATTTAATTTACAGGCCCTGGGTAAATGCTATACCACTCTACAAGGGACTTACAAGTAAATTAAATATGCCAATTGGGTATATGACAATCAAACCAATTATAGAGGAGCAGGCACAAGCACTTTAGCACTGCTTAGCAGTGGTAAAGTGCACGGAGTCCTAAGGCCAACAAAAACAAATTCAGCAAAAACCGGAGGCAAGCAAGCTAAAGGTTTTGGGGAAGACCACCCCAAGGCTGGCAGGTAACAATATTAAAATATTGGTTACTAAGACAAATGACCCTACAATCTGGAATCACATTAAATCTAACATTAACAAACACTCTTTCATCAGCCTAAAACTGTTGTTTAAATCTAAAGAGATTTTAATAAGAAGTGATGATGACAAAATGTGCATTTTCATGTACAGGCCATACCTTTAGACTTTGACAATTCTTCGTGTTTTCCGGTGTTGTTTGATGGAAGTGCTCAAATACCCAGCCTAATACAAGACTGACAAGACTGTATGCATACATTTTGAAAATAAAGCAAATGCTGCATTAAGTAGGGGAGGGACTAGAGCAGTGATCAAGGCAGGACAGCCATTTGATGGTGATGACAATTGTACAGACTAAAATTGAACCTAACACGGGGCACTTTTTAAAAATATTATGGAAGTAGCTCTGGAAAATGTGCTCATGCAGTCCACTTCATTGGCAATGCTCACAAACAACCAACAATATTTGCATAGTTACTATTGAAATCAAACTTGCCAATATACGAAGAAGCATTTTCACTTATTAAACAAGCATTGACAAAGTCCCCAGATCTGGTGTTGGTTGCCTGCATTTTGGCTTTGTCAACGCTTGTTCTGTTGTGTCATGGTTTTGGTAAACCTTTCCTGATGGATAAGCTACTGGGCTCTCACCACTAGCAAAAAAATGTCTAAAGATTATCTAAAAGTAAAATTATTTTTGGTCTCTAAAAACACACATTTTGCTAATAGTGCTAGTCACTCAAAGGAACCACTTTATGTGCTGATGTGTTCCTTGTGAGAAAGGAGAATGTTGTTACTCAAATCAAAGTTAGACAATGGCTGAAGTAGGTTGAGCTATTGCTCCATGCTGCATGATTTAGTGAGCAAACGGAATGTGAACAACACAATAGACCATTAGATGAAGAGGACTGACTGAAAGTCCTTATCAGTACGTTATGTATATATTTTTAGTCAAATCAAAAGATCTTTGCTAACACCAGACCTAAAGAGAAGGTTAGCATGCTGTGAGCAGGCAACACACAAATGCAAGCATACGTATTCTTGGAATCACTTTGAAGCAGTATCTGAATCTCAATAGGCCCTTTGGTTTTCCTTAAAAAATTTGACACAAATCCTGCCTCAAATTGATGGCAAAACAAATTTTCATCAATTTAACAATATTTTATTTATGCCAACTTGAAATGCCCAGATCCAGCTCAGTCATAATTTAATTTAACGGTGCCCATCTATTTAAAAAAAAAAATATTCTTTTAATTGGGATTTTTCAAAGTATAGTGAGATCAGTAACACAGCATGAAATACTTATATATAGTCATGAATCACAGTAGTTGCCATTGAAGTTAACAAGTGTTACATGCATGACAGGAGGCAGTTGGAGTCCCAGCAGAATGTTGAACCACAAAATGCAATAACAAGAAACAAGTCAAATAACAGGGTCAGAAACAAGTCAAATGGGGCAGGGTCGGAGACACTCATAGTGAGTATTGTGAGTACTTGTTTATGGCGGGGTAGAGGAGGATAGCGGAAGATGGTGGAGTGGCACAGTCAGTGGCTGATGCTGTAATCTATGTGTGGCATGTGTACATTTCATGGGAAGATGGGGGATGGAGCACTACTTACGTAAAATTCCTGGTATCTTATGAAAGTGGGAAGGGGAGTGTGTGTCTGAGTCGCTCATGTATGAGGGGTCAACGAGCCTGGGTCTAGGGAGGAGTCCTCTGGGATAGTGGGGTGTGGGAACTGGGACAGAAGCGTGCCCCCTTCAGGAGAGATGGGACGTTTACGAATGCAACTTCATAACGGAGAGCTGTTCCCTTCGCGGTTCTACATTTCCGTACGGCACCATACCAGACTTCCAAGGATGACAGAGTCGTTACTTTCCAATGCATTGTAAGTGTTCATTTAGCTAACAGTAATGCTAGGCTCATAAATTGGGTGTGGACAGCATGACGTTTTCTACATTTAAAAATGCCAAGGGTGCATGCCTCCCAGGAATTGAGGTCAGTGAGTTCACTGACATCACGCAGTGTAGTGTGTATATCTCGCCAAAAGGTTTGGAGGGCAGGGCAAGCTCATAGCATATGTCGAAGGCCAGTCTCATCCAACCATCAGCAGGGACTGGTTAGATTTGCTGCAGGAAAGTGCTTATTTAGTTGTGTCTGGGTAAACTAAACGAAGTGTAGTATATGGAACCGTATGTTGTTAAACCTTGTGTTTCTCGAGGCATTGTGTGGGAATGCCATTCCTTGTCTTGGAACATCCTTCATATGCCATCATCCCATTTGGTGTGGAGGGGGCCCAGTGACATACCAGTATGACTACGGATAGCTTTGTAGAGCCATGTGATCAAGCGACGGTCGTCGCCCATGGTGAGTATTGTTTGTATCACAGCATGAATGGGGGGTCTCATCGTCTTTAGTCCTTCACAACCTATAGCTTGTATTTTCTAGTTGGCAATAAGTAAGGAATTGGCCAGCTGGGAGGCCAAAGTTGGTCTGCAGTTGAGGAAAAGAGAGTAGGTGACCTCCGTAAAACAAGTCACCAGCTGTGATGAGTGAGAAATCCTGACAACTACGCAGAGCTGTGGCAGAGTATGAGCCTGGATAGCATGGAAGGCCTACCATGGTGAAATTCGGGGAATAAGGAAGGATATGTCGCATAAGTGCATAAATCCTTTGGATGTATTTGGAGGCAACTAGTACTTGTAGGGAACACGAAGGGTCAGGTGCCAGACTTGAGGGTAATAGGCCTCTGATTGCAGTAGGAGTTGGGGGGAAGAGTGATGACAAGTCTCACCCAGGTTCCGGCCAGCTGCCCATCTGGTCACCCACTGCAGTTAGAATGCTAAGAAATACAGTTTAAAGGAGGGGACATCCAACCCGCACTCATCAGATGGTAATTGCAACTTCTGCAGAGAAATCCTGTGGTGGCTGCTTCCCCAAATAAGTTCAGTTAACAGGGAGTAAAGCTCTCTAAAAAAGTCCAGGGGAGGAATCACTGGGAGGTTAGTGAAGTAATACAGAAGTTGGGTAGGATCACCATTTTTCTCCTTGTGGTGGTCAACAGCAGTTTTGTCCAGAAAGATGTTAAGGGTTTGAGTGAAGCTAATAGCAGACACAAGTTGCTGTCAAAAAGGCAGTTTGTGGTGTGATATATTTTAATTCCCAAGTAATGGACTGTAGAGTTGTGCAAGGTTAAGGGGTGTTGTCTGTGAAAATTTCATGTGGGGCAAAATTATCGTGTAGTGGGTAGATGGAGAATTTGTTTAGTTAACCCTTAGCCCTGATACCTTAGCAAATGTCTGCAGCGCAGAGTGGATGGCGGTAGGGTCTTCTCTGGTGTCCCAGAGGAACAGAATAAGGTAATCTGCTTTCAAGGACACCACATTTGTCCCATTCTCAAGGGGGATGCCCCACTGTGCACAGTCCGCACAGAATCCGATAGCCAAGGGCTCCATGGCCATCGCGAAAAGCAGGGGTAAAGGAGGGCAACCCTGACATGTACCACATTCCACCTGGAATGTCCTTGATACAAGATGGCACACCAGAACCCGCGAGTGTGGTTTCACATACAAGAGTCGTGTGTAGGCAAGTAGGCGAGCACCTATACCCATTAGACAAAGGACTTGGAATAGGTAAGAACAGTGGAGAGAAACACCAGTTCCAACACCAGGCAGACCGAGAAGGGATAACAATTCTTCACTTGGTCCTACACATGGAAAAGATGCTGAACATTGTGGGAGGTACTGAGCCAGGGGACAAACCTGTTTTGAGGATGATGATTTCTTAAACATTGCAGAGTCACTCACTGCGTGCAACTCAAGAGGTAGCTGTAGGAAGCTGGCTCTCTCTTTAGTAAACTTAAGAAAAAGTACACTGTGCAGGGAGTCCAGTGGGTCTCCAATTGGTTTAAAAAGGGCAAAGTAGATAATACTAATGCTCTCTCTTGTGTTATTGTGGGTAATCAGTTAGGCTTATCAGAGGGTAGAGCTAACCATTTGTTGTACTCACAGAGGCAATAAATGAGACAAACACTCAAAGAATAGATCTGAGACCAAATTAGAAAAATAACACTTCTTTTTATATATATTTCAAACTCAAGAACTTCATTTGAAGGTAAGTACAGTTTTCAATAGAAATATTAGCAGATAAGTTAAGTTTTCAAACCTGTGCTCCTTCACGCATAATGCAATCCTATTGGAGGAAAAGTCAAAGATGCATAAAGGCGGGTACAGCCGGTTTCAGGGGTTCCCCTTCTGGGATTGGAGTAGGAGTAGGCCAAGGTTCAAAGTACTACCAGCAGTTCATCAGGAACCACCCAGGTTCTAGCGGGAGAAGGTTGCTGGTGAGGGTGGTGGCTGGAGTGCTACGGAGAAGGGATGTCACTTGAAACAAGGCTGCAAACTGGGACTTCTGAGCAAGCCCAATGGCTTCCAAACGGGGCTCAGGTTGCAATGGGTCTTGGAGCATGGGGACACAGACAATTCGTCAGGACTTGGCCGGGTGCTCGGGAGCAGAGTGGTCTGGTCGGCTGGGCTGTGTGCGCAAAGATGCACCCTGCGGTTGAGGACAAACAGCTGGCAGGGGGCAAAATTAAAGCAGCTGGGCTACTTTCAAAGTGGGTTTCAGTGATGCTGATGTCCCTCGATGGCTGCTTGGTCCTGGTGTAGTAAGGATACGGACTGGACACTCACGGTCAGTGTTTTTGGGCAGGGCGTCCAGTACCTCAGGGTTGGTTATGCATGGCTCCTGTTGATCCTGGTGTCTTCATACTCGATGGGGAGACAGATCTGACCTCCCAGAGTAGGAGTACATTCTCCTGGTCATCTGCTGCATCATTCGGGCCAGGGAGTTGTTTGGCGGTGGACCGGACTCTGCTTGCCGGTGCCTGCAGACTGCAGGGGAGTAGCTCCTCTACTCCAAAGGAGACTTTCAGTGTTTGTTGAAGTGCTGGCAGACTACCCAATGCTTTCGTAGTTCTCCAGCTCGCAGGATGAGTCACTCTGTCGCGATTTTCGAGAGAGGGCTGAGGACTTCAGGTTTAGGCCAAGTTCTGCTGCAGTTCTCGCCAGGCAGTGACTCTTCTTGGTTCTTTTTCTATTGATCCGTCAAATCTGAATTTTGGGTTCAGAGGTGCCACCTAAATACTCAATTCAGGGGCGTTATGGGGAGTGACAGGTAGTAGCCAATTGGCTACCTACCTTCAGGGTGTCTACACCCTCTATAGGACCACTTCCTTTGGGAAGTGGGCACATCCCTGACTCTAAAATGCTAATTCCATCCAAAACAACATGGAGGAATCTGAAAAGTGGGACCCACAACAGCTGACCCACCCTAGGGGTGGTGATGGCTGAATGTGGGCACACCTCCTAATCTAACTAATTTTCCAGCCTGTCTTGCCTCCAAAAAGTGGGGGCAGGACAGGGGAGTGGCAACTCCACCATCTGGCGATGCCCAGGGTCACATAACAAAAACGTCAGGCGTTTGAAGCTTCCCGCCCTGGAATGCCCATCCTGCTTGGAGGAGGTGTGAACACCTCAGCCCAGGAGCAGGCTTTGTTTCTGTCCTCGAAAGCAATGGCTCTCACCTCAGCACTGGCATCAGTGTGGGTCTATTAAAATGATGTGTTTGGTACCAAACACTTTGGGGTACAGTGAACCCATCAAGTAGCTGGGGAACTCGTAATGATGAGTGTCGAGCCCATGTACTCGTTATGGATTCCCTCTGCACTTGTAATATCTAAGGGTAAACTCACCTATACCGCATGTAGTGCTGGCAGGAATGGCACACAGGGATTGGTTCCATGTTGACTCTTCAGTTTTCTCTGCACCAAGACACACAGTCTGCAGTGGCAGATTACATGAGTCTGGAAAGGGGTCTCTTAGGGTGGCACAATTCGTGCTGCAGCCCTTGGAAACCTCTTTAGGTCCAATGCCCTAGGTACCAGGAGTACAACTTGATAGGGACTTAGAGAGATCCCTAAAGGGTGCCAACTGTGGAACAATAGTACAGTTTAGGGAAAGAAACCTGGTGCTGTGGACCTGGTTAGCAGGAACCCAGCACACTTTCAGTCAAAATTGCACCAGATACCAGGCAAAAAGTGGGGGGTAACCATGTCAATAGGGGCACTTTCCTACAGTATCTGATTCCAAGCACTAAGCCACGATATGTGAGGGACCTTACACCCCTTCTTACGTGCTGAATTCTGGGAATCGCTGCCAGAAGTTTGTTGGCAGATCTCAGCTTTCTGGCAGGATTGTAAAATCCAAATGTGGCTCTGAGATAAGAAGCCCCAGATTGATAGAGGGCACCATGCAGTAGCACAAGAGCCTTAAATTTAACTTTCTTCCTGACAGGCAGCCAGTGTAGGGATCGCAGGTAGGGAGTGATCAGTGTTCTCACTGGTATATTTAACAAAAGGTGGGCGGCCCCATTTTGGACCACTTGGAGCCTGTCCAGCAAATATTCCGGGGAGCCCAAAGTGGAAGACGTTGCCTTAGTCAATTCTGGAAGTAATCAAAGCCCAAACTTTTGGTCCGGGTGGATGAGATCCAGCAATATTTGGGCGTAGCGGCAGATAAAATCTATAACAGCATCTTGTAGTACGACCACATGATAGCAATGGAATGGCAGGACACCACGTTGCTAGGGTCCCGGTGGAGCTTGGGAATAGAAACCAGCAAAGATTCCTGGAGGGAATCCTGGAGGGAGGACGGTTGTTCACCTAACCGGAGCGCCTTATTGTATAGTGTAGCTAGATGACGTGGAAGGGCCTCAGCATGTGCACTGTAATATTCTATGGGCAGACCGTCAACACCACAGGTTGTATTCCTGGCTAGGTCCTAAATGGCTTGCTTGACATCTGCCAGAGCTATAATTGCATCTAAGGCATTCAGGGCCATCACGTTGATGCTACGAATGGGGAGGTGGTCAAGGATCGAGTAAATGGCGTCCCCATGATCTGCCCCTGAGGATTTGTACAAATGGGAATAGCAATTTTAGAATGCTGTAAGGATGTTGTGTTGTGTATGTAGTGCTACACCCGAAGAGGAGAGCAGTTCAAGGATGAGAATCCCCCTGTGTTTTTGGCAGATCAGCCAGGCAAGGAGGTGCCCCATTTTATTACCCTTCATGTGTTTTTTGGCTGGGTATGCGGTAAGGATGAAGAAACATAGGCCCCCCGGAAGAGAAGCATGCTCACATTTAGCCTCCTGAGTATTGAGATAATGTGTGTGTTGTGCACACCCTGTTGCGCTTCCCCAGGACATGCTCTTGCTGATGGGGTCATGCTAGCGTTGTGTGCCTCCGTGGGCTGCAATTGGGAACAGTTAAGGATAAGTGGAGAACATGTAACTAGAAACATGAAGAGCCTCCCGCAACAAGTGGAATGCCTTAACCAGGAGCTAGTAAGAACAGGTCGTGTTGAGTGGGGAGTGATTGTGATGGAAGATAAGAGTGGGCATAGCAGCCACTCTATAAACATTAAGGTAATGCAATGGGGCCCAGCAATGCAGACGCAGCAATTTGTGGCAGGTGTGGCCCTGTCTCACCCTCATGCATGTGGTAAGCAGTGCTGCAATGTCAATAGAGCACAGTGACAGCAATGGGACAACATAGCCGCATGTAAATTGACAAGAAATGATAAAAACCAAGCTAACGAGAATTAGATTATAGTCTCTGAAGTCTGAGGTATCACCAATGGGAGAACAGCCATGGACTGAGCCTTGACCTGGGAGGAGTCCGAGTCTCCATCTGTAAAGAAGATGTGAAGACCACTGTCCATGTTTGAAAGAGCAGCTTCTGCACCCAGGTGTGTGGCTGCCACCAGGGCCCCGCCGCCGATTTTCAGCTATTTATTTTGCTCCAGGTCTGGGGCTGTCAAGGGAAGCGACTTCGGAGCAGGGGGAGGGGAGTCACTATGTGTGCGGTTTGTTCATTTCTGTTGCAGTCTGGGGGGGGCAGAGGTCCCAGCTTTTGACGTGGTAAGGAAGTGTCAAAGTTTTTGTCTACTATTACAAATTACCGGGGTAACCCAAGAAGGCCATAGGAAATGGGTAGCATATGGTATGTGAAGACAATGTGGTCCTACTGGCACGTAATCAAAGAAAGATGTAACAATTAGGTTGGCACAAGACACTCTACCTAGTTCGGTACGATTTACTCGCCAATACTCTGCCTCGTGGAATTAATTTCCTGTAGTAAAAGTGGCAGTTTCTTCACAAATTTATCTCTGAAGTTGCCTTAACCCTAGTTTGTTAACAGAGGACATTTGCTTATCTAATCAAACCCCTCAGGGTTCACCCACATGCTAAGATTGAGTCCTTGAAGACTTTACTACACTGACTATTGATCAAGAGGGAAGGTTGTACAGTAAAGCTACACTTCCCCCTAAACACGATGCGGCTGCACCGATGTGAGGTAGCCCTATAAATCACCCCACTTTTTACCGTCCTTATGAAGACCCGCATGCTAGGATCTAACTAACCTCGTGCAACAGTCGGGTCGAAACATTGACAATATTAATCATCCTAGCCTGGATTGACTATTCATACCCCTGTGGGTTCCATCGACCCACTTATGAACAAGAGGTAAAGAAAGATTATGTGAATTCATCAAACAGGCTTCTTGGCCCTGGCTAACTGGATTTCACATTGCCTGAACCATTGAACTATGATTACTCTGCGAATCAGTATTAATTTCTGTTTTCTTTTCTTTCTCAGCACTGCACACATGAGCACTTCTACAAACACCTTTCTCTTTTCACTCTTTTTGGAGCAACCACTATGAAATAATTTCCAGGAGTTTTTGTTAATATATTATAAGTGACATTTTGATACATAACATTTAATGTGACTGATTGACTCAGTAGTAAGTGTGATTCATGTATTGATTATGTTTTAGTCTAGCCATTCCTATATGTATTTGGGGTCTCGCCTCGACACATGATTTTGAGTTTTGCAGGATATAGCAGAGAATACTGAACACCCAACTGCCTAAGATGTTTCTTGACCTCAAGAAACGTGATGTGTTGACATTCTACCGCAATTGTATAATACAGGAATATCATTATGTGCTTGTCCCCCAGTAGTAGGGGGCCCTTCAAGCGAGCAGCACACAGGATAGCGTCCCGATCGCGATAGTGCAGGAGTTTTGCCAGCATAGGCCTAGGTGACATCCCTGGGGGGGGGTATGATGTGTCGGGACGCGATGAGCTCCCTCCAGTGAAAAGAAGCCAGTTAGGTCTGAGTGGTTATATGATGTCACTTCCTGTGATGTCATTAAAGTCAAGGGGTATGTGATGTCACTTCAACTACCCCTAGCATTTTGGTGAATTGACTCCCAACATACTGGCCTTTTCTCCCTGATGTTGATGCATCATCCTCTATCTCTCTACTTGGGCTTGCATGGGAGCAGCAACTGACAGAAAGTGCAGTGCTCTCTGTGAGCATTCATATCATGGACGTTGCAAAGGGTTTCGCATTGCAGCTGAGCAGCCAGACATGTTAATAATGCAGCCCTCTGCATGCTTGTTAAATGGACAGGTGTGAGCAGCGGTAGCGGCTTTGTGCGTGGGATGGCAGATGGGACCAATGGAGGGAGAATGACAGCTTATACACTTTGGGGCAGATTTACAAGCCCCCTGCGCCACCAGTACGTCACTTTTCGTGACGTACTGGTGGCGCAGAGGCTCTCGATATTTACAAGGAGAGGAAAAGCCACCATGCGTGACTTTTCCTCTCCTTGTAACTACCGTCCCTTCACACGCAGCACTTTGCGGTGAAGGGGCGTTCCATGGGTGTTGCTGTGGGTGTTCCCACGCAACACCCATGGAACAAGACACATCTCCAGAATTACGAGAAATCGTAACTCTGGAGATGCGTCTGAAAGCTACGCCACCCTAGAGGTGGCGTAGCGAGGCGCACCGAGGAGAAATGTTTTCATTTCTCCTCGTTTTCCTCTTTCAATGCGTGCTGCATTCTGCAGCACGCATTGAAAGAGGAAAAGCCTGTACTGATTGTTTTTGTGCAGAAAGGTGCCCCTTCCTGCACAGAAACAATCTCCCCATGGCGCAGGCATCCTTGCACCATGGTGCAAGGGTGCCTGCGCCGGCGCTTGGCAGCTGTTTGTGCGCCAGCGCAGGGGAGAGCACAGGAATGCGACATATTCTTGTAAATATGTCGCATTCCTGTGCTCTGAAAGTGCCGCAGCGTGGCGCAGCCAAAGGGCTTGCAGCGCCACGCTGCGGCACTTTCTTGTAGATCTGCCCCTTTATTGTTAGTTTGTGTTTGGCAGAACGCAGCGTGCCATATCAAAAAAGGCTGCACCAAATTGGGATAACGTAGCTCCGCAAAATGTGTGAAGTTGTTTTTACAACTTTGCAACCTCTGTCAAGTTCACACACATAGCAAAGCTTTTTGGAAACATAACTTATTGAACAAAATACCGAATTAGAAGGTTTTGGATGAAAATAAACATAAAGTACTCAATATTATTGGGATTAATCTTCTGTGGAAATTGTTTTTCTCAAACAAACACCACTCAGGGAAGGAGGAGGTTTTTATCTGCAAGTGAAGTTTTGGGAAAATGCCACACTTCACAATTTTAGTTATTCACCCTTGGAAATGTCTGTCTGCAAAACTGAGATCACGTGTATGCCTGTCTTAGAAATCATATGAATAAATAAATACGTGTTCAATACTGAGCCCTTTAAAAAAAGTAATGAAGCAGTACTGCTTTCCTTTAATATTTTATGCTGTATGTCTGGATAGTTTATTTGGGGTATACACTTTTCTTGCAGAGTAAAAATATCTTTATCAAGAAACTCATGATATAAAATATAGCATACAGAACAGAACACTGGCAGGCCACTTCCAAGATCTTTGCATGTGTGGAGCCATAGGAAGATAGTGATGAGGGCAGTGGCATTTGCTGGAGAAGGGAGCCCTAATGAAGAAACCGTTCCAGGGGAAGGTGTACTTTGTGAGGCTGAGAACTGTCCACTTATTGAATTGAGCTATTGACTGGTGGGGTGGGGTCACCCTCATTTAATACGGCTGTGCCCCTTCTACATATGTGTACAAAAAGTGATGGATGGAATAATTGAATTAATCTCAGCCATTGGTAATTATGAGGGGCCACATCCCAGTCCATCGTTACTTCGCACACAATGCCACCTCAGTTAGGACCCAGCCATATACAAATCAGTTTTGACCCTGCTCCAAAGGGAACAGTCCAGCACCAACTGCCAGGCCGGGTCCTTCCTGATCTGCAACAAAAGCAACCCTTAACCGATTTCATTCTAATTAGGGCTAATTCGCCAGATATAGCTTGGCTTCAGTGACACAGTGTGCAGGAGACTCACATCTGGGCATACCCATCCAACTTAGGGTGACATACTCAAGCATCGAAAAAGTGATGGATGGAATGCTTGAATTAATCTCAGCCACAGCTACTTACCCAGGGCCACATCTAGTCCATTGTTATTTTGCACATCGTGCCACTTTGGTTGGGACCTAGCCATATGCAAATCATTCTTGACCCTGCTCATATGGGAACAGTCCAGCCTGAACTGCTGGGCCATGTAATCCCTGAATGGCAACACAAGCAACCCAGTAGCGGTTTTGCCCTAGTTGGGGCTCATCAGCCAGGAATAGCTTGGTTCCAATGGCACTGCGTGCACCAGACCCTCGTCTGGGCATACCCATCCCCCTTAGGGCAGCACACTAAAGTATACAAAAAAGTGATGGATGGAACGCTTGAATTATATGTGATTACTATGCTATAAATAGGATCAAGGGGCTAGGAAACCTTCATGCTTCAACATCTTCTAGGCCTCCAGAATCATAAGCAGAGTGGTTTTCAAATGTTTGTCATAGTTTTCCATAATCCTGAAAGTGAATTGAATGAACTCAATGAACCCGTGATGCTGCTCTGTTAATTTGTGACCCTGTCAAGAAGGACAGTTTACATGTTACTCAGCCTTTCATCCTTCTAAAGTCGATAAAATGAGCACCAAATAATCTGGGTGGTCTGAGAACATTTACAAGTTTGAGGCATTGAGCACAACTGCAAACAGGTGCATATTATTATTATTTGTATTATTATTATTATTATTGATTGTATTGTTAATATCATTAAGATTAGTAGTAGTGGAATGATTATTATTATTAGTAGTAGTAGTATTGTCATTATTCTTATTCTTATTGTTATTATTATTAATATTATTATTATTATAATGAAGAAGGAGAAGAAGAAGAAGATGAAGAAGAAGATGAACAAGAAGAAGAAAAGGAAATGAAGTAGAGACTGTGGAAGTAAGAGGTGTGAGACACCAGCTCCTTTCCTCACCTGGTATTCCATGCCAAATGAAACACATACACCTTTGGGCACTGTGTTGAGGAAAAATAAAAAGAAAGCTATAATAAAAGGTTCAGATATCGCTTTGAACAACAACAGTGTTTCTCGTAGTTACTTAAGGGTTTAATTTCTTTACAACATGATTGCCTTGAGGCACGTTAAAGCTCATTTTTGACACAGTACATGATTTTACAAGTTGCGCCCATCTTGAGGGACCCATTTCGTTTCAAAGATAAAGTATCTTACATAAACTTACACTGTTTGGGCGAATATTTAGACTGTTAAACAAAGCCCAAGATTGATAAGAGAGGACAGTACATGCATCCTGGTGCACGGATGGATTACACAGAAAGGCGGAATGTCTTGCATCTGCAGTAGAACCAGAACTACCCTTGACGTGGGTGGCACAGGTCCACCTGTTAACCCAATGGCATGACTACTTTATATAAACCATTACAATTATGAGGAATTGTCACTAAAAGATGGCGGAAGTGTTAATGAAAAGATCTTTGAGGACTGCACAGGGCAATGGAAAAAGGGAACTGGCACCGCTTGAATGCTGTCTATCCAAGCCTTCGAAGCACTGCCGACAGAATCCATTGTCCTGGAGGCCAGACGAACCACCAATCACGCCAGCCAATGATGGTGCCTGGCATTTCTCCATACCCCTATCACTCCAAAGGACTGCCACGGCACTGTTGTGGCTGCCCGCCTGACACATTCAGTGATTGTGGGAGGTTGCAGGAGTACCACTTTCTCCTTTCCATATCCTGCCCCAAGGTATCCTGTCCATGGAAAATCTGGAGCAGGAAATTAAGTGATTTTTGTTTTGCTGCTCTATGTATATGTGCTTTAAATAGGACAGATTTCGTGTACTTCCTTCACCTGAATAATGTTCCATTCTTGTGAGTAACACAAGCACAACAAAAACTACACCCAATCTTTTAAAGAACGTCGACTTGGTCCCTAAACTACAGCATTTTGTTTAAGACCAGACAGCTGTCTGAATTCTCTGGATTCCTGCGGACCACGCCACAGTCTGCATATCCCTCTCAAACACTGTCCCAGACAGGTGAGCATGGAATAGAAATATGAAACAAAACTATGTTGAAGAGGTCAAGGAGTTGCAACAAATTCCTGCCAACTGTGATTTGATCGTTTCACAGTGTGTCTTGTTGCCTTTGGGTATTACTTCGAATAACTACAAACAGCGTGAGAGATTGCGTGCGGGCTTCGTGTGTTCCATTCCTACACAGACAATGCTCAGCTAACTGGGATACCTGATGCATTTTGCAGTCAGACCAAAGCATCTTGCCTGCTTTGTACATCCTCTCAATGGCTCTGACAGCACAGTATCCATATCAATATGGGAATGCGATGCCTGTTCTCTGTACCTGCTTACCCGCTCTTCCTGCTTGGAGTGCATTGACTCTCTCTTGCAAGTCATGACTGGCTGCTTTCAGCTTGTCCAGGTCGCAATACATCAAGATGAGACAGCAAATTCTAGACAATTCACAGATTTACTACAGCATTCGCTAGCCACCACTGAGGACCCAATTGCACAAAATGCTTCACACGGAATCTATAAATTAAAGTCAGATACATTGTTGCCACCGTCCTTTCTGTAGCACTGCAATGGCTGCAGATGGGCGTCACCATGTAGAAAGTGCTCCTAACTGTGATAGTCTCATCTTCTTCCCTAGCCCCCACTAGGCTCCTGCTCCCTCTGCTGCTTTATGCATATGCTTTTCCTTTTAATTATAGGAAACCACAAAGGATTCGGGTACATGGGGGGGCGGGGGCGAGTGTGATAGGAAACAACCAGAAGAAGTTAACACTACGATTAATTAGGAGGCAGTGTATACATTTTCTGTGCTAATAGAACCATGCAAGATAGTGTCACCACTGTCTAAAATGTCTTAAGCACAGGTTATATGTATGTATGTATGTCTGTAGGCATGTATGTATATAAAAGAACATATATCTTACAGGCAGATCTGTTGTGTTAGTCAACTTCATAAAAATCCAGACCCAAGGAAAGATGAACAACCCAAGCCTATGGTAGCTGAAAGTCCTTCTCCCAGCCCAGCTTCTGCCACAATGAGTGGGTGAGGCTCTGTCTCTATGGTGCTAGTCTCTCTGCCACTATGACAGGACATTACCGTATCCCAACGGACCTGGTTTCACTGCAGGGATTTTTTTTATTTTTTATTATTTGATGTCCCGATCCTGAGCGTGTGAACCCTTCAAAGTGAAACACAAGAGCCTGGGATAAAGATGTGCAGGCAAAGCGTTTACCTTCCCTTCAGTCAGCGCTTAGTAAATCCGAGCCCTGGTGTTTAGACAGTCCAACGACTCCCGTGTGTGACGTACGTTTACGGAAGTGATGGAGATAGGCCTTAATCATGGCCGAATGCTGAGACTCGGTGGCTGCTAGAAGAGTGTACCTACCGCAGGTGTAATTCGGACAGCAGGAGTGAGGGACAAACGTGACTCTCAGCTTGAATCCCGGGTTACAGACCAGAAGATCGCTGCTGCACTGTTCTATGTCACACGCTAAAAAGAAAGAAACACAAGTTTTAACAGGCCGACAACACATGCTTTTTCTATCGAATATGAGGCGCACCGAACTCAATTTAACCTTAACAGCTCCATGCCTTTTACCAGCAGCATCATCTTGAAACGAGTACTCAAGCGGATATGTCTAAGTGACAGCGAACCTCCAGCACACTGGACTCCAGTATGGCATATGACATTCAAAAACTGCACAGAATTGCCAACAGTAGAAATGAGCCACAAATTAGATTAAATTCCTAAAATTAAATGTAGGGAGCACATGTTAATAGGTGCATACTCATGTCCTGGTTCCTCAAGCAGAAACGAGCAGTACAGAGGGCCACTTCTTTTAGTACAATATAAGATTGTTCTTGAATGCAGGCAGCATTCCCAACAATGTAATTGCAGTAGTAGCGGTTGCTGTACGGCTGAAACTGATTGCTTTATTGCTTAATGAGCATTGTTTACAACAGATTAATAATGAAGGCTTCATTCCCAGTGTTACACAAAGTGCCCAATAGGGCGCAAATAATTTGTGAGTCTGTTTTTCCTTAGGGACCCATAATGGGATTAGTGCAGATTGCACTCGCTTCTGAGTTTTGTGGGGGCAATTTCTTCCAGGTCTTCCCTGGATGAAATTACACAGGCAAAGTAGTAAAGTAGAAGTCTGTTTTTGCATGTTATTTCTCATTTAAAACCACCCAAAAAGTTGCCATTCAGTGCAAAAGTCAGCCTCATACCATGTACAAATTGCACAGTTTTGGCGTACATCACTGCTGTGGAACTTATGAAGCCTTAGTGATCACCAATTAATTCCTGCAATTGACTGTTCACTGATTAGAAGTAATTAATGCCTAAAATGGCTCGATAGTGATTATCAACGTTCAGCGTCCACATCAGATTTGCACTCACACATTCCTGCAGGAGATAAGACTAAGAGCCAATGACTAATAATGGAAAATATTTAACAACATTAGCGCATCAGTAAAGCCAGAATATAAATTAATGTAACTTTTAATGTTGAATGCCCAATACTGGCTTTCACCATAATTTAAAGATTGCTACTAGAAATTAATTTCAAGTGTAGTATTAGAACACAAGTATTTGCGGTGACAGAACAAAAGTAATATAAAACACAATTAGTTGCAGTGTATGAGCGAAGAATAAACAATCTTTATTTGTTCTTTGAGAGGCGCTCTATATGCCGGTAGAAGCTGCTTCGGAGTCCCTGGGGAAATGTACCATGGACACTATGGGGCATATTCTCAAGGACTCATCGCCGAATTAGCGGCACTTTTCCACGACGAAAGTGGCGATAGATTTATCGCCCTATTCACAAGCCTGCGCAAACAGCCGACATCGTCAGTTTACCTGCGATAGCTGCCGCTAAAAACATCGCCAAGGCTGACAGCGACAACTAACGCTAATCATATGCAGAGTAGGCGTTCCCTTGCAAAAACTCACGATAAAACCACTACGCGATATTCTCAACGACCAGCCACATCGGCGATGCGGACCAAAAACAGGCGATAAGGCACGTTAGCAGCAGGGACTTAAGACCTGCTTTTTTCTGGTCTTAAGTAGGACGAAAACCTGCAGTATAAAGGGAGCCCAGCCCAGAGCCACATCTGAAGACCAACCGATGCCATGGAGCTACTAATCATGCAGCTTGGAGACCCAAGAGGGCCACAACACCCACCGCCGCCACCCCCAGGACCACTCCCACCCCCAGGACCACCCCCCCCGGACTGCCACCGACGCAGCGCAGAACAAGACAGCGGACCTTCCGAAAACGCACCAGCCTCAGAGACTTAATGCCAGAGGATGTCATTGCCCACTACAGGCTCAAAAGGACAACCATCCTCCGCATCCTGATCCACATTGCCCACAGGCTGACGGTACCAACACAGCGGGCAACCAACATCCCTCCGCAGACAAAGCTGCTGGCTGTGCTGCACTTGTTGGCCTCTGGTACCTTCCAACCAACAACTGCTAGAGTCAGAGGAGTCTCACGGCCAGCCCTATCAAAGTTCTTCACACCTGTCTTGGATGCCATCATCAGCCTGATACCCCAGCACCTTCACTTCCCCCACACTGCACAGGAACAGCTGGAGACCAAGCAAGGCTTCTACACCATAGCTGGCTTCCCGCACGTGTTGGGGGCAATTGACTGCACACATGTCCTACTTGTACCCCCTGCTGACACTGCACACAATTACCGCAACAGAAAGCACACGCATTCCATCAATGTGCAGGCAATAGTGGACCACCGGGGACTGTTCACCAATGTCGTCGCCAACTTCCCAGGCAGTGTGCATGATTCCTACATCTTCCGACAGTCCATCATCAACCAGCGCTTTCAGGATGGCACCTATGGAAATGCACTGCTCGTTGATAAGTACCAACGGAACACACCACACACCTCAACTCCACAATCATACAACTCACAACTGTGGGAATGGGACCCATGAATAAGAATGTACACAATGCCAAGTGTGGCGGTGATGTGCTGGACAGTCTTGAGCATGCAGAGCACAGACATGTCCATGTGGACATACACCGCTGGTGTTTGTAGTGTTGTGGACAGTGGACGCAACCATGTTACCTCAGGCAGTGGGGAAGACCTTGGACATGTAGCTATGTCACCCCCCCTGTAAGCGTAAGTGTAGTGGGCTGGGCCGGCCTACGCCAGTCCAGCGTAGGAGTGTGAATAAATAGCCCGGGGCTCTGGGGGTGGTTCACTTCCGGGAAGGCCACCAAAGTAACTACTGCGTGTGTCTCTGTGTCTGCCATATCCTGACCCTAGGCCTACATACAGGTGGCCGACCACCTTCAACGTCCAAATTTACACTGGCGACGAGGTGGCTATGTCACCCGGCGCACATCTCGTCATCACCTGCAGGGGCATGTCTGCCAGGGCGGCGCCCCTCACCCTGCCACAAGGCCACCGCTGGGACCTGTGGTGCCTGCGCGATCCTGTGCGCCTGCTGCACCCCAGCCCGCTGGTCCCCAGACCCGTCCGGCGCCCAGCGGTGAATGCCCGCCCCTGCGTACCCAGGTCTCACTGCTCACCTGCCGCCACCGGCGTGTCTCTAAGAGGGCCCACCACGTGCCGGTGCAATCTTCAAGCCCGAGGGCCGCGAGCTTGGCAGCCTCCTCAGCCGATCGCTGGCTTCCGCGCAACAGGCCCCCAGCGCACCCTGCGGCACCGCACCGCAGAGTTCTGTGTGTGCTGACTGCTCCCTCTGTCCTACACTGCGGTCCAGCAGGCCTCAGACAAATCCATTCCAGTCCGTCCCACAGGCCTACTGCATCATCGCAGGCTGCACACCCGCTCAGCTCTCCAGGTGGGCCTACCTCAGTGCACCGCAAGTCATCGCCACGTGGCGGTAGGCCCGTGCCAGACGCAGTGCCTCAGGTGCCACTACCTCTGTGCACCACAAGTCACCGTCCAGCCTCCAGGCCTAATGTATCATCGCAGGCTGCACACCCGCTCAGCTCTCCATGTGGGCCTACCTCAGTGCACCGCAAGTCATCGCCACGTGGCAGTAGGCCCGTGACGGACGCAGTGCCTCAGGTGCCACCGCAAGTCATCGTCCCGCGGGGCTACCCCACAAGTCTGCCTCCAGCAGCCAACAGCATGTCCTCGGTAACGCCACTGGAGCCCTTCACAGTCACGGGGCCACCCCCGTCCCAGGCAGGCCGCTGGAAAGCCTGGCTGGAATGTCTGGAGACGTACTCCGAAGCACACGACATCCCAGCGCCGCGGCGGCGGCCCATGAGTAGGCATGTGAGGAGTGTGAAGAAATGGCCCGGGGCTCTGGGTGTGGTTCAGCCCTGGGCTCTGGGCGTGGTTCAGTTCCGGGCTCTGGGCGTGGTTCAGTTCCGGGCTGGCCACAAAAGTAACTATGGCGTGTGTCTCTGTTGTAGTGTCGGCGCCACCCGGCCCTTAATCAACAATCTTGCAATGTAGCATGCACCCGGAGGGCGGGCTCGCCCGAATGGATAAATAAAGGAGTGCAAGACTGCTCGGGGTCTTGGCTCATACATGCCAACCTTTGTGTGTGTATCTTCATTGCCGCAGCATGAGCCAAAGGCCTAGCCTCAATCGCAGCACGAGTTCAGCCAGGCCTGAACTCCACATCTGTGTCCGCTCTATCCTTACCATAGGCCTACACACATGTGGCCGCCCACCTCCAACGGCCAACATCACAGTGTTGTTGTCAGGCTTGCAGACATGCGCAGACAGGCATGACAATGGTGTGCCGCAGGAGTGCAAGTGATGCAAGTGATGCAACCGTGCAGCACACACAAGTAAATAGGCTCGGGGGGAGGGAGGAGCAGCTGTGAGGCTACGTAACACACATTGATCCCGCACATTTGCCAGAAGCAATATATGGCAAACATGATTCCCAAAGTCACACAAATCACACACCACAAAACTTGTAAGTCTGCAAACACAGCATGCAGAACCACCAATTTACACTACTCTCACTTACCTCTCACAGGTGATCAAGGATATGCACTCTGCCCGTGGATGATGACACCCCTCCGAGCCCCGAACACCCCGGCCCAGAGGCAGTACAATGTGGCCCACAAACGCACCAGGGGCATTGTTGAGCGCACATTTGGCGTGTTAAAGTAACGTTTCAGGTGCCTGGACATCACAGGTGGAAGACTCCTGTACAGCCCAGAAATAGTGTGCAAGATGATCATTGCATGTTGTGTATTGCACAACATATGTGTACGCACCAATGCCCCATGGATCCAAGTGCCAGATGCACCGGACGATGATGAGGAACATGAGGCAGGTGGACCACACCCCACTGCAGCTGCAGCAGGAATAGCCCGAAGGAACACAATCATTAACAATTTCTTCGCATGAGCACGTCACATTGTGACTGTCCTTAGCAATCATGGAACAGTACAAAATGACCACATGAACAGCATGTGCAAATTAATTCATTGCAACACACATTCCCTGTGTGCATGTCAGTCCTCTGCATTAGCACATCACTCTGACAAGTGTAAGTGCAACATTAAGTGCTAACAATCTCACAAATAGCAAATAGATGGTGGGTATGTTACCTCTGTACAGAGAGGCTGTTCAGGGTGTCACGTATTCGGAATGCCATTTCAGGGTGTCAAATGTAGTACGTAATCCCACTCATCAGCGTATCACATGTGTACAAAAACATGACATGAAGGCTGTCATTGGTGTTCAAAAAAAGACAACAGGGTGTCATTTGGGGACAAATATGAAATTGCAGGTGTCATTTGGGGTCAAATATGAAATTGCGGGTGTCATTTGGGGTCAAATATGAACCACCCTGATGCAGAGATGCACCATATGAGTCAAGTCCCACAACATGAGCAACAAGGACGTAAGGGGGATGGGGACACAGTGAACACCTCAGCAACATGGGAGATGCACACCAGCCAAAAAGCCAGCAGGAATACCTTGCGTGGAACACACCAAGGTGTCCCCTGGACATATGTGCCATGTACAGATCACATGTGTACACGAACGTCATCCATCAATAGTAGTAAACAGTGTCAGCTAAAAAGTGCAAGGTGAGAAGTCACGCGCCTCCTCACAGCTACCTGTACCCATCACTGTCAGACTGCAGCAAAACACCACTGCTACATCAGAGCATGCAAAATTGACCGTGAGGGCACGTACATGGCTGGTAAGGGTTCAACCGTGCCGGCCGTGAAGGCGAAGCAGTGACATCCCCTCCCCCTCACAATCCTCATCACATTTCCAGAATGCAAGCAGATGACAAACTCACATTAGGGATGAAAGCTCCTTTGGCTGAACTAGAAGGCGGTAGCACATCTGCACCTCCGACCTTGGAATTGCATGCGCCCGGCACCCCCTGAGAGATACCATAGCAGCTGATGACGACTCACACACTACGCACAGCGCTAACCAAAGACCAACGTATGCACACCCCAAACACAGAAGTCCTTGCTCACAGTTCTCTTGCATGGAATGACCTTCACACTTACGCACAGACCACCCCAGGAGTCCAACCGCTGCACACTCAAACATATCATTGCTCCGAGCTGTGGCATCCACATAACTTTGACTTTGACTTTTTTACACACAGCCCTATTTCCTACATTGACATGGGGCTAAGTTGGGAAAATTGCGAGATTGTTGTTTAGGAGCAATGAGGCCACAGTTACTTCACACATTCCCAGTCATCTCACTGCCTATCTGGGTCAGGGTCAAACATGCGCATTGATATCAGTTCCCAGGGATTACCTTTTTTGGGAATCACTGCCCCTACATTCATCCATACTTTCAGGCTTGCTTGATCATAGACATGACACATCTGTGCGAATTAGAATGTTTTAATCACATTCGGTGGAGTGTTGAGGCTGGACCAGTACATGGCCATGCAAACCCCACTTTACATTGTTGCCCCGTGGAGGGCCAGCCGGAGTCCTTTAGGGATTGACAAGTTCATCGGAAGAGAAAGAGTTCAGTCCGCAGTCTGATTGCTGTGTCATTGGTAACCAAACCAAATATGGCAGTCCATGTCGAGGGCCAAGGTGAATGTCGCAGAGTGTATCGGGGGACAGTGGAAGGTGTTATTCCAGGGCATGATGCAGAGGGCATAACCAAGCTGGAACAGGTCATATGGCGGAGATGTATGCTACCGCTTTCTTCTTACCACAAAGGCAGAATCATCCACATCATCGTCCTCTGATGTGTGATGTGCCTCACATGTGGGTGGTGGTGTTTTGTCTGCCGCACTGTGTGGCAGTGACACATCAGGGGCTGGAGGTGGAATGTCTGCTGCACTGTGTGGCACTGACATGTCAGGGGCCAGAGGTGGATTGTCTGCAGCACTGTGTGGCACTGACACATCAGGGGCCGGAGGTGGAATGTCTTCCGCACTGTGAGGCACTGACACATCAGGGAGCGGAGATGTGGCTGGAGTAGTAGCAGCAGCATTTATCTGCGCCAGGCCTTGTGGCAGCAATGACATGATGAGGATCTGCAGGGCATGGAAGATCCCAGCTACATCTCGCTGGTGTGCAGCCGTGGCAGCCCTTCTTTCCGCCTGCATCTGCTCCATGTTCTCCATGATCCTCCGCATGTGTCCCAACTCCCGGCTTACATCGCTGGAGCCACTCTGACTAGACAGTTGTTCTTGTCTCATAGTCATGACTCCAGCGATGTCAGCCATGGCTTGTTGGAGAGCATAGAGCGGACTGTGGGTGTCCGTTAGGGACTGTGAGTGGTCCCTGATGGGACTTAGACACCCACGTATGGCATCTAGTTTGGCTGCCATGAGGTAGAACCCCACCCGCACCTGATCAGCCATCTCCTTCTGGCCCTCTAGCACACGGCGTTGGAATGCCATGTGTTGGTCGTGGGGGTCCTGGGAGACAGCCGTGGTGGTGGGTGCTTTCTGCTGTGTGGTCTGTGCAGGGGGTGGGGTCTCCTCGATGCAGCTGGGCTGCCCTGCTCCTGGGGGTGGGGTGCTGAGGGTGTCCATGAGCTGTTGGAGGGCGTCGGTGTCGATGGTGTGGAGGTCCTCTTCATCATCAGTGAAGAGATGTACGGTCTGCTCTGAAGGAGGTGTTGATTCTCCCTCTGCAATGTAAAGGGAGATGCAGTTTAACAGTGTGTTCCATGTATGTTCACGCATTGGACAAGTTTACAAACAGACTGCATGACAATGTACATTGTGACTGTTTGGGAGGAGATGCCTATTTGATGCGGGACAGTGAACATTTCTACACCATCAGGGATGTGAGGTTGTACTTGTACATTATCATCTCACAGTTTCCTGCTATGCCAAATGCGATTGGCCAGTTTCTACACACAAGCGGCAGCAGTTGTGTCCTCTGTTCTGTTGTGAAAGTGTTGCAGTTTGTACCACATTGTTGTCAATGTTGATGTGCTCTGATTTTTAAGTGTGTGTGCTGCATTGTGGGAGAGTCGCCCCTGCAGCTCTGATTTTGCTGGCCCTTATCCCTTTCAGGCGGTGTGCCTTTCACTTCTGTGCTTATACAGTGCTGAGATGTTGCAGACTTGGGTAAATTGGGCTCTTGGTGGGAGTTGGGACTCTTGGGCATGGTTTGTCCGCAGATGTCTTGTTGACGTCATGGGTTGTTTGTGCACGTGGATGTGTCAGAGTGTGACCTGCTCCTTTACGGATGTGGTCCACACTCAGCCACCTCAGTGTCGCGGCGTGCACCATGTCATGATAATTGGACTGCAGCCATGCTAATCGTCATGCAGTGTCACTTGCATTGTCAGTGTGGCTCACTGACCCGCAGCTTTGCTGGGTTCAGCACATGTGCATGGGTTTGTTGTGAGATTAGTGGTGTGTGGGGAGGGCCCCCTCTGGGCACATTGTCGACGGGGGCCTACTTGCTGTTTCAATGTGTGCTGCAGTATGCCAAGGAGATCAGGGACATGATCCAGAGTCATTGTGGGTGTGCACTGTGCTATACTTAATTGTGCATGTGTGCTATTGTGCCCATCTTCCCCCGTGCATTTTTCGTTGCCAATGACACAGTGGAGGTGATGAACAGTGTTGGTGGTGTTCTATCACCTCCGTAATCAGGATCTTGTTTTCCTGCGGGCTGAATCGCAGGCTCCTCTTCTTCTTCTCCTTGCCCTTCTCCTTCCCCGATGTCCCTGGCTGGTCCTCCGGGGGGGTTTGTGGGGTTCTCGTTGGCCTCTGTAGTTGCTCCAGCTTCCTCCATGGTGCTTCTCAGTTGTTTTGGTATTGTTATTTTTTTGGGGTTTTTTGCAGCTTTTATAGTGATTTTTCCCACCTGACGTGGGAATAGCAAGCCTGGCGCTGCTTATCGCTGATGTTTTTATCGCTGTTGGGCCCATCGCCACTTTTTTCACGTTCGGGTTTCCTTTTTTATCGGAGTCCCGGTAATTTTAACGAGGACATTTGACGCGTTATCGGGATACTATCGCCGGTTGCCGGCGTGTTGAGAATACGCCGTTAACACGGTGTTTGTTTCCCACGATAGACGGCGTTATGTAAAATTGCGTTAACCTAGGTTGGCGATAATTATCGCCCGTTCTTGAGAATATCCCCCTGTAAGCTTCAAGCTGTTTTGTCCCCAAAAAATTTGAGATTTGTTTCTTGATGTGAAGGTTGAATGTTTGGCCGTAGTTTGAGAAATCATGAGGATTATCCATCGGTTTTTGATAAATCGTCCTTCCATTCTTCAAGCAGAAATAAGAACAAATGGCAAACCCACTTCTAAATTAAAAGGGCTCACGCATGCACAATCTCATCTAAACCCTGGAGTCGACCTCCGGAGCATTATGGCGACGTTCAATGTTTATTGTAGATTAATTACAGACAAGACATTGCATGACACCCAGGTACTTACCTTCTTTAACCATCTCAAAATAGGGGCTTCTTCGGTCTGATATTGCCATTAAAATGGCATTTTTTTGCTGGCCTCAATCAGAACCACACCTTTGCTTAAGGGTTCTAAGAAATCCCGTCAAAAGTAAGTACCACGTACACACAATGTCTGATATTCACAGTTTTCATCACATCTACGAACAACCAAAACTGCAAACCAGTACAAAAATACTAAAATCGATGATTAGACCTAACAATTATAAAGTGCTACACACCACATCCATTGAGTAGTAACTTTGGCTATTAACAGTCTATTCACAATTGCCGAAAAGCACGCACGAGACAACTATCATTCTATTATGGGTGCAGGGTGTGGGTTGTTGTGAGGGGCATGTGAAATTAGCAACCCAGATTTTAGTAGACCCCCCTGCTGAATTCACTCCTTACACTGAAATTATGTCACTACCGAGAAACCGGAACAAAGAAAACCCCAGCAACGATAGTATTACAAAAACAATTTGAAATTGCAAATTTCCATTTTAGTTCTCTAACAAATAAATAACGTTATTTTAATCAATATTTTGAAAATTAATCAAAATAAATGTAACATCTAGAAAGGGTAAGTGTATGCACCAGGATTAGATAACCAGGCACAAGGCTGGTGTTAGATTTAGTAATAGAGACATAGTTAGGGTTATAGTTAAGGGTTAAGTTTATTGTAAGGATTAAAGTTAGGCCAAAAGGTAGGAATGAGGTTTTAGAAAAAGGGTTATGATTAAACTAAAGATACAGATAGGGTAACTGGAGGGACGTGTGAATGCATTATAGTGGTATTTGTTATAGCATGAATATTTATGCAGGCCAAGTAAGGTTACATATGTATTTTGTTCTTGATGATTTCTTGTATGGGTTTCTTTATGGTGGTACTTCATAGATCTGGGGTGGTTGTAGCAATATGGATCTCTTTCAACCAAAATGTTACCAGATGCACCTTTCATGGTTATGGCATACAACAAATGATGAACGAGAAAGCTTCCTTACAGACTCGGGATAATCAATGGCGGTTGGTAGGGAACGGGGGTGGCGGGGTGGGGCATAGAATTAAAAAAAACACTTACCTTTAAAATGGCTGCTGTCTCTTGGTCGCATTGCCACTCTTCTTGAGGTCTGAACCAGGAAGCACTCAGGCTTCCCATAGCCAATCACAATGCTGCAATGCAGCGCTGTGATTGGTCTGAGAGCTGTGATTCGGCGCTCAGATGGTAACAAGTAGCCTGTGCATGTTCCTCGCCAGGCTGTGCATTGTAGCCTGGTGGGGAAGATGCAAAATGTGCATGACTGTTTGGTCGGCCCAATATAGCTGGCTAAGCAGTCATGCACACTTGGAGTGTATAAACCACCCCTCCGCCTGTGACCCCAGCCCGCCCCACCCTAACCCAGCTTCGTAGCAAAGAAAAATAAAATGATAATAACATAGTTATTATCATTTTACTTTTCTTTTTTTCCTGCTCTGCCAGCAGAGGGCATCGCCTCTCCACCTTAGCGGAGAAGCCGCCCCTCGGGATTACAACATATACATTGCTACAAAAAGTGAGGGATTTTCCTCGTGCTATTTAGCATTTATCGTTGATGTTTAGCAGCAAACAATCAAAGCTTTACATTTTAGCTAGACAAGGATGACTCTCAGCCCTGGTTCTCGTGAATAGAGGACTGGTGAACACAGCATATTCATATCAGGTCATGTATACAAGTAAGGAAATGCTGGAGTTGTTACAACTAGTTGTGCCTCAATGTCCAGATAGCAGCGAATATTGTAGTCAGGTAAAGCGTCTCACCACATTACACCTTCCTAGCTTCATATGACAGTGGTCCACCACAATCTCCTCTCTGGTTAAATAAGTCAGATGCCTCATAATCCAATTAACTTTCAAATGATCATGACCAACTACATCAACAAAGCTGCAAACACTATCCTAGTTAGTCAGTAAACAACCAAACATCAATTACCCAGTAAGCCCTAGTCTACACGATTTTAATTCCACTAGCTATGACAAGTTGAAAAATAAAGGCTTACAAACATACAATGTTATTTTCGCAGTGCTCTTGATCTCTGTGAGCACATCGAGTTAGCTGCAGGCCAATTACCAAAGAGAAGCACAGTTTAAAGAGGCTGTTTATTTTGTTTTTACAAATATCAGAGTGGGGCAAAACACATCCTACAAGACCACGAATTTTCCTGTCAATAAAAAGTATGCAGAGATATTCAGTTTTGGGCACATTTATGAAAGGGGAAGGGTCGCTCTTGCACCACGCAATGTGGTGCAAGCACGACGCAAGCCTAAAATGGGATTTATGAAGCCACGCAGGGCCACCTTGCGTGGCCCTGAGTGGCTTCATAAATCTGGAGTAACGCAACACAGCACAAATCGCTGCGTTGCATTACTCTGCCCTGGGAAGGCATTCCATGGGCGTTGCCACGAAACTCCCATGGTTTTTGACGCATTCCATTCCCAGATTTACCAAAAGTGGCAGACCTAGGAATGTGCCAAAAAGATACGCCTTCTTAGGGGAGGTGTAATGAGAAGAAATATCTTTATTTCTCCTTGTTACTTACTCTTTCTATGTGTGCTGCATTTTGCAGCACACATAGAAAGAGGAATATGCCTCTAAGGATTGTTCATGCACAAAAGCAATCCTGCATGCAACACTGCAACAAAGCCGCAAGGCAGACAAAACGGCACCAGCACAGGGACAATGACAGGAATTCACCGTATTCTTTTAAATACAGTGCATTCCTGTCCTTTCCCTGTCACACAACGCTGCAAAGTGACTCACTGAGCTGCATGGCTTTTTTATAAATATGCCCCATTGTCTCCATAAAGTAACAAAAATTTCACTGTGGAGTCAGTACTGCACTCCTTCAGGGCCACTACCTTTGGAAGGTCTGCAATACTACCACTGTTAAGTAAAAGCAAGCAACATTAGGGCTTTGCTCTGGAACATATCAAACAGTCTGAAACAAGTACAGCACTCGTAATGCTCAATGTAGCACAGGGAATATCAGGCCACTACTGTTGAATAGCTGTTTGTACTCATTCTAGAGGTCTTAGTCATATGTATTGCATTCCTAATAAAGTGCTGTGAAGTAGTGTGGGATGGCACAATATTTCACACATGGGCCTGAAGGAGCGGAAAAATCACACAGTAATTTTTCATTGCAAAAGTACCACTACCCTTGTTTTCCACTTAAGGCAATGGACCTTTTCCACCGTGTGATGACCAAAGAGGAGACTTACATGAATATGAAATATCAAATACATATAAATATTTAAGGCAATAATGAGAGTTGTGAGTAGTTTTAAAAGAATTTATTTTCCAATCAAAATTAAGTTTCTCTGACTCATCGTTCATTAAGTTACAGAATTGAAAATAGAATCAATAGGGAGCATAACATAACTTGCAATGCTGAGCGTTCCATAAAGGAAAAAGTCCCTATTCTATGGATAAATGAGGCATAAATGTCAGTCAGAACTCACAAAGAGTTCAAGAAATATAATGCAAGAGTGAGCTTAGCATGAAGCTAAATCAATAATTAATAATTGCAAAATCTTCCATAAAGAGAAATAAGCATAGGACAAATAAGTCTTAGCAAAGCCAGGTAGTCAAAGCATAAAGCTTGGGGTTTTTAACAAAAAGTCTGCATCTAAATCTGCCCTCACTCTTGTGTCTCCTTCTGAGCCTGTCTGCTGACCCCCCGGAGGCTGCCCACAGCCCCTTCTTTCTCTCTCTGCAGAACTAAAAAAAAAACAGTGTGATTCTGCAAGCTTTCTGTAAAAAAAAAATAAGCAAAAGCCCACACTCCTCAGGTAGGAACGAGTATATATTTCAGCAAGACATGTGACTTTTGGTCTTCGTACTTCGTCCAATTTAAGTACAGAAAAACATTGACACCCCTCACGTCATCAATCAGGCGAGTTCTTGTAACACATTTGAATTTTGCTCTAAATGATTTAATCTCTTAGCTCCCTGCTAAAGAAACAATTTATTTCAACTAAACAGAAAACTTTTACTCCAACAAGAAAATATTATTTAGGCGGAAACTGTGAATATATTTTATAATAATACAGAAGAAAATGTGTGCTTTGCAGTTTCACTCTACGTTATGAAATGAATGAGGCTTTGTTTAAACAACTGAATACTGATAAAAGCAAGCTACAAGCCGTAAATTATAAGAAACTTCTTTCTTTCACTGGAGGAACATGAAAAGGTAGACATTCCCTTCTTATCTGAAGGACAGACAGTGCTGAGGCTTTCAAAGCAGACTAATCCAGGAGTACCACAAACTGTATTTCAGCCTTTCTCTACACTTTAAAATGTGTGTTAATTCAGCACAAATATATACTACTTTGAAAATTCAAAACCCATTTTGCAGGTTAAATGTACACTCTATAGTGAGGTCAAATCTAAACTAAACACATTTAAATTCAACCATGAATTAAGTGTTCATGGTTTTACATGATCCATAAAATGGAAAGCATCTGAGCAGCATGTCAGCCAAGGCATGCTTTCACTTCTCCAGCACTAAATGTCTGAGTGCCACTATTTAAATGCAGTTTTATGTCTGAAGCTCAAAGCAGCTTTTGTCTCAAATAATGCTTAAATCTATAGGTGATATTTATGCGCTCACAAATCCGACCCTTTGATGATTATCAAATCATGACACCTCAAATGATTTGTAAATCATCACACTTATTTCATTTCACATGTGACATTTGTTCAAAGAACACTCTCATAATTAGTTGAGTCAAATATATGTTTTCTCTACCAAAAATATTGCTACTCATCTTTAGTATATGTAGACATGGTAATTTCATTAGCACACTTGGGGGCATATTAGCAAGACCGGCGATAAAATTATCGCCGTTTTAGCGGCAGGAAACTGCCGCTAAAGCGGCGATAATGGGCTTGCTAATATGCGTTATAGAATTCAATAGAAGCCCAGGTTAGATGTGCAGGACATCTAACCTGGGCTTCTATTGAGATTCTATAACGCATATTAGCAAGCCCATTATCGCCGTTTTAGCGGCAGTTTCCTACACGCTAAAACGGCGATAATTTTATCGCCGGTCTTGCTAATATGCCCCTTAATTTTCTATCAGATATATAAAGAAAAACCCCTACTAAAACTAGTATGTTCATTATCACTTGTTATTACAAAGGCTGAGCACATAAATTTTACCTCTATTTCTAAGGCAACATAACTTTTGTCTGCAATCAGATCATATATGTCAAGCTCAAAAGTTCAGTGCAGAGTTCTGAAAGTAGCTTCTTAGAACTGTTAGTTTTCTCTAAAATAAGGAACCAAAATAATAAAAATCCAACAGAACAGTTCTCTTTTTCTTTCTTTTTTTCTTTTTCTTTCATCATTCAATGATTGTTTTCTTTTCAGCTATTGACAGTTCTCAGTTATTGTTTCAACATTTCTTGGCTCTTTTTTTGTCTCAAGCTTGCAATCAAGGTGGCTCATACAGTTCAAGTCTTGCATCACACAGTTCATCCAATGAGGCATTCTGTACTTTTTCCATGCAATATGATCACTCAGGTGCTAAATAACTCTGACAGAGCACCATCAATTCTTTGCACTTTTTCAATCCAAGCCTTCCACTTTCATCTTCACCTTGTTCAGATTCAGACATTTCAGCCAAGGGTGCGAATGATTTTTCAGGGGACCACTGTAGACGTTTTGGATACCCCTTTAGCCAGATTTTTTCTACCTCCACTCGTGGGCCCACAGCACTAATCCTTCTTCAGCGGCTGGACCTGACTCATTCACCATTTTGACACCGCTTTTATCTGAGCCAGTTTCCACTTTTTTCTTTTCCAGTACCACCTCAGTTTGCTCTAGTGCTGCTTCAGACTCTGTGTGTTCCCTTACAGCTTGACTGACCCTCTTCCGTGACCTTTTGACCACTGCTGGCATCTCTTCTTGAAGAGGAGCTGTTTTATCAAGGGGACACAGGACCCTACGTGTATGAGAGACATGCACCCAATTTGGAAGGCCACCACACTTCACAACAGTCATTGCCAGGATCACTTGGAACAGGTCTTTCCGTCTTGGTTTCAACCGAATCTTCAGATTGTGTTATTTGTTCACAACATCTCTCAGATCAAAGTTGTGGCACCGTCCACTATGCAGATCTTGTGTAGCAGCTGCAATCTGGCGAGAAACTGCACGCTCCACATCAGCCAATCCTTTGCAGCAATGGTTTTTCTTTTCATCTGTGGTTTTCACAAGTGCATTTGCATGTACATATTCAAGCCACTTCAGTGATGCTGAGAAACAGTTTTTTGAAAGTGAGACTCTGTGGTGTCTTTGTGTTGCTTTAATATGCTTAAAACTGCAGGCAAATAGCTACAATGCAATCGTTGAGGCCTCATTAACAGAGTGAGTCCTTTGATCTGATTTCAGAGAAACTGGCAATCTATACCTGGGCATCAGTTTTTGCAATAACACATTTGCTACTGTGTAGTTGTCATTTTTTCCAAAACCTGTTCTGATACAATCTTGTTGTTCTGCCTCTGAAACATTTTCTTGTACCACCTTTAACTCTTTCCAAGTGTAAGTTATTGTCATCAACATTAGATGGACAGTGTCCTTCTCAGATTCACATGTGAAAATTCCATTGAATGTATAGGCTAACAGGACACAACATTGTGCAACTATATTAGCATTTCTCTTTCCCTTGACAATAGTGCCTCCATTTGAGAAGCCAGAATGCTATGGTAAGGGAAATCAATTTTGGATTTTGTGCTGAGGTAAGTCCTGGAAGCCATGAAGCTTTGACAACATAATGTATAGGGAACACCGCAAATGCTGCTCCTAATATGCCATTGTTAACTCTCAAACATGGGCCATCTACAAAATGGACACGGTCGGGCTCAATCAAGGGTTCATCATTAAAGTCTAACCTTGGCTTCATGCATAGATTCATGACACGTAGACATTCATGTTGAGTTTCATCACAAACTATTTCCTTTGCTGGCAGTAAGCTCAATACATTTGAATTTAGACATGTTTTGATCACAATATTTTTCAATAGCAACTCCACAAAGTAAGGGACCATTTTAGTTACTGGAAATTCCATCATTATATTCTCACTCTTTTTGTGACTGACATCTACAGCAGCTTCGAAGTTAAGGCAGCTGGGCATTTCTGTGACGATGGGGTCAGGGGTTAATTTCTTCCAACATGCACTCTATCTTTTTAGTCCCTGCTGCTTCCTCAAAGCATGCTTGAAATATCCCATCTCCAAATATATTCATTTTTTCCTGGGTGGTTGGTGCTGTAAAGACCATTCCCCCCCCCCATATTTCAATGCTTGGACTGTCTGGAGTAGTTTCTGTTCAATAATCTGTGCATTCTCAGATTTTAAAGCCTTATCATAGCATCTCTGCCTACATGAGTTGGACCATGGCAAATTCTCACCATCAGTGACAACAGACTATCTAGCAACACAGGTCTCCCATCTGTGTAAATCCACACGTCATCTTCTGCTTTGCATATGCATCCTGCTTTCATCCACCCTTCTCTTTCTGCTTCAGTAACTGCATCTTGTAATTCTCTAATCTCCTCCCAAGTTTCAACAATTGAGAACATTAGTCTGCATTCTGTTTCATCAGATTGCTCTTTCAAATGTTCCCCATTGACAGTATACGAATTTTGAGCACCAAAGCGTGCAATCTCGTCAGCATGTCTATTGCCAACGGTGACATAGTCATGACCAGATTTATGTGCTGATCAATTTACCACCGCAATTTGCGCCGGCAATTGTAATGCCATCAGTAGGCTTTTTGCACACTCTCTGTTTTGTATTGGTGAACCCAAAGAGGTCATACAACCACGCTGAGACCACCATTGCCCAAAATCATGCACCACCCCAAAACCATATTGACTATCTGTAAATATGGTTACTCTCGTTTGTTTCGTGATACCACATGCCCTTGTCAGTGCAATCAACTCTGTCACTTGCACTGAGCTCACTCCTTTCTACCATGATGCTTCCACGACACTCATCACCGTACAAATCGGATATGCAGCTCGCAAGATAACTTCAGAATCTCTCAAGCATAAACCATCCACAAACAAAACATGATCAGATTAAGGTAACGGAGTATCTTGTATATCAGGTCTTGGCTTTGTACAAAGTTCAGTCACATCCTGACAATCATGATCTGCTTCATCCACCACCACTTCACAACTAGAGAGCGGTAACAAAGTAGCTGGATTCAAACTCGTGCATCTTGTCACAGATACATTCTCCACACCCAAAATCACCTGTTCATATTTTGTTAAGCAACTGATTGTAAGGTGCTGTGTCCGAGTTCGCGTTAACAAAATCGCAACTGAATGTGGCACATACACTTTCAATGGATGTCCCATCACAATCGTCTCACTCTGTTTCAAACTCATACAAGTAGCTGCAACTGCTTTCAAACAACCAGGTAAAGCAGCAGCCACCGGATCCAGTGTAGCAGAAAAATATGCCACTGGACGGCATGCTGTTGTAGTGGGCTGGCCCCACATGTTCAGGTGACATAGTAGACATAGCTGAGTTGTGTTACTTGTAGTTTATTAAGTCCTTAAGTAGAAGTTACAACAAGCCCCACCAGGAGCAGCCTCCTAGCTGCTCAGCCCATCTTCCAACTGACCACACACACACCAGGCACCCAAGCATTCCACTCACACTAACATTCTACACGGAACACTCACACTGGCTGTGCAGCTAGGTACAGGATGAAAGGGAACATATTAACAAGACCTGAGGATACTACATATCCTCTCCCTTTTACACTGAAAATTAAATATACCCAAACTAAAATAAAAACAACTATAGACAGTAATGTACAAATGATGTAAATAATCCATAAACCCAGGGATGCATGATACAACACATCACGAGAGGGAAAACGGAAGCACGAAGAAGGAAAGAAGAATGAAAGAATAGAAATACACTATCACCATCCTCCTCCTTTAATAGTAAACAAAGAAAAGATAAATAGTGAAAAATGAACTCACAAGCAACAAGTGAGCATGACACAAGAGTAAAGGGGGAAAATGTACCCCAAGACTCACACAGTGGGTGAACAGCACCCAAAGAAGTACTCCTCAAGTAAGGAGAGCGTGGCGAAGGGAAAAACGCCACCCCTGATGTGAGGGACACTGGTCCATAACGAAAACAGTGTAACACGTAGTGTTGCATGGGACTGACACCCAAGTAAAGCAGATAACATTGCATGGGACTGACACCCAAGAACTTGTGCAGCAAAGGCAGCACAGTGTGGCACATACACACATAACATCAAGGTGAAGCACAGGGTGACTTACACACACAAATGACGACGTAAAAAAACACATAGTGAGGCGCGGGGTGGCTTACACACATGACAACGTTGCATGGGACTGACACCCAAGAACATGCGCAGCACGAGAACAACACAGGTGCAGCACAGTGTGGCACACGCACACATTACGTCGAGGTGAGGCACAGGGTGACCTACACACACTACATGACGACGTAACAAACACATAGTGAGGCGCAGGGCGACTTACACACTGGACACAGCAAGGTGAGGCGCAGGGCGACTTACACACAACATGACGTACAACGAAGTGGAGGGACTGACACCCAACACACCAAAATGACAAAGAAGTGTCCAACTTACTTAAATGGGAAAACCCCATAACCCAAACTGCGAGAGAGTAAATTTGAAAAACGTAGTGACTAATAACATAGATATGGGGCTGACACCCATACCAAATTTGACAAGGG
The DNA here is from genome assembly GCA_963921515.1 of Calotriton arnoldi. Classification (NCBI taxonomy): domain Eukaryota; kingdom Metazoa; phylum Chordata; class Amphibia; order Caudata; family Salamandridae; genus Calotriton; species Calotriton arnoldi. The sequence continues at coordinate 2,774,578 of CAWUFW010000579.1, forward strand.
AACAACCACTTGAGCCACCCCTAACGTAAGGGAAAAGTGACTAGACCAAACAGTATGGAGAAGGTAGTCTTTACTCCCATCCCTTGGAGAGGGATACAATATCTGAAAAGAGAAAATGCATGAATAAGAGATATGGGACTAAGACCCACTCCCATCCCTTAAGCAGGGATATGACATCTGTAAAGAGATCATAAACCATCGAAATAGTACAGTGATAAGGGTGAGTGGCCCCCTACAAATCAGCATAGCAATGAGCATATAACACGTCATACAAAACACGCACTTCGTTTTTCATTTGAAAGACTACAAACTAGTGATGAAAATACAAAATAATGCACAGTAAAGTTAATATCACTAGAATAGCACTGGTGTGCCTGACACCGCAATGATGAGGGACAGGCGTTGAAATGACATTAACAGTACCACGTAAAGATGAAACAGCATTAGGATACTAGCAGGAGGACTGAACCTCGCAGCAGCAGAGACAAACAGGACGGCGCCGGTGAGAGATCTCTCACCCGGTTTATGCTGGAGTGAATTCCAACTTGGCACACTAGATGGCAACCTAACCTTGTGCAGAGCATTAAAATAATGAAACATAGTTCATGTTGAAATGTCATCGTCGCTCCAATAAGCCTTAAAAACGTGTACTGTCAAATGGAAATATTTTCCAATTACTCTTTCGTTATGTCCAAATGTAAAACTGCCACGAGACACACCAATTCTGACACCGGATGGTAGCATACAGTGACTTCTGTAAGATGATCCATCTGATCATCATGGGATGACCTTCTAGCGCTGCAGAAAATCGAATGAAAACAGAAGCAAGGAATATAGAAAAGACTTGGCAAACCTCCCACTCGTGACTCAATACCGCACCAACGATGAAGAACGTGGTTGGCGTGTGGAAGAAAGAACACTTGAAAACATATGAGGAAGGTCCAACCTTAAGATGGAGGCACGCAAACAACGTGATTGCTGGATGGCTCTCGGTGTGCTTGTGCACCAAATCGTCCAGAACAGCCATAATCGACGAGGAAGAGCAGACGTCACAGAAGCTCACACGAAAGGACTGCAAAACTCCATCACACAGGTGAGTGTGCGCGCGACGTGGGCAAGACGCGCTTGAATTTCAAATACTTACGGGGAAACTGTCAAAGATCCAAGATTGCAGCGAAGTACAGTATTAAACAGAAAAAGATACCAAATAATGCGCCGCAAGCAGTCTCTTACTAAAATATGTATGTAATGCCGATTTTCACCAACACGTCACTCCCAATACTGAGAGGGGCTGAGAGGTAAACCTGGCACTCCAAAGACACAGCATACGTCAATCCTGGGACACCTCCACGCTCACACAGACCCCAGGTTCAGAGGCATAACCAGCCCCTAAATCATCGTAAATGCTCACCAGGGGTGTCAGTTTTCCTCATAAAGCAGTTTGCTGTTGCCAATTCCCAAAGCATGACGCTGGCTCACTAGCGGTAGGTATCTGTTTCCTCAGAACAGTTAGCTGCAGCACAGAGCTCAAGATGTAGAAAGTCCCAATACTTGTAGAACTGAGAAAATACTGTGTTAACTCTACTTCTTGGTGCCCTGTAGATGCTTCTAGTAGTGTAGGTTCTCCAGCAGGATGTAGGCTGCCTTGAAAAAGCCTTTCCAGGTGATGAAAGAACGTACATCAGAGAACAGCACGCCTGGGTTGGGGCTGTCCCGTGTATTGGACACTGGTGGGGCTAACAGGCGTGCTTGTCCAGGTTCCTTTGTCTTAAGTTTGTTGTACCTTGTTCCACGTTCCTTACTAGAAAAATCCCATCCTCGTCGCCAAAAATGTAGTGGGCTGGCCCCACATGTTTAGGTGACATAGTAGACGTAGCCGAGTTGTGTTACTTGTAGTTTATTAAGTCCTTAAGTAGAAGTTACAACAAGCCCCACCAGGAGCAGCCGCCTAGCTGCTCAGCCCATCTTCCAACTGACCACACACACACCAGGCACCCAAGCATTCCACTCACACTAACATTCTACACGGAACACTCACACTGGCTGAGCAGCTAGGTACAGGATGAAAGGGAACATATTAACATGACCTGAGGATACTACAGCTGTTCCATGCATTTGTGTTAAAACTGAAAGTGCACATCCATCGCGTTCACTGCAAAACAGTGTAAAACTCTTATTAAAGTCTGGCATTCCCAATGCTAATGCCCAACACAAACTGTCTCATAGTTCAAGAAATGCTTTCATGCATTCATCATCAAGATATACAGGATCTGAAACGTCTTTGTGTGTCAATCTTTGTAATGGCTTGGCTATCAGTGAAAAACTTGGTATCCACTGCCTGCAATATCTAACCATTCCCAAGGACATTCGAACTTATTTTTGTGTACTCAGCGGATTCATTTGCAAAATGGTATTGATCTGCTCTTGAGACACTTTCCTGACTCCTTTCTCAATATTATGTCCCAAATAAATATCTTCTTTTTGACAAAATTGTAATTTTGCTGGTGACTCTTTATGCCCACCTACTGCCAAATGGTTCAGTAGAGCAATTGTATCAGCCACGCAAGCTTCTTTTGTTCCTGACACAACCAGTAAATCATCAATTTATTGCACTAAAGCTGAGTTATTAGGCATTATTAATGATTCCAAACATTTCTTCAATATCTGATTGAAGATTGAGGGGCTCTCTGTATTCCCTTGAGGAAGTTAGCACCATGCCAAGACACGGTTTCCAAACCGGAACGCAAATAAATATTGACTATCCGGATGCAAAGGGTTCGAGAAAAAGGCTTGACACAAGTAAATCACCGAAAGCCATTCTGCTTCACAAGGAATTTGGTACAAAGTCACTGCTGGGTTTGGCACTCCCAGACAACATGGTATCACTATCTGATTTATTTTTCTAAGGTCCTGAACTATTCTGTATTTCCCGTTAGGTTTGCAAATTCCCATTATAGGCGAATTGCAAGGACTCCCTAAAATCTCTTTTAGAAAACCTTGTTCAATTAACATCTCAATCACAGGTGTTACTCCTGCAATTGGCTCAAGACTCATTTTATATGCAGGTGTTCTTGGAAACTCTGCATTTGGTTTTACAGTAATCTGAATTGGAGCTACTCCTTTCATCAGACCAATGTCCTTTCCTGAAAAATCCCACACATCAGACAGCACTGTATCTCTCAACTCAACTGGCAAATCATTCACAGTAAATAGAGGATATAAATCATTCACTTCTGTTCCCTGTCTTGCCATTTTAAATACTACATCCTCATCTTTCGTATGAAATGCTATTCCATCTGGTGTAAAATAAATGGAACAATTCATCTTGCATGATTTTGGGCAACTGTGGTCTCAAAGTGGTTTTATGACCTCTTTGGGTTCACCAATACGAAACGGAGAGTGTGTAAAAAACCTAATAATGGCATTACAATTGCCGGCCCAAATTGCGGTGGTAAAATGTTCAGCACATCAATATGGTCATGTCTATGTCACTGTTGGCAATAGATATGCTGTCGAGATTGCATGCTTTTGTGCTCTAAATTTGTTTACTGTCAATGGGGAACATTTGAAAGAACAATCTGATGAAACAGAATGCAGACTAATGTTTTCAATTGTTGAAACTTGGGAAGAGATTTAAGAATTACAAGATGCAGTTACTGAAGCAGAAAGAGAAGGGTGAATCAAAGCAGGATGCATACGCAGAGCAGAAGATGACGTGTGGATTTACACAGATGGGAGACCTGTGTTGCTAGATAGTCTGTGTCACCAATGGCGAGAATTTGCCATGGTATAAATCATGTAGGCAGAGATGCTATATTAAGGCTTTTCAAACAGTCATGGTACAATCAGAGTCATTGCAGAGAGTCTATGCCAAAGATGTGTAATATGTCAGCAACAAAATGCAGGAAGGAAGACAGTTGTCAATTTGGGTCAAATTGGGAAAGCATGTGGTCCATTTACGCGTATGCAGATGGACTTTATTGAAATGCCTCCTTGCAATGGATTAAAATATATCTGAGAGATTGTGTGTCTGTTGTCATGTTGGGATGAGGCATACCCGACAAGACGTGATGACAGCCTAACAGTTGCTAAATTGCTGCTTGGAGAGTTGATACCTAGATTTGGATTTCCAGTCTCGTTAGAATCAGATAGAGGAACACACTTTAATAATAAAGTAGTGCGTATGCTTTGGGCTGCTTTACAAATTGAACAAAAATTGCATTGTGATTATCGACCAGAAGTGTCAGGCGTTGTCGAGCAAATAAACAGCACAATAAAATCACGACTGGCTAAAGTTTGGGCATCTGCAACATTGAAATGGCCTGATGCATTACCATTGGTATTGATGAGTTTGAGAAGTATCCCAGACAGAAGAATAGGAGTGTCCCCTCACGAAATTATCATGGGGAGGGCTATGAGACAGCCAACGGTCGCAGCAAATCAGCTTGTGAACATATCTGATGATCTAGTGCTCGATTACTGTAAAGGATTGGCTGACGTAATGCGTTCTGTGTCTCATCAGGTTGGAGAAGTCGCAACTACTGTCCAACAAGAGCAAGCACACGACTTGTGCTCTGGTGAATGGGTACTTGTGAAGAAGCATGTGAGGAAGTCTTGTTTGGAACCTCGTTGGCATGGGCCATATCAAGTGATTCTTATGACAACGACAGCAGTTAAATGTGGTGGTTTGCCAAATTGGGTACATGCTGCGCATACTCGTTGAGTCCCATGTCCACTTGAAAGTACAGAGTCAGTTGAAGGTGAACAAAGAGAACAAAGAGAACCTGAACAGACTGAGAATCAAGTAGAGTGGACACAAGCTACTCGGTCTCATAACACTGTCACTGTTGAAACTGAGGGAGAGTTGGTCCCTGAAAGTGACAGAGAAAGAGAGAAAAGGGAATCAACTAAGCGAAGTCTCAAGACAAATGAAATAAACAGTGTACCAGAAAAACGTGTACGAAAAGGTGATAAATGGCCTGGAGGAACTGAGCAGTTGAAAGATACTTTGAGCAAAAAAATTCGAACAACTGTAGTGGAAGTTTCTAGCCAATCTGAACAAAGTGATACAGACGGAGAAGAAAGCAAAGTACGCAGAACAAAGAGAGCACAAGTTCCAAGTCAAAGATACGCAGCACCTGAATGGACATATTTGGCTGCCACAAGTGCAAGTACAAGTGATTGGGAAAAAGAGTTCATTGTAAGCAACTCATCATATGAGCCACCCTAAACGAACTGTGTCTGAGGAAAAAAGGGTGCTGATAAAAAAAGAGAGATCTGAAGTCAGCCAAAGCTGAAGTTTGAAACAGGTGTGAGATGCACAAACTTTTGCTAGTTATCTGATTGAATATTTTTTCCTTCGAATATATTAGTTTTTAAAAACTTTTTGAATATTTTTTTTCTTTTTAAAATGGATAGTTTTGAGACTGGAAATTAAAATCAAAGTTCAATTAGACGAAAGTGTCTTGACACTTGTTTTAAATGTGATTTTGTATTGTTACTTGTCTTGTTGGTGTTAATACTAGTAGTGCCTTATTTTATGTTTTATGTTAAACATACTAATGAATATGTGGGTACAACCACAGAAGTAATAAAAGTACTAAAAGAAGATGCTGAGATAGATACTAAGAAACTAACAGGGAATGACTTACACCAAGATAAATCTATTAATGATTTCTCGTTCAATGTTTTTACTAAACCTTTGTATGAGTGTGTCGATGCTATGGATGCAAGAGATTGTTATGTGTGCATGCAATTACCTTTGTCTGTCTCGGAAGGGATGACTTATCACCACCTTCCTTTAACACATGGAATTTCATGTAGTTTACTAGCAAGTTTGTTTCTATTTCAAGGAGCCATTTCAATACTACTATTCTAACTACGATTTAGTTTTTTTGGAAGTTCCTGTTAAATGGAACATGAATATAGTGGCTTCTTCAAAGAATGCTGAATATATGGGTGATTTTTTTCATACCACTAAGCCTATTGATACTGTATACGTGCACAGAAACAACCGAACCTGTAGTTTACGTAGTGTAGAAATAGAATTTATAAATACTGTAGAGGATAGACGACAAGAGTTTAAAGAAAATCTGTAGAGCAGAAATGTAGAATACCTCCATGGGCTCATAGGGAGGGTGATTATAAAAAGGGTGAGACTTATGCTTCAATGACTCTGGATTGGCATCACAAGGGAAAGCTTTGCTTGCTAAGACAAAAGACTGACTATAATATTTATTTCATTAGTTCTAGTGAGTGTGAACATACCTTTCTAATTACGGGGGTTGGGGATTAAAGGTGGTACTGATCCAGTTTACCCTAGAGTATATTTTGTGTGTGGTACAACCCCATAATATAGACTGCCACAACATTGGTATGGATGTTGTTATGTGGGAATTGTTTTTCCAAAAATCTATCATGTGGATAATCATGGAACCAATGAAAAGAAATTAACTTGGAGTAAAAGGGGAATAAGTGCTGCAGAAATTGTGGGTAATATTTTTGGTGCATTGATACCTTTAGTGGGGGTGATTTTGAACTCACATAAAATTAAAAAATTGTCTACACTGGTTGATCGTTTATCAACGGATACTGCTGGTGGGTTCTTGATGATTGATACTGAAATGGTTGCTATTAAAGCGATGGTTTTACAAAACTGTCTCGCTCTCGAGGTACTTTTGGCAAAAGAGGGCGTAGTCTGTCGCATGCTGAACATTCAATAATGTTGCACTTATATCCCTGACAAAAGCAGAGACTTGCGGGAATATATCAGTAACATTACTAATTTACATGGTGATTTAAAAGAACTAAAAGCTGACAGTGCATGGGAGAAACTTGGTAAGGGATTTTCCTCGGTGGGAAACTGGTTTGCAGCACTGGGAACAGCTTAGTAGGGCAAATATTAACACCAATAATTACTGTTGCTGTTGGCATAATAATTATAGTACTGATATATAGATGTTGTAAACGCAAAGTAGAAGAGGCAAAACAAAGAGGTAGAAAAAGAAGAAGGGACAAAATAGAGTTAGAAGATATAAAGGGTGCTTATTATGAAGTATTAAGAGATGTAGAAGGTGTTAGACTAAAACAGATGAAAACAAGTGTATTCTAAGATAATCAGATTGTAATCAGATTAATGGATATTGTGTGATGCCTTGATTTGCCATCAGAGGAGGGATGGAGCATGATTATTTAAGAATGATTTTGCTTGGTCAAATCCTGCTCATTATTGTGTGAATTACTAAAACATACTTAAAAGAAAATCATGACTAACTTTGTGTCTCGTTAAACACTGGGGGGTAGATTTACAAGCCCCCTGCGCCACCAGTAGGTCACTTTTTGTGACGAACTGGTGGCGTATTTCTCTGACCCATATTTACAAGGACAGGAAAAGCCACCCTGCATGACTTTTCCTGTCCTTGAAAATATGGCCCCTTTACACGCAGCACTTTGCGTGAAAGAGGCGTTCCATGGGTGTTGCTGTGGGTGTTCTCACGCAACACCCATGGAACAAGACACATTTCCAGATTTACAAGGAATTGTAAATCTGGAAATGCGTTAGAATGCTACGCCTTCCCAGGGGAGGTGCAGCGAGGCGCAACGAGGAGAAATGTTTTAATTTCTTCTCGTTTTTTCCTCTTTCAATGCGTGCTGCATTCTACAGCACGCATTGAAAGAGGAAAATGCCTGTAGCGATTGTTTTTGTGCAGGAAGGTGCCCCTTCCTGCACATAAACAATCTCCCCATGACGCAGGCATCCTTGCACCATGGTGCAAGGGTGCCTGAGCCTGCGCATGGCAGCTGTTTGTGCACCAGCGCAGGGGAGAGCAGAGGAATGCGACATATTATTGTAAATAGTTCGCATTCCTGTGCTTTAGAAGTGCCGCAGCGTGGCGCAGCCAACAGGCTTGCATTGTCGCGCTGCGGCACTTCCTTGTAAATCTGCCCCTGGAAGTTTTAAAACTGCATCGTAAAAGCATGTAGAAGGGTCACAAATGGGTGAAGCTGAGAGATTTACGAGAGAGAGAGAAAAACTATTAATGAGTTATGATAATAATGTGAAAAATAATAACGCAGTGGTAAATTTCTAGCAAAATATGATTTGAAAAGGTTTCTCTATTGAAATGTGATTGCTATGTTTTCTTAAATGTAGATTTGAAACTGCAAAAAGAAACTGTCTGTTTATTAATGAAATATGATTATGTTTATGAAAATAGTGAAATGGTAGCTATATTAGATTCTTCTGCATTTATGTTTTCCTTCAAGAGTTTTAAAGTTAACACGTTTTTGGTTTTCCGTGTACGCCTCAAAAATGTATTATGTCTTTCCACTGTAGGCCTTAGAGAAATGTATTTTGTCCTTCATTATTTCCTAAGAAATAGAATGAAATGTTGATTTGATTTTCTCCAGTACAAGTGTTATCACTGAAGTTTCCTTCTTTCAGTCTGAATATCTTCTCTCTATGAATAATTGTGTCATTTTTGTTGCAAGCCAACTCGGAAGCGAGAGTGTGGACATGTTGAGTTGCAAATGTATTTCCTACTTCCGAGGTGAAATTAAATATTGTACATTCTTAGAAAATATGGGAGACAAAGAACAAGGGAATTACATGGAGGTTCCAGATGATTTGGGCTGAAGAATGATCATTCCACAATCACACCATGGATCTCAGCCAATAGAATTATGAAAACTATGCAAGAAGCTACATTTGTGGGCTGGAGTTGTGAACATTTTCGAGGTATAAAAACTTTGTGGGAAAAGTACGTGTGTGGCTATTTCTTTTCAAATCTTGGGCGTGACTTGCTATTGGTCCAAACTCTGACTATCCTGATCTGAACTCTCCTGATTTTCTCCTGCACTTCCTTGGCTGGTGAAGTTGAGCAGGCTAAATCTTTCAGCTGTAGGGTTGACTATTCAGACTACTGCACGCTGTGAATTAGTTCATCTTTATGTCTCGGTTCTGATAATCTATGACTGAAATTTGGTTCATATTAGTTCTAAAATTGCATACTGTATTTGCAATGTCTGTTTATTTTCTCTCTCCCTCCCGCCAGCTATTTGATTTGATGTATTTTGCTTTAAACTGTGATTATATTGTGATTTACTTGTATTCAAAATGAAAACTATGTACTAAGATTCTATTGTGCTTTCGTGTATTGGCCATTCATATCGATGAATTAGACAAAAGTGCTTGATAACTATACTGAGTTTTGCCTACTTATTGATGAATATTGTTGACAAGTTATGGTTATTGATTTTTTTGTTGTTATTTCTTTATTACAGGTCCTCATGAAGAAACGGCTTCCGTCTCTAATTATCTGAGTCCCTATTAGCTCATACCAAGATCTATCGGAGGACCTCATGATTTGTAAGTGGTTGTAGAATTTCTATGGGCCTGAACTCTGTGTTGTTGTGAATTAAATTACTGAGTTAGAGTTTATGGTGTGGTGGATCAGGCCCAAGAGACATTCAGAAAAAGTTAAAGCATTCTGAGGCATACGAAATGTGTACGTTCAGACCAAGACACTCATTAATTGCCAATGAAAAGATGCATTTCAGTAGGTTCCCATTTGAGATTACCATTTTTTGCAACTTACTTCTCATCTTAACTAATTTACGGCACCTGACTCGGGAATTATCTTTTTAGTTAAGGCAACCATTAGCAGACTTTCTAGCACCATTAGTATGTCAGTCTTACTAGCAGGAGATCTACATGTAAACTGTTAAACTCTGCCATTTTCGTTTTCCTCCCTCATTATGTTGTTATAGCATTGTCAAGCTTCACTTACCACACACTGTCTCTGTGCAGCAGGGATCAGTTGAGAGCTGCTGGATCTTGGGCACTTGTCCGTCTTCTTGACAGTCAACGGAGGGTGATGGAGGACACGGGTGAGGCACAATGCTGATATCCAGAGAGTCACTGTTGCAGGTGTAATCTTGGCAGTCTTCTTGCCAAGTCTCCCCAGGCTGAAGAAGGTATAGTATTCATGATCAGACATAATCAGACTCATTGGTACAGTGGATCATATTGTTAGCCCACAGATTACAGGTCATGGTGAGATTTCTTTTCTATTTTCAGCAAATATTTATGATAACCGATTGCCCTTGGGTCTAAGGCTTTACTTCGTATTAGAATAGTTGACATGCCTGTGATAAATACGTAATTAAAAATCCTTTTTAGGTCTCGCCTAAAGGCAGATCATGCACTGTCTCTTCGAGACATGCTGTATCTCCTTTGTGGGCTTACAACCCATTCATCGCTTTTGATTTGTTTGATCGCGTGTCCTTTCCAAAAGCTTTCTTGTATGTGGGTAATTAGTGTTTTTGTCCCTCCCTTTGGTGTCTTGCTCCCTCCCACCGAGCAGTGGTCTATTACTTACATCCTTTCATTTTGCCTATTTCTGTTTGTGTATATGCACCATTTTTTCGTTGCTTTCAGTGCAGCCCGAGCCCAGCATGTATTTTTTATTGCTTTCATCCCAGCCCATGTTTTGGGAGTTTTTGCCCTTTTGTTCCTTGTGCATGATTTAATTTAATATTCAGAGCAACGTCTCACACATCAAAGTGTCTCTCCAGCGCCACTCAAGGTCCGGGCTCATCCCGCTGGGCTACGTGTTTCTAGTGAATATGTGCGGCACGCAGATCCAGTGGCATGTGTGAAATAGAACCTGCCTATTAATAATTAACCCTGGGAGGAGTTCGCAGAGCTGCACTACGCGAAGCTACGCAAAGTGCAAAAAAAACTCCGCCGCACTACGGGGGGCTCCGCGAGCGGCGGAGTATGGTAGAAAAATGCCGTTCATGGTGATTGCACAGTGCCGGATGCTTGTCCGCACTGTGCAATCATTGCGAACAGCACCATGCACAGCGCAAGCTTACCTTTTCTGCCGCTCGAGTAGATTTTGACTCGAGCGGCAGCTTTCTCAACGCGAACGGGCAGTTTCTCAACGCGCGCGGTCGCGAGCATATGCGACCACTCACAATGAGAAACCTGACCGCCCGCGTTGAGAAATCTCGCTGGGAGGTTTATTTTCCGCGCTCGCCAACTTGATGTTGGCGATCGCGAACGAGGAAAAAAACTCTGCTACGCTGCGCGAAGCGGAGTTTTTCGGATTTCCGCGGGCTCCGCGTAACACGGAGTGCGGGAAACTCCGCAAACTCCGCGAGCGGAGCGGAGTTCACTGCCCAGGCCTATTAATAATTGAGTTATGCGTAGAGCCAGTAGCTTATTCAGCTTTCTCCCCGCTGCGCAGTTGGTAAATGCATGTCTAGGGGAAAGACGGGTCTGTGCTAGAAGCCCAGCCTCTCTTCTCATGCTAGATTATATCTGCTGTCTCATTACCGATGGGAACGCACTGTGATTGCCCACAGTTCTAAAACCGGGAGCCTGAAATCTCATTAAAGTAAACTGCAGCTATTTGCAGCCTGTAATAGAGCTGGGCAGCTACTGTAGCCCGATGCCTCAAAGCCCAGGCAGGTTGCTGCAATCCCCCCTCCCTTTCCTTGTTTACATGTTATCCACATTAAAATTATTACCTCCTGCATCCCACACCCTCCCTCGTTGCTGCTTCACCCATCCTCCTCTCCCCGTCAATCCCACCTCCCTCCCCTGTCATTGCTTGCCCGGTCTCCCTACCCATTGTAGCTCTGTCACTGTTGTGTTTAAAGAAGGCTCTGTGCTTCTTTTGGGTTTTGGCGATTTCATCAAGACAGCTTTCCTTGAGACCAGTACTTTAAATCACGGCAGCGGAACATATTCCAGCCTCTCTTCCCATGCTAGAGTATATGTGTGGGCTCATTACAGATTAGAACGCAGCACCATTGGCCATAGTTGTAAAACCGGCAGCCAGAAATCTCAGTAAAGTAAACTGCCGCTATTTTCAGCCTATAAAAGAGCTGCGCAGCTACAGTAGCCTGATTACTCAGAGCCCATGGAGGTCGCTGCAACCCCCCTCTCCTTCCTTGTTTACATGTTATTTACATTAAAACAATAGCCTCCGGCATCCCACGCCCTCCCTTATTGCTGCTCCACACATCCTCCCCCCACGTTCATCCCTACTCCTTCATTGCTTGCCCGGTTTCCCTACCCCATTGTCTCCCCTTTGTTGTTGTTTTTAAAGGAGGCCCGTGCATGTTTTGGTTTTTGGTGGAATGGGCAAGACAGCCTTCCCTGAGACCTGTATTTTAAATCAGGCTGTGGCACATATTCCTTTATTGCAAATTAACAGCTCTGTCTGTCAATAAATGTACATTTCAAAAAGCAGTGCAGATAAAGATGTGAAACTGGCAAGCCCGGTATTTGTTTCTACATTTCTCTGAGCATCGGTCCAGAGCCTACCCATCTTAGTTCAGCTAATTGCTGTAGCATTCCTCGTGCTGATTGGGAACTGGTGCCTCCCCAGCCTCTCGGGAGCCAGTGCGACATGAGTTTGGTAATACCAGTACACACAGGACTTGTTTTATATATTTATTTGTTGCCAAACTCTTCTTTCATTCTTTTCATTAACTCTCCTCTTTGTCCTTTCACGGGTGCTGATAAAGTGAGAAGTGAAGTAGAACGCAAGGAGCTGAAATGATCAATTGTTGAGAGACCCGCCCACAGTCTTAGGAGCACCCCCAATCGAGGTCAGAGGCTGCCCAAAAGCCATGCTGCACAATATCTGGATACTGTACAGTATGGCTAAAGCCATTGGCAAACTCAGTAAGTCCCAAAGGCGAGACCTATTGGCTTTGCCAATGCTTGTTATACATAGAATTTGTTTCGAGGCCAAGCCAATGTCAAACTCATATTTCGAATATAGGTGGATTTGTTTTGTTTATTTAGCTAATAATTCACCATAGTAGCTCAATCTATCTTATATTTCAAACATTCAGTGGACGTATGTTGGTTGTATGACGTTACAACGCATGCCATTACCCTGCATGCCATTGTAACGCAAATTGTTGTAATGATTCAATGTGCTGCTCGAACCTGGCAGTTCTATCTCCATGGTAGTGTCTCGTGTGAGACAGTTGGAAGGAGGAGAGCTGATAGGCCGGCAGCAGGAGTTGGTGGTGCTACGTTTACAAGAAATAAACCTCTTTGAAACTTACCAGTGTGTGGCTTCGTAACACTGGCGACGATTGACGCTTGCGGGGGACAAGCTCACCACCAACTTTCCCCTTTCTTGAACCCATGGATTTGGTTTCCTTCACCACGACAATCTGACTGTTGAGCAGCATCTTCCCCGTCTGCCCCGAGGATTTCCGGATGTCCGCTGCTCTTTTTCCCGCTTTCTGGTAGGCTTTTGGCCGGATTTGAGCCATTTTTCACTGTTTGCTCTTCTAACGGCTCTTTGTGCTCGCGACGATGCTCTCCTGCTCTTGCACACGCGCATGACAACGAGCACACGTCATAGCGTTACGTGCACGTTGCGTGCCGCCATCTTGGTTGTCAATCTCCATGACAACGAAGCACGGAGCCGCACGGAGCCCGGAATCGGATCTTGGACTTATGATTAGATCCAAAGTGAATTGAATTCACCGTCCTGCAGGTACTGTTTCGTTTTATTGTCTGCTGTTTTTTTTTCTTTTTCTAATTATACCAAGCGTTCAAGCATTTAATTTTGTGACGCAATTGCGATAGTGAAGATTCTGATTGTGGATATGTGGCACAAGTTACATCTTCATAACTGAACTTCCTTTGGTTATTGGTGCCAGTTTCTCCTTGTTCTTCTTAAGCAAACAATTACTGTAACTCTGCCAGCATGTCAGCCACATCAATGAGCCAGCCTTCTCCCTACCTTTGTGAAAAGGGTGAGCCACTGTTACCCTGGAAAAGATGGAAACTGTTATTTGATTCGTATTTAGTTGCTATTGGAGGCGAAAAATTCTCAGCTCATAGGAGGCAAGCGATTCTTCTCCATAATCTCGGAATTGAAGGGTGCAACATATATGAAAGTATTGACACAATTCCTGTTGGCGAAGGTGATGGTGAACCGTCTGATGTGTTCGAAATGTCCATACAAATGTTAGAAATGTATTTTGGGCCACGCATCATTGTTGTCTTAGAGAGACACAAGTTTTTCATGAGGATCCAAGAACCCAATGAAAAGGTTGGGAACTATATTGCTTCGCTAAAAACACTTTCCCGCACTTGTGAGTTTGGAGAACTTACTGATTCGTTGATACGTGATCAACTAGTCAGGTGCACCAACAGTTCTAGAGTGCAGGAGAAGCTTTTGTCTAGAAATCCTTCCCTCAAGGAAGCCATAGCCATCGTGGAGGGGATGGAAAATACCTCTGGCTGGGTTAAAGAGATGAAAGCCCATGAGGCAGTGGCTAATGATACCCCTACTCCAAGTAGCATTCATGAACTAACTCAAAAGGAAATACCTCAAGACTCCATTGACAATGTCTCCAAGGCAGTACGTGGGACTAGAATCAAGTCTTCCACTGATTTTTCAAGGATGAAGTGTTATAGGTGTGGGAGCCTTAACCACTCTTCTAACTACCCTAATTGCTATGCTAGGAATACAACATGCCACAAGTGTGGGATCAAGGGGGGGGGGCACTAGGTGGCGCACGAGCGGAATGGCCGCCCAGACGTGAGGCTCCCGCAGTCTGGCGCCGTTATCCTGTCAGTTATCCTGCCCAGATGGCGAAAATCGCCAAATAACCAGCGGAATCACGAGCCCGCAACCTGAGGAACCAGCGACGCAAGTTTGATGCGTATCCGTTGCTGAGTCCCGAAGCAGCAGAGGAGAGGAAAAACCCAGCTGTGCGGCTCTGAGCGGTGCGGAACAGCCGCTGAGCGTGGACGCCTATGCAAGAACTGAGGCTCCCACGTGACGCGTAGGCCTGAGCGCCGAGGTGCCGGAACATAAGCAGCGTCGAGTGCCCCAGCACCCCATTGTGCTCCCTGTATCGGTGGAAAGGCGATAGCGGAGCGAGAGCGCTAACATGCCCTAGATCAGCAGAGGTCCAGTTATTACTGTGCGGTGCGATGCCGCTGTGAGGACGCCGTGTGGGTGGCGGATCGGCCATTTGCGGCTGTGTCATACGCATGCTAATTTGTGAGATCGATTGCACAGGCTGTAACGCGAGGGCCAAAGGCCATTTATGGAAGCAAATTCTGCAGAAAGTAATGAACCCAGCATTCAGTAAAAAGGTGGAAATTTAAGTTCCATATTAACGACACAGACTCTCAGCCACCACCTGCGGAATGGGGACGGGGGAGTTCCTGCGGTGCTAGGGACATACGGAGAAGTGGGGAAACCTGTCTGCCAACCGCGCAGGCCCTATAGATAACTAGGGTTCGTGCGCATCCTCAGGTTGAAATTAATGCATCTGAACTGCTGTTGCCCTGGAACTCGCCCCTCTAACAGCATTGGCAAGCTGCATCCTGGTCTATACTAACACTCTGCTGGGATTTGGGGATAGCTTCAAGGCGGACGTCGCAGGGACCACGCCATTCTTAGGACAGTCCCAGGGAATCTCCCAGCGTGCTCCACATCCCATATAAGGCCAGCGGGTGCACAAAATGGGCAAACCTGATGCGCCCAGCCGCGCCTTACCTTTGACACAAAGAAAAGTGCCCATCTGCAGACGGCAGAGGTGGACAACTGTGCGGACATGCCACGGCACGACTCACAATCTTCCCAAGGTGAAGATATGAAAGCGCTGCTACTGGAAGTTCGACAGGGCTTTGCAAGCATCGCTGGTAAAATGGATACCCTAACTACGCAAATGGATGCAGTCGTCCGCAAAATAGAGGGCCATGAAGTGCGCATAAAGGAAATGGAACAGCGCATATCGGATGCTGAAGATGCAACATCCCACATCCAAGCTTCTGTCTCACAGATGGATAAATTGTTAAAACTCATTGCTGCAAAGAATGAGGACATTGAAGCGAGGAGTCGGAGGAATAACATCCGCGTGATGGGCATACCAGAAAGTATAAATACGGGCAAAATGGAGGAATATATCGAGAAGCTGCTGCTGGAGGTGGTGGGGGGTGATGCTCTTTCCCCACACTTCATAGTTGAGCGGGCGCATCGCTCTCTAGGCCCGAAGCCTCCCCCAGGCAGCACGCCCAGACCCATTATTGCGCGCCTCCTGAATTATGCAGACAGAGACACTGCCCTCAGAGTGGCGAGGGAGAAGAAGCAATTGTGCTTTGAGGGTGTGCCCTTCACCATGTACCCTGATTTTACTGCAACAGTGCAGGAGGAAAGGCGCAAGTTTCTCCCGGTGAAACAAAAACTACGACAGGCCCAAATAGACTATGCTCTACTTTACCCTGCATGCCTCAGGGTCACGTACCAAGGGAAGCAAGCATTCTACACGAAGCCCCAACATGTGGAAGAATTTCTAAAACGCCTTAAAAACCAAAAGGCTGATGCGGCTGGGCCCGACGGTTCTCCGATACCGCGCTCGCCGCACATAGACTGATGGGGGATTTGGGCCATGGCTGGCTGCTCTCCACTAATGAACACAGGGACTGTATAGGTATGCTGCAACGGACAAATACATCAGCTGATCTCAAACTAGTGGGCTAAGCGAATAAGTTGGCGAGATATGCCAAGGGATGGGACGCAAGGACCAAATGCTGCCAGACACCCTCGTGGCTAACAGGGGACTTGTTGTTCACTCACTACTCCTGAACGGCAAGAGGTACCCGTGCGCCACCCAGCAGTGTTCCCCCTAAGGGTGATCCCCATATCAGATTTCTTCTGGTCACTGACTAGACAAGTTGAACGTAATGTTCGGTTTTTCTGTGGGTACAAGGAAGGGGGAGGGACAGACACGACTGGCATGTTTGGGATGTTTCAGTGGGAGGGGGTGGTAGGGATGTGGGTTAATGAACGTTTTGGCATGCACACTTTACAGCTCTTCACTGATGATTGTGACTATCTTTGTATCCGAATACTATTGAGTACAGCATCGCAATGTTGCAGATATTGCACCAAAGGGAGTTATGGGTGACACGAGGAATGTAGCTCAGCTAAGACTTATGTCCTGGAACGTCAGAGGATTGGGGGACCCCCGGAAGCGTAGACAGATTTAGGAGAAGCTTTTGTCTAGAAATCCTTCCCTCAAGGAAGCCATAGCCATCGTGGAGGGGATGGAAAATACCTCTGGCTGGGTTAAAGAGATGAAAGCCCATGAGGCAGTGGCTAATGATACCCCTACTCCAAGTAGCATTCATGAACTAACTCAAAAGGAAATACCTCAAGACTCCATTGACAATGTCTCCAAGGCAGTACGTGGGACTAGAATCAAGTCTTCCACTGATTTTTCAAGGATGAAGTGTTATAGGTGTGGGAGCCTTAACCACTCTTCTAACTACCCTAATTGCTATGCTAGGAATACAACATGCCACAAGTGTGGGATCAAGGGGGGGGGGCACTAGGTGGCGCACGAGCGGAATGGCCGCCCAGACATGAAGCTCCCGCAGTCTGGCGCCGTTATCCTGTCAGTTATCCTGCCCAGATGGCGAAAATCGCCAAATAACCAGCGGAATCACGAGCCCGCAACCTGAGGAACCAGCGACGCAAGTTTGATGCGTATCCGTTGCTGAGTCCCGAAGCAGCAGAGGAGAGGAAAAACCCAGCTGTGCGGCTCTGAGCGGTGCGGAACAGCCGCTGAGCGTGGACGCCTATGCAAGAACTGGGGCTCCCACGTGACGCGTAGGCCTGAGCGCCGAGGTGCCGGAACATAAGCAGCGTCGAGTGCCCCAGCACCCCATTGTGCTCCCTGTATCGGCGGAAAGGCGATAGCGGAGCGAGAGCACTAACATGCCCTAGATCAGCAGAGGTCCAGTTATTACTGTGCGGTGCGATGCCGCTGTGAGGACGCCGTGTGGGTGGCGGATCGGCCATTTGCGGCTGTGTCATACGCATGCTAATTTGTGAGATCGATTGCACAGGCTGTAACGCGAGGGCCAAAGGCCATTTATGGAAGCAAATTCTGCAGAAAGTAATGAACCCAGCATTCAGTAAAAAGGTGGAAATTTAAGTTCCATATTAACGACACAGACTCTCAGCCACCACCTGCGGAATGGGGACGGGGGAGTTCCTGCAGTGCTAGGGACATACGGAGAAGTGGGGAAACCTGTCTGCTAACCGCGCAGGCCCTATAGATAACTAGGGTTCGTGCGCATCCTCAGGTTGAAATTAATGCATCTGAACTGCTGTTGCCCTGGAACTCGCCCCTCTAACAGCATTGGCAAGCTGCATCCTGGTCTATACTAACACTCTGCTGGGATTTGGGGATAGCTTCAAGGCGGACGTCGCAGGGACCACGCCATTCTTAGGACAGTCCCAGGGAATCTCCCAGCGTGCTCCACATCCCATATAAGGCCAGCGGGTGCTCAAAATGGGGAAACCTGATGCGCCCAGCCGCGCCTTACCTTTGACACAAAGAAAAGTGCCCATCTGCAGACGTCAGAGGTGGACAACGGTGCGGACATGCCACGGCACGACTCACAATCTTCCCAAGGTGAAGATATGAAAGCGCTGCTACTGGAAGTTCGACAGGGCTTTGCAAGCATCGCTGGTAAAATGGATACCCTAACTACGCAAATGGATGCAGTCGTCCGCAAAATAGAGGGCCATGAAGTGCGCATAAAGGAAATGGAACAGCGCATATCGGATGCTGAAGATGCAACATCCCACATCCAAGCTTCTGTCTCACAGATGGATAAATTGTTAAAACTCATTGCTGCAAAGAATGAGGACATTGAAGCGAGGAGTCGGAGGAATAACATCCGCGTGATGGGCATACCAGAAAGTATAAATACGGGCAAAATGGAGGAATATATCGAGAAGCTGCTGCTGGAGGTGGTGGGGGGTGATACTCTTTCCCCACACTTCATAGTTGAGCGGGCGCATCGCTCTCTAGGCCCGAAGCCTCCCCCAGGCAGCACGCCCAGACCCATTATTGCGTGCCTCCTGAATTATGCAGACAGAGACACTGCCCTCAGAGTGGCGAGGGAGAAGAAGCAATTGTGCTTTGAGGGTGTGCCCTTCACCATGTACCCTGATTTTACTGCAACAGTGCAGGAGGAAAGGCGCAAGTTTCTCCCGGTGAAACAAAAACTACGACAGGCCCAAATAGACTATGCTCTACTTTACCCTGCATGCCTCAGGGTCACGTACCAAGGGAAGCAAACATTCTACACGAAGCCCCAACATGTGGAAGAATTTCTAAAACGCCTTAAAAACCAAAAGGCTGATGCGGCTGGGCCAGACGGTTCTCCGATACCGCGCTCGCCGCACATAGACTGATGGGGGATTTGGGCCATGGCTGGCTGCTCTCCACTAATGAACACAGGGACTGTATAGGTATGCTGCTACGGACAAATACATCAGCTGATCTCAAACTAGTGGGCTAAGCGAATAAGTTGGCGAGATATGCCAAGGGATGGGACGCAAGGACCAAATGCTGCCAGACACCCTCGTGGCTAACAGGGGACTTGTTGTTCACTCACTACTCCTGAACGGCAAGAGGTACCCGTGCGCCACCCAGCAGTGTTCCCCCTAAGGGTGATCCCCATATCAGATTTCTTCTGGTCACTGACTAGACAAGTTGAACGTAATGTTCGGTTTTTCTGTGGGTACAAGGAAGGGGGAGGGACAGACACGACTGGCATGTTTGGGATGTTTCAGTGGGAGGGGGTGGTAGGGATGTGGGTTAATGAACGTTTTGGCATGCACACTTTACAGCTCTTCACTGATGATTGTGACTATCTTTGTATCCGAATACTATTGAGTACAGCATCGCAATGTTGCAGATATTGCACCAAAGGGAGTTATGGGTGACACGAGGAATGTAGCTCAGCTAAGACTTATGTCCTGGAACGTCAGAGGATTGGGGGACCCCCGGAAGCGTAGACAGATTTAGATCGTCAACAGGTTGACATCGCCATGCTCCAAGAGACTCACATCAACCCAAACCTCCGCACTATCTTTGCGAGCAAATGGGCGGTATGCAGACTGTTCTCTTCATACTCCTCCTATGCCCGTGGCACGGCGATACTAATCAAACGACAGACACCTTTTGCGCTGGCTGGAACAATGGTGGATCCACAGGGGCGATTTGTGGTGGTTTGGGGACATCTGGGTATCGACTCAGTCACATTGGTGTGCTGTTACGGCCCTAACGTAGACACTCCTGAATTCTTTACTACCCTCTGGGGAAAAATTGTAAATATAGGCTCTACCCATATCATTTGGGGGGGTGACTTTAATGTAGCCCCTGACCCGGTCCTTGATAGATCCAATTCCGCACCACATCATTATAATAACTTGCAGGCGGCCCTACAGGGGATAATTGCCGAGGGGGGATTGATCGACACATGGCGCCATACTCACCCACAGGCCAGAGAGGGCACGCATTTCACAACATATGCTGCAACATGGGCTAGATTGGACTACTGTCTCATCACGAGAGGCTTGGGACCTGCAGTTCGAGACGTCTCGCACCCTGCCAGAACATTTTCTGATCACTGTCCTGTGAAACTTACGATCACCCCACCGGGGTATGATAAACCTAGGCCTAGCTGGAGGCTACAACCCACGGCGTTACTAGATACGGTCTTCAATACTGAGTTGGGGGAGGAAATTCGGACTTCTTCCAGAGAAATAGGGGATCAGTGGATAACGTGGAAACGATATGGGAGGCCTTTAAGGTCACAATCAGAGGGTACTGTATTTCTAAGAGTTTTGGGGTACTCAGGGACATGCAGGGAACATTAAGGACCCTGGAGAAAGACCTGCAGGCGCTAGAACTCCGAATGGCAGCGGGGGAAACAGGACAAGTGCAGACAGACTTCCGAGCAAAATTGTCGGAATATACGGATGCTGCAGCGCGAGAGACGAAATTCAGAGGGAGATATTGGGTGGCTCGCAGGTATGGTGAGGGTGAACGACCTGGAAAAGCATTAGCTGAAGTGACCAGGTGATCGTGTTTTTCTAATTATATACTGGAAATTAAGGGGCCTGGGGAGGTAGTGCATCGGGACACCACGGACATATTAGGCACATTCACTGCACATTATACTACGCTATATACCACACAACGCAGCGGTATGCTTGATCTAGATGGCTTCTTGGGAGATGTGGCACTTGGTTGGTTAGGTGACACACAAAGGGAGTTCTTATGTGCTCCTTTCGAACTTGACGAAGTTCGGGAGGCGATAATGCAGATGAAGTCGGGCAGAACACCGGGCCTTGACAGTATTACTGCTGAATTTTACAAAAATTATATAGATATTATGGCCCCCGTTCTTAAAGAAATATATGAGGAAGCCTTCAAGGCTGGCACACTCCCCCCCTCGATGAGGGAAACACTTATCACTTCCCTTCTGAAGCCCGATAAGCCTCCGGACTCCTCCGACTCATATAGACCGCTGTCGCTTATAAATTGCGACACGAAAATATTGGCCAAGATCATTGCTAACCGATTGGCTCTATTGATGGACAAACTTGTCCTCCCGGACCAGTCGGGCTTTGTCCCCGGACGTGCTACTACCCATAACCTCCACACCCTCTTTTCCCTTCTCCAGAATGTAGCCCCCGAATTTCCATTAGCTGCAGTATTCCTCGACGCCACTAAAGCGTTCGATTCCGTGGAATGGGACTATCTCTTCGGCGTGCTGCGGCGGATGGGCTTCCCCCCTCTGTTCATTTCCTGGATACAATTGCTATATCAACAGCCCATGGCTAAAGTGCTGATCAATGGCCATCTTTACTCCGCGTTCTCTGTCTCGAGAGGTACTCGGCAGGGATGCCCACTGTCTCCCCTTTTATTTGCCATTGCGATTGAGCCACTGGCATCCAAGCTGCGTCAACACCATCAAGACAAAGCGTTCCGTTGTTATTTACGCCAAATCCTGTTATCTCTCTATGCAGACGATATTACCCTGTACATATGAGATCCCCAACAGAACATTAATCCTTTGCTGCAGGAATTTATTGTATTCGGACGGCTTTCGGGGGTGAGTATTAACTGGGGGAAGTCGCAGGTGTTTCCTCTAACACCTGCAGTCACGGCCTTTGCCTTGGACTACCCACTGGAGTGGTGCGATACCGACTTCCGTTACCTAGGGATACAAATTTCTAGGGACAGAGAGGAACTGCTACGACTCAACTATGGTACAGCCATCAACCGCCTTGCCAGTAATGTTACTCGCTGGATCTCTCTGCCTCTCTCACTTGCCGGCCGCGCCTCCCTGATAAAAATGGTGGTGCTCCCGCAGTTTTTATACCTGTTCATGAACATACCATATCATTCTGGTCAGTATTTTTTTTAAACCGTTCGCACAGATTTGCTCCGATTGCTCTGGGGAGGTAAACAACCAAGGTTAAAATGGTCTACGTTCACGAGGCCTTATGTGCAGGGTGGATTTGATATCCCAGACTTTGAAGTTTATTTTTTATGTGCGCAGGCTCATTACGCCTATTATTGGATCAACCCCCCCAGGTACATGCCACAGGTGGCTGCGGAGCACTGGCTCGCTAACTCCATCCCTTTGGATGGACTAATACAGGCGCCTAGTCGTACTCGTACTATGCCGCCCACCACTATTACGGGCACAGTGGACGCATGGCATCGTATTTCTGGTCTTCTTGACTCCCCCCTGTTGTATTCATCGAGGCTTCCTTTGACCTATCATCCCTGTATGCCTCTCCTGCAGGAGCGTGGTTTTCAACAACTGTGCACTCGCACCAATGTTACTAAATGGGGGGATCTCTTTCAAGATGGTATATTCCGCTCTTCAGATCAATTATTTCGTGGGACTCAACCTACACCCCTTGATACCTTTCTCTATGTCCGACTTCGTCAGGGAATGCGAGCTGTTATCCCAGAATTCCCACAGGAACCCATAAATCTGGCCCCTTTGCATCAAATGCTGGGATCCACAGATGGAAAACACCTAGTATCTCGGCTCTATCATAGTATACGCGCACAACAAACAGAGGTCCCCAGTAAAGCCCGTACACATTGGAATGCTGAACTAGGGAGAGAGGAAACTGACGAGCAATGGACATACTGCTGTCTCCAAACTTCACAGATTTCTGCTAGTTGTGGACTACGTGTGATTCATTACAAATTTTTGCACCGCCTCTATTATACGCCCGCTAAAAAATTCCGATTCAAACTGACAGATAGTGACAATTGTGAAAGATGTAAAAGACCTGGGGCTGGGTTCCTACATTTGGCATGGGAATGTCCGAAGATACAGGAGTACTGGGTACAGATATTTGAAGCTATTAGGCAGATGACAGATGTCACGCTGGATGTTGATCCCTTACTAGCACTGTTAGGCTATACCGCGCAAATCCCCAAGACGTATCGTAGGTTCATAGCCATATCGTTCCTGTTGGCCAAATGTAGGGTAGCGTGTAGATGGGGAAGGGGGAGAGCCCCGAAATTCAAGGAGTGGCTAGATGATTTACTTTATTGTCAGGGGCAGTTAACAACATATGTAGAAACACTCCCACGTGCCTCTAGGCCTAAGGATATATGGGGCCCTCTCCAAAGCTATCTTTTAATGCAGGGTGCAGACGGATCGGATACCCACCCTCTGGGACAAGATGTTTGATAGATGCATAATTGCTCCCTCCTCTTGTCTTCTGAGATCCCTACTCCAATACCTATGACATGAGTAATGCTCCCCAATGCAAAAGTGTTATGTTCTATGGTTCCTCCTATTACCACCTATGTTCGACCCCCTAGGACATACGAACTAAAGGTTATGTGAATAATATGTTATTAATTGACTGTTGATATCGTCCATCTGGCGCATTGCTCACTACTAGATTGTACCAAAGTCACAACATTTAACCTTGCTATTGTGGTGCTACATCAAGGACTTGTTCATCTGCTGTACTCAATGTGAGTTATTCACGCTCTTCCCTTTTCAGGACAGGAGGGTTACATGTGCGAAATTTCTGCAAGCCTGTACAATGATTCTCAGAAGCTGTAATGTATGATACATGTGATGAAAATTGTTAAATAAAATTGAGGGGAAAAAAAGTGCGGGATCAAGGGTCATTATGCCAGAGTGTGCAAGTCTGGTGGTAGAGTATGCACAGTGGAAAGCGTTGAGACCACCAATGACACTCTAAGAACCATTATGCTGAGCGTGAGAGGTGATGGCAAGGTAGATGCGGATCTCATTAGTATGCCTGAATGTGAAGTGGTGATTGGAGATAAATTATTTGTGGTCCTGGCAGATTCTGGCTCCCTTTTACCATGTTAGGCAACGAGCTTTGGGAAAAAACCTTTCCCGATTCACAACGTTTTGCCCCTGACATCAGCCCGGTCAGCTATGGTGGCTCACACATTGACGTAATTGGGTATGCCTTCATGAAAATACACTTCAAGGGAAGGGAGACTATTGGAAAGATTTATGTTGCCAAACGAGGTGATAACCTCCTTGGGTGGAGGCACCAAAGAGACTTGGGGATAATCCTCAATCCTAATGCTCGTTATCCCTCCAAGCAAGTCCTGTTAGTTGATCATTCTGCAACCTCCAATAGGTTCTTTGAGGAGTTTCCCCAAGACTTTTCTGACAACCTTGGCTTACTTAAAGACTTTGAACATCGTATTGTCCTTAAGCAGAATGCAACATCTGTGGTACACAAAGTTAGGAAGGTTCCCAACATGATGCTAGAACCTCTGAGGAATGAACTCAAGAGACTGATGACTTTGAACATAATTGAGGAAATTGAATCCTCTGAATGGTTGGCCCCAGTGGTTTTGGCCCCCAAGGATGGAGGAAAAAATATCAGGATGTGTGTCGACTTGCGGAGTCTGAACAAATGGATATGGGTGGACCGTCAACCCCTTCCTAATATTGCAGAATCAATTAACATGCTTGAGGGTGCGAAGATTTTCAGTGTGTTAGACTTGTCCTCAGCGTATCACCAAGTACCCCTCCATCCAGATTCCAAGCACTTAACATCTTTTGTGACACCACTGGGGGCTTTCCGTTTCATTAGAATGCCGTTTGGACTCGCCTTGGCAGCTGCTTGTTTTCAGCGTATCATGAAGATGACCCTGGGAGATATCTTGTTTTTTCAGGACGACATCTTAGTTTACGAAAAAGAATGATTTGGAACATGATAGTATTTTGAGAGCTGTCCTGCAAAGACTAGCCGACAAGGGTTTAACTGTAAACAAGCCAAAGTGTAAGATTGGTGTGTCCTCTGTCATATATTTGGGACATGTTATCTCTGGGGAGGGCATCCAACCGAAGTTGGATCTTGCAAAGTCTATTGTTGATGCCCCTGCACTATCTGATAAGGAGCAAGTGAGGTCTTTCCTTGGCCTTGCCGAGTTCTATTCCAAGTTTGTTCAAGGTTTCGCCACCATTGTTGAACCAATCAGAGCCCTTCTGAAAAAAGGTATACATTTTGCCTGGTCGCAAGAATATGATGCGGCTTTTAACTCTATCAAGCAAGCAATAGGTAAGATGCCCACTCATGGCTATTTTGATACCAAGAAGAAAACTGTTCTGACAACTGACGCCAGCCTGTGTGGCCTTGGAGCAGTGCTTTCCCAGATCGATGGAAATGAGGAGAAGGTTGTTGCATTCGCCCTTAGAGCACTAAAAAACCAGAGCAACAGTATTCCTGCATGGAAAGGGAAGCTCTGGCCATAGCGTGGGCAATAAAGCATTTTAAATTTTACTTATGGGGCATACCCTTCTTGGTGAGGTCCGATCATCGCCCTTTGGTTCAGGTATTTTCTTGTGTAGAGAGTGAAAGACTGACACCCAGGCTTAAACGCTGGAGCAAATGGTTAGAAGAGTTTAACTTCCAAGTACAATACCTTCCTGGCTCTGCCAATAAGGCTGCGGACTGCTTGTCAAGACTGCCCATTGAAAGCTGCAAGGACGTTCCAGACACGGAAACTGTTGGGGTTTGTTGGGTCAAAGAGCCTGCTATCCAAGAATTTGAATGGGAACAAGCCTTATCTGAAGATGTTCTGCTTCCTATTGTGGTAAATTTTGTTATCAAAAGGTGGCCTGACTGCAAGAAAATTGACTCTGATTTATTGCCTTTCTGGTCCATCATGAATGAGCTTACCCTTTGTCAAGGTCAACTCATGCGTGGTGAGAGGGTTGTACCCCGTGATATTTTGAGATCCAAGCTTGTAAACCTTGCACATGAAGGACACTTGGGTAGAAATCTCACCAAGTCCCGACTCTGCAAGAGGTATTGGTGGCCTAAGATGGATAGTCAAGTTGAGAAGGTGGTTAAAGAGTGCTGCCATTGTGCCACCAGTGATAAATCCCAGGTCACCAATACCGCTCCTTTGTCACCTGTTGAGATCCCACGTGAGCCTTGGATTAAGCTTGGTTTGGATCTCATGGGTCCCTTTGAGCTATTAGGACCCACAGAAAAATATGTAATTCTTTTGGTGGATTACTCATCCAAGTGGGTTTTCACCAAATGTGTGAGTTCTGTCAGCACCAGAGTAGTTATTGACTTCCTTAGAGATGAGTTTTCCGGTGAGGGTGTTCCCCGTTTCCTCATCACGGACAATGGGGTACAATTCGTCTCACAGGAAATGCAAGATTTTTTGAAGGATTTTGGCATTATCCATCAGAAAACTGCACTTTATGCGCCACAGGCCAATGGGCTTGCGGAGCACATGAATAGGGTGGTAAAAGCATGTGTGCAGAGGGCAATTGAAATTAAGGTTCCTCTCAAGGGTGTCCTGAGGGATACTTGGTGGGCACATCGTACTGCTCTCAATGCTGTTTTGCAAAAATCTCCTTTTCAAATATTGAGAGGTAGAGTCACCCTGTCCAAACTTAATCCTGGTTGGTTACCTCTCATTGAAGGTCCTACTTTGGATAAGGAGGAGGTGAGTGCCAAAATCAAGTCTTACCAAGAGAAGTACAAAGAAAGGTTTGATTTTAAGAAATCAACTAGAACCACGACATGGAAGGTTGGTGAGTGGGTGCTCATAAAAAAACCACGGTGGCACCGGAAGGGTGTCACTGAATTTATAGGTTCTTTTGTCATAACTTCTGTGTACAGGAATGTTGTCACTGTTCACAATGGTGGTAAGTGGAGCATGTGAAATTCTGTGGTGACAAATCCTCGTTTCCTTCCTGTCCAGGTGTTCAGCCAGGTCCTGCTTTGCCCATGTGTGGTTCTTCTCCGGATTTCCATACACGGGGTCTTCCTGCAAGGTCTCGCTGTCCTCCTAAACGTTATAATGACTATGTAATGTATTGAACCTTTGGAAGTGCCCTGTGTTGATCTTCACATTTATCTCATCTCCTCTGCCTTTTCTTCTTTTCCTTTCCTTCTAGTTCTTCGTTCTCTTTCTTCTTTTGCATTTTTAGTAAGGGGGATGTGTTGTAATGATTCAATGTGCTGCTCGAGCCTGGCAGTTCTATCTCCATGGTAGTGTCTCGTGTGAGACAGTTGGAAGGAGGAGAGCTGACAGGCCGGCAGCAGGAGTTGGTGGTGCTACGTTTACAAGAAATAAACCTCTTTGAAACTTACCAGTTTGTGGCTTCGTAACACAAATCTTTACCCCGACTTGCTCTCGGGGGTGCGAAGTTGGAATAGTTTAATTTACTATTCCAACTCCAGTGTGTGCAACACTAGGGAAGGTGTTGGAGTTAAATCCAACACCTTCAACCCCCTGCTACACACCTTTCGCGTTGTAACGGCATGCAGGGTAATGGCATGCGTTGTAACGCTTGCGGTGAAACAGCAAACAAACCCGTTTGTTGACTGAAATGGCTCGTATGCTTCAAAACTCCCCTTCTTTATCCCTAAAATCCAATGCACTAGTGCAAAAATTATTCTGTCATCAATGCTCTGATTTACTCCAGACCTGATTATGCCAACTCAATCTATCTGGTGTTTCAAAGGAAAACCTCAAATATTTCCAAGTGTTGAAAAATGCTGCTGCTCAGTTGATTTCTGGTTTTCGAACAAGAGACATTTTGTAGGCGCTTAGATCTTTACACTGGTTACTCATCCACAAGTATGTTTAAAAGCCCTTTTATGATGGCTGGAGGGAAGTAGCTCCAGGGTGGTGGCAGGGTAGATGTTACTTCAAGGAACTGCTACAATTAATAATCAATCTATCTATAAATATGTTTATGGGTAAAACAAAACCATAAAACACACATCAGGAAAAAAAGCTGCTACAATTAACATGATAGGGGGTTTAGTTAAACCACTACTGGACCACCCGCTTATACATACTGCCGCCCTGCTGGCACCTGCTCTCATGCACCACTCTGTAATGACTTTTGCTGTCCCCAATTCACCACATTATGCCACTGCTGTCTGGTTTCACCATAAAGGTGCAACAACCAGAGACATATAATCCAAGACACCTCATTTTGCTCACCAAGCTTGTGGCCTCAAGAAATGGGGGCACTTCCCTCACCAGTCCAGAAAGTGAAGAACTTGGGGATTGTCTTCGCCAATAAACTTAACTATGATGATCAGGTTAGTGCCCTTGCATCGTCAGTATTCTTACTCTAAGAATAATCAGAAAAATGTGCCCCTTCTTACCCTCAGACCTTCAGAAAACAATGGTTACCACGCTGCCCTATCCAAATTGTACTATGGTAATGCCCTATTTGTGGACGTCCAGAAAAGACTCCTTCATAAACTTCAGATGCTACAGAATGCATTGGCTCAACTCTTATCCGGATCACCAACCGACCCCTGCCCACACCACGTCTTCAACAAAGCCGACGCCACCATCGCACCCCATCTCCGGGACATCATCAACTCCTCCTTCCACACCGCCACCTTCCCGGAGAGCTGGAAGCACGCCGAGCTTACCGCCCTCCTGAAGAAACCAACGGCGGACCCCACCGACCTCAAGAACTACCGCCCCATCTCGCTCCTTCCGTTTCCGGCCAAAGTCATCGAGAAGACCATCAACAGACAGCTTGCCGCCTTCCTCGAGACGAATGGATCCCTCGACCCCTCGCAGTCCGGGTTTCGGGCCAACCACAGCACCGAGACCGCCCTTATCGCAGCCACCGACGACATCAGAACCCTAACCGACAACGGGGAAACAGCTGCCCTCATCCTCCTGGACCTCTCCGCGGCGTTCGACACCGTCTGCCACCGCACCCTAGTGAAGCGCCTCAGCAACATCGGAATCCGAGAGAAAGCACTGGAATGGATCATCTCGTTCCTCGCCGGAAGAACCCAGAGAGTCCGCCTCTCCCCGTTCAGATCCGAAGCCACCGAAGTCATCTGCGGCGTTCCACAAGGATCCTCACTCAGCCCGACCCTCTTCAACGTCTACATGAGCCCCCTCGCAGCCATCGCACGCCGACACAACCTCAACATCATCTCCTACGCCGACGACACCCAGCTGATCCTCTCCCTCACCAACGACCCCACCACCGCCAGAGCCAACCTGCACGACGGGATGAGAGACGTCGCCGACTGGATGAGGAACAGCCGCCTTAAACTGAACTCAGACAAGACGGAAGTCCTCATCCTGGGCTCATCACCCTCCGCCTGGGACGACTCCTGGTGGCCCCCGGCCCTGGGCACCGCACCCAAGCCAACGGACCACGCACGCAACCTGGGCTTCATCCTGGACTCCTCCCTATCGATGACCAGACAAGTCAACGCCGTCTCATCTTCATGCTTCAACACCCTGCGCATGCTCCGCAAGATCTTCAGATGGATCCCCACTGAAACCAGGAAGACCGTCACCCAGGCACTCGTCACCAGCCGACTGGACTATGGGAACACCCTCTACGCCGGAACCACAGCCAAACTTCAAAAGAGACTCCAGCGCATCCAGAACGCCTCCGCACGACTCATCCTGGACATCCCCCGACACAGCCACATCACCGTACACCTGAAAGACCTGCACTGGCTCCCCGTCAGCAAGAGAATCACGTTCAGACTCCTCACCCATGCACACAAGGCCCTCCACGACCTGGGCCCAAAGTACCTCAACGACCGCATGTCCTTCTACACGCCCACACGCCAGCTACGATCAACCAGCCACGCCCTCGCCACCGTACCACGCATCCGCAGAACCACCGCCGGAGGAAGATCCTTCTCCTACCTGGCGGCCAAGACCTGGAACTCCCTCCCCACTCACCTTCGGCGAACCCAGGACCATCTCGCCTTCAGGAAGCAGCTCAAGACCTGGCTGTTCGAGCAGTAACTTACCCCCTCCCCCAGCGCCTTGAGACCCTCCCGGGTGAGTAGCGCGCTCTATAAATGCCGTGATTGATTGATTGATTGATTATCGGGTGTTTCAAAATATCAGTCTGTTTCTCAGGCCTTTATTAAGCTACACTCACTTCCAGTGGCAAAGAGGATAGAAATTAAGGCTTTCTGCATAGCTTTCACAGCACTGTATAACATTGGCCCAGGATAAATGTATGTGCTATATTCCATCCAGAAAACTTAGGGGCATATTAACAAGGGCTGGCGATAACATTATCGCCGCTTTACCGTCCGTATTCGGGCGAAAAGCGGCGATAATTTTATCGCAATATCATCAAGGACACGCTAGCGCGTGTTTCCTTGACTTAGCACCCGTTTCCACCACGCCTAACTTCGCATCTCTAATGAGATGCAAAGTGGGCGTCACTGGGCGTACCCCTGACAGACTACCTTGTCAAATATCGCGAAATGTACATCGCGAAATTTACAAGGAGGCCCACGCATTTTTGCAGACATTCGTTTTTGGCGAAAACTGTGGTTTTCGCCAAAAACTAACGTCTGCAAAAATGCAGACTTACCTATCCCTAACAATGGGGGTGAATTATGCTGATACGACCACAGGGTCGTATCAGCAAGGTTATCGCCGTTTTCCATGGAACATCGCTGATAACCAGCGATGTTCCATGGAAAACACCGCTATCGCTGGGAAATTATCGCCATTGCGCTATGCATTGTTGATACAGCGATAGCATGGCGATAATTGCCAGCGATAGCTGGCGATAAATAATTTCTCGCTAAGAGCGGCCAGCGATAATTATCGCTGTTGCTTGATAATATGCCCCTTAGATCCTTGGAAGCCAAGTGTTTGGGGCTGCCAAGGATCAAACAAGCATCATGGGAGATGGCAGACGTTTCTTGTTGAGGACAGCAAGGCTATAAAATAATCTCTCCCCATGGACCTAAAGAACTGTTCAGACCTCCTGTTCTCCAGGAAATCTCTCAACACCTGGCCCTTTAGTCATTACAATAGCATCTTTGGTTCCCCTCTATGTCAGTAGCAGTGCCAACAGGACCCCGGGCATTCTAGTGCTATATAAAATTTAAAATCAAATCAAACCCGAAGCCCAAAGCCAACTACAGAGCATGTGTTCAGCTGGGAACATCAATTGCTGCTCTCTGCAACCTTAGTGCCAGTATCAACAAGCATTTGCAATGCAATAGGTCTCGCAATTGCGAGATTTTGAGCTATTGGTATTGCAAATGACAATGCCTTCTATTTTGTGTTTTAAAAACCTGCAATAATAAAAGGCATTGTCATTTACAATACCAATAGGTCAAAATTTCTAAAATGCGAGACATATTGTATTGCAAATGCTTGTTGTTTACAAGCGCCCCATGCTGGCTTTTACGTTAATGGAGGCCACGCCACTTTCTTAAGACGAGCCGTGCCTAAAGAAATGTCCGCGGCCGCTATCAAAGTGAATGCGCATCATGGGGCACTTTTACCCAAAAAAGCATTTGTTTGTCAAGTTGACAAACAAATGTTTTTTTTTGTAAAGCTCCCTGTGAAACCGTGCATGGCACGCTGAATGTTGCAGGAAAGCATGTAGTGCCTGCAGTAGGAGAAACCATTAAAGAAAATAGTGCTTACAGAGTAAATAAGACTTAATGTGCAACAATCGAAGTAAAAGGGCCAGTCCTCATGGGAGGTTACAAATGAAGACAAGGCAGTACTAAGGAGGGACTAACAAGCCTATTAACGAATTAGAAGCCAGCATTTAGGAAGGACAATGGAACAAGCCAATGACAAATATGGGCGGAGAGTGGGCGGGGCTTTAAGTTCATAAAGCATG
Organism: Calotriton arnoldi; assembly: GCA_963921515.1. NCBI lineage: Eukaryota > Metazoa > Chordata > Amphibia > Caudata > Salamandridae > Calotriton > Calotriton arnoldi. Next base: position 2,806,610 of record CAWUFW010000579.1, read on the forward strand.
GCTCGCAGAGAAGCACATGCGCTTCCCAGGCTCGACCTAAAAAGTGGCTCAAGGGGGTAGAGAAAAATGTGGAAAAGGAGCAGATGAGAGGCAAGAGTAAAAAAGAGACTCAAAGGGGTCAAAGCAAGAGTGAAAGACGGAAAAGAGGTGTGAGATGGAGCAGTTAAATGCGCAAGAGAAGGAGCAGAAGGAAAAAGCTTGGCAGAAGCTGAAAGTGGGAGAGAGGCGAGTAAAGGAGCTGAAACAAAAAAGCAAGGCGGGCTCCTCAGACAAAAGGAGCCGGTCTGAAAGTGCCTAGACTGGTCGGGGGATCAGTTAGACAAGAGGGGGTGGGGGTGCTGGGCCTAGGCACTTGCTCCAAATATTCCAGTGCTCTCGAGTTCTTGCAAAAGCCAGATGCCTGGAGGTGTTTCATTTTATATTAGCTGTGGCGAACTGAGATGCAGCTCACAGATATTGCAATTGCGCTCAGGAAGGGCTATAACTGGGGATTCGCAGAAATCATTTCAGCAGGAGTACCTCAAAATAGATGGGCTGGACATGAAATGTAGGTGTAGCCCAAATTTCAATCCACATTTTGAGAACTCTAAGTGCTGTCTAAAACCTACTTCCAGCTTTGCAATATTAACAGTTTTTTCAGGGCACAAGGTTGAGTAGGGGAGAGGTGTGAGAGTTTGTTAAGAGTTGTTGCCAGTTTAGTATTCTTTTTGAAACGTACTATGTACATTAAATTACAATAAAAAGATGTAAAAATGATTGCCGTTACTTAAAAATGTTGAATTGGCAAAGGCATATGTCGCACTTCGCTTTGTCTAAGAGGATAAAACTAAGTTTTAACGTGCATTACCTGTATTTTAATGTTTTACTTGGAATCGGTGGTTGTTTAATTGTTCCCTGTGGCCTTGTCTGCAAATGAAGAGCCCCTTTTTCATCAAAATATGTAACAGCCTAATTCATCTGTTTGACGTACAGCATCATGGGTAACTTATTCTGTGAAGCACAAATTAAAGCCCTGATTCTCTGTGAAGTTTTGAAGTGATTGTTGCATGGAGTAAGCTATTACTTGCAGTCGAGTTGAGCTTATTCTTACGGTTCCAGTTACAGCTTTCCCATTGTATCAAAGTGTGATCTTTGGAAAATCACTCGCTTTCCAAAGCCCCTTAATCAGACAGAAAGTAGACGTGCTGGGGAACCCGCTAAATATTGGCAATAGGCGCTATGGAAAGAAGTAGACATTTATATTTGCGGAGAAGGCATAGCTTCGTTGCCATCAGGTAACACCTCCCAAATAATATGTTTTCTGTATTCAGCCCAATTACGTGGGCCTTTGTAGGCATTGGAGGCCTGGCACACAACCCGGCACTTGTGAGACAGAAAACAGGATTGTGGAATAGCGAAGACCAAGCTTAAACTGTTTTCAGTATAAACAGCCTCAAATATGGCTTTAAAGATTGACACGTCATTGTTTTGTTGATTAATTCAGTACCGCGAAGACATCTAACTGTAAAAAAGTGGCTTCTTACATTGTGCAAACGCTTTCATGTTGATTGAAGCCAAGGTCAAAGAATCAGCACAGACTCACTACGCTTAAAGGAGAAGTCGTTCTGCCTTTTGTTGCCGACATTGTACAGTGGCCGCATTTATTGTGTGGTGCGGAGCAGCAGCGATTCATGGAGCAGTAGAGTCAGCTTTCACAAATGAAAATTCCTCCATTCTCTCCATGTTATGTTTATTTTGGTTGTATGCAAGGCACATTTTCACTGTAACAACATGGACAGCAAAAGTGAGAGGCAGGGAGTGTGTGCCGTGATGTTGTCTCCTGAGAGCAGCAGCAGCCAGCGGGAGGAGCGGGACGCGCTCTGTGGTGGGAGAGAGGTGGCGCGCGCGACGGCAAAAGTGAAAGCAGGCTGGCGAGTGGTGTGCGATGTGCGCGCACCATGACGAGAGAGGAAAGCCAGATGGCGCCTCTGCTCGTCATTGTGCGCGTAACCGCACGCTGTATGCCAGCCAAAAAGCTGTGGTAGCACTTTTAAAAGCCCACACACTAAATGTCTCAGCCAGAGCAGCACATGCGCTGGCTCAGGCGAGACCTTAAAAGGAAAGGATGTGCCATGGAAAGACTGTGGGCCGACTGAAGACAGATTACAGGGAGGATCCCTTGAGCACTGCTAGGAATTCCATGGGCAGGTTCTCACTGCAATGGCTGCCAGGGTAACTGAACAGTGTGGCATCACACTCTTACCCTATCAGAAGAAAGGGATGACAAGTTAGCTAGATGAAATACTGCACTAGATTTCCTAAACGTTTGACTTATGTGGACCCCGCTGAATTTTTATTGGAACTCAGGGACCCCCCACAGAGTCCTTACTGGAATCCAGGGACCCCAGCCTAAGCATTTTTGATGATTTAAACCTCAAAGCAATACACAAGAATATGGAAACAAGCATTCATTAAACAGATGCATAAATCATGAAAATATTTATTTAATTTACAAACAATTATTAAAAAAATCAAGAACCAAGAAATGATCTGAGTGAGCTCACATTCTTGGGCGCTTACATTCTTGTGAGACTGCATTTATACCATTTCTGCGACTTTGGCTGAGTGAGGGTGCATGTCTTGGTCTGAAAATGTGCGGCTGTAGAATTTTAGTTTTGTCTTGTATAGCTCGTATTTCTCAGTGTTTAGTGTGAGAGTTGCTTCTTCCAGGGCTGCCAGCACCCTGTAAAGTGCCTCGTCATGCTCACCTGTGGTAGTACAAACTCCAGTTTTCCATTACTGAAGTCGTACTGGTTTACTATTGGTTTTAGGACCCTACATATGATCTCTTGAAAAAAATCATTTGCCAATGGAATCTCAAAACTGAGCTGTTTGTATCTGCAGGTCTTGTCTCTTTTCTTCTAGCTCTCATGGTAGCGTTTATTCAAATTCAGGTTCAGTAAGAAGCTTGCTCAATCAATTTGAGCTACCATGTCGCCAACGTCTGGGCAAGAGTGTTATTCCTGCTCAATGGCCTTATTGGGCTGGCCCATGTCCAGACAAATTCAGATCCTTGGACTCACTTTATTGGGTTCCACCACTATGGCTGACACACAAGGAGTGGGACCCTTTGATTTTTCGATGATACCAAGAGCCGGCATTGCTTTGACGTCCTCCTCAACCACCTCCTACTAGTGGAACACCATTTTCTTAAAGAGGTAGGGCCATTAGGAGGATGTCCTCGTTTATGTACGGCTGTGGAGAGTGATCCTTCAGGTGGACCAATTTAAACTTATCTTTGATGGATGCTACTGCACCATACATTGTTTCCAGCATCTAATAACAGATATTACATCCGTTTGCCTAGCTTGACCTCTAGCCTTACACGTGTGAGGACAGTGATCTCGGCTGATTAATACAGATAGGGAGAAGAGATACAATGAGAAGGTGATGGTCATCCATGTTTGAAGCAGTCTACTCCCAGTCTTATCCAATATGTGAACTGCAGTCTGGATTCAGGGCTAAGCAGGAAAGCACTTCTCCTGTCTTAAGAGGCCGCCTCTACCATATTGCATCTCAGTCTGGAGACCAGACCAATTTTTTTTTTGTGTGCAATATTTAGCTTGAGTGTTGTTTAAAGTAAAGGGGCTACATAAAGAGTTTTGTGTCCGTTTCTGGAGGTCATTTCTTTCTTGTTTTGTCTGTCTTGTTTCTAGAGCCTGAATGGTGTCTGGATTGATAAAATGCCGATTTGTGAGTATCAAGGATTGTGAATAGATCATTTATGGTTGATGAATGTGAAATGGATGGATGGTTAATGGTGGATGGTAATTGGATGGATCGTGGACAGCCACCTGGAATGCATCAGGGACTGCCTTGGAGAAAGCATTACCTCTCATGTTTTTTGCTGCACAACGCTCTATCTGCTCACTGGAAACTATGTGAATAGCACTTTGTTTTAGCATTTCTATTTGACACTATACCCCCTAGCACTTTAGCTCTCCCAAGCAACTGCAAGATGGCATGTTCGAGCTATATAAGTAAATTAATCCAGTGTTTTACCACTGTGTATTGCTACATGTACAGCCTTCAGTCGCCCCTTCATACTCTCTCTCACACACACATCTCACTCACTCGTCTCACATACAAATTCCACATTCAAATTTCTTTTCCCTACTTTGGTTCTGTCAATATTTTGACAGCTGTGTACCTCCTTTACAAACCTTCTTATAAAATGGTAATTACAATCGGCACATGTGTGGCCACTGCTCCATGCGCTCTGCCGAAAAGTCAGGGACTTCATGAGCATGATTAAAAAAAAACTCATGACCCACTGACAGCAACTGTGAGAAACTCTCACTGCCTTCATTGACCACTGCACAGCTCTAAATTGTGCCTCGTCATGAACACCAACCTGTAAGCTAAACCCACACAACCACCTAGTGGGGGCTCCGTTCCGTGTTTATGCACTATAAAAGTGTTGCATGTTGTGCTGAAATAATCCGGCCAAAACATATAACCTTAGTGAACACAAGATGAATTAAAACATGAAACATGAAAAGGACTGCATGACTCACATTGATAAACCCTCCTCCACTCACCACCCCACCTAGCCTGGGCCTCTAGTAACATGAGAGCAGACCTGCCAAGCAGTCTAGCAGCAAGCCCAGGGAAATTAAAATATTAATAGAGCAAATGTGAAATAAAACAATGAGAAAAGCCTATACATTTTAGGGGAGCCACACAGAAATATAGGTCTGGCCCCACTAGATCATCCTGTGGCTACGGTCCTGGCTACTAGCAGAGTCCTTCTGCCTTTGTCACTGTGCTGCTCCCTGACACCCAAACAGGGCCGTTTCTAGGTGATTTGCCGCCCTAGGCGAGAATTTAAAAATGCCGCCCCCTCCCTTTTACTACTCTCACTTACCCCCACCTCCATTGCACAGCATCACAGTTCCCATACTTTTTTAATGCACTTGGACAACTGCAGAGAAGTCATTCAGCACACCCACCCATTAACAGAAAAACACCACACAGAACTTCCAAGGCTGCACTCATGTTACTTTAACACTAGCAAAAGACATACAGTTTCAAACAATGGTTTGTCAAGTTCAGGGGCATTCCAACACCCGCAGGAAACAGCGCCAAGTTACGGAATGTGCTGGAACACAATAAAATGGTTGAGGCAAAAAACATAACACACATCGTTACATCCCCACTGTGACCTTTCCCCTCTTCGTCCTGCCCCCATTCATTTCGCCTTCCCTCCCCATCCCTCTTCATCTGCTGTCAAAGAAAACTCCACATCAGGTTGAGGTTGAGCATGTGAAGAGTCCATTTAAAAAAAATAATAGTCAATAAATCACAGAGAAGAATGACAGGGGCCCCCAGTGCAAGCAGGGAAAATGGGCCCCTGACCACTGATTGGATAGAAAAATAGAGCAGTAATCAGAGTACAGACACCCCCCCCCTCGGACTACTGGGCCCAGATGCCAGCACACCTGCTGCACCATTGTTAGCTCTCGCTCCACCCCTCTTCACGGGACATGCGCAAGACAGGGATTTCCACAGATGTTTGGCACAATGGGACCTCGGAGTTGAAGAGAAGGAAGGGACTGCCTGCCAAGTCTGGGCCAAATCAGTTGGGGCGGTGCTGTTCTTCCCTGTCCTTTCTCTTCACCTAACCCACCTCCCATCCCAGTCACTAACCTCTGCGTCTTGCGCACTGGGCCGCTGCTGAATACTTGATGAGTGATCCGATCTTGTAGCCCCCTACCAGCCATTTCATCCAGTATTCTCCCGCCCTTGCAGCAGCATCCTCTCTCCCCTGCCTACCGGCCCCTCATTAAATATTCAAGAGCCCGACATTCCCCACAGGATGCGGCCGGGGCAGCTGAATGCCTAATGGGCACCTGATGAGGGGATAACCGAAGCCTGGGAGGTCTCCTCACAGCCTCACTTTTCCTCGGGATACATTGAGATGGAGTATTTACGGATGCATATGGATTTACACTAAACATTTTATGCCTCTCAAATATATAATAACAAATGTGCTAGGAAATGCCAGTTTTCTCTCCAGATTTAGATTACCACTAACTCCACCCATCCATACAGGAGTGCTACTGAAAGGGGTTCTTATGGCACTGGTAGAGTATAATGGGTTACGCTTCTCTGAGCCCCTTTAATGTTTGCCCTACAATGTATGTTTATTTCCGCGGAATGGTCGGCAGGCCCTCGGCTGTTTTACTCATAAGGTTTACTATCCATAATCAGTGTGCATTCCTCGTTCTATGCACTGCGAAAAGCTGAGGGAGCACCGGAAACCACGGCTCAAATTAAGCACTGCTTATGGGGAAGAATCAAAGGGAACAGCAATGGGAAGTGCAACATGTGTCACGTGCAGTGGCACAGCAAGGGTGCCACAGGCCTGAGAGCTAAGGCATTATTTCACACAGAACTCTACGGAATCTACTTCTAGTCTTCGAAAGAGTCAGTTTATAGATCATGAACGGAACCCCAAAACTCAACAGGAGGAGATGGAAAATGATGGCCTCCAAGCCAAGAAGTACCTGTGAGCTCAGCTACTGCAGCAGCGCGGCGCCTCATTAACCTTGTCATCCTTCCAGGCCTGCATTCTTCATGGAGAGCTGCGCCCCGGCCCCCGGAGCCAGACTGGCAGCTCCTCTGACTATAAGAGATTTGGGGGGTGGGGGGAGTAGTCCCGGGCGGAAGTGCGTGGGTCTCTTACCTCACTCAGAGGTCCGACTCCCATCCGGTGGAGAGCGAAATCAGAAGTAGCATATGGCACGCAAGGCCCCCGCCCGTGGCGCAGAACGTGACGTGAACGTGAAGGCGCTTCCCAATGCGCTTTCGAGCCGTTCAAGGGGAATTTGCAAACTTCTGTTTTTGCCGCCCTCCCCTTTTGCCGCCCTAGGCGGCCGCCTAGTTCTGCCTAATGGTAGAAACGGCCCTGCACCCAAAACCAAAACCATAAATAGAACACCCAAAACTGGTGAATACCCCACCAGTTTTGGGTGTTTTATTTATGGTTTTGGTGAATACCCCACCGTAGGCACCTCACATATACTAAAAGAGGCCAGGCAACATTGATCTCCGGCCAAGCTCCACATTACCTTGAGGGGGTTAGGACACTTTAGTGAAGCCATCATCCCTGTAACCGCATTAAACTCTTTAGAAAAATCAATAGAAGTCCTAAAACAACCCTGGAAATGCTGGCCCAGACAGCTTCATCAGTACATGCTCAACAAAGACAGTGTTTAAAAACACAAAAAAGATGCTTAAAAATGCCATCAGGTAAACAGACTCTGAAACCCCTATTGCAGATGCCTTGACTATCCGAGCCACAAAGGCTAATAAAACAGACTTCCTAGTTTTCTCACACAACCCTGCAACATGATACCACACATTCCAGACAAATCTCACCATGAGAAAATCATTGGACAACCAAGGTGCTTCAGGTTCAGTGCACCATCATAAAGCTCACCATCAGCATCTAGCACAAAAGAAGCACTGTGGAGCAAGTTGAGCCCTGTAAACTCCTAGCAATCAAGAAAAGCAAGACGGACAACTCTGCATAACAGACACTACAATATTCACAAAACTACAGAACCTACCTTGACCTACCTAGTACCATAATTTCCCATCAAGTCAGCTACACCCGACCACCCACAACTGGAAGATATTCTTCCCACTTTCAAGCACTGATAATCCTCCCCAGACTGCTATTGTGAGCACATTTGAAAGAAATTAGCCTTATATTTGCATCCATCTTGCTGTTGAAACACACTCGACTCCCACAGTCTCCCCGTCAACACAAATGCCTCATAGCCGGTCTAACTGAGATTTGGTTTGGTGAAAGCTTCACCACCTTGCTTGATGATCTTCTCCCAGAGGGACACAATTATCCTTACTATACTGTCATACTGGAGACCACATATTCGTCATTTGAATATTCAGATGCCTGCCTCACCACCAATCCCAACTGATCTTGTATTCCAGCAGTAATCTATTGCCCCCATGACACTCCCCTTCGGACTAAGACCAACAAAATTGGAGTTATAGGCAATTGCATCATATGGGTTCATAGGGCAGATTTAAGATCTCAGCAGGTGTTATAAAGAACATAGATGGAATTGGCTTTGTACACACACAACTGGGCACACGCTGGGTCTCAGTTTCCTATACATTCTTGAAACATGTAACCTAATGTCACAGACACAGTCATGATCAGGCCACCCCTTCATCAACACTAACCAGACAAATCTTATTTACACACCTACCATGTGTAGGTCAAATCACACCCCAAGTATGTACAGAAACTACAAAAACAATCCTATAGTTGTTTTTGAGACAATATGCATTGAAGTTAAAACCTTCCAACCTCACATTTCCAGCCCTACTTTTCTGCTGAACAACGTACACCTTAACATCACTGACGCTCTTGTTATTCTTGCTCATGATAAATTCCTTACATTCAAACAAGACATTAAAGCAATCAATAGGAGGTTCAATGAAGAAGTTGCCAAACTGACACTGTACCCTCCAAAGCCAATGACCCAAATAAATAGGGAAGTTTACCATAGTGCAGCCAGCCAGGCAAGGCAAAAATGTCTACTTCTCAAAGCACATTATTGAGGCACTGAACAAATTATAGGAGAACTTCAACATCTCCCATGAGCTGGCTAATCCCTAAGCCCTAAAATCCATCCCATCCATATCACAGCAAGACTGAAAAAACGTACTGGAATCATTTGAATCCGTTATCTCTAAAATATCTGACTACATCCCCAAACACCCGCCCAACCACTCACACCAGTGTCTTGCCACCTCTCTTAATACCTACAATCTCATCCTTCAAATCCATCGAATCTGATGAGATGTATACATTGACTGCCAAAATATAAGTCTCTAACTCTCACACTGGCCAGTTTTCAGCTGCATGCCTTAGGCAGCTCCGTCCTATTCCACTCATGAGAAAAGCATACCTTGATGAGTTGTTTGTGTTACTCTAAGCATGCCATTATCACCCCTGAACCACAAAAGTCAAATGCCGATCTCAAGATTAGGCTACCTACAGTTCCATAAATAACCTCCCTTTCCTTAGCAAGTCAGCTTCAATAGCATGCAGAATTAACCCATCCCTTGTGCGACCACCTGTCTGGGCTCAGCGTACCTGCCAGAGACACTGAGACAGCCGTAGGCAACCTTATGAAGGAACTCCTCTATTCAACAGACAAAGTCAAGAAAACAATCTTCATATTCCACACCTTGTCAATGCCACCCTGTCAGCCACAGAATTGTCTTGGCCATGTTAAAAAAAAAGCAGGAATAGCGGGCACTACTGGCTGTTTTTTGATGGTCCAACCTTTTCTCTCTATCCACAGTCAAAGGGATTTTTCTTCAAGTTTCCCTGCCTCAAAAATACTCCCTTTCCTGCAAACTGATCATCAGGTGAAACTCATGCAAGCATGTCTGGTAGGACTACACAACTAAGGCCACATCAAAGCACTCATTGTCATGCTCTAAATACCATAAAATCAGGTAGGCAGGATTTGCATTATCTGCCTTACTTGGATCTTCTCAGACCCGCCTTGAATGCACTCCACTGGCGACCAGTTTGTGCAAGAATTAAGTTCAATTGTTGATGAGAAAAAGTATATTTTAACATACATATTTGTTTATTGTTTTGTACATCGTAACCTGTCAATTTTCTTCTACTTGTGAGAAATCAAAGAGGATGGAAGAGATTGGAAGGAGGGTTTAAGATGAGAGTGGAAGTGAGGCGCAGTGAGTTCAATGGGGAAGCAAAGAAAGTGGAGAGCTAAAGCGATTGGGAGAGATGGAAAGGGAAGGAGGTGCAGAAAGTGAAATAAAGATTGAATGGAAGTAGGGGGCACAAAAGAAAGTCTTGAAGTAGGGCAGAGGCAGAGGAGGGGAATGGAGAACGAATGGAAGTAAAGATTGGAAGACATGGAGAAGGAGAGCAAATATAGGGAGAGAGATCGGAGGGAGCGCAGTGGAATGAGTAGCAATAAAGATGTATAGTGTGGAACGAGTGAGTGCAGTATATTCGTGGGGTGGGAACTGGAAATAAAAAAGTAGATGAAAAAGGAGCAAAGGAAGAGTAGATGGGGAAGAATGCTTACCGCTCTCATTGTCCCATTGAGTGTGACACAGCCTGTAAGACAGAATAGTTGAAAGGTAAGTGGAAATCTCTAAGGCATCACAATGAGGACATACTCAAATACAGTTTTTACAAATTGACTAGGCGACGAATAGACCCAACCTCGACGGCCTTCTATCGCTCTCTTACATGGACCGCAGCAACATGCCTGTTCATGAGGTTCTTATGGACTTGACTCAGCAGGAATCCTGCACTATCACCCTGAGTTATCCCAGAGTCATCATTCTCCCACAAAGGAAACTATTGAACGTATTAGTGCTTATTACTAAGACAATACCTTGATCCAGGGTTCACTTTTTTAGATGAAACACAGATTGAATATTAAATAGCAGATGTAATTGAAAGACAGAATTCATAAACTAGGTTATAGGCTGCACTAAAACCTGTTGTCGCACTGTCTGCATATTGACTATGAACTATTGAATAAAGCTTCTCTTTTAAAAATGAAACCTCATAAAATATTTTTCATGGCACATGAACGACTTCTGTTAACCCCCATGCTCGGCTAGCAGAAGCTTCTCTTTGCTGTTCGAAGACCTCACCTGTAATATTATTTTTAAATGTTTATAAATAGAAAGTATTTAGATGAAAACCAATGGTAAAGAAAGACAGAGGGAGCAGTAGAAGACCAGAAAGTGGGGGTACTCGGAAGCAAAGAGAGCTGGAGTAGGGCGACCAACTTTCAGGACACAAATTCAGGACAGAAGGTCAAAATTCAGGACAAAACTTCGGGACAAAAGGTAAGTTTTACAGACACATCCGAGGAAGTTGCGCTACCGTGTAAAAGTAAGTAAATAGACAATCACTTCAGTACAAGTCAAAATAAGTTTTATATTAGGTTGAGACAATAATGCACTTCACGTTTTTTCGGTATGCCTGCAGCTTTGAGCAACTGTGCAGGTCTTTTTGTGGTATTTCATAAGATAATAATCTATTTATAGGGTTACTGCACTGGGTTGCCCAGTCTGATATTTTGTTACAACTCATGGTCCTGAGCAGGCATGTTTGGTGAGAGAAGTGGCCAGGAAGATCTGCTCGGATAGACTTTGTTACTAGCATCTTATATCTGAGTGCCATTGAGTGATGTAAAGCGGCACGCATAGGTGAACTAAAGGGAGTATTGCTGTGATGAACCCACTATTGGGAACGCATTATGGGTGTTTCAGCAAGTGGAACTTAAAATATGGAATCTGACTTTGCTCATGGGGGCTTCGCAGAGAGCTTCACAAGCTGACGGAAGTCACAAAGGTGCTTTTCCCTGCAGCTTTCTTAAAGAAGGCGCTGTTGATACACTATTACATAGTTTATTTTTGACGCCTTGCCTATTGCTACACACACAATATACATCTAAAGCACAGCTCATGGCACTATGGGGCTCTCCCTAAAACCTTACACCGAAAACAAAACATACTAACATTTACAATTACTAGTGTAACATTCAAGTAGCAGTTGGGTGTCACTCAAAATGTCATCTAGTAATTCTTTCATCCATCATTCAGTCTTTCACCATTCATTCTGTCCTTCCATCTGTGTGCCCATCCATATCCAAACCTGTTAAACCATTTGCAAACCTATCCATCATCTATCCTTCCATCCATCATTTCACTCATCCATCCCTTCATCCACCCTTTCACTCATCCATCCATCATCCATCCATCCATCCTTTCACCCAATCCATCCTTTCACTCATCTATCCACTCTTCCACCCATCCATCCATTCTTTCATCCATCCAACCATTTACCCTTTTACCCATCCAGCCATCCTTTCACTTACTCATCCATCCACCCAGTAACTCATCTGTTCACCCATTCGCCCTTTCACTCATCCATCCATCCTCTCTTCCAGCTCTCCACCCTCCCTTTCACTCATGTATGCATTCTTTCACTCATCCATCTTCACATTCTTCTTTTCACTCATCCATGCACCCATTCACCCATCCATTCTGTCAATCATTCATCCATGCTTTCACTCCTCCATCCATCCATCTTCCCTATCTCTCTACATTCCCCTTTCACTTAGCCACCCATCCTTCCATCCACCCTTCACCCATCCACCCACCCACCCACCCATCCAGTTGCAGACAGAAGATGCCCAATAAGAACTTCACCCTTGCTGTAGTTCCAAAAGCAAGGGGTGGGGGAGGGTTCACTATGCCCCTGCACATAGGTAATCTGAAAACTTGGAAGTCATGAGTCATGCATGATGCACAGTGCCAGGACATGAGGTGACTGTGACATGGTGTTGTTTCCAGGGCTTTAAGTTGGATGAAAAAACTGGGGGGCATTTGTACAAGCCCCTATCGCCACCACAACATCACCTATATTGACCTTGTGGTGGCGATAGGGGCTGGCCCTTATGTACAAGGCAGCGTTAAGCCACTTAACGTGGCTTAACGCTGCCTTGTACATAAGGCCCCCTTTCATGCTATGGTTAGCGTGAAAGGGGTGGGTAGTGGGTGTTGCAGTGGGCGTTCCACCGCAACACCCATTCATTTTGACGCTGCCCCCAATGTACAAGGGTAGCGTACATAGGAGGCAGCGCCAAAATTAAGACCAGGTAAAAACTGGTCTTAACTTGGCGAAACGAGTAGAAATGCATTATTTCTCCTCGTTTTTGCTTTTTCCATGTGTGCTGCCTTGTGCAGCACACATGGAAAAAGCAAAATGCCATTGTTTGTTTATGTACATGAAGGTGTACCTTCCTGTACATAAACAAACTTTTGTAAAAAATGCCATTTTGTCACTTTCATGTGTGCTGCATGAAGCAGCACACATGAAAGTGACAGAATGGCATTTCTAGGATTGTGTATGTGCAGGAAGGGACACCTTCCTACACATAAACAATCCTCCCCTGCACGCAGACATCCTTGCACTCTGGTGCAAGGGTACCTGCGTTGGCGCTAATTTGCTAAACTTAGCGCCATCGCAGGGGGAAATGCAAGGCTGCACCACATTCTTGTAAATATGCTGCAGTCTTGCGTTTCAGAAGTGGAGCAGCATACAGAATGACAATGGGCGGGGTGGGGCTGCTCTTGTGCTCCGAGGATGAGTGCGAGGGGGCCCCAGCCCCATCAGGGAGCTGAGGCCTCTCCCAGGGGAACAGCTCTGCTCCTTGAAAGGCCCAAAATTACGGACAAAAGGCGTCCATAAAAGGGATCCTCACGGACATCGGACGTGAGGTCCAAATTACGGACGGTCTGTGAAATTTACCGGCGGTTGGTCACGCTAAGCTGGAGAGAAGGGAGTTTAGGAGGGATGAAGGGATAGTGAGGCTCTAGGAGTGTGGGTGATGAATGATAACGGTGGTGCACAAACACTCAAACATGGCCGATGACCAGGATGTGTCGGCTGTGTCATGCTATGGCAGGTAGTTCTACTTACTCTGACACACGTAGGAGTAACAACAGCTATCCTCTTGGTAAATTCGAATGGCTGGAATGTTGCTCGGGCAGGGCGCTGGGCTCTGATCAACACATTCTGAGAATATCAACTTGATGCGGTTTCCGTCACCCAAGCAGACGGCTGTTATGCAGTTCCCATAATCCCATGATTCTAAGAACTGTTGAAAACACAAAGAAGACATTCAAAGCCACCTCTGTCTCAGCACAGTGTAAAATAGTCCTCGAATTATATGCAATATGGTGTGCAGCTGGTAATCACACTAAGCGGTGTGCGCTTCTTTTTAGGAATGGCGAGTGAAGAAAAGAATGGCCGTGAAGAACATTCAAGTATGGCAGAACCAGTTAGAGACGTGTGGTTTATGTTGAAATACAATACTCGTCAAACAGGTTTCAAAAAACCTTTTAACTGTTTTTTTCAATAGGCAGCAGGAAAAAGAGAGTACAGGGTGATAACATGCCCAAGAGCATTCGGGTCTTCATTTGAAAAGTGGGACTGTATTACATTGCAAGTTAACAGGAGTTGTGGCAAACGTCTTGTTTGACACTTTACTTCATGGAATCAGGGCTAGTCGGACAGAATATCGATGAAACCTATATTGTGCGCACAGAATATTGTGTCAAACATATCGCTGACAAAAATATCATGAAGGTAAGTGCACTTAGATAAGCATAGATTTACTATTCTTAACTCCACATCTACGTACCTTAAAGATATATGTGTAGGAAAGGCACATATATGTGGAGTTAAGTATAGTTTAACTTTGCTTACCTGAAGAAACTTACCTTCACAATATATTTGTCCTCGATGTTCTTGACACAATATTTTGTCCACACAATATTTTTTATTCAATATTCTGTCCAAACACCACTCACTCATGCAGGAGGTAATGAGTATAGGATATCACAGAATCCTCCCTATTGGAACTGGTTTAACTTAGCAAAAAGGTTCCGGATATGAAGTTGGGAGTGGCACATGGGTTCGAGTCACCACCCTAGCAGAGGCCCTCTCATTGTTTATGTTTGATTTAGATTTAACCCAATATGAGCAAAAAGATGTTTTTTGCTGAAAAAAACAAATGTGTTGGAAAATAGAAAATAACGAGCCTTGTTGACCAAATGATGAGTTTTACATGACTTTCATGCATGCCTTGTATCAAAGTTGTAATTAGAAGTCATTTCTGGAAAAAATTGCTCTCTGTAAGATGTGGCAACGACTTCCAAACTGTTGTGTGAGTCAATGACAGGTCAAAGCATTTTGAAAAACGGCAGTTAGTGACAGGTGACAAAGCAAAACCTGCCAGGGAGGACAGTGCTAATTCTGCTACATCACTATGGTAAAACAAAGCTGTAGCTCTCTCTGTAAGATAGTGAAATAAAGCACAATCTGTAGGCACTAAAAGAGGAGATAGCTGGACAAATCTGGGGATAAACATAAGGGTAGAAAAGTACAGAAAAGGACTACTGAAAAATAGAAGAATATTTTCAGTCTAATTAATTGACTTGGTAACAGGCCATAATGAGACAGCTGCCTAATGGTTGCCCAACAAAGGAAGTTTGCAACACAAAGCTGTGTATGTTAGATGTATGGTTGGTATACCACACAGTCGTAAGACCATAATTATTGCCCTTGTGGTAAATCAGGAATTTAGCTGCTTACAGTGGTTTGTATCACTCAGAGAGGTGTCTATTGGAAGGGTGTTTGTAATAGGTTGCCATCACATACCCGCCTTGGTGGAGAAAGATCACTGCAGTCTCCGGAAGATGGTCTAGTTTGTGTGGTCGTAGGGTTCGTAGACGTACTCCCCGGAGGTGAGGTAGCACCGTTTCCAGAATCTGGTGGTGATTTAGTTGCAGGTGCAGTGCTAGCTGGAACCTTTGGAGCTGATGTGGTGGAAACACTCATTGAAGTTTGGGGGGTGGTGACAGTCGGGCAAGGTCCGTTAGTGGTTTCTGTTTCACAAGATGTATTGCAGATGGAGGTAAAACACCAGTTCTCAGCATCCACAAAGTGATTGATGATTGAGCCTTAATGAGAATAAATGAGGATTAGTTGCATTTCATTAACGTAACTTCAGTTTCTGCAAACATTTTATTGTAACTCATCATACATTTAGCATATTCAGTACTCCAAACACCACAGGACATGATTAGTGTTGGGCTAAATATCGACTTTTAAAAAAAATCAAACAGACAAGTAAAGGGAGTGATTAAGAAGGCACAAAAGGTTAAACATGTGACAATGTAGGAGAAACGCAGCATAATGTCTGAGAGGTCAGTTGATAGAGGCACGTTGAATGATGTTTCCAAGGAAGGGAATAATGAACGCCGTGGAGATGATGGGCGCAGATTTTTTTAATGTGTCTGTAGGAAGTGGTAGGATATACGAAGCATAAGATTACTTGGAAGAGCGGACCATGCGCCAAAACAAAATTTCAAGGATTGAGTCAAAATAACAAAAACACCCATTTCAGCAGAGAAAAGGCATAGCTCTTCTACATCAAAGCAAGATACACACCTATCAGTGAAAGGAGTAACGCGCCAACTTTTGCCAAGAGATGCTCTCCTTCCACAGAAAAGACTTTGGCACAATCACAGTGACCACATGCCACTTCAACGTATTATAAATATCTCAGCTCTTTCTACCAGCCATGAACCCGCTCCTGCGCTTATATACAGACTTTGTCCTCCCTATGCCATTTGTTTTTCATCTCAGACGATTACCGTTCTACAAAGGATTTTGTATCTGTCTAAGGGGCATATTAGCAAGGGCCATTATCTCCGCTTTTCGGCTTTAAGAGCCAAAAAAGCGGAGATAATATTACCGCCCTATTACCAAGGCGGGTGCTAACATGCATTAACGCATGTTAGCACCCGTTTTCCCACGCCTCGCTCTGCATCTCTAATGAGATGCAAAGTGGACGTTCCTTCCCAGGATAATAGGAGAAATGTTGCTAACCGACATTTCTCCTATTATCAAGCTGCAGGCGAACATGCAGAGCGATTAGAAAAGTAGCGCTAACCGCGGTTAGCGCTACTTTCTAACGCCTGCTCTCAGTATGACTTAGCCATGATATCCAATGGAAGGTGGATATCATGGCTGAGTCTGTCCTGCCCTATCAGCAAGCTAACGCCAAAAGTTGTGTGATTATCGCTGGATTTCCAGCGATAATCGCACATTTGGCAGTTAGCGCTTGCAATTTTATCACTGTTGAGATGAGCGTTGCTGATAGCACGCTATCTCAGTGATAAAATTCAGCGTTAGTCAGGCGATAATTATCCTCGCGCTAAGCGCGCTGAGCGATAATTATCGCCGGACCTTAGTAATATGCCCCTCAGTTCTATACAAAACGACTAATAAAAGAAAAAAAATGTGTTTTTAAAACACCGAACTAATCACACAAAATGTTACCAGATCTAATGGAAATTGTTTCCTTATCTGCACTCTGCTCATCTCTTTCTTATACCGTATCCTAACAATATAAAGCATACTCCTTATGAAAGAAAATATAACTGCCCACTGATTATGTAACAAAATTGTCCCATGATGCTACATTCAATAAAGAAAAGCTAAAGCCTATAATAATTAATAAATATAAAAGTTAGTCAAATGTGGATGTCTTGTCTGTCAGAATGAAATCCTTAACGTTACCACAGGCATGCAGGTCAACAACATCTAAAAAGCCTCATCATACATTTAGTTTCCATACATTATTTGTGTATTTTCCATTATGAACTAAAACATACATGGCCTCCAAATTACAATTTATTGTTTTTTTAGATTCTTGGTAATTTATAAATATACTTACGTCGACCTAGAACACTTAAAAATCTGATTGCTTGAACAAATCGTAAAGAAATGTCCTATGCGGGTCTTCTACCGCACTACGTAAATTGAAAGGAATTAAAATACGTGCATAGGCACGCGTCTACGTTTCTTGATAAATCACAAGGCTATGCGTTCCCAGTAGTGGCAACCGGTATAAGGCAAAGGATTTGAAAGATTTTTGTTGACTAACCTTGAGATATCTGGGTTCCATTCGGCATTAGGCAAAAACATGGCGCTTTTGCAGTACCTGAAACGAAATGTTGACTTTAATTACTGAGAAAGCTTCATGTGCTCAATATACAATCGTACTGAAGCAGCCACAGACAATAGCTCTATGTGGGTTGTCAATTGGAAGTGCCCTAGGACCCACTGGGAAGGACACCAGGCATGCTGAATGAACGCTAACACTCCACGTGCCACTCCAAAGTACTGAGATTTGGTGGACACAGACCTCTGTTATTGTAGAACAGCGAGACTCAGAATGAATGTGCAGACTGTATGTAAAAAAAGAGATTTAAAAGGTAGAGGTCAGAACGCCATTATTGACATACAAGTCTATGAAAAATAGAAAAACGTAAGGCAAAAAAGTCAAAACACTCCATTTTATGAATTGTATATAGACCTACTTTGCTACTACTCTGTCCTTAGCTCTGTAACCATTCTTCTCTTACACCATGTTATGTGCTATTTTATGGGGGATATTCTCTTACACTTGGACCATCTTCTGGGACAATGTTCCTCACACCTTCTTCTAACACCATCCCTTACACCTTCAGTTACACTAATGTTAACCCTAACCCAAGCCCTAAACCTAATCTAAACTTATCTCTCCACTTACACTAACACTAACCTTACTCTAAACCTAAGCCCATCACTTTGCCTTACATGTTCCCATATATCTTCACTAAACATAAACATACCGTAAGCCCTAAAGTTAAGATATCCCCAGACCTGACTATTATCCCAGTCTGAATCCTAACGCCTACCCCTACACTACAACTAACCCATAAACCTTGCCTTAAACCATCCCTTTGGAAATTGAGGCTGGTTGGCAGAGTATACACCCTGTCCAAGCAGGAGCCACAATTCTAGTCAGGGTAAGTCGGCAGAGAGCAGTCAGGCTTAGCTTAAGAGGCAATGTGTAAAGAATTTGTGCACACTTTAATTATAGTAACACAGTGAAAACACCACAAAAAGACTCCACACCAGTTTAGAAAAATAGAGAAACTTTATCCAAGTAAAACAGGACCAAAACCCCCCAAAATCCAATAAGTAGAACTTGAGACATTAATTTTTAAAGATTAAATCCAAAAACAGTGCTTAGAAGTCAATAGCACTTAAAGGCTACTTGAGGTCGCATTAGACTGGGGTAAATCCAAAGTTCTTGCCGACCACCATGGAGGACAGGCCAGCAACAGGACCCACACAGGGCCCGCTAAAATAGTACATTGTACAGTCAAGGGCTCCTTGGATTGGTTCCGATTCATGTAATCGGGTCGATACATCAAAGCTGAGCCTCGCAGTTGGTGTTGGAGGATCAGCGCTGGGTCGAAGTCGAGCTTCGTAGTAGGTGTCAAAGGATCAGCACTGTCTCGAAGTCGAGCCTCGCAGCGACGTCTTCGGCTCGGCGCAGGTCATTGTTGAACCTCGCAGTCAGCACCCACGTCGTCATTAAATCGTCACTGCGTCGCCATCGGAGGGCACTGCAAGCAAGAGTAGTACTCACAGATGACAGAGTCCAGCAGCACCAGCAGAGTTGCAAGAAGTGGCCCTGAGACTTCAGAGAACAGGAGGCAAGCCAATAAGCCCTTGGAGACACTTGGGTTCAAGGATGTAGAGAACAGGTCCAGTCCTTCTCACTCCCAGGCAAGAAGCAGCAGTCAGCAGACCAACACAGAGCAGGTAGCAAAGGGGCAGTATCTCCCACAGCACAGCAATCAGCAGGCAGCAGTCCAACACAGAAATGCAGGTAGCAAAGTGGCAGTCCCTCCTACAGCACAGCAGCTCTTCTTCAAGGCAGAATATCCTTGAATCCAGCAAAGTTCTGATTTGGTGGTGACAGGAGTTCAGTACTTATACCCAAATGTGCCTTTGATGTTCTTCAAAGAGGCCTTTCAAGACTATAAATGTCCCTGCCATTCCTGCCTTGGCTCCAGACTCACTACAGGTGGGGGGGGGTATTTATTTGTGGAGACAGGCACAGACCTATTCAGGTGTAAATGCCAGCTCCTCCTTCCCAATCTACCTCGGGAAGGCCCATCAGCCTGGAGATGCGCCATCAGGATGCAAATGTCACACCCCAGCTCCGTTTGTGTAACTGTCTAGAGGGAATGCGCAAAGCGAAGCTGTCACCAGACCCAACAATGTGTTTAGAGACAGGCAGAGGCACAGAGTGGTTAAAGTAAGGAAAAGCCAACTTTCTGAAAGTGGCATTATCAGACTTACAATTTAAAATCCAACTTCACCATAAGTTGTGATTTTAAATTGTGAGTCCAGAGACACCAAACTCCAAATCTCTATCCCTCCCAATTGCAAATCACACTTAAAAGATGTTTTAAGGCAATCCCATTGTTAACCTATGAGAGAGATAGGCATAGGAGCAGTGAAAAACTATTCTACATAACTACGAGGACATCCAGAACTTAAAGGTATGTGTCCTACCTTTTAAATACATTGCACCTTGCCCATAAGACCGCCTAGGGCTTACTTTAGGGGTGATATGCATATGCACTTTAGCTCTGGTTGGAAATGGTAAAGTGCCCAGAGTTCTAAAGCCAACAAAAACTAATTCAGCAAAGAGGAGGAGGAAGGCAAAAAGTTTGTGGGTGGCCCTTCAGAAAGGGCCATTTTCAACAATCCGTAGCCCCTCTAACATTGACCCTAGCTCTTAAATATAACCTGAACGTAACCATACACTTCCTCCAACTCCAAGACAAAAAGTTGCATTGTTTCGCTTTTTGTCATGTTCCACCTTTTGGTAATATAAGTTTTTACCTTTCTACATTATGTCTTTATTTTGTGTTACTCTGCCTTTTTAATTCTCCTTTTTAATTCTCTAACATGTGCACCAATGAAAGCATCAGGATCAAAAAAGTTCTAAAATGGCTTTCACTTAAATGGCTGGGTTTCAAGCATCAAACTATAATAGATCAGGGTTGTCTCCAAGCATTGATCTCATTTAGGAAACACCAGGGGCCTCAGTTGCTACACCTGGCTTACCCCTTCTGACACAAATAAATGATGGACAAAATGGCGAACATTGTGAAACATTCACCCCCAGTCACAGATCTGGGTTTAAGCCACCGTTATTTTGTTCACCACACCTTTCCATCTGCAAATCAGGCCTGAACCTGATACCCCGAAACCGGTCCAAGGATGCTTGTGGCCTGGCAGTTTAGGCTTGACTGTTACAATGAGGAACAGGGTCAAGACTGATTTACCTATGGCTGGGTCCAAACTGGGGTGGTGTGGTGGGAAAAAAACAATGGATTAAGCCCAGATCTGTTGACTGGGGGTCAATGTTTGCATTGTTCCGCATTACAGCCATAATCTGTTGTTTTTGCTTTTGTTGCCCCTTGTGACACCGGCCACTGTCTTTGCGACTTTGATGTCAAAGATGACATAATCAGTTCCAGGAACACAAAGTTGCCCAACCCTATGTGCATCGGTGCTCCACTCATCTTGTTTTCTGCCCATTTTCTATTATACCAATTGCGACTATTATTTTATTATTCAATGTTAGTGTAATAAAAAATAAATCACCAGGAGCTGGATCTAGACCTTCTCTGGCAGCTGAGATAAGTAAAATTAAATGCTTTTATATGTATGTTGTGAGCATGTGGGTGACAGCGTGCTTGTGTGAGGGGACAAGTGTCTGTATTTGAGAGCATGTGTATTTGTGGTGTGAAAGAGAGTAAGACTGAGTAACAGGTAATGAGAATGAGTAGAATGAGCAAGACTGAATGTCATTAAGTGAGTTTGAGTAAATCAAAGTGAGTGACTCAGAGTGAGTGAGAGAGTGACTGCAAGTGAGTGAGAATGAGAGTGAGTGTGTGAGAATGGATGAGTAAGAATGTGTGTTGAGGGTGTGATGGTGTGTGAGTGAGAATTAGTGTGAGTGAGAATCATTGTGAGTGAAGGAGAGGGATTGAGTTTAACTGTGAATGATAATGAGTGAGATACAGTAAGTGAGATTAAGAGTAGATTTACAAACATTTTGCACTGGGTTAGCATCACAAAAATGATGCTAACCAGCACTGAATATTTTTTCCAAATTTATTTTCCAGTGCAAAACTTGTTTTGTGCTGGAAAGTACCCTAAAAGTAACGCAAAGCAGCACAAATCTCTGCTTTGCGTTACTTAGCGCCAAGGGGGTGTTACATACGTGGTACATGGGCGTTCCCATGCAACCACTCATGCGTTTTGACACAAAACCCACTCTACAAACAATAGTAAACAGGGTTTAGAGCCAAAAATTAATGCCATTTAAAAGGAGGCGTTCAGAGGAGAAATGATTTTATATCTCCTTTCTTTTCTGACTTTATATACTTGCTGCACTGTGCAGAACACATACAAAGTAGGAAAATTTTTGAAGTGTGTCTAAGCACTAAACCTATGGTAGACTCACACACACACATTCTAGCACTATGGCGCTAAGGTGTGTGCCCTGTCATGGCAGCTAAAATCTGCACCTGTGCTAGGGAGAGAGGAGGAGAGAGCCATATCTCTAGATATTGCACTCTCCTGCTCCCTCTGTGTCATGCAGCGCCGCATTTTTGGCTGCAGCGCTGCGTTCCGTGACTGTCTTGAAAATCTGGGCCTATTTGAGAATAAATGAGTGAGAGGAAGTGCAGGTGAGTGTCAGTGAATGAAAATGCATAAGTGAGTGCAGGCGAAGGAGTGAGAATGAATGACAGCGTAGGAGAAAATAAGTGAGAATGAATGGTCAAGAGTAAAAGTGAGGGCACATGAATGTGAGTGTGCAGAAAAATATGAGTGTGTCAGAGTAAGTGTGAGTAAGAGTGTAAATGAGTGACGCTTAAGTCTTGATTATGACTTTGGTGGTGCGGCGCCAGGTCCGTCCCGCTGCCGCATTGTCAAAGCCTTGGTCGGGCCGCCCGCCAGATTAGGAGTTTCCTCCTGTCTGACGGGCTTTTTTTTTGGGACGTTCTCTTGGCGGTGCCCTGAAAATGGGCACAACAATGGGAACGCCAAAAACAGTTCTTGCACGTCATGGATTAAGTCCATGCCATGCAGGAACTGGGGTTTATGCATACGGGGGCATATGTTGTGCCCCCCTGCATGCATCCCCATGCGGAGGAGTCACAGGGGGCCCTTTCTTTCCTCTCCACCATGGTGGTCATGGAGTAGGAACCTCCATAGCACCGCTGGCGGAGATGAAACTCGTAATATGCTTGGAAGGACTGCGGCGGTCACGCCAAGCATGTTACGGCCTCCTGACCGTTGCAACACCAGCAGGGAATGATGGTTCTCTGGCGGCTGCGGCAGGGCAATGGTGGCCCAACCACCCTAATTGAAATAGGGGGGGCGGCAGACCGCTTCCGCCACGCCCCCCATGAGTCTGGCGGTCCGTGGACCACCAGAATCGTAATTAAGCTCCTAGGGAATGAGAGAAAGAGTGAGTGCAAGAACATGGAATAAATAAGTGCAAGTGAGTGAGAATGAGTTAGAATGAGTGTGAGTGAGTCAATGTATGTTAGCCTGATTGATAATGTAGTGTTATGTTTGCTAGTCTGACCGTTGACCCTGGCATTCTGAAGGAAATTATTAGCATGGCAAGCACCTGTGACGAACACAGGTGGAACATCATGACAGAACTTGAATATTTAATGAGTACATTATCACAGCATATGACTTGTTGGCAAATGTATGTTTAAATTGTGCTCTAAAATGCATTATTTGACCCCATGTTTTATAAAAAAATCTCAGTGGTCAGGGGAAGAACCCAAGAACCCTCACTAGATGAGGTTGGGCTCACCCCTTACACATTCACTACAATTTAGGGCAAGTATTATACCGCACTACTTTTAAAGATTAACAGCCACCACTGCAAAGTAGAAGGTAGTAGAAGTGTATTCACGAGCACCGTTTACTTTTTGCACATTCCGCCGGCACAAGCACAATATACTATTAATTTGTAAAATAAATACATTCAGTAGTGGAACACACACTCTTGTGAATAAATAAATAGAAATAATCTATAAACCCACACATTTGTACACAATTTGTTGCATGTTTCATTACTGTGAATACATGAAGAGTGATTTCTTTGAATAAAACCTATTCTCTTCTTCACTTCACTGATATAGCCTTGAAAGGATCATAAATCAAAATGTGTATAGAATAAGTAATAATATAAGCCAAAAAAAGTGTTCATATTCAAAATATAATCATGCATGTGGACATAGCATTTGGACATAACTATTATTATAATATTTGTTTTCTTCATCTTCATATAATACAGTTCTCGTTGTAGTATACAGTAGCACTGTTCTGGATTTTGTGGTACACAGTCCCTTCACACGAACACGTAAATATTAATGTAATACAAAGCGAAATAAGTAATGTTCTCCTAGCATTTCTTGTCAGTACCCTAATATAGGTGCCATCTAAAATAGACATTTGTCCATGCTGTGTTGTTAATTTAAATTGTGCAGTCATTATGAAAAATTAGGGATGCCAATTGCTGGGATGTCATCAGTGTTAACATCATGTGACATCACTTCCTGGGACGGTTCAGGGTTAAAGGTCATATGATGTCATTAAGATTAAAGGAAGTGTTATGTCACTTCCTTTACCCCAGGCATTTTGGTGAATCAATCTCCATGTCGTCCAGGTAAATACGGTCTGAATTTATTTTCTGGAAAAGGAGGTCCTATCACTATGGCCACAGGGAATCACGTACCACCTTTAAGTGAACATAAGAAACTCTGGAAATATGATCATATTTCCAAAGCCAACAAACCAGATCTAGGCCCACTAAGCCCTACCTTCCACTAACTCAGGATCTGAAGAACAGTAGAAGGAAAGGAAGAAAGGCAGAGATACAATTAGGTGGTACATTAAGAAACAAGACAGTGATTCAAAGACCTTGAAGACATGAAAACGTGAAAAGTCAACATATTCAATAGTCGCAAATCACTGAATCTCTAAACCCAGGTTGTGGTGTTCAGCAGGAAGGTTTAAAAGAAACGGAGTTTGTCATTGGGTGGAGAACCTGTTCCAAGAAGTACATGATATAAATATCTTGGCGTCTGGCTATAGGATTGTTTGTTGTATCGATTACAGCTTAACTAATTGAAACCAAGGATTGCCTCCCTGATCGAAGTATTCCAATTATTACATAGCAAACTACAAAGCCCCAAATTCCTGCTGTTTCTTACAGTGGTAAAAGCAAAGCTTAGCTCAACAATCAGTTTCAGCTTAGACGCATTTCCTGGAAAATTTGGACACTTTCTTAACTCCACACAAAGTAAGGTATCCCGACTTTTTTTCATCTTCCTCAAAAGGTATCGCCATCTCAGATTCAGATTCAGTAAGAATTTGGCTTGAACAACAAAGAATTGGTTCAAAAGGGCTCCATACAAGTATATGTCATTATTACGATCTTCAGAACAAGCCACACTATGTTGCCTGCTATGGAAAGAAATACAAATTGATACATCAATAAAAATAAACAGCTGTCCCTTGCTTTTGAGCCGACACGAAATTATTTGAAGTAAATGAAATAGGTGACTTAGCATTACCTGATAACTCTTTTAAAGTTGTTTACAATAAACAAATCAAGAGGCTATCATGG
The DNA here is from genome assembly GCA_963921515.1 of Calotriton arnoldi. Classification (NCBI taxonomy): domain Eukaryota; kingdom Metazoa; phylum Chordata; class Amphibia; order Caudata; family Salamandridae; genus Calotriton; species Calotriton arnoldi. The sequence goes on from CAWUFW010000579.1 coordinate 2,831,839, forward strand.
AATAAAGATAAAGAGGTCTTCAATAAAAGAAGACATGCATGGGCCATCATTGACTCTTAACTCTGACAGTTGTACTTATATTTTTTATTAAAAATAAGCTGCTCCACCCGAGTTTTGGCCTGTGTCAAACAATTGGCTATTCCCAAATGGCTGCCAAAAACTAGGTGCAGGCTTGGTCATCTACATGAAGAAAATATTACGCATATTTTATCGATTTGCTCCATGCTGTTAATTGAACACAAGGGTTTGCTGCGGAGAATTTTTAACCAGCATAGAATCAGGTTATGAAATGAAATGAAAACAGTATTTGTTAAGCGCGTAGCTTCCCATGGGCATCCCAGCGCTATGGCAATAACAGAGAAGGACATCGCAGCACACTTAAGGCAAAAGCCAAGTCTTCAATAATTTCCGAAAGGCTAGATGGCTGGGTTCCCTACGTAGGCTGAGGGGAAGGGTATTGCACAGCTTAGCGGCAATGTAAGAGAATAGGCGACCGCCACTTCTGGCTCTTTTAATCCTGGGAACAGCGGCCAGACATAGATCGTCTGAGCGCAGCCGTCTATTTGCCGCATAAGGCTGGACCATGGAGTGGTTGATCGCAGGACCATTCCCTGTTAACATCTTGTGGGTGATGCACATGGCCTTAAAGTTGACTCTCTCCCGAACAGGGAGCCAGTGAAGGGATTTCAAGGCAGGCTTTGCAGATTGCCGGTTCGAAGACCCCACAAGAATCCTTGCAGCGCAGTTCTGCACCGTTTGGAGTTTTGTGAAGGTCGAGGCCGGAGCTCCGAGGTAAAGGGCTTTCCCGTAGTCCAGGTGGGAAAGAATAAGTGCCTGTACCATGAGCTTTCTTGCCTGGAAGGGGAGGAGAGAAAGCACTTTGCTGAGCATCCTGAGGATGCCATAGGAGGAAGCCGCAACCTTCCGTGCCTGGACTATAAAGCTGAGATCTTGATCCAGCCAGATACCCAGACTCTTCATCTGTGTCTTAGGGACCGGGACAAGGCCCATGCAAGCTGGCCATATAACATCTGCCTTGAAGAGGGATGGATTACCAAGGAGCATCAACTCGGTCTTGTCCCCGTTTAGTTTTAAGTATGATTGATTCATCCATTTGACTACCTCTTCTAGACAGGGACAGAGGCCAATAGAGGCATTATCGGAGGGGTTCAGAGCTACAACCAGTTGGGTGCCATCAGCGTAAGTCACTATATGAACCCCAAATGGGAGCACGATCTCTGTAAGCGGAGTTATATAAACATTAAAAAGGGACGGACTAAGAGACAACCCCTGAGGGACTCCGCAATGGAGAGGCAGAGGTTTTGAGGTAACATCACCCTCGAACACCTGGAAGGATCTCTCTTCCAAAAATTATTGCAGCCATGTTAGGGCTACTCCCGTCACCCCCAAACTTCTGAGTCGATGGATCAGAATTTGGTGGTTGACCGTGTCAAAGGCTGCGATGGGGTCCAGGAGGATAATCGCTGTTGAACCTCCTGCGTCAAGAATCTTTTTAGATTCTTCGACAACTACCAGCAGCGCCGTTTCTGTTCCTTGACGTGGGGGAAAGCCAGTTTGGGAGGGATGGAGGAGGTTGTGGGATTCCAGGTATGTCGAAAGTTCAGTGTTGACATGTTTCTCTGCTATTTTACTAATCCCTGGGAGGAGCGAGATAGGGCGGAAATTACTGAGTAGATCCGGATCCAAGCTAGGTTTTTTCAAAAGAGGCTTCACCATCGCTCTTTTCCAGGAGGGCGGGACCACTCCAGCGGAGAGAGAGGCATTGATCAAGTCAAGGATGATCGGAAAAACATTTTCTGACACTTGTTTCAGGATATTAGGTGGAGCTGGGTCTCTAGGCGACCCGCTCTTTACGAGTGCCAAGATGGTTTGGAGTGATTCACCGTCCATCAGGGGAAATGCCTCCAGGGAGTGGTCTCTACTACGCAGACCTGTCTCCTCTCGGTGGAGTTTGTTTAGGCTGTCCCCAGGGGAGAATAACAAGTAGATTGTTTGGATCTTATTATAAAAATAGTCTGCGAGTTCATTACAACGTTGGCCAGTGACATCAGGCGTATCCAGGGGTGAGGGGACTTTAAGTAGTTTTTTTGCTATGCGAAAAGTTTCACGGGGGGAATTGGCTGCCAGGGAAATTCTTTCCTTATAATATGAGGCCTGGGCCAATTTGATTTCAGCTTTATATGATCTTATGGCTTCCCTGTATTCCAATTTCTTGTTTCAAGAGAAATCCTTTCTCCAGGCTCTTTCACGTTTCTTACAAAACTGTTTTAGCGCTTGGAGCTTGGGGGAATACCAAGGAGTTCTGTTAGGCCCTACTTTCAATTGGGAGGGTTTCTTCGGGAGAACTTGATCTAGAGTGTTCTCGATCCAATTGTTGAATTTTTCGTTGGCAGCAATTGGATCAATATCAGTGGACGGTTTAGAGTTTTCAAGCTCCAATACCCATTTTTCTGAGAGGAGTTTGGGCCAGGGACGTGACAAGGTTCTTATTGGTCTGAGTGAGGGGGTGACACAGATGGGGGTCCAGGAAAACGGGATCAAAAAATGATCCGACCAGGGTATTGGGATAGGTGGCATCCCAATTAGTTCCTCTAGATTGGAGAAAATGGGGTCTAAAAGGTGACCCCTCGCATGGGTTATATTAGTGACCTTTTGTTTAAGCTGATACGTGGCAAGATCTTTAATAATCTCTGCCGCGGCCACATGTGATGGATCATCAAAATGCAGGTTAAAATCACCTAAAAAAGTAAAATTAGCGGGGGTACTGGCGAGGTTAGCGGCCATCTCATGTAACATTTTACAAAATTGAACCAATGAGCCAGGGGGGCGGTAGAATAGGATGCCTGACAAACAGAGCGTGGGGGTAAAGCCTATTGTAAATAGGAGGTTCTCGCAATCTGGTAAAGGACTCCCAGAAATGCGGCAGCTAAGGTGGTTTTTGTTTATGTTGACATTAACTACTTTTCGGTTTGAAGGACGAATTTCCTCAAGTAACTGCAGCCTTAATAAAATGTATTATAAAAACAGAAGCGATATTAGCAGTGAAATGTATAATGAACTCTCTGCAGCAGCACAGAAAAAATGTGAGCGATATTTATGTGACAGGTTTTTAGTTTTTAATTCTATTGAAATGCAATTTGAGCTAAATTTGCACTATCATCTCCACCCTTTAGGGTTGGCCAAGAAATTAAGAAAATTGTGGTGCAGAGATACAATGTGTACTATTTTTACAACCTTATTGCACTGCACTTTTAGTGAGATTTGCACTAACATCTTTGCACTTTCATCTGAAACAGGATTGTAATAATCATTGAAGAGAAATAATGATACTGTCTCTAGTAGGGGCATATTATCAAGCCCCAGCGATAATTATCGCTGAGCGCGCTTAGCGCGCTTTAAATTATCGCCGGCTATCGCTGGAATATATCGCCAAGCTAGCGCTGTATTATCAACGCTTAGCGCTATGGCGATAAATATTCCAGCGATAGTGGGGTTTTCCATGGAACATCGCTGGTTTTCCAGCGATGTTCCATGGAAAACGGCGATAACTTGATGATAATGCCCTGTGGCCTTAGCCCCACAATCCACCTCCCATGTTAGATATGCCTTAGTCAGGAATTTAACAGACGTTAAATTCCTGCGTTAAGGCATAGTTAACGCGATTTCAAATATCGCTACCCCTCGTTGATAATATCGCGAAGCTGGGTTAGCGATATGTTCCCATGGGGTTTTGTCAGGCATGCCTCCTTTGCATCTCATTAACGATGCGAGGCGTGCTGACAACGGGCGCTAAGGCAAGGAAACACGCGCTAGCGTGTCCTTGTTAATAAAGCGATAATATTATCGCCGCTTTTCGCCCGAAAACGGACGCTAAAGCGGCGATAATGTTATCGCGGCCCCTTCTGCACTTGGCTGAGGAAACAACAACACATGGATGTGGAGATATTATCCGTTTTACTTTACAATTTTATTGAATGGTATATTTCAGCACAATTGCATTAATTTCCTTTGCATTCGATCTTGAAAAAGGGTAGAAATCATATTATGTTCTTTTTCTATTATATGTGTTGTATAATTGACTATTCCACACTTTCTAGCAAAATTTGCACTATGATTTCCATCTTGATTGCTGCTGATTAAGGAAATTAGATCATATGTAGATGCCATCTATACTGGCTTACAATTTTACTGTACCATACTTTTATCGAAATAGCACTAATACCCTGGGCTTAACTTGGAAGTATGGTTGAAATAATATTATGTTTCTTTATTTGCATATATATTAAGGTTTTAATAATTTAACTCATTCATGTAGTAAGTATAATGGTTTTTATTAACTGAAATAAAGATACTTTGACTGAATTTGGATAAAAACTGAGGAGCTTGCGTTGCTGTAGAGACATTTTTTTTTACACATCGGCGGCGCATTCTTTGCTCCACATTTGCAAAATGATGCATTAGGCCCAATGTAGGCCTGTGTCAAAAAATACCTGTGCTGGATCTGGCAACACCACGCAGTTTATAATTTATGCAGGGTCGGCATTCCCTTGCAAAAATCCAATTAGAACTGACGCAGTGATATATTTAAGCTTTTCAATATGCTGCTCTTAGCCTGGAATGCGTCAAAATTCCTACGCCTCGTCAACCCAGGCATAGGAAATGATGCAGTGGCTTTTCAATAGGAATTGCTTCTGTTTTTTTATGCATTGTTGGAGTTGCGTCAGTCTTATGACCAACTAAAGCAATGCACCACTTTTTGGCCTGGTGTCTTGTGGCATCCTTCCCACAGATGCGTCAGTATTTCTGACACATCCATTGGTCGTTGTGCCATGGAGCCCTTTATTGTAAATACGGCTCATCCATGCCGTCATATGGATTTTTGCTGCAGTCGCAAGACATTTGACATATCACTGCCGCAATGCAGTGATGCGTCATTTCTTGTAAATAATGCCCTGCGTGTGAGAGAGAAAGGTGGATGAAAGGGTCCAGAACTTGAGAGAGCAATGGCAGAGAGAAGAAAGAGAAAGCGAAAGAAAAAGAAAAAGAAAGAAAGAGAGAAAGAGAAAGTGAAGGCAAAAAGGAATGGTAAAGAAGGAGTGAAAGGGAGGAGTGAAATTGTGAGGTGAGAAGAGGCAAATAAGAAATAAATATCAAGGAGGTGGAGGGTGAGAATGAGGACAAAGAAAGCAACAAATAATATAGGCAGGCATAAACAGAATTTAAGCAGAGAAGTAGGGGACTTGAAAGAGAGATATCAAATGGAGCACAAATAGAGAGAGTGGAAATAAGTGAAACAAAGGGTCAGAGAGAAGAGACATGAAAAAGAGCAGACCCAAGAAACTCTTCAATATCATCATTCAATATATCAATCTCTCTTCTGTCCCCTCAATCCCATCCTTGAAGGAACTGTAAGAAATTCTCTTCTTCTTCTTCAATGACAAAATACAAAGCTTAGATTGTTCCCTCCCTCCAGACCTATCTCAAACGCCAATTGATGATTTATCAAGTAAATACACAACAACGTGCTCGTCCTTCCAGGAGGTCTCAATTACAGAAGTAAAGAAGACTATCTCTTATATTAAAACCTCCTCTTGCTTCTTTGATCCAGTTCCAGACAAAATTCTAAAAGAAATTCAGAACTAAATCATCCCATTCTTAACCTGAGTGATCAACTCCTCTGTGAGTCAAGGCATAGTTCCTGACTTTCCGAATATTGACCAAGTCAACCCTTTACCAAAAGAAACAAGAAGAAAACCTGGAGGACCTTAACAGTTTTTGACCACTAACAAATCTTCCATTTCTAGTGAAGATCCTAGAGCTCTATATTAACAAACAACTAGCACTCCACTGCAAGGAAAACAACTTTCATGTAAGTCCTACAATCAGGTTTCAGAAAAGAATGCAGCACGGAATAAGATATTCTTAACATATTTGACGCCAAACTATACATAGTAGACAATAGTGAAACTTCCATTCTCATCCCCCGCAACATGCCATCGACATTTCACATTGTTAACCATACAACCCTTTTAAACATTCTTAAACTAGTGATGGGGCTTAGAGGCACTGTCCTGAAATGGTACTACTCATATCTAACCAATCACTCACAGCAAATAAATCTAGCACTCTCCCTTAAAAATGACATACAACTTATATTCTCCTTCTTAGACAAAATCCCCAACACAAAAAAGTTCACCTCCTGCATGATTGAAGCTGCTAACTGGATGAAAGCAAACTGTCTCAAGCTCAACACCAACAAGAATAAAATAGTGGTCTTCGTCAAGAACACCTCACCATGGGACTCGAACTGGTAGCCGACTGACCTTGTACCCACACCTTGAACGCACACCAGGATCCTTAGAATAATCATCATCAGCAACCTGGATATTACCGCACAAGTCAATGCCATAACTGCATTCTGCTTCCACACCCTGAAGATGCTGAAGATAATCTTCAAATGGCTCCCAAGCAACAAAAGTAAACTGTCACTCACACTCTAATTACCACAAAGTTGGACCATGGCAGCACTCTCTATGCTGGGATCATTCAGAATGCGGCAGTCAGAATCACCCTCAACCTCCCACACAGAACTCACATCACACCACACCACACCTTGAGAAGCTCCACTGGCTTCCAATCCACAAACACATTCATTTCAAACTCCTCACATAAACATTCAAGGCAATGCGCAACTCAAGCCCCACCTACCTTAACAGTTGCATCTCCTTCCACCCAGGCACCTCCGCTCCACAGGACTCCTACTTGCACACATCCCACACATACACAGAACCAGATCACGAGGACAGGCATTCTCCTACATTGCTCCTAATGCATGGAACAACATGCTACGACACATCAGAGCCTCCTCATCTCTTCTTGAACTACGCAAGAAGCTAAAGACCTGGCTTTTCAAATAATCAGCCTACCATAGGCAGGGCTAGGCACAAACACCTGCTCAGCACCAGGATACAATTGTGCGTGATAGTGCTCTTTACAAATACACATAACAGGCATACCCGAAGGGTCAATTCTTTCACCTACGCTCTTCAGTCAGTACATGAGTCACTCTGATCCTTGCTGAGAAACTCAAGCATATCCTTCCACCTTTAGGCTGACACACAAATATACATAAAAATGTCCTCCCTAGAGGACAATGACAACTTATTGAACATCCTTAAAACATTGCAAGCCTTGAAGTCTTTACACCACTGAAAACGTTCTTCCCTGAAGACAGAGTTCCTCTTACTCTCCTCCCTCCAAAAATGCTCCACTTTTCGTTACGGTCTGGCTTGAAGTTGTAACCTCACTTCTACATCATTCAAAAACAGTCTTCATCTACATCACTAAGCCCTTGGACTTCATAGTAGACAAAACCCTAAAATTTCAGGCCCTCATTAGCATCCTTGTAAAAAATGCTCAGTGCCAAATCAGCCTCCAATGGGAAATTACGTCCTTTATTCTGTCCAAAAGCTTCAAATCATTGACCAAAACCTAGTCCTCTATAGCCTGAACTATGGAATCTCCCTTCTAGTCAGTTTCGGAAAATCTAATTTTGCCCTTTTAATAGCTGCCCTAAACTCTGGGGCTCACCTAATCATCAGCACAAGAAGATCTGATTACTACACCCAAATCCTTGGGAATTCAACCGGCTCTCCAGTGTGGCAAGGAGCATATTCAAATTGATACATTTGTTTACAGTACACACAAACAGTACACAAATCTATTTATGCAAAAGCCCCATTTTTTCTTTCAACAAAACTGACAATTTCTGTTAACTCTCGCCCCTCTAGGAAACACTAGCCTTCAAGACAAAACAGCAACCCTTCTTTGGAAGTGGTCCTAAAGTCTGGAACTCCATTCCATTCTCACTACATCAGTACTGACACCTCTTACAATGCTTTCAAGAGAGATCTCTCAACCCTACTCTTTCAGAACCACCTCGCTCGCTGAACTTTATGCCATTTAATGCCCAATTAACAATGTCAAATATATGTGTATCTATCATTGTCTTTATGTGTATATACTTTTATCTATCTATTTTTTTTCCTTCAACTTGCATACACCTACTATATTTTAACTTTTATCTGAAAAGAATCCAATACCCCAGAGGGCCAGGTTTCTGCTGCACAAAACAACAAATGAATAAATAAAAATAAGGGAATTGGTTCATGACATCAGCGAAGGCCATACCCTGTCACAGGGGAATGCTGGGTATAGCCAAAGGCCATGCTCTGTGGGCTTTTGGGCAAGTGAACCAGGTGTAGGGTAAAGCTAACTGTCCTTGGAGATGGATGGGTGTATTAGCTAACTCATCAAAATCGTGTAATCAAGAGCCTTTAATTGTGGCATGTATTTCAGCAAACAATCACTTTCTGCATTGCTGTCATACATCACTGTGCCAGTCTGCTCAATGATTAATAATTGCTGAACTCAAGGAACACATTTTGTTTTTCAAGTTCTTCAAATGGATTCAACTCCCTCAATGGTAACTAGAAAGATGAGACTTTCTGAAAAAAAGCACAATTAAATCTGACCATAGTGTTTATGGGTATCAAAATGTTTTTATTGTTAAACTATAACGTACCAGCTGCAGTGGAAGTTGATCCCTGTATACTAGTAGTCGACATATGACTGCTTGGAGATGCTGTGCTGCTCTCAGTGCTTCTTTGAGTAGTTAGAAGGTTCCCGGTGTTGCTGGAAGTAGTTGAAGTATTCTCATTTATTCCATTAGTAGATGACATGTTGTTGCCACTGTGACTTGTGGTTGAAATGCTTCCACCACTGTGACTTGTGGTTGAAATGCTTCCACCGCTGCCATGAGTTGTGGAAACAATAGGTTGTGTATTTATAGAAGGCGATACAGTTGTAGATTCTGCTGAAAAATATAGAAAAATAGAAACATTAGACCTTATGACAAATACTTGATCTAGAATATTATGCCTTATGGTCCTACTCCACTTTCTGGTCACCAAACATTGATTTTGAAGCTTATAACACTCGATATTTTACTCCTGAAGTGTGTCGTCGTACTACCAGTGGTGCTATGTTGTAATAATGTAATGGTCTATTACTATGTCATGTGGCAATAAAGAGCTCTATGCATTTTCAACACCGTCTGGTTGCTTTTGGCAATGTAGAACATTATTTCCCAAACTAGATAATGTAGGACCTACTGCTAAGGCAGGGTGAGAGAGGTGGCGATATGAATTTCTTAATCGATCTATTTATTTATGTTGATTGGTCAGAAGAAGTCCCCTTAAAGGTGCTGGTCAGCGTAGCTAGTAATAAAACATTAAGCCAAAGCCAGCACTGCTTTCAGACACAGGGAGATGCTAAACATACTGCTTAATGTGTCTGAAATCAATTCGTTTGTTTCCCTACTTGCTTCACAGCAGGCAGAGAAACAGACAAATGCTCCACTTTCAGCAAGCAAGAGCATTTCCACATCTCTCGCTTGCCGAAAGTGGAGAGTTTTCTATGACTTGACAGGAGTGGCTCAAGCTCCCACCAAGCCACAGCAAACAGCTATGTCCCAGCTATGTCCCAGGGGTGGGCATGATCCAGCCCTGGGTGTACACAGTGCCATCTATGGCTCCAGGAGGGGGCCCGTGGCCCCCTCCTATGCTTTAGTAGGGCCTACCTTGGAGAGGTGGTGGTCCCCGGGCCATGGAAGGAGTCCATGAGGCCCCCAATTTATTTTTACAATGTGGCTCCAAGGAGGTGGTAATCCCTAGGGGCGTCTTAGCAGCCCTCCCTTTAAAAACCTGAAGCCCCAGGGAGGTGGTAGCCCCCCCAGGCATTTATGATCCCAAGGAGAGGGGGCCTGTGCGCCCCCCTCCTTTAAGTGCCACATGCCCCCGGGACCTGGCCCACCCACGGGCCTATTACTAAAGAAGCACGGATGCCCGCTCCTCTTTTTGTTTTATTTTTCATCAAGAGCTGCAGCTCCAGCATGGCTCCTGCCAACATTCTTTTTTAAAAGATGTTTTTTTGCCCTGCCCTGGTCCTCTGGAACCCCCCCTCAAAAGGCCTTGTGGGTCAGTGTATTCTTACCCTGCCCCCTTTTCTTTTTTTTATGGTTTTGTGGGACTTGGCTAAAGGTAAGTCACCAGATGGCTGCCAACATGTCCTGGTTTGAAGTGCTGGCAACCAATCAGATCTCAGCATGAGATCGGGAGGGTTGGCGAGGGCTGCGCGTCCATATATATACAAATTTGGATTTTCCTTAGTATTTCAAAAACTACTGAACGGATTTAATCCAATATGCCAAAAGTTCACTTTATGGACCAACAGCTACCATTCTGCCAAATTTGGTGTAATTCCATTCAGCAGTAAGTCTGTAGTCATGTAGTCTGTAGTCATGTCTAAAACCTCTATGGGAATTACCATGGGGAAAACGTATTTTAGGATTCCCCCCCTTTTTATCGGCCCCAGTTTGACGGATCACCACAAAACATTCAAGGCAGCAGCTGGAGTGAGCTTCACACTAGTTTTAAAAATTTAGTTTGTCAAATGACGCCAAAGGTACTGGCAAATTAAAAAATGTTCTTTCTATGGAAACTAGGTCCTAACTATAACTACCTACTGGCAACCACTGGTATGGTATAATTGGTCATATATATATTTTATATGACCGCCAATTGGTAATATATATATATATATATAAATATAAATATATATATATATATATATTACCAATTGGCGGTCATATAAAATATATATATGACCAATTATGAAGAAAAGAGAGATCTCACGTTGGTGGGAGGTGGCATCCTTACGCCAATATATGCAAGTAGTACGAGTCCCGCGAGGACTCCGTATAATGATAACACCAACGTATGAAAACCCAAATCCGGAAATGTTATGCGAGTGGGCGGACAATAGTGCGAATAGCTCGATGAATATGATTCGCATTTTAATGAAATATGCAGAACGTGAGAGACAGGAAATAGTGACGAAAATTAAGGAATTGAATAATATTCTGGAAAAACACGGAGATCAAGTTAAAGTGGTTAAATTCAGAGGAGAAATGAAAACCAGACTAGAGAAATACGAAAAACGTATAAAAGACAGGAAAGCGACGAAGTTTCTACGCGACCGTGTGGATTATGAAACAGGGCGCATTTACACTTTTGCCAAAAGATTTGATTCAGTGAGAAGGCAAAAAGTTCAGAGTGGTGTAGTTGCGCAACAAGAGACCTCACAAAGTGAAGTAAGTTCAGACACTGGTTCTGAGCTAGAACAGGAAGAACAAGGAAGAAGAGGAGCAACAAACACAAAGCTTACTGTCACGTACGAACTCCGTTTTTTACAGTTAGACCAACAAACAGATCATCGTACCACGAGAGGTCGTGGGAGAGGAAGAGGTCGAGGAAGAGGAAACAGAGAAGAGGAGGAGAAGGATATAGGAGGAGCACGAGAATGGAAAACACCAAGATCGATGCGCTCCAACATGAAAAAATCAACGAAGAAATAAATTCCAATAATACATTTGAGTACTATGGTTTTATCAGCAGAAGAACAATCTATATTGGAATTGGGCCTCTCCTACTGTGATGAGAATTAATTTAATTACGGGAACAGTAGAATGGAACTGTATCAATTTGTGCGTAAACTTAAACTATCAAAGATGTTTACAAACAAAAATCTCCAAGTATCCTCTTTACTGGTAACTCAGTCAATCTCCCTTAATGAACAAAGTTGTCTAGATGCAACAGATGCACCTGTCTTGGAAGACTTATTATCATTGTATAATGAGAACAATGAACAATCAAGAAATACGCACGAGCCTATGGAAAGTAATGAAGCTGTAAGTCTCCTGAGTTTTAATTTGGAGAAAGGTGATCATACTCCATTTCGTCCACGCTCAAGATTTATACCTCAAATGGCGCGTGATAACCTGGACATCTTTTCAGATAATGTAATAATGGATCTCAAACGTTTACATTATAAAGTAGCTCAACAAAAGAAAAAGATAAATCCTAAGCGAGCTCTAATACAAAGAACTGTAAAAAGAATTAAAAAAGAAGATGGAGTATTGGTTAAACCCTCAGATAAGGGAGGGAATGTCGTGCTTTGGGGACGTGAACTTTACAAAAAAGAGGCACTTAGCCAGTTGAATAACAGTGAGTGCTACCAAAGAATTGAGATGACAGAATATGAAGTGGTGAAAGAACAATTTTTTAAAAGACTGGAGTTTTGGAAACAACAAGAATTGTTAAGCTGGGACGAATATATGTTCATTAAACAAGAGAACCTGGTGATACCAGTCTTTTATATGCTGCCTAAAGTGCATAAGAGTACCACCACTCCACCAGGGAGACCTATAATATCTTCATGTGGCAGCTTGTTCGAAAATGCTTCGAAATATATTGACTATTCTTTGAACCCTATTGTAAAAACATTAACGTCTCATAAAAAAGATTCGACGGATTGTTTAAAATTTATTTATGACGTACGTTGAAATGAAACAACAATGGTGTTATTGACTCTTGACATTGCTACTTTGTACACGAGTATAAGACATATTGATGGTTTAAAAGCCACTGAACACTTTTTGAATAGAAGACCTATGAGATTTTTTAATCATAATAAAATGATTTTAGAAATGATGAAGTGGTGCCTGACTAAGAATATGTTTTTATTTGGAGAGGAATTGTTCCAGCAAGAACAGGGGATGGCCATGGGCACCTGCTTCACCCCCAGTTATGCCAATCTACATCTGGGCTGGTGGGAGGAGCAGGTGCTCGGTGGGTCATCACTGGAACAATGGTCTGAGAATGTCCTACTATGGGTGAGGATAGATGACGTTTTTGTACTGTGGCAGGGTACAGAAACCGATATAGAATTATTCATCAGGGAACTTAACTCAAATAATCTTAATTTGAAAGTTGTGGGACATCACAGTAAAACCTCCATAGATTTCCTGGATATTAGAGTAAAACCGGTGGAAGGGAAACTAGAAACAACCATTTTCCGGAAGCCAACGGCTGGCAATACTATTTTGCATGCGGGGAGCTCCCACCCTGAACCACTCATCAGAAGTATACCTTTTGGTGAGTTCTACAGGGCACGGAGAGCCTGCAGCAATTTAGAGGAATATCATAGAGTAGAACAAGAAATGACCAGCCGCTTTATTCAGAGGGGCTATCCACCGACAATCATATGTGGAGCCGCAACGAAGGCCAGGAATTTGGAAAGACAGAAGGTACTGTTTGAACCATCCAGAACCCAACAAAGAAAGAAACAACGGAAGTGTCTGGAAACTCATCGGTTTATAACGACTTTTAATACAAAACATAAGGATGTGAGGTCCATTTTAAATAAACATTGGCATCTTATTAAAGATGATCCAGTACTGGGCCCTAAGGTTAAGAAACATCCTGAAATAATGTATAGAAAGTCCAAGTCCATAAAAGATCAGATTGTCAAGAGTGAATATCAAGAGAGGAGGGGGGGAGCCCCCACATGGCTTCAACAGAAAATGGGTTTTAGAAAGTGTTTTAAATGTAAAGCATGTCAGCATGGAGTCAATTGTACATATTTTAAGACATCTTTTAATAAAACCATTGTAATAGAAGGTTTTTTAACATGTAGATCTAGTTTTGTGATCTATCTGTTGAAATGTCTTTGCAGAAAAATCTATATAGGGAGCACCACCTTACCTGTATATAAAAGAATTCTTCAACATCGGAGAGCAATTATCAATCAAGATAGGACATATCCGATTGCTAGGCATTTTGAAATACATCATCAAAGCAACCCTATATTCATGCAGTACAGTTGTATAGCTGAAATCCCCAGAAAGAAGAGAGGGGGAATAGGGAGAAGGAACTCCGTAGATTGGAGACATATTATATATTGGAGTTCGATAGTAAGGAACCTCATGGGTTAAATGTGGACAAAGATTTATATACTTGCCTATACTGAGAGAAAGCTGTAGAGTTTGCACATTCGAGGACCATTTTCTTTTGATGTTTGTATAGTAGAGGAAGAGGAATGAAGGACATTGGCACTTTGGATTTAAGTACTTTAGATGTAGCACTTTATATTTATTAATATACATTACCATGCTTGGAGTACTTGACGTATACATATGAGTTGAGAGGAAAAAGGAAAAAAATGTTTTAACTGCTCCTCATTGTTCAATAGTGTATCGTTAAGTATATGATTTTTTAAATATATTGAAGCATTTGCACTTTAAATGAGTCTAGTACTGTAGAAGGGTATATAGATAGCAGGGAAAAGGAACTCTCTTCTATATACTAAAGCACTAGCACTTTTTGGAATGATGGTACTGTATAATTATTAAAGCACTAGCACTTTCAATGTTGTATAAAGTGGAGGATGAAGTTGAGCACTAGCGCTTTATCAGAGGAATGTTTGTGATAAACTGTGGAAAAATGATGTACATTAAGGTGGGCAGCCGTATGACATGTTGAAATTCTCATGTATAATCAAGAATTGAAGTAGGAAGCAAGTAATTAATTTTACTGCTTGATATATGTATTGAAACTTTGATTATGCACTAGCATGGTTGAAATTGTGAAAACGAACAACATAATGCTTGATATATGAATTGAAATTTTGATTATGCACTAGCATGATTGAAATTGTGAAAACAACAAAATGTTGAAGGGTTACTTCTGTTGTAACATGTTTAAAGATGGCACCCGCAAGAGTGATGTGACAAACTCTGTTGTGCCAAAGAAGGTTTGTCCTTTGTCAATGTTGACTATTTGCGAAAAGATATTTTAATGGGTGAAAATGGTGTTTTTGCATCGTGAACAAGGCAGCGTGATGCTGCCGAAACGCGTAGATGCCATCACGAAAATAAAATAAAAACCGAGTGAAAAATTGCCCCACGGAAGGCTGGATGATTACTGCCAAATGAGAGTGGTGATTTTTTGGGGAATATGTATATATATATATACATACATATATATATATATATACATATACATATACATAAACATATATATACATATATATATACATATACTTATACATATATATACATATACATATATATATACATATGTTTGGCAAATGCACACGGACCCTAATGGTGGGGAAGAATTGGCTTACAACTACCAGCATGCATCACTGGAGATTGCGTGCACATTGGGAATAAATAGTTGTGGCAGCACCGTGTTTTGCTATTTGTTGCCCCATGAAGAAGAGGCTTGTAGCTTTGAAACGCGTCGGGGATTGGTAAAACAGCCGTGATTTGCAGCTTTTCAAAAATTAAAGGTTTTGTTTGAACTCAACTGCCTACGGAGTAGCGTCCTTGTCTGAAGAGGCACCTTTGGGGAATGTAATGCGCGGCGGCCTCAGCCGCGGAGGATGCACCGCCTGCCTGGAATGTGGTGGCAGGATTGCACGGTTACAATTGTGTGGCCGTGAAAACAGCGTGGACAGTTTGGAATTGGGGAAAGCTGCACATCACGCCTGGAGCCCACTGGAGGGCTGGAAAATGAAAATTAATGACAAAAGAAACTGTGTTTGGCAAATGCACACAGACCCTAATGGTGGGGAAGAATTGGCTTACAACTACCAGCATGCATCACTGGAGATTGCGTGCACATTGGGAATAAATAGTTGTGGCAGCACCGTGTTTTGCTATTTGTTGCCCCATGAAGAAGAGGCTTGTAGCTTTGAAACGCGTCGGGGATTGGTAAAACAGCCGTGATTTGCAGCTTTTCAAAAATTAAAGGTTTTGTTTGAACTCAACTGCCTACGGAGTAGCGTCCTTGTCTGAAGAGGCACCTTTGGGGAATGTAATGCGCGGCGGCCTCAGCCGCGGAGGATGCACCGCCTGCCTGGAATGTGGTGGCAGGATTGCACGGTTACAATTGTGTGGCCGTGAAAACAGCGTGGACAGTTTGGAATTGGGGAAAGCTGCACATCACGCCTGGAGCCCACTGGAGGGCTGGAAAATGAAAATTAATGACAAAAGAAACTGTGTTTGGCAAATGCACACGGACCCTAATGGTGGGGAAGAATTGGCTTACAACTACCAGCATGCATCACTGGAGATTGCGTGCACATTGGGAATAAATAGTTGTGGCAGCACCGTGTTTTGCTATTTGTTGCCCCATGAAGAAGAGGCTTGTAGCTTTGAAACGCGTCGGGGATTGGTAAAACAGCCGTGATTTGCAGCTTTTCAAAAATTAAAGGTTTTGTTTGAACTCAACTGCCTACGGAGTAGCGTCCTTGTCTGAAGAGGCACCTTTGGGGAATGTAATGCGCGGCGGCCTCAGCCGCGGAGGATGCACCGCCTGCCTGGAATGTGGTGGCAGGATTGCACGGTTACAATTGTGTGGCCGTGAAAACAGCGTGGACAGTTTGGAATTGGGGAAAGCTGCACATCACGCCTGGAGCCCACTGGAGGGCTGGAAAATGAAAATTAATGACAAAAGAAACTGTGTTTGGCAAATGCACACGGACCCTAATGGTGGGGAAGAATTGGCTTACAACTACCAGCATGCATCACTGGAGATTGCGTGCACATTGGGAATAAATAGTTGTGGCAGCACCGTGTTTTGCTATTTGTTGCCCCATGAAGAAGAGGCTTGTAGCTTTGAAACGCGTCGGGGATTGGTAAAACAGCCGTGATTTGCAGCTTTTCAAAAATTAAAGGTTTTGTTTGAACTCAACTGCCTACGGAGTAGCGTCCTTGTCTGAAGAGGCACCTTTGGGGAATATATATATATATATATATATATATATATATATATATATATATATATATATATATATATATATATATATATATATATATATATATATGCAAAAGACTCCGTCTGGAACTTCCAAATTAATCCTGGAAAGACGAACACGTACCCAAAAGTTAAGTGCAAGGTTGTTTATTGAATCCAAACACCCCGCACCACCGCCATGACGCGTTTCGGCCTTCAAGAGGCCTTGATCACATGACGTTGTGACAGGAAACCACAAATTTAAAGTGACAGTGCAATATCACGTGCAAACTTGGGCAGATAGACATAGAAAAAATACTTTTCACTTATTTCCTCATGTCAATACAGTACCAAATGCTAAAATGCTTTAAGACAAATGTGCAAAAATTAATTAACATGTAAAAACAGCATATAGCGAGCATAAATATGTGCAAATACGCAAATACCATAAAGCCCGGTCAACACTTATTTTTAGAGCTAAAATCTCTTGTGTTGCCCCGAATAGGTAAACCAATATATAATTTCACCACAATGGTACATAGTACAAATAGGCATGTCATAGCTGCAGTAAATTGTGCAAATACGCAAGGTATTAACGAACCATCAATGTTTTCGTAAAAAATATACTTTACATAAAACACAAAATATCACCATGTTTATAAGCCATTTCATTAGTCCTTCCTTGCCTAAACGGTGTGCCCGTACCAACAATAATAAAACCCAAGTGGGTCCATATGCACAATATTGAAAATAAGGCAGAATTCATTGGACAAACATCGCACTGTAATGCCCCTTGGTTTGTCCTTTATCAATGTTGACTATTTGCGAAAAGATATTTTAATGGGTGAAAATGGCGTTTTTGCATCGTGAACAAGGCAGCGTGACGCTGCCGAAACGCGTAGATGCCGTCACGAAAATAAAATAAAAACCGAGTAAAAAATTGCCCCACGGAGTGCTGGATGATTACTGCCAAATCAGAGTGGTGATTTTTTGGGGAATATATATATATACATACATATATATACATATATATATACATATATATACATATATATATATATACATATACATATACATACGGGGAGCCAAGGAGGCGTTTTGGGACACTTTTTCATCCAGGATTGATTCATCTCGGACACCTTGTGTTTAGTCCTGCCCAGCATTTCATTTGAACTGGACGGAATTCATCATGTCTATCCCCGCGCAGCATCTATCCCGGTGAGGTGGTTTCTGGGAGTTGCAGTGTATACTACACTGCTTCTGATGTGCGGTCATGTGACAGGGGTTTGCTGGCGCTCTCACCAATAGGGGAGTGCAGGACTACTTTTAAGCGCAGGTGGGGCAGTATCCTGATTATTACAGTGGCATCCGAAGAAGGCTTTGTAAGCCGAAATGCATCATGCCTCAAGCTGTGTGATTAAAACGCTTCCGAAGTAACTCCCCGTGTGGCCTCCTCCTTTCTCGACTGGAGGGGTTATGTGTATCTTTTCACGCTGACCAGTGGCGTGTCAGGAGGCCCCGTTCTGCAAAGTGGCTGAAGTATTGCTGGTGTCTGCTGTTGCAGTTTGTTTGTTTTCCAAAGGTATCGGATTATTTCAGCCCGCCTCAATGAGTGAGAATTACAAAGGCTGCTGTGCATCACAGTTCGTGACTTCACGTGGAGTAGGTTACATTGTTCTCCTGCTCACAGCCTGGTTGATCCTTATTTTACGAGGCTGGGACGTATACGGGGAGCCAAGGAGGCGTTTTGGGACACTTTTTCATCCAGGATTGATTCATCTCGGACACTAAGGGCCCGATTCTGATGCGGGTTGGAAAAGCTTCCCGACTGAGGGCCTGATTCTGATGCGGTTAGGAAGGCCTCCTAATGGCATTTGCTCCTTCCAAATCGGATCGGAAACGTGTCTTCCCGACCCAGGGCGCAATTATGATGCGGTTAGGAACATATGCTCCCATTGAAGTCAATGGGAGTCCAACCAAATCGTATCTGGAAGCATCCGGATGCATCGTAGTCTGTCGTTCGGACTCTCCCGATCCGAGTGGGTCGGAAACCATTTCCAAACCGATTCGGTCGGGAAGCTTTCCAACCCGCATCAGAATCAGGCCCTCTGTGTTTAGTCCTGCCCAGCATTTCATTTGAACTGGACGGAATTCATCATGTCTATCCCCGTACAGCATCTATCCCGGTGAGGTGGTTTCTGGGAGTTGCAGTGTATACTACACTGCTTCTGATGTGCGGTCATGTGACAGGGGTTTGCTGGTGCTCTCACCAATAGGGGAGTGCAGGACTACTTTTAAGCGCAGGTGGGGCAGTATCCTGATTATTACAGTGGCATCCGAAGAAGGCTTTGTAAGCCGAAATGCATCATGCCTCAAGCTGTGTGATTAAAACGCTTCCGAAGTAACTCCCCGTGTGGCCTCCTCCTTTCTCGACTGGAGGGGTTATGTATATATATATATGTGTATTTATTACCAATTGGCGGTCACCAGTAGGTAGTTATAATTAGGACCATGCTTCCATATGAAAAGCGTTTTTTGACTTGCCTATATCTTTTGCATAATTTGACAAATCTTCACGAAATTGTCCCAAACAAGTGCGCAGGTGATTCTAGTTGTGCATTGAAAGCTTCAGAGTGATCCATTAACCGGGGGTGAGAAAAAGGCGGAGGGGCAAAAAAAGTGTACTTCCCATATTAATTCCCATAGGAGTTTTGAACACAACTACAGCCCAAACTGCTGAACGGAATTACTCCTAATTTGGCAGAAAATAGATTTTGTTCCTCAGATTGCACATTTTGTTATATGGTGTTATCTAGTTCAGTAGTTTTTGAGAAATTATAAGAAATCCAAATTTGTTTATCTGGGACCGTGAGGCCATCGCGATGACTTTGCGAATAATGCGAGCTCGTGCAGAGCTCTGATTGGCTGCTAACACTTCAATCAGGAAGTGTTGGCAGTCATCTTGGGACTTGGATTCAGCTGAGTCCCATAAAAATGCAGGAAAAAAGAAAAGGGGGCAATGTACGAATACCCTGACCCTCTAGCTCTGGAGGAATATAAGGACATTTCTACCAAACAAAGAAGCACTTACTTCATATAGCTAAGAGAAATGACTCTTGTTTAGTGGAGATTTACCTCTTTGTAGACTTGTAGTCCTCTCAATAGGAGGATTCATGTTATCACAGATTTCTGGATAAGCATGCTGAAGGAACAATCAGATTGCTGAAATGCACACAAGGTCAGTGGAGACATTTCCTTGTGGTCCATTGCACAGATGTAGTGTAGACTACGCATTGGACATTTATCCAATGAGGTAGCCGTTACTAATTGACGAGAAGAAAGTACTTCACTTGAGTAGATATTTTGTGCAAAACTGTGGACTCTTGTTGGTTAACAGGGCAGGTGCAGTTCCATTGTGGCCCAGTCACTCACACAGCTACTTACATACTCACACACCCACTGACAAACCTACTCACACACTGATACACCCACTGACAAACCCACTCAGACACTGATACACCCACTTACAGACCCACTCAGACACTCACACACCCACTAACAGACCCACACACAGACCTACTCAAACACTTTCACAAGCACACATAGATCCACCCAGACACTCCTGCACCCACTCACAGAACCACTCAGATACTCTCATACCCACTCACAAACCTACTCAGGCACTCATGCATCCACTCACGGACACACTCAGACACTCTCACAGCCACTCATAGACCCACTCAGTCACTCATGCACCCATTCACAGACCCACTCAGACACTCACTCATGTACCCACTCAGACACTTAGGCACCAACTCAGATACCCACTCAGACACTCATGTACCAACTCACTGACCCACTCAGTCACTCACGCACCCACTCAGAGACCCATACAGCTACTTAGACATCTAGTCACAGACCTATCCAGCGAATCACACTCACAAAACCACTCACTCAACCAGTCATAGACACATACAGCAACTCACACATGCACTTATTGACCTATGCAGCCACTCACAAACACACTCGCAAAGGGTACAGGTTACAGTTAGGAATTTTTATTTTTAAACTTCGAAGTTCACTTAAAAAAACAAAGCTTACAGGGACTTTATAGTTAGGAATTCAGAATAAAATACCTTAGGCATTCACTGAAAAAAACAAAGGTTACAGGGACATTATAGTTAGGAAACGAAATTAAAAAACCTTAGAAATTCACTGAAAAGGCCAAGGTTACAGGGGCAATATAGTTAGGCTCAGTTTTCACTTGTACGAAACCATAGAAATTCAGCAGTTATAGTTACCTGAACTAACTATTACTTACGCCCCCGTAATGCACTGCTTAGGACCTCACATATTACATCACTCATGACGTGGTCAGTGACATCACTCATGACTCAATGATGATTTATTCAGTGAATATATACATATATTACCTACTGACGGCCGCAAGTAGGTAGCTATAGTTCAATCAATCAATCAATCAATCAGGGATTTGTGAAGTGCGCTACTCACCTGTGAGGGTCTCAATGCACTGGGGGGGAAGGTCGTGCAGCTCCGATTCAGCCAAAGAGCCAGGTCTTGAGGCTCTTCCTGAAGGTGTGCAGAGTGGGGGAACGTATGATGTTGAGCGAGAGTTCGTTCCAGGTCTTTGCTGCGATGTAGGAGTAGGCTCTTCCACCCGTTCTGGCTCTGCGTATGTGCGGGTTTCGGCGAGGGCAAGGTCGGCGGAGCAGAGGTTTCTCTTGGGTGTATTGAAGGAGACCCTTTCGTTGAGGTTTTGGGGTCCGGTGTTGTTGAGGGATTTGTAGGCGTGAGTGAGTAGCTTGAAAGTTACTCTCTTCTCGACAGGTAGCCAGTGGAGGTCTCGTAGGTGCTGGTTGATGTGTTCCTGTCGTGGGATGCCGATGACAAACCTGGCAGCTGTGTTCTGGATGGTCTCGAGTTTCCGGAGCAGGGATTTGTTGATTCCGATGTAGAGGGCGTTTCTGTAGTCTAGTCTGCTAGTTATGAGTGCGTGGGTGACGGTCTTTCTGGATTCGGGGGGATTTACTTGAAGGTCTTGCGAATGATGCAGAGTGTTGTAGCACAAAGAGGAGACGGCGTTGATCTATCGCGTCATGGTGAGGGAGGAGTTGAGTATGATGCCGAGGTTTTGGGCGTGGTCTGAGGGAGTAGGGGGCTGCCGAGGGTGGAGGGCCACCAAGTGTTGTCCCATGCTGAGGGGGAGGGTCTGAGGATGAGGACTTCAGTCTTCTCCAAGTTGAGCTTCTGACGGCTGCTGCTCATCCAGGATGCGACATCGTTCATTCCTTCCTAGAAGCTGAATCTGGTGATGTTGGGTTGCCTCATGAGGGAGAGGTTGAGCTGGGTGTCGTCGGCATAGGATACTATGCTGAGTCCATGCTGTCTGACGATGGCGGCGAGGGAGGCCATGTAGATGTTGAAGAGCGTGGGGCTGAGCG
The DNA here is from genome assembly GCA_963921515.1 of Calotriton arnoldi. NCBI lineage: Eukaryota > Metazoa > Chordata > Amphibia > Caudata > Salamandridae > Calotriton > Calotriton arnoldi. Next base: position 2,854,022 of record CAWUFW010000579.1, read on the forward strand.
ACGATCCTTGGGGCACTTTGCAGTTGATCTGTGTGGGTTTGGAAAGGAAAGGCAAGAGTCTGATTCTTTGGGTTCAGCCGTTGAGGAAAGAGCAGATCCAGCCGAGGGCAGTTCCCTGTATGCCGGCGTCATGGAGTCTGGCGGTAAGAGTGCTGTGGGAGACAGTGTTGAAGGCTGCAGAGAGATTAAGTAAGATGAGGGCTGCCATGTGGCGTTGGTCGAGGACAGTGCGGATGTCGTTTGTGGCGGTGAGGAGGGTGGTCTCGGTGCTGTGGTTGCTGCGGAATCCGGATTGGGAAGAGTCGAGGATGGAGTTGGCTTCGATGAAGTTCGTTAGCTGGCTGTTGATGATCTTTTCAGTGACTTTAGCCGAGAAGGGGAGGAGAGAGATGGGTCTGTAGTTTTTGAGTTCCGCAGGGTCTGCGGAGGACTTATTGAGGAGGGGCTTGACTTTTGCGCGTTTCCAGTCATTGGGTAATGTGCTGGATTTTAAGGTGGCGTTGATGGTGCATCGTAGCTCGACTGCTATGGCGGTGGCAGCTCTGTGGAAGATGTGCGGCGGGCAGGGGTCCGTGGGGGCTCCTGAGTGGATGCTCTTCATGGTTGTGGCGGTGTCTTCGGTGGTGACCGGGGTCCAGTCGGCGATGGTAGGCTGGCTGGCGTTGCTGGGGGTGGGCGTGGTTTCAGCGTTAGGTGTCTGTTCATTGAAGTTGTCGTAGAGGGACTTGATCTTGAGAAGGAAGTAGGATCCGAGTTTGTTGCTGAGGTCCTGGGAAGGAGTGACGTCCGAGTTAGGACCTAGTTTCCATAGGAAAAGTGTTTTTTGGATTTGCCAATAACTTTGGCACCGTTTGACGAATCTTAGCGAAATTTTCAAAACTAATGGAGCAATCACGTCAGGTGGATCTGCGATTCCGGCCGAATTTTTTTTTCTTAAACGAAGCGCGGGCTCTTCATTTACTTTAGGCCCCCGGGTGAGCCAGGTCCCAGGGGCAATTAGAAATTAGGACGCCTGGGCCCCTGCAGCCCTGGGGACTGTCACCTCCCCAGGGCTTGTAGATTGAAGTGCAGGGGGCCACACTGACCCCCCACAGCCCCGGGGACCGCCACCTCCTCGGGGCTTTATTATTATTATAATGCGCAGGCGGCTCTAGTCCCCCCACGCAGCCCCGAGGACTGCTACCTCCCTGGGGCTATTTGTTTTTAAAGCGGGGGCCATGCGGCCCCCCGCAGCCCCGGGGACCGCCACCTACAAGGGGGCTACATTTACAAAGATGCGTGGGGGGCCTTCAGCCCCCCCACGCAGCCCAGAGACCGCTACCTCCCTGGGGCTATATTTACAAAGATGCGTGGGGGCTGCAGCCCCCCAAACAGCCCCGGGACCACCACCTCACTGGGCTATTTTAAAAAGTAAGAGGGGGTGGAGAACCACCTCTCCACAATCCAGCTGTGTGGAGCTTACTAGAGGTAACAGTAGGGCTAGTTAGGCCCCAGGGACCCTCAAGAGGCAAGGGGACTTCATCTCCCAACTAAGAGCACGCGAGGAGACGTGTTTGCAGAGTGGTGGAGAAAGGGGGCATGGCCTGTGACCACCTCTCAGCAATCCACTGTGTGGGGCTTACTGGAGGTAACAGGTAGGCTTGTTGGCCCTTCAGGACCCCCAGCAGTGAAGGGGACTTCATCCTCCAACTATAACAGCTGAATTTCTCTGGTTATGTACAAGTGAAATGCCAGCCTAACTAGAACGCCCCTGTAACCTTTGTTTTTTTCTCTGAATTTCTAAGCTTTTTGAATCGCTAATTCCTAACTCAACCGGCCTCCCGATCCATCCAAAGAGAGCATGCACACGAAGATGCAGGTAATTAAATCTTTATTGCAGAGGTCTTCAAACTGTGGGGCGCGCCCCCCAGGGGGGGCGTGGAAACACCTCTGGGGGGGCGCGAGCTCCACAGAAAGAATTCCCCTTAACATCACTCATTCCGACGTCTGAAGCACGTTTACTGCCATGTATTCTCGAGGTTCGTGGCCATCGTAAACAGGACTCTATTTTGATTAGAGGCAACAGTCAGAGTAAATAAAGTGGAAGTGTCAACTCTGACGTTCCTCTAATCCGAGACACAGCAGCATAAAGGCAGGAAATGGCAGCGAATTGCACTTCCATACAAAATTAAACTTAAAAACATATACTGCTTTGCAGGGAGAGGGGTGCTTTTTCCCTGCCCTTCGCCTTTCTTGCTGCTCCTTTTGGCCTCCTTGCTGGTGCCTTTTACATCGGTTCATCACACTGCTGTCTAGACATTTGAAGCTACTGGTAGGATGTTTAAACATTTTTCTGCAGGGTAATTTCCCTATTCCCCCATCCTCGCTCTACTTCTGTTTATTTACCACTGCCATACATAAATTGGGTTTTGCCTCACAGCAGGACACTCGTACAAACATTCTCACTCAACAGGTGTTCAGTGTCAGACAAGCAGACATTCTTTCACACATAAACACACACGTAGAATATGCGACAGTTCCCCCTGCTGTTCACGCATTTGAAACAGGGAAAGGTTCACAAAACTTGGGTGGGTTTAAACACCCAGAAGGGAAAGGAATATTAGTGACTCAAAGTAATATCCAGAAACTTAACCCTGCGCTGGTCCTTTCAGATTGCAGCCACTGAGTCATTCCGATTCTACAAATTGTGGGTTGCATAAAAAGGTAAACTTCTGGAGTAATCTCTGTGGACCTTCTCAAGGTCAGGGTGATGCTTTCTTTACTGAGAATCTTACTAAAAGGCAAAGGAACACCCTGGTAACCAGACAAAAAGGAGCCATTAAATAAAAATAAGCTGAAAAAAATAGAGTGCTTTGAGGTCTTACACAGGGTGTAAATGCGCTGTGCAAATTCTTATGACCTAGTGTCCTTGCACTTTGTTGTCAAGAGGTCTCAGTCGAGAGTCTTATCTCTGTGAGTCCTGGCATTTTAGCTAACAGCAGTTTAGACTCTGCAGATCTGCTATGATGCAGGCATTTTCAGAGCCTGAAGCAAAATTACATTTGTCATAGAATTTTCCATAATACCCAGGCGTTTTCAGGCCATTTGTTGCAGTTTTGCACTCCTTCCTGTTCATTAGTGATAAGGCTGTCAAGAAGCTGCGTGCACAGCCTTAATGTAGATTCGGCCCATTAAACCCTCATAGTTGCTGTGGATTCCTATCCCAGCTCTAGTCAAGGAGGCCATTTTCGTTGCCTCCACCAGGGCCCATGGTATCTATACCGCTGTCACATGACAATACAAAATAAACATATATGGCAGTGAGAATTTCAATTGACTGAATTGTATCTTCAGAGCAAAGACCTTGCCCCGAGAATGATGTGGTTGCCAGGTCTGCCAACATTCTGCTTGCTTGCTGGATCAGGCTGCACAGTATTAGATGTGGTCCTGAAAGGTGGGGTTCAGGCACTGACCTTGTGGCGGTTTTCCCTAAAAGAAAGTTTTCCATTAAAGGGTGTTGCATGAGTTCAGTGGTTGTGGGCCAGATTTACAGCTCACAAATCTTAACTTTAACAAAACCCTGCTAATGGTGTTTTGCTGTTGCGAAAATTAGTTGTCAATTAACACCTCAGGGTTAAACTAGTTGTCAAAGATACTAAATCCCAACTTCCAGAAATTTTTGTGATGGGGGGGCCCCGACTCCTAAAAAATATTGCTGGGGGGGCTTGGCCTAAAAAAGTTTGAAGACCTCTGCTTTATTGCATGGGGCCTCCCTCGACCTGATAGCACAAAGTAGCGACAGGGTTCGGCTGCGCAGCAGCCTTTTTCAATCCACTGAGCGCCATTTTAAAAAAACAATATATATTCCACCAAATGATGAACATGGACAAAATACATTGCGCCATTCACTGTTTTCAAACCCTGTCAGTAGTCTCATACAAATAATTATTTGACATAATCGTGCAGTGTTCACCAAAATGTTTCAAAAAGTCCATCAACTATATGCTCAAATAATTGAGTGTTTCATATTCCACGGACACTTTTCTAATAAATACAGACATAATTGCCATGTCAGGACTGAAAAAGCCCCCTTTATGAAACGGCAAAAGAAACACTAAATGAATCAAACTCTGCTATGAATCATGTAAACTCTTAACTGCACGTTGTTGTGAAGCCATAATTGTGATGAGACTTCAACATGCATTTAGTACATTTTAACGTGCCAGGCCCCCTTATTAATCACAAGCCTGAAAAATCCCTGTAGTTGTTAAATTGTACGGATGGCTTTCTGACAGTACTTCATTTAAATATGTAATTCCGTTGTCATGTGACTTTCATTCCTGAGCAACAAAAACTTACATCCGACTGCCAGTAGCTACAAATATGCCCTGATTGTATTTCTTTATAAAATAGGCAGCACTGAAGAAATTGTCCATAAACACAGCTCCCAGAGAATGGCAAATATATAAAAAAAATGTCTATTGTTTATCAGAGGTTACCAGTTTTCCCTCCCTGGAAAGCGGCACAGTCATTAACCACTAGTTATCAGGTCGGGGGATGCCCCAACAGCAAAGCGTATAAAGAAACTGCAGTCCTCACCGCTGCAAAGTTGCGCAGTGCCCAGCTCCAGATTTTCTGGCATTCTGAGTGAGGTCAGTGGTATAATGCGAAGTACCAAGTCCCCGTGCTGAGAATCGCCAGGTTCCCCCACACAGAGTCCTCACCTTCACCTTGGCCCATGCCTCCAATTCCTCTTTCCAATTAAAAGTCTGGGGGCTTGTCATTCTGGTATATATATATATATATAATGTCCCACTGGGCACTGCGAAGGCACAAGCCTAGCGGTGGGGTCAGGAGTGCTGGATTGAAGGATCGGATTTCACCGGACATACCGACATGTAAATATTCTTCTGTGTTTGACATTCAACTAATAATAATTTTTGAGAGAGACTCCTTGTGTGGTTGATATATAGAGTCACTGAAGAGAGAAATAACATCCAACAGTGCGAAGAGAGACAGTAACTTTAAGTTATCTTTGGAGAATTTCCCGAATGCCATGAGGCCTAATTTGAAACGTTGGCACAGTTGATGAAAGGATTATAGACAGCCCTGTTGAGTGCGTGTACTCAAGACAAATGACTTTGATGAAAAAAGACACTTCTGTGGTGTTGCAAAGTCATCCTGTGCCTTGGGCACCCCCCATCATTTTGCTGACTGGTACTGGTGGTAACTGACTCTGACTGACCCTGGGCTTTGCCTAACCAGGCCCAGGGCCAGTGCTATGCTGAGAACACTTAGAATACAGTGAAAACACCTACATACACTAGGGTACACTATGGGTTACCACTCTACTCTTTTCACCCCAAGCCAGAGCTAGGATTAAGGAAGGAATGGGCAGATGCAAGGGGAAGAGTCTATGGAAATTAGCCATCATAGGGGTGTGTTTAGCCAGCTCTTAACTCTCTGCTGGAAAATCAGCCATTATGAATTTGGAAGATTTGGTGCACTCTGGGACAAAATAATGCAACACTCTACAGGATGTGGTCATAACCTTGGGGAGTTACCCTGCCCCCATTGGTCAGGAGTGACCCCCTGCTTGACCCAGGGAACTTGGAATAAGTATCTGAGAGGGGCAGATTCTCTCAGATCTGCTGCTTGAAACTTAAGAAAGCAAGACGTTGTGCCATGCTGAGAAGTTTGATGTGCAATTTCTAAGGCCTACCCTCTGAGGACTGCACCATCTGGAACTACAGCCCTGTGGACTACCTTGCTGTGAAAAAGAGTAAAGAGTGGTCTCCCTGCAAGCTACAGGTTAACAGAGCTCACCTGGATCACCACCACCAAGAATCCTGAACCTGGAAAACTACCAGTGGATTTGTAAGGGTTTTGTCCAAGTGGATTGTGGGAACTGAAGTCCTCAACTTTCAAGGACCATCTTGGAGCTTCCAGACCCTTGGAGGGAGTTTGAGACACTTTGGGACCCTTTGGGGAACTTTAGGAAGAAGTTCCAGGAGTTTGGAGAACTTTGGAGCAACTTTGGAAAAAAGCTCCATAAGGGGACCGACTCAACCTGGTCAGCCAAGCCGCCTGCCTTCCACCGCGAGTCAGCCAAGCCATCCAGGTTCGTCTAGCTGAAAGCTCCGTAGGTCCGACATCCAGAGTTTGACTGGGAGTAGAAGAAATCCGAGGCCGGCGAACCCTCACCGAATCCGGCCTGGTGAAGAGCATCGAGGGACCCCACGAGAAAAAGCCCCAGAAAAGTTTCTAAGTCCGAAGGTAAAAACTGTGACCAGGACCTACCGCGAGGGGTAGCCGATCAGGGCTCCATTGCGGTCAGCCTGAAACTTTGACTTTGTGCCGGTCTATCGGGACCAGATATCCCAATATGGTGCTATAGGTTTCTAAGTGCTATAAAGTGATACATTTTAAAAAAAGTCATATCTCCGGTTCCCTACATTGGATTTTTGTCGTTTTTATGTCATTTTAAAGATAAAAATATTTCCTATTTTTATAAATTGGTGTTGGATTTTTATTATGCATTGTGTCTTAATTATTTACTGAATTGGTGTTTTTAAATGCTTCACATACCTGTCTTTGAAGTTAAGCCTGCCTGCTCGCAGCCAAGCTACCAAGGGTTGAGCATGGGAATAATTTGCTAAGACCTATGCTGAGTCCTATCAGGTGTTAGTGGCCTTATAGCCAGTGGCAGATATACATTTGCCCCTACTAATACTCCACTTTACAACATTTGGTGCTCAGCGGTGTGGATGAGGACTTGTGTTTAAAAAGTACACCTTTCAGTAAAGTGAATAAAGATTATAAAAATCCTCTAAATTGCCTTAGAACAAAACTTTTGAGTTTGATTTTTGGAATTTGGACTAAACTGTTTTTAATCCATTGTTTTGATTTTTCCAAATTGTTCTTAGTCTGTTGTGCCTAGTTGTTGTGACCCAAAACTAGGGAACCATGGAGCTGGACCTGGCTAAACTGTCCCAGTTCAGGATGGCTGATCTTAGGTTACAGTGTAGGCTTAGGGGGCTGCCTGCTTCCAACAAGATTAGGAAGGCAGGGTTGCTTAAGTCCCTAAAGGCCTGGGCTGGGCTGAGGAGATGCAAGGGGGGATGGAGGGTGTTCCCCCCTACCTCACCCAAGAGGAGGGTGAGGATGGTGCCACTTCCATTATCTCTAGTGTTAGCCATATGATTCCAGATGGTGGGAGGGGGAAGGGTCCCTTACTCAGGAACCACCACTGTCCCTTGCAGAGAGACAGCTTGAGGCTCAATTAGCTTTGATAGCCTTGGAGAAGGAGAAATCAGAATTGGCTAAGAAGAAATGGGAGAGGAAGGAGGCGTTCAAAAGAAATGGTGGCAGTGAAAATGATAAAGATTTTGAGATGTCCACGGGTTGTGGATTTGATCCCAAACTTCCCAAGGGTATAGTGCCCAAGTACACAGAGGGGGATGACATTGACAGGTGGCTAGCAGCTTTTGAGAGGGCCCTTAGAATAAGTAGGGTCCACTCTAAGTATTGAGGTACACTCCTGTGGGAGTTCATTCCAGTAGCTGGGAGGGTTAGGCTCCTAACCCTGAAGGGAGAGGATGCAGAATCATACCAGCAGATGAAAGCATGCTTAGTCAAGAGATTTGGTCTGACTCCAGAGCAGTACGGGTGAAGTTTAGAGGCACCCAGAAATTGAGTTCAAAGTCTTGGGTAGACTTTGTGGACATTTCAGTGAAGGCACTGGAAGGCTGGATTTTTGGTAACACTGTTGACACATATGAGGGATTGTATAGTTTGTTTTTGAAAGAACATATTTTGACTCATTGTGTAGAAGAGAAGTTACGCCAGTATCTAGTGGACTCTAAGCTGACAGAGCCCAGAGAGCTGGGGGAAGCAGCTGATGAGTGGATGAGAACCCGGGTTTCCATCCAGCACCAGGGGAGTGACCAGAAGAAAGGAGGACAGGTCCCTCCCCAAGGGAAAGAAGGTCAAAAACAGAAGGAGTCCTCCAAAGATCCACAAAAACCTGAACAAGGAGGGGGGGCCCGAGCCAACCCAAATTCAAAGGGAGGGGGTATCATGGAAAGAATGGTAGGTTCTTTGATCCCTCAAAGGTGGGTAAGTGCTTTGACTGTAACCAGCCATGGCACAAACAGGGAGATACTGTCTGCGCCAAGAAGCTCCCCCCTAAGGGGCCATCCACAGGGATTGCCAGTGTAAGTGTAGGGGTGGAGAGTGGTGTCCCAGAAAGGGGTAGTCAGGTGGTGGAAGCAACCTTAGTGTCCCTGGGTGGGGTGAATATTGCAACCCTTGCTACCTTACCTCCAAACATGGACAAGTACAGGCAGAGGCCTAAAGTGAATGGGACTGAGGTTGAGGCTATCAGAGACACTGGGGCTAGTGTAACTATGGTCCTGGATGAGCTGGTGCCTCTAGAGTGGGTGGTACCTGGTGAGTTTCACCAGGTGACATATGCAGACAGCACTACCAAACTCAATCCTATGGCTGTGGTGGATTTGGAATGGGGAGGTGTGACAGGCCCTATGAAGGTAGCTGTGTCAAAGGTGCTCCCAGTCCAGTGTTTACTGGGCAATGATCTTGAAGCCTCTGTGTGGTCAGAGGTGGAGAGAGGACTCCATATGAAAATATTGGAGCTCCCTGAGTGGGTATGTGCTGTGACTTGGTCACAGACTAGCCAGAAGGGAGGGGCTGGACACTTGGACCCTGGAACAAAGGGCCAAGCATCCAAGGACAAGGGTACTGGGCCTGGTGAGCCAGCCCAGGGAACTCCAGAGGTGCAGGAAGAATCTAACCCTGATGGGGAGGATCTGGCCTCTGAGGGAGGGACTCCATCCCTGCCAGAGCTGTCAGATTTGGCAGAACTGACAGGAGCAGGTGGACCCTCCAGAGAGGAGTTCAGTAAGGGACAGAGAGACTGTCCCACCCTTGAGAGCTTGAGGCGGATTGCTTCTAAGCAAGAGGAGGGGGATGACAGTGGGTTTAATAGAATCTACTGGGAAGATGGACTGCTTTATACTGAGGCCAGAAACCTCAAGGAGGGGGCCACCAGGAGCTTGGTGGTGCCCCAGAAGTACAGATACTTCATCCTGACTTTCGGTCATGATATCCCCTTGGCAGGACATTTGGGACGGACAAAGACATGGAACCGGTTGGTGAACCATTTCTACTGGCCCCATATGTCTGAAAAGGTAAAGGAGTTTTGCAGCTCCTGTGTCACCTGTTAGGCCAGTGGCAAGGCAGGGGGCAAGACAAAGGCTCCCCTAATACCACTGCCAGTGGTTGAGGTTCCTTTTGAAAGGGTGGGGATGGACATTGTTGGTCCCCTGGACCCACCTACTGCATCAGGGAATAGGTATATCTTAGTGGTAGTGGACCATGCCACTAGGTACCCTGAAGCAATCCCTCTTAGAACCATTGATGCTCCTGCAGCGGCTAGAGCACTGCTTGGTGTGTTCACCAGAGTGGATTTTCCAAAAGAGGTGGTATCAGATAGGGGCACGAACTTCCTGTCCAGCTATATGACTGCTATGTGGGATGAGTGTGGTGTCAACTACAAGTTCACCACCCCCTATCACCCACAAGCAAATGGTCTTGTTGAGAGATTCAACAAAACCCTGAAGGGCATGATAAATGAGTTGTCAGAGAAACTGAGGAGGAGATGGGATGTTCTCCTCCCTTGTTTACTGTTTGCCAACAGTGAGGTGCAACAAAAAGGGGTTGGTTTCAGTCCCTTTGAGTTGTTGTTTGGACACCCTGTGAGGGGGCCATTGAGCCTGCTGAGAGTCTTTAGAGAAGCCTCTTAAAGAAGCAAAGGACAATGTGCTTGACTATGTGCTAGGTCTGAGATCTAGAATGGCAGAGTACATGTACAAGGCAAATAGGAAACTGGAGGTCAGCCAGGAGCTCATGAAGCACTGGTATGATCAAAAGGCTACTATGCCTGAGTATTATCCAGGGAAATTGGTGTGGGTGTTGGAGCCTGTGGCTCCCAGGGTCCTCCATGACAAGTGGAGTGGGCCCTATCCAATCTTAGAAAAGAAGGGTGAGGTTACCTATTTGGTTGCCCTTGGTACCCCCAGGAACCCTCATAGGGTCCTGCATGTGAATAGATTGAAACCCCACCATGACAGGGCAGACATGACCATGTTACTGGTCACTGATGAGGGTGTGGAGGAGGAAACTGAGCCTGTGCCCGACCTCCTCTCCACTAATGTGCAAGATGGGTCAGTGGAGGGGGTTGTACTCTCTCCCAAGTTGACAGACCAGCAGCACAGAGACTGTAAGCAAGTGCTGGAGCAATTTGCTGGCCTGTTCTCTTTGACCCCAGGCATCACTGAGTGGTGTGTGCACCACATTGATACTGGTGACAGCCTACCTGTCAAAAATAAACTGTACAGGTTGTCTGACCATGTCAGAGCCAGCATTAAAGCTGAGGTTGCTAAGATGCTGGAATTGGGGGTAATTGAACCGTCCGAGAGTCCATGGGCCAGTCCAGTGGTGCTGGTACCTAAACCTAATCCTCAGGGGGGAACCAAGGAGTTAAGGTTCTGTGTGGACTACAGAGGATTGAATGCAGTCACAAAGACTGACGCTTACCCTATACCTAGAGCTGATGAGCTCATTGATAGGTTAGGGGCTGCTAAGTACCTGAGTACTTTTGATTTGACTTCAGGTTACTGGCAGCTTGCCCTCACTGATGGAGCAAAGGAGAGGTCAGCATTCTCCACACCAGAGGGACATTATCAGTTCAAGGTAATGCCCTTTGGCTTAAAGAATGCACCTGCCACCTTCCAAAGGTTGGTGAACAGGGTCTTGTCTGGGTTGGAACAGTTCAGTGCAGCTTACCTGGATGATATAGCTGTATACAGTTCTACCTGGGGGGATCACTTAAGCCACCTAAGGGAAGTGCTTCAGGCCATGCAGCAGGCAGGCCTGACTTTTAAGGCAAGTAAGTGCCAAATAGGGCAGAGAGTTCTGTGGTGTACCTGGGCCACCTGGTAGGTGGGGGCCATGTACAGCCTCTCCAAGCTAAAATTCAAACTATTTTGGATTGGACAGCTCCTGTTACCCAGACTCAGGTCAGGGCATTCCTTGGACTGACAGGGTATTATAGAAGGTTTGTTCAAAATTATGGGACCATTGTTGGGCCCCTAACAGAACTCACTTCTAAGAAGAGGCCCAAAAAGGTGGATTGGACCCCAGAGTGTCAGAAGGCTTTTGACACTCTGAAAGCTGCTATGTGTTCAGCACCAGTGCTGCTGGCCCCTGATTACACAAACAAATTTGTGGTTCAGACAGATGCTTCAGAGCAAGGGATTGGGGCAGTGTTGTCACAGCTAAATGAAGAGGGCCTTGATCAGCCAGTTGCCTTTATTAGCAGGAGACTTCTTCCCAGAGAGCAGAGGTGGAGTGCCATTGAGAGAGAGGCTTTTGCTGTGGTTTGGTCCCTGAAAAAGTTGAGACCATATTTGTTTGGGACTCACTTTCGTGTTCAAACTGACCACAGGCCTCTCAGATGGCTCATGCAGATGAGAGGGGAGACTCCTAAGCTGTTAAGGTGGTCCATTTCCCTACAGGGAGTGGAATTTACAGTGGAACACAGACCTGGGGTTGCCCATGCAAATGCAGATGGACTTTCCAGGTTTTTCCACTTAGCAGATGAGGACTACCAGGGTGTAGGTTAGTAACCCATCACCTTTCGTTTGGGGGGGGGCTATGATACAAAGTCATCCTGTTCCCTGGGCACCCCCCATCATTTTGCTGACTGGTACTGGTGGCAACTGACTCTGACTGACCCTGGGCTTGGCCTAACCAGGCCCAGGGCCAGCGCTATGCTGAAAACACTTAGAATACAGTGAAAACACCTACATACATTAGGGTACACTATGGGTTGGGGTACCCCTATGATTGGCATGACCTACCCTATAAGACCCTAGTACATAATAGGTCAGGGGGATTGAAACTACCTATCAGTCCCTAGTATATAGTATGGTAATGGCAGTTTAGAGGCCAGCAGCCTTTTCTGCACTTGCATGTGTGCACTGCTGAAGCCTGAGGTCAGTTTAAAAGCAGCCCTGAGTTCCATGACTGCTTTTAAAAAGTAAATAGTGCCCAAACTCGATTTGGTGTTTGGGGCACTTAAAAATGGATAACCTACAATGTTTTGGCATATTAGGAATCCTCAGGGTCTCCCCTAGGTGTCCCATGGGTAGGGGGTCTGGTATTTATAAGGTGGACCCTTATAAAATGAGTTTTATATGCCCTGGGTTAAGTGAAATTTCACATTTCACTCCCCACATTGTGATAACGTGCTGCCCAATTCGACTTTGATGCTAGGAGCACTGTGGAGGGAGGATCTGCAATATTTCTACAGATTCAGAACCCCTAAAATCTCCCCTAGGTGGTCCATGAGGTGGGGTCCTGTAGATATAGGCGGAGTACTTATAAAATATGTTTTTGTAAGTCCTGGTGCTGGAAAAATGGCCCAAGTCATTTTTCCCATTGCAAATCCCATGCCACATAGGTTAACATGGCAAGAAGTTATTAACTAATAACTCCTGACAGGAGAATGATAGAACTTCCCTTCAGAGACTTCCCAGAATGGTAGTGATAAATCAAACAATATGATATTGTTGAATTTCTCCTAAAATGTACAGACAAGAAGTTATAAGACTTTCTTGTTTGTAGGTCCAGATTCAGCCTTCCAGGGGTCTGTCCTGATTGGTCAGAGTTAAGTGGATTAGCCAGGCTGCTTTGAAGAGGTGATAAAGAGCTCCTGGGGTTAACCAGCTCTGCTGGGAGGGCAGTGTGCTGCTACACAGGAATTCCAGAGCAGGGGGAGGAGTCGTAAACCATGGTCTTCAAAGGAAAGGGGAAGGCCTCAGTGTCAGTCACCACTCTACTCTTTTCACCCCAAGCCAGAGCTAGGATTAAGGAAGGAATGGCCAGATGCAAGGGGGAGAGTCTATGGAAATTAGCCAGCTCTTAACTCTCTGCTGGAAAATCAGCCATTATGAATTTGGAAGATTTGGTGCACTCTGGGACAAAATAATGTCACACTCTACAGGATGTGGTCATAACCTTGGGGAGTTACCCTGCCCCCACTGGTCAGGAGTGACCTCCTGCTTGACCCAGAGAACTTGGAACAAGTATCTGAGAGGGGCAGAGTCTCTCACATCTGCTGCTTGAAACTTAGCAGTTCGGGCTGGACTGTTCCCATGAGGCACAGGGTCAGACTGATTTGCATATGGCCATGTCTGAACTGGGGTGGTGGAGTGAGCTAAATAATGATGATGATGCATTAAACCCAGATCAGTTGACTGGGGGTGAGTGTTTGATTTGCTCTAACGCTCCGTCCATCATCCCCTTTGGTATCGCTTTGAAACTTAAGAAAGCAAGACGTTGTGCCATGCTGAGAAGTTTGATGTGCAATTTCTAAGGCCTGCCCTCTGAGGACTGCACCATCTGTAACTACAGCCCTGTGGACTACCTTGCTGTGAAAAAGAGTAAAGAGTGGACTCCCTGCAAGCTACAGGTTAACAGAGCTCACCTGGATCACCACCACCAAGAATCCTCAACCTGGAAAACTACCAGTGGATTTGTAAGGGTTTTGTCCAAGTGGATTGCGGGAACTGAAGTCCTCAACTTTCAAGGACCATCTTGGAGCTTCCAGACCTTTGGCGTGAGTTTGAGACACTTTGGGACCATTTGGGGAACTTCAGGAAGAAGTTCCAGGAGTTTGGAGAACTTTGGAGCAACTTTGGAAAAAAGCTCCATAAGGGGACCGACTCAACCTGGTCAGCCAAGCCGCCTGCCTTCAACCACGAGTTGGCCAAGCCATCCAGGTTCGTCCTGCTGAAAGCCCCATAGGTCCGTCTTCCAGAGTTGGACCGAGCGTAGAAGAAATCCGAGGCCATCGAACGCTCACCGAATCCGGCCTGGTGAAGAGCATCGAGGGACCCCTCGAGAAAAAGCTCCAGAAAAGTTTCTAAGTCCGACGGTAAAAACTGTGACCGGGACCTACCGCGAGGGGTAGCCGCTCAGGGCTCCATCGCGGTCGGCCTGAAAATTAGACTTTGAGCCGGTCTATCGCGACCATATATCCCAAAATGGTGCTATAGGTTTCTAAGTGCTATAAAGGGATAAATCTTTAAAAATTCATATCTCCGGTTTCCTACATTGGATTTTTGTTGGTTTGGTGTCATTTTAAAGATAAAAATATTTCCTATTTGTATAAATTGGTGTTGGATTTTTATTATGCATTGTGTCTTAATTATTTACTGAATTGGTGTTTTTAAATGCTTTACATACCTGTCTTTGAAGTTAAGCCTGCCTGCTCGCAGCCAAGCTACCAAGCTACCAGGTGTTAGTGGCCTTATTGCCAGTGGCAGATATACATTTGCCCCTACTAATAATCCACTTTCCAACACGTGGTGACAAAGGACTCAAAATATATTCCAGCCCATGTTTTGATGTAGCCAATTTAGTGCGTGCTGGCTGAGTATGCAAAACTACAGCCCGTATTGTTTTCATAAATGCTTCTCAGTGGCACTAACGATGATAATTGTTTAAAATTGCTCACATGTGAGCTTACTACAATTATATTCCTAACTGAGAGGTATTTGGCTGAAAGGAGTAATATTCATGTTTGAATTGATTATACCCACGCACGCTTTCTCACTGTCACTACCAAAGGGAAGTGCATTGTCTATGTCTACAGCAGTATATTTATATTTAAATTAAGCACCAACATGGCATTGTGTAGATTGACAAAGGCAGTTGTACTGCCGAAATGCGTCTCTTTTTAATGTTGCTAGTCTGGAGAAACCAGATCGAGTAAAACAGCAATTTTATTCCTGCCTAAGAGTGCTATTTTCTCTAACTATTGAGCTGGAGGAGTCTTGTGGAGCTGTTAAGAGGCACCAGCGGTGGGGCCTCACGAAGCACTACCAGCGTTCAGGATGCACGCCAGCAATACCGCAACCCAGGTTTGGTATATATATATATATATATATATATATATATATATATATATATATATATATATAAATTACGTACCAATCAAGGAGATCTCATTGTGACAAAAAACTAGTGCAAGTTACATTTTTGGTCCGGATGATAGAATGCTGATCAACTGATTTTGCAAAAAGCGGTTGGATTCCATCCATGCTGACAGTTAAGTAATGAAGCGTGAAACTGACATTAGTGATAGGAAGAAGATTATTGCAAGGAAGGAAGTGGGCCCTCCAGCATTAAAAATTCCCCGCTTCTGTCTACAGCTCCCTTTCCCAACTTTCCCTGAATCCACTTGCCTTCTCTCATCAGGCCAAGAGAATGCCAGCTAATGATGTTGATGAATGTTTTTCTCTAAACTCATTTGTCACTTTTAAAATGGTAGGAGTGAGGGAATGCATGTATATGTAGATCAAGCCATCCCTGATTGGATTGTATGGCCTGCTCTGGAAGTATGTTAAACCTAAAATTGTGAAACCCTGCTGCTTTATATAATTTCTCTAACTCACACATAGAACATTCAGAAAGGGGCTTTCGCATAAGAACATTTGCATAGGAGCACACATCCTAAAGGCATACTGTGGACCGATAATCTACAATTGTCAAGAGAAGCATGATCTGACCTGTAGTAGATGGAAGAGTGTCTCCACAGAAATAGTAGTCCCTTTTAATTTGGCCATGTGGTCCACAGGTGGCTGTCAAGCAGTTCATGCCATCTCCAGTGTGGTAGATTTCTTCATGAAGTTTGTATGTTCTTCCACCATAGCAGCAAAGGCAGTCTGAACAGAAGACAGTAGAAAGTTTATCATGAGACATAATCATTCTTCAAGAGAAAATCTGGAAGCATTTGTGTAAAACTCAAGATTGGTCCACAATAATGAAAAGCAGCATTCTGGTTATTATCCCATGGCCATTTATGCCCTCATGTTCATCTCTTTCCTCACCTGGGGGTGAGTTTGAGCTGCAGAGTGAACGATTACATTATAGCTATCTTTGTCACAAGCTAAGACAAACAACCCCATTCTGTGGTTCTGACATTCACTGGCATAGACAGCAAAAAAAAAAATCCTCTCTGACTGAAAGGCCATATTGAATTATATCAAATGAAATATTTCCTTTGATGGGGCTTTTTGTGTCTATCCTTGTTTCCTGCCAAATAGGGGGCTATAGCTCTGCTCTCATGCCAGTACATATTCTGCCACCTCAAAAAGACAATGAAATGCAGGTCATCCACCAGTTACTGACTGCCAAGGCAAAACATGTAACATGAACTAGCAAAATACTAGGGCAATGGAGTATTTTTTGAAATCCAAAGTCCTGATATTCACTCCTGACCTCTTGCCATTTTGACCTATGTCAAAAACCTGACTTTTCGAATTATCCTTTGCCTAGCTCATCACCTATTTTCTGTTCTTGTTAGACTGTCATTGTATGATCCTAAATGCTCGGCCTATTTGTATATCTTAGAAAATGTTTCCCAAATTAAATACATTTACAAAACAAATAGACTCACTGTAATTTTCAGGTGAGATGAAGTAACCTCCTCTAGAGTCACTATTTTTTAGTGCGTTACAAACCTCTACGTCAGTTTTGCATGTCTGTTACATGTGCATAACGAGAATTTTGCACTTCAACTGTGTGACTGCTGTTTTATTAATTAGGACACCGTTTAAATTATATTCCTTATTGTCTATAAAAGGATATCATTAGAGCAGATAAGTCTACTGGAAATGAAATACTTGTATAGAAATCTACCTAAAACTTGGATTGTATCCACGTTGTTAGTACCCATTAGTTAGTTCCCAATTTTGGCTACATTTTTAGTACCATGGGTTAGTTCCCTAACCCATTAAGTCAATCAACAATTTGGAGGAGAATACCTTGTAGATCATCAGTGCATAAAATGTCACCAGAAGTGCTGCAAACAAAAGAAACATCAATGTTAAAAATATTTTGTAAATATACATTTTGTAAAAATATTTTCTGAGGCATAACTACTCAAGGTGAAAAAAGCCACTACTATTCAATTCCCTGATAACTGACACAAACATATTTTAGTAAGTGTAAATATAACTATATTACTTTAAGACTCAACTCCATCAAAAACCTTGCAAGTGTGCTAGTCATTAGTAAACCTATGTCATTCTCAATCTTGTTTTCCTACCGGCAGGACTTCTCTGATGCCCAGTCATTTGCTTGCCTAACCTCACTGCACACAGACCGTAACCATGCACAGCAGGGTTATTTCTTGCCATATTGGTCCTGAGAGATAAATCTTTATATCTCGAAATAATAAAGATGATATTTAGAATTTAACAAAAGAGAGATATTTGGTAGATCCTGGGTAACTATTTGAGTGGGATGTGAGCCCTCATCAAGCAGCAACCACAATCCTAGTGAGGGTAAGGCACAAGCAGACCCCAAATAAAAATTTGCTCAACACCCTGGTAGATTGTCACAGAGCAGTCAGGCTTAACTTGAAGGCAATGTGTAAAGTATTTGTGCAACAAATCAAACAGTAAAGCAGTGAAAACACCACCCAAAAAGGATCCCACGGCAGGTTTGACAAATAGAGCCTAATTTAAGAAATAAAACAAGACCAAAATGACAACAATCCAATCCGTAGAACCAGAGATATTTAATTTAACGTTTTTACAGAAATGAGCGCCAAAAGGTATAAATCACCAACTGTGGATATCTGGTCACGCCAGACAGGGACAAAGTCAAAAGTTCAGACCAATCGCAATGGAGAGTGGGCTGGTTACAGCGACTATGGGGCTGATTAGGATGGCGGTCGGACGAAAGTCTGACCGCCACCCTATCCTAAATGGGACAGTCCAACAGACTGTCGGCAGTTTCGCCAGTGGCATTAGAATGAGACCACCACCACGGAGGTCGCAATGCCTATCTTTTGTATTGCAGCAGGGCCTGCTGGATGCAGCACACGCCGCAATGCAAAAAGGGGACACTTGACATATCCCTGCAATACTTGGCAGGCACCATGAGGTGCCTGCCACATGGTGCAGGGATATGTAGGGGGGCACCATAGGTACCCACCAAAAACCCACAGCTTAGGGCCATGGGGGGAAGGCGGGACCGCTACAGGCCCCAAAGTACCTTTCCACCTGCCTTTTCATGGTGGGTTAACCGCAGTGAAAAGTCAGGTGGAAAGGGACATCATAATCCCTACGGCGGTGCCTGGTAGGCACCGCCACCATTGTAGGGATTGGATTCTCCTCCCGCAGGGTCAAGGAGCCCGTCGGATGCGTGGTGGTCAGTCTTTCCGACCGCCAACCATATGCCAGCCATGGTAATATGGCAGGCGGAATACATGGTTCTGATGGCGGTAGGACTGCCACCGACGGGCTGTTGGTGGCGGTCCCACTGTCATCGTAATCAGGCCCTTAGTTAGGCCTTCTGAACAGAGTATCTTTAATCCTGGTTTGAGGAGTACTGCTTGGATCCATGTCAAAGATGAGTCATGCAGCAGAGGAGATGCTTCGGTTCCTGAGATGTTGCCCTGTTGCATCGGCATCAAAGATCCCATCAACGGGGGCTTGTGATGGGAAGTCCGGAGTCAGGGATGTGTCACGCAGTCAGGGTGATGAACCAGTTCCAAGGAGCTGCGACGCTGTGGTGATAGATCGGTGGCGCCGTTGAAACTACCATCAACAAGAGATGCGAGGGCATGCACCGAGGATGAATCATGCAGTGGTGGTTCCAAAGGCAATGCGGACTGTGGTGGCAATTCAAGTCTTTGCGATGGGCCCAATGCATCCAGCAGCGGAGATGTGTTGGATTTGCTCGGGTTGCTGCTTTTCCACTGGATCCGCAGAGTTGGCAGAGCACCTTAAGCCTATTCCCACGGGTCCAGGACCAGGGTGAGACCACCTGGTAGGGTAGACTCACTGAGTCCACGTGCAGATGCAAGGTTGTTGGAAGCCTGTTAAGTCTCAGAGGCTTCAGATCAGGAGGCTGGCCAAATGCCTTCGGAGTCACTCTGGCTTCTGGGTTCAAGAGATGCAGGTCCAGTCCTTCTCACCCAGGTAAGAAGGCAGCAGGAAGTAGGTCAGCACAGCAAAGCAGGAGTCCAGCAGAGTGCCATTCAGCTGAGTGGCAGTCCTTAAGGAGCACAGTAGTCCTTCTTCCTGGCAGAGTATCCACAGGTCCAGAAGTATATGGTGGTCTGAGGTTCTTCCTTTATACATAGTAGTGCCTTTGAAGTGGGGAGAAACTTTTAGAGTCATGCCTTTGAAGTGTACAGATGCCCTGCCTTCCTGGCCCTAGCTCCAGACTAACTACAGGGTGTATGCAGCCGTTTGTGTGGAGACAGGACACTGCTTATTCAGTTGTAAGTGAGGCGGGGCCCAGCTCCTCCCTCCCATCCTGGCAGTGATGGTCCATTCAGATACACCTACGCTCCCACTGTGTGGGCTATCTAGGATGAATACACAAAGCCCAGCTGCCAACTACAGCAAGGCCTGTGACCAAAGACAGCCCACAAGCACCAAATGGTTAAAGGAAGAAAATGCCAGCTTTCTAAAAGTGGCATTTTCAGAATTGTTATTTAAAATCAAACTTCACCATGAGTTAGGAGTTCAAATTAGGATTCCAGAGACACCAAACGTGAACCAATTATCTCTTCCCATTTGGAAATTGCACTTACAAAATGTAATAAGGCAGCTCTAATTTTATCCTATGGGAGAGATAGGCCTTGCAGTAGTAAAAATTAATTTAAGAATTTTTCACTAACAGGACATGTAAAACTTAAAAGCACATGTCCAAATGTATAAATTTACTGCACTCTACCCCTGGGGTTGTCGAGAGCCTACCTTAGGGGTGACTTATATATATTAAAAAGGAAGGTTTGGCCCTGGCAAAAGGTGTATTTTGCCAAGTTGACATGGCAGGTTAAAACTGCACACACAGGTTCTGCAATGGCAGCCCTGAGATATGTTTAAAGTGTCACTTAAGTAGGTGGCATAATCAGTGCTGCAGGCCCACCAGTAGTATTTAGTTTACAGGCCCTGGGCACCTTTAGTGCACTCTACTAGGGACTTACAAGTAAATTAAATATGCCAATTAGGTATAAGCCAATGTTACCATGTTTTGAGCAGAGAGAACAAGCAATTTAGCACTGGTTAGCATTGGTAAAGTGTGCAGAGTCCTAAGGCCAGCAAAAACGAAGTCAGCAAAAACAGGAAGTCTGAAGGCAAAATGTTAGGGGGAAACCACGCCAAGGATGCCAGGTCTAACAGCTATCCACGTAAAATTGGCAGATGTCCCTTCCACTCTATTTAAAATGTATGTCACACCAAAAATGGAAAGATGTCTTGCCTGTACTGTTTAGAGTATATAAAAGGCTATACAATCTAAATAGAAAATACAGGACATCTGCCAATTTCTAAGGAGTGTCCCACATCATCCGACTGTAAAAACAATCTTTACAAAAGTCTCCCACTCAATCTGCAGAGTAAATAAACCTTCTTGGATTTATTTACTGATTCATTCTTGTTGCATGAGCAAATGTAGGACTGGTCCGCCAAGATACTTGGAGATTCCCTGATAGACTTTTCAGTCTTCAATGGCCAGGATTTATAACTTATTTGAGAGGGGTTATAGTGGATTGTTACACCCAATAGATGCCAGTGCCTGGCGCCATCAAATGCAGGCCAAGCATGCTTCTCAGTACACGTGCAAGTATGCAATTTGGCATGCCCGTAGCATCATTAGCATGAGCCACAGCATATTTGCTGCTTCCGTACTGTGTCATGGCAGCTGCAGAAGCAGGCAATAGCGAAGCCCGATGGGGTCCCATTGCTTCTGGGTAAGGAGACCGTATACAGTAGGTGTAGCCTTATAAGCAGGGGTAGAGAGCTGAGTTACAACAGACACACAATCCATAATAGCCTGGAACCTGCAGGGCTTTCTGTCAACGAAAGCACTTCAACACATCAACAGGAGTGGTAAGCGCTATACACATGGACAGTGGCTGCTGGCCGAGGGAGTGCTGCGGGACGGTGGGGCGGGGCGGGGGAGGGCCAAGGTGGGGGGGTAGCGGACTCGGACTTTCGACGGACAGGAGTAAGGTAAGTAATTAAATAAATAAAACTATTTACCTTGCGGTCGCTGCATCGCCGAGGTGGCGATGCAGCGAGCACAAGGTAAATAGTTTTATTTATTTAATTACTTACCTTACTCCTGCCCGTCATATATCCGAGTCCACTACCCCCCCACCCTGCCCCTCCCCCGCCCTACCGCCCCGCAGCAGTCCCTCGGCGAGCCGCCACTGCACATGGAATTACAATACAAGAAAATACAATACAAGACATGATGTTCATTTGTATATTTCATGTGTATTCTATTGTTTCAGTTCAGGACTGTTTTAAATCCCTCACTTTGAGAAGATACATGACTTTATAGCTTCCGCTCAGTCAGTATTACCCATTAAGTTTGGCTTGGAAACACCCAGAAGAAAAAGCTCATGTCATACCCCCAATTATTCAAAATCTGATTGGCGTTCTTCTTTCAAAACTGGTTGCTTTCTAGATAAATTTGAAAGTGCAAAGGTTTCAGCTCATCTAAAAACACACCAGTTCCAGCTAATCAAATGGCCCATAGATGTTTCCGCTTGATCTCCAATTTTTTGTATTTGGATAAACTGGTTGAAAAGCAAAGACATTTCAGTTGCAGCACTTTATGAGAGATGATTGACTCCAACTCGTTCAAGCTAATTTTGGAACAGACGATAGCATTGATACATTGCTACCAGTGCTGAGTTTGTGGCTATGATTGTTTGGTGTGGGTAAAAGCACTCATTTTTGAGAATCAGGAATTATTTTCATAATCAGACTTTGAGAAAGAAGGAGGATGATAAAGAATTTGAAAAATGGTGACAAATGAGGAAAGCATGGATGAAAAAGAACCTGAAAGAGTGAGCTGAAGTGACAGGAAATGTAGGATTATGGCAGAAAGAGGCCAGAAGCGGAATGAACACTAGGCAGTCTTGGTATTCAGCTGCTGTGACATTCGGCAGCAGTGGGGGCAGGGTCCTGAGAAAATCATTAGGCTCCTGCATATGTTTCTTTTGACAAAATAGTCACTTATTGATATTATTTTGGGTGAAAACAATCTGGTAGACAATCAATAGTGACAGAGACTGGAGTGTGCTAGAGTCTCATATACCTCTTGGTAATATCTTCTTGTCTGTGGCGGCTCCTTCGCTAAGGCAGAGGAGCGTCACCCCACTGCTTTTAAGCAGTGTAACTAAAGGAAAGATAAAAGGATAATAACTCAAAGTTATTATCATTTTATTTGTTCCTGCTGCTTTGCAGCCGGGGCGGGCGGGGTTGATCTGCTCTAAGAGCAGGATAGGTGAGGAGTGGTTTGCCCACTCCAAGTGCCCATGACACTCTTGGGCCGGCCAAACAGTCTTGCGCACTTTGCATGTTCTCCACGCAAGCTTCATTACAGCCTAGGTGGAGAGCACGCCCAGGCCCCAGTCCCTGGCTGAGTACCGAACCACAGCGCTAAGAAAATTCACAATGCTTCCTATTTCAGCCCGAGTCTGATGCGGAGATTAGACTGAGAGACGAGGCAATAAGGTACGTTTTTATTTTTTTATATTCCCCCTCGCTCGTCGCCCCCATCCCCCACCCCGCCACACCCGATCCGTGCCAGCCGCCACTGCCTGTTGTCTTGCCTTGTAGAAGCGAGTGTCAGACGCCTGGCTTTTGTTGGGCTGAATTAACTTTTTAGAGGCTCAATGTGCCCCTCCGCCAACTTTCTCCTCTATCATTATCCTATTGCTCTGTAATACCGTAGCGTAGGGCACTTATTTTAGCTTCCTTTTGTTTAAACATAAAGTTTGCCTGATTGCAGGCATCATTTCTTTATGAAATTTCGAATTATACCCCTATGTAAATGATGTTTAATGTTTGACCTTGGTTGCTTTAGATTTGCAGCTTCAGTCTCCGGAACATTGATGATTAGTGGGTGTAAAATAGTTTTCAAGTGTTGAATTGGAACATGCTGAGAGTAACCTCTGCCACTATTGGATACTAAGAAAAGTCATGCACCTGATTGAAAGGATCAATTACCCTTGCCAAACTCCCAAACTCTCAAACACACAAAGGAAAAGAGGATATCTTGCAAACAGTCTGAAACACTGTTATGTGGTCACATTAGGCCCAGGCAGGAAAACCACCATTTTACTTGCTCACATTTAAAGATGACATATTTCTTGAACGTTGACACTTGACACACTAGTAATCAACCAATAGTTCACCACTGTTCCAATCTAGACAGAGAGCAATCTTGTGCAAATCAGTAGTGGCCTCATGAGGTTAATCCACCTTGAACTGTTAGGCATAACCCGCTCCAGAAGGGAGCACAAACAATCCCGCAGAGCGGTTTAAGCCTTGGCAGCCTTGCTGTGCCTTGTCGGTGAGATAAAACTTGGATTCACAGCAAGCAAGGGACCCACTTCTGGACATATCCCCAGCCACTTAGGGCCTTACATTAAACACACAACAGGTAATTTGAGGTATGCTTGCAAACATTCTGAAATAATGGCAATCACTCTTGGTAGCATTCTAATCCATTGTTTTTGCCCACTGTGCCACACTAAACATTGGTCCATCTCATTCAAATCAGTACTGGCTCTGCTCTTCATGGGAACAGCCATTCCCAAATTGCCAGACGAAGCTCCTCCAAAAGGGCTTTGTTATTAAGGGGGGTGCGAATTTGCATAATTGCTTCTGCCTAATTACGTAAACAGTTTAAAAAAATATGCACATCACAAATCTAGAATTTTGTGCTACATGTGAATGTGAAATAGATTCCTCGCTTCAATTTTGTACACAAGGGCACACTTCATGCTAAAAGAAATAGCACAAATACATAAGTGCAGCAAACAAGAAGTGCCCGCATTCTGTATGTTTGCGTTATTCCGGTGCTCCAACGATAGGAATATGATTTTTACGAGAGCGACCTCCGATTAAACCAAGTGGCAAATGACCAGTCAGTCAATTTATCTTTATTCGGCTACAGTAGCCATAAAAGAATAAAAGCACAAACTACATAAATACGATTATAAAAAAGCACATAAAAAACGATTCCATGCATGATTAAAATGATTTGAAGCAATTTAACTCACTTGCAGCGATAAAAACATTTACATGCAAACGGATGGTACACACTTCTTCCTCGTAGTCCATGAGCATCTAATATAATTAATTACCGCAAGGCATGCGTGTAGTGAGCCTAGCTGGTGCAGAAAGATTAAAGATAATTTGTATTGGTTAATATTTGTTTGCTCTGGATTTGAGGCTAAAAACCGTTTCAGATGCAAGGTATACAGAGTGCAAAAAAGCATAAAGTGGACTCTGCTTTGCTTAGAGAAATTGTCAAAAGTGCAACCAGGAAGACTTAAAAAACAAAATCACTGCATTGGGAATGCCACTAAAAAATGAACAGTATTAAATCTTAATCTAGTGAGAAAAAAATCAATATCAAGTATTAGAACATTGGAATGTTGAGAGCGCCAGTGAATGCAATGGAGTAGCTTCGAGCTTATAATGGCTGGTATAAGCTCGGAGCTCCAACATTCGTCTATTTTTCTTTCTGTTTCTCTCTTTTTATTATAGCCTTAAAGACCGCCGTAGCGGGCCCTACTGTCCATTAAAGGCCTGTTCCAGGGTTCGGCTTGGACCTTTCACAAGGGAGAGGGCTTTTAATGGCCTGTAGAGTCTGCTACGGAGGGCTCTAAGGCTATTAGAACATTCTGCCCCTAGAGGGCAGAGTGATTTAATTTGTTCAACAAAGGCCTCATGGAACCCCAGGAGATTTCAATCCTCTCGGGCTCCGTGAGGCCTTTTGTTCACAGCAGCAGCTGCGAACAAACATTGGAATGTTGGAGCTCTGGACTTCTACCGGCCATTAGAAGCCCAGAGCACTCCATTGTCTTTAATGAAGCGCTCCACATTCCAATGTTCTAATTTAGAATATTCTACTCTTAGTGGGTGCAATGCTCTAACAACCTTATATAGCCCTTTTGCCTCGGGCTATAACGGATGTTAAAGGCTATAACTCAGGTTCAGGGCCTTTATCATCCAGTGTAGCCCTCAGCAGCATGCTATAAGGCCATATTAGAAATAATGATTAAATAAAACTTTAATCCTGATAATTAATTTAAAAGCGAATAATGGCTACCAATCTGTGATTTTTGTATCTCCTCCAAGCGAGTCTTATGGCAAGAAATAAAGAATAATGTGAACAAAACTACTGTGTCTTTTGCCTTACCCTGTATGAAGTTGCTGTGTGGGCATAAGTCATTGAGCATGACATTTGGCAGTACATATCAGAGTCTAAGTGCATGGCCCATTCTAGCCCTTGCATGGACATAACCCACTAATGTATTTAGCCACACCCTGCAGTCACAGCAAGCCACTGACCTATGGTCCGCCTCGATCGGGAATTTAAAAAAACTCCTAAACAAAATAACCAGTTTTCTTTCCATGCTCAAATATAAAACAACATTGGCAAAGAAAGGACATGCCTAGCTAACCATCAATGCATACACGCATTTAAAACCGCATGTATACTTTGACATACCATTTTCATCGAATATCAAACTTAATTAAGTTCATGCGCCTCCGCCTAGGAATTCAACATACCCTGGACCAGCTACAGACTTGGTTAAAACCAGCCCAGACAAATTGCAGACTCTGTGGTGCGGAAAAAGAGACCTTAATTCATGCTCTCTGTAGCTGACTCGCAGTGCTACCAGACCACAGAAGGATGCTGCAGGACGCCTTTAACGAGGCAGCTGTTTGAACATGCAGGCAAGCCCTTATATATGCTCTGAACCCAGAATTCACACACCTGAATTTTTGGATGGTAACATTTTTAGAAATATTTGAGGCTAGAATAAAGGACATCACTGGGAAATAGAGCCCGCCCATTCAAGCCTATGACATTATTTTTTATGGATAAACTCATGACTTACCACGGAGGGTTCCCCAAGGGGGTGGGGACAGTTAAAAAAAAAAAAACACTTACCTTGCCACGCCTGTCCCGTGTCTCTGCTCCTGCTCTCCGAGGCACAGGAAGCACAGAAAAAGCTCCCCTGACCAATCACAAAGTTTCAATGCAGCCTTGTGATTGGTTAGCACCCAGGCTCCCCTGACCAATCACAACGCTGCAATGTAGCGTTGTGATTGGTTTTCAGCATCCTGGTTCGACGCTCAACTGGGAATGGGGCCTGGGCTTGTTCTCCAAGCAGGATGTAATGCAGTCTGCGTGGAGAACAGGGAAAGTGTTTATGACTGGTTTGAGCAGCCCAAGAAGGCAGACCAAAAAGTCATTGCGCACTTAAGAGTTGGCAAACTACTCCTCCCATGTCCTGCTCCGAGAGCAGAGCAACCCCGCCTACCCACAAAGCAACAGGAAACATAAAATAATAATAACTCAAAGTTATTACCATTTTATGTTTCCTTTGCAATACACTCTTTAAAAGCAGTGGAGCGACGCTCCTCCGCCATAGCCGAGGAGCAGCCCCTGTTCAAATAGCATTTGTTGCATTTTAAAATGTATTTTATGGTTTTAATTTAAATGATTGTGCAATTATAATACACTGATCATGATCATTCAATATATCCATAATTTTATTACTGTATTTCCTCAATTTTATTATTGCCTCGATGCATTGATGGTGTAATGGTTTTAATTAACTATGCACTTTAGAAACAAAAGTCCGTCAGTTTACCCAAACTCTGTTCCCATCCCCTATGTGGACATTACTGATTGCACACAGCCTTCCGCTTTATTCAGTGAGAACTGAGCACAGTGCCTGGCTTTGAGCAGGCTTTGTACCACCCAATTTGTCCTCAGATTTGGGAGAAGTTATTGGCCTTGCGCAGAGTACCTTTGTAACGCACTGTGCATGACGTGCAACCCTGTGCAGTAGAATTTCAGTAGATGACCTGCATGGCCTGTACCAAGTCCCCATGTGAACACAACACCTTGTGCTTGAGGGTTGAGTGCAGGGCTTGAACTTTATACAGGCTATCTGTGTATCATCTGTACTGCTTCATAGTAGTCATTTAGCTTTGTACACGTTTCTATGATGTATATGACAAAGACACACACTTAACACTTAAATACATGCCACACATATTAGAAAAGTGTCAGCCATATACTGTCTATATACCGCCTGGGTGTTCTTGTGCCTTTCAGTGAAACTGATGCCGCATATATGCCTTCTAGCATTTCTCCCACGGATTGTCTTCTAAACACAGTTCCATGATCCATGTGGTACTTATATACTTCTGAACCCATGGACTCTGAGTAAATATTGCTGGTGAATACCCGAGCCTACTTATGAGATTGGTTTTAGATGTCCTTTAAATGTGCTGCTGTGCACCCACACTTTGATGAAGGAGCTCATAGCCCGTGTCCATCGTGACAGATGAGAAAGGTTACAAATCAGGTTTGGGGCCATATGAGAGGGCAATTCAGGAATTCACACTGAAACCGTATTAACGTGTATTTAAAATCTAATCTAGGCATTTTTTGTGTAATCGTAAATTCAGGCTTGTAGTGAGTCTTTCATCACAGGTACCTGTACCGTTAAAACGTACCATGATGTGCAGTTCATTACCGAAACACATGTCATCAGATCTTCGTCAAAGTAAGGGTTGTTTCCGGGGCATTCTGGATAACATCCTGAGGCAGAACGAAAAGGCATAGTAATCATCATGTGAAAATATGAATCATCGCTTTAACAATTTATAATATTTGTGCAGATGATTCGACCTTTAGCTGATGTACCACGAATGAAGGATTTTCGCTTACAGTCTATTATAGGAGCACATTTTAGTGAACTGGAAAGTATCTCCAAATTAGAATAGTATACATTTTTAAAACATTTTAAAATGCAGTGAAAGAGAAATCATTTTGCAAAAAGGAAGTACCTCTGACTCGTGCATATACTCCTCTGTCATTGAAGTTATCATTACACTAAATGACCAACCACCACATGATGTAGAAGGTACTAAAATCTCAGTATAGGAACCGAACACATTATACCTACACAGCTCAATGGTCGGATTGGGACAGAAAATAGGTCCAGGCACCAAAGTAAAATGTGGATCTGACTCAAAAAGCTCAAAAAGGTGGCCCACATTTGCAAGCCATTGAACTTGTGAAGACACGCTGTACAGGTGTTTGGTAAGGTATGGGAGTCTGCATGCATTTGTGCTTGCTGCAGGCAATGCTTTGGAAATATCAGGGAAATCAACAGTAAAAAGAACCCATAAACACTTTATTACAGGTCCACACTCCAACTTGTCAAACTAGCCCTTCTGGCACTGCCTGATTGCCCTATGGGCTAGCCTGACACTATGCACCTCAAGAACGAGGACAGTGCTAAACACACCATTTATAATATCACGAGCTGGGGATATATCATGAAGCTGTGCAGTTGCGCAAGGTATATCTGTGCTCCTCTTTTTAACTAAGCACACACATTTAACTCAGACTTTCTCAATGTTAGTGCATAGTCTGCAGACAGCACAGCTCGAAAACAGTGAGCAGTGTTTGTCTCACCATGATTTCCAGCTGCAGCATACGCACCAACTTGACGAAATTCCAAGTTAAATACACATGGTTTAGAAAGTGCAATTGCATAAATAACTGTGCACTGCTAATGTCTCTCTATTGACATAGCAGTTCAATATTCAAAAGGACAGCACAGCATTCCTAAAATGGAAGCCAAAAGTCTAATATCTTCACGTGAGCCCCTTCTGAGCCTAGGCAGTGAGTGTGTTGTATTCCTCACCAGCTACTTATAGCTTATTGCACTATTTCCAAACTCCGAGGTTTTTGGTGAGATAAGCAGACCCTCTGAGGATCAGATATACTAAGCATGAATGTGCATTTGCAACAGATAGAGGGGCATATTAGCAAGAAGAGGCGATAATCATCGCTAACCCTGCTTAGCGTGATTTTTTTTATCGCCGGCTATCGCTGGAATATATCGGCACGCTAACGCTGTATTAGCAACGATTAGCGCTATGGCGATGAATATTCCAGCAATAGCGGGGGAAATGGGCCAACATCGCTGAAAAACCAGCGATGTTGCATGGAGAAGGAGAACACCTTGCTGATACGACCCTGTGGTCGTATCAGCATAATCCACCCCCCATGTTAGGTATGGCTAACACCTGCTAATTGCAGGTGTTAAATAAATAGCGATGACCCCGGTTAGCGCGACTTTTCACGTCGCTAACTGGGGCCATGGCCACCTTGCTAATAGGCGATAGGCCTGTTAGCGAGTGTTTCCCAGGTTTGTTCGTCGGGAACGCCCACTTTGCATGTCATTAGCGATAAATATCGCTGACATGCAAAGCGGTAAAAAAACGGGCGCTAATGCCCGCAAACTGTCGCTAACTGCTGTTAGAGACAGTTTGCTGATAGGGCGATATAAATATCGCCGCTTTAGCGGCAAAAAGTGCAGCTAAAGCGGCGATAGTGCCCTTGCTAATATGCCCCCAGACTCTTTGTATCCTCCCCCCGTATATCTCCTCTTTCTTCAACTAATGTATTCAACCTCGCAATTTCATTGTATGTTTACTTCACATTGGATTACATTACTTACCAATGTTTTCACTTAATTTTAATAAACTTTCTCTTTAAACTGTAAAATGTAAAATATGGCACTGGCATGACTCCGTGGGGGGGGGGATACTAACCTCTATTTTAATTCTGAGCGTCATTGAGCAGATGGCTAACTGCTGTTAGAGACAGTTTGCTGATAGGGCGATATAAATATCGCCGCTTTAGCGGCAAAAAGTGCAGCTAAAGCGGCGATAGTGCCCTTGCTAATATGCCCCAAAATGCTTTATCTTATTTACTATTCTTGTTTATGGAGTTGAAAAAGTCTTTCCAACTCCTTAAAAAGGGATTCCAAAGAATACTCATTCGGTTTCAGAAAGGGTCGTGTTGTAGGTGTCCCTTCCAAATAGGTATCTAATTTACATTTATCATTTTTTGCGACCTAAATCAAAACATTGATAATTTACTGACACCTCAAAGGAGGTGGTAACATGAATGCTAAAATAAAGTTGGTTTCACAGGAGGCAATGGTCAGCCTTCCCTAAACAAACCCCAAAAAATACACTTTTCTTTTTAAATGAATTCCCGGAAAACAGCCTGAATTTAAAAAAATGCTTTATTAAAAAGCAATCACTGATATGTTGGTCTGCTGCCCCAAGCAGGCCAACATTCCTGTGAGGGCCTCCAATAGCATTTTGCAACTTACCTCATTAGGTACCGCATAAGGTAGGTTGGATTCCAACCCACTGCAATTTAGATTTTTAAGAACTGACCTATTAGGACGTATGTCAGTTCTGACAAATCTTTACTGGTCACAAAGACACTGGTTGCACGTTGTGATCAATATGTTGAAACCAGATATTAGTGCATATGGCCCTGGGTTTTTCATTTATACATCTTGTTAATTCAAATATCAGTTTGCTATAAAAACTTAGAAATAAAGTAACAAAAATGTACATAAATAATCAATTAGAATACAAAAAAGTTAGAAAGTACAAAAAATGTCAAATGTCCTTATTACAAGCCTGAAGTTACTCGTATTCCAATTCCTGTACATATGAAAGTTTGCACAGGGATCGAAATTCCACAGTGCGTGATGAATATCACATCCATGCTATTTCCCTAATAGATTGCTCCAGGAAAAACCGATATCAACACCAAGTCTGGTAGTGATACCCTAAGGGGCATATTCTCAAGGACTTATCGCCGAGTTAGCGGCACTTTATCGCAGCCAAACTGGCGATAGATTTATCGCCCTACTCACAAGCTTGTGCTAACAGCCGATATCGCCAGTTATCCTGCGATAGCAGCCGCAAAAAACATCGCCACAGATGACACCGGCAACTAACGCTAATGAGATGCAGAGTAGGCGTTCCTGTGCAAAAAGCAGCGATAACACCACTTCGCAATATTCCCAACGACCAGCCAGATTGGCGATAAGATCCCAAAACAGGCGATAAGGCGCGTTAGCAGCAGGGATTTAACACCTGTTCTTACCTGGTGTTAAGTCGGACGACAAACCTGCACCATAAAAGGGAGCCCAGCCCAGAGCCACACCTGAAGAACAACAGATGCCATGGAGCTACTGATCATGCAGCTTGGAGCCCCAAGAGGGCCACAACACCCACCGCCACCACACCCAGGCCCGCCCCCCCCCGGACCTCTCCCCCCGGACTACCACAGAGGCAGCGCAGACAAAGACAGCGGACCTTTAGAAAACGCACCAGCCTCACAGACTTAACACCAGAGGATGTCATTGCCCACTACAGGCTCAAAAGGACAACCATCCTCCGCATCCTCACCCACATTGCCCACAGGCTGACGGTACCAGCACAGCGGACAACCAACATCCCTCCGCAGACAAAGCTGCTGGTTGTGCTGCACCTGTTGGCCTCTGGGACCTTCCAACCAACAACTGCCAGAGTTGGAGGAGTCTCACAGCCAGCCCTCTCTAAGTACCTCACACCTGTCTTGGATGCCATCATCAGCTTGATACCCTGCTCAACTCTTCAGGTGCCACTAACTCAGTGCACCACAACTCATGGACCCTTTCTGATTGAGTTTTGTGCTGTGGACAGCTCACGCAACAATGTCACCTCAAGCAGTGGGGAAGACCTGGGACGATGATGAGGAAGATGAGGCAGGTGTAACACACCCCACTGCAGCTGCAGCAGGAATATCCCGAAGGGACACAATCCTAGACAATTTCTTCACATGAGCACGCTCAGCTCTGGTGCCCCTACCTCAGTGCACTGCAACTCACGGACCCTTCTGATTGAATATTGGGTGACCTCTGTATTTGCTCCGGCTTCCTCCATGGTGCTACGCAGTTTGAATTATTTTGTTTGTATTTTTCGGTGCTCTTATAGTGCATTTTCCCGCATGACGCGTGGGAATTGCAGGCCTGTCGCTGGTTATCGCAGATTTTTTTATCGAGGTTGGCCACATCGCAACTTTTTTCGCGTTCGAGGTTCGCGTTTTTTTGCCGTCAAGGTAATATTATTGCGGTCATTTGACGCGTTAGCGTGAGACTATCGCATGGTACCGCCGTGTTGAGAATACAACGTTAACACTGCGTTATTTTCCCGCGATAGACTGCGATGTGCAAAGTTGCGTTAAGCTAATTTTGCGATAATTATCACACGTTCTTGAGAATATCCCCTTAAGTCTTTTAAATATTAGGTCAAAGTCCAGTGATGTTACTTGGCTAATAATTGTTTATTTAAAAAAAAAAACACTCAAGAAATATTTTGCAACTACTACTATTACACTGCTGTACTACCCGCTGGATATAAACTCCTGACACTCTTGACATCTA
The DNA here is from genome assembly GCA_963921515.1 of Calotriton arnoldi. Lineage (NCBI taxonomy): Eukaryota > Metazoa > Chordata > Amphibia > Caudata > Salamandridae > Calotriton > Calotriton arnoldi. Next base: position 2,886,468 of record CAWUFW010000579.1, read on the forward strand.
AATCTTATATGGTTCTCGAGTTAGTTTAACTAGAAGATACAGAGACAACAATAGCTATCAATCCATCAGGCACAACTTGGCTACATCACACAAAGATGTGAATGAATGTCAGAGCATACCTTCAAGAGTGAATGTGCTGTCAGTGCACAGTTCTCTTGGGTTCGTGCAAGTCTTAAGGCAAGGAGAACCACAGGGTTTGTAGTGCCAGGAACATTCCCCTTCTGAGTTGTAGTAATCACAAAACGTTGCTGTAACAAGAGAAATGCTTGTTAGCTACATGTTAATGTTGACATATTGCAAATATAGTAGGAACAAGAAGGCTCAACAAACACAGTCCATTGCAAGGTTTTGAACGTTTAAATTCTTCCTGCATCACATTTATTTCCAAATGTAGGCAGATCAGAGTTCTAAGTGGGCCAGAATCTGCCAAGGCTGTGCCCTAGCAAAGGAAAAACATGGATGTTGATTCAGGATTATATAGGGCCTTCTATTTCTGTCCTTTGAGAACTGACAAACAAATGGTACCTGCCTGCCTGTTACACATTGACGCTGCAACACAATGTCACTGGAAGGAATCAAGCGACACAGGAAATACCGTTGTTTACTACTTGTGCCCTGGGCCAGAGGAACCATTTCATTCCAATAAATAAATACCCGTTATTGGCACTAACTTTTAAATTCACCATGATGAGTGTTTGCTTGTGGCCCGTGATTTGAGGTTATATAAATTGTTCAATTAATTATACTTCTGATTTAGTGTATACCTTGTCAAGTAAGAGTCTATAAATGAGCTGTATCAAGCACATGCTTCAATTTCACGTTAGACTGCAACTTTACTTACATAGGCCACACCTCTTTAAAAGGTTTCTTAGCAACACTTCTTAGGTGACATTCATTTAGGATCCCCTTCCCCTTTTTCCATCTAGCGTAAACCCCCAATACAGATGATAAACAAATTCTCCTCCAGTTAAAAAATAGAACTTACAGTTCCACCATCATCACTTCATCTTTGGACCATGTGCGTTTGTGGATTAATGTGTTTTCTCTGCATGAATGGGGTCACAACTGTGATGGTAGTCTTTGGAGCAACTGAGCCTTTCTACTGGCCACATGACCCCTCAATCATTCTTCTGAATGTTAGAAATGTATGGATATTCCCAGTACCATGGCTCGCCCGTGGTGGTCCCTGCGTTTGCCACACGCGGTGGCATGTAAGAGCGTGGAGGGGATTGCTGGCGATTCCCACTCCGGCTGCAGGTAAGAGCGGGGGGATGCTGGCGATTCCTGTGAAGGTCGCAGGTAGGAAAGGGGGAGGCCGGCGCCCGCAAAACTCGGGCCTCTCCCCCCTTGCTACGTCACTGGATATTCCTTAGGCCAATGCAGTAGTTATACCTATCAATCTCTAACTTTCTTTACTGTGAAAAGTCTTGTCACCTGCTCATGACACATCAAGACAATTGTCACACAATTTATACAGGACTCTCCAAGAAACAGATCATCCAGCTTCTCAGGATACAGAACCAGGCTGCCAGATTGTGCCTAACCTCTGCAAGCACAGCCACATGAATATTGCTCTGAAAGCACTACTCTATTTGTGCATGGATACCATGGATTACATTCAGGGTTCTTGCTGGAAATTGGGTTACTGGTTGAGAAGGGTGAAACCCCACTCAAACATCAACCACAATCTATGTCAGAGTGAAACACAAGCAAACCTCAAAGTAACCTGTCCTTAACTCTCTTGTAGCTTGGCACAAAAGTAGTCAGGCTTAACTTAGAGGCAATGTGTGAAGTATTTATGCAGCACTTTAATCAGTAATAAAGTAAAAACACAACACAAGAAAAATCCTATTCAAATTTGAAAAAATAGTGTACATTTAATACATTATTTGATGCCAGAATGACAAAAATATAATCGGTAGAACCAGAGATATGCAATTTTAAAGATTACAGGTAAGTAAAATGTCTAAAAGCACAGAGCACCACTCACAGTTATCTAGTCGTGCGAGACCAGTGAAAGTCACATGTTCATACCGAGTGAGATGGAACTACAGGTACCAGGGCAGTCTTGCTGGAAGAGTTACCCTCAAAGTCCAGTGCAAAGAGTTCTATTCGCAGTAGAAGGGGTCGCGAGGTGCAGAGACAGTATCATGATTGGTCATCGATGTAGCACGAAGAACAGACCGGCATCGCGGACGGTCGTTGTTGTAGCGAGAAGATCCTGTTGAGCATCACAGATGGTCATTGCTGGAGCTTTGTGTTGGCGGTCACTGCGAGCTGTCGGTGCTGTAGTGCAAAGTGCAGATCTTGTACTGCCAGGTGTCGTTGGTGGTTGCTTTGGCCCAAAGAGTCGGGTTCACAGGAACTTCGCGCTGGCATTTGTCATGGGTACCAATATCTTGGTGTGAATGGGCCTGTTCGTGTTAGCGAAGAGTCCAAAATTTCAGGAGAGCTCAACTGAGACCACACCTAGGGTTCAGGACCTGACGGGCACAACTTGAAGGTCAGGAACTCACTCCAACAAAGGCCAGCAGGGCTCAGGCAGGTCCAATTGCAGGTCCAAGCAACAAGTCATCTTGGCTGTTGCAGGAAGCCTCTGGAGCTTTTTATGTCCCTGTACCTTAAAAAAGGAGGTCAGCTGGCTGACCCTTCGAGTCACTTCAGACTGGAATGCAGGGTACAGGTCCAGTCTTTATTCTCAGCATGCAGAGCAACAGGCAGCAAAATTGCAGAGTAGCAGGGCAGCAGAGTGGCATTCCTTCTGGCAGCAAAGCAGCACATCAGTCCTTCTTCTGTAGTATCCACATGTCGAGGAGTGTACTGAAGAGTTGGGTCTGATGGTCAAATATTTATACCTGGTGCCCATTTTGAAGTAGGAGAAGGTTCTGGAGACTTCCACAACAGTGGTGCTTGGAATTTCAAGCCTCTTTGCCCTGGTCCCAGCTTGTCTGGGGTCACAAAAAGACTAGAGTCAAACCCTTTGTGAGTGTCACAAGACAGAGTCTTTGTGATGTGCAAGTATGGCAGGTTACAGCTACTCCCCTGCATTTAGTCAGAGTGGCCCATTCTACAAACACCTCGATTCCCTTTGTCTCACTGTGTGGGTGTAATCCACAACTGTCAGCAATACCTAGTTATGTGACCCAGGGACAGGCTGCAGGCATTAAATGGTGGCATTTTCAGAACTGTGACTGAAAATCTGACTTTATCATTAAAGAGGGCTTTTAATTCTTTAGAAAGCAAACCCGACCTATCTACTTGCTCCAAATTGAAAGTTATCACTTAATAAATGTAAAAAGGAAACCCAATGTTATCCTATGGAACATGTAGGCCTTTCAGTAGTGGAAAACTAACCTAAGAGTTTTTCACTACCAGGACTTGTAAAAGTTTAAAGGACATGTCCAACATTGTAAATACACGGCAGCCTACCGTATGGGCTGTTTAGGGTCTACCTCAAGGGTGATTTATATGTATTGAAAAGTGAAGGTTTAAACCTGGCAACAGGTTTATTTTGCCTGGTCAAAATGGATGGCAGTTGAAACTGCAAAAACAGGCTGCAATGGCAGGCCTGGGCATGTTTAAAGGGCAACTTAAGTGGATGGCACAATCAGTGCTGCAGGCCCACTTGTAGCATTTAATTTAAAGGCCCTGGGTACATGCAATACCACTTTACTAGTGACTTCCAAGTAAATTAAATATGCCAATTGAGTGTAAGGCAATGTTACCATGTTTAAAGGAGAGAGCATAAGCACTTTAGCACTGGTTAGCAATGATAAAGTGTGCAGAGTCCTAAAGCCAGCAAAAACAGGATGCTGGAAGGCAAACATTTGGAGGACAACCATGCCAAGGATGTCATGTTTAACAGTTCTCTGCACCATCCATTAAGCATACTAGGGCAAAGGCCTAGATTATGTACTCAAACTGGCACAGCATTATGCATCTACCAGAAACCTGTGTTCTGTTCTTCTGATATAATCAATGGAACTTTAAGAGGATGAAACACTGAGGCAGTATCTGAGAGTTTCATAGCCAAACTTGTAATGCCATCAACCACAGTCTGAAATATGAACTAATTCCAAAGCAGTTCAGGAATCATTTGTCCATGGAAACATCTGTCATGATTTGCGAGACTATACCAATTGCAACACACATAATGTTGTGTATGCAATTTGGTGTCCATGTGACCTCATTTATGTGGGACAGACGACTCAAAAGATAAAAACTCGTCTTGGGCAGCATAAAAGTCGAATTCGCTGCAAAACTGAGAATGCACCTTTGGTGTCCCATTTTTTGGAATACAATCATGCCCCCACCGATATGCGGTGGCAGGTTATTGAGGTGATACGGATTCCTCCAAGGGGAGGGAGTATTACTAACATCCTGAATAAAAGTGAATGTCGATGGATACTCCGTTGTGACAGTATTAACAAAGGCCTTAATTCCATGGAGGAATGTCATAATGTCATTCTGTAAGATTTAGTTGAAGGATTAAGAAGGAACTATGTATTGCCTGCTTGATACTGTGGGTACTCTGTGTATTCCAAATTGAACCACTATATAGCAGATTAGTCTATATATATATATCTTTATTGGTTCACCTCTTATTAAGAATTTAACATGTATGAACATAAAATTGAATACAGTGATCTGTGTTTCTGTGATTATTAATTCTGTCTTTATACAATAACTGTAATTGCGTAATTATATATGTAGTATGACTGTGTATTGTATTTAAGATGAATAAGAATTTGGGTTTGGTTATGTAGATAGACCAACATTCTTAATGAAACTGAAATTGTTTTTTCCTTGATGTTATCATAATGTGAATGTTTGCCATTGTATTAAACTAATGCCATTACAAAGTGAATGTTTACCAATGTATTAATTTAGTTTAATGTGAATCACTTTGTTGGTATTGACATAATTCAATTATGGTTCGCCCTCTATAAATTGTGAGGGATATTTTATTGTTGTAATTGAGCTGCTTTTCTAAAGAAAATTCTCTTCTCTCTTTTTTCTTTTTCTTCTCTTTTTCTCCCCTTTTTCTTCCTTTCTTTTTCTTTCTTTGATTTAATTTTTGTAGTAGGCACGTACATAGTATTGGTTATCATCTGCATTTGGTATTAAAGTTGGATGTAGACTATGTCCCGTCATTCTATTAGGGTATCGTGGTTTAAATCTAGCAAATTGCCTGTAAACACGCACTTGGTCATTAGTTATACATTTTGACCTCATATAGATGGCGCCCGTTGCTAAACCCGTGAAATACATTATAGTCCGTAATCGATATCGGTATGGACTCTATATCATTCATTTGTTGTAACATAGTGATATGATTTGGGTGTGCCTCTAAGGAGTTTAGTTTATTTTCAGATGAGGCACGGTTAATTTATTAAAATACTGTTGTCACAATAAGTAAATCTCCTAGGATGATGGATATTTATCCATATGGTTGGACCATTCTAATATGGCGCCCGTTGGTGTCTGTTGTCAAGATTAGGTTACATTTGACAGTCCGTCATTTGTGTTTTTGAACTAATCGCGCAGGTTTTTAAACGCTATTTATAGCGTCTGCAGTAAGCATGGAATGGCTTCCGGATTTTGCTGCCGCAGGAGGGACATTTTTGGTAAGTTGAGGCGTGCAGCATTTGTTTCAAGTTTTAGGTTTACATTAGCTTAAGCATGGAATGGCCTCCGGATTTGGCTGCCGCAGTATGGACGTTTTTAGTAAGTTGAGGCATGCAGCATTTGCTTTAGTTTTAGGTTTACATTAGCTTAAACGGACTTTTTGTAAACTTCTTGTAAGCTGCCTTTATAGTTAATGGTGGCTGTGTGGTATATGGTTCGGGTAATAGTGTGTTTATGCAGCCGTCTGAACCTGTGCATATTACATTTTTTCATCGCCCAGTGGTTGGCGGGAGACGCGGTAATGCTATTGGGCTCGGGCAGTTGTGTTCTCATAGTAGTAGAGCCCTTATGAATTTGATAAATGGATATGAGATATGCTAGCCAAGACGGTATTTCACCGTCCTTTTGGAATTTGGGGGTGTTTGTTTTGTGTCCCTGTATGGATTGTTTGACATACTATAAATACACGCCCCAATACATATAGATGTTTGTGACTGGTATTATATATTAGAAATTTAGGTTCTACCTCTGCATACTTAGGATATGTTCGCTTGTCCCTTTATTTCTCTAGTCCTCTGTGGCGTTGAAGTGCATCGGTGATTTGTTCGCCTGTTTACTGGCATGATCTGCTAAATTGTATGGACAAAGATTGCCAGTTTGAAAGTTTATATTCATGGACGGTTCTACATCGTGCCCGCCCATTGTTTATTTTAAGTAAGTGACTGATTAATTAGGATGGTTTGTTTGAGTTCTTTGATTGATACGTAGAACTCATTATATTTTTATAAAAATTTATCTTTTTCATTCTAGTGTGAAATATTGTTCCAATCCATGCAAGTAATACAGGGTTGGACTATTTCTTTAAATAGGTAATTTTTGTATTTATTATTGATCGTTTGGTGATGGTAATTTCTTTATTTTTCTTTAAGTTGTGGGAAACAGTTTCTTACTTCTGTTCTTTATTACTTTGTCTTTCACCAATGTCTCTTCTGTTAATTTCTTTCTTCTTTTTTCTGGTATTCCCCTTTTTTTGGATAGAGGGAGTGTAATTATTAAAAAAAATTAAAAGTGACCCATATGTATTTTATACTATACAGAATTTTGGACGCTCAAATGAATTCTCAGTCCTGATGATGACCGTGTAATTCTACAGTGGTCAAAACGCCGTCGACGTATATGTGGCCATAAAATTGATGAAGGACACATTATTTTGTTATATGTTGTTTCTTTCTTTTTTGTGACGTGTAATTTTTCGTCTGCCACGTGTCTGGTTTGTAATATATATTGTTTTTGTACCAGCACATTGTATTGAGCGTCATTGTTTTAATTGTTTTAGTATTCATTAAATGTAATAAATTTGTTATATTTTTCTAATATTTCTTTGCATATGGGTATTATTTTATCTTTTTTCCTTTTCTTTATGTCACTTCTTATTTAGGTTGTTTATAATTTTGAAATTGTTTTGTAAATAGTGTATTTTTGAGCAAATTGCTTCTTGAACTATTGTTAGTATTATTCGCAGGCCCACTTGTAGCATTTAATTTATAGGCCCTGGGTACATGCAATACCACTTTACTAGTGACTTCCAAGTAAATTAAATATGCCAATTGAGTGTAAGGCAATGTTACCATGTTTAAAGGAGAGAGCATAAGCACTTTAGCACTGGTTAGCAATGATAAAGTGTGCAGAGTCCTAAAGCCAGCAAAAACAGGATGCTGGAAGGCAAACATTTGGAGGACAACCATGCCAAGGATGTCATGTTTAACAGTTCTCTGCACCATCCATTAAGCATACTAGGGCAAAGGCCTAGATTATGTACTCAAACTGGCACAGCATTATGCATCTACCAGAAACCTATGTTCTGTTCTTCTGATATAATCAATGGAACTTTAAGAGGATGAAACACTGAGGCAGTATCTGGGAGTTTCATAGCCAAACTTGTAATGCCATCAACCACAGTCTGAAATATGAACTAATTCCAAAGCAGTTCAGGAATCATTTGTCCATGGAAACATCTGTCATGATTTGCGAGACTATACCAATTGCAACACACATAATGTTGTGTATGCAATTTGGTGTCCATGTGACCTCATTTATGTGGGACAGACGACTCAAAAGATAAAAACTCGTCTTGGGCAGCATAAAAGTCGAATTCGCTGCAAAACTGAGAATGCACCTTTGGTGTCCCATTTTTTGGAATACAATCATGCCCCCACCGATATGCGGTGGCAGGTTATTGAGGTGATACGGATTCCTCCAAGGGGAGGGAGTATTACTAACATCCTGAATAAAAGTGAATGTCGATGGATACTCCGTTGTGACAGTATTAACAAAGGCCTTAATTCCATGGAGGAATGTCATAATGTCATTCTGTAAGATTTAGTTGAAGGATTGAGAAGGAACTATGTATTGCCTGCTTGATACTGTGGGTACTCTGTGTATTCCAAATTGAACCACTATATAGCAGATTAGTCTATATATATATATATCTTTATTGGTTCACCTCTTATTAAGAATTTAACATGTATGAACATAAAATTGAATACAGTGATCTGTGTTTCTGTGATTATTAATTCTGTCTTTATACAATAACTGTAATTGCGTAATTATATATGTAGTATGACTGTGTATTGTATTTAAGATGAATAAGAATTTGGGTTTGGTTATGTAGATAGACCAACATTCTTAATGAAACTGAAATTGTTTTTTCCTTGATGTTATCATAATGTGAATGTTTGCCATTGTATTAAACTAATGCCATTACAAAGTGAATGTTTACCAATGTATTAATTTAGTTTAATGAGAATCACTTTGTTGGTATTGACATAATTCAATTATGGTTCGCCCTCTATAAATTGTGAGGGATATTTTATTGTTGTAATTGAGCTGCTTTTCTAAAGAAAATTCTCTTCTCTCTTTTTTCTTTTTTCTTCTCTTTTCTCCCCTTTTTTCTTCCTTTCTTTTTCTTTCTTTGATTTAATTTTTGTAGTAGGCACGTACATAGTATTGGTTATCATCTGCATTTGGTATTAAAGTTGGATGTAGACTATGTCCCGTCATTCTATTAGGGTATCGTGGTTTAAATCGAGCAAATTGCCTGTAAACACGCACTTGGTCATTAGTTATACATTTTGACCTCATATAGATGGCGCCCGTTGCTAAACCCGTGAAATACATTATAGTCCGTAATCGATATCGGTATGGACTCTATATCATTCATTTGTTGTAACATAGTGATATGATTTGGGTGTGCCTCTAAGGAGTTTAGTTTATTTTCAGATGAGGCACGGTTAATTTATTAAAATACTGTTGTCACAATAAGTAAATCTCCTAGGATGATGGATATTTATCCATATGGTTGGACCATTCTAAGATGGCGCCCGTTGGTGTCTGTTGTCAAGATTAGGTTACATTTGACAGTCCGTCATTTGTGTTTTTGAACTAATCGCGCGGGTTTTTAAACGCTATTTATAGCGTCTGCAGTAAGCATGGAATGGCTTCCGGATTTTGCTGCCGCAGGAGGGACATTTTTGGTAAGTTGAGGCGTGCAGCATTTGTTTCAAGTTTTAGGTTTACATTAGCTTAAGCATGGAATGGCCTCCGGATTTGGCTGCCACAGTATGGACGTTTTTAGTAAGTTGAGGCATGCAGCATTTGTTTTAGTTTTAGGTTTACATTAGCTTAAACGGACTTTTTGTAAACTTCTTGTAAGCTGCCTTTATAGTTAATGGTGGCTGTGTGGTATATGGTTCGGGTAATAGTGTGTTTATGCAGCTGTCTGAACCTGTGCATATTTCATTTTTTCATCGCCCAGTGGTCGGCGGGAGATGCGGTAATGCTATTGGGCTCGGGCAGTTGTGTTCTCATAGTAGTAGAGCCCTTATGAATTTGATAAATGGATATGAGATATGCTAGCCAAGACGGTATTTCACCGTCCTTTTGGAATTTGGGGGTGTTTGTTTTGTGTCCCTGTATGGATTGTTTGACATACTATATATACACGCCCCAATACATATAGATGTTTGTGACTGGCATTATATATTAGAAATTTAGGTTCTACCTCTGCATACTTAGGATATGTTCGCTTGTCCCTTTATTTCTCTAGTCCTCTGTGGCGTTGAAGTGCATCGGTGATTTGTTCGCCTGTTTACTGGCATGATCTGCTAAATTGTATGGACAAAGATTGCCAGTTTGAAAGTTTATATTCATGGACGGTTCTACATCGTGCCCGCCCATTGTCTATTTTAAGTAAGTGACTGATTAATTAGGATGGTTTGTTTGAGTTCTTTGATTGATACGTAGAACTCATTATATTTTTATAAAAATGTATCTTTTTCATTCTAGTGTGAAATATTGTTCCAATCCATTCAAGTAATACAGGGTTGGACTATTTCTTGAAATAGGTGATTTGTGTATTTATTATTGATCGTTTGGTGATGGTAATTTCTTTATTTTTCTTTAAGGTGTGGGAAACAGTTTCTTACTTCTGTTCTTTATTACTTTGGGGCCGATTCCGATCTCGGCCGGTAGTGCTCCGAATCGGATTCGGCTTTACCGGATCCGATTCGGAGCCCTGTTTCCCGACCGAACCGTACGCGGGTCCGGCCGAGCGAGTACGATGCGAAATCGCCGACCGACTCGTCCGGGCGTCCCGACCGCTCCGACCGACTCGCTCGGACTCGACTCGCACCGCGCAATGGAGACGTTTCCCGGCCGGGTAAGTACGATGCGCGCCGCGAGCAGTCCGACCGAGCCGCGCACTCCGGCTCGAAAGAGCTGTCGGAGCCGTACTTTGGGGGTCCGTGTCGGACCCCCTGTACGCGTAGCCGTGCGAGTCGCACACAGGGGGACCCATGGGTCCCCCTACCTGTGCGTGTACGGCGCGAATCGCTTCGCCGCGTACCCGCTGTAGGGGCGCCCTTGTCCGACTCGCACCCATTGAGTCAATGGGAGCCCGCGTACGCGTTGTACGACCGGCTCCCATTGACTTCAATGGGAGTCCGACCGACTCGAGTCCGATAACATACGGACGCATCGTACTCGTTCGGTCGGACTGCACGGGTCCGATTCGGTCGGAAATCTCTCCGGGTCCGGCTCGGTCGGAGAAATTTCCGGCCCGAACCGGAATCGACCCCCTTGTCTTTCACCAATGTCTCTTCTGTTAATTTCTTTCTTCTTTTTTCTGGTATTCCCCCTTTTTTTGGATAGAGGGAGTGTAATTATTAAAAAAAAATTAAAAGTGACCCATATGTATTTTATACTATACAGAATTTTGGACGCTCAAATGAATTCTCAGTCCTGATGATGACCGTGTAATTCTACAGTGGTCGAAACGCCATCGACGTATATGTGGCCATAAAATTGATGAAGGACACATTATTTTGTTATATGTTGTTTCTTTCTTTTTTGTGACGTGTAATTTTTCGTCTGCCACGTGTCTGGTTTGTAATATATATTGTTTTTGTACCAGCACATTGTATTGAGCGTCATTGTTTTAATTGTTTTAGTATTCATTAAATGTAATAAATTTGTTATATTTTTCTAATATTTCTTTGCATATGGGTATTATTTTATCTTTTTCCTTTTCTTTATGTCACTTCTTATTTAGGTTGTTTATAATTTTGAAATTGTTTTGTAAATAGTGTATTTTTGAGCAAATTGCTTCTTGAACTATTGTTAGTATTATTCGCAGGCCCACTTGTAGCATTTAATTTATAGGCCCTGGGTACATGCAATACCACTTTACTAGTGACTTCCAAGTAAATTAAATATGCCAATTGAGTGTAAGGCAATGTTACCATGTTTAAAGGAGAGAGCATAAGCACTTTAGCACTGGTTAGCAATGATAAAGTGTGCAGAGTCCTAAAGCCAGCAAAAACAGGATGCTGGAAGGCAAACATTTGGAGGACAACCATGCCAAGGATGTCATGTTTAACAGTTCTCTGCACCATCCATTAAGCATACTAGGGCAAAGGCCTAGATTATGTACTCAAACTGGCACAGCATTATGCATCTACCAGAAACCTATGTTCTGTTCTTCTGATATAATCAATGGAACTTTAAGAGGATGAAACACTGAGGCAGTATCTGAGAGTTTCATAGCCAAACTTGTAATGCCATCAACCACAGTCTGAAATATGAACTAATTCCAAAGCAGTTCAGGAATCATTTGTCCATGGAAACATCTGTCATGATTTGCGAGACTATACCAATTGCAACACACATAATGTTGTGTATGCAATTTGGTGTCCATGTGACCTCGTTTATGTGGGACAGACGACTCAAAAGATAAAAACTCGTCTTGGGCAGCATAAAAGTCGAATTCGCTGCAAAACTGAGAATGCACCTCTGGTGTCCCATTTTTTGGAATACAATCATGCCCCCACCGATATGCGGTGGCAGGTTATTGAGGTGATACGGATTCCTCCAAGGGGAGGGAGTATTACTAACATCCTGAATAAAAGTGAATGTCGATGGATACTCCGTTGTGACAGTATTAACAAAGGCCTTAATTCCATGGAGGAATGTCGTAATGTCATTCTGTAAGATTTAGTTGAAGGATTGAGAAGGAACTATGTATTGCCTGCTTGATACTGTGTGTCCTCTGTGTATTCCAAATTGAACCACTATATAGCAGATTAGTCTATATATATATATCTTTATTGGTTCACCTCTTATTAAGAATTAAACATGTATGAACATAAAATTGAATACAGTGATCTGTGTTTCTGTGATTATTAATTCTGTCTTTATACAATAACTGTAATTGCGTAATTATATATGTAGTATGACTGTGTATTGTATTTAAGATGAATAAGAATTTGGGTTTGGTTATGTAGATAGACCAACATTCTTAATGAAACTGAAATTGTTTTTTCCTTGATGTTATCATAATGTGAATGTTTGCCATTGTATTAAACTAATGCCATTACAAAGTGAATGTTTACCAATGTATTAATTTAGTTTAATGTGAATCACTTTGTTGGTATTGACATAATTCAATTATGGTTCGCCCTCTATAAATTGTGAGGGATATTTTATTGTTGTAATTGAGCTGCTTTTCTAAAGAAAATTCTCTTCTCTCTTTTTTCTTTTTTCTTCTCTTTTTCTCCCCTTTTTTCTTCCTTTCTTTTTCTTTCTTTGATTTAATTTTTGTAGTAGGCACGTACATAGTATTGGTTATCATCTGCATTTGGTATTAAAGTTGGATGTAGACTATGTCCCGTCATTCTATTAGGGTATCGTGGTTTAAATCGAGCAAATTGCCTGTAAACACGCACTTGGTCATTAGTTATACATTTTGACCTCATATAGATGGCGCTCGTTGCTAAACCCGTGAAATACATTATAGTCCGTAATCGATATCGGTATGGACTCTATATCATTCATTTGTTGTAACATAGTGATATGATTTGGGTGTGCCTCTAGGAGTTTAGTTTATTTTCAGATGAGGCACGGTTAATTTATTAAAATACTATTGTCACAATAAGTAAATCTCCTAGGATGATGGATATTTATCCATATGGTTGGACCATTCTAAGATGGCGCCCGTTGGTGTCTGTTGTCAAGATTAGGTTACATTTGACAGTCCGTCATTTGTGTTTTTGAACTAATCGCGCGGGTTTTTAAACGCTATTTATAGCGTCTGCAGTAAGCATGGAATGGCTTCCGGATTTTGCTGCCGCAGGAGGCACATTTTTGGTAAGTTGAGGCGTGCAGCATTTGTTTCAAGTTTTAGGTTTACATTAGCTTAAGCATGGAATGGCCTCCGGATTTGGCTGCCGCAGTATGGACGTTTTTAGTAAGTTGAGGCATGCAGCATTTGTTTTAGTTTTAGGTTTACATTAGCTTAAACGGACTTTTTGTAAACTTCTTGTAAGCAGCCTTTATAGTTAATGGTGGCTGTGTGGTATATGGTTTGGGTAATAGTGTGTTTATGCAGCCGTCTGAACCTGTGCATATTACATTTTTTCATCGCCCAGTGGTTGGCGGGAGACGCAGTAATGCTATTGGGCTCGGGCAGTTGTGTTCTCATAGTAGTAGAGCCCTTATGAATTTGATAAATGGATATGAGATATGCTAGCCAAGACGCTATTTCACCGTCCTTTTGGAATTTGGGGGTGTTTGTTTTGTGTCCCTGTATGGATTGTTTGACATACTATATATACACGCCCCAATACATATAGATGTTTGTGACTGGCATTATATATTAGAAATTTAGGTTCTACCTCTGCATACTTAGGATATGTTCGCTTGTCCCTTTATTTCTCTAGTCCTCTGTGGCGTTGAAGTGCATCGGTGATTTGTTCGCCTGTTTACTGGCATGATCTGCTAAATTGTATGGACAAAGATTGCCAGTTTGAAAGTTTATATTCATGGACGGTTCTACATCGTGCCCGCCCATTGTCTATTTTAAGTAAGTGACTGATTAATTAGGATGGTTTGTTTGAGTTCTTTGATTGATACTTAGAACTCATTATATTTTTATAAAAATGTATCTTTTTCATTCTAGTGTGAAATATTGTTCCAATCCATGCAAGTAATACAGGGTTGGACTATTTCTTGAAATAGGTGATTTTTGTATTTATTATTGATCGTTTGGTGATGGTAATTTCTTTATTTTTCTTTTAGGTGTGGGAAACAGTTTCTTACTTCTGTTCTTTATTACTTTGTCTTTCACCAATGTCTCTTCTGTTAATTTCTTTCTTCTTTTTTCTGGTATTCCCCCTTTTTTGGATAGAGGGAGTGTAATTATTAAAAAAAATTAAAAGTGACCCATATGTATTTTATACTATACAGAATTTTGGACGCTCAAATGAATTCTCAGTCCTGATGATGACCGTGTAATTCTGCAGTGGTCGAAACGCCATCGACGTATATGTGGCCATAAAATTGATGAAGGACACATTATTTTGTTATATGTTGTTTCTTTCTTTTTTGTGACGTGTAATTTTTCGTCTGCCACGTGTCTGGTTTGTAATATATATTGTTTTTGTACCAGCACATTGTATTGAGCGTCATTGTTTTAATTGTTTTAGTATTCATTAAATGTAATAAATTTGTTATATTTTTCTAATATTTCTTTGCATATGGGTATTATTTTATCTTTTTCCTTTTCTTTATGTCACTTCTTATTTAGGTTGTTTATAATTTTGAAATTGTTTTGTAAATAGTGTATTTTTGAGCAAATTGCTTCTTGAACTATTGTTAGTATTATTCGCAGGCCCACTTGTAGCATTTAATTTATAGGCCCTGGGTACATGCAATACCACTTTACTAGTGACTTCCAAGTAAATTAAATATGCCAATTGAGTGTAAGGCAATGTTACCATGTTTAAAGGAGAGAGCATAAGCACTTTAGCACTGGTTAGCAATGATAAAGTGTGCAGAGTCCTAAAGCCAGCAAAAACAGGATGCTGGAAGGCAAACATTTGGAGGACAACCATGCCAAGGATGTCATGTTTAACAGTTCTCTGCACCATCCATTAAGCATACTTGGGCAAAGGCCTAGATTATGTACTCAAACTGGCACAGCATTATGCATCTACCAGAAACCTATGTTCTGTTCTTCTGATATAATCAATGGAACTTTAAGAGGATGAAACACTGAGGCAGTATCTGAGAGTTTCATAGCCAAACTTGTAATGCCATCAACCACAGTCTGAAATATGAACTAATTCCAAAGCAGTTCAGGAATCATTTGAAAACCAGACTATGCAGAGTTGCCTTCAATTTGAACATTTCACAGATTCAGGGTTGCAATGACATCGTACAGAGTTATCATCTATCAGATCACACTTTACCATACTCCTGTTGATTCCTCTATCTCTAGCACCCTAAAGAACCCACTCAATATGTAGCACTTCAGAGAATTCCAATATAAACAAATACATCAACAAATGAGCTTGTTTGAAATATTTTACCAGGCTGGCCAAATCCCACCTTAATTGGTTTCTCATTCCCCTCGTTCCTCCAATTAATGCAACTATTCTTGTTTTTTTTTCAAAAGCTTCAGTAACCAACACAGCCCCTAGCTTCTTGCTAATATGTATTGCTCTGCCATTGAAACGCGTGTTCTGTAAGAGAAAATGCACCTCAGGTTCTGCCTCAGGTCCTTTAAATACAGAAATAGCAAAACATATAAGAAATAAGCCATGGTACATGGTCATAATAGCCATCACAAACATGATGAGAAATACAAGTTTGGACCAAATGTTTGCAGTGAATTATTGCTTCATGGGTCATATGACAATTTTTGTGTAGCACACAATTGTGGTGTGAACAACTACCTCTAACGGTGGCAGTATTATTTACTTGATTGTCTGGTTGCATAGGAATATATTTTCACTATATTGTTGTGTTTTGGGGCATTTAGAGAAGTGGACACATGTGAGGGGTAAACCTTCAATTCCTAGTGCCCTAGGAAGCACTTCAAGTTTATGTTTACTGCCACAGACCTCGAATGACATGGTTATGTGTGAATACGGCAAACTCTGATCCTGCCTATCTGTTTGGTTTGTAATCTGAGAGTACTGCAGTGCTTAATGTGAGCCGGTGGTTTCCCGTGCTCAGCACCGGCACTTAATGTTCAACACTGGCACTATAGTTTCATGAGCACCAGTTAAGAACACACTCATTTTTGGTAGGTACGGGAGATTAAGTGATTGGGGATGTTGAGCTGACACTGAGACTCGAACCTGGTTTGCTAGCTCTGAAGTCGGCAGCTCTGACCATTACCCCTCATCCTCTCCCCAATTCATGGTTAGTAGTTGGTTCTGTTTTAGGCAGCACTAGCAGGAGAAATGGGCTGGTGCAAGCTGCCTCCTGACGAGAGCCCCAACACTTATTTTTTTACAAATTAACCCTGGAGTACTGTTCTTATTGAGCTTTTCTTTGCTTCTGGAGAAGGGCCTTTTAGATCCATGATTCATCTGATCAGATTCTTGAAATGCCTGATTGTGGTGTGATTAACTATCTCAGATTGAGGGTTGTTGGAAAGTGGATTATTAGTAGGGGCAAATGTGTATCTGCCACTGGCAATAAGACCACTAACACAGTATAGGGCTTAGTATAGGGCTCAGAATAGGTCTTAGAAAATTATTCCCAGGCTCAACCCTTGATAGCTTGGCTGCGAGCAGGCAGGCTTAACTTCAAAGATAGGTATGTAAAGCATTTAAAAACACCAATTCAGTAAATAATTAAGACACAATGCACATTAAAAATCCAAAACCAATTTATAAAAATAGGACATATTTTTATCTTTGAAATGACACCAAAACAACAAAAATCTAATGTAAGGAGCCGGAGATATGAATTTCAAAGATTTGGCATTATCTAGCACATATAAACCTATAGCGCCTTATCGGGACATCTGGTCGCGATAGGCCGGATCAAAGCCAAAGTTTCAGGCCGATGATGGAGCCCTGCTTGGCTGCCCCTCGCAGTAGGTCTCACTCAAAGTTTTTACCTTCTTCCCGGGTACTCGAAGCTCTCAGTCAGTCAGGATTCGGTGAGGGTTCGCCAGATTGCCTTGCGACGAGCTCCTGGTCACACGTATTTAAGTCCCACCTCCGGAGTGTTCCAGCCGGACGAACCAAGGATCCAGGCCGACACTGGGTTGAAGGCAGGTGGCTTGGCTTTCGCGGTTGCTCCAGGTCACCTTTTCTTCGTTCTGACTTAGAAACCTTTACAGAGCTTTTTCTCGCGGGGTCCCTCAATGCTCTTCACCAGGCCAGATTCGGTGAGGGTTTGACGGCCTCGGATTTCAACTACTCCCGGTCAAACTCTAAAAGTAGGACCTATGGAGCTTTTCAACGGGACAAACCTGGACAGCAGGCCGGCTCGCGGTAGAAGGCAGGCGGTTTGGCTGGCTAGGTTGAGTCGGTCCCCTTATGGAGATTTTTCCAAAGTTGCTCAAAAGTTCTCCAAACTTCTGGAACTTCTTCTTGAAGTTCCCCAAAGGGTCCCAAAGTGTCTCAAACTCACTCCAAGGGTCTGAAAGCTCCAAAATGGTCCTTGAAAGTTGAGGACTTCAGTTCCCACAATCCAATTGGACAAAACCCTTACAAATTTATTGGTAGTGCTCCAGGTTGAGCATTCTTGGTGGTAATGTTCCAGGTGAGCTCTGTTAACCTGTAGCTTGCAGGGAGTCCACTCTTTAGTCCTTTTATAGCAAGGTAGTCCACAGGGCTGTAGTTACAGATAGTGCAGAAGGCGCAATCTTCAGAGTGCAGGCCTTGGGGAATTCACATCAAACTTCTCAGCGTGGCCCTTCTTGCTTTCTTAGGTTTCAAGCAGAAGATCTCAAAGGCTCTGCCCCTCTCTGATACTTATTCCAAGTTCTCTGGGTCAAGCAGGAGGTCACTTCTGTCCATTGGAGTGTAGGGTACCACACCAAGGTATGACCACTTCCTGCAGAGTGTGGCACAATTTTGTCCCAGACTGCACCAATTCTTCCAAATTCATAATGGATGATTTTCCAGCAGGGGGAGAAGAGCTGGCTAAACACACCCCTAGGATGGCTAATCTCCATAGTCTCTCCCCCTTGCATCTGCTCATTCCTTCCTTAAACCTAGCATCTGGCTGGGTTCAAAAGAGTGGAGTTGTAAATGACATGCCTTATTATATGCTAGGGACTTAGAGGTAGTTTCAATCCCCCTTCCCTATTATGTACTAGGGCCTTATAGGGTAGGTCATGCCAATCACAGGGGTACCCAACCCATAGCATACCCTAGTGAATGTAGGTGTTTTCACTGTATTCTAACTGTCTCTTTCAGCATAGCAATGGCTCTGGGCCTGGTTAGGCAGAGCCCAGGGCCAGTCAGAGTCAGTAACCACCAGTACCAGTGAGCAAAAAGTTAGGGGGTGCCCAGGGCACAGGATGACTTTGCAACATAGCCCCCCCAAACGAAAGGTGATGGGTTACTAACCTACACCCTGGTAGTCCTCATCAGCTAAGTGGAAAAACCTGGAAAGTCCATCCGCATTCGATTGGGCAACCCCAGGTCTCTGTTCCACTGTAAAGTCCATTCTCTGTAGGGAAAAAACACCTTAACAGCTTGGGATTCTCCCCTCACATCTGCATGAGCCATCAGAGAGTCCTGTGGTCAGTTTGAACACAAAAGTGAGTCCCAAACAAATATGGTCTCAACTCTTTCAGGGACCAAACCACAGCAAAAGCCTCTCTCTCTCTATGGCACTCCACCTCTTCTCTCTGGGAAGAAGTCTCCTGCTAATAAAGGCAACTGGCTGATCAAGGCCCTCTTCATTTAGCTCTGACAACACTGCCCCAATCCCTTAAGCATCTGTCTGAGCCACAAATTATTTTGTGTAGTCAGGGGCCAGCAACACTGGTGCTGAACACATAACAGCTATCAGAGTATCAAAAGCCTTCTGACACTCTGGGGTCCAATCCACCTTTTTGGGCCTCTTCTTAGAAGTGAGTTCTGTTAGGGGCCCCACAATGGTCCCATAATTTTGAACAAACCTTCTATAATACCCTGTCAGTCCAAGGAATGCCCTGACCTGAGTCTGGGTAACAGGAGCTGTCCAATCCAAAATAGTTTGAATTTTAGCTTGGAGAGGCTGTACATGGCCCCCAACTACCAGGTGGCCCAGGTACACCACAGAGCTCTGCCCTATTTGGCACTTACTTGCCTTAATAGTCAGGCCTGCCTGCTGCATGGCCTGAAGCACTTCCCTTAGGTGGCTTAAGTGATCTCCCACGGTAGAGCTATATACAGCTATATCATCCAGGTAAGCTGCACTGAACTGTTCCAACCCAGACAAGACGCTGTTCACCAACCTTTAGAAGGTGGCAGGTGCATTGTTTAAGTCAATGGGCATTACCTTGAACTGATAATGTCCCTCTGGTGTGGAGAATGCTGATCTTTCCTTTGCTCTATCAGTGAGAGCAATCTGCCAGTAACCTGAAGACAAATTAAAAGTACTCAGGTACTTAGCAGCCCCTAACCCATCAATGAGCTCATCAGCACTAGGTGTAGGGTGAGCGTCAGTCTTTGTGACTGCATTCAATCCTCTGTAGTCCACATAGAACCTTAACTCCTTGGGTCCCCCCTGTGGATTAGATTTGGGCACCAGCATCACTGGACTGGCCCATGGACTTTCAGACGGTTCAATTACCCCCAATTCCAGCATCTTAGCAACCTCAGCTTTAATGCTGGCTCTGACATGGTCAGACAACCTGTACAGTTTATTTTTGACAGGTAGGCTGTCACCAGTATCAAAGTGGTGCACACACCACTCAGTGATGCCTGGGGTCAAAGAGAACAGGCCAGCAAACTGCTCCAGCACCTGCTTACAGTCTTGGTGCTGCTGGTCTGTCAACTTGGGAGAGAGTATAGCTCCCTCCACTGACCCATCTTGCACATTAGTGGAGAGGAGGTCGGGAACTGGCTCAGTTTCCTCCTCCACTCCCTCATCAGTGACCAGTAGCATGGTCAAATCTCCCCTGTCATGGTGGGGTTTCAATCTGTTCACATGCAGGACCCTATGAGGGTTCCTGTGGGTGCCAAGGTCAACCAAATAAGTAACCTCACCCATATTTTCTAAGATTGGATAGGGCCCACTCCACTTGTCATGGAGGGCCCTAAGAGCCACAGGCTCCAACACCCACACCAATTGTCCTGGAGTATACTCAGGCATAGTAGCCTTCTGATCATACCAGGGCTTCATGAACTCCTGGCTGGGCTCCAGTTTCCTGCTTACCTTGTACATGCACTCTGCCATTCTAGATCTGAGGCCTAGCACATAGTCAAGCACATTGTCCTTTGCTTCTTCAATAGGCTTTTCTAAAGACTCTTTCAGAAGGCTCAATGGCCCCCTCACAGGAGGCCGATTCACAGAACTAATCTGAGATAAAATCCTAAACTTACTACTTTTGGTATTCACAGAAGGCATTTAGTAGTAGTAAAGTTAGGACTCCTAACTTTACTACTACTAAATGCCTTCTGTGAATACCAAAAGTAGCAAGTTTAGGATTTTATGTCAGATTAGTTCTGTGAATCGGCCCCTTAGTGTCCAAACAACAACTCAAAGTGACTGAAACCAACACCTTTCTGTGGCACCTCCCTGTAGTCAAACAGTAGGCATGGGAGGAGAACATCCCATCTCCTCCTGAGTTTCTCTGAGAACCCATTTATCATACCCTTCAGGGTTTTGTTGAATCTCTCAACTAGACCATTTGCTTGTAGGTGATAGGGAGTGGTGAACTTGTAGTTGACACCACACTCATCCCACATTGCAGTCAGATAGCTGGACAGTTTGTGCCCCTATCTGACGGGAAACAGCCATTACAATGGCGCTGCTTCACCGCATAACATTTAGCTTGCATGCTTTACAACGCATACATCGTTACCATGAGTAGCCTTTACCACGTATGCCTTTACATCGAATTACATTGTAAAGGTATGTATCGGATGTACGGTCGCAAAACATTAGTACATGGTTTTGAGACTCGCTATTTGGAAGGGAATGCCCCTTCCAAATAGTGAGTCGCAAAACCTATTTAGCGAGTCGCAAATAAATTGTGACTCGCTAAATAGGCTCTGTACATGGCCCATAATGTTTTTGCGACCGAAGCACCCAGGCTACCTGACTCCCCTAGCCAATCACGACGCTGCTGATAGCAGCGTCGTGATTGGACTGGGAGCGTGGACATGTTCTCCACCCAGGCTGTGCAACACAGCCCGGTGGAAAACATGCCAAGTGTGCATGACGGTTTGGCCGACCCAAGTCAGCCGGCCAAACCGTCATGCGCACTTAGAGAGTGCCCACCACTCCTGCCCCAGCTATGTGGGCAGTCCAGCCCGCCCGCCCCTACAGCAGAGTACTGAAAAATAATATGATAATAACATGCTGCTATTATCATTTAATTTTTCCCATAGGCGACACTACTCTGCTTTAGAGGAGGAGCCGCCCCTGAGTGGTAGGGGAAGTGATTAAGACCAAACTGGAATTCAGAAATGCCCTCTGAAATTCTCACTGATGTGAAGCCGCAGTGTTTGTGAAGAATTCAGAATGAAGTCATTCTTGGACTGAAGAAAATTGATCATGTGTTTTACCTCAGAAGGTCTATCCACTAGTGACCAATTAATTCATAGATGAATCACAACATGTATTATTCTTGTGTTTGAAAACGTGTGGTATGAAGTGCATGGGTCCCTCTTGATAGCATATACACTTTCTGGTACAACCTTTGGTGCTTCCTGCACTCCACTGACCTATGCCTCCTTGTGGTATATCCAGTATGAACAAATCACTGGATGATACAAGATTTGTGGTTCCTGGCCCAGGGCTCAGCCTTCCTGCTTCTCTCTTAAATGAATACTTCCTCAGGAAAACTATTGCTAAACCTTTAAATATTCCAGCTTCACAATAATCCGGAATCTGGAGGAAGGATTTACTCAAAATCAGTAGGAAGTAAAGAGAACATTTCTGGGAAAACCCTCTCCCAGTGGGTATTTTAGAATAGGAAAATTCCATCTAGGATTCACAATTTAATTACAATATTTGCTGATCAACAGTCATAGGGAAAGCAAAGAGTACTAGCAAGACAGTATTGGTGTCTTATAAGATACTAAATAATTCAACTCAAGGTTTCTTTTCTATTTCAGTTATCTGAGGCACCATTGTTTTTTTATATCTGGCATTGAATAGATGGTGACTCTGGGCCTGCAACTGTGATTTGAATGAGGTTGACATGGGGTGTTCTAAACATGTTAAACTGTTTTCTTCCCTGGCCATTACCACCACAAGCCAACCCCTGAGTTCTCAGTCTTTAGAGAACTTCAGTAAGAAACATTTACACGTTTTGAGTGGAAGTACAGGATGGAATTACAATGGATGACAGAGAAAAAAATAGTAGCAAAAAAGAACCCAGAACACGCTGCACATAGCCCCAAATAATGCAAATCCGGCCCCATAGTGGAATATACCATCAGTATATTGTATACAGTCTTGTATGGTCAGCTGCGCATCTTCCACAGCCCTGGAGTCTAGCCTCAGTACAGGGGCATCCAGTCAGCTCTTTTCTCATGCTGGTCAACATGCAGTTTCAATGCTTGGCGTATCCCAGGATGTTTCAGAGGGGCTCTAAAAAATCCCTGTGGCTCCTTTGTGTTGTTTTGTATTGTAATTGCATTTGTATAATCCTTGCTAACCCCGACAAGGCTTTGAAACACATCACGGTGGGTAACACGCTATTCTGTAGTCCAAAATTAGTGGTTGATCTGGTGGTTATTAATTACTGTTGTAGATTTGTTGATTTGAATTAGTCTCGTTGTTATATCCTGACTTCATGGTTATGCATGCCCTGCCTGTAGAATCCTACAGTGATGACATGGTTTGGAATGTTGTCAGTCAAATGAGTCACAGTTGACTGGACTGAGCTGCCTGCTGGCTGCTCCTGGTGGGGTCTTGTCATGGTCTTGTTCTAGTCTTGATCTGGTCTACTTATGGTCTCCCTGTGATCTTGTACCATCTTGTAATAAACCTCTTTGAATCACCTGAACTGAGTGGACTTGATCACTACAGAATTTTGGCGACGATCTTCTAAAGAACCTGCTACTACCACCTCTTCAGGACCTCAAGCAACTTTAAAAACACAGGACCTACTGCAACTAAAGTGAAGCTAGTCAACTGCCATCCTGACCCCACCAGTGACCTCCCATCGGTCGCCCACAGCAGTGTGCCAGTTGTTCCTCTGCGTCTGGGGAAGTGCCACTACAAGAGCTGCCCATCCTGTCTTGGGCGTCTACACCCCACTACCTAACTGCGTCCTGTGCTGTGCTTTCAATGAGGGTAAGCCTGCCACTCCTTAACATCTGCACTGTCTGGAAGAAGTGTGTTTCTGGCTCTAATCTGTGTTGCCTGCCATTTATCAACGTCTGCACTCTGGGAAGGAAGACTGCTGCTTGCTCACTGCTACCTCTACTTGTACTGTGCTTTCAGTGAGGGTAAGCCTTCTTACTTTGACAATCAAAGCCTTGTGTCCTCCTGTGTCAACTACTCCTGGGACAATTTTCCGCTTAGGGGCAGCATTTCCAATTATTGCTGTTCCCTTCATCTCTGTCTCTTTATTCAAGACGCCAGTGTTTTCAGGGTCCCAGTCGTAGCGAGGTGTTTTTTTTTGTTTCCGCAGCGTTTACAACTTTTGACAATCTGTCATTTGATCTTTCCAGCTAAAGCTGTGCTCGGATTATATCCTGCAGCAAATTACTTTTGCTATGTTAGCTGGTCAGTGGGGGACTTTTGTTTTTTATTTCAGTTACTGCTGGGGTTGGCGCTGCAACATGGCAGTTGGATCTTTGCCATTCAAAATCTACACGAGCCTCCCGAAGCGCGCACACTCTCATCGCGCGCAGCCTCTCCATACCTGTGTTCCCTCCGTGATGTCTCCCATGACGTGTGTGGATTCTTCAATCTCCGTGCTGTGGAGGACGTTTGGGTGTACGCTTTTGCCGCAAGCCATCCGGTGCGGCGTCTTTAAGCGTGCCGCCATTTTGTGGATGGAAAGGTATGCTGATGCGAAGTAAGTCTCTACACCTACTGCGTTTTTCAGTTGTTCCGTTTTTTCCGGTTCTTTTGGGGTTTCATTTATGGCTCGGAACCTGGGGAAAATACAACTGTAATACAACCGTGCCATCTAGTGGCCTTCTAGCACCACTGCGGCATCTTCGAATTTCCAGCTGAATACAGTTTTTTTTATTCAAGTCCTTCCGTTTGCCAACCACGCTGTTTCACGATTTCTTCAATCAAGTCTGTGATCTCACAGGTACTCTCTCCTTTTCGTGCTTGTGCCTGCCTGTCAATGCGGTTCACGACTGGAACTTCTTCCCTGTTTCAACCTAACTCAGTTACCTTACTTCTGGATGGCATGACTTGCCTCAAACTAACTGTTTCTGACTGTTAGTGCTGTATTGTTATTTATCCACCGACGGCACCTGCACCTACTATCCTTTGGTCACAAAGTGTACATTGTCTGGTTGGTTTTCCTCAAGGATCTCTACTCTGATCTTCAGTTTAAAGTCTGCCTGCTTTTTCGTTACGATGCGAAACTCACAAGGGAAATGGGATCTCTACTCTGATCTTCAGGTTAAAGTCTGCCGGCTTTTTCGTTACGATGCGAAACTCACAAGGGAAATGCCAGTTTTCATTGTTTTCTTTTAAATTACTCAGTATCAGGGGGTTTGTTTATTGTTTACAGCATATTCTTGCATTTTTTTTTCTTGGCACGTTTATGTTATGTTCCTTTCCAGAAGGGATTTTCCAGGCAGTTGTTGCTCGGGTGAGTAGTCGCTCACCGGCGTGTGTCACAGGTCTATGTCATTACATTTCTGCTTCTGTTACAAATGTTTTACCATTTGTTTACTGTTCTTTTTGCATGCTTCTTGTTCCCCTACACTGGGATTGCAATGGGTTTTTAGTCCCATTTGCCAGCAATGGGTTTAAGTCCCATCTGCTCACTGTTTTCTTGTACACAGTTTTACTTCAATTCTTTTACGCATCTCTTTTTCAAGAGATTAGTCATGGGTCCCTACCCATGTGTTCGGGTTCCTACCCACATTTTAGTCACGGGTTCCTACCCGAAAAGCTGACATTTATGTTGCTTCAGTGCCCAGTGTAGTATATTCACACTATTTGTCCATACACGGACACCTCTCGTCTTATTTGTTTACCCTACATAGGGTGTGCACAACTCTGTTCTACCTCCCTCCTGGGAGCTATGCAAGGGTGTAGCCCCTTTGCATTAAGTATATGGGTTCCCACCCATACACTGTTTTGTCATGAGTACCTACTCATATGTGCTGTATTAACACAGTTACATTACTACAGTGCACGGTATGGTTTTTCCACACAAAGTTGGTCCTTACACTGAGATGTGTATGGGGAGCATTACCAGTTTTGTGCACAACGCATCTCTATCCCAAGAGATTAGTCATGGGTTCTCACCCATGCATTCGAGTTTACATATTTAGCTTACGTTTTTACCCTATTTGAGTGCATTTCATGCTTTCATTGCTAAGTATGTTCCGTTTCTATTGTATTTTATATTTGCACTGTTATCTTTGCATTACATTTTTGTCATTGTGTAATGATAATGGTGTTTAGATGAAGAATCACCCTTATTTTTCTTCATCTTCCTTGTTTCTTTCTTCTTTTCTGTTTTCCATCTGAGTTTTTCTTCTTGTGTCTCTTGTGGATTCTTGGCTTTCCTCTGCTTTTCTGTCGTGTTTCCTTCCTCTGCGTTCGTCGCAGCCTATAGCCCTGTGTTCTGTTAGTTTTCCTTTTTCAGCCTCCATTCATTCCTGTTCTGGACAGTGGGTGTGCTTTGGGGCAGTCTTTTCTGCTTTCTTTTATCCTTTCCTCTGACGTTGTTGTTTTTTTTTCTTCTTTTCTGTTGTGTAAGAAGGGAGGATGGTTTCTATGTTTGTTTTCCTTTCTTCTCTGTTACTTGATGCTGCTCTTCTTTAGATTGTTTTGCGGTTCTGTTTCCTCTTCGTTTTCTCTTTCTGGTTTCTTCTCTCTTTTTCTCTCATTGTTGTTCTTTTGTTCATTTGGGAGAAAGGGGGATATGTTATATCCTGACTTCATGGTTATGCATGCCCTTCCTGTAGAATCCTACAGTGATGACATGGTTTGGAATGTTGTCAGTCAAATGAGTCACAGTTGACTGGGCTGAGCTGCCTGCTGGCTGCTCCTGGTGGGGTCTTGTCATGGTCTTGTTCTAGTCTTGATCTGGTCTACTTATGATCTCCCTGTGATCTTGTACCATCTTGTAATAAACCTCTTTGAATCACCTGAACTGAGTGGACTTGATCACTACACTCGTGCTCCAGTGAAACAGAAGAATTTCCTGCATTTTCAAGTGGTGATGTATTAGGTTGATAGAAGTTAGGTGCAACTATAATATTAACTTAATGCAAATGAAAAAAGATGATGAGAAAATTGGGTGGAAGAGGTTAGATACTGTAAGATGGCAAGGACAGGATAAACTAAATGAGAAATTGTGATTTATGGGAGCAGGATGAGTACTGCAGGAATGATTTATGATTTGAATTAGTCTTGTGCTCCAGTAAAACAGACGTATATGCTGCATTTTCAAGTGGTGATGTATTAGGTTGATAGGAGTTAGGAGCAATTATAATATTAATTTAATGCAAATGAAAAAAAGATGCTGAGAAAATAGGGTGGAAGAGGTTAGATGCTGTGAAATGGCAAGAACAGGATAAACTAAATGAGAAATTGTGATTTATAGGAGCAGGATGAGCAGTCACTGGCCATACAGGTAAGAGCGATGGGGCGGTGGGCCGGGTGAGGGGGGATTTCGACGGACGATGACCAGGTCAAATTATTTATTTATTTAGTTTTCCCTGGTCATCCTCCATCGAAATCCCCCCCCCACCCGGTCCCACCCGGCCCCACCGCCCCACCGCTCTTACCTGCACGGGCCGCAGCTTAGGATGAGTACTGCAGGAATGATTTATGATTTGAAGTAGTTTTGTGCTCGAGTGAAACTGAAGAATTTCCTGCATTTTCAAGTGGTGATGAATAGGTTGATAGGAGTTAGGTGCAATTATAATAGTGAGTTGATGCAAATGAAAAAAGAGGGTGAAAAAAATTGGGTGGAAGAGGTTAGATACTGTGAGATGGCAAGGAGAAAATAAACTAAGTGAAACATTGTGATTTATGGGAGAAGGATGAGTACTGTAGGAATGATTTATGATTTGTAAGGAGGAGTGTGGTTAATTTACTAAAGTACAGTAGAGAGTAAGGCAGTAGGCATGTGAAAGGATAAGGTAGGTCAGGCAGGAGCCACCACTCTAGTCAGGATAAGCTCGATACACACTCAAAGATAACCTGTGCTCCCCCTCTGGTAGCTTGGCCCAGAGCAGTCAGGCTTATCTAAAGAGGAAATGTGTAAAGTATTTGTTCAATACACACACACGCACTGTAACACAATGAATATACCACAAAAATACTCCACACAGGCTTAGAAAAATAGATTACTATAGCCTGAACAAAGCAAGACAAAACAACAAAAACCTAATATATAGAAGTTGAGATATCGAATTTTAAAGGAATAAATGGAGTAAAGAACTTAGAACTAAGTAGCGCTGAAAAGGTTACTTTAGGTCATGCTGGACCGGGGCAAAGTTAAAGATTGGGCTGACCATGATGGAGTGCCAGCTGGTGACAGGACCCACGCAGGCCCCGGTAAACAAAGTACCATTCTTGGTAGCAAACAGCAAAATGTGTCGATGTCGAGACCCGCAGGATGCATCGATCTTCTCCGCGCAATGAAGGCAATGCGTCAGTTCCGAAGATGGGTGCCGGAGTTGAGAGGTGTCAAGCGATGCGCCGAATTCTGCCATGGAGTCGAGGGGATGCGACGATCTCACCAAGATGCAGTGGCTGCGATACACTGTCAAATGCATTGATCTCTAGAGGCAAAGCGCTGGTTCCAATGCCATGCGTCGATTTTACTCCAGCAACTAGGTCGATGCGCTGGTTCTGCTATAAGCAGACAGGAGATGCATCGAAATTCATGTTTCAAGCATCTGGGCCCCTTGCAGTGAGCCAGGCACAGGAACAGGGGTAGAGACTTTAACATCACTGAGTCTCAAGCAACAGGGGGCAAGCCAACAAGGCCTTGGAGATCACTTGGAGTGTATGAAGAGTCCAGCTCTCCTTCAGTAGAGTCAGAGAGCAGCAGGCAGCAGGGCAGAAAACAGAAAAGCAGGCATTCCAGATCAGCAGTCTAGTTGAGTGCTTTAAGCAGCACAGCAGTTCTTCTGGCAGACCTTCCGTTACAAGTCCAGTAGTGTCTGATTTTAGGGGTTCAGACACCCAGTACTTATACCCAAAAGTGCCTTTCAGGTGGGCCAGACTTCAAAGCAGCTCTCTGAAGTGCACAAGTTTCCCTTTCAAGTCAGTCCAGTCTGCCAGGCTATCTGTGGGGGGAAATCAGTCTTTGTGTGGGGACAGGACGCTGCCTATTGAGGTGAAGTGTTAGCCCCTCCATTCCATCCTGCCCAGGCAAGGCCATCAGAATGCAGATGTATGCAGATGGGTACTCAGACACCTATCCTTCCTGTGTTGTGATTTTCTGGAGGGAATGCATAAAGTGTAGCTGTCACCCACCTCAGACGTTTATTGGAGACAGGCTGTCAGGTACACAGAGCAGTAAATGCAGAGAAATGTAAACGTTCTAAAAGTGGCATTTCTAAAACAGAAATGTTAAACCCAACTTCACAAGTGACTGTGATTTATCATTAACATTACAAAGATATGAAACATGAAAAAGCTACTTCTTTCTGATCAGGAATTACAGCTTAAAAGTATATTAATGAATTTCCAATGATAGCCTACGAGAGGAGTGGGACTCACAGTAGTGAAAAACGAGTTTGGGGATTTGTCACTACTGGGACATGTAAAGATTAAACATACATGCCGTACCTTTTGCATACATGGCACCCCGCCCTTACGATTATTTAGGGCTTACTTTAGGGGTGACTTGTAGGCAATAAAAGGGGAGTTTGAGGCTTGGCAAGTAGTTTTAAATGTCAAGTCAAAGTGGCAGTAAACTTCACACACAGGCACTGCAATGGAAAGCCTGAGACAGGTTTGAAAGGCTACTTATGTTGGGGGCGCCATCAGTGCTATAGGCCCACTAGTAGCATTTGACTTCCAGGCCCTGGGTATATGTTATACCACTGTACAAGGGATTTACTAGCAAATCAAATATGCCAATCAGGTATACACCGACGTCATCATGTGCAGGGGAGAAGCACATGCACTTTACCAACGGTTAGTAGTGGTAAAGTGCTCAGAGTCCTAAGACCAACATAAAGAATCAGCATAAACAGGAGGTAAAAGGCAAAAAGTCTGGGTAAAGACCACCCTAAGAATTACAGGTCTAACACAGGGATTGTTGAGGTAGAATGCAATCTGAGGAAGTGCATACAGTAGAAATATAGGCTGAAAGTTGATTACCTGTGGACAGGTGATATATATGTTGTTATGTCTTTGGTTTGTTGTAAATGGTGATGATACATTCTGTTTCATACATAGATATTAAACATTGTTGGAATTGTTTAACTTCATGCTTTTTTTAATATGGTATACTGATTTACTGATTTATGTGGTATGTCTGGATAAAGGGTTGTTTAGGTTTGTCTGTTGAGATTTTGTTGAGTGGGCAATCATTGGGGTTTGCATTGATCATACCATTATTTATTTGTTTTCTTTTAGGAAGATTCAGGGGTGTTGAGTTTGTAGGGGTAAGTGGTTATTTCCTTGTTTGCTATTTTACTGATTTAGCACTTCCTTGATATTACAGGGTTCTGAAGGGTATCTGTTTGTAGGCAGGAATGATATAGTGTGGATTGTTTGTTTGAGCCCATTGGGAATAACAAGATCTTAATCTTCCTTGACGATCTCCGAAGAACCGCTGACAATAAAAAGCCCTGTGTCCTAATCCTCCTTGACCTGTCGGCAGCGTTCGACACGGTCAACCATGTCCTCCTCCTAGAAAGACTTAGAGCAATTGGGATTCGGGGACCTGCCATACAATGGATCACCTCATTTCTGACGAACCGTTCCCAAAGAATTCAGATAGGGGACTGGGTGTCAGAGAGGGGGCCCGTTCCTTGCGGTGTCCCACAAGGGTCGGCCCTGTCACCCTTCCTATTTAACATCTATCTCAGTCCTTTAATTAATACCCTCTCAGCCATGGAGTGCCAAGTCTTCAATTATGCAGACGACACCCAAATTATTTTGCAAATTGAGAAGACCCCCCAAGCATATTCTCGGATGAAAGATGTTCTACGCTTCACGGTCAACTGGATGTCAGCCAACGCACTTAAGATTAACCCAGACAAAACTGAGGTTCTGGCCATGACCGATGCCGATAACCCATGGAATTCCCTCTATTGGCCGCAGGAGTTGGGCGTTGCTCCTGCTCCAGTCCCAGTGGTAAAAAGCTTGGGAATT
The DNA here is from genome assembly GCA_963921515.1 of Calotriton arnoldi. Taxonomy (NCBI): domain Eukaryota; kingdom Metazoa; phylum Chordata; class Amphibia; order Caudata; family Salamandridae; genus Calotriton; species Calotriton arnoldi. The sequence goes on from CAWUFW010000579.1 coordinate 2,917,110, forward strand.
AGAGTAGATGCCAAGCTTTCCTTGGCTAATCAAGTTTCCACTGTGTTTGGTACCTGTGTGGGCCTACTCAGGCTTCTTAGGAAACTCTCCCCGATTCTCTCCTTCTCGACCATGAGAACAGTAGTGACTGCCATGATCCTGTCCCGCCTCGACTATGGCAACTCGCTCTACATCGGGCTGCCAGACTCTCTAGTTGGCAGACTACAGATAGTCATGAACGATGCGGCAAGGCTTATTTTTAAAGTTCCCAGACACACACGGGCGTCCCCCTTCTGCAAAGCCTCCACTGGTTGCCCTTAAAACAGAGGACCAAATTCAAGGGCCTCTGTATTGTGCATAAAGCTATTTATGGACAAGCTCCCGCCTACATTAGGCAACGCATTGAGAAATACGCCCCATGCCGCTCGCTAAGATCATCCTCGATGGACCTACTAAATTGCCCACGCTTCAATTATGCTACCAAGGGAGGTCGATCCTTCTCCGTTATCCTACCCACTCTTTGGAATAAGCTGCCTAGTCAGCTCCGCGCAGAAAGCAGTCTTCTTCCTTTCAGAAAAAAGCTGAAAACTTTTCTCTTTACAGAAGCTTGGGCTCACTGACTTCACTCGCCTGGGTCTGACGACATTCCTCGTATAGTGATTAGAGACCTTCCGGTATTAAGCGCGATATAAATCCAAATTAACATAACATAACATTTTGAACTCTAAGTGATTTTCACAGTGGCTCTGATCTTTGAAAGTAGGGAATTGCATAGTGCTGGTGCTTGAATTGACAAAGTAGGGTCACCAATGTTTTTCCTCCTCCAGATAGAAATTATTAAGCGTAGTGCAAATCTGAAATGCAGGTTTCTGGGCTGGGAATGTTTTATGATATTTGTTTGATGAATGTCAGTCCTTTCCCATTAATAGCTCTGTGAATGATGCACACTAGTTTGAAACAGGATCTTCTTCATAGTGAGAGGCATGGTCGAGCCTTCAGAACTAAAGAAATGTGGGTTCTTATATTTACATTTAGAAGTAGTCTTACTTCTGAGTTTTCGATTCTTTGTAGCCTTGTGATAGTTGAGAATGTAATGCTGTGGTATGGCCTGCTAGCAAAGCCACGATTTGAGAGGATGAGTGATGTTGTCTACCTTTTGAGGAAATCCAAGATATCAAAAGACAGATATATGTGTTTTCACTGTGTAGAAGGCTAATTTGGACAGCCTGTCCACTAAAATATATCCATGGAAAAAGTAGAGTAACATTTTTTGCCTATTTGTGGTGGGGTTCCCAGTTCATCTGGCCAGAAAGATATAAAGTCATCGTTTTCCCAATCATCTCAGGGCATTATTTCAGTTTTTGAAGCACTCAGCTGGAGGTGATTTGTGCATTTGTGTGCCTCAGGATGTGACCCCAAGCCGCATCTGCCTCAGCCTTCACATATCAAATGTGCTAAAGCACAGACTGTTGGAAAGTGGTTTATTAGTGGTGATAAGCAGGGACCTACCACTAGTAATAAGATCATAAACAGAATAAAATGCTCAGTAAAGGTCTCAATAAATTATTCTCTTACTCAACCCTTGGTAGCTGGCGGAGAGCAGGCAGGCTTAACTTAGGAAACAGGTGTGTAAAGCATTTAAAACACCAATACATTAAATAAGTAAGACACAAAACACAATAAAAATCCAACTCCAATTTAGAAACAATGATTATATTTTGATGAACAAATAGGCATCAAAACGACACAAATCCAATGTAGGGAACCAGAGATATGAATTTATAAAGAATAAGCGCTTAGAAGCAAATTGTGCTCAAAGGGTCAGACGAAGTCAAGTGTTCTTTACATTTGCATTCAGAAGTGTTTCTTGATTCAGGAAAGTGGTCCACAGCACCAGACAAGGGTTCAGATGCTCAGATTTGCCTCTTGGGGTTTGGGACTACAACTCCCACAATTTACCTGGTTAGCTTATAAAGCTTTTTTCCAAAGTTGCTCCGAACTTCTCCAAACTCTTGGATCTTCTTCCACAATGTCTCTATGAGGGTTCAAAAGTGTCCACAACACCGATCCAGGGGTCTGGAATCTCTGAGATGGTCCTGGCGACATCGGGACTATAATTCCCACAATGCACCTGCCCAAATCCTTAAAAATCCACTGGTCGGACTCCAGGATGGGGATGTCTTCGTAGAAATGGTGCAGGTGAGCTCTATTAACCTGTTGATGTCAAGGAGTCCACTCCTTAAACCTTGGTAAAACAGGCAAAGTCTTTAGGGCTGTAATTCCAGATTGTGCATCAGGTGCAGTCCTTCAGAGTGCAATCCTTTGGGTGAAGATCAGGGTTCCAGTTGGGCAGTCCTTCTTCTCCTTGTAGTTTCAGACAGGGGTCTGAGTTGCTTGGCAACTCTGCCATATTTATCCAGAGCTTTCTTGGCGTCAAGAAGGGGGGCACCACTAACCAATGGGAAGCAGGGTGCCACCCATGGCTATGACCACTTCCTCGAAAGTGTGGCTTAGTCTTGCCCCAGAAAGCACTATTCTCTCAAAATCCAAAATGGAGAAAATATCTCTATAGAGTTGGATGGGGCTAAGCCAACCCATTGATGTGGCTAAGATTCTCTACCCCTCCTCTTCCAACCCCTTCACTAATCTAATTACAGGGACTCCTGTGTGGCTGGGGGAGCAGGATGTGGGGGTAAGCCTGTTCCTGTCCTAAAGTGTCATTCTCCGTTTGAAGACTAGTCTGTCCACCCCAACCCCAACCTAATCCTGCCTTCTGCTTCTGCAGTTTCAGGTCTCCTCCCACATAAAATCATTTGTCTCTCTAGCAGGCCACTTCACACCTCATTAAGACAGTTTGGATCAGCCTAGCAGAGGCTGGCCAATGAGGAGATGGCAGATGGAAGGCTGGACTTTGGCTACCAGAAAAGAAAGTTCTATAACTTATTTTCTGTAATAGCTATAATAAATCTAACGACGGCAAGTTGTTGGATTTGCATAACTATTCTTTTAAATTGTTTAATTATATTTTGTCTCTTTCCTGTCAATATTTATACTTAACAAAATATTTCCATGTTAGCCTATCCAGCTATTTGTCTACAATGGGGGGACATGAAATTGCCAGTTTTTCCTTCACCAGGGCTTATAAAACATATTTTATAATGTCCCTGCTTATAGTTACAATGCACCCTGCCCCTGGGGCACCTAAGGGAGACCTGAGGAATGACTTATATGTAAACATAAGGTAGTTTGAGACTTTGGAAGTACCTTTAATTCCAAAGTCGAATTTGCATATAATTCTAACCGATAAGAAGCCTGCAAGGCAGGGCTGGCTTTTAAAATGGTGGCAGGCACCACAGCAGTGCACACGTAGGTCCATTTAGTCTACTGGGCCTCTAAACCTACATACTAGGGACTTACAGGTACGTTTTCAGTACCAATTGTAATTAAATCTAATTACCATATACTTTTAATCACAGCACAGACCCTGGGTCTGGGTACCAGAGCCCAGAGCGCTTTCAGAGTCAGAAAACCAGCATTTAATAGCCAAAATGGCGGCAAAATGTGGAGAACACTGCAAACAAGTCCTGATTTCTCATACAGACTATTTATGCTGGTGGTTATTTATAAATCATCTCAGTTACTGCTTCACTGCTTTATTTGTCATTTTGAGCTTCTCCCATGTGACTGTGAATAAAGCACTGACTAGATACCAAGTCCTTCTTCATTCTAGCGCACAAAGACTTACACTTAATGAACACGCTATGAAAGATGCATAAAGCTTCCAAATCACAGTTTTAATGCCTGACAGAGCCCCTTCATAATTACTTTTACTCATGGGAAAATTAACACTATTCAAAAAGTAATAGTGATACCTATTATTTTCCATCTTATAATGCTCTAAATCTGATAGCTAGCAATTTATCAAAAACAATGTAGGTTCTGTCACTCTACATAGCTTATAAAAATTCAGAAATCTGCTTGTTAATCTTCCTTCGAAGTGCATTTGTTACCATGTAAGTTATATGTGTTGATCTGTTATAGGGTTCAACCAACCTAGAACTACTTGAAGAAGAAAGATTGATTTTTCAATCATAGTCCGGTACAAATTCTGCACTTGACATACTTATCATTTGTTGGAGTACCGCAGTAAAGCAAGCAAAGTAAGACCAATATACATCTGAAACATAGAATTAAGAGAAAAATCAGTAAAGGAATCTTCGAGTTGGTCTTGCACACTTTCCCTAACCATAAATACCTGTGAGCTCTAGAAAATTGCAAAAAGCTTTTTATCTCATTGTTAATCATGGATGTCAAACCTTCTAGGATTTGAACCTCCTTAAAGTTAAAACAGCCACATTTGTGGGTTGATAGGGATCAATGTACAGGGCATGGACATTAGGAAGGTCAATTCAAGAACCACTGGTCACTTCAACTAAATCCAAAGGTTTGAATTTTGGAAGTCTTTTCGGTATGATTCTGTTATTTAAACTTTAGGGGCTGTTAATAATGTATTATTTCGAGTTTCCTGTCCTCTGTAAAAAAAAAAAGAAAAAAAGATCTCATCCCCTAGAGGATCTTAAATTCTCCTAGCTTGCTAAGTTCGTTATTGGTTACCACTGTCATTATTAAGTTTTGTGAGCCTAAGATTTTATTTGCGTACCCGAAGTGGACATTGCACAAGCCATGTAATTTCTATTGCCTGAACCAGAACGAAACACATCTATAGCAGTATGAGACTTGTCTTGCCTGTAGGGAATGCAGGGGCCTATTAGCAATAACCAGCGATAATTATCGCTAAGCGCAGTTAGCGCTAGGATAATTATCACCGGTTATCGCAGGTTTCTATCGCGGAGATAGCGTGCTATCAGCAACGCTTATCTCCAAAGCGATAGAAACCCTGGAGAACAGTGTGAATATCGCTTGAAAACAAGCGATATTCGCACTGTGACTAGTGTTAGCTTGCTAATAGGGCGAGGGGGATTTAGCCATGTAATCCACCTCCCATTGGCTTACATGGCTAAGTCAGGTCTGGACCAGGCGTTAACAAACCAGCGCTAAACGTGTTTAGCGCTGGTTCGTTAATCACCTCCCCTGCTTCGCTAATAGGCGATAGCGACCTTAGCGACTGTTTCCAGTCGCTTTTAGGTTGGGAACGCCTACTTTGCATGCCATTAGCGATAAATATCGCTGGCATGCAAAGCGGCACCCAACCCGGTCGCTATCGCCTAGAAGCTGTCACTAACAGCAGTTAGCGACAGCTTGCTAATAGGGCGATTGAATTATCGCCGCTTTAGCGGGAAAAAGTCCAGCTAAAGCGGCGATAATCACGTTGATAATATGCCCCGCAGTTTATTTTCCGACAGGCTGCTGCTGCTTAACTGCAGCTAAGGCTTGAGCAGAACCAGTGATGCGTGAGACAAGCATGGCGTGTGATTGGCTCTCCACTCCACCCACCTCTCAGAAATCCTTACCAGTTTAGAGAAATCTATTGTCTATTGCTACAGGTCTTTTCGTGCTTGACCTGATGTTGGAAAACTTGCATTCATGCTGACTTATTGCACCTGATTTATTTCAGTATACTTGCAAATGAAACCCGCATTTTTCTCCAGTATAATTAGCCATAAATTACGTGTTTGGTGCTGGCAAAGTGCAATAAAGAAAATAATAATACATGTTAATGAATACAGACTAATTTTAAAGAGCACCCTTGAAAATGGGAGAGTCTCTGATCATACTTACGGCATACATCTGGTGTGCGCCAATCAACACACAAGCCAACTTGGCTGCAGGCCTGGGCATAAGCGGCGACTGCTGTGCAGAAACACTCACAGTCTCCTCCACTGTCACATGAACAGGAGTCTGAGACACACGAGTCATAGTACTGCACAGGATTTACCTGTAAAAAATACACATTCAGGATTTGCAGGCAAAGTTTGTAAATTGGAAAAATCCACCACATGTATGGGGAAATTAATCAGAGGAGATATATGAATGAGAAAAGATTTATATTAAAATACATTTGTGCAACTTCTCGACTTAAAGACATAAGGCAAATCTTGAAGATGCGAATTACTGTAACATGAATTACCATTTTACACTTTTTCTGATATCCCATGACCCACTGCTAAGCACTTTAGTGAAAACAAAGACTGCTTCAAATTATATTGAGATGTCTCGGTGGCTTTCTGCTGCGAGTTCACAATTCATGTTTCACTGGTGCTAAAGAGCCAAAGTGCAAGGAGTACAAAGTGCTTACTTTGTCAAAAAAATGAGGGGCCCAAACGTTTTCTTATGACCCGGCCACCAACATTGTTGAATGTTGGGATTTCTAAAACCAAGGCTTACTATTCTTGCTTCACCTCATGTCTCTTTCTTCCACCACCCTACACTTCCTCTGCATTTTATCTCAATCTTATGGGTTATTTTTCATCCCCTCTTTCTGTCTTTGAAATTGTTTTCATTGCTTTCTCATGCTATTCTTTTCTCACTTTCTATCTCTCCTTTTCGACCCTGAAAAATAACTCAATTCAGAACAAATGACTGCCAGTGTTCACTACCTGTAAACACCCACACAGATTAAGCACAGAGTGCATACTAACCAGCCTCTTATCACAAATTCAAATACCTGATGGGCTAAATACATCATTGTATTGCATTGCAGTGTAACTGGATTGATGTAGTGCTTGCTACCCATGATGAGGCATTGAAGTGCTTTACAGCAAGTAGCACACTATGGAACCCAAAGTTAGTGGTTAATCCAGTGGTTACTGATTAATGTGGGATATAGCGATAGATCTTCTGCTCCCAAGGAATTTATTCCATGTATCTGCTCCAGTTCCTTCCTGGTAGATTAGATTAACAGGAGTTAGTTGTGATCATTAGTGGGGGCTGTGTGAATTCATGCAAATTGTTGGTTGGGGTGAATAGATAGTCTAGATGAGATTAGGTATTGTTAGGTTCCAGGGCTATTGTTTCAAAGAATTTGAGGTTGTGTTGTATGAAATGAGGTGTAAGCAATTTTCACAAATGCAATGAAGGGGATTAAGGGAATTTGGCGTGCAATTTAGAGTATAGCCTTATAGCCCGCCGTAGCGGGCTATACCGGCTATTAAAGGCCCGCTCCAGCGTTAAAGGCCCGAGCCGAAGGCGAGGGACTTTAACAAGGGAGGGGGACTTTAATAGCTGGTATAGCCCAGCTACGAAGGGCTATAAGGCTATTAGAACATTCTGCCACTAGAGGGAAGAATGTTCCAACACATAAAACAAAGGCCTCTCAGAGTTTGAGGGGGTTTAAATTCCCTCGGGCTCCGAGAGGCCTTTGTGAAAACAACATTGGAATGTTGCTTTGCAGGCCTTTACCGGACTGTAGAAGCACGGAGCACTCCATTGTCTTCAATGGAGTGCTCCACATTCCAATGTTCTAATAGGTATTAAAGCATGCATTCCTATGTTTTACCTGCATGTGACTGTTAATGGTTTGTGCTTTGCATTGTGAACACCATCCGTCTAATTGTGTGGAGCCTGACCCGCAAGAAATGTCTAATAACCAAAATTCAACTACCTTCAAAGTGCTAAATGTAGGCTGGACACCAGCACCTGGAAGATCTTGTGGGCCACGGGGAGGCACATGGCTCCAGACACTCTAAAGGCGAAGGGGTGACGTAGATCATTGAGAGCAATAAAATACTGCGCCCCACATGTTTACAGTGAGAGATCTCTCTATGACTTGCAGTATTCTTCTAGCATACTAAACTCAATATTAAATAAAGTCATTCGCTAATTGTAGAAATGCGTATGGCATAAAGCTAAAAATGCATTCGAGGATACTGTGAAGAAGGAATCTTGTGCATGCGTGTTCCTCGGACCCATTGCCTGCTCAGCCAATGCATGGAGGTACAGTTAAAATGAATGACTTGCACTGAAAGCCTGCTAACCTTACACGGAGACATACAAGTGAAAATCAAATCACAAATATCAGGAATATGATGAAGAGCTCTTCTGAAACCAAAGAAAAGTTTTATGAAACTTAATATGTAATATGCAAGAGCAGTACCCCCGGCCCTGCCCTCCCCGTGCCTCGTGGTCTAATAATCTGCATATTTATAATACTTAAATAGGATTACAGTGCATTCCTTGAGCTCCTAATGCTGCCATTCACTGCAGGATAGAAATTAAAAATGTATTCCCTTATTTTTATACTCATTTATGTTTCATTTGAACTCAGATCAAGTGAGCCCAGCATGGGAGGGTTTTACAGTGCAAGGTACTTAACAGCAACAACGGTAAACAGCACTTCGGCAGGCCGATTCAAAACAAAGCTGCTGAAGTGCTAGCAGCGTCCTGGATGCGGCACACTTGTTGGACCTTTATAATTTTAGGCCAGATTACAGGACACATTGAGCTAATATTACTGGCTGAGAAAACAATTCCTACGTAATTTGCTTAAGCTATGTCTGAAACAATTGTGTCAAATAGGCTGGTTTTCAAGTTCCCATTTTCCCCAGATCCCAACCTAGGATATCTAGGCGGTCAGTAAGATACTGCTCGTAGCCCAAGAGAACCTTTTACTGTCACCATTTTACAATTTTCCCGAGCCAAAATGGAAGCCCATGCACTCACCATCACGTGGCAGGCTTGGAAGACGTCGCTACTTATGACGGAGCAGTAGCGTTGAGCCCACACCTCTCTATATGGGTTACTGGAGCAGGGACTGGACACCACCGCATTCGGACAGCTGTTCAAAACCTTCCAGCTGTTGCCAAAGTTTTGGGCATTGGACTCTAACGACTGGCCAAGTGTTGTGAAGTCGTTGCTGGAACTGCCATCGAAGTTGCCACAAAGACCACAGATGATGCCCTTGGAAGAGAGTAAGATTTGTTTTAATAAGAAGGAAAAGTACTTAGCACGTGGATGCGGCATTTCGATAATCAGACCATTTGAAGGAAGTGGGAACATGGAGGCTAAGCAGAGAGCAGCAGAGCACTCCTTGCTAACAGAATAATACATTTCTAAAAGCGATCGCTTCTCATTGAGTCACACTGCAATGATTTGCATTTTCCTTTAATGTTTTCTTATTTTTTCGTGTGGAATCTCACACCTCACCTCTCCCATGAACCTCAGATTCTGGAAAAGGTTGTTGGAACCCCACACCCTCGTCTTTTCTGTTGTCACCTGTTTCCTGCACATGGCTCGTCTTTCAACCTATGAGCAGATGCACAGAGCAGGCACAAACATCAGGCAACAGCAATGCAGCTTCCGTCGCAGTACCCTCCAGAAGACTCCTTTCCTGAAGGAATCACTGAAGCGACACATAATAACTAAGCTCCTGGACTCATTAGGCCATTAGTCTCCCAGGTGAGAAAAGCAGCGGAACTATCTAGTGGCCACATCCTGATATTTCTGTTGAGTGAGTTGACCTCAAAACGCCTCACCGTGGCACTGCTGACCTTGCATTAAAATGAAAAAAATGAAAACAAATGTGAAGATGACCGCAGCTGCTTTCTATTCCTTCTTTGAACAGGCAACATCTGGGAGTCCATGCCAGAATATGCCTCTTTTTTCCGCATGCTTTTTCCCCGCAGGGAATTACAACGCGGTCGTTACAACAACCGTGTTGTAACAACGCATACCATTACCCCGCAAGTCGTAACAACGACTTGCTCTAGGGGGGGCGCTGGATATTGGAATAGTATAATCTACTATTCCAACTCCAGTATGTGCAACAGTAGGTAAGGTGTTGGATTTAAAATCCAACACCTTCTGCCCCCTCCGTAAGTCGTTGTTCCGTCTTGCGGAGTAATGGTATGCGTTGTTACAACGCGGTCGTTGTAACGACCGCGTTGTAATTCCCTGCGGGGAAAAGGATTCGTGGTAAACGATGTTTACCTCCCTGGCATGCATCAAAGGAGAATGGCTAGCATCAACCATCTTAGCTTAGAGAACCTCTATAGATGAGAGCCTCAACAGCCTCTGGGCTGTGCCGCCTGCTGTCCCGTCCCCAATCCCAGTCATTCATATTCAAGCACATGTAATCTAATGATAAATTACTTAATTTCAAAAGAATGTTTTGGCTACAATTTAAATTTTTCCAGAAACCTTTAAAACAATTTGAAAACTCTGGTGAATTCAATGTTGTTTCAGTTGTAAAGTGAACTCTGCTTTCCGGATTCCCACAAAGAAACAGAGAAAAGAGCTATGCACCCATCACACCATAGCTTCAATAACGTTTTTAAGTTTACTCAGAGTAATAATATATTCCCAAGAATAAACTGAAGTGGCCTAGGTGGTTGTTGTGATATTTAAAAACACCAGGGGTCGTATTATGGTAAGGGCGCATTTATCTGGTTAGCGCTGGGTGCACCTTTCAAAAGGTGCACCCAGCGCTAACCATGATAATGCGAGGTATTATAATGAATGCACTGCCCCCAGGCCAGCTGCGAACTGGCGCTGCCCTGGGGACAACACATTCAGGTGAAAAACAGAGCAGCTGCTTTGAAGCTGCTCCATGTTTCACAGTGCAGGCGGCAACCTAACTGCTCTTTGAAGGGAGATTAGAGTGAGTGATTGAACATGTCTGCAAGGGGATGTCTGGGGGGGGTCCATGGTATCCCTTTTCCCCCATCCAGAGGGCTGCTATCAGGGGGCGCACAGACAGTGACTTCCTGACAGCTTATTTGCCTCTGCACCTGCCTCTGTAATACGGCATGGGTGCAAAGGCAAAAGGATTCCCTCATTTGCATGTGGGAATGACAGTTTGGACAGGACACAATCTCACCCTATATACTGCACCCCCAGCGAAACAGGAGCCCCAGTAATTAGATTAGTGAGGGGGCTGGAAGGGAAATGTTAGGGAAACTTAGCCACACCAGTAGGATTGCTTAGCCTGATCTAACACTTCAGTAGAATTATTCTCCAACTTGGATTTTGAAAGAATAGTGCTTTCTAGGGCAAGAATTTGCCACACTTTGGAGGAAGTGGTCATACACCTGGGTGGTACCCTGCACCCCATTGGTCAGGGGTGCCCCCCTGCTTGATACCCAGAAACTCTGAATAAATATGGCAGAGTTGCTAAGCAACTCAGATCCCTCACTGAAACTACAAGGAGAATAAGGACTGCCCTGCTGGAACCCTGATCTGCACCAAAAGGGTTGCACTCTGAAGGACTGCACCTGCTGCACAATCTAGAACTACAACCCTAAGGACTTTTGCCTGGCTTCCCAAGGATTAAGGAGTACACTCCCTGAAAGCAACAGGTTAACAGAGCTCACCTGCACCATCTCCACCAAGAAATCCCCATCCTGCAGTTCATCCAGTGGATTTGTGAGGATTTGGTCAGATGCATTGTGGGAAGTGTAGCCCCAACATCCTAAGGACCATTCTAGAGGTTCTCAGCTCCTGGATTGGTGTTGTGGACACTTTGAACCCATATGGAGACCTTCTGGAAGAAGTTCCAGATGTTTGGAAAAGTTTAGAGCAACTTTTGTAAAATACTCCATAAGTTGACCAGGTGCAATGTGGTAGTAGTAGTCCCAGACCCCAAGAGGCAAACCAAAGAATCTGAACCCTAGGCTGGTGCTGTGGACCATTTTCCTGCATTAAGAGACACTTCTGGAAGTAAGTTTTAAAGTGTTACATCCTGGGTGGCCTGAACTCTGGACTTTGTCATGGTCCAGCACAACTTTTTTTTTAACCCTTTGAGCGCTATTTGCTTCCAAACGCTATTTCTGATTTTAATCTTTAAACATTAATATGTTTGGTCCGTGCATTGGAATTTTGTAGTTTTGGTGTCTATTTGTTCACAAAAATATAATCTATGTTTAAAAATTGGAGTTGGATTTTTATTGTTTGTTGTGTTTTACTTATTTAATGTATTGTTGTTTTATGTGCTTTACACACAATGGAATCATTTATTGAGACCTTGACCAAACCCTTTATTTTGTTTGTGGCCTTATTACTAGTGGTAGGTCCCTACTTATCACTACTAATAAACCACTTTCCTACAAACAGTTTATCACTTTGCCATGGTGGATTAATAGAATACAGAGTTTCTGGAATGTATACATCTGGCCCTTTTTACACAGTTTGACATTACATTGCTTGGAAGCCGGGAAAGCCATCTAAACAGCCTATTCTGTAGGACTACAATGTTTTTGACAGTGTGCACTCGAGAAGGGTCTTTCTCTAATTGGGATTCAGGGAAAAATGTTGAAACCTGCATTAAAACAAAAATTGGCTCATGCTGGAGTAGGAGAAAAAGTACTCTGGTCAACATGGTCTCCTGTTTCTGTGGGTAAAGATATATAGGAGAGTGGCAGAACATATGCCTACCTGGCATGATCCATCTCCCCTAACATGGACCATATTCCTTACATTTTTGTGGAAGGAAAATTAGGTTAAAAATATCCCTGAAACAAACAAAGTTAGTCAAATGTACTTATGGGAAATTCAAAATGGCTAAGAATGGGAAAAAAGTTCTAAATAATGTAAATAGCAATATTATATGTTAACATGGGGACTACGTTATTGTTGGAAACTTATTAAACATCTTCCCTGGGACAGTTTTTAGCAATAACTTTTTATTAGAAACAATTAATTGGTCCCATCTTTTGTAACCAATACTGTTCTTCTACGTGTTGTGTATCAGCCAATAAAGTTCCTCTCTGATTACAAAGCAATAAAAGTGATAGTCACACAACATCTTGAAGTGCCAGTAGATATGGAGCACCATGAAGAGGTGTACTGAAAAAGCAGAAAAAACTGAGGCATATTAGAAAAAGCATTCTCAGGGCCCACATTCTTCTCAAGTAGTCACAGGAAGATAGGTGCTAGGTTCCTAGACCTCTATAAACCGCTGACCCTCGAGGCGTGCCATGTTTTGTACCAAACTGCAAATTGACTTACAAGTGGTGCTGA